>JARCGZ010000007.1:5000-2405000 GCA_029784005.1 Lenwebbia sp. NSW1173648 | reverse complement strand
CACAGTCCTGTACACAAACCGTCTAGGCATAAGTTCAACGCCTGGCGGGCCCTTAATAGGACTCTCGCTGTCCTGCAAGAACAGTACAGTTGCCGCGAACATGATAATGTCAACTGCAGTATTCCACATCAGCGCCAAGAACCAGCATATACCTAGCAACCACCCCCAGATCCTGCCATAATCTCTCCGGTTTTTCTTTCCCTTACTCTTCTTCGCTGGGATCGTAGGCAAAGCCTCTGGATCGGAGATTTGACGAGTACAGCCGAGCAATAAAGACAAGAGAGAAGTTCCATCTCCAAGCGAGTGGTGGATCCTGAACACTCCGGCTGCCTCGGCATCGGAGGTTTTAACATTGAGGATGTGGATGTCCCACAGTGGCTGTGTCTTGATTATGGTGGTTTTGCTGAGATTGGAGACATAATCCTCGACGAACCGGTCAGGTGAGTCCATTCCCAGTTCAATCTCCGGAACTATAATGTGCTTTTCCAAATCCACTTTTGTTGGAACCCATCTAAACTTTCCCTTCTCCTTTTCATCCTCAACCTGTCGTTTTTCGGAATTCCCCAATCAAGAATTACTCAAACTACTGGAGTCTTGAATCTTGATCTAAAATGCAATAACTAGAAACTCATCATTTACCCCTAATGCATGTTGAGACTCCGAGAGACAGAGACAGGGTTCTCATAAAGCATGTCGCACTTTGCAGGGTAAAAAGTGAGCATCCCTCATTGAAAAATGTTTTCTTTTACTGGTGTTTGTTATGACGAAGAAGTAGAAAATACTAGGAAAAACTCATTTTGCATAATATCGACCATAACTGATGAATCAGAGATTTTCATGCCAAGAACTTGGAATTTAGAATATAGATAACCTGCATAGTTATAATGATAATACAGAGCAAGGAAGTCACCTGCAGACTGGAGAAGCGGGGGTGTTTGAGCAGAGTGTGGACGAGATTAGACTTGATGACAGGGAGGTCGACTGGAGTTTTGCAGCCCATGATGACTATTATGTACACATTGAAGTTTGGTTCATGGAACATCTGAGCTGCTGGGCTCAAAGGCTCTCCCTCTTCCACTGCTGCACTGCTTCCTTCATCTTTCTGTGTCTTGCCCAATCTCCTTGTTGTTTCAACTGGCTTAAGACTGGGTTTCACTTTCCTCCTCCACGTAAAACCTTCTTCAGGTGACATTTTGGGACCAAAAGCCTTAGCTGTTTCCCTCTGTATATGCTCAGCAAAACAAGAAAGTGCACACTTTGATCTTCGGAGAAGACCCTGCAAGACTGTTTTTTTTTTTCCAAGATATGTTTCTGGGTCTTCCGAGGTTACTGTTGAATGGTGAGAGGCTAAAATCTTCCTAATCCTTAAAAGAAGTTCATCTTTCTGCTGCTGAGTCTTGGCATATGCATGTAGAAACAGCTTGCGTGTGTCACATTCCTATACACTGGCAGATTAGAGCTGACACCTCATCACAAAATGGTGCCACCACAGCACCCCAACCGAGCACTGCTCTGCATGATCTGCTTGGTCTCTCTCTCTCACGCACGCAAAATGTCACAATCTCGGCTGTTTATTTTCTTCTGACTCGCGCTGCAGCAATTTTGGTTGGATTGGACCTCAAGTGGGTGCATGCAGCGAGTGCTTGAAAGCTCCGACCAGAGTCCACCAAAGGTTCAAACAAAAAGGAGAAATGATACAAATGATTCGTGAACTTTAGTCCAATGCGCAATGTGATTTTTAAATTTTTAATTTATTCAATGTGATCCTAAACTTTAGCCTAATGTGTAATATTATTCTTGAATTTTAGATTTGTTTAATGTAATCCCTGAACTTTTGGTATAAATTTTCAATTTAGTTTCTAGACTATACGAAAATGTTCAATGTTGTCTTTTGAATAATTTACGTTCGAGGACAGTATGGAACATTTGCATATAGTTTAGAGACTAAATAGAACTTGTACCAAAAGTTCATGGACTACATTGAACAGATTTGAAGTTCAAGAACTGCATTGAACATTGAAATGAAGTTCAGGGATCGCATTAAATATATTAAAAGTTCATTTATCATATTGCATAGTGAACCAAAATACTGTCTGTCGTTGTCCCAAAGAAAAGTGTACGAGCTGGCCCATCTGCATTTTGTCTTGGGCAGACATTGTTCTTAACGGAGCACCCGACGAACTCTTAGGGCGCGCATGATAACCATTCTAATTTTCTGTTTCTGTTCCAAACCTGTTTCTGGAACAGGTTTGGAACAGAAATTCGTTTGGTAATGCAATTCTATTTTTTCGTTTCTGAAACAAATTTTTATTCTAGAAATAGATTTGAAAGAGAAATGAGAAGCTAAAAATTGTAGCTTCTCTGTTTCAGAAATAGAAATGAGAAATAACCTACCAGAGCCCTTTGTTTTTTCTCAAGTCCTCATTGTACTCTCTCTGTCGCTCTTCCTTTGTCGGTCGCCGCCAATCGCCTCCCCCCACCGATCGCCCCTGCACACCGTCGGCTGTCGCCGACCCTCGCCGCCAGCCGCCGCAGCAGTAACCACCGCAGGTTGCCGACCACCGCCCGCCGCCGACCCTCGTCTCCCCTCGCCGTTGACACCCATTGCCAACTCCGCCGACCACCGCCCACCGTCGCCCATCGCCGCCCTCTGCCAGCTGCCGCAACCACCGCCGTCGCCCACCATCGACGGCCTCCACAACCACCGCCGCTGTCGGAGTAAAAAATAAATAATAATTTTTTATTTTTCAATAGTAAATAATATTTTCTATTAATAACAATTATTTTTTTAAAGAAATTTTAAAAAAATGAAGTAGAAATTTTTCGTATAAGATTTTGTGTTAATAATATTCCAAAAGTAAAAATTTTCAACTGTCATTAAATGAACTTCTGTTTCAGGAACAGAAATTTTATGTTATTATCTAATGCGTTTTTTCTCAAAAACTCATCTAAAAATTAAAAATAAAAAAATCTGCCAGGAATTGATTTTAAAAATAGAATAGTTATGACGCGCGCACTTACTATTCAATAGCTGCTGAAAAGGAGCGGGTTGTTCCGGATTCTTACAAGAATTTTTCCAGTGCTATACATTTGTCTTGGCTTATGAATATTGGACACCAATATGAGTGGGTCCCGCTCGGACTTGGGTACAAGTAACATACGAAAGCATATTCCTTTGACCCAAATATGCATCATTCCAGCATTTTACGGCGATGGCGTACACTTCATGCCTCTTTCTACTCCTCGCCGATCTCATTCCTCGGTTGGCCCAAAAATGGCGGCACGTAGACTTGGCTCACTGTGATGGTAAGGTCGTACCTTCTCTGCTTTCTTCGCTCTTCTCTTCTCTGAGATGCTGATTGAACTCCAGAGCAGAAGCCCCCTCTGATGGAGACTGCTGGTGTCCTCTTCAGACCATCATTAACTCCTTCCACATTCAATGCCGTGAGCGCTGTCCGAAAGCCACTCGGTCCGTGGAACCACTCATTCTTTAACTTTGCTAATTACAGGAAAGCCAGAACCTCTGCTCTCTCAGTTTCTTCGAAAACTCCTCCAGACAAAGAAAGTCCCGATTTTGATCTCAATCACCCGACTTCCCCGTTAAACCCCTACTGGGTTTCGGCCAGAGCCTTCAGAAGCATCAAAGACCTTGCAGTTCTGTACTTCCAGAAATTGGCTTCCACGGCACAAGCATATGGTGAGTCGGAGGGGGTTGTAGACAGTTGTAGTGGTAGTGGGTATTTACAAAATGGAGGAATAGGAATCGCTTTGCTAAGTTTGACTTACAGCGCTAAGGTCAAAATCAATCCTTTCGTCGCAACATTAGCCGCGAACCCGACTTTTGTTTCGGGTCTGTTGGCTTGGTTTTTTGCTCAGTCGGTGAAGGTGGTACTGAATTTCTTTGTGGAGAAAATATGGGATTTGAGGATTTACTTTGCCTGTGGAGGCATGCCCTCTTCTCACTCGGCTTTGTGTACTGCTTTAACTACTTCAGTGGCGCTGTGTCATGGCATGGCGGATTCGATGTTTCCGGTTTGCTTGGGTTTCAGTTTGATTGTTATGTATGATGCCATTGGTGTACGACGACATGCTGGCATGCAAGCTGAGGTGAAGTGTCTTTCTTGTTCTCTGTATTCTTTGGGGCTACTTGTGGTACGGTTGTTTGGTGAAGAGGTTCTAGTCTTGAATCTCGATAGCAGTGTGGATATTTGGAAAAGATACGTTTGTATGCTCAAGTTTCTTTTTGCAATACTCTTCTTCCATTGATCGATCGGTCACATGTGTTGCTTATTTGAGGAACTCGCTTAATCCAATCTTTGCCAGGACATTTGGTGCCTTTTGGTGTAGAAATTTCCGCCATTACCTTTCTATGTGATGGCTTGGGTGTTTACTTGATTCTACATAATTATCGCATAGCTTTCTCGAGCTTAATTTCCACAAAAAATGCTTTTTGGTGCTCTCTGCTCGTCGTTGCATAACTAGGAATTATATCAGAAGACCACTTTTCTTATTGCTTGACCAATGCAGTGATAGGCTTCTCATAGCGAATAATCTGCAAATATTAAGTGAAATGTGATACCATATGGTCTTTTTCTAGCATTCACTTGGTTCTCCAAGATGAAAGATTGAAGGCTATAAGTTAAAATTGCGTCTGCTGTTTTTCACCTTTTTATCTGTGTATAGTGCTAGTTCATTGAGCTTTTCAATTCTGTTGAAGACCCACCTGTTCCGTTCCGGCACTTATTGAGCACTTTTTGGTCAAGTCAGCAATTCTATAGGTTCTACTAGTTGAACTTTAACAATAGCTTGATGCTCTTTCATTGCATTAAGTGCTTATGTGATCCACGACTGTCTGGTGGATTATACGGCTTTTGGCCTTGGGCATTACTGCTTCATAGGTAGATTTGGATTAGGAGTGCTTGTGAATATTTCATTTTCTTGCCACCGAAGAGTGGCGGAGTGAGCGAATTTGCTCGTACTTGGATAGAGATGCATATCTTTAGATTGACACTACCTGCTATGGTCATGTTCCCTTTGAGCAGCGCATGGAATCCAAACGCTTGAACTTAGAGGAGGATCTCTTGCATAGCTACATATAAATCATGAGTGCATTCATTTGTATCGAGGCACTGCACTGTTTCTTCTGTTTGCCTGCTTCAAAAATAAAAGTTGCAAACCCTAAGTGGCATTTCTCTTTTAACGATCCACCAACATGCAGATCTCATCACACTTTATCATACATCAGAAATATCTTGGTGGCATGCATGAAATGATTGTTTTCAGTTGTGCAATCTATCTGATGTTTTAATCTGATGTTACGGTGGGTTTCACTGATGGGTGACATGGTAGGCACTCACTGATGAATGTGGTATGATCCTGTCAGCTGATCGCTTTGTCCAATGCTGTTACAGGTTCTGAACATGATAGTCGAGGATTTGTTCCAAGGGCATCCTATTCGTAAGCGAAAGCTCAAGGAACTGTTAGGCCACACCCCATCACAGGTCCTCGCCGGAGCTCTGCTTGGCTTTGTGGTCGCCTGTATCTGTCACCGGGTGTGCTTGGTTGCAGCCTGATCTGTATGAGAGCAATTTCTGTGGGATAGAATTGATGGTTTGCGATCTGCTTGTGTACTCTGTTCCTCTTCATGCTCCATCAGGTCAATGCAATATGTCATACTTCATCAAAAAATCGAAATTTGATTCTTCTTTCCCCTCTTCCTCTGGTGAGACATTCTCCTATGTTGATCAAGCAATTGAGCGAGTGAAGACGACTGCTTGAAAACAGAGGCCGCCATTGAAGTGGGGCTTCTTTTCTGTCTGTCTTTTCCGCTTCGAACTTGGCCACGGACGGCTCGGTTCCACCAGAAACAATAACCAAAACCGAAATAGTCCACGAATCAACAGCACACGAAGCCCAGTTGGACATGATGTAATTGGTGACGTATCAAAAACAGGTCAATCTAAGCTGCTTCCTGATGCGTTTGTTTGGTCCTCAGGACCATCCATTGCTTGTTTCTGAATCTCTGGTCCTGTACATCTAGTTAACCCTCATGCATTACAAATCCAGAAAAGATAATATCATCATTGGCTAGTCACTCTAATTTAGCCCAAAAAAAGGGGGGGGAAAAGGGAATTTGTTCATTCTCTTGATACAGCAGCTTCATCATATGATTAAACATTAGGACAAAATAAGAAAAAAAGTCGATTACCCATTTAAAGAAAATCAATATATTGCAGACCAATTACGATGTATTCATTACTAGTCTATATTGAAATGTTCTTTCAGAATTCTCTTACACCAACAAGTCAAGGCAACATCAAGATGCAAACTGGGAAGGTTCTTCTTTTGGCTAGGCAATGCTAATTAACAAACTAATGGCATTGCATCTGATATTGTGCAATAATCAACTTCCCCTGACGTTTGTTTGTTGAAAACTTCTTGATAGGAGAAAATATTTTTCACAAAAAAAAAAAAAATTAGTTTCATTTGTTTGCTGGTTTAGGAAAAAATGATTTTTTTCTTGATCGAAGGATAAACTGTTTCCCCCGGATCTGAACTTGTTATTTTCAGTACATGAAAAACATTTTTCATGAATTGAAGTTTTTCATCGTCTAAATATCGAAAAATCTGAAAATGGTTTTTCGAAAATGATTTTCGGTCAATCAAACGGCTCTTAATAATTTACAAATTATCAAACGAGGGTCTGATTTTAATAATTGCTCATGAACAGATGAAATAGTACACGTATATCCACGTCAGATGGACCCGCAGGACAGCATGGTAAGGGGATCGTTTTCATTCAACATGAAAATTCTGGTCAACGGCACAAAGTCGCATCTTGCTACGCGCACCGCCTCCTCCTACACGCTTTCTCCTCCTCCTTCCTCTGTCTCTGTCTCTGTCTCTCTCTCTCTCTCTATTTTCGCAAATTATCGGGACACCCAATTTTTTATTTTCGGAACCAGGAAGAGCCGTCAACGCGAAACATCTAAATCGCTTGTGGTTTTTGCTAAAATTGTCGTGTAATTTAAGCAGAGCTTCCTTGTTGCTTTTCCTTCGGTTCTTCCTCTCTGGTAAGAATCCTGTTGGTCTCTCTCGCCAGTGTGTTTCGATTTGTTCCTGATATTGTACCGGGTTCGTGTCTCTGATTCTTCCGATCTTAGCGGCTTGCTGAGGTCTTCGGGGGTTCATTTCGATTGTGATTCAGCTGTAGAACGAAGCTCTGAATGTTAAAAATTGTCTGTCTTTTGTTGGATCTGTGAAAGGTTTCGTTTTTCTGCGTCTTTTTCTTATTGGGGATTTTCCCTTTTGGCCACAAACACGCCCGATGGATGAACAATGAATCTCTAGGACAGATTGTAGCTCCTTTGCCTCTTTCTTTCGGTCTTGCTCTTGTGTAGGTTTTTAGGTTCAGATTTCCTCCATATTTTGATCATCTGAGTTTGATCGGATGATCAGATTATAATTATGGTGATTTTCCATGGATTTATAAGGGAGAAACTTTTGTGAGTCGATTTAAGGTGTAAAGCTTTATTTTGACTCTTCAACCGTAGTCCAAGTGTCCACAAAATGTCATCCGCCGGTGTTGCTGTGAGTCTTATCCGCAATGACTCTTTCGTCTTCCCAAATCTATTTGATTCCCAATTGAGTGCGCCCATCGAAGAACCGATATTGGTTTACGTCGCCCTTTCTGGCTCGATGATGCCAATGCGAGTGCTAGAGACTGATTCAATCGAATCTGTGAAACTGCGGATCCAAAGCTATAAAGGCTTTGTGGTTAGAAATCAAAAGTTGGTCTGTGGAGGCCGAGAACTCTCGAGGAATAATTCTCTAGTTCGGGACTATGGTGTGGAGGATGGGAATGTACTGCATTTGGTTCTCAGGCTCTCTGATCTCCAGGTCATCCATGTGAGGACGACATGTGGGAAGGAATTCACTTTCCATGTGGAGCGGAGCAAGGATGTTGGGTATGTCAAGCAACAGATTGCTAAGAAAGCAAGAGGTTTCATTGACTCTGATGAGCAGGAAGTTGTTTGTAATGGAGAGAGAATCGAAGATCAGAGACTTATTGAGGATATCTCTAAGCAAAACGGCGCGGTGATACATTTGCTGGTTCGGAAATCTGCTAAGGTTAGGGCTAGGCCTGTTGAGAAGAACTTTGAATTGTCTATTGTAGCAACAGAATTGAATGATAGGAGAAAGCATGATGCTGGAAAAGAGAATGACCAGAGACAAGGTGGTGTTAGGGAAGAGTGCTACGGAAAAGAGGGTGAAGTTGATAGAGACTTGGTCATGGAGAAGCCTCCAGAGAAAAAATTCTGCTTAGAGCCAATTCTTGTTAACCCCAAAATTGAATTGTCTTCTTTCATCTGGGATATGATCAATTCGTCTTTTGAGGGACTGGAATGTGGGTATCAGCCAGTGAGGTCCATGGAGGGTACAGGAGGAGCTTATTTCATACGAGATTCATTCGGGCAGAAGTATGTTTCTGTTTTTAAGCCAATGGATGAGGAACCCATGGCTGTTAACAACCCCAATGGTTTGCCTTTGTCTGAAAATGGTGAAGGACTGAAAAAGGGTACAAAGGTTGGAGAAGGAGCCTTTAGAGAAGTTGCGGCTTACCTTTTGGATCATCCAAAGACTGGGCGCCGCACGTTATATGGTGATGCAGAAGGTTTTGCTGGAGTTCCGCCTACTGTAATAGTCAAGTGCTTGAATACAGGATTTAACCATCCAAACAATGTAAGTATGAAGATTGGGTCCTTGCAAATGTTCATGGAGAATGAGGGCAGTTGTGAGGACATGGGAGCTGGGGCGTTTCCTTTGAATGAAATGCACAAAATCTCTGTTTTGGACATAAGATTGGCTAATGCAGATCGGCACGCTGGAAATATTCTCTTAAGCAAAGAGGGAGCTAGCGGCCAACCACTGTTGATTCCAATTGATCACGGATACTGCTTACCTGAAAGTGTAAGTACTCTCAACTTCTATCATCCTTGTAGTTGCCTTCTTATTTAAAATAATTTGTACTTGCCCATGCGGTTTCTTTTTTCATATGCCACTATGCAATAGATAGGTGTCTGTGCTTGACATCCATTAAACCAAGTTACCATTTAGCAATTGATAAAAGAGCCTGATAGATTAACATCTAGATGAAATTAATTGGGTATTCTAGTAATAGTCTGGGTACTAACATTCAACCAAGATCTGGAGCTACTTCTGCAAATGATGCTTGAAACTCTTGTGGAACACAAAGCCCTCCAAGTATTGATTCACTCACAATCAGTTTTTTTAACTTCCTTAATTTGTTTCTTTTCCAAATACTGGGTGTATTCTTACAAGATCCTAAATGTTGAACGATCGTTCTTCTCAACTTGTATTCACTAAGCTTGCATGGTAGTTTCGTTCATCACTTTAATATATAAAGAGAGAGCAAGTACTTTATGCTATCCCCTTGGTATCCTAAATGGATCAGTTGAATTCACAGCTTTCTCTAATTTATGCTCATCCAGTTTTCTTGATTATTCATTTATATAAATTTCTTGCTCCACCTACAGTTTGAAGATTGCACATTTGATTGGCTGTACTGGCCACAAGCTCGCCAACCTTATTCCCCCGAGACAATTGACTACATACGATCTTTGGATGCGGAAGAAGATATTGCCCTTCTGAAATTCCATGGCTGGGACCTTCCCATTAGATGTGCCCGTGTACTCCGCATCTCAACAATGCTGCTGAAAAAGGCGGTAGAAAGAGGCCTCACTCCCTTTGCAATTGGGAGCATCATGTGCAGAGAGACCTTGAATAGGTGGTCCATCATTGAAGAGATTGTTCAGGAAGCGGAAGAATCTTTGCTCCCTGATAGCAGCGAATATGCATTTCTAGATGCTGTATCTCAAGTGATGGATAGCTACCTCGACGAGATTGCGGGTCATCATCCTGGATACTCGAGTAGTTGTTGATATGTACTGACCATACATCGTTGTACATATGTATGTACATGAGGACAAGAGGGTCCTTTCATCATTTAGTCGTAACTGTTTGTTTCAGTGTTCTTTCATACTTATTTTATTTCACTGTAGGTGCACAAAGTTCATGTCCTTGTTTAGGTGCTGACTGACATTCTTTGTCATGCATTTATTCATTGCTCTCTGGAGTTATATTGATTCTCTCTCTTTCAATTTTGGCCAATATGACAATCTGTTGGGTAGTTTTTTCGGTCGATGCCACTGACATTAGGGGTGTCAACGGTTCGGTTCGGTTTTTCAGAAAAACCGAACCGTTAGGATGAGCAGCAAAACCGAACTGAATCGCAAACCAAACCGAATACAAACCGAACCGAAAATTCGGTTTGGTTTGATTCTGTTCGGTTTTTCGGTTTTCCTTTCTATTTTTTCTTATTTTTCTTCCTTTTTTGTTTCAGATCTGGCGTCGTCACCTGTTTGTGGACCAAGTTGCATATGCTAAATGCACTTTGAAAAGCAAGATCCTAATTTCTTCAATCTCCCATCGATTGATCAATCATCCACGAATCGGAGATCAATCATCCACGAACCAGAGCTATCTCCGCTTTGACCGAATCGCATACACCCCCATGGCTTCTGACGTCCTTCTTTATTCCCTCTCGAGCTCTCCCCCTGTGAAATCTCAGTTCTACTTCTCTTTGTTTTTTCTTCTTTTGGTTCTCTCTTCTCAACTCCTTTTCCTTTTTTTTTTTAAGCCCACGTTCTTTCAAGAAGAAGCAGATCCCATGACCACCTCCCCTGCTCACGCTGCTCCCTCTTTTTCCCTCAACTATTTTTGCTCTCTAGGTTGGACGAAGGATGGACTGAAGAATGAGCCCCCTCCTTTTGTGGGTTCTCTGTTCTCTGTGAAAGAAGACCTCTTGAGCTCTCTCGCTGCCCAGAAGAAGAAGAAGAAGGCCACTCACGAGCTCTCCCTGTTTCTGGTTTTTTTTTCCTTCTTTTTTTTGTCCTTTTCATTTCTTCCCCCAAGCTTTTTTGACCTCCCTCTCTCCGATTTCTTGAACTTTTGCCAGCCAACCTCGTCCTTTTCCCCCGCCCCAATAGATTCCTTTTTAGTCTTATCTCCAGCCATCTCAGCTTCAGCGAGGGGCCGCGACCACTTGCCCATGGCTGGTGACGGTCGCCGCCCGCCAGACCTCAGCCAATGTGGCCGGCGGCCCCTGGCCATTTGCACCAGAAGACTGAAAAAAAAGGGAAAAAATGATTATTTTTTTAAATGGCTAATATTAAGGAGAAAGAAGATATTTCAGTTCGCGGTTCGGTTAACCGAACCAACCAAACCGAAATAACCCAAAATGAAAAAGAAAGAATGGTTATTTTCATTATCCAAACCAAAAATCGAACCGAACCAAAATGTGCCAAATTTTCGATTCGGTTCGGTTAGCGGTTCAGTTCGATTTTTCAGTTCGGTTTTGACACCCCTAACTGACATGCATCCAAGGCTAGCATGGAATGTGTTTTCAAGGTGGCTGAATGTATTAAAATGTGGCTGTTGCTGTTTTGTGTGGTGCCGAATCAACATGTCACGTGTGATACCTATTCTCAATTCGTGCTGGCAATCGAAACGTCCTAAACTATCTATATTTATTCTCAATTTGTGCTGGCAATCGAAACGTCCTAAACTATCTATATCGTGTTCAATATCATCTACCTTTGTCAGTTCTACTGCTAGTTTTATGATAATAAACAGTACTGATGCTACTAGACAGCATTGGGTCTGCGTTTCACCATTTCACTTCGGATTTTCAAGCAGTTGTCCAAGTTTTGGCTCAAGTTTCAGTTGAGCTTATTTGCACTGCCTCGAAAGGTGCACGATGCAGACTTTCAGGCCATCGCACAGTCCCAGACACAATCTTCAAATAGAGAACACAGTCTACTCCCCATCCTTGGAAAGCATATGAATTGCAGCCTATCCCCTTGTAGAATGTAAACACACAAGGATCAAAAGGATAAATTTCTGATTCTGAAGATTCAGAAAAGAGTGGTTAGGTGTTCAGAAGGAACCGAAAGCAACGTGCATCCTCTTTTAACCACCGCTTCCCATAAGTCTCCAGGAGACATATCTCGAGATTGACCAAATCATATGTAAGATTTCCTGGAATGAAACAACACATTTATAGTTCAGAACATCAACGACTTAACTTCACGCATGGAGGAGAGTGCCCCAAACAAACTCGAAACTCAATGGGTAGCTTGTAGTCATACAGTCAGCTCTACATGAAAGCAATGTTCTCGCAGGTACACTCAAACTAAGCCAAAAGGCTGAGAAAGTATGGTTATGTTCACGCAGCTAGTTATTCTACCTGGCTAGGCAAAAACTGTACTGCAAGGGGGATCTTCTTCTCCCCATGAAGAATCCGGCAGATCCAACTAAATGAAACGCTGTTGAAGCAAAAAGATATAGTACCCGTGCACACATGAGGAGGTCGGTCCACAAAGTCTAGACTTCACCTCATCCAAATAACATTCTTCAGCACCCAAGGGTGGCGACCCAAAATTTCGAGCTCTCCACATGTGGTAATTGATACAATTCTAGCCATCAGCGCGAGGATCTTCCATTAAGGATGTAGAGTTTATCCTAGTTCCAGTCAGATACCATCTTCAAAGCAGAGGAGGAGCACCCGTGTGCAAGGGCAACCCATTTTGCACTTGAATTGGCAAAGGTCGCACAAACAAAACTGGTTAGCAGATTAGCGGGGTTTGATGAGATGGCTCGGGAATGACTAATGCGACAGTCAAACTCCTGAAATAAACACAATTTCTGGCAGGCAAAACGCTGCGAAAGAGCTGTAGCGGCTCAGGATTTCATAAGTCATAGTCATTCTGTGTCACTCAACTCTCGTCTTTAGAAAAAGCAGTTCACTTTCTTTTCCTATTACGGCTCGGTTTCTTTCTTGCCCGCTTTAATCTTCTCCTGAAAAAGGAAATAAGACTCAAAGATAAATGCTTCAAGTTTGTGTGGTATTATAAGAATTTATGAGGTGAACCTACTGTAGAGTTAAATATGTTCCGTAGGGCCAAAAGGAGTAGGACACCTTCAAAAGCTGAATGTAATGAAAGTGGCAGTGCCTTAATGCCAAAGATCTGAAACCACCTTTACTAATATGGAAACTAAACAGAAATTACCTCTTAGTGGGTGTACTGTTGACGCCAAACACACCCTTCATCAATGCACCTATATCCATAGAACGTTCTTGCATGATCTTATCATGGTATATTTTGCTCCCAATCTCAGTAATCTGTTCTTCCACTTCCTCCAGTGGTTGGTCCACATTTAGCTGGATCTCTCCTTTTCTGATGACAGTTACACCAAAGCCATTCGCTTTGGCTTCCCGAAAAGCATCCTGAAAATGCGAAACAGTTACAGTTCCTCCAAAGATGATGACGCCACTCACCTCAAAATGGTTTAAACAAAAGGATGTACTTTGTTAGTATATTCGGGATACGCAAGAAAGTTAAAAGTGACCTTGGGTGGGAGAGGAACAATGAATGCTTGACCATTTCCTAGCATGTCCATGTGAGCTTGAATAATGTAGCACAGGTTCTTGCAGTCACCAGCATCTTCAAAAGCAATTGCATGATGTGGCTTCGGTTCCAATTCAAGATCTGCAGCCATCTCCAATGAGTAGAACCCAACTTTCTGCTCCCCATTGTGATGCGTATATAATTCAATGCACTGGAAAAAAAAAAGCAGAGAAAAGCAATTTTATTTCTCAGTACTTCCTGCCAAAAGTGAAAGAGAACCATATGTACTTTTATGGAGTGTTCTTTGTCCCTCTCAGAAAAGATTAATTTTTAATATAATCAAAATGACCGTACAGCAACATCTTGTGATACATTATATTCTAAGAATCATCAAAAGTAAACTCAGTTTACAGGCATAATGAAATCTCAGTCACAGATATCCCAAAAGAAGGCTCATAATCCTGTAGTAACATTCTAAGAATTAGCAGCACTGATATAATTGGAGAAGCAATACGAGAGTTCAAGTCCTACCAATACATGTGGAAGATCTAGCCACCATAAATAATCCTCGTCCTTGTGTTCTGCATACTCTTGATATTTGCTTACTACAGCTTGAGGTCCAAACAAATCCATCTCTCTCTTGAGTTTGTTAAGTTTTTTCCCTATATATTCCTTATTTGTCTCGGGTAATTTATCCATTAGTTCAGCAGCTTCCTGTATTTCCTTTTCAGTGATCCACCGATCCAGATCCTTCCCTATATCCTTCATGACAGATTTAACTTCCGGGTCCCTCTCTGCACTGTAAGAATCCAAAAATCCTCGAGACCACTTTTTTGTATGTTGCCAGTACTCCTTTCCTGATTTTTTACCAGTTCTAACAGAACCATCGCTGCCTTCTATGAGGATCTTGGTCTTTTTTGGATCCTTACTCTGGATATTATTTACACTATTGACTGCTAAGGAAGATGCGTTATTGCCATTCCCTGCAGATTTCTCAACTAAATTCTCTTCATCCTTCTTCATAAGATGTGATACTTGAGCTTCTCCAGTCATTGATGCCTTCTTTTCCTCCAGATGTCTATTGACATAGTTGGGTTTCCCCACTGGAGGCCCTTTCCAGTGAGGAATAATCTTTTCCAATGGATCATATATGCTGATGCCATCTGAGGAAGAGGAGGAAAGAAATTATCATCCAAACTTAAATACATGTGAGCAATATTAATGGCAGCACTCAACAAAGCCCTAACAGTTTGATGACAACCCAAAACAGGATATTACAGGATTTTCTCTTTTTCTTTTATAAAGAAAAAAAGATTCAGATTCAAAATTCAACTATTCTAAAGCTCTCACGAATCATACTGTTACATGTTCACAAATTATTTCTGGCATCTATTAGTCCTCTTCATAAGATAGATGTACAAATGGAAAGCTGAAATGTAAGCCAATTACTACCTGCTCCATAGTCAAGATTTTCGATGTTAGAATGGAGGTACTCGTGCACTTTTAATAGCTCTTCATTCACCTTCTCAACTTTCTTCTCGAGACCCGCAAAGAAAGCACGCTTATCTTCAGCATCCATGGAATAAAATGGATCCTTGCCTGTCAATTCATTTTCCCGAACTTGAAAAACAATTTCCCGAAGGCTATCATCTTTCATCCACTCGAGTTCACCAGTATCTCCATCAAGGCGAAGCTGAGTCGAGTTAATACTGGCATTTAACTGCTGATTTACTTTCTCTCTCGCAGTCATGTAATTATTCCTAAATCCATCCCCCATTCTTTCTAGAATGGGTTCAACCACATTAAAATTTTCCTCCATCCAGTTTTGAGATTTTTTAGATGTATCAGCCTCAGCAGTCGAGCCATTAGCTTCATGTTTCTGACAAGTCGGGGGATTGCTGCTATCATATGCTCTATCTACTTCACCACGCCTTAACAAATTATCGTCCATTTCGGGAATATATTCTAATTCCTTAGCAATCATATCTCCGTGGATGTTAGCATTCACCATGGAATCAGGTGTTTCTCCAGACATGTCAACTCTAGCTGATCGCTCACCTGTGTTGGTTGTCTCTCGTAAATTGCTGTTAATCTCACTTTCTCCTAGATCCTCCTCCTTAAAATGTTCATTACCTTCTCGTGTACCAGGTTTGTCAGAAAGATACTCCCTAGCTTCTTTCACCGACCGTATGATCTTTGGTTTCCTTCTGACTGCACTTTCTCGGTGTACTTCACCACCAAGAGCATCTAAGGACTGTGCATTGGTGAGATCTGAAATGCACGTGGTAGCTTTGTCTTGCCTGCAGCTCCCAATGTCACTATGATCTCCCATGGCGGAAACACCAGAAGCTCTGATGTCTCCATTTCTTTCTGCCAATGATTCACTATGGGATGCATCCCAATCACTTTCTGGTTCGGGTGTTGATATCACATGAGATTCATTAGCTGGCATGCTCCCTCCGGTATGTGCGTGATATTTAACTGGAGAACTTGCTCCATCTTCATCATGTCGCTTGAACTCCTTTGTAGTGGATATGGACTCCTGTCCCTGCTTCTCTCCTTCACAACCTTCAATGAGGGAACTCTCTCTACCCTCAGTTTCTCTAGCTCTTTTAGCCATCTCTCTTATTTCCTTGATTTTACCATCAAATCCAACAGCTAAGCCATCCACAGGAGTAAATTGATCCTGCTTGGGCTCTGCCACTTCACTGCTTGAAGTCTTTGCTTGCCGGATACTACTTGCAAGCGCATGCTTATCCAGGTGAGGCCTTGGCATGAAATCAACTGGCTTTTCCGAAGCTTCTCTAAAAACCTCCAAATGCCCCTGCTCCAAAATTTCTTTCTCCTTTCTCGCCTTCATCTTCCTCCTCATCATTTCCTTCTCCAGTTGTGTGTATTGCACCTCCCTCTTCTGGAAAGTGAAAAACCACTTGATCGCGCAAAACACAAAGACACCACACAAGACCATGGTCCCAGCTCCCAACACTCTAGGCCTTAAAGCAGAATGCAATGGAAGATTCCGAAGGGTGCTAACAAAGCCAGATTCTGCATCCGTGACAACAAATTTAGCCACTGAGCTGTTCCTTGGAATCACATTGCCCCCACTCTCCATCTCCATAGCTAAACCCCTAGCACGGGCTATCTTCGAATTCACTTCACTTGAGTCCCCGTGCTCGGACGAGAACCCTTCGCTTCTTCTCAATATCTCGTCCTCGTCAACCGTGACACGCTTAATATTCCCATCGGGATCTTGAAACACCGTAAATATAGGAGCCGAACCAACCCCCCAAAGATCGAGATCATTCTTATACTGATCGACCCAGTTCTCCAATCTACTCCACAAAACCGATTCACCCAACACCCCGCGTTTAGATTCTACCAGACCCGCAACTTCGTCGCCACGATCAAAAGGGACATCTTTACGAGAACCGATCTCGACGAAAGCATCATTCTCGAGAATGCCGTCAAAAGAGGGAGCTTGAGCATCGGATTGGGGGTCAAAACGAGTGAAATTGGGACGCACCTTTTGGTCGTGGAGGAGCTTCTCCCTAAGTTGGTTTCGGCGTCGCTTAGCTCGACGGCCCGACAGAGACGCGACTGGCAGGTGTCTGGAATTGGAGAAGGGTAAGCGGAGAGGTGGAGAGGGGGCTCTGCTGAACCGGGAGCTGGGTATTCGGAAAGTGCGCGGCGTGTTGCGATTCCAACTCGAGATTGAAAATTTAGGGACGAAGATCGATGCCGCAGAAGAAGCAGCAGGAGTTGCAAGGAATGGAAATATCGAGTCCATCAACAACGCCATGGAGGGTTCTTGCTGGGCTAAACCCCTCGATAAGTCGTTGGATGATAACGCCAAGTCCGAGAAAATATTGGAGTCTTGTCCTTTTCTTTTTCTCGCCAATAAATTTTGCATAAATAAATGGGACATCTATAAATCTTTAAAAAAAAAAATCATCCTAAAATACCCAATCACTTTCTGATAATTTCATGCTTTCCGTTGTGAAGAGATTTAAAAATTAATTTCTAGACCTCACTTGGCCTCATATTGTTATCACTAACTCTGCTCGTTGATTTTCCCTTTGAATATCTACAATTTATAAAGAAAATTAATCCGTGCTATAGCTAGTCAAACTATACCAATTCACTTTCTTTAAATCTTGCCAAGCACGCTGAATTCATTTGAAGTCGAGGTGGTGATTATTGATGGGTTCGGATCTGGGTGGACTCGAGGTAGGTATAATTTTATTGCTCATGCACTATAACGAAATTATTTATGTACGAATCAGTCGGGTCGGATCAGAGCAGCCAAGCTTTCTAACAATATAGCATTACGCAAGCCCGCACAAAGATGCTCTTCGAGCCCATTTGGCTTGGAGAGGCCCATGACCCATTTTGCGGGGGTCTTATGCCACTCAAGTTTAAGAAATTTTATCTCTATAGGACCACAATAGCAATACTCTCATAGCAGATAGAATCGGACGGTTAAACATTAACTCGCTTAACGACCGGTTGAGTAAAGCAGAGATGAGGATGCTTTGTCGGATCGACGGTGTCGGAACGATGAAAGACAAGATTAGAGATGAATTGATTTCGGGGAAAAAGAATTTGCTAGATTTCGCTCCAGTCAAAGATCAGGGATGAGAGAAGCTTGTTTGAGATGGTTTGGTCACGTTAAAATTGCATGGACGTTTCATCGTATCCACGAACGTGGCAGAGACAAATAAACATACGAGGTTTCACATGAATTTCTCTCTTGTGAACATGGACCGGAACGCCCCATGGCAAAGCAAGGCTTCCGTGCTATGCAGATTTACTTTCCAAGTCCCTTTTCCTTCACGAGCACAACAGAACATCTGGTCTCCCATCGCAGAACATGGCTCTTGATACACTTCGCGTGACAAGATACCGTTTTCATGCTTTCCTTCTCCTTGGCTTGATTATAAAAATCGGGCTTATCCAACGTAAACTGGTCGAGTCATATGCTACAAGTAACCACGCGAGAAAGAAATCCATCGAGATATCGGTGTAGCCAATGGCCAATAAGGTTTATGATGTTACGGCACCTTGTGAGAATCAAGTTCTACATCTCCATTAACTTAATTGGCTCAACATTTTAGGGTCGGACATTCTAACGCGATAACAAAGTCAAGTTCTGTCAGATCAATTTCGTGAGTGCGGTCGCGTCTTTACTAATCACAAATTTGTCAACCAAGCTCCTACTGATTACTGACGGGTGATCATCATGACCCTTTGTTGTGCAAAAGGAGAGCAAGAGCATGAGCAGATCACCAACAAATGAATCATCGCTCGACCCGGAGTCATCATCGCTCATCCCAAAATCCCAAACGAAAGAGAAAAAGCACGGACTCTCATCATCTCCGCCAGCTGAATCTCAGAATTGATGAGATTTATCCTTAAATCAAATCAGAACAATCACAAAGAATAGAAAAGAATGACACACGAGTTTACCCAGATTCACCCTAAAAATAGGGTTACGTCCTGCAAATAGATTTAACTATATTTTAGATTTTCATTACAATCACTCGTTACAATGATCTCTCATACGAGTACAATATATAGGACTAAAAATGAGCCAAAAACCCAAGCCTATTCGAAACCCTTTGATCCTACAACAAACGGGCCAACTTAAACACAAGCCTAAATTCGATATTGTTTCGAGAGCGCTGCCCCCGAACCCCTGCCCATTCACCGGCGAGCGGGGCAACCATCCACTCACTGGGGAGCGGAACCCCCACCCCCGATCGATCAGCGGGACTCCCGTTTCGGGAGCGCTGCCCTCAAACCCCCGCATTCGTACGGAGTTACACGTCGTCGGTTCATACTTCAGTTTCTCTAAATTCACGTGGACATATCTAGTATGAGAAATAAGAGTCCCCGAAATATTCGCCAATTCCAACAAGAACACGTGATGCGCCAAGACCCATCTGTCGTTTTCTAAAACAATGGCAATTATCTCATCTCTACAAATCGAGAAGTCCGCAGAAAACATGGAGCAAAACATGTCGAACGACAGCGCATGTCTTGTCCGACTCCCGATCCATGTGAGAGATCAGAATTTGAATGCATTTCGCAGCGAATTGCGCTCCGCCGCAGCAGCAGCAGCAGGAGGAGGCAGAGCCGCTTTCGGTCGTCAATTATTTCGTCTGTCGTCTATAATCTAATCTACCCATAGATCTCGATGCCTCGCTCAATCCAATTGACCAAATCGAGCTAAGGTGCCGACAATCTAGTCGAAAGATTACAGCACATCCCATCCCAGATGGTGAGAATGTTAGAAAGCGAAAAGTATTTGCTTTGCCAGCTTAATTTATATAATCAATCATAACACGACAAACTAAAACAGTTTCTCGATTCAAGAAAAGAGGGTAGAAAAAGGGGGAAAAAGGAAAACTTTCCCTGCGTCCTGTTCCTGCTAAATTCCAACAGACATTTCTGCTTTTTGAAAAGAAAAAGGAAAGGACCGAGGGGGTCCCACGATTACCAGCTCCGCACGTGCAGCGACATCCCACACAAGCTACACGGCTCACGCGCACCCACGTGGAGAGAACCCGACCCTCGAACCCGCCAGGTCGAACACGACCCGGAAGCCCTGTTGCTGGATGTTCCCGATTATGGACAGCCCGCTCATCGTGCCCGCGAACGCGAAGCAGAACGTCCCCTTGCTGTCCACCGGGATCAGGTAATTCGACGCCGGGAGGGACACGTCGGCGCCCCGGAAGTGCAGCACCACCGTCGGTACCTTCACCTCCGTCTTCCCGGACAGGTCGTAGCACGTGTCGAAGAGGGAGAAGTCCGGGCCCCGCTTCAGGTTCGACGCCCCGGCCCGGAAAGCGTCACGGAGCGCGACGTACGCGGGTCGGGTCAGGCGGGTCACGGACGTGCCCGAGTCGACGATGACCCCACCGTTGCCCGCGGGGTCCAGCTTGAAAAGAGAGGCCGTGATTCCGGGGACGCGTGTACCGCCGATGCTGATCCCGATGAGCTCCACGTAGTAGAACGTATCTAGCTTAGGGTTTTTCAGCAGCGGAGTGAACCGGGCGGGTCGGGACAGGGCCGAGTCGCCGAAAATGACGGAGGACGGCCTGGAGGAGGCGGACCGGTCCACCAGGCAGTAGGAGAACTTGTTGTTAAACCGGCGACCGGCCTGCGCCGGGAAGGAGAGCCTCCCGCGGCCGAGGCCCAGCAGCCCGGCGGCGCCGATGAAGAGGCCCTCGTTGTCGTGGCCGCAGCCGAGGGCGACGCGGCCAACACGGGTGCGGCGGAAAGTCAGGGTCTCGGTTGAGAACTCGCCGAGGGTGAAAGAGCCGTCGCCGTAGGAGACCTGATACTGGCACCTGCGGCGCTGGTTGCAGCCGGGGGAGTCGAGGCGGCGGCAGAGGGGGGAGGAGCAGGAGATGGCGGCGAAGGAGGTGGATTTGGAAGGGTCGAAGACAGGGTCGGTCTGGGAGTAGCATTTCCGGCAGGGGGCGCACTGGATCCAGACGACGTCGCTGCCGGTGTCGAGGACCATATAGACGTAGCGGGGAGGAGTGCCCACGCCGAGGCGGGTGAAGTACTCGCCGCTCCCCTGCGCGAGCCCCGACACGACGGAGCTGCTGAACCCCATACGAGGGCGGCTGGTGTTGCTGCCGGGGGAAGCGGCGGCAGAGGCGACCGCAAGCTCAGAGAGGGATTGGACACGAGAGGCGTCTCTCTGAAGGCGGAGGTGGAAGAGGGCTTGTGGGGTGAGGTTGAAGGACAGAGCGTCAATGTGCTGCAACTCCATGGAGAGAGGGGTGGTGGTGGTGGTGGAGGAGGTTTCGGACTCTGACGAGAAGGCGGTGGCTTCGGATTCGGGCCATGAGGCGAGAGTGGGAGGGGATGGGAGAGGGCGGAGCAAAAGGGAATGGGTCTGGAGCTGCAGAGCGGTGGGAGTGGAGAGAGCAGGAAGGAGGGAGGCGAAGGAGAAGAAGAGGAGGAGGAGGAGGGTGGTTTTGGGTCCTCCTTCCATTGCTCTCATTTTTTTTTGCTTCGCAGAGGATTGAAGAGGAAGGAGGGACTTAGCGAGGAAGAAGAAGAGCAGAGCGAGAGAGTAATAAATAACGGAGGATGTGAAGAATTGAAAAGCGGGCTCTCCCTATTTTGGTCATCATTCTTTTATCTTAGCGAAAAATTATCAACAGTAATTACGATGATTGAGCAATTTTACCTGACATCAAAGAGAAATTACCAAGACATGTTTCCGTCTTCTTTCACTGGGGGTACTGTACGAGATGTACGGAGATAGCAATAGTAAATGGTATTTGTCCGAGGCGGGAGGGGCAATGCAGTCATTTTCCGTACGAATTCAGACCTTCGTTGCATCCCATCCCTGCGGTCCCCAGACCAAAAAAGAGGGGAGAGAGAGCGCGTCGATAGCAAACCTTGAGGACGTAATAGCAATTACAACTCTATTCTGAGGGACGTAGTCATAAAGCTAAAATGACACAAGTAATTTTTGAACTTTTATCCAATACATGTAGTGATTCATAAATTTTTAATCCGTTCAACGTGACTTTTGAAATTTGGCCTAACGTAACCCGATGCGCAATATTACCCCTAAACTTTTAATATGTTCAGTGTGATCCACGAACTTTTGGAACATGTTAAATTATTTTTTTTTTCTTGGGTCGAATGTTAAACTAGTCTTTACACTGAACGAAAATGTTCAATTTTTTCCATAAACTTAAATTAACATAATGTTTAATATGGGATATCTCATATGGTATATAGGGATTAGTTTGAACAATTGTAAAAAAATTCAGGGACTAATTAAACAAATAAAAACTTCATGAGAAATATTGTACATTAGCTAAAGTTTGTGAATGATATTAAACAAATTAAAATTTTATGAATAAAGTTCAGGGTTCTTATCTCTCGTTGTAGCATCAGATTCTTTAAAACGCTTAGGTTGCGTTTGGTTGTCATGATATAAGCCATGGTAGGATATGTTTTTTATCATATCTTGTGTTTAGCAGCTGTTCAGGATATGATATATGGTGGATATGGGGGGATATAGGCAGAATAAAATAATCCCAAGAGAGGGGGTGGGATAGACAATGATAGGATTTCTCAAGATGGCAAATACGAGGAGAACGTAATTTTCACAACCACCGTCTCTCCTCCGCGTTGGGCAGCCTCTCCGGCGACGCCAGGCAGGGGTCTTTGGCCACAGAGTTTGGTATCTCCACAGCCTTGTTTTTTAATCGATTGTTTGGCGTTATATGAGATCACATTCCTCGTTCTTTAACCACTTGAACCTTTCCAACATTCGAAGGGATCTTAACATGTTATGAAGAACTCGAGGGTGATCAACAACTTTCAAAAGGGGTCTCGATATTCGAAATGGCTCTCTTGGATGACCTGCATGAGTGCATCTTCAACTTGCGAAAAGAGGCCGAATAATTAGATTTGTTTAGCATTTGTTTTCTCAACCGACAAGACAACGAGTAAGGCCAACGGGTCATTCTCAAAAAATTCAACTCCAAATTGAGACCCTCGATTCTACAGGGTCTGCTCCGTCGATGTTGTGTCTGAATTCAAATGGCACAAATCTCTGCTCAAGAATAACTCTCTCATTAGAACTTATTATTGAATAATTTCTAAAGCATCTTAATCCTTCAATAAAATAGAGTCGATCTCAACCGTGTCTTATCTTTGCTTATCCGACTTTAAATCCGCAGTTCACCAAATAGTAGATAGAATATGACAAAATCATTGAATTTCTTATCCTGTCCTATTCAGACTAGAATTCCGGACGATCAAACGTAGTCTTAGTTGTTGGGGAGTGGGAATGTCGGATGACGTAAAAGCCCTTGGTCGGGAGCACAAATATCCGCGGGCTTTTTTCCTTTTTTCGGTTCGGTGAGAGTTGGGCCGCGCTATTAAATAACTGGAAATTAAATGCCGCAGCTGCAATTTCCATCCGCACCATTCGGCTTTCCTTGATAGAGGAGGTGGGCCCCGGCCTGACCCCGATTTAATTTAATCAAATGAGTCATCACATCTCGTAGGATTTTAGAAGACCATGTTCCGCCGATTTCATGCCCATTTTGAGGGGTAGATGGCCTACCCAATTCACTTCATTAATGTGCGAACGGACTGTACTTTGCATCGGTCCAGCGGTGTTAACATATGTTTCTGTTCTGAAGACTCATTATATTGGATAAGTACGTGGACCGGTCGGCGTTAACGTGATACGACCGAATCATGCTCTGGCCATTGGAACACGGTGATAAGACTTGGGCAGGGGCTTGATTCTCGAGCGACGACGACGACGATTCCAGTCGATTAGCTTTATGTTTTGCGATGTGGAGAATGCGATTAAGGTCGCGGAAACGAGCCGCTGCAAGTAAAATAACTGGGCACGTGTCGCGTGTGATGTTCGGAATGAGGACGCTGCGAGCCGGGGTGCGACATCCAGGCCCGCATCGATGGACCGGGTGCTTTTGTTGGGCACGAGACGAGAGGTCTCCTCCTAATTCCCATGCTCTCATTGATTGTGGTTGAGGAGAGCGGTGTGACAAGAGTAAAGGCGAGATTGAATGGAGAATGGCGAGAGGAGCTGCAAAACTTAGGAAGGTAGATGAGTACTAATTGCAATTCATGCGCTTCCTGCATGCCTTCTCTTTTTCTTTTTAATATTATCTTTTCCCGTCCCTTTCAAACGTACGGTTTGAGGAGAAATTATTAGTCGAGCCCCAGTGTGCACTGGGCTGATAGATCCGAGCCGATCAGATTGTGTGGGCCCCACGTGAGTCCAGCATGATCCGATGATTGAGATCGACGATAAATTTTTTGGATTTCTTATCTTATCTTATTCAACTAGAAATCCGAACGACTAAACGCAATTTAAGTTTCCTCGGACAAGAATCAAGATGGACAGCGGGACAAGCGCGACCTCCATTCCATTTCAAAGGGGAAAGTATGACCTCGAAAAGTGGTAATGGCGGTATTATCTTTAACACCAAAGATGGGAGGCATTTTACAGCTCGCAGTGGGCCAAGCACTTGTCGCCAAAAAAGTCATGATGTTCACTGTAAATCGAGAAGAGACTTGAGCGAGAAGGAGGACTTGATTTGTCCTTTGGAAAGAGCAGGTGGGGGCATGTTCACTTTTGCTTTATTGCAAATTTAGAGGTACAGATGTTTGGGCAGGCGGGGCCGAGCCACGGCCGCCAACGGCTGGGCCTTGGGCATGGTCATCCCGTAGACCTCGGCCGTGTCGATGTCCTCGGGCCTCAGCCCGTCGGGCGGGCTCCAGTCGAAGCAATGGAAGAGCCGGGCCAGGGCCATCAGGACCAGAGTCGCCCCGAGCGGCGCCCCGGGGCACTTCCTCTTGCCTGCGCTGAAGGGCAGGATCTTGAAGTCGGGCCCGTGGCTTATCTCGACCCGGCTCCCATCCTCCGGCCAGTGCCTCTCCGGCCTGAACTCCTCGACGTCGTCCCAGACGTCGGGGTTCCGGCCCAACCCGTGGGTGTTGACGAAGACCCTCGTCTTGGCGGGGATGTGATAGCCGTTGAGGGTGGTGTCCCTGACGGACTCGTGCGGGATGAGGAACGGGCCCGCCGGGTGCGTCCGGAAGGTCTCTCGCACCACGCAGCGCAGGTAATTGAGGTGCACCAGGTCGGGCTCCGACACCACCCGTTCGCGCCCCACGACCGAGTCGAGCTCTTCCTGGATCTTGCGTTGGACTCGCGGATGTCTTATCACCTCCGCCATGGCCCATTCGTTGGTCACGGCGGAGGTATCGGTGGCAGCCGCTATCATATCCTGTGATTCCATTATTTACCAAGTGAGGAAGGAGATTCAATCTGTTTATGTGACATCGGACGCTAATCTGTAAGAGAAAGAAAAGATGGAGACCTGAACGAGAGCTTTGATCTCCACATCGTCCAGGTGGTCTCTTCCATCTTCGCCGGGCAAAGACAGAAGAACGTCCACGAAGTCCATGTCAGAATCACCTGCGAGTCCCTCCATTTTCGCCTCTCTAGCTCTCCTGTGTTCTTCGATGATCTTGGTGTGGAAGTCATCCACTCTCTTCTCCACCTCCTCCATCTTCTTCTCGCACCCATGGGGGTCGATCCACCTCCAGAACGGCAGGTAGTCCCCCAGATAGATCACCCCCAGGAGCCAAAACAGCTGGTGGGTTATGTGCATGAACTCCGTGGCTTCTTGGGGGCCCGAGGATTCGGCCCCGAAATACTGCTTCCCCAGCAGCATCCTCGTCACGTTGTTCATGGAGAATCCACCCAGCACTTCCCTCATGTTGATCCCGGCCCGATCTCCGTCCCGGAAAAGCCCATAAACATGCCGGACCAGGTGTTGGGCCTCGTGGGCCCGGTGCTTCGCGAACGCCTCTAGGCGCTTTGTGGTCAATAGATGCTCCATGCAAATCCTCCTCATCCGCTTCCAACGTGGGCCGAGCGGGGCCAAGGCCACGTCGCCGCAGTTGTAGGCCAGGTGGACAGCGGCGAGGGTCCGAGGCCGAGACGCGAACACCTCGTCCTGCTGGAGGAGGATCTGGCGGATAACGGAGGGGTCGGAGGTGGTGATGGCGTCGACGCTGCCAAGGCGAAGGTAGACAAGCGGGCCGTACTTCCGACACATAGAGGCCAAGTCCCTATGAGGGAGGCGGCCCAATTGGAGGAGGTTGCCGACGATGGGCCATCTCGGCGGGCCCGGAGGCAAATTCTTGGGCTTCGAGACGGAGCGGCGGCGGAACACGATGCATGCCAATATGATCGAAGCGACGGCGACGGCGGAGGAGAAGTGCCATTGTGTCGGTAGAAAGAAGGCGTACGAGACAATTGATAAAATGAAGATGAATTGGTGCACCATCTTACCTTAGGTTAAGTATCAAATGGGGATTAAGATAGGTATCTTTGTGGTCATATAGATGTTGATTTGATTAAATATGAGAATAGATGAGCAGGAGGAGATCAAGGGCTTCTTTCTTTCATCGCCTTCTTGGCATGCTTGCAGGTTGGTGAGGCACGCTAAGTGTGGATCTTGTAAAATGCGAATTGCATGTCTAACCAACATAGGATCAAATTCATGGAGATCCAACTAGAAGAAGCTCTAAAATCTCCAAGCTAAAAAGTTAAGACATATCAAATAACAACAACATCCACTCTCATCCAATCAAAAGTACGACGACGGTCGTGCTAAAGAGTATCCCAAGATATTCGTATTATTACTCAATAATGAAAAGGTTTGAATTTTATGACATTGATTTCACATGATACGAGAATAATCGATATCTTGAAAGCTAAAAAATTCTCATTTGATTACGCGATCTTTGCCTTTTGACATAAATCGCATGACATATGAAGACAGTTGAATATTATTGATATCAACGAGAACCGTAGATACCAAATTCCTGGCCTTTCGGAAATTATTTGGATCATTTCCTCTGGTAATTCACTATCAATTACGAAGCCAATGTGATTAGCAAGAGCTCGTGAGCGTGCTAAAATGCACATGAGCATTCTATGTGTGTTGAGTGTTCACCAACTCTCTTTACCTTAAATATGACATTTCTTTATAATGAACATTTATATGTGATGCGCAACAACTCTGTCCATTTCATGTTGTCATACCTTGAAAGAAGTACTCAAAGTGAATTTGCAAGGTGGGTAATCATTTTAGGGTGGATGTTAATTTATTTGGCACTTAGGCCACTCTCTCCATAAGATGGGAGATTCAGAAAAGTGACGAAATTACCCGGCGATATTTGCTTTATTCGAGGTGTGGCCCCACTTCATCCATCATAGACACTTACCAAGAGTCACGGATTGTCTAAGCCTTCTCACTCAACTGTCACTCCCCGCCCTTGTCGAATCGGAAGCATGTTTAATCCATCCAAAAATCACATGTATACTATGGGAAACCTACTTCGATACGACAATACAGTAAATCACGAGGACCGAAGTGAACTAGTGGCAAGACAAAGTAGATAGAAAATAGAAATTATGCTGGATTTGTATCTACGGGTCAGGGCAGGGAATTGATTTCGTTCGAGACTAGTTCTAGTCAAGTCAATATACCATTTTGACCTAAACAAATATTTTGATGCTCCTTAAAATAGAGATAGGCATTTGTTTCGCGAAAATAATCGCTCCTATCGCTTAATATAATTAGTCAATGAGAATATTTATGAATCACTTTTTCACAAAAAAGAAAAAGAAAAAGAAAAGAAAAGGTTTAACTATTATTTAATAATTGATTGTCAATTGCCAGCAAGTGGTTCCATGGTCTAGCGGTTAGGACATTGGACTCTGAATCCAGTAACCCGAGTTCAATTCTCGGTGGAACCTTTTTGCCTCAACCTTTATAGTACTCCTCCCACCTCCCATCCAACATGAGGTAGCAATTTTGTCTTTTCTACTGCATGTTCTTTTTAATAATTTGGTGTAGGTTTTATGAGGTAAATCGAACTAGCATGTAATTATGTTGTGATCCCTTAGGCTGTGGTTTCGAAAAAAGGTAAACAAATATACATGTATATATATGCTATTTTAATTTTTTTAATTGGAAAACTATAAAAAAAAAAACTTCGAGTTCTTTTGTTGTTGTTAGAATATGATTTCGCGAATTTTAGAATTTATGAATTGATAAAGTCTGCAATGCATCCATGCTATACAAATTAGCAAACAAATTTGTTCTTTTTCAAAATTCAAATTCAATGTGGTTTCCTTAGGAGTGATCGGTTTTTGGTCCGGTCCGGTTACCCTCAAGAACCGGGAACCTGATCGGTGATCCCGATTCCCAATTTCCCGAACCGGTCCGGTTTCTAGGCAGTCCAATGGAACCGGTAAATATAGTTCATTGATAGATTTTGATAAACGAAACTCTTTTACTCTGTAGAAAGATGTGCTTTAATAGTACTATACTTATCACTTGGATATTGATATGCATTTTATCTTCACCTGTAGGATCCACCTCCAATTACGAGGATTGACTTCGGCTTAAATCGATCAGCTTCCAGCAATGAATGTTTTCACGCTCGTAATAAGAGTATTCGTATACGTAGGGGCGCTTTATCTATTTCCTCTTGTATCTCCATCTGTGTGTATTTCTCTACATTGTAATTCATGGCAAACGTTGTTTCAGCAATTAAAATCTTTTGGTCAGGTCTGGTCCTGTACCCCCGGAACCGGGAACTGGATCAACGCCCTCTGGATCCGGGAACCGGACTACCGGGCGATTCCTGTTCGGTCGGTCCGACTTGCTCACCCCTTAAATTTTCTTACCCTCGGTTATTTTTTAGAAGTATATCGATCCGCTTTTTCAGAAGAAAAACCATATAAGCTTCTCTACAAATAAAAGCGAGGGATCGGTATCACATCCAAGTCGTGTTCAATTAGGTAAATCTTATTTTACATCAAGGTAGGTAATGTGCTTTCTTTAACATGTTAATGGATTGTTATTCCTATTTTTAGTGTGCTATTGTCATCCGTTGGGGAAATTAGTATGTGAATCGGAACATTAGAAGAAGACCTTGAATCGACTCTTATGCGCTTCTTAATTATGGTGACATAAATCGTCTCTCAGACAATACTTTCTTACCGCGAGATACACACAATAGACATTTGTAGAAAATTCGTTTTTCTGATGGGCCGATAAATTTGTAACCTATACGAGTTACTCTCGAATCCGCATGATGTCTGCAGCTAAGGTTTTTGGTCCTTAACTCGCTTAATCTAATGCAACTGTTGACAGGACTATGGTTTTGCTAGAAATAAAAACCATAGAATTGAAATGAATTTTCGGCCACTTCAAGCTTGGAATTCATGACTTGCTTCTCCAATTTGGGCCCACGAAGGTGCAGCCCAAGCACCATGGGTCGGGTCCACCCTGTCCTGGTTTGCACTAAATTTCAAAACGGCGGGCCTAAACCGCGAAAACCGAAAAATATTAGGCTCCGAAAGTAAATAAAGAAAAGCCCAACTTTCCCTCTTTTTCTCCTGCTGCTGCCCTGCGCGGCAGTGCCAGTTCTGGAAGTGGAAGATTCTGCAATCGCTCCCTCCATTGCTTCTAAAAAATCTCACCTAAAACCCTAGGGGACGAACCCCACCCGCCCCATCGGTGCTCCTGCTCAAGCTGTAGCTACCCATGGAATGGAATCAGGAGACGCTTCAATTCCTCTCCCAATGCTTCCTCCACACCCTCTCTCCGGCCCCCGGCCCGCGCCGCCAGGCCGAGTCCTCCCTCTCCGACGCTTCCGAGCGCCCCAACTACGCCCTCGCCGTCCTCCGCCTCGTCGCCGAGTCCTCCGTCGACGAGCAGATCCGCCAGGCCGCGGCGGTCAACTTCAAGAACCATCTCCGCACTCGCTGGGCCCCGTCTCCCCCTGATTCCGACGCTCCCGCCCCTTCCTCATCTCCGATCCCCGACGCCGAGAAGGAGCAAATCAAAGCCCTCATTGTCCCTCTGATGCTGTCCGCGTCGGCCCGAATCCAGAGCCAGCTCAGCGAAGCCCTAGCTTTGATCAGCAAGCACGATTTCCCCAAGCTGTGGCCTGCCTTGCTCCCTGATCTTGTGTCCAATCTCCAGAAGGCTTCGCAGGCCTCTGACTATGCCTCCATCAACGGGATTCTTGGTACCGCCAATTCTATTTTCGAGAAGTTCCTTTACCAGTACAAAACCAATGATTTGTTGCTTGATTTGAAATATTGCTTGGATAATTTCGCTGCGCCTTTGTTGGAGATATTCCTGAGGACTGCTAAGCTAATTGACGAAACTTCGTCTGCTGGTCAAGCTGTAAACTTGCGTCCTTTATTCGAGTCTCAGCGGTTGTGCTGTCGGATTTTCTATTCTCTTAATGTGCAAGAGTTGCCGGAATTCTTTGAGGATCATATGGGAGAGTGGATGGGTGAGTTCCAAAAGTACCTTACTACTAGATATCCTGCACTTGAGAGCAGTGGCCCTGACGGGCTCACGCTTGTGGACGAGCTTAGAGCTGCGGTGTGTGAGAATATCAGTCTTTATATGGAGAAGAATGAGGACGAGTTCCAAGGTTATTTGGATAAGTTTGCATCTGCTGTTTGGAGTTTACTTCGGGACGTGACTCAATCCTCTAGTCGTGATAGGTTGGCCATTACTGCGATTAAGTTTTTGACGACTGTTAGTACGAGTGTGCACCATAAGTTGTTTGAAGGTGAGGGCGTAATTCAGCAGATTTGTCAGAGCATTGTGATCCCTAATGTGCGTTTGAGGGAGGAAGATGAGGAACTCTTTGAGATGAATTATGTTGAGTTCATTAGGAGGGACATGGAAGGTAGTGATCTTGATACTAGGAGAAGGATTGCATGCGAACTTCTGAAAGGGATTGCTACATATCATAAGGCAGAGGTTACTGCCATTGTGTCTGCTCAGATACAGAACCTCCTGAGCTCATTTGCTGCAAACCCAGCTGCCAACTGGAAGGACAAAGATTGTGCCATATACTTGGTTGTTTCACTGGCGACAAAGAAGGCTGGGGGTAATGCTGTTTCTACTGATGTCGTTGACGTTGAGAGCTTCTTCACGTCTGTTATAGTTCCAGAGTTGCAGAGTCAGAATGTGAACGAGTTTCCCATGCTAAAGGCAGGTGCTCTTAAGTTCTTAACATTGTTTCGGAGTCAGATACCAAAGGGCATTACCTTGCAGTTGTTTCCTGATGTGGTTAGGTATCTTAGTTCGGAGTCCAATGTAGTTCACTCTTATGCTGCGAGCTGCATTGAAAAGCTTTTGCTTGTTAGGGATGAGGGTGGGAAAGCAAGATACACCTCTGCAGATATCAGCCCCTTTCTTATGGTGACAATGAACAACCTTTTCACTGCTTTGCGGTTTCCCGAATCTGAGGAGAACCCGTACATTATGAAATGTATCATGCGTGTCCTTGGGGTTGCCGACATCTCCCAAGGGATCGCTGCACCTTGTATTGCTGGGTTGACCTCCATTCTGAATGAAGTTTGTAAAAACCCGAAAGATCCAGTTTTTAACCATTATTTATTTGAGTCAGTGGCTGTTCTTGTCAGGAGGGCTTGTGAGAAGGATGCCTCTTTAACATCATCTTTTGAACAAAGCCTCTTTCCCAGCCTCCAGACGATATTGGCCAATGATGTCACTGAGTTCTTCCCCTACGCATTTCAGCTGTTGGCTCAGCTTGTTGAATTGAACAGACCACCCATTCCAGCTAATTACATGCCGATTTTTGAGATTCTGTTGTCGCCTGATCTTTGGAATAGAGGTCCAAATGTCCCTGCGCTTGTGCGTCTGCTTCAGGCATTTCTTCAAAAGTCACCGCACGAACTCAGTCAGGGAGGTAGGCTGAGCCAGGTGCTTGGCATATTCAACAAACTAGTCCTGTCCACAAGCACAGAGGAACAGGGCTTCTTTGTCCTCAACACTGTTATTGAGAATCTAGATTATAGTTTGATTGCGCCCTACATCCCCCACATCTGGCATGCCTTGTTTACACGTCTCCAGAATAGACGGACTATGAAGTTTGTGAAGTCTCTTTTGATATTTATGTCACTGTTTCTGGTCAAGCATGGTCCCTCTAACCTTGTCGACTCAATGAATGCTGTTCAGCCCAACATTTTTGTCATGATTTTGGACCAGATTTGGATACCAAATCTAAAGTTAATCACCGGGAACGTTGAACGTAAGTTAACTGCGGTTGCTTCAACGAGGCTGTTCTGTGAAAGTCCACTTCTTTTAGATGCAGCAGCTAGTAAACCCTGGGGCAAGATGCTAGACAGCATTATGACCTTGCTTTCACGCCCTGAGGAGGATACGCTTGTGGAAGAGCCAGATGCTCCAGATGTAGCTGAAAATGTCGGTTATACTGCCACTTTTGTCAATCTCCACAATGCTGGAAGGAAGGAAGAGGACCCTTTGAAGGATATAAGGGAACCAAGAGAATTTTTGGTGACTTCTCTGGCAAGACTGTCTGCCCTGTCTCCTGGGAAGTATCCTCAGATCATCAGTGAGAATCTTGATCCAGCAAACCAGAATGCATTACTTCAGCTCTGCAGCACTTATAACTGCCCTATTGTTTGAGAAGGTACTAACAGACTTTGCAAGTCTGTGTCTCTACTATTTCTTTCATTTCACTATGCAAGACGTATGTCTCTGTTTTTCCTTTGGGAGTATGTCTTGCAACTCACGGAACATCAATGCATTAGATCTGACAACTGATTATTCAGATTAAAATGGACTTCTGTGTGTTTTTATTTGTATTTTGGAAGACCTTTTGTCGTAATTACTTTTTGGAGCATATTTCATCGTTCATTTTTAACAATAAGTTGGAAAACGCGTGGCCATTTCCGGAGTTGCTTTGGGGGTGTAAGTTGGATTACCATTATTTTGTACACTTTCATATTCTACTTTTGGCCCTCACTTTTCCTTAATCAAGCAGAGGAGATTAAGTGACCCAACTAGTCATTTTTTAAGATATGGTATAGTTAGGTGATGAGATTTTTCTATTACACACTTTTATATAGTTTCCCTTGCATACCCTCCATGGTGTGACGTTTAATAACACATCTAAGGAAACTTTATCGAGTTTAGGTAAGCATGTGTATATCATCTGTACTTCTGTAGTCCCCTTGTGTGTCTGAATTGTCCCTGTGGATATGTCACCTCACCTGTATATGATGCTGGTGCTTAAACTCGGATGCATGGATCAGTCGACTTACTATTTTGTGGCTTGGTGCTGTGTATTCAGGAGAATCTTCTATTAATAATATAATATCCCATGTTTATGTTAGTTGTGGGAGACACAATGTGCATTTCAATAGAGGACTCTTCTTGATGCTTGTGTTTAATATTTGTTTTCTTTGCGGTTGCCCCTGTTAAGTTTTGAGTCTTTGATAACTGATGTATGACTTGTTGATCTGATACTTATGCGATGAGATCTGACCAACGAGTTTTATAGCAAAAACCTTGGTAGTTATGAACTTAAACACTGGTTGCTGATCCTGCTTGTTTTAGAGTTATTTTATCTAAAGTCCCAGACTCTTTGCGGTTGCTGAACTATAACACCACGCATTTTGTTGATTCTTTGTGATGTGAAAGACTGTACGAGGTCTTCTCATCATCAGTTTCTTTTGCAGATAGGAGGGCTCATTTGGTGGTTCTTTTTGCAAGTTGCATGCTGCTTAAAGTTGTGAGCAAATGGAACTTCGACTTCCAAGTGGTGCAGTTATCTGGTTTGGGGACGGGGTTTTACGGAGTGTTTTAGATGATAATCGCATCGAAGCTTTACACAGTTTTGAGTCCTACAGCTCTTTGGTCGTAGTTTGGAAATTTTTGATTTAAGGTTGTATAAATCTTTATTTTGTTGTTAATTATCCCCGAGTCTTGCTTAAAAATGCGGCAGTGACTGTAATCCTGTTCAACTTTTCCTGAGTCTTGCTTAAAATGTGGATGTGACTTCAATCCCGGTCAAGATCATTAGTTGTATAGCCTTTTCGTTTGGTTCTTTCGTTTCTTTTATCTTCAATTTGCTAAAAGATGGTCACTTCTTTGTGTGATTTGTCATCTTGTCAATCACAAAATCAGTATCTTCCTGAGTGAAGCTTGATCAACCTAGCATCCTTCGGATGGGCTACTTGTCCCATGGACTCATGGCAGAAAACTTCTTTTTCCTCCTCATGACCTCAAAATGTATTCGAGAATAAATCTAGCAGCTGGTTATATGAGTACAGGCCTATATGTACATCTACAACATAATTGCACATCTGCCAAAGGCGGGGAAAACTACATTAGTTTGAGCAACTACTAATGACCAGAAAAATTTACACATTGGCAAAGCAACTACTAATGACCAGAAAAATTTACACATTGGCAAAACTAATTCCGTGGCAACCGATCTACCGATCTTGCTCATGTATGCAACACTCCTTCACAAACCAGCAGGGAAGGCTTTGCTTTACGCAACCATGTACATTATCTAAAAAGGAGGCAATACGTACATTGTCAAAAAGGAGGCCATAACCACCCGATGGTCCATCCCACAAGCAAACCAGTACCCACAAGGCTCAAGCCTAATGCCACAGCGAGCGCATACTTACTAATGTCTAGCCACATTGATACCCGTTTTCCCTGTCTAGTATTGGCATTCTTACGAGGTTTCATCCGCAATATAATACCTTTGCGAGGCATCCAAGGATGGATGGCAGGGACAGGTGTGACAATTGGCTGATCAGTGTTCTCAGCTTGCAAGTAGAACGCTTTTAGCTGCCATTGATGAAACCACTGCTGGTAGGCAAAAAGCTGAGAAGCTTGTCTGAAGAAGAGCTCAATGATGTGCTCCTTCTCTTCATGAGCTCGCTTTGCTGCCTTCTCTGCTTCTCTGGCACGTGTTTGAGAATGCCGGAGGGCTTCCAAAAGCTGAGACTTGCCAGGATCACCATCAGGAACTTCATATGCTTCCTTAATATCCTCGGGGCCAGCATTGTAAGTACTTTCGCTGCAAATTTCCAAAGTACAATGAAGCACTTAATTTGGAGCAGAAAACTACTATCCATCCTATATAGTATAGCATTGCGTCGCATTTTCAAATGTTCATTCAGAACTTGTGCTACACCGATCTGGATCAGACTATAAACCTGAACCATCTGAAAAACGGCTATGGTGATCATTGCATTGCAAAGGTGCTTTTTCCTTCCTATCAATTTCAAGGACTAGAGCTAATAACAAGTGGATATTACCTATATAAGCACTATACTTTCTTTGAAGAAGCTACCCTATCTATCAACAAAAGACGATGACAATTACTTAAGTATACCGACGGCGCCAAGTACCTGTGCAACTCGCCAGGCACATAATCTTCCAATGAAGCCACACATGTTCCAACTGTTTCATCAGGATCAAAATCATGTGACCAAACAGGTGGTCTTAAAAGAGTCTGTGACTGCGCTTTCAAGTCAGAAGGATTATCTTGATTGAAGCATCTAATTTTTGAGTAGGCGCATTGCTTAACATGAAGTTTCTGAGGCGGGGGAAGATCACAATTCTCAACATGGTCAAGCGACTTCCTAGCAACCAAGGAGGCTACTTCACCCTTATCCATCGCACGCCACCATGGATCATTCTTTGGATTACTAATCCATGGAGAATCTGGCTCAAAACCAAGGTCAGTAAGTTGCTTGGAAACTGATGAGTTAAAATCATCTATTTGCATGCAGGCATAGCTGCCTCCCATATCGATATCCTTGATATCTTTGGCCTCCCCACTGTCTTTGGCTACCAACTCTCGCTCTCTACCATCACAATCCTTATGGTCTTCTTCATCCTGCAAGACCATCTTATGTGACTCAGAATATAAATTCCCAAGCCTGTTGTCAAACTTTTCATCTCAACGTCAAGGAGATTTATATTTTCACTGATTAAAACCTTTTGGAACCCATGGATTGGCTGGAGATGAAGCCACCATCTTGTGTCATCGCAAAGATCAGAAAACAAAGGCTTCCCATTGGAAGGCAGGAAACCTATATCTGTGTCACCCTCATGGGCTGTGGTGGTTGGTCCAGCATCTACCTGTTTAGATGTCACTGATGATGATTGGCAGCAAGCTAATTTAGGGGCTCTTTTTGCATCCTCCTGTACAAAATAACGGTTTACTGTTCTATGCCATACAGCTCTGGCTTCAGCTGCTGCCATCACTCTCTGAGCCTTTCAGACATTTCGCTGTGTCCAGAGATAAGAGGAAGTCATTCCTCTTTTGTTGACAGCATGTAAACCAATCACAATATACAGTTTATGATGCACAAAACATGGCATCATCTTTATAAATGAGACAAGATAAAAAAATAAATAGAAGGCAAATACACAGTTGCACTAACATCAGCAGAAATATTTCAACCGTTCCTGAAATTCTAGTAAAACACATCTACTATGTCGAAAACCCCAAATGACCTTTCAGAGAGCAGCAAAAGGAATAAGCTTAGAAACAAATGGAGGTATAAGGCAGGTACAAGAAATGGCTACTACTTCTAGAAAAATTCCTTATGTCCTGAGCTTTGAAATCTTAACAACTTTCCGCCTAGAATTCACCGTACCTGATTAATTGTTGTAAACGAAAAATCCCACCTACATAACTTCCTAAATGCCCTTTAAGTAGTCAACCAATAATCTACGGCGAGTATTATTGTATTCTTCAGCTTCCGACCAACATTCGGTAACCAATCATACCTCACTCGCACATGTTCTCAGCCCAAGTGTTCTTTTGTTCTGCATTTTCAACCCCATATACAGCATGATAACATGGTGTTGCGCAACCACCTATACACGGTTGCCAAAATGTGATTATGAAAACAGAATAGACAATCAAATATGCGATCCATCTGAATTTGTCATGTGCGCATTCAACAGAAAGCTTTCTAACGCTTAAGCTCCTTGGCAAAGAATAAACCCTGCTTCATGGAACTTGGGTGGACAAAAAGACCAAAGTCCCATAAGAATTGTTATTGCAATGTCTTTGTCAATGAAATTCAGTCAATTGACCTTGCTTTGGTGGAACAGTCGGATGAACAAAAACGACAGTCCCATAAAATTCTTACTTCAATAGTCTCACAGAAAAGGATACTCACACCTTAGTCAGGCAAAAACTCAATTTCAGTATATGTCACTCTTACAAACAGATGGCAGACGCTAGAATTGATCAAGTTTGTTTGCAGGTAATATATCATTGGTAAGGTTATAGAAACATCAGCCATTTGCATAACTAGGAAGTCTTGGTTATCAAAACCAAAGCAAATTAAGACGCCACGAGTCAAGTGATTTGGCAATAACTTTTCCTGATGCTTATTACATAGGAATTTCTCCGCCCAATAGAGTCCCAACTCAGGCCAAGTTCAATGAAATCTTCTGACTATGAGGGATAAAAATCACGACAGAGCTCTTGGTAAAAGCATGGGGAGTAGGAATGACTTGAAGGTTCGATGAGTCAGTATAGAATGATATCATGACAGAAGGGATGAGCTTATTCGAGCCAACACTTGCATCAGTCCTTTCTGAAAGATCAGTGGAACTTTAGGGATCATAAGCTAAAAGAAATGCCATAATGCAGAAAAATAGACCCCTTTTGGCCTCTTCTAACAAGACAACTACCAACAAGCATGGTCTAATCGATCACGGAACCTTAACAAGCTCTATGAATGCAGTCTCATGTCCCTTCACAGGAAGAGCTTGAATATCCAAAGAAATACATTTTTTTTTGTTTCGCTGCAACCAATTAAACAGGAAATGGCAGCAAACGTAACAATTCAGACCCAAATCACTAATCATCAGAAAGGTTTCATTTTTAAGCAGGAGGCAGTGATGTTTGAAGCAACAAAGCAAGAAAAACACCATCACCACGACACCATTTGGATGGAGATGAGGTACAACCGCAGCACTAATCAGCGAGGTGAGAGAGAGTACCGGAAAATCATGCAGTGGACTTATGGTGGAGTAACGGAGGCAACTAAACTATGCATACACCACTGGAGGGCAGTCGCCAGCCTTTAGCTTAAGGCTTCTTGTACAGGAGGGAGGGAGAGAGAGAGAGAACCAAATCTAGCAAAAGAGAAGCAAATGAGGAAAGAAAGGAAGGAGATGCTTGGGTTTTGTTCTGCACAGTCGATGGATTTGATGCTGCATCCCGTCGGTTTGTTTCATCAGAGCATTTTCCTCGCGATAATATCAAGAATGGAATGATGGGAAACTGGAGCTACACGACACCGTCAGTTGTTGCCTTGCGAGAGAAAGTGGATCAGTGACGTTGGACTTTTGGGTCGGTTCGCGGGGAAGAAAACAATGGGCGGTGTCTGGTCTCCCGCAGCAAACGGTGACGCCGTGCGGTTGTGCGCCACCACTCGATTTCATAGGATAAGGGGAAATCCCTCCCGTCTCTGTCCAACCCACTCCCATCGGATTTTCCTATGATATGGATATACACTGCAACGGTTGAGCGATGGCTACACCCACGTACGCAGTTGAAAGAGACCCGAAACTTTTCTTAGGCAACCCGGGACGTCGGCAAGTCCCACCGACCACCCCGGCGGACACTTGCTATTCGAGCCTGGTCATCGGGTCTGATGCAGGGATGATCGATCCGGTCCGGTTTCATTCTAGAATCAAGAATCGGTTCCAGTTTCACGGATCGAAAATCAGATCGGTTCCGGTTCTCGGGCGATGCAATCATCGGGTTAGTTGCAATTTTTTTTGGTGATTTGTCGTTAATACCCCCAAACTCCCTCCTTTTTCTTCCAAATCTCACCAACATCTTAAATTCGTATTTGACACGGAAGTACATTTGGCCAGAGTTCCATTCATAAAGTGTATAATCACGTTATAGCGATTTATCCGGAATTATTTACATATGCCTCGACCTCAAAATTTTTGGCGCCATTCGAATAGAAATGTGTATTTCAGGCTTCGTTTATTTTGCGAAAAATATGAGATCTTTGAAAAATATTTTCCGGAAGATTATTTTTCATAAGAATGACAATGTTTTTCGGTGTTAAGTTAAATTATTAAAAAATTCGAAAAATATTTTCTGTCGTTTTATATGGAAAATTGGATTTGATTTTTCATTTTTGTTTTCCTGTTTTTTGTTTTCATTTTTTTGGATTTTTTTTTAATTCGAATTTTTTAATTTTTTATCTTTATCTTCTTCTTTTTTTTCCCTTCAGTTTTCGGCCGGCCATCGGGCCATAGCGATCTCGGGCTCGCTAAAAAACTGGGTCATCTTTCTTTGTTGTCTGAAATTCTCGCTCTGGAAGTGACGACACTGATCGCAAGGTCATCGTCAATGGCGTCGAGGGGATGGATGAGCAAAGTCTCGTCGATAGCTTCTCGTATATTCTTCTTCATCATCATTCTCCAGATCCCTCTCTTCTGGTAATTCGATCCATCCACCACCTCTTCCCTCTCTTTCCTTCGCTGAACTTCGATTCTCCAATTGGATTATGCACCCTCTTCCTCGTTCGTTTTGCGATTCGCTGGCTGACTAATCGTAGCAGTGGTTTCCGAGCTTAAATGTTGCCGTTGACGAATGAAATTGAGTATCTTCCTTGGCCGAGTTCGAGCTCGAGGGCCTACGTCATGGCCGATCGCTGGGCAGTCGGCTGTCATCGAGGTCCGCAGTTGGCGGAGGAAGGAAGACGGGGGAAGGAGCGGCAGGCGAAGGAAGGAGGAAGGAGAAAAGAAAAAAAAGAAAAGAAAAGAAAAGAAAGTGAAAAAATAATATAAAGGAAGGATGTGTGGAAGAGAGGGAGAAGGAAAGACGAGGGAAATGCTTTTTTCTTCTAAAATAGAGGAAAATATTTTCTCACTTTTGAAAGATTCTTTTTCTAGATGAACTTATTTTTCGCGAATCAAACGCTTGAAAATTTGAAAAATGTTTTTCGAAAAGTTATTTTTTGCGAAAAAAATAAAGAAAAATTTCAAAAAAGGGCCCGAAGTTCTCTTATTTTTTCAAATAAAGACCTCAAGTGAATCTTGTTTCATATAAGGGCCTGAAGTGTCATCATTTTCTCAAATAAAGGTCTGAACTCTAAAGTAAATGTTGTTTCAAATAAGGGCCTGAAATGGCCATGAAATCTCAAAAAAGGGCACGATTTCAAGGGCATTTTCGTCTTTTTTCTTATTTGATTTTTTTTCTTTTTTATTAGGCTTTTCTTTTTTTTTATATTTTTTTAAATTAACAAAAAATTAAAAATTAAAAATTAAAAACAGCCACACAGGCCCCTCTCGCTCGTGTGGCTGTTTTGTTTTGTTTTGTTTTTGTTTTTAAGCAGAAAAAGGAAAAAAATAGAGAAAAAGTAAACAAAAAAACCAAAATGGGAAATGACGAAAATGCCCTTTAAGCTAGGCCCTTTTTTGAAACTCTATGGCCATTTCAGGCCTTTTTTTGAAACATACTATATCACTTCATGCCCTTATTTGAAATAATGTTCATTTGGGGCTCTTATTTGAGAAAATGAAAGGACTTCGAGCTCTTATTTAAATTTTTTCCAAAAAATAGTAAGTATTAGAGACAAATTGGCGGTGTCGGCGAGACAAGACAAAATTTAAGACATCGGAGACAGGTTTACGATATTTGGTGGGTTTTCTCGAAATTAATCTCAGGTTTTTCTAGGGCTTTGTTTTTTTGTTTTTGGTTCGAATTCTAGGGCTTTGTTCGCAAGGCTCATTTTCAAGTGAGTTTTAGGACTTGGGAGGAGAGCTTTTCGAGCCCAGCAGGCGAAGTGGAGAGGTCGGCGATTTGCAAAAACCCAGCTTCAGTCCGCCAACACCTGCATCGACTGACTCGTAAGCCCCTCTCTCGATCTCGAAATTGAAGTTCTTGATTGGCTTATTCCTCTTTGCGTGATTTGTTTCGCATCCTTCGGGTTGATATCGTAGTGACATGGTTGCGGGTGAGTACCCATTTGTTGCTGCTTGAATCATTTGTGTTGTGGTGTCGCTTTTGGAAATTCCGTGTCCATGGTGATTATCCACTGTCGTCTGAATCGAACCGGTCTTCAGTGCTCAGCCGCTGAAGATAATCACTTAAAACTGCCAATGTGGGTTACCTCTTTGAATGCTTTTCGGCGCTTTCTGTCGTGCTGATCTGCAGTGTTGGCGTTGGGATTGGTTATATGCGCGCGAAATGTTCCTGATCGTAATGAGCTCATCGTTTCCATTTTGGCGCGGCCGATAAAAATGTTATTTGTCTGTATCATTTAGCCTGCGGAGGCGGGTGGATTTTATTATACTGTGCTTGGTTATCGACTATGATCGCGTGATTGTTTCTGACTTCCATTGGGTGGGTGCTTAGGTGAAGGTTTTTGGCTCTGATGCAAATGTTGTCCTAGTCAAGAAACTACCGTGCCCTATGGAATGGATACTCTAGCGTAATCTCTTACTCTCCTATCTTGGTGTGGATATGGTATTGCCTTTATTGTCATAACCATGATGAAATAGACGGTATGCACGTTACGGGGAGAAAGATATCGTCAAATCAAATCAGATTCCTGCTTGAGACATTGGTATTTCAGCTGGGAAAAAGATTCACCTGCTTCGGTCATGAAAATTTAGGTAGCATCATAGTCAGAGCTTGAATAGTGCTAGACTGAAATTGTGGACTGCATGGGCTAGCTCTTCTGATCCCTTTCGTTGCCCAGGCAGCGTTAATATAGTGGCCGAAGGCCTAGACTTGGGATGCTATGTTTGAAATTTGAGCGTCTTTGCCTACTGGGGTTCGAAGATTGTGATTACCACTTCCTTCATAATTCGAACTTGCTAAGGTCCATTTTGCAAAATATTTATGGGCTTCCATAGTTTATCTTGTTTAGGCTTTGGAGATAGGATTATCTATTTGGGACTTGAATGCTCCTCGTAATTGTCGACTGAAATACGTGTTTTTCTTAGTATGGGGGTTTGAATTCTGTGTTCATGAGACATTCCACTGAGAGTAGTATCGGAATTAGTTGCTGAAAGCTCATGGTGACTCGCTGGTCATCATGGCTTTATTTGCAGCTTTTTAGCTTCAGTGGAACAATTTCTTGAGAGAACAAAAGTTCTGCAATGGATTATTTCAGAGAAGTTGAGGTGTATGGAGGTTTACTTCTCATTTACAACATCAATTTGCTGTTTTACAAGCTGACATGGTCTTTGTACTCACTCCAAGGGTTGTTTGGTGCTGCATAGTAGTGGCCTCTCTTTACCAATGTGTTTCAAATGCAAATATTATGATTCATTGTTTAATTTGTAGCTTTTTTCAATTGTGGAATTTATCAGTTTCCTTTGTTTGCCGCAGGCTTTTATCATTATCCTGCATATATAGTACATGTGATCAGTCATCCAAGTTAATTCCATTGCAAACTAGTATTTATTAATGGGAACTGAAGAGTTGAAAGACCCTTTCAAAGGGGTGGACTGGAAAGCCGTTGGCAGTGACATACAAAAGGATCCTGCTGCTAAACCAACTGTAAAGAAGCGGTTGCCTAGAAAGATTAGGCAAATACCAGACTATTACTTCCTTCCTCGAAGATCTTTGCCCTGGACTATTGCTTTTTATGGGGCATGCATTGCCGGTGGAATTGGTGCGGGAATGTTGGTGGAAACCTGGATAAATAAGAAAGTTAAAGGTGAGAAAATATCTTATATCATCTTCTTAGGGATCACAGGAGCTTGGATTCAATGTCCCTATCCGCATTTGCACAGTCGATGACAATAAAGTGTCCTCTGAGGAAAGCATCAACGTATGCCACGCTGATCTTGGAATCTAGTCTAGGGTCTTTGTTGTGTTGATGTTCTCTTCCGTTTGCCCTTACTACATCTAAAAATGAACAAATGAGTTGGTTCACTCATATGTAGTCAATAATTTGAAACAAGAAAAGGACAGGTGAGGCAAAGCCGAAGATGAAGAATGACATGGATTTACTATTGTGTTGGTATATTAAGGACATCTTAGCTAGAACAGAGTCTGGAAATTGACAAAACTTTGCAGACGTTTTAGACTTCATAGAAACAGACACCATAAATGATGTTCTGTACACATTTTCTCGTGATACTTTCTGTCGTGTTCTTGTCTATCTGGCGAATTTAGCTTTCGCTCTGCCAAATACATGTCTTGTGATATAATAAATGTTTTTCCCTTGACATTGCAGTTGATGGAGGCGTCATATGGGAGTTCGACAAGTAGATGCGACACATATTTCTCGATTGGAAACTAAGACAAGTAGATGCAACATGCTGTGATCTTCTGATATTTGTTTTGGAAACAGCAGTAGCCGCCGGTTGATCGACGAAAGTGATGGGTTTGATGTTATCGGAGGTGGTCTTATGGTGGTGGTAGCTGGTGCAGAGAGCCCTGCAGCATAGCAAAACTCTTTTTTGCTCAGTCACCACATCATTTGCTTGATTGAAATTTACACATTTAATTGTGGGAATGAGAACCCAAGTTTCATTATTACCTTAAATTTACGTTTGTGCTTAATCATGAACAATGCCGCATAAATGAAACTAATTAATCGCGATACGCGTGATAAACGCCATGATAATATTCATGGCGTTCTTTTGTCATGGATTCCATTCTCTCGATTCATGGGTCGGCGTTTGCTTCTCTTTACTTTGAATATAATCTAGCGCCGTGGTTCAGCGTGCTGGGATCTCTTCTCCACCTCCGCCCCTCCTGTCATCGTGAGCGATGTCTCGCCGACCCTCTGGACTTTTTATTTAGTCAACCAATTATTACAAATGGAACGAAACTAACATATTCTTATCAGAGGAGAAAAAAAAGATATATTCAATTCTACCAATGAGAAAAAATTCCTCATTGATGATAAATAGTTATTCATTAAGCGGTGTAAATTATAGAAATTTTGTTGAGAACTAATAGAGAAAAATCCATCCAGATCCCGAATTTTGAAATTGCAAAAAAGTCGGGTCGATGGCGCGAAAATCCGTCGAAGCAAAGAGGCACGTGGATAGTCTACAATGCTACCTCCGATTTTCCCAAAATACCCCGTGCCGAAGAAGATAGTCCACATGCATCGATTCGATTATGGTTGGTGGCACCCCTCGTAAATACTTCCGTAACGAGACCTACTTTGCTAGAGCCGACATAACCGCCAGAACAGAAAGCCAGCCCACGCCTTTCTTGCTTCGCTCACGCTCACGCCCCCGCCTCCTCCCTCCTCCTTCCAGGTTCCAGAGGCCATTGTTGACTGCAACTCTCTCTCGCTTCCGTTTTACACTGCATTCTCAACTCAAGGTACCTCTCCTATTCTCTACTAGAGATTCTTCTTCTTCTTCTTCTTCTTCTTCTTCTTCGTGTTTTCGTTCTTTGGTGCTTGTGTGTGGAGATGTGGCTTCGCGGCGCTGTGCAAATGTGGAGTCGTTACGTGGCATGCGTTTCATATCTTTTGAACTCTTTCAGATGTCCGAGTCGATGGGAGAACTACTCCCCAAAGAAAGCGAGTCTGATCCGGCCACCCCGAGGAACTCCAGCGCCGGCACTGCCGAGAAATCTCCGCCGGAATCCGTCCCGGTCGTCGGAGATGAAGACGTCTCGGTTAGTCAAGGTCGGGTCCCATCGGTCTCCCCTGAAAATGTGGATTCTCTTCCTTCTCTCCCAGATCCCGCTGCAGCCCTCGCGATGTCATCGACCTCTTCGGGACCTCAAGATGCCGAAGCCGCTTTGAAATCTTCCAACTCTCTCGGGAGCGAAGCGCCCGATGCGAACGGGAAATCGCCGTCCGAGTTTGGAGAGATCGAAATGCCTGACAAGAATGGGGATTCTTCAGATTCTGTTAAAGATAAAGATGCGGAAGCGATGGAGAAGCCATCAGGTTGGGTTGAAGAGGAAGCGTCTCCCGAGAAACCAAGTAGGAAGGCCAGTTTCTGTCACGACATTTCGGACAACGTAAAGGCCACGATCAGGCCATGCCCCAGCCTGAGCGCCAATCTCAACAATTATGATTCGGTGGAGGACGCCCCACTGCCCGCCAATGGCAGCCCGGTGATGGAGGAAGCGTGGGAGAGGCTCAACAAGTCGTACGTCTTCTACAAGGGCAAGCCCGTGGGAACTCTCGCCGCTATGGATCCAAACGCCGATGCGTTGAATTATAATCAGGTACTATAAGTGCAGTTGATTAGTCTGTCCTGTTGTTCATGCATATGTTAGTGTTCATATCTTTTGATTCCTTGTTCTTTAATTGGTTCATCCGCTTACAAACAATCTCGTGCTTTCCCTTATTGGATGGTGTGACTTCTCTAGGTTTGAATTTAGTAATGACCAGTATTAAGGTGTAATGTGTTGCAGATTCAACTTATAATGAGCAACTCTTTCATTTACAGGGCTATGCTTATTTCTAAAGCTATCGAGTGCAGAAAATCTACTCTTAGTCCTAATCTTCATTGCCTTCGTCCCCTTCACATCATATTTGCACATACTGAGAATCTGTTGCATCTAATCCTCATTTGGAAGAATCGGGTCTACCCCGCTTTATCCAAGAAAGACTATTGCTTACCTTGGAATAGTAATCATGTGCGCAACATTAGTTCGATCAATATCATGTCCAGTTATACAATTTCATTCAACTTTGTTACTGATCTTGGTATTTTCAAGAGATCGAGACTATTAAAGATAGTTACGTAAGTCATAGCTTTAAATCTTATGCAGAAGCGATTAGGCATAAATGATCCCCGTGAAAAACTGTTGCTTTTGGCTTCTTGTTTGGCCTTCACTGCGATCAGCTGATTTTCTAATAGGCACTTTTGTGTTCGTCTCTGGAGCATGGTTTCGCGTTGATTTTTTTTTAATGTATGAATCTCAGGTCTTTGTTAGAGATTTTGTACCCAGTGGATTGGCATGCCTGATGAAAAAAGACATGGAACCAGAAATTGTGAAGAACTTCCTGTTAAAGACCCTTCATCTCCAAGGCTGGGAAAAGAGAATTGATAACTTCACTCTTGGAGAAGGAGTTATGCCTGCAAGCTTCAAAGTTGGTTTTGACTTGCAAGACAAAAAGGAGAGACTAGTAGCGGATTTTGGTGGTAGTGCCATAGGAAGAGTTGCACCTGTTGATTCAGGGTTCTGGTGGATCATACTGCTGAGGTCATATACAAAGTGCACGCATGATTATTCCCTTGCGGACCTGCCAGTTGTGCAGAAAGGAATGAAGCTGATACTTAACCTTTGCCTATCTGATGGATTCGACACTTTCCCAACGCTTCTTTGCGCAGATGGTTGTAGCATGATCGACAGAAGAATGGTGAGTTTTCTCATCGTTCTTTTTCTTGAGTTTTATCGAGCTAAATCTTGTCAAAATGGCTTGGTGCATGCTTAGCATATCTGAGAATTTTAGAATCTACTTTTAGTTGCTTCAGTAACTGTTGTATTAACACTTGCATCCTTCCTCTCTGAGCATCATCTGATGCTGGCTAGAGAAGTGCCGATAAGGTTTCTGTCCCCACTAGCCTTCAGAGCACACCAACACCAATGGCATGTTTCAATGGCTGTAGTCATGCTTAAGTAACGCAACCTAGATGACTAATTTTTTGGCTAGTCTCTGTTATGTCTACTCTGCAAAGCAACATGCAAATAGTAATAGATAAAACATGTAAAGGCCAATTTATCTCTGGTTTCTATTTAAAACTAGCAACGGCAAGGAACGTTCTTTTCCACCAAATGAAGAAGAATTACACCAGGGTTTAGCTCAATGAGAGGTGTGAGATGGTAAAAAGGTATTATTAGGTGGCCGGTGACTTTAGATTGTCCTAAGTAGCACCAAGCTCCTAAACACCGCTCTAGTCTCAAGACATAAACAATGATTGGCACTAAAAACTTGTTGCCTTTAAAACAGGGTGTCTATGGTTATCCGATCGAAATCCAGGCTCTCTTCTATTTTGCACTAAGGTGTGCACAGCAGTTGCTGAAACCAGAGCGTGACGGCAAGGAACTTATTGAGCGAATTGACAAGCGGATAATGGCTCTAAGTTTTCACTTTAGGAAGTACTACTGGATGGATCATACACAATTGAATATCATCTACCGTTACAAAACGGAGGAGTATTCTGATACAGCGGTCAATAAGTTCAATGTGATACCGGAATCGATTCCTGACTGGGTGTTTGATTTTATGCCACTTCGGGGAGGATATTTCATAGGAAATGTTAGCCCAGCTCGAATGGACTTCAGGTGGTTCTTAGTTGGGAACTGCATTGCCATTTTGAGTTCTCTGGCTACAACAGCCCAAGCAACAGCAATCATGGAGCTAATTGAGGACCGGTGGGAGGACTTGATAGGGGAGATGCCTTTGAAGATCACTTACCCTGCACTCGAGGGTCATGAATGGAGGATAGTTACTGGATGTGATCCAAAGAACACAAGATGGAGCTACCATAACGGCGGATCTTGGCCTGGTAAAGTGCAGTTATCGTCACTGTCGTCTTCTTCTGATAAAGAGCATTGAAAAATTACTTTCTTTACCATCTTCAGGGCATTCTTCAATTCTTACGAACTTAATATAATAAAGTTGATCTGAAGACCCGATATGTGAGTTATGTGAATTGACACACTTATTTTTCTTGTGCGGTGGTCATTTTTTCACAGTGCTACTATGGCTGCTGACTGCGGCTTGTATCAAGACCGGTAGGCCTCAGACTGCAAAGCGAGCGATTGAGTTGGTTGAGAAGCGCCTCGCAAAGGATGGTTGGCCAGAATATTACGACGGAAGGTCAGGGCGGTATATTGGGAAACAAGCTAGGAAGTACCAGACATGGAGCATTTCTGGCTACCTGATTGCAAAGCTAATGATTGAGAATCCAGCCAACATATCCATCATTTCCTTTGAAGAGGACAAGAAGATATCCAAGCCAAGGCTCACTCGCTCCACCTCATTCTAAACCAATAGGGTTGTTAATTTTTCCCCTTTCCCCTTCTTAGAGGAAAGGGACGCACATATACACAAATTAGGGAAAATTGTCCAGTATATCTGATGCGTTGGGCTAAAGCCATCAAAGGCTTCAACCCTTTAGGAAAATGATACCACACGGGTACATATAGAACATTAGAGAAATTGAACTTTCTTGAAGGTTTTTTCGTTCACGATACTTCGAATTATCCTAAAACATGCAAACTTGTAGTTTGACGGTGTGAGATTTTGATAACATGTTGACTATACAGAAGACCCCTTTTCTCAAAATTATAAGAACTTGATGTCCTTGATTTTGAAATTTGAGGAGCCGAATCGTTATTACAAGATAGCATATCTTTATTCCATCAATCGCGAAATTAGTCATCTGCTACGTCCTCGATGCGCCTAAGTCAAGCCAAACTGGATATCTGCATTGATTTTCCACTAACATATTAGTTCCAAAGGAGTCCTCAGAACACTGTTGAATGACATACATTCAGATAGCAGCTGACACAGAGACCATATGACAGAAAAATTTGCAGTTGGATGCATCCAGGTTCTCAATGACACTGTCCTGGCAGAACATAGTCTCGCAGACAGCTTTCTTAATGCCCTCTTCTAAGAGTAGCAATGTAGACTTTTTAGGTCCTTCAATAGAATGACCACACTTTCTTGATCAAGTATGGTGCACATTGGTCTTTGGACATGAAATAATTAAGTTTCATCAAGCACAAATACTTGTCACTCTCTTATATTCCCTTGACCAAGGAAAATACCTCTAAGCAAATGTTCCTCAAGATGGCAAAGCAACTGAAAAGTTGCCAAGTACGCGTCAAGTTTCTTCAGTCTTTCACCATGCTAAAGTATGCATACACCTGCATCTGCTTGCTTCTCTGGATGCATCAAACAAAACTTCGCACTTGACTTACTAATCCCAGGTGAAAAGGCTTATTTTTTTAGAACATGGTGCCGAAAGATTGAGAGATTATCTGCAGCTAACACCAACCTAGAAATGTTGGTGTTAAAGAAAACCACCACTGAAAACGCTCTGAATTCGCCATTTTATCTGTGTAGACTGTGAAGATCAGATAATTAATAAATAAAAAATCATGGATTAATCCTCTCTGAAGCCCAACATTTCTCCTCAGAATCACTTTTTGTTGATGTAAAAGTCATCCTCTGGTTACTCTTCAAATTCAAATAATCAACCTGGATGAGAAAGGGAAGACATGAGGATGTTATCATCGTTGATGATTAACACAGGAAAATAAGTTCAAGACGAGAAAATATTCAACCTGATCCGGATCCAGAATCAGCAGACAAAATGAATCGACAGGGCCGGTCGAAGAATCTAAAGAATTTTCATCTGTAAAATGTTCGCTTATGGAGGGGAGGCCAGGAGTAGGTCCCAAGTACTGTAGTCTGGATTTCACAGAACAAGCATGCCAAGCCTTCTCTCGGTGCTGCATTTAGAATTAGAAGTAATAAATTCATCTAAGGTCATCTAAATAAGCACTGTGATGCAGTGACTGCTTGCCCCAACATTGGCATTTGTTACTGTAGCTCATTTCTTGATTAAGCCTGGTTTGCATATAGTTTTCACTTTGCCCATCTCCGCATTACGTGCAGCAGCATGAGCTTCGTGGTATCATGCATGTTCGAAAAGAATATGGGATATTGACATGATAAAAAATACTTTGCATCATTTTGCAATCGTCTGCTTGATCAGTTAACAGCTTCAGGAGCTCATTTAACGACCTTGTGGATGTACGCAGATTGTACACTTGGTTGAATCCAAAACCACAAGAACCAGAAGACAACTCTCAAAATTATTTACCTGCATTGATACCAATCATACAAGAAATGCACATGAAGCAACATGGAACGAAAATGAACATTCAAGAAGAAATATGCACCTGAAGCTTCAGGCTATCAGGATTCGAATGATCAATCATCTCAACTGTTCCGCTGATCCGAAACTGCTCCCAAGAGTCGGTAAAGTACCAACATATCTAGAGAGAGGAAATCAAGTTCTAACATCAATAGACTACAAGAAGATTACAGGAACCTTAAAATCCCATCAAATTATGTCTAAGCAAGTCAGCAGTAGGTTTGTAGCACTGATAAATGTTCCCGAAGATATTATGACATAGCATATACCGTCAAACGGTGATTACCTCAGCTAGTGGATTGTGCTTGAGCTCTTCAATCTGCAGAATTCAACCCGAAGTTTAGCAATGAATCCGCAGAATTCTAAGTCGGAGAAGAACAAGCACTTGCGAGATGAAGTCAAAACTAGGCATTCCTACGTCTGCTCAAGCAGATTGTTCAGTCGTCAAAAACATCAGAGCAAGAGCAATGGATTCCCCATTTCAAAACCAATGAGGGATGATGCAAATTCAGACAGAGCTTGGGATCACGAAACATTTTTTTGTAGGAGAAAGTAGGGAATGACATCAAATGACCAGAATTAGCGAGGCAGTAAACAAGTGAAGAGAGGAAAGAACCTTGCGACTGCGGGAATCGGTATGAATTTGGATCTTATCGGTGTTCTCTTGAAACCCCCTGCAAAATCAATCAAGAAGGAGCACCTCAAATGCCTACTTTACTAACAGCAGAACAAGAATCTACTGCATTAGCGGAGACAATCGTGCGTATGGAAGCTAGAGACCGGAAGACGACGGTTCGATTGGAGGGTCTTCCACTGGATCCGACAGTCGCCTGACACCAAGAAAACAGGGGAAGCAAAGTCAAGGGGTGTCTTAAAAATCGGAACTTTCTCAGAGCGAGGGTACGAAGGGTTACGAGCTGGAAGAAGGAGGAGTGCTTGAGGCTGGAGTTGGAGTGCAGCGCATCGAGAAGAAGCTGTTTCCATGGCGCTGTCGCCGTTGGACTGCCCATCCTTCTGATCCTCTCCACTCTGCTTTTTCGGGATATGTTCGATATGAAATTTTTGTCTTTCCATATTTCCTTAATTTTTACGAAACTGTAGATATGTTTTTTCTTGTCAACAAAAAGATTTATGCATGTCTAAGTCACATACAACATTGTAATTGCCAAAAGCACTTCGATTTTCATGTTGACTCTCCGTTCTATATAGAAAACAGTTGATGGCATCATGCCAATTTTAACAGAAACCATTGAAAAACCCTCCCGATGCTTTGAAAATGACAAAATAGACAAAGACTACTTATGCGTGCATTATCGATTGATAAATATATAGGTAATATGTGGATCGTGTTCCAACAGATTTGTGAGAAGAAAATATTGTATTGTATTATTCTGTAAAGAAAAATTGATATATTAAATAAGCCCCAAGAGTCCTAAAGACCAATTTACCTTTTACACCTCTAACACTCCCCCTTAAGCTGGAGCATAGATGTTGATCATGCCCACCTTATTACAAATATATCTTATCCTCCCATTACCCAGATGTTTAGTAAAAATATTTGAAAATTGTTCACCGATTCTAATGTGATTAAGAAGAATCATTCCACTCTGCAGTTTCTTTTGAATAAAATGACAATCAACCTTAATATGTTTTGTTCTCTCATGAAACACGGGGTTGGAAGCTAAATGCACTACAACCTTGAGGCATAGGAATTGAAGCTTTAAGGCCCAACTCAGTCAATAACTGCTGAATCCACACTAATTCACATGTCACTTGTGCCATCTATATTTTGACTCAGTACTGGAGTGGGCAACAATACTTTGTTTCTTACTCTTCCATGACACAAGATCTCCTCCAACCAAGGTAAAATAGCCAGTAGTCGATCTCCTATCATCTGGAGACTCTGCCCAATCAGCATAAGAAAATCCTTCAACTCTGCTGTGACCATTGTTTTGGTAAACAATTCATTTCCCCATATTCTTCTTCAAGTACCTTAAAATTCGAATCAGTGCATCTCAATGAGATGTACGAGGAGAAGACAAACTGGCTTACCGCATTAACTGAAAAGGCAACGTCTGGTCGAGCAACTGTGAGATAATTTAGTTTGCCTACCAATTTTCTATATCTCTCAGGATTATCAAAAAGCTATCCTCCCTCAGCAACCAGTTTAACCCCTTGTTCCATGGGTGAATCAAGAGGCTTTGATCCTAGCATACCTGTCTCATTGAGTAAGTCCAGGACATATTTTCGCTCACAAAACAATACCTTTCTTTGACTGTGCCACCTCAATTCCTAAGAAATACTCCAACTTTTCTAAGTCCTTAGTCTGAAACTATTTCTAAAGATAGATCTTTAGTTCAGCAATACCAACCAAGTCATCTCATCTCCCGTGATGATAATATCATCCATATATACAATCAGGATCAGCTTACCTTTTACCTTTCCCTGACTGTCTATAAAAGAAAGAGTGATCATTGCCATAGCTAGATAGTCTAAAAGAAAGTACAACTTTAGAAAATCTTCCAAACCACGCTTGTGGAGACTACTTCAAACCATACAATTATTATTTTAATTTGCAAACCATACAAAGTTTAGCATCTAACCAAGAATATGTGCATCAATAACATCCCAAGTTTCATCATCTCTAGGCTTAGGCGCAGTTAAGTGTCTATGCCGATTCCTGATTATCAAAGTAAGCTTCACAATTTTCTTCCATTGGTGAAAGTTAGCACCACCCTCAAGCTTCTTATCAATAATTCGATTAGACGAGGAGGAAATCACCTCAGCCATCACAACATTATTCTTCCCAGAATCACCATCAGCTTTACTCGTATCACCCATTTTTCAATAGTAATAAACAACTTCTCACAATATTATTCTTCAACTGAACAAATCTTAATAGTTCAATAATCCCACATAATATCACAGCATTCCACAAAAGCCCCAAATGATTAACTCCAAAAGTTCACCTAATCAGCTTCACTTCGGCTCCTAAAAGTTGAGAAACAATTTACAGACATAGAAATTTCAATTAAGAGTTACCCATATAACAATCAAGCCTTAAAAACTCTTGCTTTGAAGCTAAGAACCATGAATCCGCCAAAAAACAAACTTGTGGAGACAGAACTATTAGACAAGGGCGTCAAACCTCTGGAGGACCATCATGAAGGAGATTCACAGAGAAACCCAGGAAACCCTAATCAAGAGCTTCATGACGGAGCATAGGCGAGGGTTGGACGACGTCAGATTTGGACTTGCTGGCCTAAGCGATGTCGAATGACGTCGATTTCTGGGCTCGCCGGCCTAGGCAGCGTCAGGTCTGGGCTCACGGACCTAGACGACGTCGGACGACCCTAGAACTAGGCTCGCCAGCCTAGGCGACGCCGGGTCTGAGTTAGCCAAGCCTGGGCAACGTCGGGTCTGGGGTCACTTGGCCTGGGCGACGCCAGATCTAGGCTTGCCGAGTTTGGGTGACGCTGGATCCTCATATTCCGACAAGATACGAGGTGGCTAGTGGTCGGCGGTGAGTGATCAACGACGGTGGCTGGTGGTCGACGGCGGTGAGTGGCTATTCTAGGGTTTAGATTTTAACTAGGCTTTGATACCATGTGAGAAGAAAATGTTATATTGTAAGTAAAGAAGACTTTATACATTAATTAAGCCGCAAGAGTCCTAAAGACCAATATACCCTTTATACCTCTAACAAGATTCGTTAAAGCAAGGATTGCTCCGCCACTATCAAGGGCGAACAAGATATTTGGACGCCAATGTGTCTAAATGTTAGATGGACTGAGTAGAGCGTGAAAAAGTCAAATAAAATGAGCAATTCGTGAGAACTTGGATGGACCAAGGAAAAGTGAACAATTGAGTGTAACAAAAGTCGTCAATATGTTTGGAATGACTAGGGTTAACAGGTTAAATAGTTGTTCTTTTGTGCAGGCTCACGCACACCACGCGGACCGATGAGTTGGTGGTTCCAAACCACCGGATATTTTCTGAGCCGGTGAAAGTGATCTTCTGTCCAACGTGCCTTTCTCCTTGCTGAAGACTCTCTAACAGCTAAGGGCGCGCATCGCAACACTTTTACCTCAGAAATCAATTTTTGGCTAGAAGTTGATTTTTCTACTTCTGCTCCAGAAGTTGATTTCTAATCAGAGAAATTTGTTTGGTAACGGTTGAAAATTTATACATATGGAACATTATTAACACAAAATCTTATGCAACGAATTATTGCCGGCGGCCGAAAAATTTCTACTTCATTTTCAATTTTTTTATTAAAAATTATTATTTATTTTTTACTCCGGCGGCCGGAGATGGCGACTCTGCGGCGGCGGCGATGGTTGCCGGCAACGATGGCGGGCAGCAGTGGTTGGGGGCGGGCGGTAGTCGGCGGTGGTTGACGGTGGGCGGCAGCGGCGGGAGGTGGTCGGCGGTGGTTGGCGACGGCCAACGGAGGTTGAGGGGGCGGCAGCGGCCTGCGGGGGGCGGTTGTGGGCAACGGTGGTCGGCGGGCGGGGGTCGGCGGGGAGCAGCAGTGGTCGGCGGCGGTGGGCGGCGACGGCGGTGGGCCGCGACATCGGAGGCGTGGTTGGGCGAGAAAGGAGTAATTAAAAGAGGATGACAGCGTAATGAAAAGAGGGTGAGGCGAGAAGTACTTCTTGAGTTGAGAAGCAATTTTTTTTTAACTTCTCAAATTGGGGAAAAACAACTTCAGAAGCGAAAATTCACTTCAGAAGTAGAAATTTCTTTCAGAAGTAAAATTTTTTACCAAATGGATTTCTGCTTCAGAAGTTGTATTACCAAACGGATTTCTGCTCCAAAAGTACTTCTGGAGCAAAAATCCACTTCCAGAAGTGTTACCATGCATACCCTAATTCTAGCTCGGGAGACTATTAGAAGGATTTAAAGATTGCTGAAGGATTTGGCGGAACTGAGAGAGCTTCACCTCTCTAATTGTCTTGATTTCTCACGTTGCTCATAAAATGTTAACTGCTTGTAAACTGATTCTCTCTGTGGGAAAAAAGAAGAAGGCTTTTTTGTGTTTGTAATTAGCGATTATAGAGTGTTTAAGAGTGATAGAGGAGAAGTGACTTGGAGCGATACTAAGTGTGAATCAAGCAGCTACGAATTGCATCTCTATTTGAGGGTCAACTGCAAGCCGAAGAAGACGAGGTTGATGCCTTTGAACTTTCCTACGATGAGATGCATAAAGTCTTCATAGATGTTTTTGATAAGTACATAATAGTTTGTAAAGAAAAATTCAGAGCTAAAGAAAGATGTTTGTCAACTAAAGAAAAGAGAAGCGTTGAACAGAGATGAGCTTGGGTTTGTCAAGACTGAGCAAGACGTGCAAAGGAAGCAAGTGCTTCTGTCAAGGTTGGATCTTCTGAAACGTGCAAGAAATTCCTAATGATTCTCATAAGGCCATAGATTATATTTTATTGAATACTTGAAAGATTGTTCAATATAGTTTTTTGGTGGCATCACTCCTTTTTCTTGGTGGGGGCATGAAGTTTGGAAATTTAGAACCCTCCTTAAATGAATGGGCAGTTGGCAGGTGAGGCTTTAATTTTCAACCTTTTCACATTTGCAAAAGGAAAAGGATACCAAAGCTAAGTTGTTAAAAATAAGAAACTTGAATTGACAAGAGTATCTCGAGAGCAATATTCAATATGCACTAACATTCTTTCACTGTAGATTCATATGTTAAATTGTTGCAATTTATACTAAATTGAAACAAAGGATGGTAAATTTATCTTAAAAAGTTTAGGACTCTTCTTCATTTGCAATGAAGTAATGTACTTGTATTCAATGATTCCGGACTACAATAGACATATTATGATAGCTTATGTAGTAAAACACAAGCATAGAATATGACTTCTGAAATGGTTTCCTACCTTATTCACTATTTCCATCTCTCGAACGATTGATTAATTCCTAATTCATTCATTATATCGAAATCCCCTATGCAAATATACAGGATTTAGGCCCGCGCGAAGCACCGGAATGAACACTAGTTTAGATAAAATTCCTCATGAGATATAAAGAGAGAGTAGCAAATCAAATCTTTTTCTTTTTCTCTTTTAAATAGAAAATGCTTCACCATTATTAATTCCTTTAATCGATCTAATCATTCTCTCCTTTCCACGGTCTCTCTAGAAAATACTTGAGCAATCCATCCTAGACATGAAAAGTAATCAATCTAGAAACCCCTTAAAAGTCGACAAATTATACTAAATATGTCGGCATGTCTCCTTTTTCAATAAACATTTATGTCAGTGTGGCTACTAATCATCTTCCACTGGTGTGATTAGTCAGACTAATTAGTCAAGCACTGCTCAGCCCACGACAAGGAAGCTACAAAATAATATATACTTCAGTTCTTTTTCTTCTTCTTCTATATAAGACAAGTGGAATAGTCATGACTCGTAAAAGTCGCGTTCTGATTAATTGAAAAACTAAGTTTATTTATTTAGTTAACATCGATCAGGCCGATTAACTAATGCCTGTCTGAGTAGCGATTGAGATCAATTGATTGGAGCACGGTCGCGGTCGTGGCGGGGCCGGTGAAGTGGTTGGTCCATGATCTCCGCGTCATCCTCTCGGTCCGACATTGTCTTTTCGGTCTCTTGCTCCTGTTTTTCTTGTTACTAAGGTTATCGTCTTGGCCTGATTCGATCATATATCTACCTGGGGATGAGGACCAGAAGTTGATCACGAGCTCAGCTAACCGCGGCCAAGGAAGGAAAGGGAAAAATGATGGGACCACCTGATCATTATCATGGTCGATGATTGCACCCTTTTGCTCGAATCTCAACAATTATTATAGCTCTTGCAGCCTAAACAAGGAAGCTAGTTGCCCTTCCTAGTGAGCAGTGTCGACAATCCGAATGTTTGACAGAACGTTAATTTGTTGATTAGGGTGCGAAATGCTCTTTGATTAGATGAGGCGCACATGCGCACGTTGGTGGGGTTTGATCAGTTGTTTAGACCAGTGGAGATCTCCGAGACCTATGCTAGTAGATGACATTGCTTGATTCATCGGAGGAATAAACACGTGTAGCGAGAATGCTTTTGACATCGTCTGCCTAAAAAGACTTGTTCTCACGCCGGCTTGACTAACGATCTAGAAAGTCTTGGTCCTCTGTTTTGTTCTTCTCTTTTTATACGTTAAAAGAAGACGACATAAAGTAGCGTCTGATTACCAAATCAGAAACAAAACTAACCTAATTAACAAGAAAACAAGGGTCTCCTAATTGGCTATATCCGTCGAGGCGAGCAATCCGTCGAGGCGAGCAAGAGCACGAGTGAAATCGAAATGCGCTAGTTCATTTTTGTCGCAGTGGATCGTGACTTCTCGTGACTATTTGGAATCCTCGAGAAAAGAAAAGAAGAGACTGCTCGTGTAAAAGGGTGTTTTTAACTTCGCGCTGCCGGGGGTGTTTTGCTATAACACTACTAGTCCATGAGTATAACGTTGCCTTTGAGAGAGTGTTCATCATAGGGTTTGGAGAAAAAGTGTAAAAGTTCTCAAGGATAATCATCATATACATTTAACAAAGCCTAGAAAGTAGAGGGGGGGATGGAAACTCTACAAGAGGTGCGTTGCCCGTTCTCATAATTTGAGAAACCTATAATGGCATCCGAGGTTCCCAAGTTTGGCTAGAAGGTAAGCACGTGTTTTGTGGAATCTACGATTCAAAACCACGATGGCTTTCTTATAATTTTAACCTCAACACCCGTTTGATTTTGACGTGCGTGGTCTGCATGGCTCGAAACATATCTCTCTCTCGTTCTCTCTCTTTCTCTCTCTTTCTCTCTCTCTCTCTCACATCAAGAAAGACTCAGCAAAAGAGTCCAGCTGGACACGATCGTCTTCTGCCCTCAGCAGCTGCAGATATTCCTCGTAGAGCTTATCCAGCGTCCCGTTTTGATCCTTTGCCGGTTCATCTTCGGATGGGCAGTCGAGGCGATGAGCGTTGGTGGTATTGTCATAGTTTCGACCATTAGAGAATTCGTGCTGACCGCGATCTTGCGGATCACCGACGAAGAAGCCGAACACCCCGGCAGTTTCATCCGACCACGGAACATGAGCCGCTTCTCTGTCAAGTAACCCTCCTTGGCTGGAGGACCCGCTAATTGCGGTGGTGCAATCGAAACTGTCGCTCCTAGGTAACGTGAAGGACGTAGTAACCCTAATGGCCTTGGGAAGATGAACTTTCGGCCTCTCCGTGGCCTCCACAGATGCTTTACTAGGGCTCTTCTTGTTGCCGTGCTTCGATTTCTTGGCGCTCTCTTTAGCGGATTTGGCGGTCGTTTTCCTCCTCTTATTGCTTCCGGGCGAACGATGTGTCGGGTGGGTGTCTTGGCTTCTCAGAAGCCTTTTGCTGAGGTGGGTGTTCCAGTGGTTCTTGATCTCGTTATCGGTCCGACCGGGGAGCCTACCGGCAATGAGAGACCAGCGGTTGCCGAGAAGGGAATGCAATCTGCTGATCAGATCGTCCTCGTCCGGAGTTATGTTGCCCCTCTTGATGTCGGGTCTCAGATAATTCATCCATCTGAGTCGGCAGCTCTTTCCGCACCTCAGGAGCCCTTCATGCATTTTGTAATGCGCACGATTTTCAGTTAGCATGAATATTCGAAGTTCATCATAACCACTCAGATATAGAGAAATTCCATTTCATTGTTTGAATTCAGAGCAAGAAATCAACAAAGGCAATAACTATCAAATTTAGGGCTGTAAATTACGTGGAACGAAGGGCACTTTAGTAGCCAAAGCTGAGTAATAAGGAATTACCGGCTTTCTTAGGGAGGGATCTCCAATGGCCTTCACCATGTGCTTGAATATAGTTAACAAGCAATGAGTCTTCTCTAGGAGTCCAAGGACCCCGGTGCAACCCGACCTTTGCGCAGCAAGGAGCCCTCCCCATCTCCGGCTCTCTCAACAACAGGTCAACCGTGAGGAGAGGCCAGCAGGGTACATCCGGCCATCACAAGGGATGTGATCGGCGTTCTTCTCGAGCGCAAATGAACAGAGAGCTAATCGGGCCTTCTCAGTCTACGGACCACCTCGCAACCGATTGGACGATAAGTCGATTCGTATGAATGAAAGGCGGGAAGACAAGTCACAAGTCGCCGACACGGGAATAGAATCCCCCGGGGGGGGGGGGGGGGGGGGGGGGGAAGAGGGGGGGAGGGATGTAGGGGGCGGCGGTAGAGGTGCACTGAGTTAGTGATGAAAGGGTGTAGCTATAACGGTGAGGTGATTTATAGAGTCGCACTAGGGAAGATGGTTAATTATGTTGGCCAGAGCTTCGTCCAAGAGTGGGCAGTCTGCACGTAATACACGCAAGAACACAGCGACCCTTCTCGCTATCTGCCCTTCTCCTCCACCCTCACGTGCCTTTGCATTAAGCTGTGCATGCAAGCAAGCACAGTGGTGATTCCAAGCTACCTCGCCCTGCCTTAAAAGATCAAACCAGTCTGATATTAATGGGGTAAGTACACTACGAGTGCCACAATTTTTGTATGGCGATCACTTGAGTGCCATAACTTTTTTGTCGCTCACTTGAGTACCATAACTTTTAAAGATCGACCACTTAAGTGCCATCAGCGATTTGGGTCACCGAAAAATCCTATGTAGCATTAAAATAATGTAAAACCAGCTGATGTGGCCTGCCGGAAAGCTAAATCAGCAAATAAATTGCCAAACGACGTCGCAAACTTCTCTTATTAAAGAACTATTCTCTTACTTCAACAATTTGAGACAAAATCAAATCTGAAGAACCCAAACTCTACCGAGCCGAACCCCATGAATTCCAAATCTTCAAATTGCCCAAAATCATCTGGTCAAATTCACGATGGGGAGCAGAAGCAGGGCAAGTGGCTCACAAATGTACGAGCAAAGCCAAGATGAAGCTCCACGTTTTTGCTATTGTGGGCTGCGAAATCCAACAAGAACAGCTTAGACAAGAGATAATCCTGGGAGAAGGTTTCATAGATGCGCCAAGTATAGAGAAGACTTTAATTGTGGATATTTTAGGTGTCCATTATTCTCTTATGTTGATCTATCAAGACTTTTTGGATGTTGTCATAGAATTTCTAGGTTATAATTGTGTTGTTCTTGCTAGATTTCACAAACGCACTATGCTGAATGGTTAAATTCAAGTACAGTCACTTCAGGAACAATTTTTTTTTTTTTTATCACTTTAGCTATGATTTTGGAACAATTTTTGGATTTATGTTTTCTTTTCTTGTTTTGAGGGAATATCTTATGCCGCTTTGCCCTGCTAATGCAACAAGCATGGACGAATTCTCCCGGTAACTCATTATATTGTTGTCAACTATCTTATAGGTGGGTTGATGCGAAATTCTCGGACCGAGCAATCGAGGTTATCTTGGAGCTACTTCAAGGACGAGATGAACGTCAACATATATTAACAGATGAGTTGGACGATGGCGACTCAATGGAAGCAGAGATAAAGGGTCTGCAATATTTGCTGAACCACTGGAAGAAGGAATTTTCAAGGATGAAAAATCAAAGAGATATTTATCGAGTGTTTCTTGTGGTGTTGTTGTTGGTGGGTTTATTCTGGTTTATGGGCATATGTAACCCTACTAAAGAGAAGGTTCTTTTGAGTCTATCGTAGTTGAGGAACAATGATATGGTGTTGTTGTATTTGGAGCAACTAATATAAAATGTTGAAATGTTTTTATGCCAAGAATGTTGTTACTTTTTGCTGTTCCGTGTGTGTGGGGAGAATGTAAATGTTGAATGGCCACATATGGTTGATTTGGTGGAAATAGATGATGCAATTTGTGCATGATTATTTGGTGCAAATGCAATGTTTTATATAAATGACTGATGATGATGCAGCAAGAGCACAAATGATCATGCATTTTCTAGTTGGTTTTCGCTATTCTGCATATGGTGTTGAAGTACAGAACGAGTTCCAACAACTTTACGAATGATCGTTTAAGTGTCATAAATTAGTTAAACCGACCACTTATGTTACTCAACTTTCACAAAGTGGCCACTTAGGTACCATATCTCTTTAAAAGTTACAACTTAGCTTCCTCAATTTTTGAAAAGTGATTACGTAGGTTCACTTTCTTAAACCATTCCTGTGGTCTCGTTCTTCACCTGTATCAGGTTATATTATGTTCACTTTCTTAAACCATTCCAGTGGTCTCGTTCTTCACCTGTATCGGCTTATATTATACCAACAGATACAAGAAGCCCAAACCTTGCTCTGGCTCTGGGTTTGTAGCAAATACAATTGCACCAAAGAACAACAACATAATCATTGCACTGGCAATGGTAAACACATGTTCTTACATCAACAACAACAATAGCCAATGGTAAGAACCTATTCACTTACATCAACAAGAGCATGAAGATGTTTTTAATTAAGACCTTAAAACCCAAAATATTACTGCTAAACACACTAGCCAAAATGCAGCAATAAAACTCCTAACAACATTGCTCCTAAACACATAGCCAACCAAAATGTAGCAATAAAACTCCAAACAACATTGCTGCTAAACACATAACCAACTAAAATGCAGCAATAAACACCTAACCACATTGCTGCAGAATATATATCCAACCAAAATGCAGCATTAACATCAAATACAGCTCTAACAACAACATCAAAATCCTAGTTTCAAGCCCTAATTTTGCTTCAAAGTTTTCTCTCTCAACCACGATCGAAGGCAACCTAATTCAGACCCTAAATCGGTGCGGCGTCGTTTTGTCTTTAAGAAGGACACACGTTGGACTTCTCCTTCTTTTTTTAATTTCCACGTCAGAATAAAACATTAAGTACAAAATCCACGTAGGACGTTTTGCCGGAAGTGGCACTCAAGTGAACGATTTTGCTCCGATTTGGCACTCAAGTGAGCGACAAAAAAGTTATGGCACTCAAGTGATCGCTGTACAAAAGTTGTGGCACTCGTGGTGTACTTACCCCGATATTATCTTTGAGAAACGTCACAGCATGTACCATTGATCGAAATCGGCAGTGACAACTTCATCATAAGATCCTCCCCAAATCAGAGCTTCGAGAGCTCATCAATGCTCAGCAATATCTTAAATTCTAACCACTTTTATGAAAACTTACCAACTTTTATGAAAATTTGATACTTTTTACTTTAGTGACTCATGGAAATTTTTTTCTTTTAAATTCTAACCACTTTTGGTTATCTACTCTCATTTAAATTACTTACCGCTTATTTATTCTTTGACCATGTTAGATATATTGTATATATTAGGATTAGGATTTTTCCCCTTTATTGTATGTATTTATGTTTATACCATTCCTTGTGTTAGAACATATAGAATTTTGTTCTTTTCCTGTTGTCCCACATAGGAAGAGTACTAAATTCTTTACCTCTTCCAAGCCTATATAAAGGCTTATCTTGTACATTGTTACAATATACTATTAGAGAACAAATTCATTCTCCAAACCTAACATGGTATCAGAGCTATGGTTTGCTTCTTGTGAGTACTGTACATCAATCCCCAATTACGGTTGTCTCGCTTCATTGCGCTCGTCTTCTTCATTGCGCCTTCGTCTTGCGCCGACCATCGGACGTTGTCTTCATCGCGTTGCCTTTGCGATCCATCCGACATCCTCATCGTCGTCAGATCTTCTTCTGCTTTGTCTCGATCGATCTGGTCTACTTCGTCTTTCGCCTCGATCTCGCGATTGACCTCGGGTTTTGTCTTCGTCACCCATACATTTTCTTGCTTCTACTTTAATTTATTGATCTCAGAATCATGGTCGATAGCTGTGATCGTATTGATGTTAAGTTGGATGACTCTAATTATGTTATTTTTAAACCCTCGGTGATGGTTGCTCTGGTTTATCGTGATTTATATGAGCATGTTGATGGTACTCGTTATTGTCCTACATCTTTGTCTGGTACTGTTGACCCCAAACCTAGTGCTGATCAGATTGTTCAACGCAAATCTAAAATTAGGGCTTGGCATGTTATTGATCGGAAAGCATGGGCAATCTTGTTTGGTTCTATTAGCCCTGATCTTCGCTCCCAATTTTCTCAAATTGTTAGTGTGAAACAGTTATGGGATCAGATTGCACAGATGTTTACATAGGCAGGTGCTGTCCGTATTTATCAGTTTATGCGGGAACTTCGTCGTGCCACCCAAGGTACACAATCTGTTCATGATTTCTTTAACTATATGACATCTCTTTAGTCCCGACTTGATGTGTTGGCTCGTACAGCATGTCCCACGTGTGCTGGTTGCACTACTTGTGCTACATCCAAGCTTGAAGATCATAACAAGTATAATCTCTACGAATTCTTAATGCAACTCTCACCAGATTTTGAGGGAGTTCGTAGTTAGATTCTCTATCGTTATCGTGCTCCATCTTTCTCTGATGCAGTCAAGGAACTTCAGGCCGAGGAAACTAGACGAGGAATTCTTGGTGCTCCTCCACCTTTAGAATCCTCTGTCGTACTAGCCACTCCACAGCCGAGTTTTCAGTCCGGCTCCTCTCAGCGTGGTTTTCAGCCTAGTTTCCAGTCTGGCTCCTCTCCAACGTGGTTCTCAGCCTGGTTTCCAGTCTGGCTTCTCTCAGTGTGGTTTTCAACGTGGTTTCCAGCGTGCCTCTACTCAATGAAGCTCACGTCCTTTTTGTAACTATTGTAAACAAAATGGACATTTTTTAGGATCGATGTTTCCAGAAGTTGCGTGATCTTTCTGATGCATCCTTGCGCTCAGTTGCACCTGTCACTTCTCCATCCGCGGACCGTGCCACTTCATCCTTGTCTTCGGATGATTGTCTTGCTGTTATTCTCGTTTAGCTCAGCTTCTTCTTGGTTCTTTTGGTGCATCTTTCTCTATTGCTACCGCAGCTACTGCGTTCTTGCTGGATTCTTGACTTTGGTGCTGCTCATCACATGACTGCATCTGCTTATCATCTGACTCAGCAGATTGCACTAAAAAATCCATAAAGGTTCTTTACAACTAATGGATCCTCTCACTACTACTATGCAAGGCCACCTTATTATTCTTGGAAGCTTTTATTTGCCTAATGTGCTGTATATACCAAATTTAGCCCTTAATCTCTTATCTATTGGGCAACTTGCTGATATGGGTTATATGGTGACATTTACGGTTGATTCTTGTGTTGTGAAGGATCGTATGAGTGGTCGGACGATTGGCAGGAATAGTAGACATGGAGGATTGTATACGATGCAGCATCTTCAGCTTCCCTCACCTCAACCTGTTCTCGCCATCTTCTATCTTAACTATTGGCACCAGCGTCTGGGTCATATATCTGCATCTCATTTATTTTTTCTACGTCAGCATTGTGTACTTAGGCATGTTTCATCTACTACTATGCGTCCTTCTACTAGTTGTCCTTTAGCTAAACAATTTGCACCTCCCTTTCCTATTAGCTCTTCCGTTTCTACTAGCTGTTTTGATTTAGTTCATTCAGATGTTTGGGGTCCTACCCCTTACTCTCTAAAAGTGGTTTTAAGTATTAGTTCATTCATTGATGATTATTTTCGTTATACCTGGGTTTATTTCATGCGTTCTAGTGATGAATTTCTCTCTATCTGTAAAATTTTTACAGCCATGATCTTTACTCAATTCTCTAAAACTATTAAAGTTTTTTGTGTTGTAGCTAGCGGTGTCACCTAGAGGGGGTGAATAGGTGATCTCAATGGATTTTAAAAATCAATATGAAAATATAAATGAATAAGCTCAGAGCTCATCTCTCAGATGATCAACACAAGTAAGATCTGAGATACTCTCAAAATCAACAACGAATACAGTTCTACTATCACGGAATTTAGAGAGATCAAGGGATAGAGAAACTGCACAAGGATTTATAGTGGTTCGGCTTTGGTTTAAACCTACTTCCACTTCTTCACGCTGGCAGCCAATCGGCTAGATTCCACTAGTAAATAGCTCAGAGGTTACAACTCAGTGACAATTCTTGAGTCGAAAGACTTCCCGCCTAACACTCATGCTAGTATGCACACCTCTAAGTAATACAATGTATGGATCAAGGTGTGTAAAGAATATGAAACCCTCTTGATCTTGGAATTCAGTATTCTGCTCTCTTGCTCTTTTTCTTCAACTTTGAGACTCTTCCTTTTTATACTCCTCCGCCTCCAACTACCTGTTGCAAGGCGCCCAAGGATCACTCTTCAAACTTCCCGTTTGAACGAGACTGTATAAAAACGAAAGATCTCGTAGCCGTTGAGGTTGACAAAGGAAAGAATCCCCCGTTAGATCAAATCGCCCATACAATCATGATCTTGGGTTTCCATAGATTGAGTTCTTCATTTGGTAAGTTGTGTTTGTCTCCCTTAATCCGCGTCCTTGATTGATTTTCAAGATTGGCGATCTTCAAGAACGATCTAGCTTAATTTTCTGGCCGTTGTGATGATGTAATATATCGATTAAATCATCTCTAAGACATCTCTTGATATTCTGGTCATTGCACATAAAATATTCTCTCAGAGCTTGAGCTTCATTCTAACGTCTGAGCTCCCCGTTCAACGTCTGAGCTTCATACAACGTCTGAGTCCCTCGGAACTTCGTTTGAGCATTTTCTGCCAGATTAAATCCTGTGTAACCCACACCTTTGGATAATATGCAAAACAAGTATTCCATTGCATTAACTTAGATACAAGAGATCATGGATTGTTTTGTCAACTTAAAAATCAATTAGGGGTTTTTCTCAACATTTCGTTCTAATTCAAGTGCGGAGTATCTCTCTACAGTTTTTCATTCTTTCTTAACTTCTCAGGAAACCTTACCTCAGTTGTCTTGTCCTGGTGTCCCTGCTCAAAATGGTCTTGCTGAGCAAAAACACCGTCATATTCTAGATACTACCCGTGCTCTCCTGTTGTCCAATTCTGCTCCCCCTAAATGTTGGGCCGAAGCACTCTCTACTACTGTCTATCTCATAAACCGGCTTCCTTCTCTTGTCCTCTTTAAAGCCACCCCTCTCTAACCTCTTTTCTCGAAACCACCCATTTATCACCAATTTCGTGTTTTTGGTGTACGTGTTATGTGCTTCCTCCTCCTTATGAGCATACCAAACTATCCGCCAAGTCAGTTCGGTATGCTTTCTTGGGCTACAACACAGAACATAAAGGCTACAGGTGTTATGATCATTCTTCACGGCGTATTCGTATCTCTCGTAGCGTTCAATTCTTTGAGCACCTACCGTTCTTTTCCACCTATTCTACTTCTTCACAGTCCTCTCCATTTTTTTTTATTATGGATTTTCGTCTTGATTCATATTCTGATCCTCCTCTCGTGTCTTCTCCGCTTGACCCAATGTCACCACCTTCTCCTATTATGCCTCCTTCTTCATCTACTTCACCTGCCAGTCTGACGCCTCGTGACGATTCTCACCTACCGTCCCATCTATGGGATCGACGTCCTCCAGCTAGGTATGTAGCAACAACAAGCTATTCTGATGAGTTTGGTTCCTTTATGGCTGCTATCCACACTTTGTAGGAACCATCACATTATCGTATGGTCGTACATCATGCCAAGTAGCGTGACGCTATGTCTGAGGAGTTGTCTCGCACTGGTACATGGGATTTTGTACCTCTTTCACTAGGAAAGTCCTTGATATCTTGTTGCTAGATCTACAAATTCAAGACTCACTCTGATGGTAGTATTGAGCGCTATAAAGCGCGTCTCGTCACATGTGATTTTGATCAGGAGTATGGGATTGATTATGAGGAGACCTTTGCTCCAATTACCAAAATGGCTTCTGTTCACACTCTTCTTGCAGTAGACTATGTTCGTAATTGGCCTCTCTTTCAGCTTGATGTGAAGAATGCTTTTCTTCATGAGGTCCTTCAGAAGGAACTCTTTATGCAGCCACCTCCTGGTCTTACTCATTCTCCTAGTAAGGTTTGTCGTCTTCGTCGGGCCCTTTATGGTCTCAAACAAGCTTCTTGAGCTTGGTTTGAACGTTTTGCAGATGTTGTTCGGTCAGTTGATTTTGTTCAGAGTGAGAATGAGCATGCTATGTTCACTCACGCTTCTCGTGCTGGTTGTACTATTGTGCTACTCTATATCGATGATATGGTTATTACTGGGGATGACTCTGCCCATATTGCTTATACTAAGCAACATCTTCATCATCAATTTGCTATGAAGGATCTGGGTTTCTTACGTTTTTTTCTCGGTATTGAGGTTGCTCGCAGTCAACGTGGTATTCTTCTCTCCCAGCAGAAGTATATCGCTGACATTCTGGCTCGTGCTGAGTTATATGATGCTCGTACTACGGCTACTCCTGTTGAACTTCATTTACAACTTTGTTCGGATGATGATGAGCCTCTGTCTGATGTCACTCACTACCGGGCTCTTGTTGGCATTCTTCTCTATCTTACGACCACTCGTCCTGATATCGCCTATGTTGTTCATCTTGTCAGTCAGTTTGTAGCAGCTCCTCGTATAGTTCATTATGCTACTGTGCTTCGGATTTTGCGATATCTTCGTGGTACTCTGACACACTCTATTTTTCTCCCATCAACTTCCTCACTTTCTCTTCGTGCTTACTCCGATGCTGATTAGGAGGCTGATGTTGTTGACCGTAAGTTCATCACATGATTTTGTGTCTTTCTGGGCGATTCTTTGATTTCTTGGCGTGCCAAGAAGTAGTTTGTTGTGTCTCACTCCTCTACTGAGTCTGAGTATCGAGCTATGGCCGACACTACAGTTGAGATTATTTGGCTTCGTCGTCTCCTTGCTGATTTGGGTATTGCCTCCTCTGCTCCCATTCCTCTTCATTGTTACAATAAGAATGCTATTCACATTGCTACAAAATTCGGCCTTTCATGAGCGTATCAAGCCCATCGACATCAATTGTCACATCACACGTCATTAGCTCCGTGAATGCATCATTTCTCTTCCTTTTGTGGCCTCTGCAGCCCAGCTTGTCGACTTCTTCACCAAGTCTCTTACATCACAACGATTTGCTGCTCTTCTTTCCAAACTCTCGTTGGTTGACCCACCTTGAGTTTGAGGGGGTGTTAGATATATTGTATATATAAGGATTATGATGTTCCCTTTTATTGTATGTATTTACGTTTATACCCTTCCTTGTGTTAGAACATGTAGGCTTTTCTTGTACATTGTTACAATATACCATTTATTAGAGAAAAAGAGCCGCTATTTTGGGAACGAAACAATAGCATGGTTTGTTAGGTTTGGTTACTATACTCTTCACCTCTTCCAAACATATATAAGGGCGTCTCTTGTACATTGTTACAATATACCATTTATTAGAGAACAAAATCATTCTCCAAACCTAACAGACCATACTATTGTTCCGTTCCCAAAATAGCGGCTCTTTTTCTCGGTTCTGGTAGATTTATGAAAGAATTGTTACGATTGGTAAGAAAGTTACCAATCACACGATTTCTGATGACATGTTGATATCCTAATGTTGTGATTTTACTAGGAGTAATATGGAATGCTTAGCTCCACCGATTGGTTGCGAGGGATTGAGGAAGCTTGAAAGAATATGGCCATCAAATTTGTCGAATAGAAATACAAATTGTCTATAGAATCACTGTAACGATCCGGTCCGACGAGGGTGGGGAGTGGTTGCCGGAGCTAGAGGGCCTGGACAAAGAGCAGCTCCTAACAGGCTTCTAGGATGGAGAATGGGGTAGGAATGAACCGAATAGGGGGAGAGTGATTCTGGAATATATATGTGAAAACTGGAATTAACCCTTTTGATGTAACGGCAATGCTTAGTTTTGAAACTCCAAAGTTAAGCGTGCTTAGGTGGGAGTGCTCTCGAGATGGGTGATCTCCTGAGAAGGTGCCCACCCGTATGCCAAAGAACGATCGGCCTAAGTGGACAATACCTTAGTGAGTTAAATCCAAGGCGTCACAACCACAACCCAAAATTGCAAAATTCAGCAAAATATCTATTAATCGTTTGCCTTCATGTATGCAACGAATATAATAACTTGATAACTCACTATGCTACAAGGGAAAAAAAATGAAGGAAATTAGTTATGAGTAAATATCCACGATCAAATTAAGGATTTCTAAACTGCAGCTACATTATTTATGATTTCTATTTATAGTGTTGGCACCTAGATTTTTGCCCAAAAATCGTTGGTACATATTTCTAAAAAAAATCCGGAACTTGTTTTCCCACAAAAAAGAAAAAGAAAAATCCATTTTATTAAAGGTCGAGTTCTTGCATTTTGAATTACTCAAGCATTTAGTACAACTTCTAATGGGCAGAGCATTGGGTGCATTGCAGGGGCAGAGGATAAGAGATAAGCTGAACAAGAAAGAAAATTAAGGGACGAAGCAAGGAGCTGTCGGCAGTTTGTTTATAAAACAAACAAAGAGGCGCCTTGTCCCACATCAAAAGGATGTGAGTGCGCACGTGGACTAGATTTGGCACTAATCAACAATTACTATTCTTTGTTTATTGAAATTTGAAATTATTATTATAAATATTATTAATAACTGTTGTGTCCTAACGAAACAGTGCGATTGTTCACAAATGAATTACAGTTATTTTTTATTTCGAATTTAATAATAAAATAATCATTTTGATTAGCGAAACTGTTCGCAAAGGAGTTATAATTATTTTTTATTGTTTTTAATTTCGAATTTATATTAATTTCTTATACCCTTTGGAGTGTTTGTGTCTATTCGGATGTAACTACCAGTTCGGACACGAAGAGTTGTGTCTGAATTTACTTCCTTTGGAAATTAAGGATTGTGTTCGAATTAACATCCTTTGGGAATGAAGAGATGCGTTCGAATATAGTTATTTTCGGAATGAAGAGTTGTCTTCTCTTCACTTATATATTCTCACTACGACTCTCTTCATTTTACTCTTCAATTTTTCAGAACTTCTTTTCGAATGAGAGATACAGCCATTATTTCCAATTGTTTCCCTTGAGAGATCTTGGAGAATTATCAGAATTGCTATCTGCTAATGTCATCGAGACTTTGTTGTATCCTGGATGATATTTGCTAGAAATCATTAGCAACGTTGTGGGGCAAATAAATCCTTAAAGAGGGTGTTATCACGCCTCAAAGTTTGATTCCATTATTCATCTCATTCGACGAAATTTCCCAACAGGAGCAAGTGTGCACACAAAATAAGGAAAATAGAGGTGATGGGCGCACAAGAAAGCAGAGGGAGAGCAGTGGGATTTATATATGCAGGGAATGGGCAGTTTCATTCAGAAATTACAGCAGATTTCGTTGGAAATTGGTTAGTAATCGTTGCTCTTCTCCCCCCTCATCATCGTCAGTCGACCACGTTGGATCTTCTGGTGTTGTGACCACAGAATGCAAGGCCATATCGGCACCCGGGGCGCCGTTTTCCGAACTGATCGGCGATCGCTCGTGTTTGGTAACATATCGTTGCGATCATTCAAGTCATTGGTTCTAGGACTAACCCTCTTCTGTCTTTACGTTTCGTAAGATCGGAGATTTGCCTTTTGAAAGTTGCAACAGAGATATCGCCTAGCTCGCGGTTGGCAACCGCCTTGGAATGTGCCGTACCAAGGCCGGTATTTGCCAACGCCGCTGCTGCCCGTGGTGGTGGGAGAACGACTCTGCTCTGCTCCTCGTCCTTTCTCAACCTGTCTGGTATGTCATGTATGATTACGTGAGCTTGTAGTGAAGCGAATGAGTTGACCTTGATCTGTTGCAGAGGGGTCTGATCTAAAAGTCTATTTGAGAGAGAGAGAGAGAGAGAAGTGTTCGAAAAGTTCGTCGGAGCTGAGAAGGATAAGATGAAACAGGAAAAGTCCCAAGTCAACCGTTACTTTTCTTCCTGTCCTTCGAACGACAACCATGATCAGATTCAGTTCAAGCGCACATTTCGTTACTTTACTGCATAACTTGAACGTCCAGGAAAGATAAAAAAAAGAAAAAGAAAATGATAATAACACTCTGCAGCTTGCATGTAGGCATTGCACATCATGATTTGCATGTCGGCACTATGCTTCACACTGTTGCTTATAACCAGGGGTCCGTTGACAGCAAATTGGTTATAAGCAACTGTGCGAAGCACTGTGCCGACAACGCAGGAGTCAAAACTCTGATGACTCACTCCAGGCGTGGGTCGCTACTATACGAGCCTACCTGGTAGTAGCAATCCGAAGATGACGTGGAGTTTACCTTCCCCACCGCCACCCCCAAATTGAGAGAAAATATTTTTCTTCCCTCATCCCAGGAAATACTCTTGAATTTTACGTCCCAAAGTTCGGACGAAGTTGTTTAGGGACTTGCTTGGGTCCAACTTTACTAAATAACTTGAACGTCCAAGGAAATTTTAAAAAAGATGATAATAAAAATATGTAGCTTGCATGTAGGAATTGCAATTCATGATTTCATATGAAAAGAAGGAGGAGGAGGAGGAAATATCCATGTTTGCATAATTAGGTATCATTTAGTATAAAAAAATATGTTCTCACACGTTTATGTTTCATTTATTTCGCGAAAAGTGAATGATTTGAAAAATATTTTCTAGAAAATGATCGCTTATATCGTTTATAAAAATGAACGAAGGAATAGTATTTTCATCGCTACGTAGATGTTTGGACACAAATTGTTGTCAGCAATGAAAATATTTTTCATTGACTAGTTATTTCGGTCATTTTTAAGAAATTATTTTCCTAATCTCTTATTTTTCGCGAAACAAACATAACCTTAAATGGAATTTCATTTTTTTTCTTTCTAAAAATGGAAGATTTCATGATTAGAAATTCCATCCATATTTAGTATGGCCTTGCGCGTTTATTTTATGCGCCGCTCACGGAAATCCTGTCCCAGGGCGTAATAACAAGGTTACTTATATTTTTTACCCGACTCGTATCGGGTTTTACTTATTGCATCTCAATCACACCTTGCTTTTCGGATTTTTAATGTGTTCGTTTGGTTGTATGTACTATATTATGTCATGCTCAACAGTGCATGAACACTTAGTGACAGGTAACTAGGGATTCATAACTTGATAAGACCAGTTGACGAAAATAAACAAAGCGAGTTTAGGTATCAAAGGGGCGTTAATTAAAAAATTAGCGTAACCAAGCCCCGGACCCGAAGATCCGGTTTGTGAAAGTACAAACAAATTTCGTAATTAATCGAGGAAATCAAATTGCAACCAAAAGAGTCTTGGGAGTGCTCGTGACAAGCGCGAGCAATGCCTCGCGTTCGTGCCCGCTTGGCAATCCGTCAAACCTCCTCCGGGTTCACCTCGAGAGGGCCGCGACAATAAGATGCTCTTACGACATTGTTATTTTAATGTTGCGGATGACATTTGAAGTTAAAGATAAAAAGTTTATGTACTTTTCATTTACAATTTGCCATAATGCAGCCGCTGAGACTGGCATCCCTTATTTAGGCAGCAGGGCTGTCAGCATTGAATAAGCTATAGTCTTCGGCTGACTTCGGTTTTGCCCGGAGGTGCGGACAGAAAAAATTATCCAATCAGTCTTAAATTTATCGTGCAGATGCTAATTCAATCGTAAATTTTTTTAATTTCGCCGTATCTGAATACGGCTAACACGTGCTTCGAGATACTCGCTAACAATATACAGTCGATGCGGCCGTGTAATGATCCGTATCCTTGCGTGTAAGTGGAATGTTAGGTCATCGTTAAACCTACCTTTGATTAATTAATGGATTTGCATACGAGATGGTAAAAGGAACAAGAATGACCGCCGTATGCCACGTGACAATTATTTCTATTGCAACAAATGGAATAGAAGATGAAAAACACCTTAGGCGCGATCCATGTAAAAGTACAACTGTTGTAACCGGGAGGAGTACAATCACATGAGGACTACAATGCACGATGAATAGATGGACTTGTCTGAATTTTATAAAGGGGGGTTTTTTTTTTGTGTGTGTGTGTAACGAGTTTGATTCTCGTCGATAGTCTTTGTTAATTAACATATCTCGAAGCTAAATTATCAGCATAAACAGATCATAACTTTTAACCAAAAATATTTTCACTCAAAAAAGAATTTGAACCTGGAAGCTCCCGAGAACAGAATGGCAACTGATCTAGCACTTGTAGTATGATTCTTCCCATAGTTGTCGAGATGTGTTATGTTCGACGAAATAACTATTGTACCTACTCCGGAGAAGTTAGGTTTTGTCTAGAGGTGGCGAAATGGATCCAGCTACTCATATTTTCCGGGCTGGGTTTGAGGCGGGTCACTCCGATTTTATAATCGAATAAAATGAATTATTAAAAAAAACAAAGACCAACTAAAAATAAGTCTAAATGGCAAGTACGTATATTCAATATATCTGTGAGCTTTTTCATGCCAAGCACGTATCAGACTTCTTACTATTTCGACGGGATCGCATGGAGTATGACTTTTCATTTACAATCCATCATCCTTATTTGCTTTTTTTTTCCCTGTTTAATTAGTTTCTAGTTGGTCGTTTTTTTTTCTTTTTCCAATATGCTATTTTCTATATTTAAGGGAAGAATTTACTAAGAATTGGAGTCTAGGTTGAGAAGGATATGGGTTGGAATCAGTTAGGATCGGATCGAGTATGGATCAGTAATATTACACTACATAATAATGGATCAAAGCACGAGTTAAATGGATGAATTTGGATCAGGCTTCATTTTCGATCCATCCAATTTCGACCGATCCCGACTTGGGTCCGCCCGATCCGGCGGTCCGGTTTTGTCTTCCTTTGAGTCGCTTTACTCAAATTCTCCCCCTTTCCTCCCCTAGGAAAATCAAAAAAGTAGAGGGGAGACGTCGGAGCTTCCGGTTGTTTTTGTCCGCTACTTCTTCCCATGATCAATCATTATCAACTTTACAATATATGGTCGGCGAATTAGTTTAGGTTATGGAGAGAAAAAGTTTTTAACTAACCTTTTTAATTACATGGAACGAAATTCATTAACAAATGTCTCGCGAGCGCTTATCAAACAATCGGTGCGGAAAACTTTATGATTTTTAATGTGCACGACTTCGCTCGTGTCATATGTAATTTATACTATGATATTCGAACTGTCCCATATTGTGTGTGGTTAACAAGTGCCTCCAAAGCTCTCGTTAATGAGATCTATTCGATACGAACATGTAATAAAGCGTTCATCGGGATTTCACGTGATCCTCGCAAATATCCGGATCTATCCGAATTTGAAGTCTCACATATTATGTCGGATGAGGTTACACCATACATAAATCCGTCTTAATTAACCTAGGACGACACTTAAAAGAGCCTCTTTAATCAGTGGATTTGGATACAAGCAGGATGGACATGAGAAGTACGATGCGTGATAAATAGATAGACCTTAATTAAGAATTTTTTTTTATAACAAAAACACCTTGTGTACGGTCGATTCACAACTGTTATAACCAGTAGGAGCACAATCACATGAGAAGTACAATGCATGACAAATAGATAGACATTGATAGATTTAGTAGGTAGGACATTTGGAATTTTGATAGGGTACCTTTTTTTCCTCATTCCCCAGGTGAGATAGACAACTTCGAGATCGTGTTAATAATGAGTTCATGCTATTTTCATATTCTGAATGACTATAACACACTCTAACTTATTGAGTTAACGAAAATAATCTCTAGATAACTGATTGATCGAAACTCACGAATGAAAAAGCTACGTATTATCATGAAAGCACAAAATCGTTTGTACCAATTAAAACGATGTTCTATTCACCACCTTCTGATATTTTCTGTTCGCTTTTGTACAAACTTTATTTCTTCTCTTACTACTTGTTAATGTGCTTAGCCTGAATTCTGTGAAGGATTTTTTGCAATGAGTTTGAATCCTGTTGATAATTTTTGTTAATTAATACATCTTAAAAAGTTAAATTATAAGCATAAAGAGTTCGCAACATTAACCATCTTCCCATTGGTATATGACATCATAACTTGAATGATGAGGGAGATTGAACTTTTAGGGAGAGATTGTAAATAAATGTTTTAAACATCATAAGCTTATTAACATTCTTTTAAAATAGAATTCAAATAACTAGGTTTATTAAAATACTCGAATTTCAGAGGATTCTTGTAAAAAAAAAAAAATACAATGAATCTAGAGGTAAACGGTTTCAAGATTGGGGCGATCTAATCTTGAAATTTGGAACCTACCCGCACAGCATTGATTCTTAGATTTTGGAACTTGAAACAGATCTTATAAACCCTGGAGCTGACCCTACTAGTCTGGTCCGATTCCAGGATCAATCTTGGGAACTATCCGATTTCTCATTTTATTTAATTTCTCGTATTCCTTAAAAGGACAAATTTACTTTTTCAAAGTACATACCTATCAACACAAATTATTTAGAACTACGATACTTAGCAACAAAACGACGAGAAGCAAAACGACGGCAAAAGCTACATAGAAATCTGAAGCAACAAAGAATTATCCAACTCATCCCTTAGCGGAGAAAATGAAAATTAAAGTAACAATGGAAATCTCTACTTGCCAAAAGCAATAATCCATTAAAAGACGAACACGTAAAACATAATAAATAATAAAAAGTTACGTAACATAACACATGAATTGTAGAACTTCTCCGACCAATTTTTTTTTTTTTTTTTTGTAGAACTTCATCCCTCATTCATCCATAAAGATTGCTCCAAATTTAAACCACTTGAAAACAAAACAAACAACGAACATAGTTAAAATGGGGTCGATTTAGGGTCGGTCCGTTGGTTCGATTCAGCACCCTGATCTTGGAATTAGACTGCACAGTGTCGGTTCGCTCTGGCTTGAGGGTTTACCATGGATCGATGCTCACCCTTAAACGAATTTGTTTTTCCTCTTTCATCAATTTTACCATGAATGAAGTTGCGGCGAGGATTATTTCAGGCAGTTCGAATTTATTCATGTGTCTAAAGATACTCAACAGGCCGAAATAGCTCGAGCCTAATGACTTATCTAACTTCTTGCTCACAAAAGGGGATCTACGATTGGTGTTTGGGCGTAACTTTTGTCGCCAATCGCCCTTGGATGGGGTCACTCACCTTTAATGAGGCTTAGAACTATTAGGATTCAGTGTACAATCATAACGAAGTAAAAGCGTAAAATCGAGAAAAAGAAATCAAGACGCAGTATTTTATCCTGATCCACCCTTAAATTAGGGCTACGTCCAGTGAAGGATTAAACTATAATTCGCTGAAGCGGCTCTCTTGGACCCTCGCCCGCTCACCGGAGAGCAGAACTCTGTGATTTCCTATTGACGGAGAGTATAAACCAAACCCAACAAGAAATGGACCAAAGTCTGTGTCCGATGTTCGGCTTTGTTCAAAAGTTTGTTATGGACAAGAATATCGTTGGGCTGAGGAGACCCAGGATGTCCGAGACGGCATGGCCTTGCGAACACCCTTCCCCCGTTCCCTTCTGGATGGATTGGGGCGTCGTTTGCTAATTCGTTATTTGTTTCCATCTTTTTCCATGGTTGGAACTGGAAGCTGCATAGAGAACAAAATGGCAACCGAGGAACCGCAAGATCGACCGCACAAGTGTTGGTCATCCCTTCTCGGACGCACCTTCTCTCTGCGTCCCCGATAATGGCGTTCATTTAACCTCAATTCTTGCTTCTGTCTTCCCGTTTTCTTTTCCTTTTCCATCTCTCCCGTCGATCGCCCTGATTTCTCTCCCACCTCGAATCCTCGTACCCATTTCTCTGGAATCTCATATTCTTGTTTCCTTTTCTTTTTTTCGTTTGTGGGGGCGGGCGAGCTTGAATCTGCTCGAAGAGAAAATGATGGGTTTTGGTTTTGGTTTGGGGTTGGGGTTGGTGTGAGAAAATGGTGGATTCGGGTGGCGCGGCAAGTGGGCTTCTGCGCGCGACAAGCTCATCGTCGCCTCCTCCTTTGCTGCTTCTTCTTCTTCATCCGCGCCGTCGGCTGCAACGACAGCAATCCCACATTGCTCTCGGATGCCGACTCCGATCCTCGGGATCGGCATTCTGTTATTTACCAGAGGACCACCATCAGTTCCGCCGTCGTCGTTGTTCCGTTCCTCTTGGGGTCGATCAACGGCGACTGCTTGTCTGACTCATCGCCGTTTCTTAATTCCCAGATTCGCCGCCTGCTTCTTCCTTGGGTTCCTGGTTTCTGCGTGGTTCTTGGCCGGAATGAGTTCCCTTTCCGTCTGTCCTGCCAATGACACCGGCTTGCTCAGGGGTGGCGGCGATAATTCCGACCCCAACTCCGACTACGTCGAGAAGGATCCTGCTGACCGCTATGTTCGGGTATTGTCCGTGCCTTTGCTATTCATTTATCTCCTTTTCGTATATGACACCTGAGTTCTATTCGTTTCATTGAATGACATTGAAGTTGGATTATCAAATTAGCAACGATGATCAAATGCTTGATTTTAATAGACATCACATTGTATACTCAAATGTGTATGAGCACTGGCGAGCATCCGCCCATGAGTGCAGAAAATTACGGTGTTATAGGTGTTTGAGCTTCCTTAATTGATCTGCAGCATCAAGCAACATCGAAGTTTGTTGTGGACATGGCACATCACATTCTACAACAGCTTTTACTTGTTGTACCATATGTTCAAGCTCGTGATCCTGGCTTTTGACTACTAATACTATCTGGGATGGTTGTCAAGTTTTGACTGTCGTTATGTTAGCACTTGATGCATGCTTCAGAAGTACTTTCATGGAGCAAATCTTGGCCGAATACATTATGCAATAGGGACTGCAAAAGTTGTTTTATTTTCTCCTTGGCGTAACTATTTTTATTGGTGCTTTCTTTCCTTCTGTCGCAGTATAGCGAGATCTTGGGCAAGGGCGCTTTCAAGACTGTGTATGATATCTCGTTCACCTCACTCTCCTATTGAAGTTTCAAACTTTTATACTTATTAAGCAGCTCTAGCAACTACCATGTGGAGTCGGTTGTTTGGTGAGAGAATTTTCTTAACACCAGGAAATCTTCTGCTTCAGATATAAGGCATTTGATGAAGTTGATGGGATAGAAGTTGCCTGGAACCAAGTCAGAATTGATGATGTCTTGCAGTCACCAGAAGATCTGGAAAAACTGTATTTGGAGGTTCATTTGCTGAAATTGCTAAAGCATGAAAATATCTTGAAGTTCTACGATTCATGGGTGGATGACAAGAAGAAAACTATTAACATGATTACTGAGCTCTTCACATCGGGAAGCTTGCGGCAGTATGTTCACTTGAGTTTCTTGTCCGTTTTATTCACATTGTTTGGTTTATTTATTGTCATTGCAACATCTTTCGTTCTTCTTATTCAAGTCTTTCCTCCAAACGGTCATCTCAGTTCAGCTTTATGAACTTAATTAGACTAATCATGCAATGTTTTGGCTTGCAGATATCGCAAGAAGCATAAAAATGTGGACATGAAGGCAATAAAAAATTGGGCAAGGCAGATTCTTCAAGGTCTGGTCTACCTTCATAGTCACAACCCTCCAATCATTCACAGAGATCTGAAGTGCGACAATATTTTCGTAAATGGAAATCACGGAGAAGTTAAAATTGGAGATCTTGGGTTAGCAACTGTTATGCAGCAACCAACAGCTCGAAGTGTTATAGGTGAGAGAATAGTTCGTCTGCTTTGAGCTAGTAAATTTGATGAACTTTTATTGTTTTTATGTATATGCTGCAGGAACTCCTGAGTTTATGGCACCAGAGCTTTACGAAGAGAACTATAACGAACTCGTTGACGTATACTCTTTTGGGATGTGCATGTTGGAGATGGTTACTTGTGAATACCCCTACAGCGAATGCATAAATGCAGCTCAGATATATAAGAAAGTTACCTCGGTAAACTCGCCAATAATCATTTAATGCTCCATCATCTCGAAAAGTTCTAGTTAATCTCTTTCTGTTGGAGCATCTAGTTTTACTTTGGTGCTTTTCTGCAGGGGGTAAAACCTTCTTCTCTTAGTAAGGTGACTGATCCTCAAATTAGGGAGTTCATTCAGAAATGTCTCGTTCCGGCAAGGGATAGGCTTTCTGCAAAGGAGCTTCTGACTGACGCCTTCCTTCAAACTGAGAATCGAAAGGAATTGATTCGCGATCCTTTGTCATTGCCTAATTTAAGTCCCAGGTCATTAAATTTGTCGGGTCCTCTGTCCATGGATGTTGACACTGACTATAAGCAGCTGTCCTTAAGCACCTGTGGTAGAAGCAACAAGGAGACTCCGCATTGCCCTGTTCTGGAATTTCAGAGGATAAATAACAATAATGAGTTCAGGCTGAAAGGAATGAAAAATGAAGACAACACTGTTTCATTGACCTTGCGCATTGCTGACTCAGCTGGTTAGTTCTTATGCATTTCGAATGTTCTCTCTTTTTCCATTGCAGTATCTTGTCATCCTTGACTGTGGTAACACTTGCAAGGTGATAACATGTAATTGGCTGCTCCTCTCTCTCAGGTCGAGTCAGAAATATACATTTTCTCTTTTACCTTGATAGTGATACTGCACACTCGGTGGCGGCGGAGATGGTTGAACAACTGGAGTTGGCAGATCATGATGTGACATTCATTGCTGAGTTTATTGATTTTCTAATAGTGAGACTTCTACCTGGTTGGAAGCCCTCATCCAGTTATATGTCGGATGGAGTGGTGGTACCTAGAATATCCTCAGTTTTTGGGAAAGATAAAGTCTCAGAAGGTAGCCTGTTGGGTTCAATGCTAACGAGCGTGCCTGCTGAACTAGTGAATAAGCAAGATGGTGGTCTTATTTTACATGCAGGTCTGCGGGATGGTAGGCTGCAAGGCGATGATGGTAACTCTTATGATAGCATTGGTAGAACCATTTATCACAATGACTTTTATTCATCTCAACACCTGGCTAAATTGGGAGATCAAGATTCAGGAGCATCGGTTGCTTCGGAGATACTAGCACATAAACATGATGAAGCAGCTGAATTTGTAGATTGTATAATGGATGGAATCTTCAATGGCTCGAGTGGGTATGCCTCCGATGATTTTGGGGATTCACATTATGAGGATTGCAAACTGTCTGAGAATGATAGTAGAGCTGGAGATCGTTTCCAAATGAATGACTTCTCTAGGAACTCAAGATCATCCTTTCCCGATTTGAGCGGAATATCTAACGTCATGAGCCTCACAAGCAGCTGTTCTTCGTTATCATTTGCGGAGAAAGGTATGGATCTTGAGCTGAAGTTGGATCTAGATGCAATTGAAGCACAATATCGGCATTGGTTTCTTGAGCTTTCTAGAATGAGAGAGGAAGCTTTGGAGGCCACCAAGAAGAGATGGATGATGAAGAAAAAGCTTACTATTCAGTGATAATAACACTTTGCAGCGATTTTTCTAAGCTGATCAATACACGTCTCTCTGTACACTTTGGGTTCTCCTGTCAAGTGGCTTGCCACCATTTTTCTCTTGTCGCATCTACAAGGAGAAAGATCTTATTATATGAGTTATAATCCCAGAACAATGTTAGATGCGGCTAGTCCCACCCAACCACCCCAAATTTATGCGTCGTTTGAAGTTCTCTTTGCAGCTCTTATCAGCAAGCCTAATTCTAATTTAATATGGTTGCCTCTCTTTTCAGTCTATGCAGGAGGCATGAGTATGATCCGGCGTAAATTCATCATTTGATCTTCTCTTTGTATAATACATAACCTTGCAAAGAATAGAAGCAAGACAGACCCTTCCTTCACTACTTAAGCCTAATTCTATTACGTCTTACGATCGGATGCTGCCCCTCACTATTTTCATGTTTCTCCGGCTATAACAAAGACAAGAATCTACATGGTCGTGTCCTAAAGCTAAAATCAGCATACAAATTGTGCCAGTATATCCTTCCATCATAATAGGAAGCCACCGTTCATCCTAATGTTTGGTGAAAACAACTCCTCCAAGAATATGATCTGGTTAGCCATGGCGTTTCCTAGGGAAGAGAAGACTTTAGGAGTTCCTAACCCCAAATGCATAATCACATGTTGGAGTTGTTTGTGGACTAACTTTTGCCAGGCTTCATGGGTAAGAACTGTTTTTCCCTTCCCTTTTGAAATGAGAAAATTCCATGAATAAAAACCGCTCGAAATAAGATGATGACAGAGCGAGCGACTGTCACGCCGCTTCATTTTTGTTTGGGCGTGAATTATTAAGTCGGACGGCAGATGTCATGGAAAAGAACAGAAGGAAGAATAAGCATTTAGATGCAATCAAAGGGATAGTGATGGAGAGAAAGGAAGCTTCTCAGAAGCCGCAACTCCGGACAAATTAAGCTATCTCTCTGGCCTGACCTTGGAGATCCTCTATTCCCTCCCATCCAAACAGTAGGCACCTTCCTAGAAGTCCTTCCCACGAGAGAATAGTGGGTCTATCAAACAGGTTCTTTCTGGGTTAGGTCTATTCACCGATGTTGATTTTCCCACCATTGGTGGTTTATATGAGGGACACCTAAGTCCTGTTTTCGTTGACAACTTCAAATCCCCTTTGATCCCATCCCCACCACCCTACCTATATCATCCAAGGAAATCCCGTCGCAGTTTCCACCCCCATCAAGAACTCCTTCCTTTCACATGACCCATCTGCTAGACTCCCATCACAGGCACTTGTTCTGCATCCCAAAAGCTGGTTCATTCAACTGATCAGGCTTGCAAATTGTAGCGTCGGAAGATGGAAAGCAACCGTTCCAAAGAAATAACGGCACCAACCAACAATGACGGGGAGTTCGAGGACATGTTGCCGGTGATGGCAGAGAAGCTCGACGTAGAGACTTTCGTGTCGGAGCTATGTGGGGGGTTCAGGCTCTTGGCAGAACCTGTAAGTGGTTTGATAACATCAGAAAGCCTCAGAAAGAATTCGGCCCTTCTAGGAATGGACGGAATGAGCATAGAAGAGTCGGAGGCGATGGTGAAAGAGGGAGATCTCAACGGTGACGGCGCCCTCAACCAGACAGAGTTTTGCATCCTGATGGTGAGGCTCAGCCCGGGATTGATGCAAGATGCAGAGGCTTGGCTTCAGAAAGCCCTCGATGAGGAGCTCGCCAAAGCTTCTCGACAGACTTGTGCTCCTTCGACGAGTTCGAAAGAGTTTTCCAATCTCTAAGCGGTGGCCCACTGCGTTTACATGTAAACAAGTTTGTAACAAAGGCGATAGAAGGACTCATCGCATTTCTTTCCATCATGCATGGTCCTTCCAGTTGAATAAGTTGAAGGGAGTCTAGGACTATGACCCTCGTGTTGACTCTCCCTGTTCCTGCATTTACAGCTATTGACAATGGCCAAAAGCTCGTTGCAGTTCATCTGTCTCCACGATCATACTCCTACCGCATGAATGGGCAAATTCCACATGTACATAATTATGCACCATAAGCAGCATTTTCTCCTAACCTCGCAAATGTTTTAAAACAGATAGTCTTGCACATTAATTCCCGACTTTAGCAGCTAGCAGCTCTTTTGAGTTCAAAATTTGGGCCTAAAATTAGGCTCCTAAATCCATGACTATAAAGCTTCAAACAAAAATGAAAGATTCAATGGGACACCCAGAATGGTGCTACACAAGAGGACGTATTTCATCCCAACATTAAAAAGGCAGAAGCTGCAGATATTTTCTTCACAATCTTCAGCAAATTAGAAGGTTCTTTCGCATGAAGGGCGAATTAACAGCAGCCAATTCAGAGTTTACCAAAAGAAAGAAAGCAGGAGGGTTCAACATTAATGATCATCCAGAGATCATTTAAGTGCAACAAGCAGGACCAGCGACAGAGTAGCATCAAGGCAATATTCTCCACAAAAAGTCCCTAAAACTAGACAAGTAACAAGTCTGCAGCTATCTATTTGGTTTAATCTCCACATTCTACTCAGCTTCTCGAGGACCTTCAAGTTCTCGATCTTCGAACAGGAGAGCGGCTGTTGAAATGGACAAAAACAAAAAAGTCAAGAAACATCACTCACGCTTATATTATGACAAGAAGTCCTCAATAAGGAAAAAAAAGGTCTCCATTGAGCAAATTCAATAGCCTTCTTCAAAAGGGAGAATGGTACCTTCGGTATCTGCCGTACTCTGGACTCCTCTGACGGTCATAAGCTGGGCCAGCTGGACCGTTGTATCGATCATACACTGGGCTTCGAGCTCGGCCATAATCAGGACTTGGTCGCCGATGGTAGAGCGGGCTAGGTGACCTCCTGTACGGACTATCCGCACGCCGACCAGGACCTCCTCTTCTAGGGCTGCCATATCTCTCATCCCTCTCACCATCATCCTTCAAAGCGTATTCAACTGAGACGACTCTGTCTAATATCTTGCTGCAAAATTGCAAAGTCATCCTCAATACACTGATTCCAGAATTGCATGGCAGAGAACACAATAAATAAACATAAAGAGCATTTATTGCCTCATGTGAGTGCACTCCAGAGCTTTTGTAGCCTCCTCTTGAGTCTCAAACTGCACAAATGCAAAGTTTCGACGAATACGAACATTAAGAACCTTCCCATAAGATTCAAAGTGTCTTTCTATGTCACGAACTCCTGTGCGAATGGGATCGAAGTTGATAACAAAAAGAGTCTTAGTGGGCCTCTGGTTCGCCACCGACTTAGAACCATCTCGAAGCCGTCCCCTTTCTCCCTAGAAGAGGAAAAAACCTTTATTTGAGCAAGGACCACTCCTGAAGTTTTAGCATAGCAAACAAAAGCTCAAGACAAGACATAAGCTGTAAATAAACACGTACGCAAACAAAATACACACCTTAGCCCACTCCACCGACAACCTGCGCCTGTCATAACCAAATGGCATATTATCCACGCCACGAATGGCATCTGCAGCATCACGCTCGTCCTCAAAGTAAACGAAAGCAAACCCTGCCATGAATTAGAAGTTACAAGGGAGGTATAAAAGCACGACACTCGGAGAACAGTAAAGCGAACAACTAAATCATTTTCCTTTTCCCTAGCTGAAACTAGAAACGTACGACACCTGCATATATGAGAAGGGCTGATGTACACAAAGTTTGTAGAGGCGTGGCAAGCTGAACTAAGTCATGGTGGTGGCATATTAAAGGTCTAAATCCAAGGTTTCAGTTCTGAGATGTCATTGCTAAAGCATGCTTCGGTTCAGCATTCAGAGACGAATCAGAAACGGAAGTTGGCGCGACAGAGTGCACTGATCCCCCTATATCTGTCGTGATTGATTGACAGGGCAATAAAATGGATAGGGCCCGGCATGACCATTCTTGTAAGATGGCAACTTATAGCAGTAAGGAGGATGAGTGAAGGATGAGGAAGTGCAAGGAATGTAGTATGGTGCCATCTGAATGTGGCAGGAGAGCAGGCAAGCATGATGCATTCCTTTCCAAAAGGAATGTTGTGCAGAGATGTCTCAGCTCATTTTCCTTTAGTAGAGATTCCTGCGTCAAAAGAAACACTTAAATATGGAGACTTTCTCCGATTAAATTGAAAATTCCTCGGCTGCAGGCGACCACGCGAGAGGCGACCCGCAAATCTAGTGCGACTGACATCCTATTCGACAAAAGCTTTTCTTTTCATTTTCAATCCACAGTTAATGCACCCGAGTTTCTAGTAAGTTGAATCTTTCTGCCCCAAAACCTTGTTGGTTACTTGTCATTGCATTCAATTTTTTATAATGGCTACAAGATTGACGGATCGCTGCACTTATTCCTCTCGCGTGCTTTAAACATATTGTCAGTCAAATTAGCGCAATCAAGCTAAAATAAAAGAATACCACAGAAAGGCAACACAGTGACTACGCCCCCAAATTTAGTACAGCAGAATCGAACTATACATCCGTAAGCACATAAGCTCAGGTGGGGTTGAAGCAGCGAGCAGAAATGAAAGAGGAAAACAATTACCAGACTTCATGTCAACACGCTCAACCCTGCCATACTTGGAGAACAAGCGCTCAAGCTCCGATTGGCGAGTTTCGTACTCGAAGTTGCCCACAAAAACCGGCCTCATTTGGCTGAGTGAAGAAGCCCAAAGAGTTCACCTGCCAAGGCAGACGAACACGGACGAATCAAAATCTCAACTTGCAGGATGTAAAACTCAAACGGGACAAGACGACTCTCGCCATAACTAGTTCTCTAATGCTCGTAAGGAGAACAATGTTTCAACAAACCTCGCAACCCTAAAGCTTTTCGACGGACGAATGGAGCGAAAGAGAGAGAGAGTAAGTACTGTGGAAGCTCCGACTCGGAATCAATGGCACTCGATGACATGAAACCCTAGAACCGGGACGACAATGGGTTTATAATCGTATCGCATCGGGTGATTTTATCAAATTTCCTTAATTAACCTCCTCCTCGAAAATCTAACCGTCGAAGTTCGTCCACCGTGGCACGGGTTGGTCCGTCGATTGCCAGAATCGGGGTTGGGCTAATAATCCGAAAATGGGCCGCTACGGAAGAGGCCCAATGAATTTCTCCAAAACCCATCTCTTTAGAATAACTCTTTATATATCTGACCAAGAAAAAGAAAAAAAAGAAAAACTCTATATATATTCTCTTTTTTTACCATAGTTTTAGTTTATTTATGATTCTGAAAATACAGAATTGTGTGGTTGACTTTTGTTACCAAACAATTTCTCCAAAACCATCGATATTTCCTCAAGCACATTGAATTGTGTGGTTGACTTTTGTTACCAATACTTACATTGAAATGCAAACCCCGTCCCTAACGTCGCCGTTTAGTAGCCCTCTCAGGCTACCTCTTGCCGCCCCTAAAAGAGACAACACTTTTTGTTTGTCTCTTGTGGGGCCATGAATTTTAATTAAATGAAAACCGATCTCGGAAATCATCTCTAATTTCTCGCCGTCATCAAACTATGGATCGATTATCAATTATATGCATTTTCTTTTTTATCTGTCTTGTCATCGTCGATGATTTCCGGCTAAAGAGAAAATAATCTGCCAACTGAATCTGATTTCTTCATCTTCTTCTTTCACACACAAAGTTTTCCATCCATCTAGCATTTAGCAATGGCTCAAGTGGAGAGAAACACACAGTAAATCGTGATTAGACGAAGAAAGATCTAACTTTTGCTTTCCCAAGTCTTTATTTAGGTGCTGTCCTGATTCCGTGATCAAACTCCCCTTGCGAGTGCAAAAGGAGAGCGCGAATTGATCGTATTCATGAACCCAAGCGATTCATGGTGGGTCGATCGGAAAAGGAGTATGCGAATTTTCGTTGAGGTAGGCAAACAATAAAGTCATTATATTAGTCAATTGGAATATTTCTATGCGTTCCTATCATGTTTTCAATTACGTATATTCAACGTCGGATGAGACCTCAATCGTTGATCGGCACAATTACCCTTTTTGGTCACTCCAAGCATGATCTTTGGTCGGAGCGTGATCATGTCCTCGAACCCCTCAATTGCCCCAACCTAATTGTATTGCAACTCCAAAAGGAACCATTATACAACATTTTCAGATAGCAATACATGAGAACTAGCAAAACTCAAGGAGATTAGGAGTTTATCTCTCCTTGATGCTTTATCTCCTATAGGTTCCCCATAAAAGAAAATGATTACCATATTTGATTCCAACTAAGAAACATAGTTAAATCGGGGTTGACTCGTGGTGTGGTGCACTTATTCGATCCTATATCAAACCATTTTTTTTAGCTGATATTCTATTGGTGTCGTATATAATAAAAATGCCATATTAAGCTTTAATAACATGAACTAGTTTAATTATCAAAGTGTTAATTACGAACAAAAAAATTATTAAAAAATTAAACTCTGTTTTTTTAGTTGGTTGTCTCTTGATAAAATTCTAACAAAATGAAAATCCTCGGAAGTTTCCGCAAGCATTGGAGTGCGCAAAATCCACATCCTCTTCTCGCTCGCTCACCAGAAAAAATATCCACGAAATCGACCGCCCACAGCGAAGAATCGCAAACTACATCTTCACCGTCCAAACCACAGGCCCCGGTGAAAGAGTGGGGCCCGAAACTATTTCAACGGCCGGAAACTCATCATCAGTTCTTTTTTTTCCAATCAACGGCGGACGATTTTCCCACAAAAGGCAAAATATTCACACTGGATCAAAGACTTGCAATTTCCCTCGGAGCTTCTTGCTCGCCTCAGTTCTTCGAGCTTCGCATCCTCGCCTTCGGACTTTCGGGAAGAATTTCGCGATTTCATTGAAGAAAAACTCAGAACTCGTTGATGTTCGCGTTGTTTGGAACCTGAGTCGTTCGGAGCGCCGTGTTGTGGAATCGAAGCGGAGGCTGAGTTGGTCGAGCGATTCTCGACGGCCATGGAGGCTTATAAGCGGTGGGTTCGGAGGAACAAGGAGTATGTGCACTCTCTGGAGTCTCTGGCCAACGTAACCTCCTCGACTTTCTCTTCATGTTCACTATTATTAGTCACGGTGTGTGCATGGAGTGAATTCGGTGGTGAGTCGATGAACTGTCTTTTGCTGAATGTTCCTGCGACGTTTGGTTCACGAGTGTCCTGTGAGAGTATGGGGATGGTGCTGAATTAGTGGTATGAGCTCGTGCCTTCGTGGATGAGATAATTTTCCAAAGATACTGTAATTTTTTGTTGATCGGTTTGTAAGAAAGTCTTATATTAGATTGGGATGAGAGGAATCTATGCGAGGGGTTTTTCTCTATTGCAGTAGGTTGATTTGAAAGACATGATATAGTTTTTTTGGTGTTGTAGTTGTTGCCATCGACGGGGTTTGGCAACTGCTCTAGACAGTTTGAAGTTTGTGCACTAACCTCAATTGGTGTGTGATGCTATAGGATGATGACTTGAGCATGAGATAATGGAACAGAATTACTTACTTTTTTCTTTCTTTTTGTGGGTTATTTAGGTGTGAAGTAAATTTTCTTAGCCGTCGAGGGGCATTATTGTTGCTCATGATTCTGTTCAAATAGTATGAGAGTAGAAGGGAACTTTCAGTATAAGTACTCAGAAGCAAGAGCTGAAGAAGCGCCCTTAATTAGCTAGTTGTATAAATTTTGGCGTACTTATACTTTTACGTGCTTCTACTACTTGTAGTCCACAAAATGCTTTACTGGGGCGATTGCAAGTTCTTGGAAGCATAAGAGAACTGCAACTAGGCTGCTTAACTTTCCCTTAATGAGCTAGTTTGTATGTGGGTAATCTTAATTTTCGTCAGAAAGTGACTGCTTGTGCACCCGAGGGGGGGGGGGGGGGGGGGAGGAGAGAGAGAGAGAATCGTGTGCTTCAGCAAGAGAGTAATTGCTTAATCGAGAAGTGGAAAGAAATAGAGAAGCAAGAGAATTCAACACAGGAAATTTAGAGAAATGCCTCTGTTTCCCAGCCCATCATTCAAGAATTAACTGCAATCTCAGTAACTATGACAACCCCATCTTTTTTGTTTCGATCTGGCTTCTTGATAAGAGTCATGACAATCCTAAAAGTTTCAGCGATATTGCTAAGTCTTGTCTACTTAGAAAGATGAATCGAGCGTCCATGATTACCAACCAACAACCATAGGAACAGTCAAAATATGATGTTTTTGACCGGCCACTTCTCCCATTGTATGGAAAGGTCTAGGCTTAAGTTAGGGAAAAATTAAACATTTGCTACTCAAATTATATGCAAGTGAAAAGACTTCTTTTTCAGTTTTCAACTTGTACGAGAAACTTTTGGGGTAAGCATGTGGAATGATATGATGACCCAAACGTCCAAATAAACATTAGAAGGAACATATTGAGAAGATGGTTTATTGGATCAAGTGAAATGGATTATTTTTGCTTGAAAGCAAGTGCATTGTACAACACAGAAAAGGACCAAATTCAAAGTTAAGTTTACTAAATTCCACTTGGTATTTCGGTTTTTTTCTCTATAGCATTTTTCAGTAGAGCCCTTGTCAAAAGGTAACCATGATTGAATTATTGCTATTAAGATGAATGACCTGAGGAATGTTCCCATATGATATTTGTTCCTTTCTATGTCAATTCTGAGATTGGTTGTGTCTTCGAAGAAGTTTTGACAAAAGATGATAAATCATAACATAGCCCATTGCATTCCTTTCATCAGTATACATTTAGCGTTGGTGCAGCCGTTCCTGGGCAGCCCGGTGAGGAGGACTTTGTCATTAATAATATTACTATTTGAAGTATCCCAGTTGGCTGATGTGTATGTGTCATTTCCATACGAAGGCATAAGCCATCTTTCACTGCAATCCTTGTGAATGGGTTGCCATAGATTTTGGTTCATATTATTGCGGGTGTTTGTGGGGTGGTGGAAGCTTCAGTATGGGTAGTAGGATTATTATATGTGCTAGAAGGAAAAACATTGTGCAAAGAGGATAAGAAGCCGTAGTTCATTGTCTTGTTATTATACTTCTTTAAGGGGCGTGGTTTGTCGAAGAGCACAACATCAGCATCTTTGGCAATAAGTTTATAAATAGATGGCTCTCGATGGCCATCATTTGGTGGATCAATTTTATTATCAAGTCTTTTGTGATTTTGTGGATCTTCTTCTTGTATAAATTTTTATACCGTTGTTGTATCTCCTGTACTTCTCAACTTAATCTTTACTTGGAGATTTTGCAGTTGACTAACTTGTAGTGATCTGTCGTCTGCGATTGCATCGGTATTATGCTCTATGTGAGCTGGACAACAGAAAAATGGTTAAAGAAGTGTGAGGACATGTCTTTGACAAACATCTACATTTTGGCAATTTTTTCGCTGCTCACCCTGTTTCATTTACAGCATGTTCCAAACTTGATTTAAATTTACAAGAAAAATGGTAGTATTATGTATTTGCAGCCTAGCACTAACTGAGATGCTGCCTAGCTTCTACTTCAATTATGTGCATCTTGTTGCTTATAATCTGTATTCCACCTTGGTCCATTTGTATTGATACCTTTCTGTCTGGGTGGAAAAAAGTCTTATTTGCTTCAGTCCATAGCAGATCTGGCATGTATAAATTGTTTCAGCTGTAACTAGATATTCTTGATCAAACACACAAAAGGAAACTCTATTTGTGTGCTTTTTTTAGATTGGTTTGGACTATTCTATGAACGGTTTCAGGTAAATTATAATGTCATGTGTGCTGACTTCTGATAATAGCAGACTCTCATCTACCTATGCCCTCATCTCATCTGGGCGTTTTAATTGTGGAACAGGGTTTGACATGGCTGCTGCCAGAGCGATTCTCTTCTTCAGAGATAGGACCAGAAGCAGGTTTTGTGAAAATTTGGTAACTTTTAGCTACATATTTTCAACTTAGGGTTTGAAACACCTTTTCTGCATTAATTGCCTTTCTGCTTGCCCTATGAGATAGAGTTAGGTTGAATTGAACATACAAGTGTGAGAAGTTGGTTACATTTAGCTACTCGTTTTCGAATGAGGTTTTGAAGGACCTTTTTCTGCATCAATTGCGAATAGGAGAGATTGTTTGGTCAAAGTGGAACCAGACATTTGGAAATATGTTTTCAGTGCTTTAAATATTCACATATGAAGAAACTTAAGATAGCATGATTGACCAATAGGCCATCACTTCCTTAAATTGTGGGGGTTTATTTAATGAGTAAACGGTGTACACACAAGCCCATGTTCATCGTAATTTAGGCTGCTTGTTCTTATAGAATATTGACTATTGTTTGCCACATATATTTTCTCATATATAATGAAAGAATTTGGAGTTCTATTGGGAAAGTTTGTCATTTTACTGCAGTGACTGCTATCTTGGGTGTCGTAACTGCCGTCAATGAACACATAATTGATGCCGCCCCATCTCAGATCCACACTGGTCACCCTGAGGCTTCTGCATTTCCTTATTCGTTATGCATATCTGCATTGAAGGACTTGGAAACACTTGTTGAAGTCGTAGCACAACATTACTATGGTGATAACAAGAAGTGGAACTTCATTGCAGCTACAGAGGCTATTAAGTGAGTTACGATGATGTTAAACAACTTTTCACGTAGCAGTAGTTTGTGTAGTTTCCTGATGTTCTGGTAGTCTGTTTGAACCAGGTTTTTGGCTAGGTTAGCCATGTTTCGGAATAGTGGCTATAGGATGCTTCTACAGGGTGGGGAGATTCCAAATACTGAGGAGACATCAGAAGTTTCCTCGTCACAGTCCAGACCTGGAGATTTCAGAAAACCTGGATTTTATAGCGGGCCTGGTTCTTTCAGGAATAACGTTGGGCAGAATGGGTGGAATCTGGAAGGAAGAGCACTGTCAGCGTTAAGCAGATTTGGAGAAAATGCCAGAATGGTTTCTGACCCAGCGTGGTTGCGCAGGGTGCAGCAGCAGAATGCTATTATGGAATCTCTCGGTAGGCGTGTCGGTAGGTTGTTATTTGAACCTTGGTGAAGTCGTATAGTGTACTTTTGCTGATACATTTTGTTTTATGACAGCTCCAAAGGCAGAGAAATCAACATTGTCATCTATTTTGTCCGAGAAGGGTGTGCATGGATCGTTATATCTCATGGGGGAGATCCTATTTATCGCAAGGCCACTAATCTATGTTTTGTTTATTAGAAAGTATGGAACTCGGTCCTGGACTCCTTGGTTTCTTTCACTGGCCATGGATGTTGTTGGCGTTGGCATCTTTTCTCAAGTTACTTTGTCTGGGTGGGGTAGTAAAGACCGCAAGTTTCAGTACACCACTTCAGAAAAAGATGAGGTTAGAGTCTCTAGTTATGTAATCGTTCATTTGAATTTATCCATTTGGCATGCCCTGGCTTGTATCACAATGCTTTTGGACTGGCCTTTCTTCAGCCATCTAATGTCCAGATTAATGATTCTCTTGAGATGTGTCAACTTGTGTTCTTTTTCCCTGTAAGTAGTTAAAAAGAAGAAAGCTACTCTGGGCACTCTACCTCATGAGAGATCCGTTCTTTAGCAAATACACAAGGTACTTATAGCTATCAGAAATTATTTCGGTGCGAAGTTTACATTTCTGGGATGAATCTCCTGATGGAAAACCACGTTCCTTCTCTGATATTTCAGGGAAAGGCTTGACAGAGCAGAGAAACTGTTGGAACCTGTTCCCCTTTTTGGGGCTCTTACAGGTGTTCTTATGTTCCCATTTTGCTTCTATTTTTTACGTTGGCTAAGGTAGGGCTACTTATCATGGGAAACTGTGCTCATTCCTTTATGTTTACTCATGCAGCTAAAGTCATAGAGCTGATTTTCGGAGCCCAAACACGGTATACATACATGTCGGGCTCATAAGAGCGAAGCCTTAGAAAGCTGTGCTACTCTTTGAGCCGCCACACCCACCAGAAATAGAATGCAAGGACTGTATCCACTATCCTCACAAGTTACTGTAAGTTGAGGGACGATGTCTTGGTGAAGAAAATCGACATTTTGATGTTTTTGGAAAATAACGCACTAACTATTAATTGGTGAAGGTCTGCTGGAGATCCCCAATTGTACACTGGTTTCTTGGTTTTGTTGGAAATAAATTTTGCTTCTAGCTTGGATTGCATCTGGAAGGAAGTTCTCATCGCGCAGACTTCACTGTGGAGTCGGGGTTCAATAATGTTCGAATTTCTTGGGGGGTTGAGGAAGAAAATCTGGTATCCCCTTTACTTTATGCTGTCTACGAATTCTTCTTCCCTTTTGTTTTCTTCCTTGTTTCTTTTCAAGCCAAGCCCTTTGTTTAGATCCCTGCGTACTGAAGAATATTGGTAATGGTTGAGTGACATTGTTTCTCTGGTTCAAATGAAGGAATCCTTTAGATGTGAAAAAGTGGATTTGTTCTATTATTGATCAGAGATCTCTTCATGAAAAGTCTCCATATTTTCTAGTCTCTCTTTCTTCATTAGTTTGATCTCCTCCTCTCTGACCTGTCCCCCTTTATTCCTGTCACCAGACTAGCTTATGTAGATTTTCCAGTGCTAGATTTTGCTGGTCTCGGTGGAGCCAATCGATTACAGCCATTGATAATGGTGGATCCTATATTTTTATTTTGGTCGAGCAGTCCTACAATTATTTCCTTCACATTACTCTTTTTACACGAAAGTCGAACGCCTAGAATTTTTCATCTCAAAGAGCCCACGCAACACTTCCCATGCATGTTAAAGACTTGAAGTCACTGCGGTTTTAGTGAAAGGGTTCTATAGTCTGGAGGGATCGATTCTCCATTCCAAAAATATAGTATCTTTCTATGTAAAATGTTGTACCTCACAGATTTTTTTTATAGGTTCCCAATGAACGATTGAGATTTGTTCTTTTGCGATCCGACGGTTATAGATCCTCTGGGATTTGTACCAGTGCCCAAGGGTGACAATTCACCCTCTACTCCTTTCATACATGTCAAGTGCATATACTAAATTGAATCTGAACTATCGACAACGAAAAGATTCATGTAAGTCTCGTGTAGGTCTCATTAGATCTAACGGTCTGGACTCGGAGTTAAGGTTATGTGTGTGCTTGAATATTGAGTTCGCTGAACACTAGTAGTAGAAAAACGTGTAGGGAATGAATGACGTTTCACTCGGTCATTGTTCAAAGTAATAATCATTGTTCAAAGTAACAGGTAACGGAAAAAAAACAAAAAAAGGGTAATAACACAAATAGTTTATGGACTTTGGTTCAATGTGTTATGCCATCCTTGACTTTTATTTTGTTTAATTTCGATTCAGTCATCGCTGGCCGTCCTATGTGGCATATCGCCAAATCAATGATTTTCGGGAAAATTGGCTGAGAGGACTATAATGGAATTTCGAGCAAATGTTCAAGATTAAATTGGTAGAAATGAAAGTTTAGGGTTAAATTGAAATTCTTATAATAGATTTAAAACTAATTGGATAATTTCTCTTCTGAAGAAGAGACCTTGGGACGGGTCTCGACGCTTGCTGCATGAAGCACGACGCCGGGGTTCAAGCCAAAATAGCGAGTCTCGACATCGATATTTGGAGCTTGTTCTTCATGAAATCGCTTGATATATGACTAGTCGTTGGCCCCCGCATTTGCATGGACATTTTATGTGGGAAAGCTTTTCACTGGTGAAAGATAGCTTTACACGTCTATAGACTCTATACAAGCATGGATTCACATTCTCGTAAAAGTATACTGCGGAGTGGATGCAGAGAAAATGGCGTAAGGGCCTAATGAGTCAAAAAGAAAGAAGAGACACCAAAAGTGTGGTGAAAAACATGTGTGAGTAAAATTAATGTGCCTGCTGCAAAGGCTCTGTTGTTTCACAAATCATCTCTTCATTCTGAAACCAACTTGTGGGGGAGCAAATGCACTCATTTGGCTACAATATCATCATTTGCTTCCATAAAAAAAGGTGCATATCTACAATATCAGATTGTGTGATGGTTTAATTTGATCTTTTAATTCCTAGACGAGGTCGTATCGCCCACATAGATACATTGAAGTTGCGACGTTGAGACCTGGCGGGTGTAGGCCAGATTACTATTTGAGCAAGGAGTGCAGCCAAAACTTGCTGAACTGCATGGCCAACTTCAAAAACTCCCGAGGGCGAACTTCTAAAGGAACCAAGTGCCAAGTCGACGATGTTGTCGACGTTCTCTCTCTTGTTTAATGGAAGCTGCTTTGCTTGCCGGAAGATACCTCCGCAAGCCCTGAAACTCTGTCCTCGTACAATGGATATATCAACTCGGATCCCTTCACCTCACTTCATGATCACCCCCTTTCTTCTTTTGACTTTTTTTTTTTGTATCTGCTGTTTGTCTTTGTCAGTTCTCGTTCTGTCGCAACAAATGGGAAAAAGAATAGAAACTACTGTAAATTGCCTCTGTTTTCCTTTCCTGTAGAATTGGAAGAGTAATGGACTTCAATTATAATGGCAGAGACAAGAACATAAAGTGGCCGCAGAGCTCAAAACCCAAGATCCGCATACAAATTTACAATGCCAAAAAATGCAAATCGAACATACTACTCTATACTTCCGTACTTAATTAACTCTAACGATATCATGATTAGGGGGAACGAACTTGATTTTACCATAAGGGCGACCGAGAGAAGACATTTAAATCATTGACAAACAGCTCTTTGGCATCTAGTGGGCAACTGTAATAGCTATCAAAATGCGTCCTCCTCTCTGGGACAAAAGAATTTCGAACAGAAATCGTAAGACTCTGCATAGGCGTCATCTGTTTCAAATTTGCTGTCAAGTTCATCAGGAAATTGCTGTCAAGTGTTTAATCCTTCAACAAATCTGGAGTTGGATGGATATAAATTCCAGAGTCTCAAGCTGCCTGAACTGTCGACAACAATAGTAATAGATTGGAACCTTCATAAACTGCATCAATTCAAATAGCTGCTTCAAAAACAGAAAGACTATATACCTAAGAAAGGCATTAACAGCTCCTGCAAATTGGTGCATCATCCTGAGATCAACTTGTTAACCACTGAACAACGTCCAGCTCTGCCTTCATTCTGGTGCCAAAACAAAGAGTCCATTTACAGTCACTCCATTCTTAATCTCACAACAGAACCACCTCCACATATAATTCTCTTTGGTTCACATGTCCCCATTTAAAATGACATCGTTTATTCAGTAATACATAGTATGCTATAGTATATCTCGCTATTTCGAAGGTCCAGAATGAGCATTGGCAGAACAAATCCACATTGCATAGCATAAAAAATTCTAATGCTCGAATGAATAGAACATAAAGTCTGAAGCTGATTTTTCCAGACGGGATGAAATTGATCGATATTCGGCGCTTGGTCATATTCGACACGTAAATCTCATCAAGAATCCAAAATGGCCAGGGAATCTTGTGCAGAAAATGTAGCAGTGGATCAAAAACATGTTAATGACTTACCACGAAAAGAATTGTTAAGGGACTGAGATAACTGAATTTGAGGGTTTTCCTGGGAAGTACATATGGCTTATTTGCAGCAACTGTTCTTCCATTTGAGCAACCTCACTGAAAAAACGAAATCGTAAGTACCCGCGTTTAGGCAAATCAACATAAACAAATAGATGTCAAGGGGGAAAGCAAATCATTCTTCAAACTCGGTACTTCGAGAAAATTACAACTCAGATTTGCTTGTGATAGTCATCGATAGCTTATCCAGGACGAGCAATCTTACTTCATGGCTATGACATCTGACCTGCTTTATTTACCTTTCAAAGCAAAACGTGAATCGTTCCGGACATTGTGGCCAAAGTGCTCCTCATGACAGCATTCTTTTCATGGACCAATTGTTTCTCTCTTCTGCAGCAGTGCAAAGAACGTTTGAAATCCCAAGGTTGCATCGCTGAACGTCTTTTAGATTTTAGACATCTCGATTCCTGGAGCTCCGTGATCTCCACCAGTTCATGCGAGGTTGACCCCCTTCATTTCATTCAATCTTCGAAATTCGACAGATGTGGACAATTTGCAGACGCTCGGAGTTGAATCCCTCATTTTTCCACATTCGCGACTTTATCCAGCCCCTGAACATCACCAAGCTTCCAGCACCCTTTAATGTTCAAATATTTCAGGTTGTCGAAGCACGAGAGGTCTGGTAATGCTTCAATGGATCTGCACCCCTCGATGTCCAATTCTTCCAAGTTTTTCAATCTTTCAAGGCCTCTGATTTCGACTAGATTGTGGCATTCGTAAAAGTATAACATCTTCAGATGTGTTAATTGCGAAAGGTCTGGTCTTACAAGGGACTGACAGTCCTCTAACCACAGCTCTTCCAAGTTTTTCAATTTGTCAAGGCCTCGAACTTGAACTATATCATCCTCTACTGGACAAAGAGCATCATCTGACATAGAGAAGGATCTCAAAGACTCTAGATGTTCAAGGCCGTCGAGGTTGGACAGCTTCCCACATCTTACTACAATTAATTCTGCTAAGCATTTTAATGCTTCCAGACCCTTGATTTCTGTCAGCTCGTTGCACGAATCAATAGTTAATATTGACAAGAATTCCAAATTTGACAAACTTGGTAACTCTTTCAACTCATCACAATGTAGGACAAAAAGCTTCAATAATCCTGAGGGAAGCTCCGACACGGATTCCAGCAATCGGCAACCCAACACACAGAGGTCTTTTAGGTGGATCAGATGAGAAAGTTGAGGCAATGTGCGATGCTGACAAGTGACTCCCAAAGATGTTAAACAAGGTGGAAGCTCTGGCAGCGACTGAAGATTGTCACACCCGATTAAACCAAGGTATTTCAGAGAAGGCAACTTACTGATGCTTTGTGGCAGCGATTGAAGCATTTTGCAGCCGCCCAAATTGAGTTCCTCAAGACGAGAAAGCTTATCGAATTCGTCAGGGAAGCCAGAAACACCTGTCGATCATAATCGAAGGATCTTTAGTGAAGGCAACCGATCTATAGGGATTTCCCCTCCCAGACTCTCGCAATTTGTGGCATCTAGTTCTTCAAGTTTCTCAAGACGAGAGAGCTCATTGAACGTGTCGAATAAGCCAGAAACGCGTGTCGAACTTAATCGAAGGATCTTCAGTGAAGATAGCCCATCTATATGAATTTCCCCTCCTAAACTCTTGCATTCGGTGGCATCTAATTCTTCAAGGCTGCCCAACTTGCTAGTAGTACTAGGTAAACTACTCAATTTCTGACAATGAGCAATATTCAAAATTTTCAGGTTTTTCAAATCCCCAATGGATTCAGGTAATTCGCAAATGCCTGATCGTGACAAGTCCAATTTAGTCAACTGTTCCAACTTCCCAATTGAGTTGGGGATATGAAAGAGAGCATGATCAACTTGGGGATCTTCTGGAATACCCACTCCCCCTAATGACAAGGATCTCAAAGACTCGAGATGTTCAAGGCCGTCGAGGTTAGACAGCTTCCCACATCTTACTACAATTAATTCTGCTAAGCATTTTAATGCTTCCAGACCCTTGATTTCTGTCAGCTCGCTGCACGAATCAATAGTTAATTTTGACAAGAATTCCAATTTTGACAAGCTCGCTAACTCTTTCAACTGATCACAATGTAGGACAAAAAATGCCAATAATCCTGAGGGAAGCTCCGGCACGGATTCCAGCAATCGGCAATCCACCACATAGAGCTCTTTTAGGTGGATCAGATGAGAAAGTTGAGGCAATGTGCGATGCTGACAAGTGACTCCCAAAGATGTTAAACAAGGTGGAAGCTCTGGCAGCGACTGAAGATTGTCACACCCGATTAAACCAAGGTATTTCAGAGAAGGCAACTTACTGATGCTTTGTGGCAGTGATTGAAGCATTTTGCAGCCGCCCAAATTGAGTTTCTCAAGACGAGAAAGCTTATCGAATTCGTCAGGGAAGCCAGAAACACCTGTCGATCTTAATCGAAGGATCTTTAGTGAAGGCAACCGATCTATAGGGATTTCCCCTCCCAGACTCTCGCAATTTGTGGCATCTAGTTCTTCAAGTTTCTCAAGACGAGAGAGCTCATTGAATGTGTCGAATAAGCCAGAAACGCGTGTCGAACTTAATCGAAGGATCTTCAGTGAAGATAGCCCATCTATATGAATTTCCCCTCCTAAACTCTTGCATTCGGTGGCATCTAATTCTTCAAGGCTGCCCAACTTGCTAGTAGTACTAGGTAAACTACTCAATTTCTGACAATGAGCAATATTCAAAATTTTCAGGTTTTTCAAATCCCCAATGGATTCAGGTAATTCGCAAATGCCTGATCGTGACAAGTCCAATTTAGTCAACCGTTCCAACTTCCCAATTGAGTTGGGGATATGAAAGAGAGCATGATCAACTTGGGGATCTTCTAGAATACCCACTCCCCGTAATGGCAAGGATATCAAAGACTCTAGATGTTCAAGGCCGTCGAGGTTGGACAGCTTCCCGCATCTTACTACAATTAATTCTGCTAAGCATTTTAATGCTTCCAGACCCTTGATTTCTGTCAGCTCGCTGCACGAATCAATAGTTAATTTTGACAAGAATTCCAAATTTGACAAACTCGGTAACTCTTTCAACTCATCACAATTTAGGACAAAAAGCTCCAATAATCCTGAGGGAAGCTCCGGCACGGATTCCAGCAATCGGCAATCCACCACATAGAGCTCTTTTAGGTGGATCAGATGAGAAAGTTGAGGCAATGTGCGATGCTGACAAGTGACTCCCAAAGATGTTAAACAAGGTGGAAGCTCTGGCAGCGACTGAAGATTGTCACACCCGATTAAACCAAGGTATTTCAGAGAAGGCAACTTACTGATGCTTTGTGGCAGCGATTGAAGCATTTTGCAGCCGCCCAAATTGAGTTTCTCAAGACGAGAAAGCTTATCGAATTCGTCAGGGAAGCCAGAAACACCTGTCGATCTTAATCGAAGGATCTTTAGTGAAGGCAACCGATCTATAGGGATTTCCCCTCCCAGACTCTCGCAATTTGTGGCATCTAGTTCTTCAAGTTTCTCAAGACGAGAGAGCTCATTGAACGTGTCGAATAAGCTAGAAACGCGTGTCGAACTTAATCAAAGGATCTTCAGTGAAGATAGCCCATCTATATGAATTTCCCCTCCTAAACTCTTGCATTCGGTGGCATCTAATTCTTCAAGGCTGCCCAACTTGCTAGTAGTTCTAGGTAAACTACTCAATTTCTGACAATGAGCAATATTCAAAATTTTCAGGTTTTTCAAATCCCCAATGGATTCAGGTAATTCGCAAATGCCTGATCGTGACAAGTCCAATTCAGTCAACCGTTCCAACTTCCCAATTGAGTTGGGGATATGAAAGAGAGCATGATCAAGTTGGGGATCTTCTGGAATACCCACTCCATGTAATGACAAGTACTGCAATTTCACGAGGGATCCGATGCATTCTGGAAGTCTACATAATTTCGAGCAACCACTCAAGTCAAGGTGCGACAAATTTACCAGATGGCTAATTGAGTCGGGAAGTCCAACCAATGATCTGCAACCACTGGCATTAAGCACCTCCAGCTTCTCCAAAGAAACTATACACAGAGGAATTTCCTCTATAGCAGTCTCCTCTATGCAAAGTTCCTTCAGTTCTTGCAAATTGCCCATTTCTTGGGGTAGCTTTTGGAGTTTCTTACATCCCTGCAAGGTCAAACGAAGGAGGCCCTTGGCTTCTCCAATAGAAGAGTGAATTTGCTCCAGATTATCACATCCTTTGAAGCTTAACATCCCTAAATTATGGAAGGTTAAGAGATCAGGAGAAACTTTTAAACAATGGCAATCTACAAGACCTAGAAATTTCAACTGGTTCGCCACCTGAAAAATAAAATGATTGATAAATTTTCGCAGAGAATATAAATCGTTAGAAAACAAAAGAGAAGACAAGATGCTCTCCGTCTAACCTTGAGATGACTCCAACCTTCCCAATGCTCTGAAATGTCACACTCTGATAACATAAGTACGACTAATTTCTCCAGATGAAAACTAGTGGCCACGGATGCAGGACATTTATGACATAGGAGGAATCGTAACTTAGGAAGCAAGCCTTTGGAATCTCCAATCAGTGTTGCGTTACCCAGCAGAAGGAACCTTAAGTTCGGTAGTGTCTCAAATTGCTCCGTTGTGAGTTCCACGTGCGAGCGGTCTTTGCCGAAAGTAAGGGCCTGAACGCGATCCTTTACTTTTCCCTTCACAAATGTTGCATAACAGTGGAGAGGAGCAATCAACAAAAAATATTTAAGATTATCGCATTGGATTTCGGTTAACCATATCCTTTTATATGTTAAGGGCATAATTTCCTTTTATGAAGTTCGAAATATGTTTATTAATTAATCGTATTTTATATCAATAAACCCCTTAAATTTAGATAATCAGTAATCAATTTTCATCATTTCACCTTGATTGTTGAGGCCTTTTCCAATTTTTGTTTAATTTTTGTTTACTCTTTTTTCAAAATATCTTCTATTAAAGTGGCTGTCAAATAATAAATTTTATTGCTTAATATTGTTGTTGATATTTATTTGTTCTATTATTCGTACTTTAGTTACTTTAGTTTTCTCCTATTTTATATACTATTTATTTTTATACAGTAATTAAGGGGAAAAGAGGAATTCCCTTCCAAAAGATTAGATGAAAATATACTTTTACACCTTAAAAGTTACGTGCATTGCACATGCTGACAGAAAAATAATAATGATAAGTTAATGGCTATGTCGAAATGAGAGTTCATGCGGTATTATTAGGTAACAGTTGAAAATTCAAGGATAAGCACGTACCACTTTAGATTTTTCGGAGGACTTTGTTTATATTTCCCCTCTATTTTAATAACTGTGAGCACTAAATTTCTTTCTTTAGTAAATGCAGTTTGACCAGGATCCCATCAAGGATCTAAATGCAGTTTCATTTTCTTTAGTAGATGCACTTTTCCCTTCATAAAAGGAAATGATGTCCTTAACTTACAAAAGTATTTTATTGTTTAAACCGAAACGTTTTCTTTTCTTTTAAGAGAATTCGTGTCAAAAGAGAGTAGAACAACAATAGAGGTTACAATTACCTTATTTCTCTGAAGTACTTCCAAGCCTTCCTCACGGGTCCACACCCTACTTCGATTCATAGCTGTATTGTAATCTTCTTGACGAACAATTTCCCTACCAAGGTCTCTCAGTTGGTCATGCATTCTCAACTCTCCATCATCTTCAATTTTTACTAGCGACATAGATCTCAACGTTTCGATCCCCATATTCGGAAGAAAATTGCAAGCCTCCCACATGTAGGACGCACATCTTAAATCCCATCCATTGAAGGAATAAGCGATGTCCAAAAATATCTGTTGTTCCTCATAGTTTAATGCGTCATAACTTATCCTCAGCTTCTCTTGCACTTTATTATGTGGTACTTCCGTCAACTTCTTTAACGCGTCTTCCCAAAATCCTCGATTTCTCCCATACAAAAACGAACCTACAACCTCGAGAGCTAAGGGCAGTCCTCCGGTAGTGGATACGACAGCACGAGAGAGAGACTCAAATTCACACGGAGGAGAGTCCCTCAGAAAGGCATGTCTACTAAACAAGATCAAAGATTTATCCTTAGCAATTTCCTTGAGTTCGTATTGGCAGTTCACCCCAGCTTTATCAAGAACAGACTTTATTCTCGTGGTAATTATTATCCTACTTCCCTTCTCAAACCAGTCGTGCTTTCCAACCAAAGCTCTGATCTGATCGTTATCATCCACGTCATCTAGAAGAAGTAGGACTTTCTTACGTTTAAATCTAGATTCCATGATCCTGATTCCTTCATCAGTATTAGACACTTGATGTTCATTTTCAGTATATCGAATATCAGTTGATTCTGCAAACATGAAATGCCCTTGCGCCGAGAGGATTCTCGAATATCTGCAATGAAACTACGATGCTGAAACTGGTCGGAGAGCTTATTGTAGACGACTTTGGCTAAAGTTGTCTTACCAATGCCCCCCATTCCATGAATGCCGACAATTTGGGTGGCATTGGGTTTATCATCCAGCAATCTCAAGATATCCTTCACAGCATTATCGATTCCGACAAGTTGTTCTGTAACAACCAGACGGAAGGCCTTCTTTAACTCGGTCAAAACTTTTCTGACGACCATTTTCGCCAATTCTCCTTCATGGCTGTTCATAAAGCGTTGGAGCTAAAATGCATTAGAAGAACAATCATATGATGTTATCTCATTATTACAACACTAAAGCATATAAGAGTTAATAAAAAGAAAAAAAGAAAAAAAAAAGCAAGCACCAGTTGAGAAACACACGAATGTATGGCCTCCTCTACAAGCAAAGATCCTGTTGACAGAAAGTAAAAAAGGAATTGATAGAGAATGAAGTACCCGTTAGCAGTTCTCTCCGATTCCCATCCTTTTAGGGAAGCCACTTCTTGGAGTGCTTGTTTCCATTTCGCAACATCTTCTTCCAAATACTTCCTACTTAAACGGGAGAACGTCTCTCCAAAGCTTTCTATTTGGTATCGCACATGGGCTGGTTCAACCCGGTAAAATATGGGCAAGATAACGTGCCCGACGCTCTTCATGCACTCTATCATCTCAACGAGCTCTTGAAGGCACCACTTGCTCGAAGCATAGTTCTGAGAGAGAATCGGGATCGAGATCTTACTGTTCTTAATGGCCTGGAGAAGGTTGGGGCCGATCTCCTCACCTTCGCGAAGCTCATTGTTGTCTCTAAACACTCGGATTCCAGCATCCACGAGGCAGTGGTAGAGGTGATCCCCAAAGGTTTTGCGAGTATCCTTGCCGCTGAAGCTCAAGAACACATCGTAGCTGTCACCGCCCGCCGAAGTGGCGGAGGAACCAGACGCACCGGTGCCATCAGCTTTTCGACGTCTGCTCTTCTTGTTGCTTTGGACAGAATTGTGTGCCAGCTTACGTTTCATTTTTACTCCTTCGATGATTCTTGAACCGAGATCTCAGTGAATATTAAGGAACAAAATGCCTCTATTCGGGTTGCCCAAACAAGATTACAGGGCGGAGCTGAGTTTTGGTTACTTTACACTTCAAAATGACTGGATTTAGTCGTCGCGTGAAGTGGGCGTCGTCGCGAACCACCCATGCTCGCTGTCGATGGGGCCCACCGTCTTGCTCCGACTAGTACAATTTCTTACTAATCACTGGCGGTTCCAGCTGTTCTGGTTCCAGTCCTTCCGGGCTGGGCCCCGTGTGTGTCTGAAAAAATACTGCATAAGAAAACCACTTAAAATAAACAAATAATACTAATAATTAAATTAATACGACGATTACATGTATATAATAAGCGGGGATGTCAAAATCAAACAATATATCCAAAGCGAAACATGAACCGACCCGGATAAGACCCAAATTTTCGAGTATTTACGGTTCGGGTCATGTTTAGGTCGGGTAATGACTTAAATTGGGTATCATAAAGATTTCGGGCCGAGTTGTGTTTTGAGTCTTGGTCAGATCTCAGAATTAATAAACAAGATGGGGCAAAAAAAAAAGGACGAATGGAGGAAGAAAAAATCAAATAGGGAGATCTCAACATGGAATCTTCTCAGTGAACCAGCGGAGAATCTTGATTGGAAGCTTGAGGGCGCTCGTGGCCAGCTTCGCCACCCCAAAAGTTTTGAGTTTAACCTAGAGAGAGAAAGAGAGAGAGAGAGAGGCCGATAGGAAACTGCACTCACCAGAGACAAGATCACGGCAACGAAAGCGAAGGGCAAGCCTATCAAGAACCCCAGAGCCTTGCACTCTCCCAATTTTTTCTCGGATCCTCCAAGATACGAGAGTTCGCTTTCAGAAAACAGAGCTGCGTATGATTCTGAGCGGCGATGGAGATGTGAAAGCTTGATGTATATGCAGGAACAAAAGGAAACGCGTGCCAGAGCTGCAGATTGTTTTAGAGTCAATGGACGTTTCGATAGAGTCTACTCGCCATTATTGACTATTCTGATATCAGAAGCTTCTTCTAGGTCTCCATCCTTTTTTTCTCTGACCTCTCTCTTGGTTTTGAAAATTTCAAAGGAGCGTCCGAGACGCGCTTCCGTTTGTTTATTGAAGAGATAATGATACAAATGATCCTGATCCAATATGCAATGCGGTTTCTGAACTTTTATTATGATCAGTATAATCTCTAAACTTTAACCCAATGTGCAATGTGGTCTCTGAACTTTTACTTTGACCAATATGGTCCATGAACTTTTGGAACATGTTCAACTTAGTCCCTGAATTATAGGAAGACGTTCAATGTAGTCCTTTCATTAATTCGTGCTCTAGGACGGCTTTGAACTTTTTCTTATAGTTTCGGGATTAAGTTGAACTTGTTCCAAAAATTCGGGAACCATATTGAACAAGTTGAAAATTCAGAGATCACATTGCACATTGGGCTAAAGTCTATATACCTTATAGGTCAAAATAAAAGTTCAGGGATCACATCGCATGTTGGGTAAAAGTTTAGGGATCATTTATGTTATTTTTCATTTATTTAAATTCATGTTGGTATTTTGTTGCATCTTAATATATTGATAAACATGAAACAAGAAACATGAAACCCGACCCGACCCGACTCGACATGACCATTTTGGATTATGTCTTCAATGTTTCAGGTCTTGTTCAGGTCGGATCAAGCACATTCCTCTATTGTTTCGGGTCAGGTCGGGTATCATGTCAACACGACCCAACCCATCGAAACCCCTACATAATAGAGCTTATATTTCTAGACATAAATGACTGATACGTGTTAAGTGGTGATACTGGATATAATGATGGCATAAATAATTGGGCTCTAATAATTATAGTTATTGTTCAATTTGTCTGTGCCTTTTCGTGATATATAATACATGATGCTCGTTTTGTCTATATGATATTTATGCGGAGTGAACACTTACTCTTTGTGACCATGTAGAGCCTAGTTTTTCGCAATTTATACGTCAAGGAGGAGGGAAAGTATAGTGATTTCCTTGTAGATTCGGAAGATTACTCGACTATTTTGGATGGTTCTGAACTCAAGACGATCACTCGGCTATCTCTACGCCATATTCATAGCGTCCCTGATAAAGAGGAAGGAGGGAAAGCCGGAGGCGAGGCAGGAGTATGAAGTTCGAGATAGAGCTTGACTAATAATTCAAAACAATCTTTCAAAGTAGCATACGTTTCATATGTCCACATTGGGAATCTAGAGATGCCTTCGAGAGTTTCAGGCGACTACTTCAGGGAAATACATCTGGTGCCGGTTCTACCTCTATGTTCTAACTCGGAAGCTATTGATAATTAGAAGAGTTAAACTCTCTGTACATGTTTAATAAAGAAAGAACATGGAGAAGCCTTCCTGATGCCCGAGGAGGGAAAAACAAAAAAAGCAAGTCGAAATAAACTTATTGGCGAAACCGCGTAGTCGAGTTTAGACGCATATGATCATGTTAATAACTTACTAATACCATTTAATGCGAACACATGATTGAACTAGACTTACAGGCCAAATTGCATAGCTTTCTGAATGAGTTTGGGCGCATTTGCAAAAAGATAAGCAAGTGGTGAACAGTTTATTTTTTGGGGTCAACAAACGCAGAGAATAGTTCATTTCTGTCACATTTTAAAACATTATCTATCCCCGTTGCGCGAGGAGGAAAAAAAAAAAGGCAAGTTGAACTACATCGTCGTTGTCACTACCCGCTGAAGCGAGGGACGAACTAGACGCACCGGTATCATCTGCTTTTTGACACGTGCTCTTCTTGTTGCTCTTGACCAAATTGTATGCGAGCACAGAGAGAAGAATCGACGCAGCCAACACTGCAAAAGAACGCCCAAACACTAGATCGGGTTGCCCAACAAGATGACCGTGGAGAGCTGAGTTTTTGGTACTTTACACTTCGAGATGCACATGGATCGGGAGGAAAAAAAGTTGACAAATTAATAGAAAATGACTCGTACAATTATTAGAGCACAAATGGGCTTTTTTTTACTGATAACTGTCTTCATCACTGTCCGTTCCAGACCCTAAATATTGCAAAATGAGTTCCAGCTGTTCTTGTTATCAGCCGCTCTAATTGACTCTTTGCACTTGTAGGCCCCTAGAAAATGACTGGAAGCCGCTCTAATTGACTCTTTGCGCTTGTAGGCCCCTATGAACAACTGATGTTGACAAGATTCATAGAGACTCTGTATATGCATGGATTCACATTCACGAAAAAGTATATTGCGGAGTGGATGTAGAGTAAAATTAATGTGCCTGCAAAGGCTCTGTTGGTCTATAATGTCAAGATTTGCTTTTATAACAAAAAGTGCATATCTAGATTATCTCTTTCTGCTCGATCATTCCGGCACGATAACATCACTAACATTTTGGCTTGTCAAATGTACTAAGCGATGGCAATGATGAAGAAATCATATTGCGTGATATGGCTTAATTTGATCTTTTATTCATAGACGGGGTCGTATCGCCCACATAAATGTACCGTAGCTATGACATTGAGACGTGTGCTTATGACTGTACGAGCCTGGAGTGCAGCCAAAACTTACTGAGCTGAATGGCCAACTTCAAGAACTCCGGACGGCCAACATTTAAAGGAAGTAAATGCTAAGTCCAGGATGTTGTCGTCGATGTCCTCTCTCTTATCATGGAATCTGCTTTACTTTCCGGAAGATACCTCCACAAGCCCCGAATCTCTGCCCTCGTTCAATGGATATATCAACTCGGATCCCTTCACCTCACTTCATGATCACCCCATTTCTTCTTTAACTTGTTTTTTTTTTTATTTTTCTTCTCGCTGTTTGTCTTTGTCTGTTCTCGTTCTCTCGCAACAAATGGGAAAAAGAAAAGAGAGTATTGTAACGTGCCTCTGTTTTCCCTTCCTGTAGAATTGGAAGAGTAATGGAAACTGACAATGGCCTTCAATTATAATTGCAAGAACAAGAACATAAAGTGGCCACAAAAGTTCAAAACCCAAGATCCGCGTACAAATTTAGAACACCAAATAATGCGAGTCGAGCATACTACTCTACACTTCTATACTTAATTAACTAATGCTAACAATATCCTGATCACCAAATAAGACATTTGAATCGTTGACAAACCGCTCTTTGGCATCTAGCCAGCAACCGTCCTGGCTATCAAAATACGTTCAAAAGAATTTCGAACGGAAATCCTGAAACTCTGCATATTTGTCCTCTATTTCTAATGCCAGGATGTTCAATCTTCGGGGTTAGGAATCGCATAATTATGGTTGATATTTTTCTCATGTTAATGAGGAAATTGCTGTCAAGTCTTAATCCTTCAACAAATCAGGGGTTGGATGGATATAATTCCAGAGTCTCAAGCTGCCTGAACTGTCGAGAACAATAATTATGAATTGCAACCTTCATAAACTGCATCAATTCAAATAGCTGCTTCAAAAAACTGAAAAACTATCCCTAAGAAACGCATCAGCAGCTCCTGCAAATTGGTGCAACGTCATGAGATCAATTTGTTATCCACTAAATCGATTACTACGAAATCAAGCCGCAAGGTGCCATTGAGGAATCTCCATCTATGAGAGCAGTCTTGACACCAAAACTCTCACAAAGCAAGAAAAACGTCCAGCTCTGCCTTTTGTTCCGGTGCCAAAAAAAAACAGTCAATCTACACAGTCACTTCATTCTGAATCTCACATCAGAAGCACCTCCACATATGGTTCTCTTTGATTAAAATGGCATTGTTTCTTTCGTCTTGCATAGCATGCTATGGTACATCTTGCTATTTCGAAGGTCCAGAATGAGAATCGGCAGAACAAATCCACATTGCATAGCTTAAAAATTCTAATGCTTGAATGAATATAGCACAAAATCTGAAGCTGATTTTTCCAGACGGGATAAATTTGATCGATATTCTGCCTTCGGTCAAATTTGACACGTAAATCTCATCAAGAATCCAAAATGGCCAGGGGATCTTGTGAAGAGAATATAGCAGTGTGTCGAAACCTTATAATGACTTACCACGAAAAGAATTCTTAAGGGACTGAGATAACTGAAGTTAAGGGGTTTCCTGAAGCGTACAATGGCTTATTTGAAGCAACTGTTCTTCCATTTGAGCATCCTCATGGATGAAATGAAATCGAAAGTATCTGCGTAGACAAATAAACATAACCAAACATATGTCAACAGGGAGGAAGCAAATCATTCTTCAAAGTCAGTATTTCGAGAAAATTATAACTCAGTCATTGATAGCTTATCCAGGATGAGCAATCTTACTTGATGGCTGTGACATTTGATGTGCTTAGAAGGCATTCTGATGACTGTTGGCATTCTCAGGAGACTGATTTCTCCGAAGCATCATGTCATGCTCCTCTCCATCAGCTTCTCCATTCCTAGAATCACGTAAAAGAAGGAAAGCAATACCCTTTTGTCATGGAAAGTGATTAAATTCGACCTAATCATATCATGTAAAGGGAAAGGAGACAAAAAGAAAATAATCCATCTTTTTATTCGGTGATTAAATATCAAAACATTTCCTTCGTACATTGCTAATATCAAATGGTTAATACATCAACTATAGAAACCTTTTAGTCGGTTAACATATTTAATAATGGCAGATCCAGAGCACGATACTCCTGAAGCATTGTGTCAAGAAAAATGGTGTTATCAAGTACGAAATGCTGATGAAATTGGCAATACATCTCGACAATGAACAGTGTGACCTGCTTTATTTACCTTTCGACATGAATCGTTCCCAACATTGTGGCCACAGTGCTCGACTCATCGGAGCATTCTTTGCATGAACCAATGAGGGCATAAGGACACTTCAATTGCCAATATTTGTGTACGCCGCTCACTTTGGTGCCAACATTTTTGTTTGGCTAACTTAAGCGTCAAATCGGAGAAAAAAACGATCACTTTAGTGCTAAATGCGAGAAATTTCGGCGACCTCACCGGAGTTGGCACTTAAATATTCATTTTTGAAAAAAAAAATTAGCACTTAAGTAATCCAAAAAATGATCATTTTAGTGCCAAATCAGAGAAAAAACGATCACTTTAGTGCCAACGGCAAAAAATTCGGGCGATCTCACCGGAGTTGGCACTTAAATAATCGTTTTTCAAAAAAATTGGCACTTAAATAATCCAAAAAAAATATTGTCACTAAAGCGAGCGCTGTACACAAATATTGGCACTTGAAATGTCCTTTTGCCAACCAATGAGTTTGAAAGTCCAATAAGTTGCATATGTGAACATCTTTAGAGATTAGAAGCCTCGATTCCTGAAGCTCTGTGATATCCGCAAGTTCATGCGAGATTGACCCCCATCATTTCAAAAATCTTTGAAATTCGACAGAAGTGGACAATTTCCCGAGGCTCGGAGTTGAATCCCTCATTTTTCCACATTTGTAAATTTCTCCCATCCCTGAACATCACGAAGCTTCAAGCACCCTTTAATGTTCAAATCTTTCAGGTTATCGAAACACGAGAGGTCTGGTAAAGTTTCAATGGATCTGCACCCCTCGATATCCAACTTTTCCAAGTTTTTCAATCTCTTTAAGGCCTTTAATTTCGACTGGATTATGGCAATCTAAAAGCATAATATCTTCAGATGTGTTAATCGCGAAAGGTCCGGTCTTACAAGGGACTGACAGGCCCCTAACCGCAGCTCTTCCAATTTTTTCAATTTGTCAAGGTCTCGAACTTGAACTATATCATCCTCTACTGGACAAAGAGCATCATCTGACTTAGAGAACCTACCCAAACTCAAGGATCACAAAGACTCTAGATGTTCCACACCGTCGAGGTTGGACAACTTCCCGCATCTTGATACTGTTAATTCTCCTAAGTACTTTAATGCTACCACACCCTTGATTTCTGTCAGCTCGCTGCATGAATCAATAGTTAATTTTGACAAGCTCGGTAACTCTTTCAACTGATCACAATCTTGGACAAAAAGCTCCGATATCCCTGAGGGAAGCTCCGGCATGGATTCCATCAATCGGCAACCCAAAACGACGTGCACTTTTAAGTGGATTAGATGAGAAAGTTGAGGCAATGTGTGATGCTGACAAGTGACTCCCAAAAATGTCACACAAGCTCTGGCAACAACCGAAAGTTGTCACTTCTTCTTAAATCAAGGCATTGCAGAGAAGGCAGCTTACTGATGCTTTGTGGCAGCGATTGAAGCATCTTGCAGTCGCCTAAATCAAGTTCCTCAAGCAAAGAAAGCTTATCGAATTCGTCGGGGAAGATGGAAACGCATGTCGAACGTAACCGAAGGATCTTCAGTGAAGACAACCCATCTATATGAATTTCTCCTCCCAGGCTCTCGCATTTTGTGGTGTCTAATTCTTCAAGGTTTCCCAACTTGCTAATAGTACTTGGTAAACTTCTCAATTTCTTATTAAAATCAATATGCAAACGTCTCAAGTTTTTCAAATCCCCAATGGATTCAGGTAATTCGCGTATGCCTGAACATGACAAGTCCAACGAGATCAACCGTTCGAACTTCCCAATTGAGTTGGGGATATAATTGGGAGCATGGTCAGAAGGGTAATCCTTCGGAAGACTCACTCCGCCTAACATCGGGTGCTCCAATTTCACTAGGGATCCGATGCTCTCTGGAAGTGTACATAACTAGGAGCAATCACTCAAGTGAAGGGCCGACAAATTTACCAAATGGCTAATTGAGTTGGGAAGTCCAACCAATGAGCTGCAATCAGCAGCATTAAGAATCTCCAGCTTCTTCAAAGAATCTATACATGGAGGGATTTCCTTTATAGCAGTCCCGGCTATGTGAAGTTCCTTCAGTTCTTCCAACTTGCCCATTTCTTGAGGTAGCTCTTTGAGTTTCTCACATTTGCACAAGTCCAAATAAACGAGGCCCTTCGCTTCTCCAATAGAATGGTGAATTTGCTCCAGATTATCACATCCTTGAAGGATAATACCTCCAGATTTCGGAAGGCTGAGAGAGCAGGAGTAACTTTTAAACAATGGCAATTATTAATGCTTAGAGCTTTCAACTGCTTCACCGCCTGCAAAAAAAAAAAATGATTGATAAGTTGTTGCTCATCATTAGAAACAAAAGACCAAACAAAATGCTCTCCGTCTGACCTTGAGATGACTCCGACCTTTCCAAAGCTTTGAAATGTCACTTCGAAATAATTCAAGTGCGACTAATTTCTCTAAATGAAAACTAGTAGCCACGGATGCAGGACACCCAAACCATGCAAGGTATCGCAACTTCGGAAGCAAGCTTTTGGAATCTCCAATCAGTTTGGCGCCATTTACTACAAGGAGCCGTAACTTCGGTAGCGTCTCAAATTGCTCAGTTGTGAATTCACTCTGCGAGCAGTCTTCGAGGAGCCAAAGGGCTTGAATGCGATCTTTTTGAATTCCCTTCACAAAATGTTGCATCAAATCAGCTAAATTGGACCCATTCTATTGATGTGAAGTTGTCGCTCAGGTCAGACCAGATTTTATCATATATGTGATTATTTGTAATAATAATAATAATAATAATAATAATAATAATAACAATACGACGATTACATGTACATAATACAGCTTATATTTCTCGACTAGACGTTCATGCCACCAATGAATGATAGTTGATATATTGACTGTTCAGTTGGGCAAATTGCATAAGACCTTTTGTGACCATATAGAGCTGATTTAAAAATTTGTGACCATGTAGAGCTGAGTTTTTCGCATTTATACTTCAAGGCGGGGGAAAGTACAGTGGTTTCCTTGTAAACCGGGAGATTACACGACTATTTTTTATGATTTTGAGCTCGAAACGATCATTCGATTATCTCTACGCTCTATTCATAGCGTCACTGATAAAGAGGAAGGAGGGAAAGCAGGAGGCGAGGTGGGAGGAGGTGGGAGGATGAAGCGCGAGATAGAGCTTGACTGATAATTCAAAGAATCTCTCAAAGTACTATACAATTAATACGTCCATATTGAGAATATAGAGTTGCCTTCAAATATCAGGCAAGTACTTCAAACAAATACACACGGTGACGGTTCTACCTCTATTTTCTTACTCGGTAGCTATTGATAGTACTCTCTCTAAATGAGTTGAACTAAAGTTACAATGGCGTAGCTTTCTGAATGAGTTTCAACGCATGTGAACATGTCGAGAACTTACTAGGGCGTACGGAATAATTTATTTTGGTCCCATTTCCTGTGGACAAAATAAGCAAGTTGAACTAGACTTTTCATTGACTCTTTGCGTTTGTAGGCTCTTTCTCCGATAATAGACTATTGGAACTAGTGCTACGAACCAGCTGGGTGATTTGGGAAACCCAATCTCGAGGATTAAAATGGATTAGTACAGCAAAACGCAAACATTTTTATATTTCAAATTTTTTAATTTTGTGTTTTTGGGCTAAATCAGAAGACTAAAATTGGCAGAGTAATCAATGTGGTAGGCTCTGATTGGGTGTCAAGTAGAGATACCAAGCATTTGATCTTTTTGGTTCTTGTGGAAGGAGAAGCTTGTTAAGCAAACTGGCACTTGCAGTGTTTGTTCCTGGAATGAGGTTGAAAAGTGGTGGTACGTTGTTGAGTGTTGTTGAGTTGTGTAAAGAAATTCTCTTTGCTTTGCTTTTTGGTCCTTTTTTGCCACGACATTAATATTGTAGCTATAAGCAAGGAAAAGCAAAGAAAGTAATATATCACATTATACTAGTCTATCGATCCGTGCTATGCACCAGAAAAGATTTGTGAAATGGATTACAAGAAACAATTATTCTAGAAGTGTACTTGATCACTCTTAGGTTCCGCGAATGCGAAACCTCATTCTTACATTTAGGGAGACAGTGCCCGCGTAACTTTGAAGTTGGTGCATAGTAGACTTTGAACTTCATAAAGTTGCATTTCCCCTCTCCCAAACCCGAACTTGTATAATGGTATGCTAATTAAGCCCGTCAATATCTAGCGTCCACATACCTTTAAAGGGATAGATAAGTTACGTATCTATAATCTAAAATCCTTTGTGGAATTATGTACATCTGTTGGCACCAAATAATAAAGAGTTACCGAATGGACTTTAGTATCAACGTGTCCCGAAAATCGGTAAATCAGGAATGGTAAGCTACTCTGAGAAGTTCGGTAAGTCATCTGCAACATACCGAAATGTCTAGAAGTCTAAACCCGATATTCGGGAAGTAGGAGAACAGGACCATTGATTTTCAGAATTTGGTAAGTTTTTGGACGTACCGAAATTATAAAGGGTCAGCAGTAAGAGGAGTATGAAGACAAAAGGAACCGCAGGATGGCCAAACTATCCATATCAGCAAGAAGTTACGAGCAAGAAATCCGGATAGTGGATGCGAACAGTTCACAGCAGTTGCTGGAAAAGATTCAAATTCAAAGCCATATTGACAGTTGAAGATCAAGTTTTGGCGGATAAAACGTGGGCAAGTGGGAAGTTATTGAAGGCGCCAAGATTCAGAGTTTGAAAGCAAGAAAATAACCGACAAACGGTTATGCAAAGCCAAAGAATGATAAATAATCGAAAGAGAAGAGAAAGGAAACAGATCAACACACATCCAAAAGAACTCAAGTTTTATGCACTTTAACTTTCCTGTATTCTCCTTTCCAGCATTTAGAGTTTCTGCAACTCTAGTTTAGTTTCAAGCTTTCTACTGCTTTAGTAGGAGTATTGTAACGTAGCCTGAACCTTTGTTGATCTCAAATCCACATTCGATCCACTGATTTCATACCCATTTCACTTCCATTTGTGTTACTCCGTGTTCTCATTAAAATTTCCTTTCGAGAGTTGAGCCACAGAACCCTCTTAATAAAAACCGAAGACTGAATTTCGATGAAAGATATTCCTTGTTGCAAAAACGAGCGAACATCTTTTTGGCACGCCTGGTGGGACCATTGTGGTAAGATTAAGAGAAATGGTGAGAACCAGAGGTCAATCAAATGGAGTACCAGTTGGCAACATCAACAATCCAGATGATGGAGCACGATCAGAGCATTCGGCAGCGAATGAGGACGTACCCCATCACAATGCTGATGTTCCTCGACAATTGAACGAAGAACAAATCCATGCGTTGGCACCTGACAACACTTTGATAGCCACGATGAGAAGAATGTTTGAGGAACAGCAGAATGAGCTCACTAACCATATGGTGCGGCATGTCTCAAATGTGATAAAGCCTATGATGATTAACGCCATAAACGAGGTAATATCGCGCCCTAGTTCATCCTCTCAAGTTCCTCCCTTTTATGTAAACCCTCCTGGTACGATACCATTTCCACCAGCATCGGGACATCCCAATGTTGGGTATAATGGTAGTGGAGGATCAAATTCACAGCCTCCAATAAGAATTATACCAAGGCCAGAAAATCCTACAACAGCAAATCTGGTAAATGGTGTGAGTGGTTACAATTTCCCTCAAACTGGCCCCATTGATGCTACTGTGATCAATCCCATGATCCCGCCAGTATTGAACATGCCTCCGCCAGTGAATGTCCATAACTTCGATCCCATGAGATCACCCGTGGCTCAACCATATCCACAAGTGGTAGAAAATCCTCTCTACAGGTCACCACTACCCGCTAACTTCAATATGGATCAACAAGGAATGAACAGACCTCAGCAGGTTGATCCTAGGGGGCAAGATCCTTGGTTGGGCCAGCAGAATTTAAGGCCATGGAATCCAGACAGAGTTGCAGAATTGGTAATGCAACAATTGGGAGCAGAGAGAGGCACACCAAGACCTGTATACAGGAAGCCACATCCCGACTGGGTGGATAACATTCCATATCCAAGGGGATTTAAAATGCCAGATTTCGCTGTATTTACAGGTGAAGAAGATCAGTCAACTGTGGAGCATGTAGGTCGTTTTTTAGCACAATGTGGAGAGGCTGGAACAAATGAATATTTAAGGCTAAGGCTATTCCCATTGTCATTATCAAAGACAGCATTTACTTGGTATACGAATTTGCCAGCAAATTCTATCCAGACGTGGGTTGAGATGGAGAGACAGTTCCATTCTCAGTTTTACCGAACGGTACTAGAGGTAACAGCAGCCGACTTGGCCAGGATGTACCAGTATGGCACTGAGACAGTAGATCAATTCATTGCTCGTTTTAAGAAGTCCAGGAATCGGTGTTTGACTTCTCTCACTGAAAAAGAATTTACAGATTTGGCTTTTAATGGGCTGAAGTTTAATCTCAAAGAGAGATTCGAGGGCCAGGCTTTTGATGATCTCTTCCAATTAAATGCTCGGGTTTCTAAGTATGAGCACTTGTTGAAGGATAAAGATAAGAAGCCGACGAAGGATAATCGGCAGACAATAGCATCGGTTGAAAGTACCGAATATAGTGACTGTACCGAAGAAGAGAATGAGATAGCGGTAGCAACTATGGTACTTGAAAAACCATATGTGTGTCCAGCTTTGAAACCAGCAAAGGTGAGAGATGTGTCCAAGTTTAAAGCCAAGGAAACGAGTAATTATTCGTTTGATATCTACAAGTTAGATGAGATATTTGACTTGTTGTTGAAAGACGGAATGATCAAATTGGCTGAGGGACAGGTAATCCCATCCAAGGAAGAGACTACTGACAAAAGGTATTGCAAGTGGCATCATTCCAAGACTCATGATACGGTGAATTGTATTGTTTTTAGGAAGACAATCCAGGAAGCGATTCGTCAAGGCAAGATTAAATTTGCTGAAGATAAAGGCAAAGCTCCAATGGAAGTAGACACGGATCCTTTCCCGAAGATGATCAGTATGGTTAATGTACATGAGTCTACGAGGCATGATAATAGACAATTATGCACCCGTTGCCAACGAGAATTAAGTCATCAACATCGGGAAGTTCCCGAATTCCAGTACATGAGAGGAACAAGAGGAAGATACAGATCGGAATCATTTGTTCGTCGGGAAGGCAGACCACAGATAAAGTCTGAGATTGTGGTAACTAAAAGCGGCGTTTCGGCACAATTGAGAAGTCAAGAAGCTGAATCAAGGCGGTCAACACAAGTGTCTGAGAGGCAGGAATTTTGCCCCGATCCACCAAGACAAGTTCCTTCAACTCAAGAAGTTGAAACACAATCTCATAAGGAAAAGGAAATCCCACGAAAGCCTGAGAAGAAGAAGAGTTTATGGCAGCGATATAAAAAAGGGGATCCCAAAGTAGGATTGCTTGGAGAGCCTAGTGGGAAATTTGATTACGTGGTGTACTATGGAGACACGAAGGATTCTTTATCCCCGTCATTGCCTGTAGAACCATCTGGTTGGGGAGATGAATTTGATGATCCACCACCATCAATTCCCCAGGAAGTTCCGAAGACAAAAACAATTAAAATCCCACACGATCCTCCTGAAGGAAAATGGTCATTGGCTAGACCGCCGGGGCAAGCATCTTACCGAACTGCAAAAAGACGTTTTCAGTGAATGAAAAGCAGACAGAGGGATTTCGAGAATCGTCGGGACAAAGGAATGCCATCACAGATTCCTCCACCCAGATCTTTTAGTTCGAGAGGAAATTGGGTTTGGAGAAGAAACCCTGATGATAAAGAGTTTGTCAAACCAGAGAAAAATTCTGTATATGATTCGGGAAGTAGTTCTCACCAAGAGGTGAAAAAAGGGAAAGAGGTTCAACAAGTCTCCTAAACAATTAATTTTGGGCAATTCCAGGTAGCTCTTAATCCGAAGCATCAAGTCAAAATAGAACAAAAGAATCTGAATCTCAAGATGTCGGAAGAAGATGATAAGAGTTGCCGAGCTGGTCATTCCAAAATGCCGAAAGAGAATCGTTCGCCAATGAGGATCAACATGGTCCATGCTAAGCTTCCAGCTGAATATGGGGCTTGCTCAGTAGTAGAAGAAGAACTCGAGCATACCTCAGAGAAAGAAATAGCAATGGCAGAATTCGAATTCTCTGATAAAGAAATGATAAGGTTTGATAAAGTACCCTCAGACAAGGCTAGACATTTAAGATCCTTGGTTATTTCAGGTAGAATCAATGGTCAAGCTGTCGGTAAGATCTTTGTAGATGCAGGAGCTACCTTGAATCTCATATCTTACAGGTACTTCAAGAAGTTGGGAAAAGATGATGATGAAATAATTCCATCGAATGTTCAGCTGTCTGATTTCCTAGGAGAAGTTACCGAAGTCAAAGGGGCAGTTGTACTAGACCTAACCATAGGATCCAAAACAGCAAGGACGACTTTCTTCGTGATAGAGTCTGATGGTTCGTACAACTTGTTGCTTGGAAGAGATTGGATACACTCTAATCAGTGTGTACCTTCGACTCTTCATCAGGTTCTGGCATTTTGGAATGGTAAGGGAGTAGAGTACATTGAGGCTGATTCGGGACTTGCTACAATAGGGTTGACTGGTATTCATCAAGATCATCAAGAATACTCACATGGAGGACATGTCATTGGAGTACCGAAAGCAGATTCACGATCCTATGCTTATTGCCGCTTTGGGAATATGAAAACTGAGTGGATTCCCAAGTCTAGCTTGGCATTAGAGGAGTTACATACTCTTTATGGAAAGCGAGCCCTTATTGCAAGAAGTTTGTGAAAGGTACTTTGCATACTTGGCAGAGAAGACCCAGCAGAGTGCTGAAGTTTCAGATTGTATTGACGAATGGGAAGAGTCACCAATCAAGGAAGACAACAGATCAACAGAAGCTCAAGACCCATTGTTAGAAGTTGATATAGGAGAACCTGGGTGTTTTCGTCCAATATACGTGAGTGCTTTTCTGCAAGGGGGCATGAAAGAAGATTTAATCCACTTGATCAAAGAATACAAAGATTGCTTCGCATGGGATTACCATGAAATGCCTGATTTGTCAAGAGATATTGTAGAACATCGTCTTCCTATTAAGAAAGGATTTCGTCCACACAAACAGTTAGCAAGAAGGTTTGCTCCAGATGTGGTTGACAAAGTCAAGGAAGAAATTGAAAGGCTGCTGAAAGCAAAATTCATTGAGACAGCCAGGTATGTAGAGTGGATTTCGAATATTGTTCCTGTAAAAAAGAAAAATGGAAAACTGAGAGTCTGTATTGATTTTCGGGATCTTAATAATGCCACTCCAAAAGATGAGTATCAGATGCCGATGGCAGACATGTTAGTAGATTCGGCATCGGGAAATGAGATGTTATCTCTAATGGATGGTCATTCGGGTTACAACTAGATATTTATTGCTAAAGAAGATGTCCCGAAAACAGCGTTTAGATGTCCTGGTGCTATCGGGACTTTTCAATGGACAGTGATGCCTTTTGGGCTGAAAAATGCAGGAGCTACTTACCAGCGAGCAATGAATTTCATATTTCATTGCATGATTGGTAAATTCTTGGAAGTTTATATTGATGATGTTGTGATCAAATCAAGTCAGGGAGAGCATTTGGACTATCTTGAGCAAGCTTTTGTTAGGATGAGAAAATACAAATTGAAGATGAATCCAGCTAAGTGTGCCTTTGGAGTACGAGCAGGGAATTTCTTGGGATTCCTAGTTAACCAAAGGGGAATTGAGATTGACAAGAATAAGGCAAGGGCTATTATAGAGCTTCCTCATCCTACATCAAAGAAGCAGTTGCAGATGGTTCTCGGGAAAATTAATTTTCTTAGAAGATTCATTGCAAATTTATCTAGGAAGATAGAACCAATGACCCAGCTCTTGCGTCTTAAAAATCAGGAGGAGTTTATATGGGGAGATAAACAGCAGAAAGCGTTTGATGCGGTCAAAATTTATCTGACAAATCCTCCTGTATTGATGCCGCCGAAAGCAGGCAGGCCATTAAGGTTGTACTTGTCTACTACCGATTCAACTATCGGGAGTATGCTGGCACAAGAGAATGAAAATGGAAAAGAACAAGCGGTATATTATTTAAGTAGAACATTGACTGATGTTGAAAAAAGATATACCGCGATAGAAAAATTATGTTTATCTTTGTACTTCTCTTGTATGAAGTTAAGACATTATTTGTTGCCAGCTACAGTACATGTACTCGGTAAGACTGATGTGATAAAATATATGTTGTCACGGCCTGTTATAAAAGGGCGTATAGCCAAGTGGGCATTTATCTTGTCTGAATTTGATTTGGCATACGTACCAATAAAAGCAGTCAAAGGTCAAGCTGTTGCTGACTTTCTTACCGAATACCCATGTTTGAAAATGGAAGAAAATAAACAGAATTTCAGTCAAGTTATACCATGGACTATGTATTTTGATGGATCATGTGCTAAGAGTATGGCTGGAGCTGGTTTGATGATAATCTCTCCCACCGGAGAGCTTACAAGGTGTGTTTGTAAGTTAGATTTTGAATGCTCAAATAATCAAGCTGAGTATGAAGCACTAATCATCGGCTTAGGAATACTGATTGAATTGGAAGCACAATTCATCAAAAAATTTGGTGATTCACAGCTAGTGGTGAAGCAACTGAAAGGAGAATATCAGTGCTTAAATGAAAATTTGATTGGCTATTATTATTTAGCCAAGAAGCTGTTGGAACAATTTAGAGAATATGACATAGTCCATGTCAAAAGAGAAACCAATTACAAAGCCAACGAATTAGCACAGATGGCTTCTGGTTATAAAATATCAAAAGAATTGGCTAATGTTGCAGCCATTATCACATTATCGGTACCTTCTATTGAACACAGAGAAATACCGATAGCGATCAGTGAGGTGATCCGAGAAAAGGATTGGAGGCAGCCCATTATGGAATACTTGAAAAATCCTGATTCAAGATATCAAAAGCTGAGGAGACAAGCCCAGAAGTACGTAATATTGGGAGACGAGTTATACCGAAAATCTTCAGATGGGCTACTATTAAGATGTCTTGATAAGGACAATGCGAAACTGGTTATGGCAGAAGCTCATGAAGGCATATGTGGAGCACATCAAGCTGGAATTAAGATGAGATGGCTTCTAAAAAGGTATGGATATTTCTGGCCAACAATGATGCAGAATTGCATTGAATATGCCAAAGCATGCATTTCATGTCAAAAACATGGACCTTTGCAACATGCACCTGCTGTAGAGCTTCATTCCATTGTAAAACCATGGCCATTTCGAGGATGGGCAATGGATATAATAGGTAAGATTTATCCACCTTCTTCTCATAAGCATAGTTTCATTTTGCTGGCTACGGATTACTTTACGAAATGGGTGGAAGCGATTCCATACAAGAGCATTAGTCAGAAGACGGTGATCAAATTTATTGAAGAAAACATAATTCACCGATTTGGCTTACCGGAATCAATCACTACGGATCAAGGGACAGTGTTTACCGGAAGTGAAGTTATGGAATTTGTGCAATCAAGAGGAATTAAGATGTTGCATTCTACACCATATTATCCTCAAGCAAATGGACAAGCCGAAGCTACTAATAAGGTTGTGATTGGATTGATTAAGAAGCATTTGGAAGAAAATCCAAGAGAATGGGACAGCTTGCTATCAGTAGTGTTGTGGGCATACCGAACATCACAAAGATCAAGTACAGGTGTCAGTCCATATATGCTAACTTATGGACAAGAGGCAGTTCTACCGATGGAGATAACCGTTCAATCATTACGAGTCCAATTGCAAAGTGAAATGTTGCCAGAAGATTACAGAGATTGGATGCATATAAATTTGGATGAATTAGATGAAGTCGGGGCAGCTGCTTTGGATCAGTTGATTGCACAAAAGAAAAGAGTAGCCAGAGCATTTAACAAGAAGGTTAGGATCAAGCAATTTGCTGTCGGGGATTTAGTATGGAAAGCAATTTTGCCATTTAATCTCAAAGATGGAGAGTTCGGTAAGTGGTCATCAAACTGGGAAGGCCCATATTTAGTTACCGAAATGTTCAGTGGAAATGCGTACAGATTGATGGATGTCAATGGAAAAGAACTATCTCGTTCTATAAATGGGAAATTCTTGAAGAAATATTATCCATCAATCTGGGAAACACAAGGAGATTAATTTATTCATCAAAAGCGAAAGTACATTCTGATCTTGGTTACAAAGGTTTTTAGATCTTTCACCAGTTTGAGATTCTGAGCTACAAGTTTGGAATGTAATTCAAGATCATGACGGAGTTCGAATTGCTGCTCTTTGAGATGTTCTGTGCGACGAGAATGGAAGCGGACAGTTTCAAGTTTCTCCCAAGTTTCCTGTAACAATCGTCTATACTTGTCTGAAGAAACTTCGACCATGGACTTGACCCGGGAGATTTCATCTTTAATTATCCTGCGTTCGGCACGGTTATGACTGGAAAAGAAATTGAAAAGCCGACGTGTCGTCTCAGCATCTTCTTTGGCGTGGAGGCAAGAGTCTTGAACTTGAGCATATGCTTCCTTGGAATCGCACAATCGGGAGAATTCTTCCACAATTTGGAGCTTAAGAGTCTCAGCCTCCACAATTATAGGTTCAAGGCTCCAAACCTCCTTCACATTGCGCTCAAACTCATCGAAGCTGGCAGGGAATAAAGAGCACAGTTCCCATACTAAGTCCAAGAGATCAGACTCAGCAGTTAAAAATACCTTGGACCTGAAAATGTCCGTCAGCTCGGTAACTTCTAACCTATGCTTATAATTTAGTAATAAAGCATGATGTCCCTGGGATAGTAGTTCATGTAGCCGTTTCCACAAGGATCGATCATCTGTAAGCAATTGGATAAAAGTTGTTCATGATTGAAAGAAATGAAGAACAGTTGTCAAAGCTGGGATCAGGATGCATTTAGCAAAAAATTTACCTTCATGTTGGCTGTCACAATGTCTATATGATCGAGGCCAAAGAGGCAACTGAGATGAAGAACCATGTGAAGACATCATGAGCAAGATTGCAAATGTTCAGGATGAATTGTGCAATTTGGGCGGTTATAAATAGAAAGGACATAGAGCAGATCATGGGTAGTGGCATGCCAGAGCTTTTCTCGGATAGTTGGAAGAACATGGCCCATAAGTGGAGGAAGACGGTTACCAAAATTGCCGCAAAAAATATTCTTTTGTAAAAGAAAATACGCAAAAGTCATTGAGGATTATCGGGAAGCATTATCATTGGAATCTTTCTTAATCACTGAGGATTGTCGGGAAGCCTTGTTATTGGAATCTTTGTTAATCACTGAGGATTGTCGGGAAGCCTTGTTATTGGAATCTTTGTTAATCACTGAGGATTGTCGGGAAGCCTTATCATCGGGATCTTTGTTAGTCATCAAGGATTATCGGGATCTTTGTTAGTTATTGAGGATTATCGGGATCTTTGTTAGTTATTGAGGATTATCGGGATCTCTGTTGAAGATTATAAAAGAGTAGAGGTTGGAATTCAGCAAATGAAGCAAAAGAACATAAGTCAGAAAGAACAAGATTTTTCATTTATACTTCCTCAGCAGAGACTTGGCTTCATTTACAAAAGAACGGAGCTCAAATTCTAAATTAAGATTTTGTTCCATGAGCTCCGCCCTCTGTTTTTCACAAGTTTTGACCGACCTACAAGTGGAGTCATATTCTTTCCGCAGCTCCCGACACTTCTCCATCTTCTTTCTAACTGATGGGCAAAGATGACGCATCTTCGCTTCCTGCTCCATCATTTGGACCTCCACCGTCTTCAATTCCTTCTCAAGTTCTGCTCTTCTTTCTGCCAAGCGGTGAAGTTTGCTCTCTTCGGCTTTATAACTGTCGTAGAACAAGCGGGTATCTGCACATTTGTGGGTTAGTTCATCTTGAATGGCTTAACCTCGCTGTTCTCCGAAGAAAAGATGTGGAAGTTGATAGGTGTTGATCCTGATGGTGTCCACAGCATCCACAAAACCAACGGCGAATATATCACTTTTGTCCTGGAAGTCTTGGGAAAGTGCAAAGGAAGGATTACCAGAGCATACTTCTTGGAAGAGAGTTCTTACTCGTTTCTCTCTGTCAGAGTCGGTAATCAACTTCCCATAGCCAGACTCTAATAAGCTAAGAAGTTCAGTCCATTTAGCCTTGGCTACTTCCTTAGAGACTTCAGAAAATGATGCCGGGTCTATAGATTCTGGTGGACAGTCATCAGTGGAGGAGCCAGGAAGATTTGTGAGCAGTATGTTTTCCACTTCAGCTTTTTCTTCAGTAGATAAAAGATTTATTTCAGCCGCGGCAGAAGGAACTTGTGAAGAAGAAGAGCTTGCCAAAGACATTCCTTGAAGAGGCAGAGTGATTGACGAAGGCTGAACAAGCGGTAGAGGTACATTGGTTGATGGGCCTTCAAGAAATTCCCCATCAGGAATCAGGATTCTTTTTGATGCAGACAAAGGCTCATCAATACCTGTAAATGCAGCTATGAGTGTTAAAACAATAGTATAAGAAGCATTCCCCATTCGGTAAAGTGAAGACAATACTTACCGATAGAAGTTGGAGACTTCCTAGTCTGAAGAGAAGATGGATCATCAGCTTGTTCCTTTTCCTTAAGTTTTGGAGTCTGGGTTTGCCTTGATGCAATAGGAAGTTCCGTCGAAGAAGCCGGAGGCACCAGGACAGGGTCAAGGATTGCTATATCATCATCAGGAACAAGAGCAGACGGGGAAGAAAGCAAAGCCGCTTTTGATCGGTATATTTTGAGAGTCTTCCCTGAGTTATATTTAAAAGAAGAAAAGCACAGATCAATATTGGAAGGCAGTTCTAAGATTTTTCGCTTTCTCCCTGCTATGAGCGAAAACAGTTAGACACAACCAAATACCGAATGAAGAAGTACATTGAAAGAAGGGAAGCAAACTAACCTTTAACAGGCTTTGCCGGTTCCAAGGGAAGAATATCTTCATCTCCGGTGGATTGAGGAAGTGCAAGAGTGGCCGTCTCCTTTATTTTCAAAAGGATCATGTCCAGCGGCTCTGAGAATACAGATTTCCGATAATTCTTCCACCAGAAGTCGAAGTCCTCTGAAGAGCGATCAGCATCTGGAAAGAACTCGGTAACACGGAACAATCGGCAAATGTCCCGAATCAGCTTGTTCAGTTCAATGAAGTTCTGACTGTCGCCTTGCTTACAGAATACTTTATTGATGGAAGAAAAGGAAAAAGTGTAAAAAGCCGGGACAGGAATCCCTTGAATCAACCCAAATTGTCTAGCACAATATTGGGGAGAGTAGATTTCGAAGCCAGCGACGAATCTACCCTTTATTGAAAACCTAACAGGAAGGTCAATAGAGGTTAGAACGACTTGCCAAAAATCACTCTTATTCTTCTGAAAGGAAGGAAGATATGATTTGAATTCGGGAATGAGAAAAGGAGAAAAAGAGAATTGTTTCCCTTTGATTGAAAAAATTTGGGAAACAAAGAACCGAAAATAAGATAATTGCTCCTCTGGAAAAGGAATCAGCTCCCGGCTTAAGGCTCGACAGACAGGATGATTCGGGATAGAAACCGAAGGGGGTTGCGAGAAATGGTTTTTGGAAAACCAAAAAGGAAAATAAAAGGCCGACCAGGCTTGGAGAATTCAGAGTGGACCACCATAGACTCCGCCTATTTCATCCGAAATGATGGAAGAAGCCGAATGGGCTAAGCCTCGGTACAGTAAGGATAAAATGGTTTTTCCTAAAGAAAGGAGAGTTCCCGAAGCTAAGGCAGAAGCTATAGCTATGAAGTCCTTTGAAACTCTCACAATAGGGTGGCAAAAGAGGAATTTACAGAGCCAGTACAAGAGAAAAGCGGTGTGTTCCTCGTCGGTAACTTCACCGTCTTTCCTAAAAAATTTACCGATAAAAGCCCCATAAGCTAGCTCGGAATCAGACAACTTACCGAGTCCTGAGTAAGAATCCGAAGACAGAGTAGATGGGTCTGTACCTAAAGGACTAAGACCGATCAAGCAATGGATGTCGAGTAAAGTTACCGACATCGGGGAAAAAGGGAAGAAGAAGCAGTTGGTAGAAGTTGACCAAAAACAGGATAGGGCACTGATTAGCCCATGATTCAGACGATAGTCGAAACAACAAAGGCGCAAAGCATTATGAATCGAAAGTCCATCCCAAAGAGAGCCCTTGGAAGGACGAAGTCGAAGGTACCATTGATAGAAATTTGGCTCAAAATTAGAAAAAGCCCTAAGACGAGAAGGACGGGAGTGCCAGTTGTAAGCTAGAACGGAAGAATGGTGGATTGGAAGTACCTCAGTTTGATGACGAGGGAAGAAATCAGAGAGGATGGCAGGAATCGAGAACTGATTGTAGACAGCTGGGCCAAGGATGTAAGAATCCTCGAAATCATTCTGCACCGAGAAAAAATGCCGATCATCGTTGAAATCTTGAGAGTCTCTAAAGTTATAATAGCGCTCTAGGGCATTTGAGGCAAGGAAGGAGGAAGCTTGAGCTTTGGGAGCCATGGTGTCTGATCAAGTACGGAAAAAAGGGCACGAAGGAGTGAAGAAGCGAAAGAGCAAGAGAATAGCGAAAGAGATGACTTGTTGGAGAAGCAAGTTTGAAGGCGAGAGATCAAATTGTGTGGGGACATCTGATATATATATTGAGGTGATACGAGGAGAAGCTGAAAAGGCAAGCGCGCGAAACGAGACGGCAAAATGGCGCTGGAAGCGAAAAGTAAGTGTCTTGTCATCTTTGGCATTTAAAAGAATTAAAATTCTTTTAATTCTTTTAAAGGGGGCATCTGTTGGCACCAAATAATAAAGAGTTACCGAATGGACTTTAGTATCAACGTGTCCCGAAAATTGGTAAATCAGGAATGGTAAGCTACTCTGAGAAGTTCGGTAAGTCATCTGCAACATACCGAAATGTCTAGAAGTCTAAACCCGATATTCGGGAAGTAGGAGAACATGACCATTGATTTTCAGAATTCGGTAAGTTTTTGGACGTACCGAAATTATAAAGGGTCAGCAGTAAGAGGAGTATGAAGACAAAAGGAACCGCAGGATGGCCAAACTATCCATATCAGCAAGAAGTTACGAGCAAGAAATCCAGATAGTGGATGCGAACAGTTCACAGCAGTTGCTGGAAAAGATTCAAATTCAAAGCCATATTGACAGTTGAAGATCAAGTTTTGGCGGATAAAACGTGGGCAAGTGGGAAGTTATTGAAGGCGCCAAGATTCAGAGTTTGAAAGCAAGAAAATAACCGACAAACGGTTATGCAAAGCCAAAGAATGATAAATAATCGAAAGAGAAGAGAAAGGAAACAGATCAACACACATCCAAAAGAACTCAAGTTTTATGCACTTTAACTTTCCTGTATTCTCCTTTCCAGCATTTAGAGTTTCTACAACTCTAGTTTAGTTTCAAGCTTTCTACTGCTTTAGTAGGAGTATTGTAACGTAGCCTGAACCTTTGTTGATCTCAAATCCACATTCGATCCACTGATTTCATACCCATTTCACTTCCATTTGTGTTACTCCGTGTTCTCATTAAAATTTCCTTTCGAGAGTTGAGCCACAGAACCCTCTTAATTAAAATCGAAGACTGAATTTCGGTGAAAGATATTCCTTGTTGCAAAAACGAGCGAACAACACCTTATATTTATAAAAAAAAAAGATAAATCCTTCATATGGCAAGCATCAATTGTCTCCGTTGCAATGGAATACTCATATGATTAGATGTCTGTTTTGTTTGCCAACTTGTGTTGTCAAGTTTTATGAATAGAAGTGGGGTTCCGAAGAACCTGCTGAATTTGCTATGAAACCGACAATCTTGAATAGGTTCCAAGATGGGTGTTAGAGGTGATGGAGCAATTTATGGGCTCAAAAAGTTCAGAACTGGCAAGTAAAAAGGAGTTTCTAGGATTTCGATTAAATATATGTTATGTTACAGAATACATATAAGTTAAATTAACATTAGCTACATAGTGGTTCATCATTTATCTTTGACCCTTTAGATTTAAATGTTTAAAGTCGTGAAAAACCTAGCTAATTAGCAATTTCTAGCTCTGCTTCAGCTCTCCCCGACAAAGCTCTCACTCTCTCGCATCAACTGATACGTAATTTTAGAAGGCGTCTCAGTTATTTCTTCATAATTCTAGTTTTGCAATTATGTCTTTTGACTATTGGAATTGTTGACCAGAATGTACACTTGGGAGGGTGTTAACAAAAGAAATTTTAACATCGGGACGTGGTGTAATGTGGAGCAAATTAATTTATTTTAGTTGGTCCATAAGATATTTACCTAAACTTTTAATTAATGTTGGGTCCAACTAAAGATATTACTAAGCTCGAAATTTAGAATGTTGAGATACTTAATTAGGCAAAGATAAGTTTAGGTATCCTAATGAATAAAAGTCTAAGCACTTGCACTATGAACACTGGTCGGCCTCTCTCTCATGACAAGGGGGAGGAAAAAAGACAATTAGCAGAGGAAGACCAGAAGGGAAAAGGAAAACTAACAAGCCAGGTTCTAGGATTAAAGTTGAAGCAAGAAAATTCCAAAGCTAAGTCGATTCGGGCTTGTTCCCAGAGATTTACCATGTGAGGTTTTAGTGTCCTCAGGTACCACTGATGGAATTTAGTAATCCAAAACTGGAAAAGGACCAAAATCTACGCCTTTTCTTCGACCGAACATATTCTAGGATGGAATCCTGGTGGACGGAGAGGATCTCTTGAGACTGACGGGGACAGCACTGATCAAAAGATGAGGAACCTGAAGAGATTTGAAGTACGGACCGAGAGTAACCTGATCAGAGCCATCCTCGGGGTTGTCCAAAAATTTGAAGAGAGAGCTCGCCTTACTCCTCCAACTCCTGAAGATCATCGAGGCGAGCAATGTACGTCTCAGGACGATAGTTGAAGAAACTGGGAGCTTCGACAGTAGGAGCCGTTTTGGAGTTGGAGGAAAAGAGAGGACTATGGTTGGAATCCGGAATTTGAAACGAGGGAAATTTGGGAGCAAAGGTTGAAGACGAGGGAGTATGCAAAAGACGAACATGGAAAGGTGAAATCTTTGCTCTGGAGTCAAGGATGCCGTCGACGTCCTCTCTCTTGTAATGGAAGCTGCTTTGCTTGCCGGAAGATACCTCCACAAGCCCTGAATCTCTTTCCTCCCTCATGATCACCCCTTTCTTCCTGCTTTTTTGTCCTTGTCTGTTCTCGTTCTGTTGCAACAAATGGGAAAAATTATGGTTGTAAAGTGCCTCTGTTTTCCTTTCCTGTAGAATTGGATGAGTAATGGAAACTGACAATGGAATTCAATCATAATTGCAGAAACAAGAACATAAAGTGGCCACAGAGTTAAAAACCCAAGATCCGCGTACAAATTTAGAACGCCAAATAATGCGAATCGAACATACTACTCTACACTTTTATCCTAAATTAACTCAGAATTTTGCGTTTTCATTGAAGAAAAACGCAGAACTCGTTGATGTTTGCGTTGTTTGGAACCTGAATTGTTTGGAGCACCGTGTCGTGGAATCGAAGCGGAGGCTGAGTTGGTCGGGCTATTTCTCGACGGCCATGGAGGCTTATAAGCGGTGGTGGGTTCGGAGGAACAAGGAGTATGTGCACTCCTTGGAGTCTCTGGCCAACGTAAACTTCTCGACTTTCTCTTCATATTCTCTATTATTAGTCATGGTGTGTGCATGGAGTGAATTCGGTGGTGAGTCGATGAACTGTCTTTTGCAGAATGTTCCTGCGACGTTTGGTTCACAAGTGTCCTGTGAGAGTATGGGGATGGTACTGAATTAGTGGTATGAGCTCGTGCCTTCGTGGATGAGAGGATTTTCCAAAGATACTGTATTTTTTTGTTGATCGGTTTGTAGAAAGTCTTATGTGAAGATTGGGATGAGAGGAATCTATGCGAGGGGTTTTTATCTATTGCAGTAGGTTGAATTGAAAGACATGATACAGTTTTTTTTTTTGGTGTTGTAGTTGTTGCCGTAGAGGGGGCTTGGCAACTGCTATATACAGTTTAAGTTTGTGCACTAACCACAATTGATGTGTGATGCAATAGGGTGATGACTTGAGCATGAGATAATGGAACAGAATTACTTACTTTTTTCTTTCTTTCTGTGGGTTATTTAGGTGTGAAGTAAATTTTCTGAGCCTTCGAGGGGTATTATTGTTGCTCATGATTCTGTTCAAATAGTATGAGAGTAGAAGGGAACTTTCAGTATAAGTACTCAGAAGCAAGAGCCGAATTGTAATCCACAAATTGCTTTACTGGGGCAATCGCAAGTTCTTGGAAGCATAAGAGAACTGCAACTAGGCTGCTTAACTTTCCCTTTAGCGAGCTAGTTTGTATGTGGGTGATCTTAATTTTCGCCAGAAAGTGACTACTTGGGGGGGGGAGAGAGAGAGAGAGAGAGAGAATCGTGTGCTCTTCAGCAAGAGAGTAATAGCTTAATCGAGAAGTGGAAAGAAATAGAGAAGCAAGAGAATTCAACACAGGGAATTTAGAGAAATGTCCTCGGTTTCCCAGCCCATCATTCAAGAATTAACTGCAGTCTCAGTAACTATGACAAACCCATCTTCTTTGTCTCGATCTGGCTTCTTCATAAGAGTCATGACAATCTTAAAACTTTCAGCGATATTGCTAAGTCTCGTCTACTTAGGAAGATGAATGGAGCGTCCACCATTACCAACTGACAACCATAGGAAAAGTCAAGATATGATGTTTTTGACCGGCCACTTCTCCCATTGTATGGAAAGGTCTAGGCTTAAGCTAGGGGAAAATGAAACATTTGCTACTCAAATTATATGCAAGTGAAAATACTTCTTTTTCGGTTTTCAACTTGTTCTAGAACTTTTGGGGTAAGCACGTGGAATCATATGACGACCCAAACGTCCAAATAAACATTAGAATGAAAATATTGAGAAAGATGTTTTGTTGGATCAATTGAAATGGATTATTTTTACTTGAAAGCAAGTGCATAGTACAACACAGAAAAGGACCAAATTCAAAGTTAAGTTTACTTAACTTCCACTTGGTATTTCGGTTTTTTTCTCTATAGCATTTTTCAGTAGATCCTTTTCATAAGTAACCATGATTGAATTGGGACTGTGAATGACCTGAGGAATGTTCCCATGTGATATTTGTTCCTTTCTATGTCAATACTGGGATTGGATATGTCTTTGAAGTTGTATGACAAAAGATGATAAATCATAACAGAGCCCATTGCATTCCTTTCATCAGTATACATTTAGTGTTGATGCAGCCCGTTCCTGGGCAGCCCGACAAGGAGGACTTTGTCATTAATAATATGAATATTGGAAGTAACCTAGTTGGCTGATGTGTATGTGTCCTTTACATAAGAAGGCATAAGCCATCTTTCACTGCAGTCCTTGTGAATGGGTTGCCACAGATTTTGGTTCATATTATTGCGGGTCTTTATCTCCTGTACTTCTCAACGTAGTCTTTACTTGGAAGATTTTGCAGTTGACTAACTTGTAGTGATCTGTTGTCTGCGATTGCATTGGCATTAAGCTCTATGTGAGCTGGACAACAGAGAAAATGGTTAAAGAAGCATGACGACATGTCTTTGACAAACATCTGGACATTTTAATTGTTTAACAGGGTTTGACATGGCTGCTGCCAGAGCGATTCTCTTCTTCGGAGATACGACCAGAAGCAGGTTTTGTGATAATTTGGTAACTTTTAGCTACATATTTCAACTTAGGGTTTGAAACACCTTTTCTGCATCAAATGCCTTTCTGCTTGCCCTATGAGATAGAGTTAGGTTGAATTGAACATACAAGTGTGAGAAGTTGGTTACATTTAGCTACTCGTTTTCGAATGAGGTTTTGAAGGACCTTTTTCTGCATCAATTGCGAATAGGAGAGATTGTTTGGTCAAAGTGGAACCAGACATATGTAAAGATGTTTAAAGTGCTTTAAATCTTCACATATAAAGAAACTCAAGATAGCATGATTGACTAATAGGCCATCACTTCCTTAAATTGTGGGGTTCTATTCAAGGAGTAAACGGTGTACATGCAAGCCCATGTTCATTTAAATTTAGGCTGCTTGTTCTTATAGAATTTTGACTATTGTTTGGCACATTTTTCTCCTCATATATAATGAAAGAATATGGAGTTTTACTGGGAAAGTTTGTCATTTTACTGCAGTGACTGCTATCTTGGGTGTCATAACTGCCATCAATGAACACATAATTGATACCACCCCATCTCAGATCCACACTGGTCATCCTGAGCCCTCTACATTTCCTTATTCGTTATGCATATCTGCATTGAAGGGCTTGGAAACACTTATTGAAGTCGTAGCACAACATTACTACGGTGATACCAAGAAGTGGAACTTCATTGCAGCTATAGAGGCCATTAAGTGAGTTACGATGATGTTAAATGACTTTTCACGTAGCCATAGTTTGTGTAGTTTCCTGATGTTCTGGTAGTCTGTTTGAACCAGGTTTTTGGTTAGGTTAGCCATGTTTCGGAATTGTGGCTATAGGATGCTTCTACAGGGCAGGGAGATTCCAAATTCCGAGGAGACATCAGAAGTTTCCTCCTCACAGTCCAGACCTGGAGATTTCGGAAAACCTGGAATTTATAGCGGGCCCGGTTCTTTCAGGAATAGCTTTGGGCAGAATGGGTGGAATCTGGAAGGAAGAGTACTGTCAGCGTTAAGCAGATTTGGAGAGAATGCCAGAATGGTTTCTGACCCAGCGTGGTTGCGCAGGGTGCAGCAACAGAATGCTATTATGGAATCTCTCGGTAGGCATGTCGGTAGGTTGTTAGTTGAACCTTGGTGAAGTTGTATAGTGTACTTTTGCTGATACATTTTGTTTTATGACAGCTCCAAAGGCAGAGAAATCAACATTGTCATCTATTTTGTCCGAGAAGGGTGTGCACGGATCGTTATATCTCATGGGGGGAGATCCTATTTATCGCAAGGCCACTAATCTATGTTTTGTTTATTTGAAAGTACGGAACTCGGTCCTGCACTCCTTGGATTCCTTCGCTGGCCATGGATGTTGTCGGCATTGGCATCTTTTCTCAAGTTACATTGTCTGGGTGGGGTAGTAGAGACCGCAAGTTTCAGTACACCACTTCAGAAAAAGATGAGGTTAGAGTCTCTAGTTATGTAATCGTTCATTTGAATTTGTCCATTTGGCATGCCCAGGCTTGTATCACAATGCTTTTGGACTGGCGTTTCTTCAGCCATCTAATGTCCAGATTAATGTGTCAACTTGTGTTCTTTTTCCCTGTAAGTAGTTAAAAAGAAGAAAGCTACTCTGGGCACTCTATTCCTCATGAGAGATCCATTCTTTAGCAAATACACAAGGTGTTGGGATTTGATGAATAATCCCATGGGAAGTGAATGAGAAATGAAAGAGGGAGAGTCCCACATAGGAAAAAGAGTAGATGGTGGATGGGTTTAAATATTGGAACTTCACAAATGGGTTTGGGCCCCAAGGGGCATCGCACTTTTGTGGACGGGGGAGGACTTACGCAAAGGTCGATCGGTTCGGGCCGCGCCGGGCCCGGGTCCGCGCGTTTATTTAATTCCATCAATTTTATTTTTTATTCTATTCTTTTTAAATTGAAGGGACACGATTTGAATAGACATATTGGACATTCTTTTTCATCCGAACAGATATGATTGTTCGGTGTTGAACGAATAGACATGTTAGACCGACGAACATACATGTTCGTTCGGAATAAAGCGAATGAACGTATCTGTTCGAACAGAACAAGAACAGTTTTTGGTTCGCATCCCTTCATCAATGGACATGTTCTGCTTCGCAACTCTTCACTTCATTGTCTATAAATACAAAGAGCGACCATCACTTTCAAAACTACTGACATTTTTTCACAAGACATTACTCATCTTCATTTGTGCGATTGTTCTACAAATTTGCGTTCGAATGAGTCCTTTGAAGACGTACCGCTTCAAAGGAACGCGATCCGTTCTATCCTGGGAGACAATTGTCCGACGTCCTCGGGTACAGATTGAGGGGGCAAATTCGTCTTAAGGACACAACGACTTTCGTTGGGCTCGGATCAATATTCTGATTTCTACTTCGCGTTGGCTGCAGGTTAGTCATTTGTTCACATGTCTTTCTGTACGAACTTAGCCAAAGAGTAACGACAACAATCTTAAGACGAATTTCTTCATACTTCTTGTTTTTGCGCTTAGTTCGTATTTTTTGTTGTGGTGTTCGAATGATCTTTCTCGAACTTCTATCGTATCGTTTATAAGAGTTGTTTTTCGAGATAAGCGTTTTCTTTTTTCTCGTGAATATTGTAAGTATTCTGTGTGGTTGTTCATTTCGTATACTGTTTACGATTTGAAGAAAGTGTTCGGTTAGGCTTTTGTGTTAATCTTCGTCGTTTTCATTATTAAATTTTATTTTCCATAGAAATGGCTTCGTCTTCGACTCCGATCACCCCTATTCCGAATCATGGAGAAAAGCCAGAAAAGTTCAATGGTACGGATTTTAAGAGATGGCAACAAAAGATGTTGTTCTATCTCACGACCTTGAACCTGGCTAGATTCCTCAATGAGGATGGTCCTAAATTGGACGATGGAGAGACTAATAAGGAAAAGGTTGCTGCTGTGGATGCATGGAAGCATTCTGACTTCATATGTCTCAACTATGTCCTCAATGGTCTGGACAATACTCTCTATAACGTCTATAGTCCGCTGAAAACGGCTAAGGAGTTATGGGAGAGTCTGGACAAGAAATATAAAACTGAAGATGCCGGACTGAAGAAATTCATTGTCGGTAAATTTCTGGACTTCAAGATGGTTGATTCAAATACCGTCTTAAGTCAGATTCAAGAGCTTCAAGTGATTATGCATGATATTCATGCTGAATGAATGACTCTAAGTGAGTCATTTCAAGTGGCTGCCTTCATTGAAAAACTGCCACCGTCCTGGAGAGATTTCAAAAATTATCTCAAACACAAGAGAAAGGAGTTGTCACTTGAGGACTTGATTGTTCGGTTGAGGATTGAGGAAGACAATAGGCTCTCTGAGAAGAAAGTTGGCAAGAACCTAGAGGTTTCAAGGGCCAATGTTGTTGAAGAAGGATCAAAACCCAACAAGAAGAGGAAAATGCCTAATAAGTCTGGAGAGGGATTCAACCAAGGCCTGAAGAAGTTCGTCGGCAAATGCTTTAATTGTGGAAAGTCTGGACATCGAGCCAAAGACTGCAGAGCGAAGAAAAGACAGAAAACTCAGGCAAATATGGTGGAAGAGATTTCCAATGGTGTTGATGATATCAATCTGTCTGCTATGATATCCGAGTGCAACATGGTGGGAAACCCCAAGGAGTGGTGGATTGATACTGGAGCAACTCGTCATATCTGTGCAAACAGATCGATGTTCTCGTCCTACACAACTGTGGGGGGTGATGAAAAACTCTATATGGGTAATTCATCGACCTCTAAAGTTGAAGGCGTTGGGAAGATTGCTCTAAAGATGACATCTGGGAAAATCGTGACACTGAACAATGTTCTTCATGTGCCAGACGTTCGCAAGAATTTGGTGTCCGGATCTCTCCTTAGCAAGAATGGCTTCAAGTTGGTTTTTGTATCTGATAAGTTTGTACTCTCCAAAAATGAGATGTATGTAGGAAAGGGTTATCTGAGTGATGGTTTGTTCAAGCTGAATGTAATGACTGTTGTAACCAAGGATGATATGAATAAAGTTGCCTCTACTTATGTGCTTGAGTCTCCTAATATTTGGCATGCTAGACTAGGACATGTTAATTATAAATCAATAAAGAAATTAATTAGTATGGGACTATTACCAAAGTTTGACTGTCCAAGTGAAAAGTGCCAAGTGTGTGTTGAATCTAAGTTTTCTAAGCCTCATTTTAACTCAGTAGTTAATAGAGTCTCAGAACCTTTAGATTTAATACATACAGACATTTGTGATATGAAAACAGTACCTTCCAGAGGTGGTAAGAAGTATTTTATCACGTTTATAGATGACTGTTCGAGGTACTGTTATATTTATTTACTTAGCAGTAAAGATGAAGCTGTGAATGCTTTTAGAACTTATAAGTCTGAAGTTGAAAATCAGTTAAATAAGAAAATAAAAGTAATAAGAAGTGATAGAGGAGGTGAATATGAATTTCCTTTTGAGGAAATTTCTACCGAGTTCGGTATTGTTCACTAATTTACCGCTCCTTATACACCGCAATCGAATGGTGTGGCGGAAAGAAAAAATCGATCCCTAAAGGAAACAATGAATGCATTGTTGAACAGTTCTGGTTTACCGCAGAATTTGTGGGGGGAAGCTGTCTTGACAGCAAATTTTATTTTAAATAGAGTACCCCACAAAAAGACACAACAAACTCCCTATGAGAAATGGAAAGGCAGAATGCCTAACCTGAATTATCTCAAAGTGTGGGGGTGTTTGGCTAAGGTTGCAGTTCCTAAACCTAAAAAGATTAAGATAGGACCGAAAACTGTTGACTGTGTTTTTATTGGATATGCTCAGAATAGCAATGCATATCGATTTCTTGTTCACAAATCAGAGATCCCAGATATACATGTTAATACGATAATTGAATCAAGGGACGCTTCGTTCTTTGAAAATATATTTCCGTATAACATAGTATATGAACCAATTGATAATAATAAGAGGCCTCGAGATACTATATCTAGAAATGATCCAATGGAGGATGAACCTAGACATAGTAAAAGGCAAACGACTTCTACGTCTTTTGGACCTGAGTTTCTGACATATTTGTTAGAGAACGAACCTCGGACATATAAGGAAGCTGTGACATCCCCATAAGCCCCGCTCTGGAAAGAAGCTATCAATAGTGAAGTTGAATCCATCTTGTCAACCCATACTTGGGAATTGGCTGACCTTCCTCCTGGTAATAAGCCATTACAATGTAAGTGGATATTTAAGAGGAAAATGAAAGCAAATGGTTCTATTGATAAGTATAAGGCTAGGCTTGTCGTAAAAGGCTATAGACAACGTGAAGGTCTGGATTATTTTGATACTTATTCACCTGTCATGAGAATTACATCTATACAGATGTAAATTGCTATAGCAGCCTTGTATAGACTTGAAATTCATCAAATGGATGTCAAAACAGCTTTTCTAAATGGAGATCTAGAAGAAGAAATATATTTAGAGCAACCTGAAGGGTTCATTGTTCCAGGACAAGAGAATAAAGTATGTCGGCTTATCAAGTCACTATATGGCTTGAAACAAGCACCAAAACAATGGCATGCTAAATTTGACAAAGTTATGTTGTCGAATGGTTTCAAGATTAATGAGTGCGATAAATGTGTTTACGTTAAGAACACTCATAATAGCTTTGCCATTTTATGTCTATATGTAGACGACATGCTTATAATGGGCAGTGATAGTGAGATTATCAAGAAGATCAAATGCTTGCTCGCAAGTAAATTTGATATGAAAGATATGGGGATCGCAGATATCATTTTAGGAATTAAAATCCGTAAAACGTCTGAAAGACTATCTCTATCTCAATCCCATTACATTGAGCAGATTCTTGAAAAAAGCAAGAATCTAGGCATATCACCAGTAAGTACACCGATAAATGTTAATTTACATCTTTCAAAGAATACTGGTGAAAGTAAGGCTCAAAATGAGTATGCCAGTATACTAGGCAGTTTAATGTATGTCATGAATTGTACTAGGCCGGACATAGCTTGTGCGGTTAGCAAGCTAAGTCGATTTACAGTTAGTTCAAATGAAAATCATTGGAAAGCTATGAAACATGTATTGGGCTACTTAAAGCATATTCAAGATTACGCTTTGCATTACACAAAATATCCAGCGGTACTTGAAGGATACTGTGATGCAAATTGGATAACCGGCACTAAAGACACAAAATCGACAAGTGGATATGTATTCACACTTGGTGGGGCAGCAGTGTCATGGAAATCATCCAAACAAACTTGTATTGCTAGATCCACTATGGAATCAGAATTTATAGCTTTGGATAAAGCCGGTGAAGAAGCAGAGTGGCTTCGAAATTTCTTGGAAGATATTCCTAATTGGCCTAAACCAGTGCCAGCTATATGCATTCATTGTGATAGCCAAGCGGCAATAGGAAAGGCGAGGAATGTCATGTATAACGATAAGTCTCGACACATACGTCGAAGACATGACACTGTAAGACAACTTCTTTCTAGTGGAATTATCACGATTGACTATGTGAAGTCAAAAGATAATGTTGCGGATCCATTAACAAAAGGCTTACCTAGAGAGATGGTTGTGAAAACATCGAAAGGAATGGGTTTAAGGCCTATAAATAAGTCGTCATAGCGGATACCCTACCTAATTGACTGGAGATCCCAAGATCTAGGTTCCAAGGGACAACTAAGTTATGAAGACTGTGGAGAGTACTGTAATTTTTTACTCATTCCTAGATGAAGACAATACGAATATGTGAAGGTTAAGCGAAATCGTTTAATGATTCTGAATTGAGTATGTGATATACTATATATTCAGAAATCACCTATGTGAGTGTGAAGTGAGGGCCGCTTCTATGAGAATTGAAAAGGCCGAATTCTCTAAAACACTCATGAGACCAGGCGGTGTTCATGGCCAAAACGAACACAACAGTGAGAACCAACTTTGTTCGAGAGACAGTTGTGTGATTTCTATTGTCTAGGCTTACACCAAAGATCGACAGTTCAAAGACATCAAGTCTACTGATTGACCGAGTAATCCCGATAGGTTTCACTAGGGAAAGTTCAAAGTCTCAGACTACTTATCCTGATGCAACGTTCTCTCATGGAATAATCGCACATTGCATTTCATACATACACGAAGAGTCGTGATATTTGAACATCTCATTCATGTGGGGGATTGTTGGGATTTGATGAATAATCCCATGGGAAGTGAATGAGAAATGAAAGAGGGAGAGTCCCACATGGGAAAAAGAGTAGATGGTGGATGGGTTTAAATATTGGAACTTCACAAATGGGTTTGGGCCCCAAGGGGCACCGCACTTTTGTGGATGGGGGAGGACCTACGCAAAGGTGGATCGGTCCACACGCGCGCGCGCCGCCGCCCGCCCGGCTTGGTTCGGGCCAGGCCCGAGTCCGCGCATTTATTTAATTCCATCAATTTTATTTTTTATTCTATTCTTTTTAAATTGAAGGGACACGATTTGAATAGACATATTGGACATTCTTTTTCATCCGAACAGATATGATTGTTCGGTGTTGAACGAATAGACATGTTAGACCGACGAACATACATGTTCGTTCGGAATAAAGCGAATGAACGTGTCTGTTCGAACAGAACAAGAACAGTTTTTGGTTCGCATCCCTTCATCAATGGACATGTTCTGCTTCGCGACTCTTCACTTCATTGTCTATAAATACAAAGAGCGACCGTCACTTTCAAAACTACTGACATTTTTTCACAAGACATTACTCATCTTCATTTGTGCGATTGTTCTACAAATTTGCGTTCGAATGAGTCCTTTGAAGACGTACCGCTTCAAAGGAACGCGATCCGTTCTATCCTGGGAGACAATTGTCCGACGTCCTCGGGTACAGATTGAGGGGGCAAATTCGTCTTAAGGACACAACGACTTTCATTGGGCTCGGATCAATATTCTGATTTCTACTTCGCGTTGGCTGCAGGTTAGTCATTTGTTCACATATCTTTCTGTACGAACTTAGCCAAAGAGTAACGACAACACAAGGTACTTATAGCTACCAGAAATTATATTCGGTGCGAAGTTTACATTTCTGGGATGAATCTCCCGATGGAAAACCACGTTACTTCTCTGCTATTTCAGGGAAAGGCTTGACAGAGCAGAGAAACTGTTGGAACCTGTTCCCCTTTTTGGGGCTCTTTCAGGTGTTCTTAAGTTCCCATTTTGCTTCTATTTTTCACGTTGGCCAAGATAAGGATACTTATGATGCGCAATTTCGCTGATTCCTTTATGGTTACTCATGCAGCTGAAGTCATAGAGCTGATTTTCGGAGCCCAAACACGGTATACGTACATGTCGGGCTCATAAGAGCGAAGCCTTAGAAAGCTGTGCTACACTTTGAGCCGCCACACCCGCCAGAAATAGAATGCAAGGACTGTATCCACTATCGTCACGAGTTACTGTGAGTTGAGGAACGATGTCTTGGCGAAGAAAATCGACGTTTTGATGTTCTCGGAAAATAACGCTGTAACTATTAACTGGTGAAGGTCTGCTGGAGATCCCCAATTGTACACTGGTTTCTTGGTCTTATGTGGCATATCGCCAAATCAGTGATTTCCGGGAAAATTGTCTGGGAGGACTATAATGGAATTTCGAGCAAATGTTCAAGACTAAATTGGCAGAAATGAAAAGTTTAGGGTTAAATTGGAATTTGTATAATAGATTTAAAACTAATTGGACAATTTCTCTTCCGAGGAAAAGACCCTGCGACGGGTCTCGATTATTCTCTTAATCTCACAACAGAACCACCTCCACATATAATTCTCTTTGGTTCACATGTCCCTATTTAAAATGACATCGTTTATTCAGTAATACATAGTATGCTATAGTATATCTCGCTATTTCGAAGGTCCAGAATGAGCATTGGCAGAACAAATCCACATTGCATAGCATAAAAAATCCTAATGCTCGAATGAATAGAACATAAAGTCTGAAGCTGATTTTTCCAGACGGGATGAAATTGATCGATATTCGGCGCTTGGTCATATTCGACACGTAAATCTCATCAAGAATCCAAAATGGCCAGGGAATCTTGTGCAGAAAATGTAGCAGTGGATCAAAAACATGTTAATGGCTTACCACGAAAAGAATTGTCAAGGGACTGAGATAACTGAATTTGAGGGTTTTCCTGGGAAGTACATATGGCTTATTTGCAGCAACTGTTCTTCCATTTGAGCAACCTCACTGACAAAACGAAATCGTAAGTACCTGCGTTTAGGCAAATCAACATAAACAAATAGATGTCAAGGGGGAAAGCAAATCATTCTTCAAACTCGGTACTTCGAGAAAATTACAACTCAGATTTGCTTGTGATAGTCATCGATAGCTTATCCAGGACGAGCAATCTTATTTCATGGCTATGACATCTAACCTGCTTTATTTACCTTTCAAAGCAAAACGTGAATCGTTCCGGACATTGTGGCCAAAGTGCTCCTCATCACAGCATTCTTTTCATGGACCAATTGTTTCTCTCTTCTGCAGCAGTGCAAAGAACGTTTGAAATCCCGAGGTTGCATCGCTGAACGTCTTTTAGATTTTAGACATCTCGATTCCTGGAGCTCCTTGATCTCCACCAGTTCATGCGAGGTTGAACCCCTTCATTTCATTCAATCTTCGAAATTCGACAGATGTGGACAATTTGCAGAGGCTCGGAGTTGAATCCCTCATTTTTCCACATTCGCGACTTTCTCCAGCCCCTGAACATCACCAAGCTTCCAGCACCCTTTAATGTTCAAATCTTTCAGGTTATCGAAGCACGAGAGGTCTGGTAATGCTTCAATGGATCTGCACCCCTCAAAATCCAATTCTTCCAAGTTTTTCAATCTTTCAAGGCCTTTAATTTCGGCTAGATTGTGGCATTCGTAAAAGTATAACATCTTCAGATGTGTTAATTGCGAAAGGTCTGGTCTTACAAGGGACTGACAGTCCTCTAACCGCAGCTCTTCCAAGTTTTTCAATTTGTCAAGGCCTCGAACTTGAACTATATCATCCTCTACTGGACAAAGAGCATCATCTGACTTAGAGAACATTCTCAACCACAAGGATCTCAAAGACTCTAGATGTTCAAGGCCGTCGAGGTTGGACAGCTTCCCGCATCTTACTACAATTAATTCTGCTAAGCATTTTAATGCTTCTAGACCCTTGATTTCTGTCAGCTTGCTGCACGAATCAATAGTTAATTTTGACAAGAATTTCAAATTTGACAAACTCGGTAACTCTTTCAACTCATCGCAATCTTGGACAAAAAGCTCCAATAATCCTGAGGGAAGCTCCGGCACGGATTCTAGCAATCGGCAATCCACCACAGCGAGCTCTTTTAGGTGGATCAGATGAGAAAGTTGAGGCAATGTGCGATGCTGACAAGTGACTCCCAAAGATGTTAAACAAGGTGGAAGCTCTGGCAGCGACTGAAGATTGTCACACCTCCCTAAATCAAGGTATTGCAGAGAAGGCAACTTACTGATGCTTTGTGGCAGCGATTGAAGCATCTTGCAGTCGTGCAAATCAAGTTTCTCAAGACAAGAAAGCTTATCGAATTCATCGGGGAAGCCAGAAACACCTGTCGATCTTAATCGAAGGAGCTTTGGTGAAGGCAACCGATCTATAGGGATTTCCCCACCCAGACTCTCGCAATTTGTGGCATCTAGTTCTTCAAGTTTCTCAAGACGAGAGAGCTCATTGAACGTGTCGAATAAGCCAGAAACGCGTGTTGAAGTTAATCGAAGGATCATCAGTGAAGATAGCCCATCTATATGAATTTCCCCTCCTAAACTCTTGCATTCGGTGGCATCTAATTCTTCAAGGCTGCCCAACTTGCTAGTAGTACTAGGTAAACTACTCAATTTCTGACAATGAGCAATATTCAAAATTTTCAGGTTTTTCAAATCCCCAATGGATTCAGGTAATTCGCAAATGCCTGATCGTGACAAGTCCAATTTAGTCAACTGTTCCAACTTCCCAATTGAGTCTGGAAGTCCAACCAATGATTTGCATTTGGAGGCAATAAGCGTCTCCAGCTTGTTCAAAGAACCTATACTCGGAGGAATTTCCTCTATAGCAGTCTTGCTTATGTAAAGTTCCTTCAGTTCTTCCAAATTGCTCATTTCTTGGGGTAGCTTTTGGAGTTTCTTACATCCGTGCAAGACCAAGCTAAGGAGGCCCTTGGCTTCTCCAATAGAAGAGTGAATTTGCTCCACATTATAACATCCTCGGATGCCTAACATCTCTAAATTTTGGAAGGCTGAGAGATCAGGAGAAACTTTTAAACAATGGCAATCTACAAGACCGAGAAATTTCAACTGGTTCGCCACCTGCAAATAAAATGATTGATAAATTTTCTCAGTTGGTCATGCATTCTCAGCTCTCCATTATCTTCAATTTTTACTAGCGACATAGAACTCAACGTTTCGATCCCCATATTCGGAAGAAAATTACAAGCCTCCCACATGTAGGACGCACATCTTAAATCCAATTCATTGAAGAAATAAGCGATGTCCAAAAATATCTGTTGTTCCTCATAGTTTAATGCGTCATAACTTATCCTCAGCTTCTCTTGCACTTTATTATGTGGTACTTCCGTCAACTTCTTCAACGCGTCTTCCCAAAATCCTCGATTTCTCCCATACAAAAAAGAACCTACAACCTCGAGAGCTAAGGGCAGTCCTCCGGCAGTAGATACGACAGCACGAGAGAGAGACTCAAATTCACACGGAGGAGAGTCCCTCAGAAAGGCATGTCTACTAAACAAGATCAAAGATTTATCCTCAGCAATTTCCTTGAGTTCGTACTTGCAGTTCACATCATCAAGAACAGACCTTATTCTCGTGGTAATTATTATCCTACTTCCCTTCTCAAACCAGTCGTGTTTTCCAACCAAAGCTTTGATCTGATCGTTATCATCCACGTCATCTAGAAGAAGTAGGACTTTCTTACGTTTAAATCTAGATTCCATGATCCTGATTCCTTCATCAGTATTAGACACTTGATCGTTCATTTTTAGTATATCAAGTATTAATTGATTCTGCAAACATGAAATGCCCTTGCGCCGCGAGGATTCTCGAATATCCGCAATGAAACTATGATACTGAAACTGGTCGAAGAGCTTATTGTAGACAACCTTGGCTAAAGTTGTCTTACCGATGCCCCCCATTCCATGAATACCAACAATTTGGGTAGCACTAGGGTTATCGTCCAGCAATCTCAAGATATCCTCCACAGCATTATCGATTCCGACAAGTTGTTCGGTAACAACCAGCTGAAAGGCCTTCTTTAACTCGCTCAAAACTTTTCTGACCACCATTTTCACCAATTCTCCTTCGTGGCTGTTTATAAAGCATTCGAGCAAAAATGCATTAGAAGAACAATTATATCCTGTTATACCTCACTATCCCAACACTACAGCATGTAAGAGTAAAAACGCAAGCACAAGATGAGAAGAACACGAATGTATAGCCTCATCTACAAGCAAGATCTTGTTGAAAGAAAGTAAAGGAAATACCCGTTAGCAGTTCTCTCCGATTCCCATCCCTTTAGGGAAGCCACTTCTTGGAGTGCTTGTTTCCATTTCGCAACATCTTCTTCCAAATACTTCCCACTCAAAGGGGAGAAAGTCTTTCCAAAGCTTTGTATTTGGTATCGCACATGAGCCGGTTCAACCCGGTAAAATATGGGCAAGACAACTTGCCCGACGCTCTTCATGCACTCTGTCATCTCAACGAGCTCTTGAAGGCACCACTTGCTCGAAGCGTAATTTGGAGAGAGAATCGGGATTGAGATCTTACTGTTCTTGATGGCCTTGTAAAGGCTGTTGCTGATCTTCTCACCTTCGCGAAGCTCATTGTTGTCTTTGAACACGTGGATTCGAGCATCCACGAGGCCGTTGTAGAGGTGATCCACGATGGTTTTGCGAGTATCCTTGCCGCTGAAGCTCAAGAACACGTCGTAGTCTTCGCTTCCGGCCGAAGCGGTGGACGAACTAGACGCACCGGTATCTTCTGCTTTTCGACGTGTGCTCTTCTTGTTGCTTTTGATAATATTGCACGCGAGCACAGAGAGAAGAATCGACCCAACCAACACTGCAAAAGAAAGCCCAAACACTGCTAGATCGCGATTCATTTTTACTTCTCCAATAACTCTTGAACCGATCTCTCGGTGACTATCAAAGAATGAAATGCCTCTTCTACGGGTTTCCCGACAAGATGACCGTGGAGAGCTGAGTTGTTGGTACCGTGCGCTTCAAGGTGTAGGGAAATATTAGACAAATTAATAGAAAATGACTGGATCTAGTCGTCGCGTGAAGTGGGCATCCTCGCTGTCTATGTGGCCCACCGTTTTGCACCGACTAGTACAATTTTTTACTGTACTGCAAAGTGAGTTCCGGCTGTTCTTATCATATACGGTGGAGCATATATTTTTAGACTAGACATTCACGGCATAAATGAATGAGACGTGTTAAGTGATGATACTTGATGTAGTGATGGCATAAATAATTGAGCTCTAATAATTATACTCATTGTTCAATTTGTCTGTGCTAGATCATGATATATAATACACGATGTTTGTTTTGTGACGGAGTGTCACAATATGAGTTGATGAAAAGCTAAACGGAGGAAGACCTGTATTGCTTTCTCATATTGAAAATGTATGAGTACAACCCTATTTATAATACATAGAATTTAATTAATCTATGTAAGAAATATACAGAACAGAAAAAGGAACAATTCCTTGATATACAATATTCCAGTGAATCAATTAAGGGCAGTCATATCAAATATACGATGTCAATCAGTGTCAAGGTATCTTCATCATATCAATTAGAGATAACGGAATCTCCAACACTCCCCCTCAAGCCGGTGGTCTATACATATCGAGAACGCTTAGCTTGCTTAATAGATACACATGATCTCTCTGACACGAAGGTTTGGTGAAGATGTCCGCAAGTTGCTCTGTTGTCCTTATTCCTTTTGTCTTGATCACCCATCCTGGATTTTATCTCTGATAAAATGACAATCTAACTTCTATATGTTTCATTCTTTCATGAAAAACTAGATTTACTGCGAGTTTAAGAGCAACATCGTTGTCACAAAACAGAATTGTTGGTTCCCTTACCCATACGTCGAGATCTTTAAGCAATCCTCTTATCCAAACAATCTCACAGCTAGTTTTCGCCACTGCTCGATATTCTGGCCTAGTCGGGGGTCGCGCGGCCCAGGTGACGACCGCCGATGCCAGATCTGGCTCGCCTGCGGCGTTAGCCCTAGGTCACATTTTCTTTTCTTTTTTAAATTTTTTTATTTAAAAAATAAATATCGTAAGAAAGCCTATTTGCAATTTTTTTTTTTTTACCAAACACTAGTTAGCCCAAAGTTGCTTTTCAAAGCATTTTTTTGCCAAAGGCCGTTTGCCTTTCCCCAAAGCCCCTTAGGCTAAAGATATTTGCATTCTCTGAAAGCCCATTTGCAAAGCCAGACCAAACCCGCCCGAAGTGTGAGATAGAGCTTGACTAATAATTCAAAACAATGTTTCAAAGTAGCATACGTTTCATATGTCCACATTGGGAATCTAGAGATGCCTTCGAGAGTTTCAGGCGACTACTTCAGGGAAATACATCTGGTGCCGGTTCTACCTCTGTGTTCTAACTCGGAAGCTATTGATAATTAGAAGAGTTAAACTCTCTGTACATGTTTAACAAAGAAAGAACATGGAGAAGCCTTCTCGTTGCCCGAGGAGGGAAAAAAAAGCAAGTTGAACTAAACTTATTGGCGAAACCGCGTAGTTGAGTTTAGACGCATATGATCATGTTAATGACTTACTAATACCATTTAATGCGAACACATGATTGAACTAGACTTACAGGCCAAATTGCATAGCTTTCTGAATGAGTTTGGGCGCATTTGCAAAAAGATAAGCAAGTGGTGAACAGTTTATTTTTTGGGGTCAACAAACGCAGAGAATAGTTAATTTCTGTCACATTTTAAAACATTATCTATCCCCGTTGCGCGAGGAGGAAAAAAAAAAAGGCAAGTTGAACTACATCGTAGTTGTCACTACCCGCTGAAGCGAGGGACGAACTAGACGCACCGGTATCATCTGCTTTTTGTCACGTGCTCTTCTTGTTGCTCTTGACCAAATTGTATGCGAGCACAGAGAGAAGAATCGACGCAGCCAACACTGCAAAAGAACGCCCAAACACTAGATCGCGTTTCATTTTTACTCTTTCGATGGTTCTTGAACCGATCTCTCAGTTAATGTCAAAGAACAAAATGCCTCTGTTCGGGTTGCCCAACAAGATGACCGTGGAGAGCTGAGTTTTTGGTACTTTACACTTCGAGATGCACATGGATCGGGAGGGAAAAAGTAGACAAATTAATAGAAAATGACTCGTACAATTATTAGAGCACAAATGGGCTTTTTTTTACTAATAACTGTCTTCATCACTGTCCGTTCCAGACCCTAAATATTGCAAAATGAGTTCCAGCTGTTCTTGTTATCAGCCGCTCTAATTGACTCTTTGCACTTGTAGGCCCCTAGAAAATGACTGGAAGCCGCTCTAATGGACTCTTTGCGCTTGTAGGCCCCTATGAACCACTGACGTTGACAAGATTCATGGAGACTCTGTATATGCATGGATTCACATTCACGAAAAAGTATATTGCGGAGTGGATGTAGAGTAAAATTAATGTGCCTGCAAAGGCTCTGTTGGTCTATAATGTCAAGATTTGCTTTTATAACAAAAAGTGCATATCTAGATTATCTCTTTCTGCTCGATCATTCCGGCACGATAACATCACTAATATTTTGGCTTGTCAAATGTACTAAGCGATGGCAATGATGAAGAAATCATATTGCGTGATATGGCTTAATTTGATCTTTTATTCATAGACGGGGTCGTATCGCCCACATAAATGTACCGTAGCTATGACATTGAGACGTGTGCTTATGACTATATGAGCCAGGAGTGCAGCCAAAACTTACTGAGCTGAATGGCCAACTTCAAGAACTCCGGACGGCCAACATTTAAAGGAAGTAAATGCTAAGTCCAGGATGTCGTCGTCGATGTCCTCTCTCTTATCATGGAATCTGCTTTACTTTCCGGAAGATACCTCCACAAGCCCCGAATCTCTGCCCTCGTTCAAGGGCCTTTGCGGCCCTGCCGACCACGGGCAAGGGCCCTCGCGGCCCTGCCGACCACGGGCGAGGGGGTCCTCGCCCAGATCTGGCGAGGGCCTTTGCGCCCTCTCCCGCGGCCGCCAAGGCCGCGACGGCTGACGACCAGGGCCATCGCGGCCCCGCCGGCCCAGGCACCTAGGCCGCTCGATGGTGGCCAGCGCCGGCGACCCTCCTCTGCAAATATAGAGAGAGAGAGAGAGAGAGAGAGAGAGAGAGAGAGAGAGAGAGAGAGAGAGAGAGTCAGCTGCAAAAACCAAGAAAAGAAGAAGAAGAAAATTTGCAAAATAAAAAAAAATTATGAAAAATTCCACGTGTACCTTAAAATATTCAAAAAATTCGTTTCGCCGATGCCACGTCAGCTTTTTTGATTGTCACGTCAGCTTTCCCGACATCCGCGTAAGCGATGGCACTTAGGTGGTCGATTTTTAAAAGTTATGGCACTCAAGTGAGCAAAAAAAGAGTTATGGCACTCAAGTGAGCGCCGTACAAAAGTTGTGGCACTTGCGGTGTACTTACCCCAAGCATGAGAGGTCTGGTAATGCTTCAATGGATCTGCACCCCACGATACCCAACTTTTCCAACTTTTTCAATCTCTGGAGGCCTTTAATTTCGACTAGATTGTGGCAATCATAAAAGCATAATATCTTCAGACGTGTTAATCGCGAAAGGTTCGGTCTTACAAGGGACTGACAGTCCCCTAACATCAGCTCTTCCAAATTTTTCAATTTGTCAAGGCCTCGAACTTGAACTATATCATCCTCTACCGGACAAAGGGCATCATCTGACCTAGAGAACCTACCCAAACACAAGGATCTCAAAGACTCTAGATGTTCCACACCGTCGAGGTTGGACAACTTCCCGCATCTTGATATTGTTAATTCTCCTAAGTACTTTAATGCTTCCACACCCTTGATTTTTGTCAACTCGCTGCACGAATCAATAGTTAATTTTGACAAAAATTCCAAATTTGACAAGCTCGGTAACTCTTTCAACTAATCACAATCTTGGACAAAAAGCTCCGATATCCCTGAGGGAAGCTCCGGCATGGATTCCATCAATCGGCAACCCACAACGACGAGCACTTTTAAGTGGATTAGATGAGAAAGTTGAGGCAACGTGTGATGCTGACAAGTGACTCCCAAAAATGTCAAACAGGCAAGAAGCTCTGGCAACAACTAAAAATTGTCACTTCTTTTTAAATTAAGGCATTGCAGAGAAGGCAGCTTACTGATGCTTTGTGGCAGCGGTTGAAGCATCTTGCAGTGGCCTAAATCAAGTTCCTCAAGAAAAGAAAGCTTATCGAATTCGTCGGGGAAGATGGAAACGCATGTAGAACGTAACCGAAGGATCTTCAAGGAAGACAACCCATCTATATGAATTTCCCCTCCAGACTCTTGCATTTTGTGGCGTCTAATTCTTCAAGGTTTCCCAACTTGCTAATAGTACTTGGTAAACTTCTCAATTTCTTATTAAAAACAACATGCAAACGTCTCAAGTTTTTCAAATCCCCAATGGATTTGGGTAATTCGCGAATGCTTGAACAAGACAAGTCCAACGCGATCGACTGTTCGAACTTCCCAATTGAGTTGAGGATATAATTGGGAGCATGGTCAAAATGGCAATCCTTTAGAAGCCTCACTCGCCTAACATTAGGTGCTCTAATTTCACGAGGGATCCGATGCTCTCTGGAAGTGTACATAACCGGGGGCGATCACTCAAGTGAAGGACCAACAAATTTACCAAATGGCTAATTGAGTTGGGAAGTCCAAGCAATGAGCTGCAATCAGCGGCATTAAGAATCTCCAGCTTCTTCAAAGAACCTATACATGGAGGGATTTCCTTTATAGCAGTCCCGGCTATGTGAAGTTCCTTCGGTTCTTCCAACTTGCCCATTTCTTGAGGCAGCTCTTTGAGTTTCTCACATTTGCAAAAGTCCAAATAAACGAGGCCCTTGGCTTCTACAATAGAATGGTGAATTTGCTCCAGATTATCACATCCTTCGAAGGATAATACCTCCAGATTTCGGAAGGCTGAGGGACCAGGAGTAACTTTTAAACAATGGCAATTATTAATGCTTAGAGCTTTCAACTTCTTCGCCACCTGCGAAAAAAAATGATTGATAAGTTGTTGCTCATCATTAGAAACAAAAGACAAAACAAGATGCTCTCCGTCTGACCTTGAGATGACACCGACCTTTCCAAAGCATTAAAATGTCACTTCGAAATAATTCAAGTGCGACTAATTTATGGGCTCAAAAAGTTCAGAACTGGCAAGTAAAAAGGAGTTTCTAGGATTTCGATTAAATATATGTTATGTTACAGAATACATATTAGTTAAATTAACATTAGCAACATAGTTGTTCATCATTTATCTTTGACCCTTTAGATTTAAATTTTTAAAGTCGTGAAAAACCTAGCTAATTAGCAATTTCTAGCTCTGCTTCAGCTCTCCCCGACAAAGCTCTCACTCTCTCGCATCAACAGATACGTAATTTTAGAAGGCGACACACTTATTTCTTCATAATTCTAGTTTTGCAAATATGTCTTTTGACTATGGAATTGTTGACCAGAATGTACACTTGGGAGGGTGTTAACAAAAGAAATATTCACATCGGGACGTGGTGTAATGTGGAGCAAATTAATTTATTTTAGTTGGTCCATAAGATATTTACCTAAAAATTTTAATTAATGTTGGGTCCAACTAAAGATATTAATAAGCTTGTATCCGGGCTCTTGCTTGGTGATATAATCGAATCGGCTTCTGTTGCCGGTCCCTAACAGATAAAAACGAAATAGTTTAAGGAAGTACAAAGTAGTGTAGTACTCAGGACTTGTGGGAAGGTAGATTCCATTGCCTTTCTTGTACTCAGGCTAATTTGCAATCGATTCTTTTTTCTTTTTTTTTTGGTCGGAATTTTGCAATCGATTATTTAGACTTTCTTTCTTCTTCTTTTTTTTCCCGGTCGAAGAGTAATTGGACAATCTTTATCCAGTTAAAGACGTCAACTTTTCAAATATATGTCATTGTGAGACTCCAGCATTGCATCACATAATTGTTGCTAACGTGAACTGTTTTATTCGATGAAAATGATGTCCCACATTTAAACCGTCCTTTTTTTCCAACTCAACAATCAACATATTCTTTTCTTTTTCTTTTTCTTTTTTCACATTTTTCTTGTTCTTGCTCCTCATTGGCAGCTATTCTCCGCCATTTGCAACCATCGCCGCTGTCCATTATGTTGAGTACAATCGACAGATTTGGTTTTGGAGTTTGTGGCGGTGGTGTTGCAACCCGATGACGTTTGGCCACGGAGAAGCGACGGAGCAAAGTCAGCAGCTATGGAGTGAAGAAGAAGAAAGGCAAAAAGGGCAAAAGGAACAACTATGTGACGGACTGAATTCAAAAGAATGATGCGACATTTTCACATAGTCAGACGGTACAAATCACTAATATTTTCGTGACATGGCGCATGAGTCTCTCATCGAGCGAAATTTAGAATGTTGAGATGCTTAATTTTTAAATCAAGCTCACGAAAGTTTTAAATGAATGGATCATAAGGATGTTCTTTATATATGAACACTGGTCGGCCTCTCTATCATGACAAGGGGGAGGAAAAAAGACAATTAGCAGAGGAAAACCAGAAGGCAAAAGGAAAACTAACAAGCCAGGTTCTAGGATTAGAATCGAAGCAAGAAAATTCCAAAGCTAAGTCAATTCGGGCTTGTTCCCAGAGATTTACCATGTGAGGTTTTAGTGTCCTCAGGTACCACTAATGGAATTTAGTAATCCAAAACTGGAAAAGGACCAGAATCTACGCCTTTTCTTCGACCGAACTTATAAGCTTTTGTTCACATGCTCATGCCTGCAATAATAAATTATTTGAATTAGCCAGATTCTCTCACAAGAAGGATAGTTATGTCAGAATCAAAATACTTAAAGAGGGAAGGTTTTCTCAACAATCTCCCCCTTTTTTATGATGACAAAACTTCCTCAATAAAAGTTGATATTTATGACAAAAGTTTGTATCAAGGTTAAGCTCGGAAAAGATTTTGCTAATAATATGAATATATGACTCAATTGAATCTTTTCAAAGAATGTGTAAGATATGCACTTTGAGTGATAGAAGGATATCACCATATGCTGTATACGTCGTTGAATTCGTTGAGCGCATAAGTATATTTCGCGTATGTATATCATCCTACAATATGAACGTGATGAGGTGTTCTTCTCCCCCTTTTTGTCATCAGCAAGATAATAAGACTATCCAAACATACATTATCTAAGATGCAAACATATATCATGAGAGGGACGAATAATTAATGTGCACAGAAATATAACATCCGACTAAAAATAAAAAAAATACTGATAGTTTGAAAAGAAATTCAAGATGACGGAGGTGGATTTTGTTTTGAGGAGGAGGAGGGAATATCAACATGCTCTTCATCATCTCTCTGAGCAGCTTCAACAGATTTGCCTATATCAGCAATATAGGTGGCAAATTCCTTGAGTTTCTGCATCTCTAGAACTTCTTTGCTGATCCTTTCATCTCTGATCAGTGTGTATGTTCCAATGCTGGCCATCTCAGAGCAGAAAAGGCGACAGTATTTGTGAAGCATTTCCTTAAACCTGTTCATCTTCTTTTCAATTTTCATTTCCATTCTGTCCATCCTCTGCATAACTTCAACGCGAAGTTTTTCAACTTCCATCTGAACAAGACTTTGCGAAGTATTCAATGTCCTTGCAGAAGTGTGTTGATCTGTTTCTTCCACCATTTGAGCTTTACCTTTTGAAGTTGAATCCAGAATTTTCTGCCAGTTTAACTCCCCCTGAGTCTGATCAGGTGCTGAATCTGGAATGATTATAACAGCTTCAGCGATAGTAGATTCAATCTCTGTGGGTTGCTCTTCAGGTATCTTCTCTGGAATTTGTTTCTTCTGAACAGCACTTTCCTCAACAGCTTTTTCCTTCTGAACAGCAGTCAGAATGTCTTCAGTTTGATCAACATTAGGTTCCTCAAGTTGTTCTTTTCTGCTGGACTTCTCCTTTTCAATAGTAGCCTTATCCTTCTGAATACCTTCAGTCTGAACAGCAGATTCTTCAGGTTGTTCATGCAAAACAGCAGATTCTTCAGGTTGCTCCCCCTGAATCTGAGCTACTTTAACATAAGTAACTCATGTTGATCCTCCAGCTGAGACAACAAAGTCATCAGATTTATCAATCTCCATGTCCTCAGGAGGTGATGACGACTTCTTCTTTTATTCTCGAGCAACCAGAACCTCAATGGTAGTTCTGTCGTCTAGTTGCTTCTCCATTATTTCCACGTATTCACTTGTAGCAAGCTAAGCTTCTTTCTCTGCCTTTTCTCTAGATGTTTCATCAGCTTCTACATTCCCACTCTCATGAGTCTTATGGGGATCCTCTTCTTTGTCCATAGGATCCTCCAGCTCATTTGCTGTTTCAGCAATCTCTTCAGCTTCTGACTCGATGTTTCCCTCTGATAGGACAGTAGGTGTCCTCTCATCATCTCTAGATGATACATTTTCTTGTTCTTCTACTTCTTCTTCTTCTGAAAACTCACTCTGAACAGTGGTCTGCTTTCCTTTTCTTGCCTCTATCTTCCTTCTCTTTGCTGATCTCTCACTCTCTGCATTCTTCTCTTTCAATTCAACAAGAACAGCCTCTTTGTTATTATTCATCCAACCACCAGCAGACTGTCTAAAACCCATCTTCTGTATCATAGACTCCCCAGCTATCATTATCTGAGTTTCATTTTGAAGGAGCTCTCTGGGAATCTTGACATTTTGGAAGGACAAGATCCGATAGATTAACCTTGCGTAGGGTAATTGTCCTTTGGGCTTTTGCACAGTCCTGTACATGTGGAGAAGAACAGTGTGTGCCAAAGAAAGTTTGCAGCCATTCAACAGTCCCCACATCAGCTTGGCTTTATACTTCGAAATGTCTATTTTTGAAGCAGCCTTGAGTCTTAAACTTTCAATGATAACCTTGTGCATTACAATGTGCTTCAATGGGAAGTCATTGTAAGCAATGTGTGCCTTGGAATCTCTAGAATAACTCTCTTTTCCAGTTAGAAAACTGTAGTCATCATCAGGTTGCACATCAATGGGCACAAAGTCCATTTCCTCAACTCCTATTAATTTTGCTAGCTCTCTAACATGCGATGATATTGGACTCCTTCAACCATATAAAACAAAGAATCAAAATTGCGGAAACACAAGCTTGAATAAAAATAAGCTGCTAAGTCTGGAAAAATTAGCCTTCTAGCAGTTGCAAAGTCTCTCAACCTCATCTGCTCTAAATGCTTCCTTCTAGGCATACCGACCCTGTCAAAATACTTAAGATCAAATACCCTGTGGTGTATGACACATATTCCCTTCAGCAACTCGAATTTATCAGAATGCAACTGACTTGAAAACAGCTTGCTTTCAAAGTCCTTGTCCTTGATAATCCCTTTGATTCTCTTAAAGTCTTTTACCAACACATCGTCGTCGTCGTCAGGCCTACCCTTGATTCACTTTCTTCACATATAGTCTCCCTGATAACGATGCTCTTGGATCGAGACCTTTTAGGTTTTGCTTCTCTAGTTGCCACAACCTTTTCTTTGCCTTTTCGAGATACATTCTCAAGAACAACAGCAGCAATAGGTGTCACAGTTTGCAGGGGAAGTTCTAAGATGGCAAGAAAATCTTTCTCGCTTGCAAACTTGTGTATGTTCAGCAGCAACTTGACATTTTCATCACTGGAACCAATGTTCTTAAACGAATCATACAGAGGCTTGATAGAGAGAGCTAGAGCGACTCTTTCGTTGAACTCAGACTGAGACAAACGAATCATTAAGATTTGTTCTTTTGCGATCCGACGGTTATAGATCCTCTGGGATTTGTACCATATCATCATTTGCTTCCATAAAAGAAGTGCATATCTACTACAATATCAGATTGTCTGATGGTTTAATTTGATCTTTTAATTCCTAGACGAGGTCGTATCGCCCACATAGATACATTGAAGTTGTGACGTTGAGACCTGGCGGGTGTAGGCCAGATTACTATTTGAGCAAGGAGTGCAGCCAAAACTTGCTGAACTGCATGGCCAACTTCAAAAACTCCCGAGGGCGAACTTCTAAAGGAACCAAGTGCCAAGTCGACGATGTTGTCGACGTTCTCTCTCTTGTTTAATGGAAGCTGCTTTGCTTGCCGGAAGATACCTCCGCAAGCCCTGAAACTCTGTCCTCGTACAATGGATATATCAACTCGGATCCCTTCACCTCACTTCATGATCACCCCCTTTCTTCTTTTGACTTTTTTTTTTTTTTTTTGTATCTGCTGTTTGTCTTTGTCAGTTCTCGTTCTGTCGCAACAAATGGGAAAAAGAATAGAAACTACTGTAAATTGCCTCTGTTTTCGTTTCCTGTAGAATTGGAAGAGTAATGGACTTCAATTATAATGGCAGAGACGAGAACATAAAGTGGCCAGAGTTCAAAACCCAAGATCCGCATACAAATTTACAATGCCAAATAATGCAAATCGAACATACTACTCTATACTTCCGTACTTAATTAACTCTAACGATATCATGATTAGGGGGAACGAACTTGATTTTACCATAAGGGCGACCGAGAGCAGACATTTAAATCATTGACAAACAGCTCTTTGGCATCTAGTGGGCAACTGTAATAGCTATCAAAATGCGTCCTCCTCTCTGGGACAAAGGAATTTCGAACAGAAATCCTAAGACTCTGCATAGGCGTCATCTGTTTCTAATTTGCTGTCAAGTTCATCAGGAATTGCTGTCAAATGTTTAATCCTTCAACAAATCTGGAGTTGGATGGATATAAATTCCAGAGTCTCAAGCTGCCTGAACTGTCGACAACAATAGTAATAGATTGGAACCTTCATAAACTGCATCAATTCAAATAGCTGCTTCAAAAACAGAAAGACTATATACCTAAGAAAGGCATTAACAGCTCCTGCAAATTGGTGCATCATCCTGAGATCAACTTGTTAACCACTGAACAACGTCCAGCTCTGCCTTCATTCTGGTGCCAAAACAAAGAGTCCATTTACCGTCACTCCATTCTTAATCTCACAACAGAACCACCTCCACATACAATTCTCTTTGGTTCACATGTCCCCATTTAAAATGACATCGTTTATTCAGTAATACATAGTATGCTATAGTATATCTCGCTATTTCGAAGGTCCAGAATGAGCATTGGCAGAACAAATCCACATTGCATAGCATAAAAAATTCTAATGCTCGAATGAATAGAACATAAAGTCTGAAGCTGATTTTTCCAGACGGAATGAAATTGATCGATATTCGGCGCTTGGTCATATTCGACACGTAAATCTCATCAAGAATCCAAAATGGCCAGGGAATCTTGTGCAGAAAATGTAGCAGTGGATCAAAAACATGTTAATGGCTTACCACGAAAAGAATTGTCAAGGGACTGAGATAACTGAATTTGAGGGTTTTCCTGGGAAGTACATATGGCTTATTTGCAGCAACTGTTCTTCCATTTGAGCAACCTCACTGACAAAACGAAATCGTAAGTACCTGCGTTTAGGCAAATAAACATAAACAAATAGATGTCAAGGGGGAAAGCAAATCATTCTTCAAACTCGGTACTTCGAGAAAATTACAACTCAGATTTGCTTGTGATAGTCATCGATAGCTTATCCAGGACGAGCAATCTTACTTCATGGCTATTACATCTGACCTGCTTTATTTACCTTTCAAAGCAAAACGTGAATCGTTCAGGACATTGTGGCCAAAGTGCTCCTCATCACAGCATTCTTTTCATGGACCAATTGTTTCTCTCTTCTGCAGCAGTGCAAAGAACGTTTGAAATCCCGAGGTTGCATCGCTGAACGTCTTTTACATTTTAGACATCTCGATTCCTGGAGCTCCGTGATCTCCACCAGTTCATGCGAGGTTGACCCCCTTCATTTCATTCAATCTTCGAAATTCGACAGATGTGGACAATTTGCAGAGGCTCGGAGTTGAATCCCTCATTTTTCCACATTCGCGACTTTCTCCAGCCCCTGAACATCACCAAGCTTCCAGCACCCTTTGATGTTCAAATCTTTCAGGTTATCGAAGCACGAGAGGTCTGGTAATGCTTCAATGGATCTGCACCCCTCGATGCCCAATTCTTCCAAGTTTTTCACTCTTTCAAGGCCTTTAATTTCGGCTAGATTGTGGCATTCGTAAAAGTATAATCTCTTCAGATGTGTTAATTGCGAAAGGTCTGGTCTTACAAGGGACTGACAGTCCCCTAACCGCAGCTCTTCCAAGTTTTTCAATTTGTCAAGGCCTCGAACTTGAACTATATCATCCTCTACTACTGGACAAAGAGCATCGTCTGACTTAGAGAACATTCCCAACCACAAGGATCTCAAAGACTCTAGATGTTCAAGGCCGTCGAGGTTGGACAGCTTCCCGCATCTTACTACAATTAATTCTGCTAAGCATTTTAATGCTTCCAGACCCTTGATTTCTGTCAGCTCGCTGCACAAATCAATAGTTAATTTTGACAAGAATTCCAAATTTGACAAACTCGGTAACTCTTTCAACTCATCACAATTTAGGACAAAAAGCTCCAATAATCCTGAGGGAAGCTCTGGCACGGATTCCAGCAATCGGCAATCCACCACATAGAGCACTTTTAGGTGGATCAGATGAGAAAGTTGAGGCAATGTGCGATGCTGCCAAGTGACTCCCAAAGATGTTAAACAAGGTGGAAGCTCTGGCAGCGACTGAAGATTGTCACACCCAATTAAACCAAGGTATTGCAGAGAAGGCAACTTACTGATGCTTTGTGGCAGCGATTGAAGCATCTTGCAGTCGTGCAAATCAAGTTTCTCAAGACAAGAAAGCTTATCGAATTCATCGGGGAAGCTAGAAACACCTGTCGATCTTAATTGAAGGAGCTTTAGTGAAGGCAACCGATCTATAGGGATTTCCCCTCCCAGACTCTCGCAATTTGTGGCATCTAGTTCTTCAAGTTTCTCAAGACGAGAGAACTCATTGAACGTGTCGAATAAGCAAGAAACGCGTGTTGAACTTAATCGAAGGATCTTCAGTGAAGATAGCCCATCTATATGAATTTCCCCTCCTAAACTCTTGCATTCGGTGGCATCTAATTCTTCAAGGCTGCCCAACTTGCTAGTAGTACTAGGTAAACTACTCAATTTTTGACAATGAGCAATATTCAAAATTTTCAGGTTTTTCAAATCCCCGATGGATTCAGGTAATTCGCAAATGCCTGATCGTGACAAGTCCAATTTAGTCAACCGTTCCAACTTCCCAATTGAGTTGGGGATATGAAAGAGAGCATGATCAAGTTGGGGATCTTCTGGAATACCCACTCCCCGTAATGACAAATCCCGCAATTTCACAAGGGATCCGATGCATTCTGGAAGTCTACATAATTCTGAGCAACCACTCAAGTCAAGGTGCGACAAATTTACCAGATGGCTAATTGAGTCGGGAAGTCCAACCAATGATCTGCAACCACTGGCACTAAGCACCTCCAGCTTGTTCAAAGAAACTATCCACGGAGGAATTTCCTCTATAGCAGTCTTGCTTATGTTAAGTACCTCCAGTTCTTCCAAATTGCCCATTTCTTGGGGTAGCTTTTGGAGTTTCTCACATCCCTGCAAGACCAAGCGAAGGAGGCCCTTGGCTTCTCCAATAGAAGAGTGAATTTGCTCCAGATTATCACATCCTTTGAAGCTTAACATCTCTAAATTTTGGAAGGTTGAGAGATCAGGAGAAACTTTTAAACAATGGCAATCTGCAAGACCTAGAGCTTTCAACTGGTTCGCCACCTGCAAAATAAAATGATTGATAAATTTTCGCAGAGAATATAAATCATTAGAAAACAAAAGAGAAGACAAGATGCTCTCCGTCTGACCTTGAGATGACTCCAACCTTCCCAATGCTCTGAAATGTCACTATCTCCCAACCCAAGTATGACTAATTTCTCCAGATGAAAACTAGTAAGCACGGATGCAGGACATCCGCCCCACAGAAGGAATCGTAACTTAGGAAGCAAGCCTTTGGAATCTCCAATCAGTGTTGCGTTACCCAGTATAAGGAACCTTAAGTTCGGTAGTGTCTCAAATTGCTCCGTTGTGAGTTCCACGTGCGAGCGGTCTTCGTCGAAACAAAGTGCCTGAACGCGATCCTTTTCTTTTCCCTTCACAAATGTTGCATAACAGTGGAGAGGAGCAATCAACAAAAAATATTCAAGATTATCGCATTGGAATTCGGTTAACCATATCCTTTTATAAGTTTGAAATATGTTTATTAATTAATCGTATTTTATATCAATGAACCCCTTAAATATAGATAATCACTAACCAATTTTCGTCATTTCACCTTGATTGTTGAGGCCTTTTCCAATTTTTGTTTACTCTTTTTTCAAAATATCTTCTATTAAAGTGGCTGTCAAATAATAAATTTTATTGCTTAATATTGTTGTTGATATTTATTTTTTCTATTATTCGTACTTTAGTTACTTTAGTTTTCTCCTATTTTATATACTATTTATTTTTATACAGTAATTATGGGGAAAAGAGGAATTCCCTTCCAAAAGATTAGATGAAAATATACTTTTACACCTTAAAAGTTAGGTGCGTTGCACATGCTGACAAAATAATAATAATAATAATAAGTTAATGGCTATGACGAAATGAGAGTTCATGCGGCATTGTTAGATAACAGTTGAAAATTCAAGGATAAGCGCGTATCACTTCAGATTTTTCGGAGGATTTTGTTTAGATTTCCCCTCTATTTTAATAACTGTGAGCACTAAATTTCTTTCTTTAGTAAGTGCAGTTTGACCAGGATCCCATCAAGGATCTAAATGCAGTTTCATTTTCTTTAGTAGATGCACTTTTCCCTTCATAAAAGGAAATGATGTCCTTAACTTACAAAAGTATTTTATTGTTTAAACCGAAACGTTTTCTTTTCTTTTTCAACCCAATAGAAAATGTCTACCTAATCACATCAAGGAAATAATATAAGGAGAGTAATGTCGGCTGTGAGGTCTAACAATTCATTCCCATTAAGAGAATTCATGTCAAAAGAGAGTAGAACAACAATAGAGGTTACAATTACCTTATTCCTTTGAAGTACTTCCAAGGCTTCCTCACGGATCCACACCCTACTTCGATTCATAGGTGTATTGTAATCTTCTTGACGAACAATTGCCCTTCCAAGGTCTCTCAGTTGATCATGCATTTTGAAATATCCATCTTCTTCGATTTTTAGTAGCGACATAAAACTCAATGTTTGAATCCTCAGATTCGGAAAAAAATTGCAAGCCTCCCACATGTAGTTCGGAAATAATATTTTAGATCCACTGAAGAAACAAGCGATGTCCAAAAATATCTGTTGTTCCTCATAGCTTAACGCGTCATAACTTATCCTCAGCTTCTCTTGCACTTTATCATGTGGTACTTCCTTCAACTTCTTTAACGCGTCTTTCCAAAATTTTTGATTTTGCCCATACAAAAACGAACCTACAACCTCGAGAGCTAAGGGCAGCCCTCCGGTAGTGGATACGACGGCACGTGAGAGAGACTCAAATTCACACGGAGGAGAGTCCCTCAGAAAGGCATGTCTACTAAACAAGATCAAAGATTTATCCTCAGCAATTTCCTTGAGTTCGTACTTGCAGTTCACATCATCAAGAACAGACCTTATTCTCGTGGTAATTATTATCCTACTTCCCTTCTCAAACCAGTCGCGTTTTCCAACCAAAGCTTTGATCTGATCATTATCATCCACGTCATCTAGAAGAAGTAGGACTTTCTTACATTTAAATCTAGATTCCATGATCCTGATTCCTTCATCAGTATTAGACACTTGATCGTTCATTTTCAATATATCGAATATTAATTGATTCTGCAAACATGAAATGCCCTTGCGCCGAGAGGATTCTCGAATGTCTGCAATGAAACTACGATGTTGAAACTGGTCGGAGAGCTTATTGTAGACGAACTTGGCTAAAGTTGTCTTACCGATGCCCCCCATTCCATGAATGCCGACAATTTGGGTGGCATTGGGTTTATCATCCAGCAATCTCGAGATATCCTTCACAGCATTATCGATTCCGACAAGTTGTTCTGTAACAACCAGACGGAAGGCCTTCTTTAACTCGGTCAAAACTTTTCTGACCACCATTTTCACCAATTCTCCTTCGCGCCTGTTTATAAAGCATTCGAGCAAAAATGCATTAGAAGAACAATTATAAGAGTTAATAAAAAATAATAATAATAAATAAAAAAGCAAGCACCAGTTGAGAAACAGACGAATGTATGGCCTCCTCTACAAGCAAAGATCCTGTTGACAGAAAGTAAAAAAGGAATTGATAGAGAATGAAATACCCGTTAGCAGTTCTCTCCGAATCCCATCCCTTTAGGTCAGCCACTTCTTGGAGCGCTTGTTTCCATTTCGCAACATCTTCTTCCAAATACTTCTCACTTAAACGGGAGAAAGTCTTTCCAAAGCTTTCTATTTGGTATCGCACATGGGCCGGTTCAACACGGTAAAATATGGGCAAGACAACTTGCCCGACGCTCTTCATGCACTCTGTCATCTCAACGAGCTCTCGCAGGCACCATTTGCTCGAAGCGTAATTTGGAGAGAGAATCGGGATCGAGATCTTACTGTTCTTAATGGCCTGGAGAAGGTTGGTGCCGATCTCCTCACCTTCGCGAAGCTCATTGTCGTCTTTGAACACGCGGATTCCACCATCCACGAGGCCGTTGTAGAGGTGATCCACGATGGTTTTGCGAGTATCCTTGCCGCTGAAGCTCAAGAACACGTCGTAGTCTTCGCTTCCCGCCGAAGCGGTGGACGAACTAGACGCACCGGTATCTTCTGCTTTTCGACGTGTGCTCTTCTTGTTTCTTTTGATAAAATTGCGCGCGAGCACAGAGAGAAGAATCGACCCAACCAACACTGCAAAAGAAAGCCCAAACACTGCTAGATCGCGATTCATTTTTACTTCTCCAGTAACGCTTGAACCGATTTCTCTGTGAGTATCAAAGAATGAAAGGAAATGCCTCTATTTGGACGGTTTTGAGCTCGAAATGATCACTTGGCTATCTCTGCACCGTGTTTGCAGCGTTGCTAATAAAGTGGAAGAAAGGAAAGCAGGAGGTGAGGCATGAGGATGACGTGCAAGATAATCCAGAAATTATCTCAAAGTATCATACATTTCAAGATGTTCGTACATGGAATCGAGAGATGCCTTCAAATTTCAGGCAAATCCAACCAGGTGGTTCTACCTGTGTGTTCTAACTCGCAAGCTTGGAGAGTCAACTCCCTCTCGCTTTTTAATAAAGAAAGAACATCAAGAAGACTTCCCGTCAGCTCGAGAAGGAAAAACCAGAAAAGGAAAAGTTAAAAGCGGCCCCGCTCATTTTTTTGTAGGACCCCAAAGAATGGCTAGCATCTTGCTTTTTCCCTAATGGATGACCTTTGGAAAATATTTTCCAAAGGTCCTCTTGAAATATTTTCCACCACAACTGCTTGGCCTCGCTGGATCTGACAGGCGAAGAAATGAAAAATAGAAAAACGAAAAATAAAACAACCTTAAAAAATAATTAATAATTCGAATTTTTTGGTAATTTTTTCTAGGAAAATCAATTCCTTGACAAACGATGGAAATTGTTTTCCAATTCATTTTTAAGTCTTAGCCAAACATCGGAAAATATCTTCTTCTTTTTTCAAAAATAATTTGAGAAAATATCACATTTTTCGCGAAACAAATAGAGCCTTAATTTTGTATTTTTGGGCTAAATCAGAAGACTAAGATCGGGAGCGGAAGCAATGCGGTAGGTTCTTGCTGGGTGCTGGGGAGAGATTACAAGCACTGATCTTTTTTGCTTGCCATGTTTGTTCCTGGAATGAGATACTTTGTTAAGTTGCGGAGCCTGCGCGAATCCAAGGAAGATCTGAGAGTGGGCCGAGATGGAGATCCTCCGTCCGTAAAGAAATGCTCTTTCCCTTTGCCTTTTCTTTCTGAGAGGGAAGGAATTATTATCGTGCCATGCACGAGAATAGACTTGTGAAATAGATTACACTCTAGAATTGTACTAAATCGTGATGGTAAGAGATTTTCGTTACGTTCAACATGATTATACACGCCTTAAACCGTAAGGGATATGTTTTTTTAGTTCGGTTAAACTGAAAAATTCAAAGCCAAATTCTTTCAAAGAAATGTTAGGATAGACGTCACTCGTAGAGTGTGCCACGTGTCGACCACACACCGAAAGCAGTCACTCATTAAAAAGTGCTTTGGAGCACCACTTTACATTTATCTAACAAAACAAATTTCGTTGTGTCGACTTTAGATCTACATCTGCCATACGGACATAATTGATTTTATAAGCTTAGTTCTAAGCTCCGAAAAATAATGCTTTCTTTTTTCTGCGCAAGCACATCAACAATTTACTTTTCATTAACTTATGTCCTTTGATAAATGAAAAATTAACTGTGGGACACTCATGTTCTTACTTCTTCTTCTTCTTTTCAACTTTTGACCCAAATGTTCTCAGTACTATTGGTTTTGAAAATTTTTTAAATTAGACCACTTATTATAATGATGAAGAGTTTATTCATGGGACCTCATGTTCTGCTAGTCTTTAATTTTTCTTGAGCCAATCCGCAATTTTTTAAACGAAGCAAGCACGACACAAAATGTGACATGGTTTAAAGATTAAAGCAAAAGGGAGCAAGCAAAAAGCAAAGTGAGTTAGGTGTTAATAAAGCAGAGGGCCATCTGTCAACTCCATAGAGGCTGCCTCTCCATGCGCCAAAATACTTACATTTTAGGTTAACCACATGATGACCATGTTTCACTCGTTCCATGCTGATTGGTGGGTTACAAATATGAAGATCACTTTCCTTAAAATAAAAATAAAAAAAAAATAAACTTTAGGTCCAATATCAATTTACTCTGATTTTTTTTTTTTGTTCAATAAATCCTAAACTTTCACTCGAGTCTCAAATCTGCTCACGCGTCCAAAAATTGCAATTGATTTTTTCAAAATTGTCAACATTGGGAGGATGTTGTAGTTCCATATGAATGTGAAGGTGTTGATGAAGACGCAAGTTGAAATGATGAACCTCTAACTGGCCCTAATGTTGATGTTTTTTAAGAAACCAATAACGGATGGACGCATTGGCAAATTTGGGACTAGAGTAAAAGTTGAACTTTTTCTCAGACAAAAAAGATTTGGGATAGAATTGAGACTGGACCTAAAATTGAAGATTTTTTAGAGAATTACATCCATCTAATTAAGTTAAGTTTGCAGTCCATAACTTGGAAAGCATAAGATATGGTCAATGGAAATTTTCTCCAACCAGGTACGGAGGAAATATTGCCCATGATTAAATGCATTGACATCGCTTAAAAATGTGGAAAATTACTTAAGTCATATGTATTATATGACACTCTTAGGTTACATGCATTTAGAAGAGGAATGCCAAACCCTATCCCCACATTGTAGGGAAAATTTCGTGGTGCATGTCAGACCTAGAACTTCAAAAAGTTTCATCCCCTCCCCCAAACTTTCATTTTGGTGTGCTCACTAACCCAGTTGACCTTTTCCTGCTAACATGAGTGTGTGTCGCGGGCTAATAGATTTGGCCGCGGAATTAGCCCACGCGGCATCTGGCGAGCCGAGAACGTCAGGCCAGCCTTCCTTCTCACGTTGTCCTATAGAGTAGTGATCACCAAACGCCGTGTAAGCCAGACCTCACACTAGACAAGGGACATCGAACAAGATTTGAACCACCGGTTATACAAACCTATGCATGAGTAGAAGGCTTTTCACAATTATTGGGGGGGCCATGTCCCGCCCCGCTCTTGAATCCATCCTTGTATGCCCTTTTGCAATAGGCTTGGTTGTTAATAATGCAGATGGAGAGTTGATTGATAGATGTCCGACAGCAACGGTTTTTGATTTAGTGGTTGGATTTCTTCTGCAGGATGTCTCCAGCTATGAAAATAGATTGCATGTGCTTTTTATATTAGGAGAATGTTGCTCAAGTATGCTTGCTTTTGGCAGCCACCATGGAATACTATCTCAAGTCTATCTTTGCCTTTGGGCCTGCACTAGCTTCTCCTCTTACAGAACTGATCTGATTGCTGTTCTTGAAGACTTGGTAGAAATTGCTTGCTGTAGATTTATTTACCTTACCACTTGAGCTGTTCGTGCATCCTACATTTATGCGAGTAAAACTTAGTTGCTTATCCATAACGGGACACAGTAGCTTTCAAAATACTTTTCATTATGACCAAGACAAGGCGGCGGTTATGATGAATTTCAACTGTCGGTAAAACTTCGTTGTTGTTTTGAGCTCTTCCTGTGCAGAAGGAAGAAAACTCACAGGTCTTGGCCTCCTTGTGCAGATCAAATGTCAGCGGGTAGGAGTATAACCTGCAGATGACAGAGATCGCGGGAAAACGAACTCTGTTTTTAGAGGAGGGCTTTGGAGATCTCTTGTGTTCTCCTCACACTTTATTTGCTAATTCGATGCCGAGGACTCGAAGTGTTTGACATTTAATTATCTGTTTAGGAGATGCTTAGTGTTGTGAATACGTCTCAGAGGATCTTCAGCTTTTGAACTGATGAATAGGAGTTGGGGATAGGGGATGCGTGAATGCTTTTTCTCTTTCCCCTTGTGTTGATGTACATGACTCTCTTCTCGTCAATTGTTGGCAACTTGTAAATGTGAGGTTGATGGTGGCATGTCATCAAAATTCAAATGATCTAATCGTTTTTTGCAAGATCATTGGTGGAAAGCTTTGTGTGTGATGCATGGTGTTTAAAAATTGTGCTCGTTCAAGTGGTCGTTCAAAGTCATAAAATCGAGGAAAAATTCCGAATAACAACCACAAATGCTCTCATTTTCTCAAATAAGGACCTAAAGTGGTCTTTATTTCAAATAAGATCCTGAAGTGCCCTCATTGTCTCAAATAAGGGCATGAAGTGGCCATGGATGTTTCAAATAAGAGCCTAACCTCGCCGGCCGGCCGGCTAAATATTCCGACCGATCATGGGTATTTCCGTCAAAATACAATTTTAACCTAATTTTTAGTTAAATTAAATTAAAAATTAAAAGGTAAAAAAAAAGAAAAAGAAAACACAGGATGGGAGGACAGTCTCCTATTTGAGAAAATGAAGGCACTTCGGGCCCTTTTTTGAAATTTTTCCTGAAATCGATTGAATTAAATAAAAGGTTTTGTCTGTACGGTGTTTATTTAAATACGTATATCATTTTTTATTGAACACCGGAACTTTTGCCTAACGCAAACAGTTGCCCGGTTTTTTATTGTGCAAGGATTATATTCCTAAAGCACAATTTGCTTGATTGTGTTCGTTAAAGGACTCATAAATCTTGGTTCGTTGAATCCGCGGTCGGACGAAGTGCGTCCGATTCTGATTTCTTTTGTGAGGAACCACTTGCTGTAGCATTCGGTTGTGATGGAGATCGGGGCTCGTTTGCTCATTGTAGGAAAGTGACAAGCGAGGATGGCTTGATTTCGAGTTTGTCTATTTTTGCAGTTTCGAATGAATTGTTTTTTCTCGTGATATGTGTGATAAATGTCTTAAAGCTGTGCTTAACTGGTTGCTCTGGGCACTCGATAATCAGACTTGGTTTCGGTTAATTATCTGTTTTAGTAGTATATATTCCGAGGCAAATGAGCTTCAAGAGTAAGAGAGAAACAGATGAATATCAGGTGCAAAGCAATTGCAATTGTTGAAAGGAGAATAGAGTTCATTTCACTTGTGTAAATACAATTGAGAATTAGGAACTGTGTTTTCCCTTTTCTCCTTTTTGGTTGTGATCTTGAAAGCTCAGCAGCTCTTACTTCCATGGAACATGGGGGAATGGAGGGAACCTCCATCCTTATCTTTAGCTGACGACATTGAATGAGAAGAAACAGGGGTAGCTTTGATAATGAAAAGTAGGAAAATTTTACAGGCAAACATCATCGTAAACGTGAACTATCATGCATTTCTGTTGCCTGCAGCTAAGGCGTTGGTACTAAGTGGGGACGTGGGTCTAACTCTTTACTACCTTGCCTTTTCGTTTTTTCATTTTCTGTTGATTCTGTCTCACCAATGGTTTGGATTAAGAGCAAAATTGGTGGAGTGAGTTAAATCTTGAGATATTTCGGTGTGTGTTAGATATATTCTGCATATATGAAGAAATTTGTTCAATATCCATTTCACTTCTAAAAATCTGCCTGGCTTGCAACTTTTTGTGATTTTTTTATGAGATAGAATCTCAATCTCCAGAGTTTTGACTTGCACAACTCAAAGTCCTCTCTTTGAAAATTTGCTGATAGCAAGTCTTCTCTTGAACAGGTTGTTTATATGGCTCTGGCTGGCTCTTTTCCTTTCAATTCGTTCCTGTCTGGGGTCCTTTCTTGTATTGGGACAGCCGTCCTGGCTGGTGAGTGGGATAGTCAATTGTAAACTTTTTGGATTTGCATATCCCAATTGCTTTGGTTCATTGGCTACAGTTCGTCTCCGTATCCAAGTGAACAAGGAGAACAAGGAATTCAAGGTAACCTTCCATCTGTACCACTTGTTTTTAATTATTTGTGAAGAGGGAGACACCCACCTCACTGTTGCTAACTTTTGGGCAATACTGTACCTGAACACAGCAATAGCTTAATAATTGGTTCTAACCTGATTAATGTTGCTTATCTTACGATTTGCAGGATTTACCACCCGAGCATGCTTTCGCAGATTTTGTTCTCTGCAATTTGGTGCTTCACTTGGTGATTATGAATTTCCTTGGTTAAGTCGGAGCTAGGGTTTTTGCAGGACCTACATATGGAGAGGGTTTTGTGGAGCGATTAACTAGTAGTTAAATATTAGTTGCTGATTCATTTTGCTTTACTGGACTGTGAGGTACAACAATGCTAGTGATATCTGAATGACAGACTCGTTGGACTTGAGGATTTTGTGGAGTGAATGGAGAGCCGAAATTTCATGTTCATGTTTATGAAGTACACAGAAAAAGTATAATTTCTGCCAAGAACTCCATAGCTTGCTTTATTCGATTAGCTCACTTTTGTATCGTGGTGATGTCAGTCAGGGATGTCAACGGGTCGGGTTTCACAAGTAATCCAAACTTTTCTGTTTAGGTTAGCTGGGTCGGTTTCAGTTTAGCTAGTCATGTGGGTGTTCTTGACACCCCTGGTTCTCTATAACTCCAATGGCAAAGGAAATTTTGATGGACTTCGCTGCTCCCCAGCGCCATTATGATTGAAGGATTGCGTCTTTCTCGATTAGTGGCACGGGACGTGGGCAGATTTTGTCATTTTTTATTCACGAAATAGACTGAAATTCACCACAAGTGCGAACTCTCTCCCTTTGGCAACTAATATTGAAGATTTGGATAAAGAAGGGTGAATCTTCCTTTAGGGTGGTGACTCTTTAACAGTGGTGAGGGGAATGCATATTGTATATGTAATGTCAGTTTAGGATCTAATCATATTCCTCAAGAATTTGTCCTTAGTTGTTGGTAAAGATAATGCTAGATATAATAATCTTACTACCTCTAGCTTTTCCTGGAATTGTTGTCATTAGGATCTTCGAAACGCTCTAATCAATTTCGTTAGTATGGATGGACATTGGATATAATAAACTTGCTCTCGCTTTCTCTGTTTTCAAACGTTTCTGTGCTAGCCCCGTCTTCACATGGGAACAACCAGGACTCTCGTTTGCTTTCCTTGTCATTGCATGCTTACAAACGATTTCTTTAAATTGAATAGAAGGTATCAATTGAAGTGAAACGATGTAGAAAAATTCCACTAAGAGAAACGATGTCGTAGGGTTCTCAAGTGGTGAGCTTCTAGGAACTCACTGTACCAACGTATATACTACCTAACTTGGGCACATTAACTTACTTGGATGTGCAATCAGTTACCTTCGGTCCTGGCCGAAGGCCCCAGTTAGCCTTAGAGGAAACCCCGTGCCCACAAAGGTCCGAAGATGAGGAACGGTCTATCAAGTGTACGAATTAAACCAAAGTACCCTCCCGGTGAGGTATATCTTGCTATTTCGAAGGTCCAGAATGAGCATCGGCGGAACAAATCCACATTGCATAGCGTAAAAATTCTAATGCTTGAATGAATAAAACATAAAATATGAAGCTGATTTTTCAAAACGGGATGAATTCGATCTATATTCTGTCCTTGGTCAAATTCAACACGTAAATCTCATCAAGAATCCAAAATGGCGAGGGGATCTTGTGAAGCGTACAATTGCTTATCTGAAGCAACTGTTCTTCCATTTGAGCATCCTCATGGATGAAATGAAATCGAAAGTATCTGCGTAGACAAATAAACATAACCAAACATATGTCAACAGGGAGGAAGCAAATCATTCTTCAAAGTTAGTATTTCGAGAAAATTATAACTCAGTCATTGATAGCTTATCCAGGATGAGCAATCTTACTTGATGGCTGTGACATTTGATGTGCTTAGAAGGCATTCTGATGACTGTTGGCATTCTCAGGAGACTGATTTCTCCGAAGCATCATGTCATGCTCCTCTCCATCAGCTTCTCCGTTCCTAGAATCACGTAAAAGAAGGAAAGCAATACCCTTTTGTCGTGGAAAGTGATTAAATTCGACCTAATCATATCATGTAAAGGGAAAGGAGACAAAAAGAAAATAATCCATCTTTTTATTCGGTGATTAAATATCAAAACATTTCCTTTGTACATTGCTAATATCAAATGGTTAATACGTTAACTATAGAAAGTTTTTAGTCGTAAAAAATATTTAACAATGGCAGATTCAGGGCACGATACTCCTGAAGCATTGTGTCAAGAAAAATGGTGTTATCAAGTACAAAATGCTGATGAAATTGGCAATACATCTCGACAATGAACAGTGTGACCTGCTTTATTTACCTTTCGAAGGAAACGTGAATCGTTCCCAACATTGTGGCCACAGTGCTCGACTCATCGAAGCATTCTTTGCATGAACCAATGAGGGCATAAGAACACCTCAAGTGCCAATATTTGTGTACACCGCTCACTTTGGTACCAACATTTTTTTGGGGATCACTTAAGTGTCAAATCGGAGAAAAAAACGATCACTTTAGTGCTAACGACGAGAAATTTCGGCCACCTCACCGGAGTTGGCACTTAAATATTCATTTTTCAAAAAAATTGGCACTTAAGTGATTCAAAAAATGATCACTTTAATGCTAAATCAGAGAAAAAACCTAAACTTCGCGAAGCTTCAAGCACCCTTTAATGTTCAAATCTTTCAGGTTATCAAAGCACGAAGAGGTCTGGTAAAGTTTCAATGGATCTGCACCCCTCGATATCCAACTTTTCCAAGTTTTTCAATCTCTCAAGGCCTTTAATTTCGACTAGATTTTGGCAATCGTAAAAGCATAATATCTTCAAACGTGTTAATCGCGAAAGGTCCGGTCTTACAAGGGACTGACAGTCCCCTAACCGTAGCTCTTCCCAATTTTTCAATTTGTCAAGGCCTCGAACTTGAACTATATCATCCTCTACTGGACAAAGAGCATCATCTGACTTAGAGAACCTACCCAAACACAAGGATCACAAAGACTCTAGATGTTCCACACCGTCGAGGTTGGACAACTTCCCGCATCTTGATACCGTTAATTCTCCTAAGTACTTTAATGCTTCCACACCCTTGATTTCTGTCAACTCGCTGCACGAATCAATACTTAATTTTGACAAGCTCGGTAACTCTTTCAACTGATCACAATCTTGGACGAAAAGCTCCGATGTCCCTGAGGGAAGCTTCGGCATGGATTCCATCAATCGGCAATCCACAACGACGCGCACTTTTAAGTGGATTAGATTAGAAAGTTGAGGCAAAGTGCGATGCTGACAAGTGACTCCCAAAAATGTCACACAGGCAGGAAGCTCTGGCAACAACCGAAAATTGTCACTTCTTCTTAAATCAAGGCATTGCAGAGAACGCAGCTTACTGATGTTTTGTGGCAGCGATTGAAGCATCTTACAGTCGCCTAAATCAAGTTCCTCAAGAAAAGAAAGCTTATCGAATTCGTCAGGGAAGATGGAAACGCATGTCGAATGTAACCGAAGTATCTTCAGTGAAGACAACCTATCCATATGAATTTCTCCTCCCAGGCTCTCGCATTTTGTGGCATCTAATTCTTCAAGGTTTCCCAACTTGCTAATAGTACTTGGTAAACTTCTCAATTTCTTATTAAAATCAATATGCAAACGCCTCAAGTTTTTCAAATCCCCAATGGATTCAGGTAATTCACGAATGCCTGAACATGACAAGTCCAACGAGATTGACTGTTCGAACTTCCCAATTGAGTTGGGGATATAATTGGGAGCATGGTCAGAAGGGTAATCCTTCAGAAGCCTCACTCCGCCTAACATCAGGTGCTCCAATTTCACGAGGGATTCACGAGGGATCCGATGCTCTCTGGAAGTGTACATAACCGGGGGCGTTCACTCAAGTGAAGGGCCAACAAATTTACCAAATGGCTAATTGAGTTGGGAAGTCCAACCAATGAGCTGCAATCAGCGGCATTATGAATCTCCAGCTTCTTCAAAGAACCGATACATGGAGGGATTTCCTTTATAGCAGTCTCGGCTATGTGAAGTTCCTTCGGTTCTTCCAACTTGCCCATTTCTTGAGGCAGCTCTTTGAGTTTCTCACATTTGCACGAGTCCAAATAAACGAGGCCCTTGGCTTCTCCAATAGAATGGTGAATTTGCTCCGGATTATCACATCCTTCGAAGGATAATACCTCCAGATTTCGGAAGGCTGAGGGATCAGGAGTAGCTTTTAAACAATGGCAATTATTAATGCTTAGAGCTTTCAACTGCTTCGCCACCTGCGAAAAAAAAATGATTGTCAAGTTGTTGCTCATCATTAGAAACAAAAGACAAAACAAGATGCTCTCCGTCTGACCTTGAGATGACACCGACCTTTCCAAAGCTTTGAAATGTCACTTCGAAATAATTCAAGTGCGACTAATTTCTCTAAATGAAAACTAGTAGCCACGGATGCAGGACACCCAAACCATGCAAGGTATCGCAACTTAGGAAGCAACCTTTTGGAATCTCCCATCAGTTTGGCGCCATTTACTACAAGGAGCCTTAACTTCGGTAGCGTCTCAAATTGCTCAGTTGTGAATTCACTCTGCGAGTAGTCTTCGAGGAGCCAAAGGGCTTGAATGCGATCTTTTTGAATTCCTTTCACAAAAGGTTGCATCAAATCAGCTAAATTGGACCCATTCTATCGATGTGAAGTTGTCGCTCAGGTCAGACCAGATTTTATCATATATTTGATTATTTGTAATAATAATAATAATAATAATAATAATAATAATAATACGATTACGTGTACATAATACAGCTTATATTTCTCGACTAGACGTTCATGCCATAAATGAATGATAGCTGATATATTGAATGTTCAGTTGGGCAAATTGCATAAGACCTTTTGTGACCATATAGAGCTGATTTAAAAATTTGTGGCCATGTAGAGCTGAGTTTTTCGCATTTATACTTCAAGGCGGGGGAAAGTACAGTGGTTTCCTTGTAAACCAGGGAGATTACACGACTATTTTTTATGATTTTGAGCTTGAAACGATCATTCGATTATCTCTGCGCTCTATTCATAGCGTCAATGATAAAGAGAAAGGAGGGAAAGCAAGAGGCGAGGTGGTAGGATGAAGCGCGAGATAGAGCTTGACTGATAATTCAAAGAATCTCTCAAAGTACCATACAATTAATACGTCCATATTGAGAATATAGAGATGCCTTCAAATTTCAGGCAACTACTTCAAACAAATACACACGGTGACGGTTCTCCCTCTATTTTCTTACTCGGTTGCTATTGATAGTACTCTCTCTAAATGAGTTGAGCTAAAGTTACTATGGCGTAGCTTTTTGAATGAGTTTCAACGCATGTGAACATGTCGAAAACTTACTAGGGCGTACAGAATAATTTATTTTGGTCCCATTTCCCGTGGACAAAATAAGCAAGTTGAACTAGACTTTTCATTGACTCTTCGCGTTTGTAGGCTCTTTCTCCTATAATTGACTATTGGAACTAGTGCTACGAACCAGCTGGGTGATTTGGGAAACCCAATCTCGAGGATTAAAATGGATTAGTACAACAAAACGCAAACATTTTTATATTTCAAATTTTTTAATTTTGTGTTTTTGGGCTAAATCAGAAGACTAAAATTGGCAGAGTAATCAATGTGGTAGGCTCTGATTGGGTGTCAAGTAGAGATGACCAAGCATTTGATCTTTTTGGCACTTGCAGTGTTTGTTCCTGGAATGAGATTGAGATCCTCCGTGCGTAAAGAAATTCTTTTTGCTTTGCTTTTTAGTCCTTTTTTGCCACGACATTAATATTGTAGCTAAACGCAAGGAAAAAGAAAGAAAGTAATATATCACATTATACTAGTCTATTGATCCGTGCTATGCACCAGATAAGATTTGTGAAATGGATTACAAGAAATTATTATTCTAGAAGTGTACTTGATCACTCTTAGGTTCCGCGAATGCGAAACCTCATTCTTACATTTAGGGAGAAAGTGCCCTCGTAACTTTGAAGTTGATGCATAGCAGACTTTGAACTTCATAAAGTTGCATTTCCCCTCTCCCAAACCCGAACTTGTATAATGGTACGCTAATTAAGCCCGTCAATATGTAGCGTCCACATGACAAGGGGGAGGGAAAAAAAAAACAATTAGCAGAGGAAGACCAGAAGGTAAAAGGAAAACCTAACAAGCCAGGTTCTAGGATTAAAGTCGAAGCAAGAAAATTCCAAAGCTAAGTCGATTCGGGCTTGTTCTCAGAGATTTACCATGTGAGGTTTTAGTGTCCTCAGGTACCACTGATGGAATTTAGTAATCCAAAACTGGAAAAGGACCAAAATCTACGCCTTTTCTTCGACCGAACATATTCTAGGATGGAATCCTGGTGAACGGAGAGGATCTCTTGAGACTGACGGGGACAGCACTGATCAAATGATGAGGAACCTGAAGAGATTTGAAGTATGGACCGAGAGTAACCTGATCAGAGCCATCCTCGGGGTTGTCCAAAAATTGAAGAGAGAGCTCGCCTTACTCCTCCAACTCCTGAAGATCATCGAGGCGAGCAATGTACGTCTCAGGACGATAGTTGAAGAAACTGGAAGCTTCGACAGTAGGAGCCGTTTTGGAGTTGGAGGAAAAGAGAGGACTATGGTTGGAATCCGGAATTTGAAACGAGGGAAATTTGGGAGCAAAGGTTGAAGACGAGGGAGTATGCAAAAGACGAACATGGAAAGGTGAAATCTTTGCTCTGGAGTCAAGGATGCCGTCGACGTCCTCTCTCTTGTAATGGAAGCTGCTTTGCTTGCCGGAAGATACCTCCACAAGCCCTGAATCTCTTTCCTCCTTCATGATCACCCCTTTCTTCCTGCTTTTTTGTCCTTGTCTGTTCTCGTTCTGTTGCAACAAATGGGAAAAATTATGGTTGTAAAGTGCCTCTGTTTTCCTTTCCTGTAGAATTGGATGAGTAATGGAAACTGACAATGGAATTCAATCATAATTGCAGAAACAAGAACATAAAGTGGCCACAGAGTTAAAAACCCAAGATCCGCGTACAAACTTAGAACGCCAAATAATGCGAATCGAACATACTACTCTACACTTTTATCCTAAATTAACTCAGAATTTTGCGTTTTCATTGAAGAAAAACGCAGAACTCGTTGATGTTTGCGTTGTTTGGAACCTGAATCGTTTGGAGCACCGTGTCGTGGAATCGAAGCGGAGGCTGAGTTGGTCGGGCTATTTCTCGACGGCCATGGAGGCTTATAAGCGGTGGTGGGTTCGGAGGAACAAGGAGTATGTGCACTCCTTGGAGTCTCTGGCCAACGTAAACTTCTCGACTTTCTCTTCATATTCTCTATTATTAGTCATGGTGTGTGCATGGAGTGAATTCGGTGGTGAGTCGATGAACTGTCTTTTGCAGAATGTTCCTGCGACGTTTGGTTCACAAGTGTCCTGTGAGAGTATGGGGATGGTACTGAATTAGTGGTATGAGCTCGTGCCTTCGTGGATGAGAGGATTTTCCAAAGATACTGTATTTTTTTGTTGATCGGTTTGTAGAAAGTCTTATGTGAAGATTGGGATGAGAGGAATCTATGCGAGGGGTTTTTATCTATTGCAGTAGGTTGAATTGAAAGACATGATACAGTTTTTTTTTTTGGTGTTGTAGTTGTTGCCGTAGAGGGGGCTTGGCAACTGCTATATACAGTTTAAGTTTGTGCACTAACCACAATTGATGTGTGATGCAATAGGGTGATGACTTGAGCATGAGATAATGGAACAGAATTACTTACTTTTTTCTTTCTTTCTGTGGGTTATTTAGGTGTGAAGTAAATTTTCTGAGCCTTCGAGGGGTATTATTGTTGCTCATGATTCTGTTCAAATAGTATGAGAGTAGAAGGGAACTTTCAGTATAAGTACTCAGAAGCAAGAGGCGAATTGTAATCCACAAATTGCTTTACTGGGGCAATCGCAAGTTCTTGGAAGCATAAGAGAACTGCAACTAGGCTGCTTAACTTTCCCTTTAGCAAGCTAGTTTGTATGTGGGTGATCTTAATTTTCGCCAGAAAGTGACTACTTGGGGGGGGAGAGAGAGAGAGAGAGAGAATCGTGTGCTCTTCAGCAAGAGAGTAATAGCTTAATCGAGAAGTGGAAAGAAATAGAGAAGCAAGAGAATTCAACACAGGGAATTTAGAGAAATGTCCTCGGTTTCCCAGCCCATCATTCAAGAATTAACTGCAGTCTCAGTAACTATGACAAACCCATCTTCTTTGTTTCGATCTGGCTTCTTCATAAGAGTCATGACAATCTTAAAACTTTCAGCGATATTGCTAAGTCTCGTCTACTTAGGAAGATGAATGGAGCGTCCACCATTACCAACTGACAACCATAGGAAAAGTCAAGATATGATGTTTTTGACCGGCCACTTCTCCCATTGTATGGAAAGGTCTAGGCTTAAGCTAGGGGAAAATGAAACATTTGCTACTCAAATTATATGCAAGTGAAAATACTTCTTTTTCGGTTTTCAACTTGTTCTAGAACTTTTGGGGTAAGCACGTGGAATCATATGACGACCCAAACGTCCAAATAAACATTAGAATGAAAATATTGAGAAAGATGTTTTGTTGGATCAATTGAAATGGATTATTTTTACTTGAAAGCAAGTGCATAGTACAACACAGAAAAGGACCAAATTCAAAGTTAAGTTTACTTAACTTCCACTTGGTATTTCGGTTTTTTTCTCTATAGCATTTTTCAGTAGATCCTTTTCATAAGTAACCATGATTGAATTGGGACTGTGAATGACCTGAGGAATGTTCCCATGTGATATTTGTTCCTTTCTATGTCAATACTGGGATTGGATATGTCTTTGAAGTTGTATGACAAAAGATGATAAATCATAACAGAGCCCATTGCATTCCTTTCATCAGTATACATTTAGTGTTGATGCAGCCCGTTCCTGGGCAGCCCGACAAGGAGGACTTTGTCATTAATAATATGAATATTGGAAGTAACCTAGTTGGCTGATGTGTATGTGTCCTTTACATAAGAAGGCATAAGCCATCTTTCACTGCAGTCCTTGTGAATGGGTTGCCACAGATTTTGGTTCATATTATTGCGGGTCTTTATCTCCTGTACTTCTCAACGTAGTCTTTACTTGGAAGATTTTGCAGTTGACTAACTTGTAGTGATCTGTTGTCTGCGATTGCATTGGCATTAAGCTCTATGTGAGCTGGACAACAGAGAAAATGGTTAAAGAAGCATGACGACATGTCTTTGACAAACATCTGGACATTTTAATTGTTTAACAGGGTTTGACATGGCTGCTGCCAGAGCGATTCTCTTCTTCGGAGATACGACCAGAAGCAGGTTTTGTGATAATTTGGTAACTTTTAGCTACATATTTCAACTTAGGGTTTGAAACACCTTTTCTGCATCAAATGCCTTTCTGCTTGCCCTATGAGATAGAGTTAGGTTGAATTGAACATACAAGTGTGAGAAGTTGGTTACATTTAGCTACTCGTTTTCGAATGAGGTTTTGAAGGACCTTTTTCTGCATCAATTGCGAATAGGAGAGATTGTTTGGTCAAAGTGGAACCAGACATATGTAAAGATGTTTAAAGTGCTTTAAATCTTCACATATAAAGAAACTCAAGATAGCATGATTGACTAATAGGCCATCACTTCCTTAAATTGTGGGGTTCTATTCAAGGAGTAAACGGTGTACATGCAAGCCCATGTTCATTTAAATTTAGGCTGCTTGTTCTTATAGAATTTTGACTATTGTTTGGCACATTTTTCTCCTCATATATAATGAAAGAATATGGAGTTTTACTGGGAAAGTTTGTCATTTTACTGCAGTGACTGCTATCTTGGGTGTCATAACTGCCATCAATGAACACATAATTGATACCACCCCATCTCAGATCCACACTGGTCATCCTGAGCCCTCTACATTTCCTTATTCGTTATGCATATCTGCATTGAAGGGCTTGGAAACACTTGTTGAAGTCGTAGCACAACATTACTACGGTGATACCAAGAAGTGGAACTTCATTGCAGCTATAGAGGCCATTAAGTGAGTTACGATGATGTTAAATGACTTTTCACGTAGCCATAGTTTGTGTAGTTTCCTGATGTTCTGGTAGTCTGTTTGAACCAGGTTTTTGGTTAGGTTAGCCATGTTTCGGAATTGTGGCTATAGGATGCTTCTACAGGGCAGGGAGATTCCAAATTCCGAGGAGACATCAGAAGTTTCCTCCTCACAGTCCAGACCTGGAGATTTCGGAAAACCTGGAATTTATAGCGGGCCCGGTTCTTTCAGGAATAGCTTTGGGCAGAATGGGTGGAATCTGGAAGGAAGAGTACTGTCAGCGTTAAGCAGATTTGGAGAGAATGCCAGAATGGTTTCTGACCCAGCGTGGTTGCGCAGGGTGCAGCAACAGAATGCTATTATGGAATCTCTCGGTAGGCATGTCGGTAGGTTGTTAGTTGAACCTTGGTGAAGTTGTATAGTGTACTTTTGCTGATACATTTTGTTTTATGACAGCTCCAAAGGCAGAGAAATCAACATTGTCATCTATTTTGTCCGAGAAGGGTGTGCACGGATCGTTATATCTCATGGGGGGAGATCCTATTTATCGCAAGGCCACTAATCTATGTTTTGTTTATTTGAAAGTACGGAACTCGGTCCTGCACTCCTTGGATTCCTTCGCTGGCCATGGATGTTGTCGGCATTGGCATCTTTTCTCAAGTTACATTGTCTGGGTGGGGTAGTAGAGACCGCAAGTTTCAGTACACCACTTCAGAAAAAGATGAGGTTAGAGTCTCTAGTTATGTAATCGTTCATTTGAATTTGTCCATTTGGCATGCCCAGGCTTGTATCACAATGCTTTTGGACTGGCGTTTCTTCAGCCATCTAATGTCCAGATTAATGTGTCAACTTGTGTTCTTTTTCCCTGTAAGTAGTTAAAAAGAAGAAAGCTACTCTGGGCACTCTATTCCTCATGAGAGATCCATTCTTTAGCAAATACACAAGGTGTTGGGATTTGATGAATAATCCCATGGGAAGTGAATGAGAAATGAAAGAGGGAGAGTCCCACATAGGAAAAAGAGTAGATGGTGGATGGGTTTAAATATTGGAACTTCACAAATGGGTTTGGGCCCCAAGGGGCATCGCACTTTTGTGGACGGGGGAGGACTTACGCAAAGGTCGATCGGTTCGGGCCGCGCCGGGCCCGGGTCCGCGCGTTTATTTAATTCCATCAATTTTATTTTTTATTCTATTCTTTTTAAATTGAAGGGACACGATTTGAATAGACATATTGGACATTCTTTTTCATCCGAACAGATATGATTGTTCGGTGTTGAACGAATAGACATGTTAGACCGACGAACATACATGTTCGTTCGGAATAAAGCGAATGAACGTATCTGTTCGAACAGAACAAGAACAGTTTTTGGTTCGCATCCCTTCATCAATGGACATGTTCTGCTTCGCAACTCTTCACTTCATTGTTTATAAATACAAAGAGCGACCATCACTTTCAAAACTACTGACATTTTTTCACAAGACATTACTCATCTTCATTTGTGCGATTGTTCTACAAATTTGCGTTCGAATGAGTCCTTTGAAGACGTACCGCTTCAAAGGAACGCGATCCGTTCTATCCTGGGAGACAATTGTCCGACGTCCTCGGGTACAGATTGAGGGGGCAAATTCGTCTTAAGGACACAACGACTTTCGTTGGGCTCGGATCAATATTCTGATTTCTACTTCGCGTTGGCTGCAGGTTAGTCATTTGTTCACATGTCTTTCTGTACGAACTTAGCCAAAGAGTAACGACAACAATCTTAAGACGAATTTCTTCATACTTCTTGTTTTTGCGCTTAGTTCGTATTTTTTGTTGTGGTGTTCGAATGATCTTTCTCGAACTTCTATCGTATCGTTTATAAGAGTTGTTTTTCGAGATAAGCGTTTTCTTTTTTCTCGTGAATATTGTAAGTATTCTGTGTGGTTGTTCATTTCGTATACTGTTTACGATTTGAAGAAAGTGTTCGGTTAGGCTTTTGTGTTAATCTTCGTCGTTTTCATTATTAAATTTTATTTTCCATAGAAATGGCTTCGTCTTCGACTCCGATCACCCCTATTCCGAATCATGGAGAAAAGCCAGAAAAGTTCAATGGTACGGATTTTAAGAGATGGCAACAAAAGATGTTGTTCTATCTCACGACCTTGAACCTGGCTAGATTCCTCAATGAGGATGGTCCTAAATTGGACGATGGAGAGACTAATAAGGAAAAGGTTGCTGCTGTGGATGCATGGAAGCATTCTGACTTCCTATGTCTCAACTATGTCCTCAATGGTCTGGACAATACTCTCTATAACGTCTATAGTCCGCTGAAAACGGCTAAGGAGTTATGGGAGAGTCTGGACAAGAAATATAAAACTGAAGATGCCGGACTGAAGAAATTCATTGTCGGTAAATTTCTGGACTTCAAGATGGTTGATTCAAAGACCGTCTTAAGTCAGATTCAAGAGCTTCAAGTGATTATGCATGATATTCATGCTTAATGAATGACTCTAAGTGAGTCATTTCAAGTGGCTACCTTCATTGAAAAACTGCCACCGTCCTGGAGAGATTTCAAAAATTATCTCAAACACAAGAGAAAGGAGTTGTCACTTGAGGACTTGATTGTTCGGTTGAGGATTGAGGAAGACAATAGGCTCTCTGAGAAGAAAGTTGGCAAGAACCTAGAGGTTTCAAGGGCCAATGTTGTTGAAGAAGGATCAAAACCCAACAAGAAGAGGAAAATGCCTAATAAGTCTGGAGAGGGATTCAACCAAGGCCTGAAGAAGTTCGTCGGCAAATGCTTTAATTGTGGAAAGTCTGGACATCGAGCCAAAGACTGCAGAGCGAAGAAAAGACAGAAAACTCAGGCAAATATGGTGGAAGAGATTTCCAATGGTGTTGATGATATCAATCTGTCTGCTATGATATCCGAGTGCAACATGGTGGGAAACCCCAAGGAGTGGTGGATTGATACTGGAGCAACTCGTCATATCTGTGCAAACAGATCGATGTTCTCGTCCTACACAACTGTGGGGGGTGATGAAAAACTCTATATGGGTAATTCATCGACCTCTAAAGTTGAAGGCGTTGGGAAGATTGCTCTAAAGATGACATCTGGGAAAATCGTGACACTGAACAATGTTCTTCATGTGCTAGACGTTCGCAAGAATTTGGTGTCCGGATCTCTCCTTAGCAAGAATGGCTTCAAGTTGGTTTTTGTATCTGATAAGTTTGTACTCTCCAAAAATGAGATGTATGTAGGAAAGGGTTATCTGAGTGATGGTTTGTTCAAGCTGAATGTAATGACTGTTGTAACCAAGGATGATATGAATAAAGTTGCCTCTACTTATGTGCTTGAGTCTCCTAATATTTGGCATGCTAAACTAGGACATGTTAATTATAAATCAATAAAGAAATTAATTAGTATGGGATTATTACCAAAGTTTGACTGTCCAAGTGAAAAGTGCCAAGTGTGTGTTGAATCTAAGTTTTCTAAGCCTCATTTTAACTCAGTAGTTAATAGAGTCTCAGAACCTTTAGATTTAATACATACAGACATTTGTGATATGAAAACAGTACCTTCCAGAGGTGGTAAGAAGTATTTTATCACGTTTATAGATGACTGTTCGAGGTACTGTTATATTTATTTACTTAGCAGTAAAGATGAAGCTGTGAATGCTTTTAGAACTTATAAGTCTGAAGTTGAAAATCAGTTAAATAAGAAAATAAAAGTAATAAGAAGTGATAGAGGAGGTGAATATGAATTTCCTTTTGAGGAAATTTCTACCGAGTTCGGTATTGTTCACTAATTTACCGCTCCTTATACACCGCAATCGAATGGTGTGGCGGAAAGAAAAAATCGATCCCTAAAGGAAACAATGAATGCATTGTTGAACAGTTCTGGTTTACCGCAGAATTTGTGGGGGGAAGCTGTCTTGACAGCAAATTTTATTTTAAATAGAGTACCCCACAAAAAGACACAACAAACTCCCTATGAGAAATGGAAAGGCAGAATGCCTAACCTGAATTATCTCAAAGTGTGGGGGTGTTTGGCTAAGGTTGCAGTTCCTAAACCTAAAAAGATTAAGATAGGACCGAAAACTGTTGACTGTGTTTTTATTGGATATGCTCAGAATAGCAATGCATATCGATTTCTTGTTCACAAATCAGAGATCCCAGATATACATGTTAATACGATAATTGAATCAAGGGACGCTTCGTTCTTTGAAAATATATTTCCGTATAACATAGTATATGAACCAATTGATAATAATAAGAGGCCTCGAGATACTACATCTAGAAGTGATCCAATGGAGGATGAACCTAGACATAGTAAAAGGCAAACGACTTCTACGTCTTTTGGACCTGAGTTTCTGACATATTTGTTAGAGAACGAACCTCGGACATATAAGGAAGCTGTGACATCCCCATAAGCCCCGCTCTGGAAAGAAGCTATCAATAGTGAAGTTGAATCCATCTTGTCAACCCATACTTGGGAATTGGCTGACCTTCCTCCTGGTAATAAGCCATTACAATGTAAGTGGATATTTAAGAGGAAAATGAAAGCAGATGGTTCTATTGATAAGTATAAGGCTAGGCTTGTCGGAAAAGGCTATAGACAACGTGAAGGTCTGGATTATTTTGATACTTATTCACCTGTCACGAGAATTACATCTATACAGATGTAAATTGCTATAGCAGCCTTGTATAGACTTGAAATTCATCAAATGGATGTCAAAACAGCTTTTCTAAATGGGGATCTAGAAGAAGAAATATATTTAGAGCAACCTGAAGGGTTCATTGTTCCAGGACAAGAGAATAAAGTATGTCGGCTTATCAAGTCACTATATGGCTTGAAACAAGCACCAAAACAATGGCATGCTAAATTTGACAAAGTTATGTTGTCGAATGGTTTCAAGATTAATGAGTGCGATAAATGTGTTTACGTTAAGAACACTCATAATAGCTTTGCCATTTTATGTCTATATGTAGACGACATGCTTATAATGGGCAGTGATAGTGAGATTATCAAGAAGATCAAATGCTTGCTCGCAAGTAAATTTGATATGAAAGATATGGGGATCGCAGATATCATTTTAGGAATTAAAATCCGTAAAACGTCTGAAAGACTATCTCTATCTCAATCCCATTACATTGAGCAGATTCTTGAAAAAAGCAAGAATCTAGGCATATCACCAGTAAGTACACCGATAAATGTTAATTTACATCTTTCAAAGAATACTGGTGAAAGTAAGGCTCAAAATGAGTATGCCAGTATACTAGGCAGTTTAATGTATGTCATGAACTGTACTAGGCCGGACATAGCTTGTGCGGTTAGCAAGCTAAGTCGATTTACAGTTAGTCCAAATGAAAATCATTGGAAAGCTATGAAACATGTATTGGGCTACTTAAAGCATATTCAAGATTACGCTTTGCATTACACAAAATATCCAGCGGTACTTGAAGGATACTGTGATGCAAATTGGATAACCGGCACTAAAGACACAAAATCGACAAGTGGATATGTATTCACACTTGGTGGGGCAGCAGTGTCATGGAAATCATCCAAACAAACTTGTATTGCTAGATCCACTATGGAATCAGAATTTATAGCTTTGGATAAAGCCGGTGAAGAAGCAGAGTGGCTTCGAAATTTCTTGGAAGATATTCCTAATTGGCCTAAACCAGTGCCAGCTATATGCATTCATTGTGATAGCCAAGCGGCAATAGGAAAGGCAAGGAATGTCATGTATAACGATAAGTCTCGACACATACGTCGAAGACATGACACTGTAAGACAACTTCTTTCTAGTGGAATTATCACGATTGACTATGTGAAGTCAAAAGATAATGTTGCGGATCCATTAACAAAAGGCTTACCTAGAGAGATGGTTGTGAAAACATCGAAAGGAATGGGTTTAAGGCCTATAAATAAGTCGTCATAGCGGATACCCTACCTAATTGACTGGAGATCCCAAGATCTAGGTTCCAAGGGACAACTAAGTTATGAAGACTGTGGAGAGTACTGTAATTGTTTACTCATTCCTAGATGAAGACAATACGAATATGTGAAGGTTAAGCGAAATCGTTTAATGATTCTGAATTGAGTATGTGATATACTATATATTCAGAAATCACCTATGTGAGTGTGAAGTGAGGGCCGCTTCTATGAGAATTGAAAAGGCCGAATTCTCTAAAACACTCATGAGACCAGGCGGTGTTCATGGCCAAAACGAACACAACAGTGAGAACCAACTTTGTTCGAGAGACAGTTGTGTGATTTCTATTGTCTAGGCTTACACCAAAGATCGACAGTTCAAAGACATCAAGTCTACTGATTGACCGAGTAATCCCGATAGGTTTCACTAGGGAAAGTTCAAAGTCTCAGACTACTTATCCTGATGCAACGTTCTCTCATGGAATAATCGCACATTGCATTTCATACATACACGAAGAGTCGTGATATTTGAACATCTCATTCATGTGGGGGATTGTTGGGATTTGATGAATAATCCCATGGGAAGTGAATGAGAAATGAAAGAGGGAGAGTCCCACATGGGAAAAAGAGTAGATGGTGGATGGGTTTAAATATTGGAACTTCACAAATGGGTTTGGGCCCCAAGGGGCACCGCACTTTTGTGGACGGGGGAGGACCTACGCAAAGGTGGATCGGTCCACACGCGCGCGCGCCGCCGCCCGCCCGGCTTGGTTCGGGCCGGGCCCGAGTCCGCGCGTTTATTTAATTCCATCAATTTTATTTTTTATTCTATTCTTTTTAAATTGAAGGGACACGATTTGAATAGACATATTGGACATTCTTTTTCATCCGAACAGATATGATTGTTCGGTGTTGAACGAATAGACATGTTAGACCGACGAACATACATGTTCGTTCGGAATAAAGCGAATGAACGTGTCTGTTCGAACAGAACAAGAACAGTTTTTGGTTCGCATCCCTTCATCAATGGACATGTTCTGCTTCGCGACTCTTCACTTCATTGTCTATAAATACAAAGAGCGACCGTCACTTTCAAAACTACTGACATTTTTTCACAAGACATTACTCATCTTCATTTGTGCGATTGTTCTACAAATTTGCGTTCGAATGAGTCCTTTGAAGACGTACCGCTTCAAAGGAACGCGATCCGTTCTATCCTGGGAGACAATTGTCCGACGTCCTCGGGTACAGATTGAGGGGGCAAATTCGTCTTAAGGACACAACGACTTTCGTTGGGCTCGGATCAATATTCTGATTTCTACTTCGCGTTGGCTGCAGGTTAGTCATTTGTTCACATATCTTTCTGTACGAACTTAGCCAAAGAGTAACGACAACACAAGGTACTTATAGCTACCAGAAATTATATTCGGTGCGAAGTTTACATTTCTGGGATGAATCTCCCGATGGAAAACCACGTTACTTCTCTGCTATTTCAGGGAAAGGCTTGACAGAGCAGAGAAACTGTTGGAACCTGTTCCCCTTTTTGGGGCTCTTTCAGGTGTTCTTAAGTTCCCATTTTGCTTCTATTTTTCACGTTGGCCAAGATAAGGATACTTATGATGCGCAATTTCGCTGATTCCTTTATGGTTACTCATGCAGCTGAAGTCATAGAGCTGATTTTCGGAGCCCAAACACGGTATACGTACATGTCGGGCTCATAAGAGCGAAGCCTTAGAAAGCTGTGCTACACTTTGAGCCGCCACACCCGCCAGAAATAGAATGCAAGGACTGTATCCACTATCGTCACGAGTTACTGTGAGTTGAGGAACGATGTCTTGGCGAAGAAAATCGACGTTTTGATGTTCTCGGAAAATAACGCTGTAACTATTAACTGGTGAAGGTCTGCTGGAGATCCCCAATTGTACACTGGTTTCTTGGTCTTATGTGGCATATCGCCAAATCAGTGATTTCCGGGAAAATTGTCTGGGAGGACTATAATGGAATTTCGAGCAAATGTTCAAGACTAAATTGGCAGAAATGAAAAGTTTAGGGTTAAATTGGAATTCGTATAATAGATTTAAAACTAATTGGACAATTTCTCTTCCGAGGAAAAGACCCTGCGACGGGTCTCGATTATTCTCTTAATCTCACAACAGAACCACCTCCACATATAATTCTCTTTGGTTCACATGTCCCTATTTAAAATGACATCGTTTATTCAGTAATACATAGTATGCTATAGTATATCTCGCTATTTCGAAGGTCCAGAATGAGCATTGGCAGAACAAATCCACATTGCATAGCATAAAAAATTCTAATGCTCGAATGAATAGAACATAAAGTCTGAAGCTGATTTTTCCAGACGGGATCAAATTGATCGATATTCGGCGCTTGGTCATATTCGACACGTAAATCTCATCAAGAATCCAAAATGGCCAGGGAATCTTGTGCAGAAAATGTAGCAGTGGATCAAAAACATGTTAATGGCTTACCACGAAAAGAATTGTCAAGGGACTGAGATAACTGAATTTGAGGGTTTTCCTGGGAAGTACATATGGCTTATTTGCAGCAACTGTTCTTCCATTTGAGCAACCTCACTGACAAAACGAAATCGTAAGTACCTGCGTTTAGGCAAATCAACATAAACAAATAGATGTCAAGGGGGAAAGCAAATCATTCTTCAAACTCGGTACTTCGAAAAAAGTACAACTCAGATTTGCTTGTGATAGTCATCGATAGCTTATCCAGGACGAGCAATCTTATTTCATGGCTATGACACCTAACCTGCTTTATTTACCTTTCAAAGCAAAACGTGAATCGTTCCGGACATTGTGGCCAAAGTGCTCCTCATCACAGCATTCTTTTCATGGACCAATTGTTTCTCTCTTCTGCAGCAGTGCAAAGAACGTTTGAAATCCCGAGGTTGCATCGCTGAACGTCTTTTAGATTTTAGACATCTCGATTCCTGGAGCTCCTTGATCTCCACCAGTTCATGCGAGGTTGAACCCCTTCATTTCATTCAATCTTCGAAATTCGACAGATGTGGACAATTTGCAGAGGCTCGGAGTTGAATCCCTCATTTTTCCACATTCGCGACTTTCTCCAGCCCCTGAACATCACCAAGCTTCCAGCACCCTTTAATGTTCAAATCTTTCAGGTTATCGAAGCACGAGAGGTCTGGTAATGCTTCAATGGATCTGCACCCCTCAAAATCCAATTCTTCCAAGTTTTTCAATCTTTCAAGGCCTTTAATTTCGGCTAGATTGTGGCATTCGTAAAAGTATAACATCTTCAGATGTGTTAATTGCGAAAGGTCTGGTCTTACAAGGGACTGACAGTCCTCTAACCGCAGCTCTTCCAAGTTTTTCAATTTGTCAAGGCCTCGAACTTGAACTATATCATCCTCTACTGGACAAAGAGCATCGTCTGACTTAGAGAACATTCTCAACCACAAGGATCTCAAAGACTCTAGATGTTCAAGGCCGTCGAGGTTGGACAGCTTCCCGCATCTTACTACAATTAATTCTGCTAAGCATTTTAATGCTTCTAGACCCTTGATTTCTGTCAGCTTGCTGCACGAATCAATAGTTAATTTTGACAAGAATTTCAAATTTGACAAACTCGGTAACTCTTTCAACTCATCACAATCTTGGACAAAAAGCTCCAATAATCCTGAGGGAAGCTCCGGCACGGATTCCAGCAATCGGCAATCCACCACAGCGAGCTCTTTTAGGTGGATCAGATGAGAAAGTTGAGGCAATGTGCGATGCTGACAAGTGACTCCCAAAGATGTTAAACAAGGTGGAAGCTCTGGCAGCGACTGAAGATTGTCACACCTCCTAAATCAAGGTATTGCAGAGAAGGCAACTTACTGATGCTTTGTGGCAGCGATTGAAGCATCTTGCAGTCGTGCAAATCAAGTTTCTCAAGACAAGAAAGCTTATCGAACTCATCGGGGAAGCCAGAAACACCTGTCGATCTTAATCGAAGGAGCTTTAGTGAAGGCAACCGATCTATAGGGATTTCCCCACCCAGACTCTCGCAATTTGTGGCATCTAGTTCTTCAAGTTTCTCAAGACGAGAGAGCTCATTGAACGTGTCGAATAAGCCAGAAACGCGTGTTGAAGTTAATCGAAGGATCTTCAGTGAAGATAGCCCATCTATATGAATTTCCCCTCCTAAACTCTTGCATTCGGTGGCATCTAATTCTTCAAGGCTGCCCAACTTGCTAGTAGTACTAGGTAAACTACTCAATTTCTCACAATAAGCAATCTTCAAAATTTTCAGGTTTTTCAAATCCCCAATGGATTCAGGTAATTCGCAAATGCCTGATCGTGACAAGTCCAATTTAGTCAACCGTTCCAACTTCCCAATTGAGTTGGGGATATGAAAGAGAGCATGATCAACTTGGGGATCTTCTGGAATACCCACTCCCCGTAATGACAAGGATCTCAAAGACTCTAGATGTTCAAGGCCGTCGAGGTTGGGCAGCTTCCCGCTTCTTACTACAATTAATTCTGCTAAGCATTTTAATGCTTCCAGACCCTTGATTTCTGTCAGCTCGCTGCACGAATCAATACTTAATTTTGACAAGAATTCCAAATTTGACAAACTCGGTAACTCTTTCAACTCATCACAATCTTGGACAAAAAGCTCCAATAATCCTGAGGGAAGCTCCGGCACGGATTTCAGCAATCGGCAATCCACCACAGCGAGCTCTTTTAGGTGGATCAGATGAGAAAGTTGAGGCAATGTGCGATGCTGGCAAGTGACTCTCAAAGATGTTAAACAAGGTGGAAGCTCTGGTAGCGACTGAAGATTGTCACACCTCCCTAAATCAAGATATTGCAGAGAAGGCAACTTACTGATGCTTTGTGGCAGCGATTGAAGCATCTTGCAGTCGCACAAATCAAGATTCTCAAGACAAGAAAGCTTATCGAATTCATCGGGGAAGCCAGAAACACCTGTCGATCTTAATCGAAGGAGCTTTGGTGAAGGCAACCGATCTATAGGGATTTCCCCACCCAGACTCTCGCAATTTGTGGCATCTAGCTCTTCAAGTTTCTCAAGACGAGAGAGCTCATTGAACGTGTCGAATAAGCCAGAAACGCGTGTTGAAGTTAATCGAAGGATCTTCAGTGAAGATAGCCCATCTATATGAATTTCCCCTCCTAAACTCTTGCATTCGGTGGCATCTAATTCTTCAAGGCTGCCCAACTTGCTAGTAGTACTAGGTAAACTACTCAATTTCTGACAATGAGCAATATTCACAATTTTCAGGTTTTTCAAATCCCCAATGGATTCAGGTAATTCGCAAATGCCTGATCGTGACAAGTCCAATTTAGTCAACTGTTCCAACTTCCCAATTGAGTCTGGAAGTCCAACCAATGATTTGCATTTGGAGGCAATAAGCGTCTCCAGCTTGTTCAAAGAACCTATACTCGGAGGAATTTCCTCTATAGCAGTCTTGCTTATGTAAAGTTCCTTCAGTTCTTCCAAATTGCTCATTTCTTGGGGTAGCTTTTGGAGTTTCTTACATCCGTGCAAGACCAAGCTAAGGAGGCCCTTGGCTTCTCCAATAGAAGAGTGAATTTGCTCCACATTATAACATCCTCGGATGCCTAACATCTCTAAATTTTGGAAGGCTGAGAGATCAGGAGAAACTTTTAAACAATGGCAATCTACAAGACCGAGAACTTTCAACTGGTTCGCCACCTGCAAATAAAATGATTGATAAATTTTCTCAGTTGGTCATGCATTCTCAGCTCTCCATTATCTTCAATTTTTACTAGCGACATAGAACTCAACGTTTCGATCCCCATATTCGGAAGAAAATTACAAGCCTCCCACATGTAGGACGCACATCTTAAATCCAATTCATTGAAGAAATAAGCGATGTCCAAAAATATCTGTTGTTCCTCATAGTTTAATGCGTCATAACTTATCCTCAGCTTCTCTTGCACTTTATTATGTGGTACTTCCGTCAACTTCTTCAACGCGTCTTCCCAAAATCCTCGATTTCTCCCATACAAAAAAGAACCTACAACCTCGAGAGCTAAGGGCAGTCCTCCGGCAGTGGATACGACAGCACGAGAGAGAGACTCAAATTCACACGGAGGAGAGTCTCTCAGAAAGGCATGTCTACTAAACAAGATCAAAGATTTATCCTCAGCAATTTCCTTGAGTTCGTACTTGCAGTTCACATCATCAAGAACAGACCTTATTCTCGTGGTAATTATTATCCTACTTCCCTTCTCAAACCAGTCGTGTTTTCGAACCAAAGCTTTGATCTGATCGTTATCATCCACGTCATCTAGAAGAAGTAGGACTTTCTTACGTTTAAATCTAGATTCCATGATCCTGATTCCTTCATCAGTATTAGACACTTGATCGTTCATTTTTAGTATATCAAGTATTAATTGATTCTGCAAACATGAAATGCCCTTGCGCCGCGAGGATTCTCGAATATCCGCAATGAAACTATGATACTGAAACTGGTCGAAGAGCTTATTGTAGACAACCTTGGCTAAAGTTGTCTTACCGATGCCCCCCATTCCATGAATACCAACAATTTGGGTAGCACTAGGGTTATCGTCCAGCAATCTCAAGATATCCTCCACAGCATTATCGATTCCGACAAGTTGTTCGGTAACAACCAGCTGAAAGGCCTTCTTTAACTCGCTCAAAACTTTTCTGACCACCATTTTCACCAATTCTCCTTCGTGGCTGTTTATAAAGCATTCGAGCAAAAATGCATTAGAAGAACAATTATATCCTGTTATACCTCACTATCCCAACACTACAGCATGTAAGAGTAAAAACGCAAGCACAAGATGAGAAGAACACGAATGTATAGCCTCATCTACAAGCAAGATCTTGTTGAAAGAAAGTAAAGGAAATACCCGTTAGCAGTTCTCTCCGATTCCCATCCCTTTAGGGAAGCCACTTCTTGGAGTGCTTGTTTCCATTTCGCAACATCTTCTTCCAAATACTTCCTACTCAAAGGGGAGAAAGTCTTTCCAAAGCTTTGTATTTGGTATCGCACATGAGCCGGTTCAACCCGGTAAAATATGGGCAAGACAACTTGCCCGACGCTCTTCATGCACTCTGTCATCTCAACGAGCTCTTGAAGGCACCACTTGCTCGAAGCGTAATTTGGAGAGAGAATCGGGATTGAGATCTTACTGTTCTTGATGGCCTTGTAAAGGCTGTTGCTGATCTTCTCACCTTCGCGAAGCTCATTGTTGTCTTTGAACACGTGGATTCCAGCATCCACGAGGCCGTTGTAGAGGTGATCCACGATGGTTTTGCGAGTATCCTTGCCGCTGAAGCTCAAGAACACGTCGTAGTCTTCGCTTCCCGCCGAAGCGGTGGACGAACTAGACGCACCGGTATCTTCCGCTTTTCGACGTGTGCTCTTCTTGTTGCTTTTGATAATATTGCACGCGAGCACAGAGAGAAGAATCGACCCAACCAACACTGCAAAAGAAAGCCCAAACACTGCTAGATCGCGATTCATTTTTACTTCTCCAATAACTCTTGAACCGATCTCTCGGTGACTATCAAAGAATGAAATGCCTCTTCTACGGGTTTCCCGACAAGATGACCGTGGAGAGCTGAGTTGTTGGTACCGTGCGCTTCAAGGTGTAGGGAAATATTAGACAAATTAATAAAAAATGACTGGATCTAGTCGTCGCGTGAAGTGGGCATCCTCGCTGTCTATGTGGCCCACCGTTTTGCACCGACTAGTGCAATTTTTTACTCATACTGCAAAGTGAGTTCCAGCTGTTCTTGTCATATACGGTGGAGCTTATATTTTTAGACTAGACATTCACGGCATAAATGAATGAGACGTGTTAAGTTATGATACTTGATGTAGTGATGGCATAAATAATTGAGCACTAATAATTATACTCATTGTTCAATTTGTCTGTGCTTTATCATGATATATAATACACGAAGTTTGTTTTGTGACGGGTGTCACGATATGAGTTGATGAAAAGCTAAACGGAGGAAGACCTGTATTGCTTTCTCATATTGAAAATGTATGAGTACAACCCTATTTATAATACATAGAATTTAATTAATCTATGTAAGAAATATACAGAATAGAAAAAGGAACAATTCCTTGATATACAATATTCCAGTGAATCAATTAAGGACAGTCATATCAAATTTACGATGTCAATCAGTGTCAAGGTATCTTCATCATATCAATTAGAGATAACGGAATCTCCAACACTCTCCCTCAAGCCGGTGGTCTATACAAATCGAGAACGCTTAGCTTGCTTAATAGATACACATGATCTCTCTAACACGAAGGTTTGGTAAAGATGTCCGCAAGTTGCTCTGTTGTCCTTATTCCTTTTGTCTTGATCACCCATCCTGGATTTTATCTCTGATAAAATGACAATCTAACTTCTATATGTTTCATTGTTTCATGAAAAACTAGATTTACTGCGAGTTTAAGAGCAACATCGTTGTCACAAAACAGAATTGTTGGTTCCCTTACCCATACGTCGAGATCTTTAAGCAATCCTCTTATCCAAACAATCTCACAGCTAGTTTTCGCCACTGCTCGATATTCTGGCCTAGCCGGGGGTCGCGCGGCCCAGGCGACGACCGCCGATGCTAGATCTGGCTCGCCTGCGGCGTTAGCCCTAGGTCACATTTTCTTTTCTTTTTTAAATTTTTTTATTTAAAAAAGAAATATCGTAAAAAAGCCCATTTGCAATTTTTTTTTTTTTACCAAACACTAGTTAGCCCAAAATTGCTTTTCAAAGCATTTTTTACCAAAGGCCGTTTGCATTTCCCCAAAGCCCCTTAGGCTAAAGATATTTGCATTCTCTGAAAGCCCATTCGCAAAGCCAAACCAAACCCACCCGAAGTGTGAGATAGAGCTTGACTAATAATTCAAAACAATCTTTCAAAGCAGCATATGTTTCATATGTCCACATTGGGAATCTAGAGACGCCTTCGAGAGTTTCAGGCGACTACTTCAGGGAAATACATCTGGTGCCGGTTCTACCTCTATGTTCTAACTCGGAAGCTATTGATAATTAGAAGAGTTAAACTCTCTGTACATGTTTAATAAAGAAAGAACATGGAGAAGCCTTCTCGTTGCCCGAGGAGGGAAAAAAAAAAGCAAGTTGAACTAAACTTATTGGCGAAACCGCGTAGTTGAGTTTAGACGCATATGATCATGTTAATGACTTACTAATACCATTTAATGCGAACACATGATTGAACTAGACTTACAGGCCAAATTGCATAGCTTTTTGAATGAGTTTGGGCGCATTTGCAAAAAGATAAGCAAGAGGTGAACAGTTTATTTTTTGGGGTCAACAAACGCATAGAATAGTTAATTTCTGTCACATTTTAAAACGTTATCTATCCCCGTCGCGCCAGGATAAAAAAAAAAAAAGAACATGAAGAAGCACTCTTGTCGCCAAGGAGACAAAAAATAAGCAAGTTGAACTAGACTTACTATAGCGTAGCTTTCTGAATGAGCTGGAATGCATGTGAACATGTTGAGAAATTACTATAGTGTGGAGAATAATTGATTTTGCTCACTTAAACCATCAAGAGTGGAGGAAAAAAAAAAGACTTTCCATTGATAAACGCAAATGAACTATTACTTGTACCGAGTCAAAACAATGACCGGCATCTTTCTTCTTCCCCAGTGGATGACTTTTGGTATTTGTGCTACGAACGCGAACATTTTTAATTTGGTATAGAAGACTAAGATTGGCAGAGTAAGCAATGGGGTAGACTCTGATTGGATGTTAAGTAGAGATACCAAGCATTGATCTTTTTGGTTTCTTTGGAATGACAAGCTTATCAACCAAACTGGAACTTGAAGTGTTCGTTCCTGGAACGAGGTTGAAAGTGGAGGTTACGTTGTTAAGTTGCTGCGTCTGCGCGTATCCAAGGAAAGCTCTGAGAGCGGACCGAGATGGAGAAGCTTATAAAAGGAAAATATTTTGGCTCGATTAAAAGGAAGTTAAGATAGATGCCACTCATAGAGAGTGCCAGCTCCACCGCTACCCATTGAAAGTGCTTCGGAGCATGCAGATAGAGAGAAGAGAGGAGCGAGATTGGTCCCCATGGAAAATCATTTCCTCTATTCGGAAAAAAAAAAATTGAATTATTTTTCTCACTTTTAAATGTGTTTTTTTCATTGACGGAAAATATTATCCTTGAGTCATTTAATTTCCGTGAACCGAACGCCGGAAAATTCGAAAAGTATTTTCCTGAAAGTTGTTTTCCCCGAAACGAACGAAACCCTAATGCAGTTATTTTCATAACAAATGTGTTGAGGTCCACATGTGAGGGTGTCAGACAAAAGAAGTATCGCATCGAAGAAGTAATGCATAAATTATTTGTTTAAATTTTTTAGTGAAAATGGCTTCCACGTAAGAAAACTAGGTTAAACTTGGCTCAGTACATGTTACTGGGCAATGAAGAAACATACATAAGCTGGACTTGATGTAAATTGCACGGTTATTGGAATGAGTCGGATGCATGCGAACAAGAAATATATATTTGATTGACTTATACTTAATTGACTGAGAGCAGTTATCACAAGTTTAGTTGATGCATTTCCTGGTTTGAATTGGTTGCCTTCATCAAGAGAATTGTTAATCTTTCCCGGGCCAAATTATTTTATTGGACTTTGGTGTATAAGTATATCAATCAGGCAAAGTGGGGATTAGTCAAAGCGAGCTCAACGAACAATGGGGATGAAATAGCTATTGGGCAAGTTTGATAAACTTTGATTTTTTGTTAGGACGGCAACATTATTATATATAGCAAGATGTAGGCGTTGCACGGATCTAAGACTACATTTGTTTTCGCAATAGAAATAATATGCAAAAAGTTTATACCCAACATAATTTACATCAATCAAATTCTCCGCTAGAGCTTAAGTGGAGTTTTATTGAAAGCGCATTCGAACCCCATCATATAAATATATCGTTCGACTAAAAACAAAACATAAGACATAAAATCGTAATGTTTGCTGAATCAAAGTACAGGTTATGCGATATTTTGAGCATGTTAAATAATATGAACCAATAAGAAACATGAAAGCACAAAGCAATACAAAAATCCCGCCTGATGAAGCAAATGAAGCAAATATTGATCTCATCTTTCCTGATGAAGCAACACCTGTTCTAAAAGATTCTTTTGAACACTATTGAAAACAATTCAACGTTGAAACCCCTTCAAAAATTTGATTATAAAAACATTCAGTAATTCTTATTTCATCGCCTTGCCCGCCCGAGGCTCTTGCTCTCTGGTTGCAACCTTGCTTGCCCTTCATCCCTCCATGGGAAGATTACAAAGAACTTCTACAACCCTAGAAAAGTCTTTTGAGCTTGGGTCACTTGCTTCAACGCGTTCAAATTGGAAGTGAGGCTAGAAATCTTGATGTATTTGAAGACCAAGCAAATAATGAACAAGTACTTAATGTTGAGGAACCGGCATCTTGCAATTCTATAGCCAATTCATAAGTTTCCTAGAGGACAGGAAGCCTTTTTCAATGAAAAGAGAAAACGAGATGACAAGGAATGTTTGAACAAAAGAAGAATGAAGCCAATTTGGTGGAGGACGACGAGGTGGTGGCGATGATCACCGAGGTTCTCGTGGTGAACAACGATGAGGCGAGAAACAGAAAAAATACAAGGACTGTGTCCACTATTCTCATGAGTTGCTACAAGTTGGAGGGACGATCTTTTGGTGACCAAAATCGACATTTTTTATGATTTATGAAAATTAACACAATACCTGTCTTGGCAGAGCAAATCGATCACAACCCTTCGGCTCATAGGGTTCTATGGTGTCTTAAGTTAATGATGCACTGTTCGAAAAAATATCGGATTCTAATGCATTTTGTTATACCTTTTATATAACATACCGTACCTCACAAGTAATTTTAAGATTTTCGACGACGAATGATTGAGATTTTTCTTATGCCATCTTATGCTTGCCGATCTTCCGGGTGACGATTTCCTTTTAGCTCCTTTTACACATACCAAGTACATATACTAAACTTGTAGGAATGAATGATGTGTCACTCAGTCAATGGTCAACGTAATAGTTAAGGGGGGGGGAAACTTATAATGTTGTCGTACCACATATAGTGGGCTCAACATGCAGGGGTGTACCAAGGCCCACTAATCTGGTAAGTGGCTCTGTGGGCCGACCGCATAGCCCTCGAATCGTGGCCCACTAGTGCACCTTCTTCATGGGTTGGTCCACCCACACGCAACCTCAGCATTCTTGCAGGCCCATTTATTAGACTGAATCTGACCGAGAGTGGGCCATACCCAGCGGGGCCCAGAAGATGTCCATATTGAACTCCCAATTGTTGGGTCCATCAGATTGTGCGAGAGGGAAAAGAAATGCAGGGTCTATAGACCATGGAAATCAAATTCATCTAGACCGTTCTCCACGGAAAGACCTACATAATCAATGGCTCAGATGATATCGATCTACACGATCGGTAGAACGTGCGATAACTTTTCGGGAAAGAAATGGCAAAAGAGACGAGAGACGTTTATAAATCATGTTGGGGAGACCAAACCCATTTGGATCGAATGTGGCCTGTCATTAAATTGAGTTCTATGGTACTGGCAAAGAAAGAATTTTTCCTTTTGATAGTTCACTTAATCTTTAGGGTTAAAAATGGGTCAATGTGGATATCTGGACATTCCCGACACGTCATGCATTCTAAACCCGCTCAACCCAACATTGCCAAATTAGTAGGTGTGAATTCCCTCTCGAATGTGATGTTGGAATCCATCCATTTCCAATGAAATCAAGTGAGAGAGAAGGAAGAATATACTCAATTGATTCGGTAGCAGTTTACAAAGGCTCTATTAAAATTGGGTCCACCATGTGAAAAGTCAAAATCATTGTAGGCGAAGGTATTTTATTAGAGGAGAAAATAGACTTCTCACCAAAGAGTAAGTTCCCGATTTACAAAATTGGCCGCGTTAGGAATTTTCCTCGGATCGTGAATCTGATTCATGGGTTGCAAGTACGCACATCACTCGGCATTTTTTTTTTTTTAAATTTTGATTGAGTTTGCATGTGGGTAATGCCAGACTATGACTTACCAATCGAAAGTATAGGTGGGGAAAAACATTGGCCTTGCAAAATCGATTTGTAGATTGGTGTCTCGTATTGTGCATCGTTCCTCGACGAACCAGCTTAAACGGTCAATAAAGATTTCATCACACAATTTTGCAAATCAACTTTGCTAAATAGTCTTCGAGATCAATAATTCCAAGAACGTCCCTTTCGTGTTGACAAGCTTAGAGACGACAACATGGCGACCAAGCTGTTGCTATTTGTGAATGCTGTACCACATTGTGTGGACAAAAAGGCAACTTCCCATCGCACCAAAACAGCTAAGTTTCGAAAGTTGGAATACATTTGGTTAGTCATTAGGGATTTTCACGGTTCAAAACAACTAAGTTTCAAGTTGATCCTCCTTTGTTATGTTTACTTCCTCAGTGGCGTGACCTCAAACTTTATCAAGATCAATCACATTCATAATCTCTAGATAAGTCATGCCGCCCTGAAGGCGCCTTCACCGCCTCCAAACTAAGTGCCAGTACCACACCATCATCCCCTACATATTGATACATGCAGGCATACTGAAATTCAAATTAATGCACGTAAAGATAAATCAGATTTTGAAATTTTGTGGGATCACTGTCAACTATTCTCAAAACTTAAGTTGATAGATGAATGCATGGTTTAATAAATAAATATTCTAACACTCTCCCTCACATGTGAGTTAGTTTTTTTTTTTTTCTAAGTCGAAAGCATGGAAATGGGTTGAAATAAATTTACAAAAGCAAAGCCAAGATACGAATCATTTATGGAAAGGGAACTCAACCATTTTTGGCCCATTCTCACAAAAGACAGAATCAATGAAAGAAATCTGTTATAAAATTACAAAGGAGTCACTAATTAAAGAGGTGTCCAGCAATAATAGCGCCCGCCGACAGCAATCACCATGAGCTGCACTTCGTCGCGGTGGTTGCAATCCCGATGGTCGCCGAGGTCTGCAACCGCCAGAAGGCAGTTGCCTAAGGGGGAGCTACCACCTTGTGGTAGTCACTGATAGAGGTGTCAAACGGATGGATCGGGCGAATTTGGTTTGGCTCGAGTCGAATGTGGTCCGACCAGTATTAGCCCATTTAACCTGTTTTAACCCATTTTCATATAGTACAAATCTAACGACTCGACCCGTATTACTTAAACACTTATATATTTAACTAAATCATGGAATATTTATTCCTTATAATGTGTTAAAAAAAATGATATTGCTAAAAAACTTTCATGCAATCGAAATTTTTTATTTTAATAAAAAAAATTAAAAAAATAATTCTTTATTATTAAAAAATTATTATATATTTGTAAAAAAATCTAATTTTTGTTATTAAAAAATTAATGTTTATTTTTAAAAAAAAATAATTTTTTACTCTTACTTTTATTTTCTATTTTCTACAGCAGGAGGCGGCGGTGGACGGCGAGCGGCAGAGGTCGGCAAGTGGTGGCCGACAACATTCCAAAATATTTTTTTTATTTTTTTATTTTTCTTTCTTTGTTTTACTTATAGAAAATTAAAATTTAAAAAAAAAAACAAAAAAGTGTAAACTAATATACTTGAGTTGAGACCCATTTACAAATGGGTGCTTGGGAAGCTGCAGGCCACAAGCCAAAAATAGGTCGAAAATGGGTTGGGTTAAGACCCATACTTGACCTATTTTTTAAATTTGCTGAATCCATATATGACCCAAGTGAATAAAAGTGGGTCAAAAACCCATATTGACAACTCTAGTTAGTGGTGGCCACGGTTCCGGTTCATGGAAATCGGGAACCGGAACCGTCGGGCCGGTTCGTATTTTTTTTTTACGTCTTTTTTTTTTTTGCATGGTTCACCGGTTCGGAACCGGCGGTTCCGGGCCGGTTCAAGATTTGGGCGAATCGGAACCGGAACCGGGCCCGTATGCCCACGGGCCGGTTCCTGGCCCAAACCGGCCCGTGGCCACCACTACCTCTAGTCAGTGATGACACCAATCACTATATCGTTGTCTTAACAAGAAGACAACATTTAGTGAGTCTCGGACGACTACTTCATGGTGGTTTCAATCCTCAATGACTCCCGAGAGAGAGAGAGAGAGAGAGAGGCGTTAGACTACACTTGATGACAGTGACAATGATTGACATCAATTTTAAATGTAGTCTACCTTAGAAAAATGAGAAAAGGACCGGAGAGACCAAAAAAGTCATAACTCTATTGTAATTATGTTAATTCAGTCCTAAAGCCTTTTTTGCCAATTCAGTCCTAAACTTTTTGTATCTACGCAAATTCAGCCCATTTGGCCAATTTTGGCCTGAAATCGCTGTCGTGACGTTGCCGGCGCTAACTTGACAATTTTTCATAAAAATTTTATGTGTTTTCGAATTTTTTTATTTTTCATTCCTTGTCTTTTTCTTTTTTCTTCCCTATCTTCTTCTTCCTCTAGCCGATCGTCGAGGTCCGACGACCTGCCACTGGCGAGGGCGAACCTCGCCAGATCTGGGGAAGGACGCCCTCGGTAGTGGCCAACAAGGGCGAGCTTCGCCTAAGGTTGACGAGTAGCCGGTCATCAGACCTCGGCAACCAGCTAGAGGAAGAAAAAGATAGGGAAAAAATAAAATATAAATGAAAATGTAAAAATTTCAATAAAATATTAAGATATTATTAAAAATTGCCACATCAGTAATTTGCTGCCAAAATTGGCCGTATGGACTGAATTGACACAAATGCAAAAGGTTTAGGACTGAATTGGCACAATTGCAATAGGTTTAAGACTTTTTTGGTAATTTTCCCAAAAGGACTGTACCGGTAATCTCAAAAAGTGATGGATCAATTTTAACCACAAAATTTATTCCTGAAAAACCGGATGACCTTTTTATCCGGTCGCAAAGAAAATTGGGGGCCGTGAGGCTGGGACTCTAAAGGAAGCGCATATTAGCAAAGATAAAAGATTAAAGATGAAAAAGAAGAAAGGAAAAAATAAACTAAAAAAAACTTTAAGGAAGAGCAATCGGTTATTTAGAAATGTTTTTAATAATTTCTCTTTCTAAAAAGGGGCTTGGACTGGGTTGTTACCTAACTCACCCACTATAAACATTAATAACTTGTCATTTGAAAAACACGCAATTTTAATAAGTAATACGGGAAAAAAAAAATTTCTGTCGTCCAAATTGCAATTAGAAACCTTCGCAATCCTAGTAGATGATATTTTCAACTCAATTCGAATATCCTACGAGTTTCTTAACATTCTATGCCATTTGTGGCATTATTGTAAGGTTTTTTTTACAAGTAACGGACCATTGTTTACTGTAAAATGCGTCGCTTGGAACCATAATCTACTTGTCGAGTTCCTGTAATATTGCCTTTTAGTTTCAGATAGAATCCAAGAAACAAGGTCAAGGAAATTGTGAAATAATAATAGCAGTAACCATAGTAAATTTGCACTCCTTGGGATAAAAATTTTCTATTTATAGTTTCTACTTTTAACTTAGATGATCCACCGTCGTCAGTAATTGCGCCCGTCCCGTTCTCGTCATTTTATCCCTAAAAGAAATAAAACAAGTGTCTTTTTCCGAGAAACGTGCTACTTCTTTAATGCGATAAGCATATCTTATTAGGTTAAAATTAATCTACAATTTGTGTCAATTGCGTAAGCTTTAAACAAAAGAAAACGAAAAAAAAAAGATGGGAATTAAAAATTGGCTTGTAGTTCAATCCGCCATAATAAATAGATAGATGTTGACATGAATATTGATCCATAATTTTTTCATAAACTCTTGAAATTTGAATAGTATATTTTGAAAATTGAAAAAATTACTTTCGACTTTTGGTAAATCTAGACGAGCAGCCCCTAATTTAAATCACCATATATCTTTACTAAATCAAAACTATCAATAGTACATAGTAAGCACTTCACATGCCATCAATACATTTTTCAGGATGAAAACAAGGAGTATATTCTTATTGAGTTGGGGAAAATTACCAAAAATATCCTAAAACTATTGCTTTTGTATCAATTCAGTCCTAAAATTTTTTACGATTTTCCAATTTAGTCTTTCCAGCTAATTTTGGCGAGAAATCGCAAACATAGATTTCAGCAGTGGCACGTAGAACGGCGGGCATCATCAATTTAGTATTTCTGGTCAATTTTGACTGGAAATCGCAAACGTAGATGCAGCAGTGGAACATAGAACGACGGGCGCCGACATGGATAATTTTTATAATTTTTTCTTTGTTTTCTTTTTCTTTCGTTCTTAAGCAAGGGCCGTGACCCTTGGCCGTGACCTTCACCGGCACCTGGCAAGGGTCATCGGCCATCTAGCTTTAGAAGGAAAAAAAAGAAAGAAAGGAACAAAGAGATAAAAAAGAACAATAAATTCAGAATTTTTTTTAAAAATTATCGGCGTCAACGCCCACCGTGTCACATAGGACGACCGACCTCAACGTCAGCGATTTCCAGTCAAAATTTGGCACCAAAATGTTTATGTCTAAATTGGCCATATCGAAAGGTTTTTGATGGAAATTGCACAATTAAAACAGAGTTAAGACTTTGTTGATAATTTCTCCGGTTGAGAAATCATGTGCATCATGCATTGTTTCTTATCTAGGTTGTATTGTTAAATTTATTAAGGTAAGCATATTTCATAGAATATACATATACTTGTGAAAGGAATTTGTGGTCAACACCCTAACAGATCTCCCATGGTCTTATAGGCAAGCTCCCTCCTCTCCATATTCATCTTCCACTTTTGCTTTTTTCTCTTCTGCACCTCTTACTCAGCTCAGAAAGCGCTTCGTTTCAGACATGGACACGACTCGGAAGCACCAGATCGACCAGCACGAGGAAGACGACGCCACAACCCTCGGTTTAAGAATCGACGGTGTAGAGCATTCTGCTGCCGATGGTCAACCCCAAGAACACGACTCAACCGCTGCCACCATCTCCTCGACGTCGCCACCGCGTCAGCCATCCGCTCTTACGCTCAAGGAAGAGCCCGGGAAAGAAGAAACCCCTCAGCAACTGCGCGCGATGCCGACGACAGCGTTGCCGTTTAAGCGGTCGACCAAGGACCGGCACACGAAGGTGGAGGGCCGGGGACGGAGGGTCCGGATGCCGGCCGCGAGCGCCGCCCGGATCTTTCAGCTGACCCGGGAGCTGGGCCACAGGTCCGACGGCGACACCATTCGGTGGCTGCTCGAGCGCGCCGAGCCCGCCATCATCGCCGCCACCGGTACCGGCACCGTTCCCGCCCTCGCCATGTCCGTCGAGGGTAGTTTCAAGATTCCCACCTCCGCTGCAGCCGCCAAATTCCCGGAACCCGGAGACCCGCCAGGCAAGAAGAAGCCAAAGCGACCCGCGAACAGCGACTACGTCGACGTCGGTGAGCACATGACCTCGCCGAGTTCGACGATCCTCGCACCGTCAACACAAAATCACCAGCAACACCCCCACCACCACTTATTCCCTCAAGGTTTAGTCCCCATGTGGGCCATACCCTCGAACGCCGTCGGTTCCGGAGCTTATTTCGTGATCCCACACCTGGCGACCGTCCCAGCACCGGCGGTGAGGCCGATATCGTCGTTCGTGGCCGCCATTCAACAGTACGACGCAATCGTAGCCACGAAACGCGTTGAAGCTCAAGAAAGCGATTCGGTATCTCCGGCGACAGGCGGTGCCAACATGAGGTCGGACGCCTCGGGGCCGAAATCGGCGAGAGCGACGTCGGTCATGGCTCCGAGCTCAGTGGCGACGGCGAGCACTCCTCAGGTGCTTCGGGATTTTTCTCTGGAGATTCGCGATAGGCAAGAGCTTAAGCAGGTGAACCGCACAGCAAAGCATTAGCGAGGACGCGCGGGGGAGAAAATAGAAAAGGTGGGGTGGGAGGCGATTTGGGGGTGTTTCCGCCATTGACGACCTCGTCGGAGCATCAGGAGCAAGCGCATTGACCGGCTCGAAGTGGGAAGGGGCGCTCTGTCTATCTCATTGGGCTTCGAGAAAGAAGCACGTGGTCACGTGAACGGCGTTATAGAGGTTCGCACATGTAAGTTCTGTGTGGGGCCTACATCCTAGTGGGGTCAACTTTCATACTTACCTTCATGGCGGACCTCAATACTCGCACTAAATGGTCAATGAAGTTTAAATTCCAATTTTCTTGCGATTGATGTACTTTGCCGATTAATTTTCTCGTGAATTGCCGACGTGGCGGACAATGCCGCATCATTGCTACAGGATTCAACTCAATGTTATCATTCTTCAGATTTTTTTTTTTTGAAAATCTCGTTAATTTGGCGTTAAATAAAAGCTTAATGCCCACTTGTAATTCCCATCTCACTAAAATTTAGTGACCACTAACGGACTTTGTCCCACAATATTACTTTCGATGATGATGAGGTAAATTGACCCATCATATATAAATCCATTGATCATAATGGAATATACTTCCACATGGTATGTAAGTATCTTACTAAAATAAATTCTTACAGAATCGCCTCTATCGTGCGCATCATTAAAGGTAACATATAGGTCTTCTAAGCTTTTTCCTGAGTAAAAATCATTATGAATTTTTGTGATTTGAATGCTGCGAACATAAAGATATAACAAAGTCGGGTCCTACTTAGATGTTCTTCACGAATGAGTCGCATGTTACTATCAAGAATACGTATGCAATTGAAATTGACTAACTTTGTTACACACTCTTACAAGAAATTGAATTAATATTTTCGGATAGTGTCCAACTATTTTTTTTCGGGGTTAGATTGAATTGGTAAAAAAGAAATATGGGCAGCATGTATTACCTACGAATAAAACAAATTTTTACCACAGTCTTTTTTTTTGAAAAGTGGTGGGGAATGGTGTGGGGGGCCCACCTAACTCGCCCCTCATGTCATGTGTATGGCGGGCGAGGGCCCCAAGAGGACGTCGCAGGTGGGGCCCGAAGACGGACCGTCCTTCACTGTTCACAAGGCGGCTCTGCCTCATACCAGCGTGGTCCCTCCCACCGCGGGGGGTCCGCTTGTTGGGGTTGTTGGTCCGATCCGGATAACCTAATCATATTATTAAACAATTTCAACGGAGGAAAAAAAACAAGGGAGGAAAAAAGGTTTTTTTTTTATTCGACCAAAAAAAAATGAAATGGGGCGCACCTAACCGATCTAGGGATGAAGGCGGAACGGGTTTGGGACGACCGAGACCCGTCACGTAAACTTTATATCATTCTCCGATCTCATCTCCTTAACTTTCGACCATTCTTCAATCGATTTCCAACCCGTTACGAGCTCTATGGTCAAACCCCAAATCTCATCTCGTTAACTTTCGATCATTTTTCGATACATTGTCACGGGCTTTATGGTCGAATCCCAAACCCGTCTTGTTAAAATAGTTGGGACCCTTTTTAGTGGAGGATATCTCCGAGTAAATACATGATAAACCACCTCAATTTGCAAACACGAGCAATTTAAAAAAAAAAAAAAAGAGTTGCTATTAAAGATGCTAGATTGTTGATTAGTTTTGCTTTGGAGTTCACACTAGTTATGTTTATTTACTGAATTATGTAGGAACTGCAAATAAAATTAGGTCTTTTTAGTAATTAATATGCATCAGATTCAGGTATTGGGTTTTCAAACTATAATATCCTAACAATTCATAGGTTTTTTGAACAATTCATTCCAAACTCACCGTGCCCCGAAACTCCAAACTCATTTACGTTCCGTTAGGGTTTGTGAGGATCAAGTACCCTAGGAAGAATTATCAAAAAAGTTATAAATCTATTGCAATTGTATCAATCCAGCCCTAAACATTTTCTTTTGCCGATTTAGCCCTAAATCTTTTGCAATTGTGTCAGTTCAGTTCATCCGGCCAATTTTGGCCTACCAGAGCTGAAGTGGACGCCGTCCAACAACATAATATTTTTAAAAAAATTATTTTCTTTTTTCGTTTCTTTTTTCGTCCCTCTTCTTCCTACAGCCGGTCACTGTCGGATATGCCGAGCTAGACATCGAAATACAAATGTCAGATGAAGATTCACACATTTCTGGTATGGCACCAGATATGTTATACATCATCGATATACACTTTAAAGTGATAGTCATTTATTTTCAGTTTATAAGTAGATGATATATATATTTATAACCAACTCCAATCAAGATAGAGGAGAACTAAACTCCTGCATCTATTCAAGCGAACTTTCCGATCCATTCCAAGTCAATCCGCTTCGCGATCGAACCGGATACCGTTAATCACTATCGGACTCCTCACAACGTGACTCAAGCTTTTCCACGCGAGCGAACCGGACACGACCCGGTTCTCCAACGTCGGCTCGGCCTCCACCACAACCTTAAAGCTTCTCTTTTGCATCGCACGAGTGAAGGACAGGCTCATAGGCTTGACCACAATCTTCACACCTTTTGGAGCTCTAACCGTGGCATTGTACATGGACCGAGCAGGACCAACGTTCGTGACCGTCCTCACAAAGACTCCAATCGTTGGTTCTTGAGTGTTCCTCAGTGTCAGTTGCATAGTGGGGTAGTTGAGGGAATCGTATCCGACTCCGGGGACCAATGAGGAGCAGTTTACGGGTCGGCCCCGGCCGAGCAGGACCCGCAATGAAGATCCGGGATAGCCCTCGCGGCAGAGGAACTGAATGTAGGACATCTCGCCCATGTCGTACACTAAGCCTGGGTTGAGAGCTCGGATCGGGTTGAGCTGGCCAGCGCCGTATGCGAACTCGCCGTCCGGGTTCATCCTCCGGCTCATGGGTTTCGCTTGCCGATGAGGGAAATCGAGACAGGTGCAAGTGTGAGCCATGATGGAATAAAGTAGCATATAGACAGACAAACCTTTAATCTCAACATTAAGCTCACTGTACTTGCTTTATACGTTGTAACCGGCATAATATTCCATTCGATTTATTCATGGTCATGATGATTGCTTTAAATTCAACTATATGCAGGTCATCATCTAAGCGGGCTCATGGAAATAAATAGTTTCGCCGATCTGTGTACGGAATAAGAAGTCTTAAGTAAGATACTAATCCGTCGCATATACCTGTGGTCATGATGGCAGATTTGATAGCTGCAGGAGTCCAGATCGGGTGGAAAGACTTGACATAAGCGGCTACGCCGGCGACATGAGGGCACGCCATGGATGTCCCGGACATGAGATTGAATTTTGAGTACCGGGTGTCACCTTTCCGCCCGGTCAGCGACCTCATCGGCGTGTACGATGCCAATATGTCGATCCCAGGTGCTGCAATATCAGGCTGCGTTTCCATAGTTCATGTCAATTGCATTCAGGAAGCCAAATCACTTTAAGCTTCATGGATCCGTATTCGGCATTCATCTTTATTCTTTTCCAGGGAAATGAAAAGGGAGGAGTTTACAGGTCGAACAAATCGAACCTTGAGAATGCGCTGAGTCCCCGGATTTGGACCCCGAGAAGAAAAGGATGCGATGAACGGAGCCGGTATTTTCGCCTCCCCTGTTCTGTATATTACTGCTGATGGAGATCTAAACACCAGACCAAAAGCCATAGGAATGTGATAAGCTAATCTCAGGTGAGGTACAATTTGCTAAAAACTTCACCTACAGCACTTAGTAATTCCTTTCAGGACTTGCCCGGTAGAGTGAATGTACTCATCGATGGCGTCGCCGAGAGTACCGTTCACCATGGTTGACGGGGCCATGAATATCTGAGCGGTGTCGAGGAACTGCGGGCTCTCGATGATGGCGCCAACCCCTCCGCTTCCTTTGACGACGGAATCGATGCCCCGCATCGCAAACTTGCAGTACACGAGCTTCCCTTTCACTTTGACCCGATCCAATGAGTTGTCCATGCAGAACCTCGCGCTTTCGTCGCTCGAGTTCGCCCCGGCGTCCGCCCCGCTCACCAGCGGGTAGAGTTTCTCCTTCGGATCGAAGGTGTTCACTCCCACTCCCTGCAGTACGCGCTCGGCGAATGGAAAACATTAGTCTATTCCACACTACTCTTTCTTACTTACAATGAAACTCGAATTCAAGGCATATGATAATGCTGTCTATCCTGCCAAATCGCATAAACATTAATAAAATGACGTTGGTAATCAAATCAAATTAAAGTTGATAACTCGATATTAGTGAGATAATTACCAAAAAAGTCATAAACTTATTATACATATGTCAATTCAATTTTAAACTTTTCGATTAAACCAATTTAGTCCTGGCCTTTTGACGATTTGTCAATTTCAACATTTCGATCAATTTTGATCAGAAATCACTGACGTGAACAATGAAGTACAAGCAAATATTCATTTTAGACAAAAGAAAGTTCCTCTCTCTCGGTCTCCTTAGTGTTTCACACATTTCCTTGTAGCAGCCGCCAAGTGCAAACGTTGAGGGAGACCCTCCCTTCCTCCTCACCCCTCTCCATCTTCTCTCTTTTGAAGCACTCTATCTTTCTTTTCTCTCCTGATCTATTCTGGGAGTTTGTGTGTATGAATAATTTTCTGTAGCTAATCTTGGGTATACGTGAAGACCAGCTCGACCATTCGTTCAGTCGGCAATTACTGAGGAAGATGTTCGTGATGTGGCTCTACAATCCCGAGATTAGGCCGCTTTCCTCTCTCGATTTAAATTTAGGTCAAGTTTTGGGGGTTTTACTCTCCCGAACTAGATCTAAATGTAGATTTGGGAGTTCCTTACAGATATTTGATCTGTGTTCTTTCAACATTTTGATGTTGGCGTCTCTGCACGACGATGGTGATGGGGATGTCGAATCTAGATGCGCACCACGAGTCGTTACATATGGAGTGGGAGATCTTGGCGTATGCTTATCACTGCATCTGGTGATCGGCCGCCGAATGTTTACGGTGACGGATCTGATCTTGAAGGATAAGAATGTACATTTAGCTACATATGGTGTTTTGTTATTTATGGCTTTTGCTTGTTGTTATTTGGGATTTGCTATGCTTGAAAGCTATCTATGTAACTCTCGATCTCGTCGAGAATTATTCTAATATATGAATGGCATCTTTTTCGACCAAAAAAAGAAACACTGAAGTACTACGTAGCACGGCTGATGCAAAGATTAACATTTTTTGCATTTGTTTTTATATTTTTTCTTCTTTTTCTTCTTTTTCCTTCTTCCTCCACCAAAGATCAGCTAGAGGTGAGGGCCAACAAGGTTGACCCTCGCCAACGACTGCCGGAGGAAGAAGGGGAAAAAGGAAAGGCAATAAAAAATAAAAAATTCAAAGAAAATTATAGTAATTATAAAAAAATCCAAAAACTATTAAAAAATTCAAAATATTGAAAAAGAAAAAGAAAATTGTCCACGTTAGCCCCGGCAGTGCCATGAAAAGGGTTAACATCAATAATTTCTGGCCAAAATTGACCGGAATGAACACATTGGCAAATCGTCAAAACATTTAGAATTAAATTGGTCAGATTGAAAAGTTTATGATTGAATTGATATCCGTACAATATGTTTATGAATTTTTGGTAAATTTTCCCAAAACTAGTTGCTAACTTGATCGGGTAAAAATTGATGTAATCTAATTGAGATCGATAATTTCTAAAAAAAAGTTGGTAGGTTTTTATCATTGGTAAGTAAGACAAAAAAAAAAACTGATATCACATTTAGGAGAATTTGGTAAATTTTAAATACATATACATATAAGTTGGTAAGCTACTCAAATAAAAGTTGATAAACTGAAACTAGTTGGCTATCTAATGGGAGAAAACCTTATAAATGTTGTAAATAAAAGGTTGGATGATGCTTATTAGAGTTGGTAAATTTAAGGTGCCTAGTAATAATGACAAATAAAAACTAATATATAAGAAAAATTGGTAAATTGAAAAGGTAAACAATGTTGATAAGTAACTCAAATCAGAGTTGATTATCCGAAATCAGCTCGTAATTGAATCGGAACAAAGTTGGTAAGTCACTCAAATCGGATTGGTAAACTCAAACAAGGGTAAATGCATTGGTAACAAAGACAAATTAAAAGTTAATTAAAGATAATGATAACTTGCAAATTATAAAAAAGAGTTGATAAATCTTAAAAATGTCATCAGTCTATCAATTAGTCATCCACATGATTATAATCTTTTGTTATCATCTGTTACTTTTTACACTTGCAAAATTTATCAGAAATCTATCAACACGGAAGAAACAAAGCTAGCTCACTTCAATAACACACAGATTGCCAGATTGGCATAATCAACCTCTGAAGAATTTTAGTGAGGCCTGAGTGTGTCCATGGCAGGAGACATTCCCATGACTCCAACAATAAAAACAAATAAGATTAGGGACCATTTAAGAAATAAAAATTTTATGACAAAAAAAAAAGAATAAGAAATTAAGTCCTCAATAAATCTTGATACTTACCCAAAGGGTCCTCCCATCCCCTAGCTGGACTTTGCTCTGAAACTGCCGGTCGATGCCGCTGGCTGCCGCTGTGACGAGCCACGGCGCGTGGTTCGCGACGCTGGCCAAGTTCGGCCCGTTGTTCCCAGCGGAAGCGACGGTCAGGATCCCTCTCCTCATGGCGTGGAACGCGCCAACCGCTATGCAGTCCTTGGTGTAGTTGGGCACCGTGCCACCGATGGAGATGGAGATGACGTCGACGCCCTCGTGTATGGCGGCGTCGAACGCTGCGAGCAAGTCCATGTCTGAGCAGGCCGAGCTGGCCCAGCACACCTTGTACATGGCCACCCGAGCCCACGGCACCGCGCCCCGCGCAGCCCCACCGGCGAGGCCGAAGAGGTCCGCATCCGGCATTACGTTGCCGGCCAGGGTGGACGAAGTGTGGGTCCCGTGGCCGTGCACGTCGACCGGAGATAAGATGTCGTCCGGGTCTTGCACGCCGTCGAGCTTAAAGTACCTGGCTCCTATAAGTTTGCTGATAGAAAAAAAGAACCAAAGTAAGCACCTATATATTTGCATTGGTGTGTATAAAATTACAACATGAAAATTTACTATTTATTTCTATTTTTGTTAAAAGGCATAGGGGAAATTGATTACTTGTTGCATCCTGAAAAATTGGCATATTGACCACAAGTTCCTTTCCACTTGGCTGGTGGTGGACCAAACCCTTTATCAGCAAAACTCTCAGATTGAGGTGTGATCCCTGAAATGTCATGACATAATTTTAATAAATTGAATGATTAAGCAAATTCGTAATTGAAATCAATTCACAAATTACAACCTGTGTCGAACAGGCCCACGACGATGTCGTTCTCCATCTTCAGATTTCTTCGCGCCGTCTGAGGAAACCCAATGAAGTCCCAGGATTTGGTCGTGTGGAGCTCGTGGTATCGATTGGGGAAGACAGAAACCACCTCTTCTAGGTCTGAATAGCATCTCAAGCATATTATTAATCACCGGATCTCATTATAAGTCAAGCATACATGCACGATAAAATATCTATTGATCGGAGAATTATAGATTTCTCTTATTTGGGTATTTAATATGTGCCTTAATGGTACTATACGTTAGCAATAAACCTTATGGAAATGATGAATAATTAGAAGAGCTTTGAGTATTAATAAGACTCTTTCTAAACTTTGTGCTGGCAATGCCTGTTTTGGAGGTGGCATGGTGTGACATGGATGACACCACTGCCACCGCGATTTTTTTTTTCCTTAACTTAGATAGAAATTTTTCGCGTAAGCGCGAAATCAACATATTTAACCGTTCCTTAACTGCGTTAGCATCACGTAAGCAATTTCCGTTCATGAAATTAACAGAATTCTAACATTGAGCACGATTTGAAAAGTTCAGGTACTCAACTTACTGAAAAATGAAAATTTTAAGTACCTGATTGAAAGATGAGCTAAAATTCAGTCTCTTGCGGTATCGTTACCGCCATAGTTCACTATGCACTTGTATAAACTCGTTCTGCCAGTAGTAGACTTACATGATAACTCTTGAGCCTCATCTTCGGATAGCTTGGCGGCAAATGCGTTGAAGCTTTTGGTGTAGCTGTAGACCAACGACTCTCTTGCCTCATCCTCACTATGCAATAGCAGATACGGATGGAGTCAGCAGCATTAGAGGCAATTTCATGAAGTCTAGAAGAAGCTGGAAAAGTTCTTTATGGGATTAATTTGATGACATTAGTCGATAACCACTCCATGTCCTGGATTATGTCATAGAACCATTAGCTTCACTAATCGAATTAGCACAATAATTAATTCTCTCGGAGCATTGTAGTGGTTGATTGATGGAGGAGAGAGAGAGGCAGAGAGAGAGAGAGAGAGAGAGAGACCTTCCCTTGAGAGATGAAAGGAGTTGCAGGTGGGAGAGAGCTGCGTCTTCTTCATTTTCGCGACTATCTCCCAAGTAAACGATGTAAAACTCCTGCCACCCATATTTGATTAAAAGAAAGAAAAACCATAAGAAAAAAGAAAAATGGCAAGCACACCTTGTCTTTGTTTCCATCAGTAGCAGCCACAGAGCCTCTCAAAATCAGAAGAGAAACGAAGTTGCAGAGAAGAAACCAGACACCAGCCTTTCGTCTTGACATCTCTCTCTCTCTCTCTCTCTCTCTACATTTGAAGAACTTGGTGTGTATCTCATGCAGGGACTCTTTCGCTGCACTTATAGGCCACGACTCAAGTTGGGGGAATGACGTCACAGGATGATGTTCATGTTCATGTTCTTCTTACGTGCGGTTGTTAAGCCTTAAAGGAAAGGTCATATGAAAACCGAAGCCGGGTTTCTGGTTCAAAGAGTCGCCGTCGTCGTCTGCGACCGGGGATTGCTTCTCTTGGAGAAACTTGTGATTATGAACGTTGTTCTTTTGCTTGCTTCTCTCCTACTGTTTCAACGTCATTGCTTTGTTTGCGAGGGATGAAATTTCAGTCAAAGACCGTGATTGACCTAGCCGGTCGGAGTCAAATGCGCTTCGTCGGAGAGGAAGTACATTGTGGATCGGAGATATATCATCGCGTAGACATGGACCGAGAAGTATTTTCCTTATCGCTTCTCCCGATCCGCATCGTTGTCGTCCACGTTCGTCCAAAGTGGTTTTTTAGACTAATTGAGGAAGTTGCTTTGAAACAAAGATCCCATGTTTGGAGGTAAGAAACAAAAAGCCCCTTTTGATAAATTGCTTCCTTTTCCCTTAAATTTCAATTCAAGCAAACAAACTTTGAAAGCAGAATAGACCGTTTATCATTGCTTAACTGCTGCTAACCAGGGTTTAATTAGATGCAAATCACTTTGCTTCTACTTTGCTTCCTAATATCTCAAGAAACGTTTCCTTACAAGGAAGGTTTCAAATAGGGCCGGCGATCTGTACTGTCCTATTGTCTTCACGTCGGTTATTCGTGTTTTCCCGAGTACTAAGTATCTTCCCATTAAAATGGGTGAAAACCCATCAATTCGTGTCGGGTTTTGGCTAGGAATTATTATATCCAATCTCAAATGATCCGATAAAGCCAATCAACGTTAATTTATTTTTCGGGAATTCAAATAGAGAGTCAGCTTGTTTATATACTAAAGTGGGAATATTCGTTCAAAAGTGAACGACTTTGTTATGTAACTGTGTGATTGATGTAAACTTGAGGCAATATAACTTAGATTTATGAGGATAGTACTTCTTTTTCAGCCATGGTCTTGCATAGAAGCATTTTGGCCCAAGTAAACTAAGTAGTGCTATACAGCCCGGCATCATATATGGTGGGATGAAGTAGGCCCATGGATGAAGATGGGGTTCAGCTAATCCAATTTTTCAATCCTATCCAAAGAGTTCACATGCTTGTGCAAATTGTATCTCAACAAGGTCTAGAGAAACTACAATTTGCGTCATTTATTGTTGACCACTGGATTTATAAATTGAGTCCTAAATTTGAAGTTTTGTATCACTTTACCCCCCCCTGCACTTTCGCAGCCTGTGTTAGTTTACTGCCGGTGATTGATATGCAAGGTTAATTGAATATTTAGTCCAAGGTTTTTGAAAGAAATATCTTCGCGTCGATCTCTACCATCTTTTTTCACGTCACGTTCTAAATGGATGGATTTTCGAAAGAAAATGACTAATAGTAAGAATTTGAGGCAAATTACAGAACAATTTTGGAAGTGCAGGGGACAAAGTGAAACGGAAACTATTTCAGAAGACAAATGGGAACGGAGCACCAACTCTGGAAATAAATTTAGGGCCTATTCAATTTGAATTTTTAAGTACAAAGAGTTACTCAATCATTAGCACCGAAAAATATACAATATCATCTTAGCTTTCAAAAATATGCAAAAAATTTCGTGTAGCTTCAATGATCTTAAATGTCCTCATGTGTATACTTTTGATATAGAAGAGGTAGTTGACATTAAAAAGTAAATGTCATTCCAAACTCGCCGTGTTTCTTTTCACAGCATAAATAATTTCTTAATTTATGAATTTGCAAATATTTCATTTTTAAAGCTCTTTTGTCGATGCTATTATATGTTCTTTATATAGAGGTGCAATCACGATTCACACCTATAAATTCTTACACACATAAAGAGGGTTTTGTTCTGTAAATAGAAATTTAAAAGGCCATATGACACAATAAATCCTGATATTTTCAAGGGTTTTTACTTTTATCTTCTATTAATTCTGCCCAATCTCTCTGATTTATTTCAAATCAATTCCAAGTCCTTTACCATCATATCAGAAATGAAATATTCCGCTACAATTCGATAATATGAAAATTGCAATTCAAAGTGTTTTTTTTTTCTCTTTTTGAAGATTTTCTCTTGTCTGAAATGACATAACAATCATTTTGAAAAACGCGACCGCTTGCTTTAAATGAGGAATCGGATAGGTCAACCGTCAACGATAACGCCACGATAATGTCTCTTCGATATAGCCTTTTAGGTAAAAAGCTTCCGCTGTAATGTCTCTTCGAAGTTCGATATAGCCTTTTAGTGAAAAAGCTTCCACCGTAATGTCTCTTCCTGTCCATGTTTCATGGGGAAAAAAAGGTTCTTTTTTTGTTGCTTGGAAACAGCACGTGTAAGAGTAAGCCTACGAAGTATTCTCATTTAAGGATAATTGAAAATGAATAACATTATAAAAGAAAAGGAATGTAATTCATGTGACTGTTGATGATTTGAATCATGCTTTCGTTGCTAGCATTAATATTCTCCTGTCTTAAGGTAACGAGCAGAATGATCTTATTACGAAAAAAAGCTTGAATTGTTAGAAATCGATGACTGTGGGTCTGAGGAACTTAGATTTAAGCAGAGATCCATGGAAATGGGTTGATGTATTGGTCTTCCTAAAGGTAATTGGTTAACTCTTGGGCCTCTGAGTGTAAAAAAAAAAAAAGTAGGAACGAAATATATTCGGTTGTTAAACTTATTTAGGATTATTGTAGAATTAGAAGAGATTTATCGGGGATTTATGATAACAATATCTACATCAATATGAATCTTTACTATTTCCATTAACTATATTCCAATAATTTCCTTTCTTGAAATTTTCCAACAAAAGAATAAGGTTGGAAGAGGTACGCTTTTTTTCATAGGAAAAAGGGAGAAAATGTTGGAATTCGAGTGGAATTTAAGGTTCACCAAATCCAAGAGAACCTTTTCTTTTTTCTCTACAAAATGTGGTATGAGCGACCGACCCCATTAAGGGAAGATCCTCTGGTCACATGATCAATCCATCCCTCTTCTTTTGCAAGTGGTCCAAAGATTGGTATGCCTCATTTGTCTGCCCCTTTATTCAACCAAAAGCACTTAGAAAAATACAATTAATTGTACAAACCACGTCCCCCGATCCCACTTCCGACAACCCTCTTTTCAATAATTTATACAGAGCGACAGATCAGATCTCGATTTACAATGAATATCTCGTCTAGTTCCACATCTCCATACATCGGAATTGAACAGTCAGTCACAAAAAAAAAAAAAAGAAGTTCAATTCACGAATCTTGCCGACATCTCCTTTTTTCTTTTTCGTCAAAGCCATGATTTGCGAGAATTTTATTTACCACCCTTAAATTTTAAAAAATCAAATGAAAATTCTTAGGAAATGATAAGGGCCAGAGACAGAAAAAGGCCAAAAAAGAAAAGAAAAAAAGAGATATGCACCAAGGGAAAAAATGGAAATGCTGATCGCAGTAGAACAAATTTCTAGGAAATGATGTGGACCGAGAAATATTATATTTTGCAAAAGTAAAGTATGCACATTCCGAGAATTAACGTGGGCCGTAGGATCCGAACCCGATGAACAGATGTCGAGAGGGAACAGGAGCACGCGCTGTGGTCCCCAGTCGTACCGGAACACGGCCCGTTCCTTCGCTTTTCTCGTACGGCCTCGGGGGACCAAAACCTTAGCCAATGCACATAAACGGCATAACTTCACAACTGGCTGACAGGTGTCGGAACAAAGCCTTGTAGAGTGGAGTTTAAGGAATAAAAAAATTCAAAATGACTTTTTCCTTTATTGGGAAAGGTTTAATGTCATGTTCGAAGAGTATTTATCGACGGTTTGTAATTGTCTTCTTAAAAAATAATTGTTTAAATGCTCGCAAAAATGAATGGACAAAAAAAGTCTTAATCATCGGCAATGTTTAGACATAAATTTTACCAATAATAAAACTATATTTTCAACATATTTTCTTGATTGATTTTTGTAAGCGATAATCATCAACAAAAAATATTATACATAGATTTTTACTAATAACAAATATATATATTTTTTATTTTTGTAAGCGAGACGAGCGATTATTTTATGGTATTTTTTTTAAGTCATTGTTTTTTTCAGACTTAATCGCATCCTTAGATTGGGAATATGTCAATTTTCAAAGTGGTGATTACCATGACGTGAAAGCAGTCGGTTTATTAAAAATGCGAAATATTCTTAGCTAATTTATTAAAAGGTGTTGGGAAGATAATTTTTTACCAAAATCGATACTAAGAATTGAATTTTTATTTTTATTTTTTGGTTTCTTTCGTTGCTCTTCTCCCATGATTAGCTATTTCTATGATTTTCCTCCTAAGTAGATGATAATGATAGAACGATTTTGGTTTTATTAAAAAGAGCCCCGAGACACCATTCGTGCAATTAAATAGGAAAATATTATAATTTTCATTGACTTTTCTTGTGATGGAAAGCACTCGTACTTTCACTTTCGTTGGTAGGAATTCTTAATAAATGCCTTCATACTATTAGTTAAAACGACCTCCAATAAACCGTCGAGCATGTAGCCCAATCGTAAAAGTGTCGCGTAGTCTTTTGCAATGTAAGAAATCGGGCCATCTCGTGAGCAAACTTATGATCGTTAGATAGCTTGTGCCTTTGGCACTCTGTTGCTCTTTGTGTATTAACTTCCTGCCTTTTAATATGCGGTGGCTGCGAAGATGAGTTCGTCAACCTCGAAGCTTCGAGTTCCGAATAAACTCATCAGTAGCCATAGCTCTAATCAAATTCTTTTCTCATAACAAGTGCAAGACATTTATGGTAACACTGCGCTTTTGGTGGTATTAATGAATATCGTTCCGAGTGGATTTATCTTTTAAGAACATCGAAATAAAATAATCTTTTAATATATTTTGCCAAAAGGGAAGTCCACCCCCTTTTGAGAAATATGAAATTCTATTCTTGAGAACCCTCACTTATTAACGTGGTACGTGCAGGCCGAAAAAGAATGCTAAAGTCCTAATTTTCATAAATAGAGGCCGGTGAGATTATCTGATATGAATATAACATTTAATTTCCAAAGATCATATTTATGTCAATAATTCATGTAATTGGTCACAACAGTTAAAATGTTTTTTTTTTCCTTTGTGACAGAAATGCTCATTTTTGTCATAAAAAGAAAATCAAATTATGTCAAGTCGGGAAATTTTCTCTATATTAGTCGTGTCTTGACCGATTAGGAAATATTCCATCTATTTTGGCCATAGAAGTAACCTTTTACTTTTGGTAGGATACCAGATCAACTTTGACTTAGTTATTGAAACCCAAAAAGTCAATTAGGTTTACGGAAGATTATTTATTTATGGGTAGGTTAGGATAAAGATTGTTTTCATTTTAGCCCTTGCAATTCTAATCTTTTGCGCTTCACCTGACTTTGTAGGGGCAGAATAATTTGATTCTGAACTAATTAGGTTAAAAGGGTAATTTTCATCTTGTCAATTAACTTGATCTCAAGTATAGTTATGTCATAGTAGCCATGTGGGTCGAGTTAAGAGGGGGATTACTACTTCATGCGTTTTATGATTTCTTAATCAGTATCATAATCAAACCAAATATAAAAGAATAATCTATCACGAAAGCTCCTTTTTTGTGCATAATGTACATTGATCATACCTCGGCCAACGAGAAAATTATCAAAAAAGTCATAAGCTTGTTGTGTATATGCCAATTCAATTATAAACATTTCCATTATGTCAATTTAATACTAAATCTTTAGACAATTTGTCAATTAGATCTTAAACCTTTTCACGATTTTTCAATTGAGTTTTTTTAGTTAATTTGCCAATTAGGTCCTACGTGGCACGATGGGCGGCGCTGAAGTGGACAATTATTTAAAAATTTTCTTAACTTTGCTATTGATTTTTTCGTTTGATCTCTTATCTTTTTTTTTTTTCAACCCTAAAGCGGCGAGAGCATTGGGCCCATGCCCAGATCTTAGCGAGAGGTCGTGACACCCTCGCCTGGTCCGGGCAAGGGTCGGCTGGCGACTTTGTTGGCCCAGAGTTGAAAAAAATAAATAAAAATAAAAAATAAAAAATTACATAGATGACAAAAATTATCTCTATCAGTGCCGACTGTGACACATAAGACGCCCAACGTTGACTAGATTGCCACGTGGCTGGAATGACTAAATTGACAAATCATCAAAAGATTTAGAACTTAATTGATAAAATTGTCAAAATGTTTAGGTCTAATTCGACATAATTGAAAGGTTTAGGACTAAACTGACAATCGTAAAAGTGCTTAGGACTATATTGACCAAATTGAAAGGTTTAGAACTTTTTTTGGTAATTTCCCCTTGGCATTCACATATTGGTGTCTGTCAAGTCAACCATTTCTTGAAAAATACTAGTCGAATTTCGAACCAAGCACATCGATAATGTGAAAATTGAAAGTTCGGTTATGGAAATAAGAGTTCCAGCGAACTCATTTCGAGATCTACTAAATTCAATGGCCACAAATGAAATTATCGGGGAAAAAAAAAAACATCACACTCATCAGATAACATAGTGTGCAGCTTAGCTATCAGTAACTAGTCGAAATATTTACCAGACGTAAGACTAGTCTCGATTAGGCTCATTTGAGCAATTATCGCATTCATGGATCTAGAGCTCTAGCGAATCTTCCAAGGAGTCCACGAAAACCAAACGTTTTAATTCCAAATGTATATATCCAATAAAATTGTGATTAAAACCATATATCCGTCTTGACCTGACTATACTCAGCAGGAATGGTTGGCCAGAAGCTACTTCTAATTCGATACGATTTTCAGTTGCCTAGACAAAAGAACTTTTTGTGAATCAAATGGAGGTTATATCATATATGATCGATAGTCTTTCTGAAAAGTCTTCGCCGAGACATAAAATAGGCTACACATACTTCTAATCGTAGAAATATAGCTCTAAACTTTTTGTGACGGTGACCGGTCATAGCTAATTTAAACACCAACTTGATCTCTTTTTTTTTTTGTTATAAGAGTGATCATTATTCTTCTGAAAAAATAGTCACATCAAAAAAAGTCATTCTTGTCCATCCCAAACAATTTCATTGGCTGCTAAGTCTCGACTACGATTGAACATTATTATAGCTAGAGTAATAATTCGGTCAGTCGATTCCACCACCTAATTTTTTATTTTATTTTATGGAATGAGCTTCCTGAAATTACAGAAGGTGAAAATTGCATAATATGCTACCAAAAAAAAAAACAAAAAAATCAAGCAAAGAGGGTGGAAAAGGAAAGTAAAGAATAATGCGTGGATTGATAGTTGGAGTGAGAGTGAGTTCTTCTTTTCTTTCATTCTCTATCCCTCAATTTCTTCTTTTGTTTTTTCTCTAGGGTGGAAAATATGATGGAAAAATACTATAAAAGATCCTAACTTATGTTCGTCGGGATGCCGGTATCATAAATTTTCGTCATTTCATCAGAGTACCTAAACTTTTACCACAAAAATATTATCTCTTCTCTAACAATATCTAAATTTTGTTATGATTCGGCGTATAAACCACCACGAAATAAAAAGTAAAAACGAGAAAAAGAAATCGAGACACGAGGATTTATCCTGGTCCACCATTAAATTAGGGCTACATCCAGTAGAAGATTTTATTATGATTAGCACCTCTCACTTCTCTATTACAACTCTCAATTATAATGAAAATATATAAGCAGTAGCTATTCATGAGCATAAGTAGGATTCCGTACTTTTCTGTCGAAGGAGAGTATGAATTGCATCCCAATAAAATTTTATCATCCGTGACACTTTAATTTTTTTTTTCATGTCATCGCTACCCCAAATTTGTACATGTACGATAAAGATATTAGTGGTTGTAGTGATACAGAGGCAAGTTTTGGAACGTTGGTGTCACGGTGGTTGTAGTCCTGATTTTTTTTGGGCGACACGATACAAAATTTAGGGTACTGATTTCCCGAGAGGGATAATTTAGGGTTTTTTTATTTTTTATTTTTTATTTTTTCCTGGTATTAATCGAGAGCATAATGAGAAACCTAAAAAGGTCTAAGAAGAAATGCGACATGATGACAGGCGGAGGAGGGTAGTGGGCCCCCACTATGTGTTTTCGACTCCTGATTTGCCCACCCTCGTACGGACATGTACGGACGACGTGGACATATTTCTAACCTTGTACTGTTGTTTGCCATTTCTATCTCCCCACATTGGCCACCTTTTCCCCATTTCTCTCTCTCTCTCTCTCTCTCTCTCGCATCAGAAACTGTAAAAAGAAAAGCAAAAAGCCAATCCCTCCCCCCCCTCTCTCTAGACACACACACACTCTCTCTCTTCATTATCAGGGGTGGCTCACACTTTTTTTTCCTTTTTCATGATAAACGCTTTTGGGGTTTGTGCATTGTGAGTCTTACCAAAACAAGCAAAAAGGAAAGGTGGGGGGCGGGGAGTCCTCATTTTCACCCCCTTTGGCAATGCTACCAAAACATAATTCGATTTCTTCTTAGAGAGAGAGAGAAAGAGAGAGAAAGAGGGGTATATGAAAAAGGAAAGGTTGGTGTGGGAGGACTGGCTGAAGTGCTTCCCCATTTGGTGACTGTCAATGAATTGAGAGAATCAATCAATCGCCCAAAACCAAAAAAAGCTTTTCTTTTTCCTCATGAATTAGCTCCCTTTTTCCCTTTAATTATCTTGGGTTCTTCATCGTTTTTCTTTGGGTAAAATACTTTGATCAGACGGGCAATCCTCAAGAACTTCTCTCTCTCTCTCTCTTCCTTTCGCTTTCCCATTTCTGGCCTCTTTCCGTGCCCCTCCATATTCGTTCGAAAGCGTTCTTGATTTTTGCCTCTTTGGTGAGATCGGTTTTGAGGTCCATTCTTGTCAACTTTTCTCCGCTTCTGGTTACCCTTTTGTCCTCTTGTTTGTTTCGAGGACCATCTCGGCTGAAGAAAGAGCTTTTTCTTGAATAAAATCAAATCAAAAGCCCGCATCAAGCTCCACCTGGGGCGTGTTGCTTGCTGGTTTGAATCCTTGTTTGTTCTTCGATCTGTGCTGGGAAATCCTTAATCCGCTGCATCGAATATCAGGTAACTAATTTTCCTCCAATTTTCCTGGCGGATTTGCTGCTAGTAAGAAGCTCACTATTTTTTATCGTCAAGCTGATTCAACTATTTTTCTTTTTAAAGATTTTGGCTTTCACCCAGTTCTTTCTGCGAACCAGCGCTCAAATTTGAGCATTTCAGTTCGAATGGCGTTTTGGCTGTTGGTCTTTTTGGTCTCTCACCCCTCTTTCTTCACTCCCATCAGTCAGTTTCACACCCACGTGTAGATTTTTCAGCCAGTCAAATTTTACCCCACTTTCCCAATATACCATTTTTTTTTTCGTTATACAAGTTCTTGCCTTTCGTCACTGAGAAATCGCATCCATTAGGGAAGAAAAACAAGAAAGAAGAAGCTGTTTTTGGGTTCATGTCCATATTGGTGCACTCATCATTCTGTGCCTTCCCTGATTGATGTGTTTGGGGGTCCTTTCTTTTGTGAATCAATGAGCTTGATTGCTGTGTAGAGATGGTGAGAGGGAAGACCCTGATGAGGCGCATAGAGAACGCGACCAGCCGGCAAGTGACCTTCTCCAAGAGGCGGAACGGGCTGCTCAAGAAGGCCTTTGAGCTCTCCGTGCTTTGCGATGCCGAGGTTGCGCTGATCATCTTCTCGCCGCGAGGCAAGCTGTATGAGTTCGCAAGTTCCAGGCATGGAAAAACTTCGGCCCTTCTTTTTTCCGCTTAATATTCGTCTTAATAATAATTAGGTATCCATGTAGAATTTGCTCATGTTGCTTTTGCTTTCTTCTCCTATCATCATCACCTGATTTAAATCACCATTAAATACTGAGTGTGTGCTCCTCCAATTGCAGAATGTGTGATGATTCTCTTTCTGCTTGCTTAGGGTTACGATATTCTCTCTCTCTCTCTCTCTCTCTCTCTCTCTCTAAAATGTCCTTTTGGGAAAGGAAAGACATAAAGATATATGTTCATCCAGTTTATTAGGGAAGTCAATCCACAAACCAAGCCTCAGAACACAGTTTCATCTGTTTGTTTAGCCCATCTTCTTGGTATGAATTTCACTGCCTTCAGTTTTGGTCGTCATCATCAAACATCATTGAACTGAAAATGTTATTGACCAACTAATTAACCATATGAAGACGTTTCACAGATGAAAATAGCGTTTCCAAGCAAACTTACTAACATATAGTTATTCCTCTCATCAGCACATTGACAATAGTACAGTGCTTTTGTGCCCTATTTGTTGGTAAATTGAAACAACAATGTCTTGTGAATTAACTATTTATAGTGGAGCAGAGAAATCGTACCAAGTCATTTACTACGATGGGCATTAGTTTATGGGAAACAACTCTTGGCCAAGTGCTTTATGTCTTGGGGGGATGAGATGGAGTACCCACTTTTGTTCTTACAATCTTTGCAGTCGAATATCATGTCAAATGTACTAAAAAAGATACATTTAAGGGTTTACAAATATATCCAAGTAAAAAAGAAGATGCAAAAATCCAAATCCCACTCAAGCTGACCCAACTTTAGCAGACTACTAGGGTTAGCATCACGAGTGCAATACATGCAAACACCATTTCCACTCGTACTGGCCCAACTTTAGCAGAATACTAGGGTTAGCATGACGAGGGCAATACATGCAAATCGCAAAGCACTCATTGATTCCTGACAGAGTAAAGTGAGATTGGACTGTTTGTATCATGTCCTTTGAACTTCCTTTTTTAGGTGGGTAATTATGGGAAAGCCTTGTGTCGCTGTAACTTGAATTCAATGGTCTTTGTCAGTACTATAAAGTTACATAATTTCCTGATATTTTTTGAGGAGATTAAGATTAGTAACCCCCCTTGCCAAAACATCAGTGTTTTCATTACTCGATTGATGCCTTTAATGATTGCTCTCTTTTCTTAATAGATACTAATTAATCCTTTTCTCTTCCTTATAGTGCCATTCTCCTATGTTGTTTGAAAGGACTTAGCAACCATAACTCTTTCTCTTTTCGCCTGTTACTCCTTCGCTTCTCGCTTCTTCGTCCGTAGTGTACTATCTCTTGGCTGAAACAATTACTCCGGATATCAAATTGCGTGAAGTGCCAATGATTTCACATTTCACTCGAGTTTCACTTTTGTCCTTTGATAATTCATGGCTGATCTGTTCAAAGTAGCTGATTGTGATTGGCGAGATATTGTCAAGCTAATTTGGCTGAGAGTTCACTACCATATATGGATCTCATCCATGTTCTCTTCTCTGTGCTTTTTATGACGTCCGTATCTGTCCTATCTTTCCACATTTTCTCGAACTTTCTAGTTGCACCGACGTTCTTCACATTGATATCAAGCTACTTCCTAAGCTATACTCTTCTGATAATGGCCTAAAAGCCCATGCAACTACCATGAAATTAATAACTGGCATTGTGGGAAATGATTGATATAGTGGAAATGAGAGTGACGAGTCCAAATGTGACTCGGTACAAAGTTGCTCCTAATGTTTGTTTGTGTTTATTACAAACATGCGATCATGTCTTGTTTGGGGGATTTCAGACTGCCTTTCCAGAATCTGTGGTGATCCTCATAACAATGTTCGTGTCTATAGATTTATTAGTTTTGGATAGACACAATAATCCTTCCTCAGGTAATCAAGTCAATGACCTAACGTCCATATCTGTATCATTGAAATGATGCTAAGTAAGTTCAGTTTCGATTTGGGAAAGTGTCATATTGGCTTAGCCATCTTAAATCTTCTCATTGTGCACCTCTCCTAGTCAGAGAATTAACCTAGGCTCGATAAATATTGCCTATGGCTCATTATCTCTAGTTTGGACCACAGACAACTTAATCATACTTTGATCCATAAGTTTAAACAATTAGATGAATCTAAGGTGGCGTTGAGTGATGAATTAGAACAGGTAGTGCCAACAAATTTGGAAAATCACTAACTTTACATGTCAATGTAATCCTATCGAGTGGCATTTCACCCCTCGAGTGAAGGCGATCCAGGTATTCGACGCTTTGCATGATGAGCTTCAACCTTTTTGAGACCTTAGTTTTGTCATCTAGGTAAGCATTCTTCTGGTAAGGCCCACAACAGTTAGTCGTTTCTATATTGGGTATGCCAAGTTGTCCTATTTTCAACTCTCAGATCCTTCATTCCTCTCCAACCCTAGAAATTGATTTACCTAGAAATTGATTTACTCGATACATATTTTATGCATTCGATGGATGTCGGTAGTAAACATGTTTCCATCTTCGCTTAGCGGTTTAGGTTTTAGTTTGGAGTTGTTTAACTCGGAATCCACTTGAGCCTTCATTGAATGACAGGTTCATTGTTCTTTCCGCGTCCGTCTATTTTGCATTTTTAATAGTCTTTCACTCTTTTTTCTATCTTCTTTCTTTAACTCGTATTCTTTTCTTCTTCCATGGGAAATATTAAGCTCTTGCACCAACAACAATGTAGCATGTTCTTTAGATACTTGACAGTGTTTGGATGATTCTCACACCAAGAAAGAAGAGCCTATCTGTCAGATATAGAGAAGGAAAATGTCAAAACTTAATCCCCTCTTTCAACTCATTTCTGAAACTTGGTGGCCTTTCTTTCAATTCTTCCTATGAAGGAACGCTGAAATTCTTTTGTCAGTGAAGTTGAGAGAATATAGCTTTTGGCTCTTTCTCTCCCATTCCGAAAATTTCTCATTGTCCTTGTACTTTCTCTCCGCGCCAATTCAGCCAATTCAGCCAATAATAGCAATAATAATGGTAATTGTCCTTTCAAAATCCTCATCTTCCCTCCAATCCTTTGCCTCGCATAGTGTAGGTCTTGCATGGACATTGAGTGGGCAAGTTTAGTATGGATAGAGTTGCAATAGCATGTCTTTCGTTTAAATGTAAGATATCGTTTTATTGGCAGTCTCTAGATGCGGCAAACGTATATTGAGTTACTGTTGAAGTATGTCCCACATTGCTTGACAACGGGTCCTAAATGCTCTTTATATTCATATGGTCTCCCTCCACCTATTAGCTTAAGCTTTTGGGTTGGACTTTCTAACATGGTATCAGAGCCAGTGCTATCCCTTTCGCGAATGTGCGTAGTCAAAATTCCACGTGACACTCGTAATCCGGCTTGCAACGGGTCCTAAATGCTCTTTATATTCACGTGGTCTCTCTTTACCTATTAGCTTCTAGTTGGACTTTCTAACAGTTACTCTTACATAGCATGGTATCAATTGATTCTTGGTTTTGTATTGTATCATATGATTTAATTCAATTCAAGATTTAAGTTATATGAATTTGATAGATGAATCTATCTCTTGATCAATTCACCATTGAATCTACCGATTACACACACTTGATTACATCCATTCTTGATTATGTTAAATTTTATCCACTATATAATTTTGCTGGGGTGTTGCAACAATAAATATTATATAAAATGTAGAATTGACTTCAAACAAAATGTAAGTTTATAAAGTTTCCATTGTCTTTTCCGCTTGTTTGTTTAGGATGCCCTTCCCTTTGTATCTCTCTAGCTAACTATGGAATGTCCTACCTTCCTTGGTAGGACCAAGTCAACCAACAAAGTTTATGAAGACTGTATTCCATGAGTTTTTTTTATTTTTTTTGGAAACCAGTAGAGGAAATTTCAAAAATGTCAGGAAGGAATTGCTAGAAATTGAATGTAAGATATCTTTTGACTCTGATACCATATTAAATTGAGCTTGTAATTACGTTTATTAAGAGATTATTATATTATGCATTTCATGATTCTCTATATTACGCATGACAGCCTCTTTCATAAATATTTATAAACACATTGGAAGTTGATTTTTGATATTGTTAATTGTATTGACTTATATTGGATCATATCCACATAAAATGTAAACAGCATGTCTCTGCCAATTTGTTTTTTGCATTCACATAGTTTTAGCTGTGGATTACAGCAAGACTTAGTTTCATTTTTCTTTCAAATCTTTTATGTGATTAATTATAACATGCTGGACCATTTGATATATTGAACTAATTAGAAATTTACTTTTCACAGCCCTTCCACATTCCTCTTTGCATTTTTTTTTCTTTTTGGTAGGGGGAGGCTGCTTAGCTATGTAAGTTAAGTACACTATAATGGTATCTCCCAAGCCTTGGCTGAATAAATACCATCCGTGTTCAAGGAAACTTTACTATCAATACAATCGAATCGAATTGGACCAAACTAAATCGAAGTCTTCAATTTATCAATATGATTTAAATGACAGCGAGACTGATAAACACGGTTTGGTTTTACTTCGACATTTCTTAAACCAAAATTAGAACGGCAATGTTTCGATAGATTTGAAATATTTTTCTACAAAGACAAAGTGTAAAGTTAAACTATATACTCATTTTTTCTTCTCTAGATTTGATTTTCGCGGGCACAAAAATGAAAGAACTGATTTATTAAACTTTACCACATATTTTTGCCCACAATATATTTTTTTCTGACCATATTAATGATGATTATTTCATTTTGGAGACTTGTATTGTGAATGTTATCTTTCAAAGGTTTAGACTGAATAATGAGCTATCCAAACCAAACTGACCAGGATTTCTCTATGCAGCTTTGAAACTTTTCGAAGCAAACAAGACTGACAAAGCAAACAGAAAAAGAAAGAAAGAAATTCAACAGGTTATTATAGTGAGTTATAATAGAGAGATATCCTTAGTCAAAATTATATGATTTAATTAGAGATTCCCTCATGCAATGTAATTAAGTTTCCTTCTGAAAAGCAAATGTACCTTATGTAGAAATACCTTGATGAAGCTATAACTATAGGATTGCCATAATCATCGAAAACCAGTCTCTTAGATATATCCACAGTACCAGTATCTCCTGATGTAGTACATGTAATGCTCAATCTGAATTGTCACACACCGTAATCCCATTCAAGCCGAAAGTCCGAAACTTTTCTGTCAGGATAAAAATAATTATGACCATCAACGAGCTAATTTTGCTGGCCGAGCACCCCTGATTACACATCTATTCTCATTAGTACTATTATCTACGATTTTTATCCTATTTATATGAAATTTCGTTTAGTGTTACAGAGTTGTTTGATTCTAGGAGTCTGATTAGGGTTTGTCAATTATTGGCTTCTTCCCTCTTCCTTGATCCTGACTCTTGTTCCTCTCTCCTTTATTGCATACAAGAAGAGATGCCCTTTTTGCAACCAAAAACTGCATGGGGACTGAAGTTCAGTTTCACCCTCCAATTTGAAGAATGTATTAACTGCACTTGCGAAATCCTAAGGCCGTAACCCCTCCCAATATGCCAGCCCATCTACATGTTCAAATCTATCATTAAAAAGAAAAATTTCCTTATCTGTCAAACTTCCTCTTATAGGAAGGCATCAAAAGTAATTGAAAAAGCTACTTGTTTCTTGAAGATGTGTTGTTAATCTGAATATAGGAAGTGGTGATGACGAAAATCATCGTCTAGGTTGATTTTTGCTGATTGAGAGACTTTTCTAACTCCATTTACTTGTCAATTTTTCCACTAGAAATCGATTAATATGAAGTTGCTGGTGTATGTACGGATTGCCAGTCCTCGGTAATGAACCTTCAACTTGATAATTCACCAAAGTCTGTGAGTGCTACGAACAAACAAGTACCTAACAGGATCCACCTGTTTCCAAATGATGTGAACTATGTCCACCAGGAGATATAATGCACATCTACTTATTACTAATCGTCAGCTGAGAAATCTTTCTCTAAACATCCGTACTGGCACTGTATTCAGCTATTAAAATCAGATCATAGAATAAATGAGTAGGAAGACAAACCCTAGAATCTCAACAGGATCTAGGATGTATATCATTATAGCCTTCCACTTACCATCACCAATCTGGAGCTGCATATGCGCTCGTTATTAGGTTTTATGCTCGAGAAATATCTTGAAAATACCTTTTGACTTCTGTTGCTTGTGAAAGGCCTACCAACCCATTCCTTATGTCGGTTCTATTAATCAGCAAGCTAGCTGTTCCTTGTTCTCGGCTGTGCATAGCCAAGCTTGTTAGATATCTTCCACTCTCTTGTGAGCTTGTATGAACTGTAAGGAGTTCCACATAGGAAATAAAGAGGGTTTAAAATATATAGAGATCCCTTGAAGTTTCACTTGTTTAACACTTGGTGCGCTAAAATTTTCATATGTAAGACTTTAAAAACCCCATATTTTGAGCAGTGTTAAGCTAATGACCTTCATTAAGGTAAAGGACTACCCTAAAATAATAAGAGAAATTCTCTTTAACCCTGCACTTTTGGGATTATTGATTTTCTCTCCTAGTTATGTTAATTGTGACTTGGATTTTTTAGAGTCTACCTCATTTGTTAACCCTGTCCAACGGACTCTGACGTGACCGGAGGGGATGGAGTGCTTGCGATTAGGTGGGATTGGCATAAACCGTTTGCGATTTTGGAATTCCCTAGTAGGGTTTTGTATGTGTCTTCTTTGTTTTCTACCTGTGATATTGAGAAAAAGTATTTGTACTTGGGGCTCTATTTTAAGAGAGTTTTCTTCTAATTTTGTTTGGACAATTCACTTAACTTCTGTATAGTTTCTCACTTTCTGTTTTTTGTGCCATTCTTGCTCAACAGTCTGTGGTGCCCTAACAATGTTTTTCTGGCACAAATTTGGAGCATGTAGGAATTTTCTATGCAGAATTTCGAATATGCTATAAGAAGTTAAGCTAACATTCTGAAATTTAAAGACCAAACTAAGTAGGATTTCCTCAACTGTGCAAAAGTATAAGTTGGATGAGGGTTCTATCTAAGTGTTACAGTCGAAACTTTGATGGGGCATGGCGTAGGAAAATATCAATAGGCTCCGTGTGATCTCCCATCACCTGTTAGGTTTCTCCTGCCATTCCTTGAGTTCTGTCTAGCATACAGCCATTCTCACCAGATCCTTAGAAAATAGAAACATGTGTCAAACCTTGCTCATCCATGTCTCTAGTTAAAATGCTGTCGACTGAGCGAACTCAGATAGAAAGTGAATTTGCACTCACAGTACTTGAGCAGCTAAGTATATTTACCAATTAGAGGGAATTTTAACAAAACCTTACGAGTGTAGACCAAAAAAAGAAAAAGAAAAAACCTAATGAGGCACAATCCAACAAAATTTACTCGTAGAGGTCATGTTAGAGTAAATTTTGTTTCGACTGCATGAACAAGCCAACAAAAAAAAAAAAAAAAACCTAATGTCGCTTTCTCGCACTGACATGGTGCGTTTCGATTGCATGAACAATGTATGATTAGGATTGTACATAAAACTTGGAAGAATATGTACTTCAATTAATGAAAACTATGCCAAGAACCTTCCGCTAAGCATGCCAAGGGCCACCATAATAGCTCCCTTATATCCATTCCCATAATGAAGTCAAGATCAAGTAAAAGGGAAATGTAATGATTATGTAAAGTAATCTACTAGAGAAATATTGTTGGCCTGTTTCTTAACCGCTTAAGCTTTCGGGACAAACGTTCATCAACATTGTATTAAAGAATAGGTTAAGGATTCCTATCCCGGCACTCCCTCTAAATTTTTTTCCTGTCTTGTTGTTCTGCTTGTTTTCCTGTTTGACTTGGACGTGTAAGATCGACTTACACATGAGGGGGATTGCCAAGTAATCTAACCATAGATATAAGATTGACTCGATTCCTTGCAACTTAAGCTTTTTTTTTAAGGAAAAAACAGATTGCCTAGCAGATTCCATCTTAAAACATCTTCCTTCTAACACTATCACAAACTTGAGTACGCTGGGACAATCTCCAAAAGCTTAAAGCTGTTGTTGTATAGATTGACGTCATATATATTTACACTAGTAATATAACTCCAGAAAAATTGGAACGATGAAAGATTCAAAGCTTGATTCCACTACATTTTTCACTAGTTAGTTTAGATTGCCACATCTCTAATGTTGGATTTTTACAGCATCGCGTTATGTTTTTGAGGCGACGACCATAACAACCAAGTCCACCCCTGGTCTCTTCTGCCAAATCGAACCAAGAAGGGCTAAGGCTGCACGAGAATTATGTTGATCATGGTTTTCTTCATTCATATCCACTAAAAACCGTGCATATGTGAAGTGTGCTACCAATCAACTATTGACTCTGATAACATTGGAAAATGTGCAGCCAAAGCCCGATATTTACACTTGGAGAGATTGCCAAGAGAGAGTTCAAAACCCGATCACGATATTTTACCGATCAATCGGGATATATTAAATGTTACACCACACACCAAATCTTCGACATGGAATTGTACAAATAACCATCACACAAGCACCTTAACACCTTTTGTCAACTAAACATACAATTAAAGTCTCTTCTTTGAGAATTTTAGTGAAAGCCAATAGGTGGAGGGCTAGAAATGGCAAGAAGGAAATGTTAGAAATCCAAATATTATTCCATGACTCTGATACCATATTCCACTGAGTGCATAACCAGTTACTGAGTGTGTAAGTATATTTAAGAGATTCAAATTATCAAAGAATCACTCGAGTCATGTTGTATAATTCATGTTCGATTTAATATGCTTCACATTCCTATTTCAGGTACTCTAACAAAAACAATAAAAGTGGGTTCAAGAAAATTTCATAATTGATACAATTGAATCTAATTTGACCAAATTGAGTTGAAGTCTTTGATCGTCGATTTGATTTGAAAGTCATTGAGACTAATAGATTTAGTTTTGTTTTACATTCTCTAGACCAAATTACCATATTATTTTTTATAGCTTTCTATTGTCACAGAAACAATTCACTAACATGTTCCTTCTTTTATGATTTTCTTTAATGTTTTACATATGCTTCCACATTTTCTTCACCATACTTAGTACTTACTTGGAAAATAACGATCAGTTTTCGCAAAGCTCAATTATAGAACGAGTAGAGACTCGTAAATGCAAAATTTTTAGGACTAAGAATACTTTGATTATTGTTTATCATCAAACAAAACGCCATCAAAGAATTTATCTGAATCAACAGAAGATTATTGATGCAACACACAGTTCAAAAACTCCCATCCGAAGGAAACTAGCTTCAACAAGATTTTGTGGAACCACTACCAATTGTTCCAAAAACTTAAGCTGCTAGATGAAGGCATAATTTAATATTTATGCATTTGAAATACTACTTTCACACTTAAGCTGGAATTTGGCCTAGTACTCAGTATAGAAATATATAATGAGGAGGCAAATAAGGGATCTATAAAGATTTGAACCATGTAAAATTTTGTAGGACAACTATCAACTATTCTAAAAGCTTAATCTATTAGAACATGATTTGATTTTTAAATTCTAACAGTTTCATTAAAGAAAGATGATGTGTTCGACCAATTGAATCTTCCACTTAGAGTAACCTTGCCGGTCACTTCCAGCAGGCTAGGAGTAGAACTTGATGGCCGGTTTGCATGTATTAATGGAGACTAGTCGAGCTAGAAGTTTGAATATCCCTACTACAAAAAAGAACACAGAAAAACACTCATTGAAGCTACCTCTCTCGAATACGAAGCTTGTTGAGAATGATTAACCATGTGATAAAGCCATGGCAAGTCATATTTGTATGGGACTCTATTAGAGCTTGTTTGGTACAGCTACGATTGAAGTGTAGATATGCTGTTCTGCAGTTGCTATGAAATTTCGTAATTGTATGTTTGGATATAAATCTTTTAAAATTGCAGCACCTAAGAGCTAGGTTAGCCATTTTAAGTAACTATTGTAAGCTACTGCGAGGTACTGCAACTATGAGATGTTTGCCAAACACCCTACCAGTCTTTACCAATCAACTTTAGGTTTCTTCGTTCACATCTCTTGCGAAGCTAAAGAAATAGTAGATTTCAACGCTCAAGTTAGATGTTTGTATAACACTATCTGAAGAGGTTGGCTGAGTGTTTAAACGCTTGGTTCATATTTGACTTATCTAGTGTTAAGATCAACAAGCACACCAGAAATCAGAGGAGCTCCAACATACTTCACAAGTAAAGCCTCTCTCTTAAAGCCACTTAAACTGAACAAAGCATCAGTATTTTTTTTTTTTTTTGGTAAGAAAGCATCAGTATTTGTTCCTCACTGAAATGAACAAAAAACTTCAGCTTTAGATGGATTCATTTGTTGACCCGATACCCTAAGAAACAAGTCAAACACCCCAAAAATCTAATATAAAGAGGTAAGATCACCTTTGAAGAAAATCACATAATCATTAGAAAATGAGTGAGTTGGAGCTTGGGAGCTTGGCACAATTAGGATGAGACTTCAGTTTCGGTGCAGCAGAAGCATTAAGCAATCCAGGTTGTGAACAAAACCACGAGGTTGCTTGTACTTGATGGTGTAGGACATGAAATTTTATCATACATATAATGCACACATGAAATAGTTAAACTCTGGATGGTGTAGGAAATCCACTTTAGATAGTTAAACTCTAGACATGAAATACAACACTTATCATATGTGGATCTGATTTGAGCAGAAGTTCGCGTAGGTAATCCAAACATGAGATAGCTGGTATTTCAGATGAAATAGTTAAACTCTTGATGGTGTAGGAAATCCACTTTAGATAGTTAAACTCTAGACATGAAATACAACACTTATCATATGTGGATCTGATTTGAGCAGAAGTTCGAGTAGGTAATCCAAACATGAGATAGCTGGTATTTCAGAATGTAGAAACCGAACTTCGCCTTGTACATAATCTACTGAGTGTCCATTTCTCAACCATCAAGTCAATCTCGCACAGTTGATTTAAACTCTTTACATCCGTGGCTGGAATGTGAATTTGGCTAAGGCACATAGTTATAATCAAGTCATTCACTGTGTAGAAGAAAGCCTTTAATCTAACTTCATTGGGGAGGCAACAAATTTTAAGACCTGGTGACATTATTAGTCAAAATGACATCTAGTTAGAGATTCCTGATGCAATGTAGTTAAGTTTCCATTTGGACAGCAAATGTACCTTAGGACTAGAAATACATTGATAAAGCTGTCTATAGGAATACCGTACCTAATCATCGAAAACCTATCACTATGTCTGCAGTACATGCTTAATCTGAATCGTAATGCACTATTATCCCATTTGAGCTGTAAAAACTGGACTTTTCCATGAGAATATGATATTGACTGTCAATGAGCTAATTTGGTAGCCAAAGCACCCATATTCCACAAAATGGGAGTTTCTCTTACCCATATGCACATGGTTATAAAGGATCTACATACTGATCTTGTAGATATGCGCCCGATTACTACACATTAGACTCTCATCAGCAGAGTCATCTAAAATTCTACCATGTGTATAGGTAGGTTATATAGTTATTTTAGAGTTGCTTGACACAAGAAGTCTAATTAGGGTTTGTCAATTATTGGCATCTTCCCTCTTCTCCTTGGCTTTGACTCCTATTCCCATCTCCTCTCCTGCTATCCCAATCCCTTCCTCGATCTGATTAGGTTTTTTTTTCTAAGCACATTCCTCGATCAAGGACCAAAGTTTTGGATTTTGGCGTTACTATTTGGTATAGATTTTATATGAATGGGCATGCACGTGGGGGCTTTTCGGAGAAGGAGCAACAATGGAACAAGGTAAAGGAATTTTTGTGGAATAGTTTATCTAACACAAGTGGTAGAGTGCATGAGCTTTTCTAGTTGGTCGTACCACTCCAGACCTAACAACCCTTGCTGCTCATTTTACCCAGACATAAAACTAAAGTAGATATCAATTCAGTTTTGCCGCCAAGTTGAAGAATCTAGTACCTGCTCTCACAAAATCCTATAGAACTTAAGACCTCTCCCAATATGCTCTACATATTCAAATCTATCATTAGTAAGATATTTATCCATCGAAATTCCTCTTCCAGAAAGAAATCAAAAGTACTGAACAAGCTATAAATCCTTGTTTCTCGAAAGATGTGTTGTTAATCTGAAAATTGGAAGTGGTGATGGCATTAATCAATGTCTAGGTTGGTATTTATGAGAATGTTCTAACTTCATTGAATTGACAATTTTTCCACTAGAATCGGTTAAGGTGAAGTTGCTGGTGCTGGTCCAGATTGCCTCCTCGGTGATGAACCTACAGCTTCATATAGTTCATCAGGTGTTTGTGAGTGCTAGGAACAAACAAGTATCTAACAGGATCCACATGTTTCCAAATGAGGTGAACTATGTCCACCGCGAGACATAATACCCATTTAGTTATTACAAAACGTCAGCTAATATATCTTTCCTCCAGACATCCACACCCTCACTGCATTCAGCTCTTAAAATCATATTATAGCATTAAAGAGTTGGAAGACAACATCATCATCATATCCTTCCACTTGCCATCACCAATACCTTACTGAGCTGCATATGCGCTCGTTATTGGGTTCTATATTCGAGAAATATGAAAGAATGCATCGCAAGACACTTGTTAACTTCTGTTATATTTTTGTGAAATGCCTACCAACAAATTCTAGCGTTAGTACTATTAAATCAGCAACCCAGTTGTTTCTTGTTTTTGTCTACCTTAAGTGCGCAGCGGAAACAAACAATACATTTGTTTTGCAAACACATAAAAATCTTATTTGTGCACTTGTCTCCAATATACAAGCCTAGATTTCTTGGAGCACTATCTCTCCATTTCTATCAAATGCACTCATTCTAACATTGGTGCTCTCTGTCACCAATACACAAACTCTCAAATACCTATTTTTTCCCTCTAGGCTTACGGTACAAAACATACAATGGTCCGTCTTTATAGACCTCGTCAACCGATGCTAATGCCCAAGAAATCCGCTGCCAAAGTGCTGCTCCATCTTGCCAACTTGCTCAACTTCCCTTCATTATTAAGCAGTCATTTCTCTGTCAATTTGTCCTCTATCTCATGTTATTTTGGTTGGCACCTCCAGCATACACTAATCAAAGTCATCTTGGACTTAGCTTTTCTTTTTACCTTATGCACAAATTCACCAACTCCATGCACATAATTTTTTTCTTTGTTTTACTTAGTAATTAGGTAGCCCCCAAAATTGATCAATCTCTAACAGTCTATGCATAGATATCTTCCGCCCTTTTGTATCAAATGATCACACTCTTCTAGATTGTTATGCTGCATATTTTAGCTAGTATAAACTGTAAGGAGTTCCACATATATAGGACATAAAGAGGGTGTTAATGTATCTGGATCCCTTGAAGGTTTACTTGTTTGACACTTGGGCTGCTAACTTTCACCCAGAAGGCTAAGATTACTTCGGTATTTGAGCAGTTTTAATCTGATGACCTCATTTAAGGAAAGAGACTATCCAAACTAATAACAGAAATTCTCTTCAACCTGCACTTACAGGATTGCAGATTTTCTCTCTTAGTTTATGTTAATTGTGATTTGGATTTTTGCAAGTCTACCTCTGATTGTTATCCCTGCCCGATGGACCTTGAGGTGAACAGAATGGGGAGTTGTTTTTAAGTTAAAATTCTTCTTCTGGAGGTCCATTCGCTATTTCCCCAGTAGGGTTTTATATGTATCTTGTTTGTTTTGAACCGGGTGAAATTGAGAAAAAGTAGTAGTTAAGGCTGTGTATAAGAGAGTTTTCTTCTGATTTTGTTTAGACGATTCATGTAAACTCTGTCTAGTTTCTCACTGTTTGTTGCGCTGTTCGTGCTCAACAGCTTGTAGTGCCTTAACTGTGTTTTTTGGGGCACAGATTTGGAGCACGTTGGATTTTTTTGTAACTCAGAATTGTTAAATTGCTATAAGAAGTTCAGCTAACATTCCAAGTTTTAATGACCAAATAAGGTGGGCTTCCTCAACTGTGGAATCATGTAATTTCGAGGGTCTATCTAGGTGTTACAATTGAAACTTTGATGGGCGTGGTACATACTGTGAGTATTTTAGAAAAGGTTTAGGGGTTCTTGATGTGCTTTACAATAAATATATATTGACATAGACTTAATGATTCGAACGTCTAGTGCACTCATACGGAACGGCTATTTTAAGGATTATAATTAATAGACTGCATATGATCTCCTATGACCTGTTAGGTTTCTCCTGCAATCCCTCGAATTCTGTCCAGCATGCAGCCAATCTCACCGCATCCTAAGAAACAGCACCTTGCTTATCCATGTCTTTAGTTAAAGTGCTGTTGACCGAGTGCACTCATATTCAAGGTCCCTTGTCCTCAAAGTACAATTATCTCCTTAGCTTGAAATGAATTTAAACACTCACAGTACTTGAGCAGCTAAGTATATTTACCAATTAGAGGGCTTTTAACCTTAATGTAATGAGGCACAATCCAACAAAAAGTACTCTATAGAGGTTATGTATTGTCACTTTCTTGCACCGACATAGTATGTTTAGATTACATGAGCAATGTAGGATTATGATTGAAGAGTCTAGGTCTGTCGAAGCTTCCCTCTCTTTCATTATAAGCTAAGAAGTATCTCATGATTTGAATTTAAGTAAATTTGTTGGCTTGGAAGTATATATTCATTTAATCTGATGTTCATAAAGAGTCATTGACGATTTTTCAAAGTGCATTTGCTTCTTTCTAGGACCATAAAGGACGAAAACGTCTTCTACTTTCTCTTACGTACTTTCATCAGAATGACTAGCACTGCTTTAATCTCTGAAATGTTGTTTGATTTGCACCTTAATGATATTGGTCTGCTAGATTTCTTCAAAGGCATAGTTATCATATATTACATATTGTATATGTATTGCTAATAGCTTTAATTGTCATCATGGTAATCATATGACGATAATTTGCCTCCAAGCAACAGAAAAGTTAAACCTCAAATGCTTCAAGTGTGAAAAAATGGCTACAACCCTCTCAAATCATCCAAATTTTCCGATATTACTAACCCAAAACTTCGTCCCAAAGCAACAGGTTTGACATAGCAATTTCCCTGGCACAAGTAATTAATGGTGTGATCTGGGGAATCTCAAAATGAAAGCTTGACATTACTACACGTGTTGGTGGCATCGAAACTGTTGGAGAGTTGTTTGTCCTAAATAGTCAGCTAGTAGAAGTTTAAGAAGGAAATAGTATATATCAACCGCACTCTGTGACAGTTCCTATTATGCATGGACATGAGATGTGCATGTAATCAAAGAAAACCAACAATCAAAGAGTAAATAGCAGAAGCAATGTTTAAAATAGTAAGAAGATGGACCGTGAGGGTTTGAGCTCTTAAAATAAACTTCCAACCATGTTTCGTTCTTTCCAAATGCATTAGCATTTGTTTCTTTCAATTCAAGACTGCAATAAATGTCTAGTGTTAAGTGATTAATATAGGAGTTGTCTTAAACTAAGTATCACTACACTGAGCTCAAGTTAAACAAGATCCATAAGGTTTTCTTGGTTATCGTTGTCAATAACTTCCCCAATACTGAAAGTTCCTTTTTTTGGTAAATCCTGTGCTAGTGTCATTAAAGTCAAGGTGACTTTCAAAGCATTATAAAATCTGGTACCGAGTAAGAGTGGAAAACAATGAATATGCACAGAAGAAGCTTCTAATTGTCATAACAATGGTGAAATGAGTGAAAAATCATTGGGACCGACACAGATTTGCTTCTTAGTTTCATCAACCATTGACACCTAATAGCCTGCTTTCTTAGGTAGTCATAGGCTAATTGAGCCGACTTCATCCACAGTTTTTGCCTTCTCTGTTTGCGTTACTAACCAAAGAACATAGATAACCATGGTTTTTTAGGAGAACAAACTAATTGGGTTTTACTAATGATGGTATTTGAAAATCATGCAGCATGAACGGAACCATAGAGCGGTACCACAGGCACACAAAGGACACAAGAACAGGCAACAAATCAGTGGAAGAAAATATGCAGGTTCTTTCCTTTTTCTATGCATTTGGTCGTGTTGTTAAACCTATTAAATTTATCCATCCACATTTTGTTTGATCTCAACTTTACAATTATTTTGTCGGTTAATGTGGTTTAGTTTTTCATATTACCTCACAATGTTTTTGAACAAAATAAGGTTGAAGATGATTGACTTAGTTTGGCTAATTTAGTTGTATATTTAGCAGTTGTAGTTGCCGGATGATGAAAGAGTCCAAGAACAAATTACCAAAACTTTAGACGAGGGAAAATAGGTCGGTTAGCTTATGCTAAGAGGCACTTTAAATCGCTTTGGATATGTTGAGGAGTTGGCATTTTTGTTGTTTGTTTTTTCTTTGGCATTTGTAATTATCATCTGAAAGTGATGCTACTTTGTACATGTTTGATGCCAAGGTTTGCCGTTCACAATGTCATTGTCCATGATGGTACCGATGATTTTCCAGCTATAACCATGAATTAGTTTGACAAGATCTTTTTTAAATTGGAGTTTCTCATGGTAATCGAATCATTTTCCATAGCTTAGAATCCGGTTGATATATCTGTTGCAAAATTGTAGCTGTGTTGTGTTGCAACTACACTGCAAAGTGTTTTAATTCTATGTTTGGTAATATATGTTTTAATGCTGCATCACTTCAAACTGGGTGAGACAGTTTCTTAAAAGCTGCTATATGCTGTTGTGGCTTTGGAGGTGCTGCAGCTGTTGAGATATTTGCCAAATACCTTTAAAAATTGCAGTGCCCATTTTAACAGACGAAACTATTGCGGGAAAGCGGGTACTAAACAGCCTCTCAGTTATATGTCCAGGCCACAATGTGGTCAACTTAATTTGAAATGCACTATACTCATCTCCAACCTGGTTTTTTGTTGGTGGCTGCACATCCTCCTTAGGTGATTGTGAGGCACATTTTTCACAAAACAAAAAAAAACCCTATTCTTCAGCCATCCCTCTCCTCTCAGTTCACTCTCCACCCCGATCTTAGCCTAGCCTCTGTCAATGGTTCTTCCTCTCAGTTATATGTCCGGGCCACAATGTGGTCAACTTAATTTGAAATGCACTGTACTCATCTCCAACCTGGTTTTTTGTTGGTGGCTGCACATCCTCCTTAGGTGATTGTGAGGCACATTTTCCACAAAAAAAAAAAAAAAAACCCTATTCTTCAGCCATCGCTCTCCTCTTAGTTCTCTCTCCACTCCGATCTTAGCCTAGCCTCTGTCAATGGTTCTTCCTCCAACCAAAAACATCACCAGCATATATCTCCCCCTCTCTCTCTATGTGAAACAAAGTCGACCTCCACAAAGATTGATATCATGAAACCTTGGCCTTGACCTCAGAAGTTGTGAATTAAGGCTAGGGTTTCTTGTGTTAGTTCGATTCTTAAGACAATGCCATATGTTGGTGATCAGAGGACCTTACAAATGACCGTCACGTCAATAATGGACGCGAAAGGAGTTACCACCGAATGGATGTAAATGACTTTCTGATGGCAAGATAAGATCGTATGTTAAATACATGATCGATATTAGGGTATCTTAAAGATTGAACCATAAGTACACCAAGTGAAGTGAGAGTGTGTAAGTGGATCATATAAATTAAAGCAAGAGTCTGCAATATCATTTGGTATATCAATTTTCAAATTCAGTCTTTTATGGCTAGCATTTCTGTTGAAAATGTTGCATCATTAGAATAGCCTTGTATATAAAGACGTGTTTTATGATATAGAGTACCATTTTGTCTGCTTAAACATTTGAGGCAATTGACTGAGCAATTTCAATCCAACGTGGATTAAAACAAATTGATTCTTGGATATGACACCTTGCTTTCCTATTCCCGTTATACTACCTAGATCTCGTGGAACTCGCAGGTGCTAGACATTTTGAATTCTATCAATTTTTGCAAGCTCTTAATTATCTGATAAACTATCGTGCTCCAGTAATGTGAACTTGTATAGAAATTACTTGCACAATCTTTAACAAGGTATGAAAGTATCCAGCTCATGCATAGAAGCCCTGATTAGGAATTTTCAGACCAAAAGACAGGAGTGTGAACACAAAGAACTTTTGCAGATGCTGATGTTCGCGTAGGATTGAGAACTACAATCCCTAGTGCAAAGATTCAAGTCTTGGACAAAGTTGACTTGATAGTTATGCAGATTTGTCTTGTAAATATCTACATGTCCATCAGTGCCCAAGCCTTTTAAAGGCAAAGAAATTGCACAAAACTTAAAATGGAAGGAAAAATTGATAATGTGATAACCCTAGCTTAACCTAGTTCTTAAGTTCAGCTATATTGACCGGTTGATTGTATGTGGATTTCTCCATAGTCCTCGTGAAAACAACCCACCATCGTTTCTTACGTGCAATTGTGCATAACTGGACACACAGCATTTGAAGGACGAAGCTGCAAACATGATGAAGAAGATAGAGCTCCTGGAAGACTCACGAAGGTTAAACGATACTAGAAATAGTTTACAATAAATTTGCACCAGCTTCTACGTTTTGTAAAGAGTACTGTTCTCATGACTGTGTACATTACCACCTCAGGAAGCTCCTTGGTGAAGGTCTAGGATCGTGTTCGATAGAGGAACTGCAACAGCTAGAACAGCAGCTAGAACGGACCGTTATCAGCATTCGTGCTAGAAAGGTTTGCCAAAAAACAAAAAGCACTTCTGTTTTAGGGTTTGAACCTCAACTACAATTCAGTCACGTTTGTTGTGCTTCAGACTCAGGTCTTCAAGGAGCAGATTGACAAGCTTAAAGAGAAGGTATTATACTGTTGTATCCTTTGACATTCAATTAGTTGATTTGGCTTTTTTGGGCCGGGAATAGAGAATTCAACTAGTGATAGGATTTCCTGGGAAAGGATTTAGTGAGTTCTTCCACTTTGTGCTCGAGCAGCAGTATAAAATTTGCCAATCTGTCGATTTTCACATCTTCTGATAACTTGTTTGTGCTTAAATGTGGCTCAGGAGAAGATCTTAACAGCTGAGAATGCAATCTTAACTGAGAAGGTAAACCTCCTTTTTCATCAAATAGGCCTTGCTTTTTCTTGTTTTTCTCTTTTGTTCGATAGTTGGCTATCAAACTATCAATGATCCTCGCCAAGTTTCACATGCATCGCCGATATGTCATGCATAAACGGGACTAGTGATGAACATTACAGCAGCATAACTCGACGTGTGACCATAAGATCCCATCTTCGTCTATCCATCTTTGATACAGAGAATCAAGTGGGACACCTTGTTCTCGCTTGAGTACCAACCATCCTCATGAAGTTGTGGTTCTTTTCTTAATCGAATGAAAAAATAGGGGAAGAAAAGAATACTGTCGTGCCTTCATTGGAGAATCTCCTTTATGCTGATAACTTTTTCGTTTCCATTTGCTACCAGTAAGTAAGAGGAAGCAATCTCTCGCATATTGTTTACCAATGGCATTTTGTTTTCTCAACAGAGAACTCATTGAATGCTCTGTCTTGGCAGTGTGGAATCAAGCCCCCGCAAAGAGCAAATGAGTGCAGGGAAAGTCCACTGCTCAGAGAGAGCAGCCCGAGTTCAGAGGTGGAGACCGGTTTGTTCATCGGGCCACCGGAGACCAGAGCGAGGCGCCCGCCCTTTCAGAATTAACAATATAGCCCTAGCCTCAAAAGTTTAAAAATGTCGCGAGGCAGGGGGCTCTCTCTCTCTCTCTCTTCTCTCCCTCTCTCCCCTCTATTTCTCAGAAAATTTCGACCGCCGAAGTACTATCCTAGTGCAAGCAATAAATTCAGAGCCTTATCAACATGGCCATGTATCATTTCTGTTTCTTCGACCTGTGATGATAGGATGACGAAGTGAATTCGATGTATAAAGTATTCAGATATCACGAATTTGTATGCATTTTTGTTTCCAAGAACTACTGCAGAAACGAAATGTAAGATCGCATACTTTTAAGTGATGATGTTGCTTGCTCCATAGTAGTGCAGTGTCTTTGATCTTCATTATGCCCCAGAAAATAGACGATTAAGGGCTATACTTGGCATTCAGGTATCCACTTCAAAGGAAACTAATTTGCAGTATTTATGTAATCTAAAGCAAATTATTTGCCTCTTATAGGAAGCTTAGAGAGTTTAAGCATGGTTTGTTCATTCCACCATGAAGCTTGCAATGTACATCACCTCAGCGGGAGTTCCGCAGACAAATTTTCACTCATCAAGTAATAAATCCCCAGCTTCAGAAATACAAGTAAAAAATTCATACTGCAATAGATTGTCATTAATACAAATAAAATTTGAGCGCGGGTGTGGCAACAGACTACCATCACCAAAAGCAAAATACATTGCGCCAGCAGAAGAGGAACAGAGCGGTGTGACAAACACTCTCTCGGAGGGAGGATGTTACATTTGAGGTAATGGAAAATTCTAGACACTAGACATCAGAATCATACACTTATATGAGCAATTTTTACAGAGAAGGCCAGTGGGAATATACAGTTAACACCCAGAATGAGTAGTCTAGAATGAGATGTAAAATTCAAATGCGTCGGGAACGTAGTTGAAGGGAAACAAGACGCACCTCGAACTAGGTTCTTCATTATTCGTCCATGACCGGTGTAATTAAAGGTTTATTTGAGAAGAAAGCTTCCAAATTTGCAATCATAAGTTCAGCCAAATCCTGTAAAGATTCCTTGGTGAAGACGGCTACATGCGGCGATAGGACGACATTATCCAGCGAGAGCAATTCTTCAGGAACATTGGGCTCATTCTCAAACACGTCTAAACCAGCACCTCTGACTTCTCCCAGCACTAAACTCCGAACCAATTCTTTCTCATTGATAATGGCACCACGGCCAACATTGATGATGATTCCGTCTTTCCCAAGAGCCAAAAGGACCGACTTACCAATCATATGGCGAGTCTGCTCGGTGAGGGCACAGCAGATTATGAGAATGTCGCTGTTAGCTGCGAGTTCATAAACATTTGTGTAAAAGGGATATGAAACAGATGGCTTCTTTGTCCTAGAGTTGTATGATATAGGACAGCCAAAAGCCTCGAGCCTTTTTGCAACTCGTAGACCGATACTGCCAAGTCCAACAATACCGACTCGATTGCCTACCAACTGCTGCCACAATATATCGAAGTCAAACGAGAATTCTCGAAATATACGATTCTGTAATAGAGTAAACAACAAACATGACGAATAATAACCTTCACTCTGAATCTTCTCAATCCCGAGACGGCAACAAGGGACGCTAAATCCCAAAAATAGCTCTAATCCACAATTCACATAACAAGTGCAATTTAGTCCGTCAACGGCTCTCTAACCCTGCCTCACTCTCTATGATGCAGAGTACACTGTACGGAACGACAATACGAAGCCAAAACCAAGTACTTAAAGAGCACTTGAAGTCATAAAACAATTAAACTTCAAACGAAACCGGAGTTAGCGGCAAAGGAAAAAGCAAAAAAGAAATGGAATCCTAGTCCAGAAAGCAACTCTCTGCTCTTTCACATTTCTTTAGTTCCTTGGCGTTCAAGTCGGTTTTTCTTTAAGTACCCGCACTATTCTCATCCGGCGAAGTCCTCCATCTCACCGCAACCAGCCAATTACCAGGGCAGGAGTAGAGGAAACCCCATACCTAGAGAGATGTTTTTGCCAGGACCGGAGTCCATGGCCATCCTTCCCGATGCACAAGGTCTAAGCCATCGAGCATTAACCAACTCGGACAATTAACCCCACTCGGATTCTAAACCATGCGAATTACATTTCAGAGAAGCACACGATGAGAGCACTGCATTCTGCAAAAATGGCATCTTGAAACGTGATTGGTTCCGTCTATTACCTCGGGCGATTGATTTGTTCCCCAATATTTACTCCTACACTCTTTTTAGTTGTTTTCGAGAATGAATAGTTCTCTTGATCGCCCAATTTCCTACCAAAACAAAGAGAGGACAAACATATGAAAGCAGCGGAAAAAGACAAAATTCGACCTTCGACCCGAGAGCGAAGTCGCCATCCTTAGCCCAAAGCCCTCGCCGTACGAACCGATCGGCGGCCGAGACCCTCCGGAGCACGTCGAGGGCCAGCCCGACGGCGGCGTCGGCGACGTCATCGGAGAAGATCTCGCCGGCGTTGGCAACGGCGATGCCGCGGCGGCGGCACTCGGGGAGGTCGATGTGGTTGAGACCGGCACTGGTGGTGACGACGATGCGGAGGGAAGGGAGGAGGTCGAGGAGGCCGGCGGTGACCCGGGTGGCGGCGGAGCAGAGCATGGCGGGGGCGGACTGAGCGTGGGAGGAGAGGAAGCGGGGGAGGGGGAGCGGGGACTCCCAAGCCCTGAGGACGGCGAATTTGGCGGCGAACGGGTCCCCGTAGTGGAAGAGGCCCGGCGGGTTGATGACCAGGAGTTGAGGGAGGTCGTGACGGCACATCTTCATCGGCCGATTGGTGTGGTCAGTGACTGTGAGTTCGGTGATGAAGTTCAGAGAATGATGACGACAACGATGATTTCAAAATAGTACCAACGTTCCCATTTTAACCCATGTTGCTATTTTCGCCAAATAATAATAAAAATAATAATAACCTTATTGCTATTAGTCTCGATTTGGCAGTTAAGAGCGCTAATGATAACAATTTCATTTTTTTTTTCGTTTTTTTTTCTATTCCAATGAAAAGATTTAAAACAGAAATTATTTCGTAATACAATTTTATTTTTTTTATTTTTTGGATAAATTTGTAGTTCAAAAATAAGTAGAAATTTTACTTTTCTATTTCTAAAATAAAAACACGAATGAAAACTCTTCTTGTTGTCGGTCCCTGGCCGCCATCTGCCGGTAATCGGTCCCCGGTCGCTGTCCCCCTTTCGCCGGTCGCAACCGTAGCTCCTCCTCTCATTGCAACCATAGCCTCTATCGCATCAGTAGAAATTTTATAATGTTATCAAACGCGATTCTCTCCTTCGCAGCTTGTCCAGAGAATAGAAATAGAAAATTTTATTTCTTGCCAAAAATTGTTCCTAGAAACAGAATGGTTATCATTCGCGCCCTAAATATTCCATGTGTTGTGTCGTTTCATTTGACATGGCAAAATCTAGTGAATGACACGTGGTACAATCGACGGCCAAATTAGAATGAATCATAGTTGAAAGTAAAATTGGGAGAGTGGTATCGATTTAGGGATTTCTATAAACATCGAAAATAATTTTAGGTAAACATGTCGAATAATACCCATTTGGGATTTTTCATGCTATTGACTAGGTTTTATTTGTTGGAAAGAACGAGGTGACACTACTGATCTATGTCTATCTATATTACTCTTATGCTATATAAAAAGTCACCTTTTAAATTTGCTGTCCAAAAAAAAAAAAAAAACAATTGCTGTCCACTTTTCAAATGATCAAAACGCCCTCAATTCATCTCAACTAAATATAAATAAAAGATTACATATCATTAGTAATTAAAATTGGATATTACCTAACAAATAATAACTTATTCTTATTTTTATGGAGTACACATTCTTATTTTTTATGGAGCACATATCCCCGCCGGCGGTGGGGCAGCAGCCACATGCGGGAGGGCAGCCCCTTCCCGCTTGTATTTGTTTTGTTTTTTTTTTTTTACTTTTAATTTTTTTGAATTTTTTTTGGAAAACTGAAAAAAGGAAAATAAAAATAAAAATAAAAATACTAAATGACCAAAATGCCCCTACTACCGGTGAGTCATGCCCTTTTTTGAGACTGATAAGGTCACTTCAGATCTTTATTTGAGATAATGATGGCACTTCAGGCCCTTATTTAAAACAGGGTCAACTTCAGGCCCTTATTTGAGAAAATGAAAGCACTTCGGGCCCTTATTTGAAAATTTTCCCCAAATATATAAAGCAAAATTTCTAATTTGGTATCTATTCCATAAATTATAATCCCCTCACAACTAAAACTAAGTCAAGTTAATATCACGAAAAACCCCAAATTGATACACTTACGACAAATTTATCATAAACTATTTTTTTACCACAAAAATCACAAACTGATACACCCGTGACAAATTTACCATAAACTATTTTTTTGACCACAATAAATCTCAAACTGGTACTCGTGTGATAAATTTACCCCAAACTATTTTTTTGGCCACAAAAAACCCCCCAAATTGGTGCACATGTGACAAATTTAAGCCAAACTAAATTTTGACCACCAAAAATCTCAAACTGGTACATTTGTGACAAATTTACCCTCCGTCAGTTTCTATTAAATTGGGTTAGTACCACGAAAAATCCCAAATCGGTATACCTGTGACATACGAAGGGTAAAAATTCGAAACTGGTAAACCCGTCAACTGTTACGTGTCATCTAACTCAACAATTTAATGGTAAAATTTAACAAAAACTAACGGAGGGTAAATTTGTCACAAGTGTACCAATTTAGAGTTTAGTATGAGGTAAATTTGTTACAAATGTACCAGGTTCCGTTCCTTTTTTGCCATTGTTTTCTTCAACCGTTGTAATTTACTCGAAATGATAGTCTCGCTTGCACTTGTAAATGATCGTAAGGTTGGTTGCAATATCGGTAGTATATTGATAGAACGTTTCGTAATTTACCTAAAATGATCGTAACTCGTTTGTACATGTAATTAGTAATTTATCCTTGTGGACGGTCCCTACAGAGTTCATAACATGAAAATACTACCACTTACTAATTCAATCACTGGCATACTAAATAACTCAAATTGTGACAAGTGATGATACATATACTGAGTAATTGTCCTCAATATTTAACAAAATTCATGTAAATCCCTACAAAATACAAGTTAGTGAACATCCTTCAAATGTAGTAATTTATCTCCAAGTCTCGGAAGATTAATCGGCATATCGTCCGTGACTTTCCACACACAAAAATCGTAAACGATCTTAACTTATCGTAATCACTATTGATGTTGTTGGCATACTCTCGTAACAAGATGGAGAAAACTGAGAGAACAATAATTTCTATTCACCGTAAAAAATATATAAGATGAAGATAAAGATCATTCTAAAGGGCTTTTTATGTAGATAGTCTTTTTGAATATTACAATTGACACAACCCTTAAAACCTTCATATAGAAGTCCACAAGCGAAACTGAAAAGGCAATCATAACTTTCAATACAGACTATGAACAAAGGCAAGGTCCCAATCACAATCTAAAGAGAGGGCTTTACAGGTTAGATAAGATGCATGAGATTTACATATCAACCTGGCTTAAATTAAGCATCACATTTATGAGGCGATGTATGGTTCGAACAGCGTCGTGCAGGGGTTCGGATCATACTGCATGATCTCGGCGGCACGTTCAAACTCCTCCCTCAGTACTTTAATGCTGAACTTGTCCACCACTCTTCCCAGGTCATGCGAGACGTCGAACGGATCTTCTATGCAGATCAGATGCCGATCATTCCCAATTCTCCTTGTCCAGTCCTTAGTCCGCTTGCTGCACAAATTAGGCATGATAAATGATAGTTCCGCTAACTTTGACCAGATTCATCACAACCCGTGTATCTAAAATCTCACCTGAGCAAGCTTCCGGTGCGAACGGATATGACGGTATTTGTATAATCGTGACGATACGCCCAATAGTGAAAAAATGCCCACACCAACTGCGCAATGGTTTCCCTGTTACGTGATCCAAAGTCACAGAGCTTCTCCACTTGATCAAAGTAAGCACATTCTATATTATCAACAGTGACGGCGTACGTTGCCTCCATCTCCTGCACTAGCAAAAACACATGACGTGAAGAAAACCAAGCGCACGTCTAAGAGGATTAACAATGGAATTGTATCTTCATACACAGGTAGAATAAGCTGATAAAACTATGCAATCCAATACTATCTCCCAAACAAAAACAATCAACTCTCAATCTAAAAGGCATACCTCAAAAGTTTGGATAGCAAAACATTGCACAGAAGGTATAAGGACTCGAGAAATAATGATTGAACAAAACAGATTATTGAAGAGAACAGGAAGACGAATGAGTGGTCGAGGAATACTGCATTCCCGTCGTAAAGAAAACTGCTGCCTAGCAACATGTCATCAACCCTACTTTGGAATTGAATAAAAATCAGTGCACCATTTCAGCTAGTTCACCACACCATCTCATCCACTGTCAATGTGTCATTCACATATAAGAAAAACAGCTGTATACAGGGATAAACATAATGTTGACAGTAAAATTGGTGACACCGAACAAGAAAGAAGTATGTCCATTTATAGCACTTCAATATGCCACGAACTCCTCATTAATGAATAAGTCAGATATTTCGAGATTTTGGAAACATGGGACAGCATCAATAGAACAATTCTAGAAAGGAAAACTTACGAAGAGAGACAGGATATAAGTTAAGCAAGAAAGTTTTAAGAAACAACATCCACCATAACACAAGGAGAGAAACAAATTCAGCAAACCGTGGAAGTAAATACAGTCCGTACCTGTAAGCATGGAAGAATAGCAGGTCTACGCTGTTGTAAGAAGTGAATGCACATCAGCACATACCTGCATGAGTAACATGTCAATTGGTTAACAAAAAACATTAGTGAGAAAATACAAATCTAAAGCTCGTTCTCACTAGTTGCTACACCATAGTCTCTCCTTGGATTGTACTAAAAAAGCCCTGTTCCCCAAAACACATGGCAAGGCCGACTGAGTCTAATAACAGCCATAGCCTAGATGTTTTCGTAATTGTCGTATCAGTATATTGAAACAAAAAAATCCACAAACTGCTGACTCACGCATAGCTGGATAATGTGCCTTGATAAGTTTCATTTACTCCTCTGGATTTTGCCCAATGTTTCACAATAAATGTCAACTGCCGCAATCTCACATCTATTTGGGCATAATCTCGCAGAAGCTTTGTATTAACAACCGCCAGGACATTGTTAATGCATATATCACAAGATATTCCTGTAGCTGGATCCATAAGCTTTACTATGGGGACCCTAGCACGTGTTAGTGCCTGCAAGAAATTTCAAGTTGAGGAGTTAAAATGTGTCAGCAAGTAGACCTGAAGCAAGTAAAACATATCAATGTAACATGTCTAAAATGATAAAATTTATCTAGGTGCTATGTATACTGAAGCATGCTGGTGGTAGAACTATGGACTCCTCAGGCAGTTAGCATTGACTCACAGAACAAAGTATAAGGTAAAATAGAAATAAGAGTTAGTAATCATTCAGGATGCCCGAGGGAATTAATGTTTAGGTGTCATCTTCCAGCTAATTAAACCTAACGTGGGGATGAAGTTTCACTCCAGCCTAACAAAATGAAGTAGTGTCATATGGCGAGAGCTTTACTTTCCATGCAGACAACTTCTATGCAGAAGTACTACAGCTAAAATACAACAGAAAACTGTATCACCCATCTGCTGGCCACCAAAGTAAAACTGCATCACCCAATCACATTTAAGCAGAACAAAGTGGCAAGAGAAAGTATGTATGTGTTCATGCATAAAGAAGATTACTCTAGGTTCAGACACACCGAAACATAAGATGAGCAGAAGGGGGATAGATGAGATACCAAGCTCACAAAGAAACTGCAAAACAATGTTGGGATATGAAATAAAATTGGTTAAGGGACTTCATATGCTTGTCTAAGCCAACACTCAAAACATCTTTTCTAATAAATTACTTAACATGACAACTTCAAGGTCATTTTCGCTTAAAAATACTCTTGTGAAAGAATCAGAATTTTCTCCTGCAACTGAAATATCAGAAAGGCAGATATTCCATTTATCCCCTAGCATCACAAAAATGGGGACACTTCAGCAAAAGGAAGCAATTTGATCACCTGCACATCTTGTAAATTATCTGATTCCAATATGTCTGCTAACTTCAGTATAACCTCCGATTTATCAATGTCGGCATCCTGAATAGCAAGGCACACATCAATATCGCTCTTGCAAACCCCAAAAGAGTTGGCACATGATCCATACAGGTATAACCGAGCTTCTGGCCACTCTTTGTCGACTAATTTCTCCAACAATGTCATCAACTGCTTCTGCTTAGCCTTTTCTTCTTCAGGTGGTATCAAGGACTCATAAATTGCAAGAAAGGGAACATTCAACCTGTCTATGTCCCAGCGGCACTCCATTGAACTTTTAAAGTTCCTCATCCGCTGTGTAAGTAGCCTTTGTCCTCTGGAATCTGACCTGAAATCCTGGCAAAAGCATGTGCAAATTCAAGTGAACCCAAAATTCTTCCTGATATTTCAAGAGAAGTATGTAGCCTGTACTTTGGACGAATAAAAGCTACCCCATGAATTCATGAAGCCTACAGTTTGCCATCTAATTAGATTTGAGTTCTACGAATAAAAAAACCATTCCAATGGCTAATGCAATGACTCAAAATGCATGTGTTATTGTATTAAATATGCATTTAGAAACGTAAAATTGAGAGAAAACCTTGATAGGGACCAAATATATAACAATTGGAGGAAAGTGGTGAACTGGGATTCCAATGAAATTCAGTCTGTATTTCACATAAAGGAAATGAAATCAGAAGGAAAGACCGAATTACACAAAAATATAAGGTACTTAGAAAAATCCTTCTTCAAAACACGAAGGTACAATAAAGAATGAGAAAAGTCAGGAAAAAGAAGAACCTCCTCCACTAACCAATGTAAATAAAATACGTGACTTTTACAATAAATATACTTACGTATATGATTTTCCATAAAGCTACCAGTTGTCATGCATTTCCAAACTTATGAAAAACACAGGTTCTTGTCTCACAAAACAGACTTATACCCATATAAGCCAATCGCGTACTATAGACAATTGACATGTGTTCAATTCTTGGCTTGTCTTAATCGATTTTCCAGGCACGAAATCATGTAAGATGTCAATTTTTACTTATATGTGGAAAATATAATAATATCATAACTAAATCGGTGAAAATCAACTAAATATATAGAATGTTCTTGATTTCTCACCTAGATAGTAAGAGCCCAAAAATAGCATTACTAGATATTCATTTTTCACAAGATTATTTAGTTTAAGTGTCATAATTCAATTTGCAAGTTTCTCAATCAAAACATATTTGAGGTGAACTGATGATAACATCAATTATAGATCCTATCACAACCATGCCAAGTTTTCGCACGTTCTTTTTTAAACAAAAGGTGACCTATACTCATCCGCATCTGGCACCATTCTCTTCCCACATGTTTTATTATCAAAACTCCCGATCTAATTTCTTTAAATAGTAAAGCCGCGGATGTAATTAAACCACCATTCAACCAGAGAACTCATGATGATGTCAATTTTTAGATCCTATCACAATCATGCCAGTTTTACATGGTAAATTTTCAGACAACATAATCCACATCTGGCACCATGCTCTTCCCTTTCCATATTACTATCAGAAGAACATTTAACTTATTTGAATATATATATATGAAGAGGCACCAAATAGGCCTAATGACGCACTCTACTGATCGCCCACAACAGCCAGGCCCGCAACAAATTTGAATCATGCCCCGTAAGGACAAAATTAATTCAAGTTATGCCATTAAAGCATATGTCAAGTAAGTGGAAAATGAAACATGCCTCAGACTATCCAGTTATAAAAGCTTCCTCTACTAAAATCACGGCTTCATTATGTTGGAAAGAATCACAAAAGCTCTTCACAGAAGTTAACTTATTTACGGAGATAAAAAATAAATGGTTTGATATCAGTTTAAGTACAAGATTGATCTGCACCACATTCAACTCAGAAAACCCTCCCCATCCACTAAAAATTACACCACCGAAAACACACTCAAACATATTAAATGAGAAGCACAAAGAGTGTCACCTTTTCTCGATGACTCCGTTGCTGCCTTTTCTCATTTTTCTCATCAAGTTCGTCCTCAAGCAAATCATCAAGTTCATTAGCACCTACTTTACCAGCTCTCTTCATCGCGGCCCCCTCTCCCTCCCCTTCTCCTTTACCGTCGTTCTCAACAATTTCATGATGCAGAGCGATAGACTCCTCTATGTTCGAGGCAGAAACTGAATGGAGGTTAGTCCCAGTTGGTGGACCAGGACGATCAAGCTGCTCGCTCAGCTGCATCCCCCCTGAGTTTCTGCTAGGCATTCTATGATCATCGAACTGAAATCTTCTCACTATCACATGCCCGTCATTTGAACTCACGTTCCTATGATTCCACTCACTCCGATTGTTCTTTTCCCCATCCACATTACGCTCAAAATCTGTTCTCCTATTGCCAAAACCCGAATTCCCTCTTCCACTCGGCTTCGCTGGAAAACCTGGCGGCATATGCCTATCATTCCCCGCGTGGTTCTGCTTTCCCCGCCCAACTGCTCGCCTCTCCCGCTCACCAAGCTCGTTATTCCCATGCCGAGAAGCATTGACATTAGCACTCAAATTCCCTCGTGGATTAAATTGCCGATTTTTCTCAAACCTATCACTGCTTCTGCTACCGGAGCCTATGTTAGGCTCTCTTGCAGAATCAAGAAGTGAATTTTCAACCGAAACAACCTCGGAAGGTACAATTTTAGGAGGAAAAGAGCCAAACCGCAGACTTTGCTCTTGCTGCTGGCGCTGCAGCTGCTGCAGCCGCTGCTGCTGCTGCAGTTGCTTCAACTGTTGAGAGAGATTGTGAGGCGCAATCCCTCTCTCGTCAAACCCTCCAAGCCCCAATCTCCTGAAATCATCGATAGGCAGTCCCTGATTATGATGATTCGCAGGCAATTGGTTCACTCCGGGAGGGAGCCCGAACAAGCTGTGCGGGTAGAGAGGAGGAGGGGATACGGCGATGTGGGGCCACGGCGGGGAGAAATCGTGGCCGTTGGGCGGTCCGGGGAAGGCGATCGTGGGGCCCACGGCAGCGACGGCCGGGTCGAGGGTCAGAGGTTGCGGATGCGGCTGCTGCGGTGGCGGTTGAGGCTGAGGATGGTGAGGCCGTCGGAGGAGGGACAGGAGGAACTCGCCCCCGTTCGCCGAGCTTCCCGGAGGAGGCTCGTCGCGTCCGCCGCCGCCGCCGCCGCCCATGGAGGTGGGTTGGCCCGAGGTTTTCAGTGTGTGTGTAGTCGTCCACGCTGAAGTGGGGATGTGAAAAAAAGAAGAAGAAATAAAGAGGGAAGTGGAGATATTTTTCCTTTTGTCTTTTTTGCTCTTATTTTTCTTATTTTTGGGTAAAGAAAAGAAAGAAATTGAAAGATTGCTTAAAGAAGAAGATATTGCTAGTGCAGCCCGCGCAACAGTGTTTGTGATTTATTTACTGTTCTTTGCATAGTGTAATAATTTGAGAGAAGCTTGGTTTTTTGTGTGTGTGGGGTCAAAATAGAGAAAAGCTTGGTTTATATATGCTAGTGTAGTAATATACTCACTTTTCGAGTGGTATAATAGTAAAATAACAGTCTTTCTTTGCTCATTTAAGAATAACACCCTTCCTTTTCTTTTTCTTTTTCTTTTCTTATAGTCAATTATCGTATAGAATGACTTTTTAGAAGAAAAATTACAAATTTAAAAAAATCACATCGTGTATTTACGGGCCATTACGATTTTGGTCTTTTTGACAGCCGCAAAGATCTTTTAGCTAGAGCACCACAAATTTTCATGAAATGATAGGAAAAGCAGCCAAGACAATCGACTATATTTTCCGTTTGTTTCGTGGAAAATTAGTCATTTCTGAAAAATATTTTTCGGAATGTCAATTTTCAAGAAAATGATTATATTTGCCGGTGTTTAGTTGAGATCTAAAAATAAATTGAAATATATTTTCCGTCATTTGTTAAAAAAATCTAATTTGATTTATGTTGGATGGTCGCCCATAACGCGGACATTTTTTTCTATTTTTTTTTTTAAAAATTGAATTTTTAATAAAATTTTTATTTTTGATATTTTATTAATCAATTGTGGCCACGGCAACGCAGGCGACTGGCCTCGCTTGTGGCCAGTCGCCTGCGTTGCCGTGGCCGACAACTGGCGGAGGAAGTAAAAAAATAGGAAATTTTTTTTCACGGGTGAAAAATATTTTCCTAGACTAGTTTATTTTTTGCAAATCAAATACTGAAAAATTCGAAAAATATTTCTCTAGAAGTTGTTTTTCTGCGAAATAAGCGGCGCTGAAAAGTTATGACGTCTTCCTCGAAAAGAAAAAATTCGGTCAGAGTGACTCTCGAGGCGATATAGAGCTCATAACCAGATCTTCGTGTCTCACAACCTTAATTTTTGTGAGTGTCTAGTTGCGGTGTCTCTTCTTGTGATCCCCCAAAATGAGGAGGAACCACTGAATTTGGAGACCAACAACAATCGAGTTATAAAGTTGGGGTTTGAGGGATTTATGGGTAAACTTAGTTTCTACGAATATTCCGCACCTAAGAATTGTGATGAGAACGTCGTCGTCTTCTTCGTCAAACCGTGGTTCAATTTCTTCCCTTCTTCCGGTAGATATCAGTGTCACGCCTGTTTTCCTAATGGAAAATGGCGAAGTCCTTCAAGGAAAGGAAGAGGTTTTCATCCCTCCAATTCCTTGAGAGATACCATTGTGAACCATGAAATTAGGAACACATTCAACTTGAGGAGTGAGACGTAGAGCAGCATGTCTGAAGTTTGTCATGAAAAAGAAAGAAGCTGGCATCCTAGCCCGAACTAGAGTGCAGTGTAACTGGAGATTCTGCTACCTCGGAAAGGAAGAGGCATGTCTGTTGTTCCTTGTACTCTTTATGTTTTCTTCAAGCTTGAAAAGATCACAATGCCGGTGTGGTGATAGAAACAAAACAAGGAGCATGATTATCTTCCAAGTCTCTCATACCCTTTTCAGCCAACCCCTCATTTATCGTTTTTGTCCTCTTCATGATGGTTGTTTCTGACTTTAGATACCCTCTTTTTGGAGATTGAAATGAGTTCTCTTGGCAGCAACTTTCAAAGAACTAACAGCTACTACAATTCCTGCCTGAAGCACTTTGAAAATTGCTGCTCATTGTGGGACTACAAGCCCAACTTAGGTAGTCGAATGGTTTCACATGTCTGGATCGTGGCTGTTTTCACTGAGTCTTTAGCTCCAATGTGTTAGGAATTTTCTTTTCTGATGTAGGTGGTCGAATGCAGCTTGAAGATTATTCCCTGATGGGTTCTCAATGCTTCAGAGTTACATATCCCAACAATTGTTGCTTGCTCTAGCCTTCTCTCAGAAGAAGTAAACAAAACATAACCAAAATAGCACAAGGTGCTCTTTTTACTGGAGTAAAATGTTCTTTGACTCACTATTGATTTTTCCTATGGCGTTTATGCTTGAAATGACACGTGGATATTAGGTTAAAACTGTAAATTTTCTTATGGCAGTGTTTTCAAAAAAGTGCTCACAAGGTATGATGAAGAGAACAGAAGTTTCCATTTCAGTCCGCAGTTTGGGAATATGCAAATTCAGGTTAGATATTGACTCAATGAGAGCATATGAAGAAGACTTTTTGAATAGCACGTGACATCAACTCCTTAGAATAAACTTCCATCTGATTACCGGTAAAAAAAATGCGCTACCATGTGTTTTCCTGTCAGAAATAGAAGGAGGAGCAAAGAGACTGCTGTAGCTTGGCACCTCCTTATGCTAAGTTAGATCCGAAGTGCAGTGCCATTGAAAATGATTTAGCTGTAGATGCAGAATCAGTAGTGAGCGAATTGCTGGAGTGGTTCCATCTCTGTGAACTTTATTTGCCAATACACTTGGAAGTTTTCATCAATAATCAATGTTTGCTTGTCAGTTTTCCCTTGAATATTGTTGAGCATTCACAATTTATTCATATGTTCAAGTTGAAACATAATATCTGCTGAGACGTTTTCTCTATGTTGACCCAACCAATGCAAGAGAAAGTCATTAAAATGTCAATTTACCAAGCTCACACCATGATGATGATCTAGTTTCAAAATTAGCAAAAAGGTAAGAAGATTTTTAAAACATTAGCAACTACACCAAACTCTTACAGTAGTTTTTGATATTTTCTAATCAAATTACTTTTACTCTATCATAACATAAACAAGATCCAAGTAAACAGAAGTCACTTCTTTTTAACCAAACAAAGATACAGGGTAATGCTACATGGACAACTACCTTATGCACAACTAGGATGATTCCATGAAAGTTGTAACAATATACATGAGCATAGATGTATAAAAACAGCACTGGTTTGATACACTGCTAGGCATTACTTCCAACAAGGAGGAAGATTGCTTCTCTTCTTGGCCGCCGTCTCAACTGATTTCACATCCCAACCGCCATTTCTCCAGTAGCCATAACTAAGCTCCGGAATATGTGCAACTTTCCCATGTTCTTCATCTTGTTCTTCCGGCTTAAGTTTCTCGATTAGTTCATCAGGCATGTCGAAAAGCTCCAGCACTTTGAGCTTGCTGAGATGCTCGATTCCTGACGGGACATTTTTCAGACATTTGCATCGCTGGATGCTCCACTTTTCAAGGCAAGGCATTGCTCCTTCCTCTACTTGTATAAATGTAAGCTCCTCAAAATAATCAAGACCTAATATCTTGAGCTTCTTAAACCCTTTAGCCTCGAAGCATAGTCTTTGCCAATCATAGGCTTGAAGTAACTCGAGGTGTATAAGATTGGGCAAACTTTGGAGGATCGACATTGGATCTTCCTCGAGATGGCTCCATTTCAGTTTAAGTTTGGCAAGACTATGGAGCTTGGCAATCCAATGTGGCAATGTCTGCAATTTTCCAGTTAAGAACACTCTTTGAAGAAGCTGTGGAGGAGAAAAAAGGTTTTGCAGATCAATTTCACCCTTTTCAAGAGAAGAAATTGATATTGCACGGAGATTGGTCAACTTGGCAATTGATAGGCATAGCGTCCTTCCATCTTCTTTCTTTAGCTTCAGGATGCATAACCTTCTCAGTTGAATCAACTTCCCGATCTTTCTCATCAGGATGTGGCTTTTTTGATCATCCGCTTCTATGTAGCATAGCTTTTGTAAACATTGCAGAGCCCCAATTTCTCCAAGGGTCTTAAAGCCATACTTACTGTGCGAATAAGCAATATTTTCATAACGATATACAAGTAAATGGCGAAGCCTGTGGAGCTTTGTGATTTCCACCGGCAATACAGTAATAAACGTGTGTTTAAGATCCAGGGTCTCCAAGTTCTGAAGCATTCCTATTGAACTTGGAAGTGTTTGGAGCTTGGTGCACCTAAGATTTAGATAACGGAGAAGATGCAAGTCAATCACTTGTGTTGGAAACCTTTTCATAGGGGCACCTTGGGCGTCTAGAACTCTGAGTAGTTTGAGACCAGAAGAGAGCACTCTATTTATGGATGATTTGCTTACCCCAAACATGAACAGAGAGCGAAGTTGACATAGCGGCTCATTTGGCTGTGCAGATTGCAGTACTTTGTGAACTGATAGGCGACGAACTCTATCCGTCCACACTGCATGTTGTTCATCAACTACAGCTGCAAAGTTTCGATCTTCAGACTTCGTACTGCTAATTTCCCACAAGAGGTCATGAACTCGATACATCTTGACCCTTCCATCACTAGTTAGCTCAGCCGCTTGAATGAGGCTCCTGCTTAGGAGCTCCTTAAGGTACTCCTCTGCAACTTCTTCCGGTGTCTTACCCTCTTTTGTTTCAACAAGTCCTTCCGCCACCCATAATCGGATCAACCGCATATGCTCAATCTGTTGATCCCTAGGGAATACACTCAAGTGCAAGAAACAAGGTTTTAGGTGGTAAGGCAAGGCGTTGAAACTTAGAGAAAGTACCTTCTTCAAGTTCTTCAGTCTACCATTGCCATCAATTTCAGAACGAATACTTTGATGTACTAGATGCCATTCATCTATCTTGTCGCTGTCCTTTGTGGCCAAAATGCCACTGATGGCAACGATTGCCAAGGGTAGCCCCTCACACTTCCGCAAGATGTATTCACATATCTCCTTCAAATTCGAAGGACACGAGTCACCTTTAAATGTCTTCATGCAGAAAAGCTTCCGTGATTGTTCAGCACGCAAAGGCTTCATGTAGTAGACCTCTCCAGCAAATTCCTTGCATGAAGATGATGCTATCTTGACATCCCTTGTTGTCATCATTATTCGACTACCATTTTTGCTGTTGGGAAATGCATATTTGACAGCATCCCATTCATCAATACGCCATACATCATCTAGAATGATCAAGTACCTCGATCTTCTTCTTTGCAGCAAGCTCTTGATCATCATTTTCAGTAATTCAGTACTTAAAGTGTCTGTTCCACTGGGGACGGATTCCATGATGCTGCTCGCGATTTGCTGAAGCATGTCCCTGAGGACTTCTTCTGTCCTCGAAGACGGAGAAAGAGTGACCCAAGCGCAGATTGTGAAGTGTTTCTTCACCGCTGGATCATCAAAGACTTGCTTTATGAGGGTAGTCTTCCCCGAACCCCCCATCCCCACAACTGGAATTATTTCTTTCTCAGGAGGACCCTTCACCAACCGCTTCACCAGTTGCTCTTGGGGCTCTTCAATACCCACTAGATCATCCTTTTCCAGTAGAAGGGAATCTCCACGCTGGTGGTGCCATGCGCCAGATGTAGAGGTGGAGCTCAAACCTTGTTCTGCATCTTGTTTGAACTGGTAACACACCTTTTGATGTTCTTCACAGATACTTTTGACTTTGGAACTTATGTCTCTCATCCAAAGCATGATCCTTCTGCAAGCTTTCCAGTTCTTCACATAGCTATGTGACTTCTGTAGAAATTCAAGGAGTCCCTGGCCTTGATGTTGCGCCTTCAGCAGCTTATACTCATCAAGAGCATCTTCGATGTCATCCGCAAGATTTCTTAGTTTCCTGACCGATTCTTTCATGAATTGGCTACCCTCTTCTAGTGAATCTGCATCACGCAGGATGGCCTTAATGCGGTCAAAATCTTCTTTCACGGCATTCACTTCTTGCCAACTATCTCTTACCTTCAGCACCTCATTCTCGACAAAGTTCATGGCCTTTGTAGCAAAATAGGTTAGTGAAACAACTGCCATTCTCAAGGTTGACAGCCTCAAATTGCGGTTGTTACAGCTGTACGAGCATTTGCACTTTAATCTGGATTATATACTGATGTTTTACTGCCAAATACCGGATATTCTTGGTTTATTCAGTTGGTTTCTTGGGACACAGTATATTGCAATCTTTTTTAACAATTAGACTAGCTTTCTTGTCTAGGCGCGCCTGTTCTTGAACAGGTCATGAAAAGGATACAACCTTTGAATATGTAAATCCATATGATATCATTTTGAATCAATTTCTTGGGCATGGCCTCTTACTCAGATATCGAAAAGGAACAGAAAGTAAAAAAAAGACATGATTTTGAAGAGTTGGTCAAGGGGGCAACATGCTTGTATTATGAGTAACCAGAATGCAGTAGCATTTGAAGTGTGATTATTCAAGATCAGAAGCAACATGTCGCATTCCGGTGCTTTTCTAAGAAGATCATCACACAAAATAGGCACGCCTTTCACTGATCAAGCGACTCATTTCTTGATTATTTTAGCATCCGTCTTATTTAGAGTGAGTTCATTTTATCAGCACGTCGCATTCCGGCACTTTTCCGAGAAGATCATTACACAAAATAGGCACCTTTCGTCGATGTGGAAGCGACGCATTCCGGATTATCTTAGCGTCCTGTCTTATCTGAGTAGTTCATTTTAACACCATGTCGCATTCCGGCACTTTTCTGGGAAGATGGTTACACGAAATAGGCATCTTTCGTTGATGTGGAAGTTGACTCGTTCCGGATCATTTTAGCTATATTATGCACATCCAGTTGTCGAACCTGCCATATTCAATATAATATCCAAAGATACGATTCCAAATCTTTGTAAACCGATAACCTAATATTCGGTTGATAGCATGCATCTTGTCCGAGTGAGTTCATGTTCTCATGTTCACAGGTGAGTTGTGCTTCCGAAGAAACTTAAGGACAAGACTAAGTCGAAGCTGATTTTCCTATTAACCAAAAATGGTTAATCGGTCAAGAAAAAGAAAAAGAAAACTTGAAAGGGTACTTAAAGAACAAGAAATTGCTAGTCATAAAACTTCACTAAAGACATTTGTACTGCCTTATTCATCAAAATCCAAATTGAAGTTTGTGTTCTTAATGTCAATATTATCTAAAAATAATTAAGTTAGCAATGACGGGACGAAACCAAGAAATACCACCTCATGTGCGAAATTATAGAAGTAGTAAAATAATTTTAACTATGAGGGTGGTTCTACGAAATCCCATTAATTTGATGATAGAAGAAATTCTCGCCTTTTCTTTTCTTTTCCTGGAACACAGATGTGGAAAAACAACATAAAAAGTTGATCCGATGCAAAATTTGCAGATATTTAGAGCAATTAGAGGATAATGTGTAACTCTAACTATTGATCTTTGTGACATATTTGATTAAGTGAACAAATCGTAATTAATACTTATGTTTTTTTTTTATCTTATTCTATCTTATTCTATTCTACTATACAAGCCACACTGTGTGTGCCATGTGTCGTGTGCAGGTTGCGAAACCCTGCTCTCTCTTCAGGCGTCCCCACCCCACTCCCTCCCAAAAGTGGAGATTCGAGTGGCCACTAGGGCAATCCCGCCAATGATTAATACTTAGTGAAAAGATAGATAAAACCCACTAAAGCGGCGTATCTTATTATAACAGATTGCATCTCAACTCTTGAATATGGTGAGGCCTAAAGACATAACGAGATTTGGAAGATTCACATTGTGGATTTAACTGAGTCAACGTCCACGAAATCCCTTATGATCTCCACCAGAGCCTGAGCCTTGGCCAGGTCGAACAGCTCCACCCCGTGGCACCCGCCCTCGCCGAACCCTGCCGTCACGTGCGCCTCACGTGCCTCCAGCATCTTCGCGAACTCCTTCTGCCGGTCCGAGAGCGGGTCCCCCGCATGCCCCCTCACCAGGCACCTCGGGAGCCGCCCGGCTTTCGCGTGCCCCGCCGCACCGTCGGCCGTCGGGTCGCAGTACTCGTGGGAACGGTCGGCGCCCGCGGGCAGCGCCAGGGACCACATAAGGTCGTTCGCGGGCAGGGGCAGTATCCGGTCATTATCTGACCGCAGCTCGGACTCGGTCCTCTGGACCCCACCGAAGTAGGGCTGGTTCAGTATCAGCCCTCGGATCTTGACCGGGACCAGATCAACGTCCAGCGATCGCAGGGCCGCGTGGTAGACGATGTTCCCCCCCGCGCTGCTGCCCATCAGGTAGCAGCGCTCGAAGTCCGCGTGCTCCCTCAGCCACGGGTCACCGCCGGCGCCGTCGAGCGCCTGCGACCGGAGCCACGCGAGGGCCGCCATGGCGTCGTCGTAGGCGGCGGGGAGGCGGTGTTCGGGGGCGAGGCGGTACTCGACGGAGACGACGACGGCCCCGAGGAGAGACGCGGTGCGGCAGCAGGAGTCGTGGAACATGCGCGAGGTGGCGCTGAAGAGGACGAACCCGCCGCCGTGGAAGTAGAGGATGACCGGGAGGCGGGCGGCGGCGGCGGCGGCACGGGGGAGGAAGATGCGGGCGAATGTGGAGTGGTTGGGGTCGAGGGGGACGTCCTTGGATAGGGCCGGGTCGGGGGAGTCGGGGGCGGCGGTGGCGGGAGCGGCCGGGGGCCAGGAGAGGCGGGTGACGGAGCCGTCGGGGTTGGGGGAGAGCTTGAGGAACTCGTAAGGGTCCATGTGGATGATGAGCAAAGAGGCTCTCGAATATCAAAGAATGGTGCTGGGTGGAAGACGAAGACAATGCGTGGATGAAGAAGAAGAAGAAGAAGAAGAAGAATAAGAAGAAGATGAATTGAGTGAGGTTAGGTGGAGCGAGGAACTACTTTTTCGCGCGGTTCTAATGACTTGAAATTGATTTTTTAGCTTAGACATCTGGACCCACTTATATTCTTGTAATACCGTGCGGGAAGCTGATAGCCCGATAGTTTGATAGTGTCAGTTATTTTTTATCACACGATTTCTCAATCAATGAGTGCTTTATATAAAACGCACGGTGATGTGTGAGTTTACAGTTAAGATTATACCTAACAGTACTGTAAGTGAAGCATTCTCTTATTATATGGTTATTAATAACGGGTTTATATGAAATTAGAAGTCGAGAATTTTAAATGAAAAATGGTTATAATCCGGGAAAGAGACCCTATATTTATTGTCCACTAGCACTAGGACTAGGAGGACACATGCTCATAACTTCAATCACGGGCGTTGCACGTTATGTCGAACAGCAGGGCATCTACAAGCCACACTCACTGTCTCGTGGGAGAAGAGTAGACGACAATGATGTTTCACCGATCGCATTAATTATGGTTAGCAGAACTATGGGCAGAAACAGGAAAAAGAAAAAGTGTGCAAAAAGAAGAAAAAGGAGGAGGAGTAGCTCAGAAATCATAATCTGAAATGAAGAACAGGGTTAGGGTTATTGAGAAACTATACTATCACAACAACATCTATTGAGGGATGCGAAAAAGAATAGCATGCTTAAGCAAGTGAGGCCTACCTAAATAAGGAACATGCGTGACAATGACTTTCATGGCGCGATTCAATAGGATATGATAAGTCGAAAGCCCGATGATCTCGAACAGATTATGCACTCCTATTTAAAAGTCGAAAGCCCCAATGATCTCGAATAGATTATGTACCGAATGCATAACGTGACTGCCCATGTGATCCATTTCTTGTGTTATAAACTTTTCTTTCATGAAATTCGAAGTCACTTCATTGTAGTATGATTAGCTTGGGGGTGAGCATTCACTTGGTGTTTGTCTCAATACATTGTACAACGAAATTATAAACCTATTGTACAGTGGTCAATTCAGTCATAAACCTTATAATTGTATCAATTCAGTCATAAACCTTATAATTGTGTCAATTCAGTCATAAACCTTATAATTGTGCCAACTAATTACTAAACATTTTGATGATTTGCCAATTTAGTCCTAAACATTTTAATGATTTACCAATTTTGACTGGAAGTCACTGATGTGGAAGTTTAGTCAGCACCAGCCATCCTGCATCGTTTATATATTTTTAATTTTTCTATTTTTTATAAATATTTTGAATTTTTCTTTTTCTTTCTTTTCTTCTTTCCTTCTTCCTTTGGCCGGTCACTAAGCCTCAGCGATGGCCGACAACCGAGCACCCTTGCCGGCCACTGGCAAGGGTGAGGCTCGACTACGTCGTCACTAGGCAAAGTCGACCTTGCTCTGCCATTGGCGAGGCCAACCTCGCTAGTGGCCTGTCATCGACCATTGCCAAGGCGCGACAACTGACCAAAGGAAGAAGGAAAGAAAGAAAAGAAAGAACAAAAAAAGAAAAAATTCAATATTTTATAAGAAAAAGTGTGCACATCAGCAGCTGGCCATGCCACGGAGGACGGTCGGTACAAACTAAATCGACACATCAGTGATTTTTGACGAAAATTGGACAGAAAAACTAAATGAACAAATCATTAAAAGGCTAGGATTAAATTAATAAGAATCATCAAAATATTCAAGACTAAATCGACACAATTGAAATATTTATGATTAAATTGGCAAGTTATCAAAATATTTAGGACTAAATTGGCACAATAAAAAGGTTTAAGATTGAATCGGCCGCCAACTAATAAATTTAAGGACTTTTTGGGTAATTTTCCCTGTCTCAACAATGAGAGGGGAAAATAGAACCTCTAAATCACCATTTGTCCAAGAATAATTCACTTTGTGCCGTTCGACTGAACTTCATAAGTGACGCCAATAACCAACGTGCAAGGAGAAGGAAAACAAATCAAACCTTGCTCGTCCATATGCACGGAGCGCGCAATGACAGGTAAGAGTCCTAAATTTCAAACTTCGAGTTAGTCGAGATACATGTTACATGCGACTAGTTAGTCCCCACTTCGGTACACGTATCATCAATCCACAAAATACTTCAGCCCTTCACAGACGTAAGGTGAGAAGAATGTATTTCCCTGCTAGTCATCAAAGCATGTTTTGTATGCAGATAAATGCAAAAAGGTCTACCAACTCCAAAATCCTAAGCTTTGGATCAGAAGTAAAAGCAAGAAATGGAGGACAGTGAGATGCAACACAGAAATCATTTCTTAGTGAACCCAGAAAATTCGGGCTTTATTTTTTTGGTTCTTTTTCATGTAACCACTTTGTCTTGAATAATCAAGTGCAACCGATGCAGAACGTGCGGAACAAACACAAGAAATGAATATTAAATCTAACAAGTACTTTTCTTGAACTTGAAGTTACTTATGACAGAAGCTACAAGACGCAGGATGATACAGATTAGCTAGAATAAGCAACAGCGATTACTTTGCCACCAAATTCCAAAAGAAGCAGATGGAACAGCAGAAAGGAGGAGGATGATCCTAATCATCGGAAGAGAAAAGGAACAAAAGGAGTCACCTGCAACCAGCTAATAGAATGCCGATAATTCACAATGACAGCATGTATACAGATACTACCGTGGCTTTGCACCACCGTTTTCTTGGGCGCTGTTAACTGGGGTAGAAGTGCCACTCTTCTTGGGGTTGCCGGATTGTCCTGTGATGGTCCGACCCATGAACTTCCCAGCTTTACTCAAGCCACTTCCCACAGCTCCGAAACCACTCCCAACTATCCCAGCTCCAGCACCGAGGCCACTTCCAACAACCCCAACCCCTGCACCAATGCCTGTTCCGACGAGCCCAACCCCAGCACCTATACCCGTACCCACCAATCCAACGGCTCCATCAAGTGCGTCCATGGTACTTCCTATTGCTCCTGCTGCTTTCAGTTTCTTTCTCTCCTCCAAGATCCTCTTCTCTTCTTCTAGAGCAGCTAGCTGCTCCTCCTCGTTAAATTGGTGGTAGAAAACCTGAAAGTTGAAGCGTGACAAGAATAAAATCAATGAGATGATAGAAATTTAAGACTACATCCTCAGTGGAAATGGAAAAATAAAATAAAATAGTGACAAGGTATATGAGTTAAAGTCAGGGTATATGAGTTAAAGTCACTTTCCATCTAGCATAATGGGGAGAATCACTTTGATTTGGGGCTATCAAGAGAGTGCACTAAAAATCAGGGTATATGAGTTAAAGTCACTTTCCAAATGACCACAGCAAATCAGTCTACCTTGACAGTTACTGTTCCTCTGTCCTTCTTGTCCTTTATCTTAAGCATATCAAGTGATGGAAGCAACCTCAGCTCAACTTCTTTCGCTACATCAGGTTCCAGATCAATCAAAGGTAATTTGGCAATTCCCAGCCGCTTGTCTTGACCAATGTCCTTGTCAAGAACCTGTCCAGGAAGCCCTCTAAGCAAACAGCATAGTGATAAACCAATAATTGGTGCATAAGAGCAGAAACATGTGGATGCAAAAGGAAGTATGCCCACACACACAGAGAAGGGAGGAGGCTGGGGGCACGGACAAATGGCATAACCTAAGCACAAAAGAACATGATCAAGATTGCCAAACAAGCAGACTATAATGAGCTCTTAGTAGATAAAGCCAATACATTCATAACAGTCACACCAAACCTCAGGGCACAGTCATCTTCCCTTCTTTACCAGAGAAGATGAAAACCACATCAGAAAGAGAAGCATCTGCAGGAAATATGTATGGCCTGGACAGCACACTTAGAAGCGACACTTGTGAAGCACAACGTGGAACTGTAACTCACCACATGCTATTACCAACATTTTCATTTGCAGCAATGATCTAAGATTAGTGAACAGCATAAAAAATTATTGTTAAATAGCTATACATACATACTGGACTCATCATTTCCTGTCAGCTTAAATTTCCTAAAGAAATGGTCATCTCACATGGTACGAGAGAGTGCATGTCAATAATTCGCATCTAGAGAATCTCTTTTATATTCCACCTTTTAATGTCTGTTCCTGCCTTCTATAGTCTGTTTGATATGGTTACGTCCCCGCTACCCTTTTCTTGACAGCTGACAACTTAACTTTTGGAAAGTAAATTCGCCCAAAATACTAAGCTTTACACAAATATTGAATCCTTTGAGTAAAATGAGACAAAAGGCAAAAATAATTTCGTAAGGGATCAATACAGAAACCAATGTTCTCGTCAAACATCAAGACCACCTAAATCATGCGAAAGATAGATTTATTCTCAGAAATAGTATCATATTATTCACTGAGATTCATTGCTCGGCAGCAAAACAACTCTAAATCTTAGAATCTAAACACCCCGACCCTCCGTCCCCTGTCCCCCCCTCCCTCCTTTTCCTTTCTTTTGGCCAGATATCCCAAAAGTTTAATCTCGAACAGATCATGATGAATAAAAAAGTAATAAAGTTAGTTTGCATCAACCTAGTGAAACTTTCACCATTTGGAAACGCAATGTGCTAGACTCTTCTGCCAGCCATGCAGCTAAACCTTCCACAAAGTAAAAATTCAACTTGATTTTCAGAGTAATGGACAATCCGGAAAATCCAAATGCAACATTCCCTAAAATACAGGGGAATACTCTAAACTCCTATTGGAGCTTAACATTTCATGGAACTGGGGACAGATCCAGCTCATGAGATTCCCCAAATACTTAGCCAACACTCACTTTAGCTAAAAACTTGATCTCATTGATGTTCTTTCCCTCTAGAAACAACCAATGGTCTTATATGGATAGCCACAGAAAGGAAGAAATCATGCTGGCAAATGAAAGAACCCAACGCGAGCTTCTCAAAAGTTACTATTAACTAGTATTCAAACACTGACATCTTCGACAGCAAATCAAACCATGCAAAAGTCCAAAAACAAGGAAACTTTCCAGCACACGTGCCCGCACAGAGGCAAACAAAGAGAACAAGGAACTGTAAAGATAGAATTTCAGCAGAAATTACAAGAAGGCAGTGCTCCTACTCTAGTAGACACAGTATGCACCAAAGTAAGAAAGACAACGGTGCATAGTAAGGAAAAAAAAACGAGTGGAGGATTTGAACCTCAACAGTAAGAAACTGAGTCTCCTTGTCTTCTGCAATAAGCTCAAACGTTTGGTTCCAAACAGGATTGAGGTTGTTCTCTACAACCTTTGATTTAACTTTAAACACAGGTCGTATATACACGATGACGTATGGATCGGACTTTCCAACCATTTCCATGTTCTTCAGATCATTTGCTTTAACCACCGTAACAATAAGCTTTCCTTGTGGTTTAAGTTCTAATTCACTGCATAAACAGAAAGAGTGTCATGTACAAGCCAAGGCCTAGAACCAAAAAAGAACCCGACAATAGAGAATTAGAGCCTTTATGCGATGAATACTAAGAAATAATAAAGGGTACCAATGGCATGACATATATACTTGAAAATGCAATGCAACCATAAAGTATTATGAAAAGAACATTCACCTCAATCAGTAACTGCCACCATTTATATACCACAATCGGCCTGAGGCCACAAAAATATATGTTTAACTTGCTATCAACCAATTTATGAACTTGAGCTAACTGATAAGTACACTGGTATGAAAGAAACAAGACATTATCATAAGAGACAAATGCCCTCTTCAGGAATGAGGAATACTAGTAATGCTAGCAAGTGGGATACACGCCTGAAAAACCAAACTAGCATATTCTTGGTTTTATGAAATTAAAACTTTTCCTTTCACACATGGCAATTCAAATTTCCAGTCAAACGAATAAATCCAAATACTTGAAGTTCACACTGCCGAGAATTAGGTTTCTCCCGAACAAATGGCAGAAAACATCACTTCTGATGTAGATGAACATTATGGAAAACTTTAAGTGAAGCATTAAAGGGGAAAAGACCAAGAATTGTCTACTTACCTCGTGTCTACTGGAATACCCCCAATCGGAACAACAATTCTGTGAGGCCATTGAAGCATATCTGTGACAATTGAATTTACGGTATCCTGCCAAATTTCGAAGGATGACTCAAACTCAGCGCTCTTAATGAAATAATCAGCGAGAAGACAGACAAGTTTGGCGATGAGCTCAATAAAACTTACATCAATCATGTCGGAAAGACCTGGAATGGCTGTTAAGCTTCCACCAACTGCTTTAAGAGTGTAATCAATCCTAGGCTTGGGCTATTGGCACAAAAGTATCATAATGACATGAAAACTACCTCTTGTAAGTCCAACTAATATATATAGCTAACCAGAGAACATATCAAACATAGGAATTCATGATGAAGGATTGGGTTAGATAGCCAATAGAAAAATTATTCATTCCCAGAACAACTATAGGAAACAATAATTGCTGCAGAAATAGGCAATCTCCAGTCAGGCATACAAGGCTCCAACACGAACACAGTATGGGCAATATCATAAATAGGAGGAAAAAAAGGCTCACAGTAGTTTTCACTTAAGAAAATTCATTTGCTAAAAAAAGGGAAAGTTTAGGTCCTCTTTGTTTTGAGAGAATTCTCCAACATCCAGTGTTTATTCTCATTGGGAAAACATGTTTCAGCAAAAAATATTCTTCCCCGTGTTGTTGTGAAACTGGAGGAGCCTTTTGTTTTAATAAGAGCTTTTTCTACATTTATACAACAATTGACATTATTAAATCGGACTTTATCACATCAGCACTAAAAGGATAAATGTAAAGGCATAGCCAAACATGCTCTATGGTTTCTTTTCTATAGACTATCCTCGAATTCATTCACCAAATGCCTCTTTTTTTTGTGGTCGAAATTCACCAAATGCCTTTTAAACAAAACACAAAAGTTAAAATTGGAAACTATTTTCATTTCCATTATCAAAGAAAATGGAAAACTGAAAAATACAGTCAGTTAGATTCCCCCTCAAACTTAACTGTCACAAATATGAAGTTCAGCTTTCGGTACTAAGTCAAGGGTGCCACAATCATGCACAAAAGGTGCATTCTGAAAAATACCAACAGTAATCCTATACTAACCTCAGAGAGCAATGCAACCACAACCGCGGAAATGCAAGGGATCTCTTCAGCAAGTTGGAAGATGACACGAACTACAGTAAAAACTTGAAGATCTTTCAACTGTTAAAAAGCAGAAATGGTGAGAAAGCAATATAAAATTGCATGTCTCTGACCTATAAATCAAGCTGATAAACTAAAATAAAATGCTCAGGCTGATACACCACACCAACCTGAATGGGTATTGAAGCAACAAGTGCAGCTTCGACTCCTAGAATGATGCTTGGATCACCTCCCCATCGGAAATCGATGTCCATTATAATCTGACCCTTCTTAAGACTCTGAACACGAATACCTAAGTGATAACACAGCAGATATACTTCAAAAAGTATATTCAAAATACAAATCAAAGAGGATAGTGGGCAAACATTACTGGTGATAAACAAGGATTAAAATAATCATATAAAGGAATAACAAGTTAAATTATATCGACTTCACACCAGCAAAATGAGCAATAAACATCAAAATTAGCCTCAGTCTCAAAGCAAAAGAATACTGATGTGAAACAAATTGATGTCTTGAAACAGTCAGACAACCAAATGGTGCAAAACCATAACAAGGAACTCAGAGGAGACAATTACAATGGCAATGAAGAAAAGTATGATAGAGGCAAGTAATAATTATTTTGTGACCTTTTTGCGCTAAATACAACAAATTTGAGGTGTTATCGGAGTATCTTTCAGGAACTATATAGTCTGACTCTTCTCAAAATCCGTACAGAAAAAATACAATTCAGTAAAAAGCTCAAAACCTATTATTGGATTCAGCTTAATGATCGACACTAAAACTGACTACAGGCAAGCAAGGGAAACAAAGAGATGCAGCAAAGATGGTACATTTGCTCCATACCTGCAATTTTCGGTGCCACAGTTCCTAAGGAAAGCTTGCTGAATTTTAATGAAGTAATTCCTGGAGGTCTGTAATCTTCCAACAGTGGCTCGACAGTCTCCTTAATCACCAACGTACCTGCCTGAGGAAGAGAAAGCAAATGTTTTACTTGAGCTAAGGTAAACTTGCAGTATGAAAGACCAATAGTACGTTTCATTTTCTGACAAACCATTCCTTTCTTGGTTCATTTCATTCAGTCAAAGATACTGTTAGAGTAATTAAATATTAAACCACGTCTTCATCTAATAGCTTAAGCTTTTGGGTTGGACTTTCTAACATGGCATCAGAGCCAGTGCTATCCCTTTCGCGAATGTGCATACACCCTCAGTTAGTCAAATTCCACGTGCCGCTCGTAATTCGGCTTGCAGGTGAGAGGGCGTGTTGAAGTTGTCCCACATTGCTTGACAACAGATTCTATATGCTCTTTATATTCATGTGGTCTCCCTCTACCGATCAGCTAAAACTTTTAGAACAGTTGGTGGCCCCACAAAATCTCACATGGTATTAGAGCAGGAGGTCCCGAGTTCAAACTTTTCTAGGTCCCATTTGTCTCTCCAGTTAAATATGTCCACGCTTAGTACTAGGCAAAAAGACTAGACTAAGCGTGATGGGGAATGTTAGAGTAATTAAATATTAAACCACGCCTTCATCTAATAGCTTAAGCTTTTGGGTTGGGCTCTCTAACAGATACAAACTATCGAATGTAAAGCAAAACTTTCAAGTGAAAAAAAAAAAAATCAACGTAACAAAGATCTAAGTATTACAATCCAATAGACTTTGGGAGTATCATAACCAATTGGAAATATCCAAACCATGTCTGGCATGGATACTATCTTTTAAGTCATTGTGTGTCAAGCTTCAGAACTAATTGCCTGTCAGCGTGATCTATTGCCAGAAAAGGTACTTCATCAAAATACATAAATGAAAGATGCAGCTTACTATACAATAACTCATATGTGCATATAAACACGGATAAAGAATATTACCTCTGCAATGAAGGGCCACAGTTTGCTCAGTTGCATGTTCATCCATTTCACCTGTGAGACAGTAGGCACAGAAAACAATGTCACAACAGAGTAACAGCATTACAAGCCATATCCAGAGGAAATTTAAAATCACGGGAGGAGCCTTTCTAATCACAGGTCATAAAGTTTTCTTAGAGCTCCACAAAAGGATATTCAATTGATTACAACTATCGCTACTAAAAACGATATCTCGAATCTATCATGCTGACTGATTCTCAAGTTGTATGCAAGAAAAGAATTACATCTCTATTGCTGAAAATAACAGACAAAATAGGCCATATAATCCATATTCAAGATTACCTCCAATTTTCAATATTTAAAAGAAAACTTCCAGAGTAAGAAGCCAACCTGCTCAAAAACTGGAAAAGATATCCATTCTGGAAAGTTATCACCACAAATCTTCTTCAAGTCGTCTCTATTGAGGGACCCCAGTAATTTGATGTCGACAGCCTACAAGACAAATAAAAATTGCTATACTTTCCTGGAAACATTGACATGATGTTGGAAAGAACCATGCATTCATGAAACTGAATTGCGCAAAATGATACTGAAGAATATTCATGCACTAACTGAAAATCTTCTAGAAACATCTTCCAGGGCAAGATCCATACTGTAAATTATAAATGCACCATAGAGAGGAGAGACCAGCTATGAAAGGGTAGTTAAATATAGAACAAAAATCATTGAGACGATATGAAAATTTGTAAAGAGCCTCAAGAAAGCTGCACAAGCTTTCTAACCTACCTTATCTAAGCCACATATGATCCAAAATCTAAAAGCTGGTGTCTTGATTTGATAAGTGAAGTTGGTGTAAATTTTTCATTTAAAATTTATCTCATTCGTTAGGGCATCAAAAAGAACTTGCCATGTCATCTATCAATTTTATTTATCATTTCAAAGAGAAAACTTTGGCATTACCAGAAGAAGATAGTACTCAACTTCTGCTTGAACGGAAAGATGGTTTATGTTATTTCTCTAGAAACTATTTAATATATTGAACTTTATTTTACACAGCTTCTGTATTTTAGGTTACTTTCAAAGTAACCCTGTGCATCTCATCAACTAACTGAGTCCCTGTACTTTACACATTGGGAGAAAGACATCGTCCAATTTCTGTAGGAATTCTAGCAGAAATATTCGAGTTCTTAAGCCACCAAATCCAGTAGTAAAGCTTAACAGATGTTGGAAGAGCTATTTTGACCAAAATTTCTAGAGTCCTCTTATGGTACACGTGCAGAATCCAGGGTATTCGAACATCATGACCCCGGAATATTTTATTTCTTTCGTCACTGTAAACATGTTTAGCCTGTCAAGAAATTTGGAAGAAATACTGTACTTCTTGAATAAAAAGAAGGGGAAGGGATGGGTTTCCTAACAAACAAGTCCGAATTTTGGTGCCCCTATATATCAACAAGTCACATTCCAAAATTAGCAACCGAGAACCAATATTCGCAAGGAAAAATTCATGATCCATATAATTCTCAGAGCGAGATGATAATTCAGCCATTGTCTAAGCCAAGCTGATGAGTCCTCATGACTCTGCTAGTACTGAAGAACTGAGAAACTACATCTCGGAAAAGACGCTATAATTCCAAACAGCTCACCTAACTTTGCACCCAGAAAAAGAAACTGAAAAGCAACAGAAGCAATTCACTCTACAGGGTTTTATCATAATCCCCTAACATTCAACCGGTCAAATGACGAACAAAACGAACATCCGCGTCAGAGAATCGACTCACCTTAGCTGTGCGCTTGGAGCTACGATACCTCATCATGTGGTGCCATCCCGCCATGAGCGCGATGCCGAAGATCGTCCCCATGAGAATCCCCGAAATCAGCCCCATTCTTTCCCAACCTTCTACAAACCCGAAATTATCACCAAGAAAAATAAAACCACCGCAGAATTCCCGCTCACACGCCCAACAAAAGCCAAAACAAACGCAGGAACCCCCACGGCAACAACCCAAACACGCATCGTCGACTCACAATAAGCACGCAAGCGCCCAAACGGCTCTAGAGAGGAGAGAGAGAGAGAGAGAGAGACTCACAGTGAAAGAAACGCAGAGGAGTGAATTGAGATCCGACGGAGAAGGAAACGGAAGCGATCAGTCGCTAACGGAAATTCATCGCCAATAACTCTCTCTCTCTCTCTCTCTTTAGAAAGAAGGCAGTGAAGAAGGCGAAGAAGAAGAAGAAGAAGAAGAAGAGAAGCGTCGGTCGGTTTCACTCTGTGCAAGGCGAGAGCAACTGTGAAGTTAGCGCAGATATTAATGGCGTCCCCATGAAATTGAGAAGGCAATAAAAGTTAGCGTAGGCCTGGGACCGAGCCGTTCTCTGCCTCTTCCTTTTCAATTTTTAATTTTTGCATTTTCATTTCATTGCTTTTCACTTTTTTTAATTTTTTATTTTTTTTCACATTTGCCCTCCTCCTAAGTCAATTTAGACACTCAATAATCAAAAGTACCACAACTTTTCCTTCTTCTTCTTTTTTTTGTTTGGACGATATGGATATCGGCTATCCTTGTAACGGACATTAATCACCAGCGAGAAATGTGGTTGGAGAGAATCTCCTTCGACCGAAAAAAGGTTTGAAATTCAAGGGACCCTTCAAAGGTTCTGGCTTGACTAACTCTCGTCAATGCGTGAATTATGCCCCTTGCGCGCATCGGGTGAAGTAGGACGGCGAGCTTGGCACTCTCGAGATCCCTTCCAATGGAAAACGCCCGATGTAGCCAACTAGTCATATTATTTATGTTCTTACCATCTCTTTATTTCTTACTTAATTAATTGCGATGTTATCATATCACCGGCGTTCTTATGCCTATGAGATATTTCTGGCAAACGATGTGTTTTTATTTATTTATTTATTTATTTTACATTCATCCCCTCGGATTTAACTCTTACTTATATATTTTTCTTTTTTTTATTATTATTTACTTTTTGTCTCATTACTTCAATGATGAAGAGGGAGGCCATGGGCGAGATGGGGTCCCGAATCCTTTTGTCTTAAATGTTAATGCGTTCCTTTGCTTTTTTTCCCCCTTTCCGTGGTTGTGGATAAGGAATCGTGTCCTGACAGCGAAATAACATGTAACCGTGCCGAAGGAATCGCCGGTTTAGGAAAGTCAAGATTGCAAAACTCAATTAATTAATCAATGAGATAGTGAGACATCGAAAAAAATAATTGTATGAACTATATATATATATATATATATATATATATATATATATATATATATATATACACGAATCTTCTAAAATTACAAGGTAACTGTATCATATGCAACTACCACCCGGAATGTCGATGTATCACCACTAATCTTTGTTTGAGTCACACGACGGCACAACTTGCATCGCCCTAACCCCCGTCTCTCTCTCTCTCTCTCTCTCTCTCTCTCTCTCTCTCTCGGGAGCGCACAAGCTCGCCGTGTTGCCCTTGGTTTGGGCTCGTAATGTCAAATCCATGGTAGTGAACGGTATTGTCGGCCTCAAATCAGATCCAATGTCACTCGCGGTAATTGCGACCACATTGACGTCCACACACATGCGCGTGCAGAGTGAGAGAGCGAGAGAGGGAGAAGTGATTAACGTATGTGTTTTGGTAGTTTAGGTATATTCCTAAGAGAAAGTGAAATATTGGTCATGTTCAAGTAACAATACATGGTGATTAAATCTGTCAAAGTGGGTCATAAATGCATTTCTTCACTCTCATATTTGATGGGCGAGATTGTTATTTGCATTAGTTTAGTTATATCTGGGTCGTAAATAGGTTCAGAATGACAAAGTGCAAAATAATAAGAGTGTTAAACGGGTTCACAATTTTTGACAAAAAAAGAAAAATTGATTCACAACTTACCTAGACCCAACCCCAACTCGATGATTCTCTCTTCATTTTCCCTTGCTCACTCACTTTGTTCTCTCACCTCAGTTTAGGTATGAGTTTTTAGCAATATGTGACGGGTCAGGTATAGATTACTAGATTGACATTGCATGAAAATTGATTCATTTAGTTTGGATCATTTTCGTCTGATTCATTCATTTGACGGGTCCAATGACGGCAAAGTTAACCTATATTGCAGAGTTACCATGTCATACAGTTTAGTCCATTATGATCATTCTCATTTTAGAATCCGACAAACTTTATGAATCCACGTCACTAATAAAATATTCATCACTAATGCACGAAGTGGGGATAACTGCCTCAGTGTTTAAATCTTCTCCTTTTATATATTTTGTGTTGTAAACTTTTGAAAGCATATTAATATTTAAAACCATAGAATTGCTCGATAGTAAATGTTGTGCCACATCGCTCTATTATGATCAAATTAAAATTATTGAACCGTTCAGTTCAATAAGTAAAATTTTTTAGTTGGACATTCTAACAAATCTCAAAACCAGAATCTCCGATCCCTTCATGCAGTCGGTTTATCGTGCCTCCGTGGCTCTTCGTTCTTCTATGATTTCATGCGCAACGCAATTATCTCGACATTCTTCATTTCAACTTGCATGCAAGAGGGGATGTTGAATAAAAATCTCATATCGCTTATGTAAGGGGCTCCGATTCCCTTTTATATGAATGGTATTGTCGAATTAGTCTTTCTAAACCGCATTTAAAAACTTTTCTTCATGTTCACAATTTTTAAGGGGAATTTGGTTTTACGTTAGTACCTTGGGACGATACTTATTCCTTTTCATTAGTTAGTATATACCATGCACATGATCAACACGGTAAAGCGAAATTTCTCCTTAAATTATACATGTATATCTCTCCTTCCTTCCCCATTTCAAATGAACAACTTAAAACATACATTAAGGCTTTTTTTATTTCGCGAAAAATGTGGTATTTCTGAAAGAAATTTTCCAACAAGTCATTTTCCAGGAAAATGACGATATTTTTCGGTGTTTGGCTAAAATCTCAAAATGAACTAGAAAATATTTTTTGTCGGAAAATCTAATGTTATTTTCCTCCGTACACTCATTTTAATAATTTTATTTTTATTTTATCTTTTATTTTTAACAAATCGAATTTTATTTTTTGTGTTTTTATTTTTTTTCTTTTCCCCTCTTCTATCGGTCGCCGACCACGGCGATGGCCGGCGATCGGCCGCAAGCGAGCTCAAACCTCGCCACAAGCCGGCTAGGCCTGGCCTTGCTCGAGGTCAACGATGCCTGGCCTCGCCTTGCCACAGCATGTGGCTGGCGACTGCCCGAAGAAGAAGGGAAAATAAAAATAAATAAAAATTGAAAATAAATAAATAAATAATTTCAAATTATTAATAAATAAATAAATAATGAAATAAAATATAAAATAATTAAAAAGAAAGAAAATGTGAAAGAGATGAGGAAGGAAAGATGAGGAAAATGTCTTCCCTACTTTTGAAGGAGTTTTTCTATGGCTCAAAAATATTTTCCCTGACTAACTTATTTTCCAAAAATCAAATGTTGAAAAATTCGGAAAATATTTTTCTGAAAGTTATTTTTTGCGAAACAACCGTAGCCTAAAAGAAAAATTCCCACCGCCAACCCCAAATTATTTTTTACCTATTCAAATGAACTGTGAATTGCAGTATTAACACAAGAAAATTAACACAAAAAAAGGTCACTTCAAATGAAAAATTAAGAGAAGGAAAAAGGAAAGTTCCGAGAGATCGGGAAATTCACATTTTTCATTAAAAATATGACCAATTAATTACCAAAAAATAAAAGGGCTAGGTCAATCACTTGGTGCTAAAGATAACGAGCACGACCATCTCATTCTATTCTCGGGTGTGTCGACCCACGTAGAACACGCGTGAAGATGTGAACACATGCCCAATTCAACAAGACAAGGCATGATCGGCTGTGAGACGTGCACGACATTAACTTATCACGATTGATGTCGGCAGAATTTTATCGAGATAATTGTTCAAAAAGTTATGGTCCGACTGTGTGATCGTCGATTCAGTTCTAATTTTTTTAATTTAATTAATTTAGTCCGAAATTTTTTGATAATTTTTTAATGTAGTCGTTTAGGTCAGTTTCGGCTGGAAATCAATGACACGGCGTTCCAATCAGCATCGGCCACCTTACGTGACATGACCAACAGCTGATGTTGACGAAATAACGTCGTTTTGCAATTTTTTAAATATTTTTCTCTTTTTTCCTTATTTTCCTCTCTTCCCTTCGCTAGTCACGTGGATCGCGGCTTTTGCCTATGACTGGCAAAGGGAAGAGATGAAAATATCGAAAAAGAAAAGAAAAGAAATTAGATTTTTTAAAAAAAAAAATTGCAGAACAATGTTATTTCGTTCACCTCAGCTGTCAGCCGTTGCAACATAGGACGGTCGATGTTGATTGGATAGCCGCGTTAACGATTATCGGCTAAAATTGGTTGGATGGACAATATCAGAAAATCGTCAAAAGGTTTATGAATGAATTGCCAAATACCTAACCAGCCGCCATGCCTCAACAAATGGCCAGCGACCCTCGTTGATCGCAGGTGAGGGCTGCCAAATCTTGGCAAGGGTTGGCAGCGGTGGCAAGGCCCTTGTTTGTTTGTTTTTTTTTTCAAATTTATCTTAGTTGTTAATCTAATTTAAATAAAATTTGGGTCTAAAAAATCAAATCAGGACCAAAATAAGGTCATTTTAGCCTTATATTCTCGTTTTAGCTACGTCAGCGCCACGTCAAAAAGATGAAATAATAATAAAAAACGCAAAATTGAAAAATTAAGGGCTGAACTAGACGTGTTAAACGAGTGTGTTGGGTCGGGTCATGAATGGTCCGACCCAAATTGACCCATTTATGGCCCATTTATTGTGATACAAACTTCTTGACTCATACCCGACCTGACTTATATTATTAAAAAAATTCCATGTTTAATTTAATTTAGCAAAATTTATAAATTATTAAAAGAATATAATGCTAAAACATTGTGGACAATTTTTGTAATTTTTGTAAAAAAAATTCTTTATTTCTTTTTCTCTTCCTTTTCTTTATTTCTTTTATTTTTTTTCAAAGTCCAGCGAGGGTCGCCGGCCAACCCTCGCCGACCACAAGCGAGGACCGACGAGGCAAGGGTTTCGCGGCCCTCGCCGGTCTTGTCGAGAAAAACAAAAGTAAAAGAAAGAAAGAAAAATAAAAAATAAAAAATAAAAAATAAAAAGGAAAATAAAAAAATGAGAAAACCGTCTTATGACTCACTTAAGATAGTATGGTAACCATTTATGACCCATTTAAAATTCATTTAAGATCCATTGAGTTGTTAAGTGACCCATTTATGACCCATTTAAATTTGTTAAGCAACCTATTTATGATCCACACTCTTAAATGTGGGTTAATATATGGGTTCTTGACTCATTTTTCCACCTCCATGCTAAAGTGACCAGTTGTAATTAAGATTTTTTTGGACCATTCTCCCGAAAGTTATTCCAATCTCTATACACTTCGTTTGCATTCATTCGACTTCCAACGCACCATTTGAATGCATTCCATGTGTTTGTTTACTCGAGTTTACGAAATTGCCACCCAAACCCAACCAGTCTTGCATAAAATCCTCCGCGCCAAGGCTTTAAGGGCTCGCATGGCAACACTTCTACTTCAACTTCTGGCTAGAAGTTGATTTTTCTACTTCTATTTTTTAGTAGAAGTTCATTTTTCTATTTCTGCTCCAGAAGCTAATTTCTGATCAGAGAAAGGCATTTGATAACAGGACACAATTTCTGCTTCTAGAATAGAAATTCATTTGGTAACTGTTAAAAATTCTACTTCTAGAATATTATTAACCCAAATTCTTTTACGTAAAATTATTGATCATAACCTCAAATGTATGTTATTCGAGAAAAGTGAAATGCAAATACTAACGAATTTACGTATAATTTGTCATTTAATTATTATGCAAATGGAGACCAATTTTATGGGGAAAATTCTATTAATGAATAGACGGCCGAGCTGATATATCCACGCTAAAAGTACAGGAAGTTCCAGTGCTTTCTCGCATGTGCCTCTGGCGTAGTTTATGTCGTAGTGGGCATAGTATATAATCCTTCTTCATGCCTAAACCATCTCTAGTTCAAAGGTGCATCATGATACATTCAGTAAACCATACCATTGGATGAGTTGGTTTATGACAAGCAACAATTTCGTCGTCACAGCTTGAAACGGTCACAATGTGCCTAGAACACTATGCTTCACCTTTAAGAATCATCTACACATATATTGCATGTAAATTTCCCTATTAAATTCATCAGTTCGACAAATTGACAAAAGAAAGGCATCTTTAAGTTCTAAGTCAAATGCAAAAAATATTATTATGCCCTTATCGGACCTTAGGCAACCCCCCAACCCAGCACAAGTGCAGCTACCACCGAGAAATTCTGGTAGTTCATTGAAGAAATTCGCATAGTTAAGAAAACTCCAAGGTCTAGATGAATAATGTTACACAAGTAATAATAGTTGGCATTCCGTCAAAAATTGAATCGACGCACCTATCCAAGAAGAAAATTGAAAGAAGCGTGAGAGTTTCAATTACCTAGCATCAATTATTTCCAACAATTTGGTCTGGTACTTGTTGGGAACCTAAGGAAAAATTCTAAGTGAGTGCATCTGAAAATGACATTCACAAGCCATGCATAGTGCTTTGAAGGGTGTGAAGACTATCGGCAAACAAAAACATACATGCATTTTACCTTCTTAACATTAAATTTCCTTGTTTTTCAAGAATCTGAGAAACAAAACAGATGACTTGAGAAGTTCAAAGATGGCAACAATAACAGTAAATTGTGTCTTTGTGGGATTGCTCGGTCCACTTTAAAATATTTGTGGGATGCCATTTAACCAACTTGGGTCAATTGCTCGGTCCACTTTGCTATGATTGTGTGCTTTGTGGGATGCCATTTAACCAAATCATGTAACATTTATTTCTTATAATTTGTTAAAAAAATGATATTGCTAAAACACTTTCATGCAATACAAATTTAGTGAAAAATTATTATAAATTTTTTTAAATTTTTTTATTTAATGGCCGGAGGAGACCGACGGCGGCGGAGGCGGTCACTGACGGCAGCGAACGACGGTAACCGGCTACGGATTTTAACTTCTTGAGAGAAGTAATTTTTTTTTTATTTCTGAAAGTTGCTCAAAAATAACTTCTGAAGCAAAAAATTGCTTCAGAAGTAGGAAAATGAAATTGCAAAACCAAACGGATTTCTACTTTAGAGGTTGTGTTACCAAATAGATTTCTGCTCCAGAAGCACATCTAGAAAAGAAATTCTGCTTCAGAAATGTTACCATGTGCGCCCTAACTTGGACTAGCGATTATCGTTGTGCGATTTTCTCACAACTCCTTTGCATTTTCTCTCCCTATATTAATGGTAATGAAGTACGGTGAATTATTGATAAGTGATAACAAAGTAACAACTACAACAGGAGCTGAATATGCAACAGCAATCCAAGGGCGCATACCGAGACGACAGACGGTACGAGATGTATATAGAGCAATAAAAAAAAAGGTCGCGGTTGATTGTCTTATTTAACCGTTCGAATTAAAGGAGATATATCAAAATTAATATGTGAAGTAGCCAAGGAAAATATCAAAGACGTGGACTTTCTTTTTTCAGATTACATGTGTAATATTGAGAAAAATATCTCTTTGCCCCCAATTATCCCTACAGTCCGATGTGGCAACGGTATTGACTTCTGGCGGTTCTTAATTTAGTAGTCACTCTCATATATCGACCATCTAAATAAATTCCATAAATTAAGGATCTTGTCGGTCCCAACCTATGTGAATGTTCTTTAGAGCCTTTCTCTACCTTACCGAAATAATAGCAAAACAAGGCATCATTTTCTAACTTCCACGTGTAAGTTTTTCGTTGGTGGACAAAGCATAAGCTTCTGGTATTATTAAGAGTTAATACCACGAAAAATCTCAAACTTATACAGACAAATTTACCCAAAATTAAACCCCAAACTGATACATCTGTGACAAATTTACCTTTCGTTGGTTTCCGTTAAAATTTACCGTCAACTTACTGAGTTAGATGACACGCGACACTTGACGTGTGTACTAATTTGTAATTTTTACCATTCGTTTGTCACATGTATACCAGTTTGGATTTTTTCATGGGATTAACACAATTTAAAGGAGGTTAAATTCGTCACTGATGTACCAGTTTGGGTTTTTTGTCGTCAAAAAATTAGTTTGAGGCAAATTTACATAGGTGCATCGGTTTGAGGTTTTTGGTGGTCAAAAAATCAGTGTGGGGTAAATTTGTCACACGTATACAAGTTTTGAATTTTTGGTGATATTAACTCTATTATCAGTGAGGTCACCGGCTTGAGAAAGAAGAGGGAAGAAAGAAAAAGAAAAGAAAAGAAAGGAAAACTAAAATAAAAAAATCAAAATCAAAAAAATCAAAAAATTTAAAAATTATTAAAATATTATGTCGCCGGACGGATGGAATGAATTGGCACAATTGCAAAATAAGTTTAAGACTGAATTGGCACAATTGCAATAAGTTTATGACTTTTTTGGTAATTCTCTGTTTTCCACAAGTTGAAGATGCACTTATACAGGTCGTCCAAGAGAGGTACCTTAAAAGTCGATGATCAACCTCAATTTCTTTATAATATGTCGAGACCCCTTTTGAATGTTGGAAAGGTTCAAGCGATTAAAGAATGAGGAATGTGATCTCATGTCACGCAAAACAATCGATTAAAAAACGAGGTCGTGGAGATATCTGGGTTTACAGCCAAAGACCCTAGCCTGACATCGCCGAGAGGCGGCCACACAAGACGGTCGCCGCCGCCGGCGGAGAGGGGGCCTGATGTGACGGAGAGGAGGTCCTTCGCGAAGGAGATGCAGTGGTTATGACAAAAACTTGGTTCTTCTCAACCACCCCATTATTTGAAAATGTTTAGGCACTTCATATGCCCTTCTCTCTTGAATTTCTTTGCATGCATATTCTTGGGCTTTTTTCGAAAAAGGGTCCAATTTTTTTTTTGTACCGATTTGAGGCTACTATTTAAAATTTTACCAATTTGGGGTCGATTCGGCAGTCTTGGTGGCGATCCAACCAGTTCGGCGGGTGAGGCACCGATCGGGCCGTTCGGCAGTGAAAACGCCGAGTTTGGTTCGGTTCGGTAGTTTTACTGCCGAACCGGGGGGACCCCACGCGTCCTACCCAGTTCGGCATTTGAAATCCCGAACTGGGCCCCGTTCGGCATTTCAAATGCCGAACTGGAGGGGGGGGCCAGTTCTGCAAAATAAATTTGCAGAACTGGGGGGCTGCCCAGTTCGGCTTTTTGCCCCCAGCCGAACTGGGGGGCCTTCCCTCCCCATTCATCCGGGGGACCCCTCCACCGCCCTCACGCTTTGAACAGGGGACCCCCCTTCTCTCTCTTTTCTTGCAGGCAGATTCACGCCAGACGCCTAGCATCCTGCTCCCTAGCGCCTGCAAACCTAGCGTCCTACCCTCACGCCAGACACCTGCAAACCTAGCGTCACGGGAGGTCAGGCGCCTGCAGGCAGGCTTGTAACTTCACGTGAAGCCATAAAGAAGCCTGCAAGCTGCCTTTAGACTTCTGATAAAGGCGCGTTGGGGCACCATATTTTTATCAGAATCTGAAAGTTACGAAGAAGAGAAGAAAAGAGAGAGAACCGAAAGAGAACACAGAGAGAAAAGAGAGATTTGGAGGTCGCTCGTCGATTCCCGACATCTCCGTATCTCCGTTATTGATTCCGGCGACGTTTTCTCACCATCAAATCAGGTAACGATTCACTTTATAATTTGTTTTCTTCTACCCTTCGCATTTTTCCTTTCATTACATGTCATGTTATTTTTTTATGCACGGCAGAGAAGTTAGAGGAGAAGAGTAGAGAAGTTAGATGAGACGAAGCATCTTTTTCCCCCGTCTCGCCACACGCACGCTTTTCCTGCCGTGCCACTGTGCTATCCCGTTCGAGAAAGGTGTTGACCAGCACAGTTTAAGCCCGGATCTTGCTCAACAATACAAGGTAATGCCTATATCATTGTTATGGTTAATTTGAGCACGTTTTGGTGTGAAAAATATGCTGTTTTAGTGTTGTGTAGTCTATGTTTCGCTGTTATTTTGTGCTATTTTGCATGCTGTTTGGTCCAAAAAATATCTCGTTCTTGCGATGTACTACATATTTCTGTTTTGCATGTCAGACGAAAAATTTTGTGCATATTAAACCATATTGTCATCATGATGTTCGAAATTTTGGAGGGTTAATTGGATATAATTTTCAGAATACTAAAATAATAACTGAATCTACATGTCTCACAAAAAAAATTGTGCATATTAAACCCTGGTTAGATCTGGACCGGAGGATGTGGTAATTAGATTGGACGGTGTAGACCTGGTTTTAGATTAGATCTAAGCCATTGGTGTTAGTCTCCTAATCCAACGGACGTGGACTAGCCACGTGGGCAAACCTGGACCGTAGGATCTGTCTATAATAATACAAATTTCCCAGAAAATAGAAAAATCAGGAAAATTCAAAAAAAAAAAATCAAAGCCGAGTGGACCGTAGGATCTGTCTATAATAATTAAAATTTCCCAAAAAATAGAAAAATCAGAAAAATTCAAAAAAAAAAAATCAAAGCCGAGTGGGCCGTAGGATCTGTCTGTAATAATAAAAAAATTTCAGAAAATAGAAAAATCAGAAAAAAAAAAAATCAAAGCTGAGTGGGTTTGGCCCGGCTCTTCGGGTTTGTGGGTTGGATCGAACCGACCCGGTCCGGAAAATGAATAAAAAAAAGGAAAAAGAAAATTAGAAAATTAAAAGAATAATATAAATTTAAAAAAATGGGCGCCCGGGGTCTGGTTGATCGGGTTGACCAGGCCAGCAAAATATAAAAAACATAAATAAAAAATCCAGAAAAAATAGAAAATCACTAAAAAATAAAAAAAAAGCATAAAAATATCTAAAAAAATTGGAAAAATTCCAGAATCTTAAAAAAATTCAGAAAAATCTCAGAAATCATAAGAAATTGACTAGATTTTATTCTTGATGATTTTAGTCCTTCCTTTCTAAATGACGATTCTACCCCTTATGGATAAATCGCCTCAGAAAAATTCCAAAAAATCTCCAAAAATCACAGAAAATGGGGGAATGATCACATTCAACTGGTCCAACCCATTTCTGTTGAGTTCGCTTTTCCGAGCCTTCGAAATAGAAAACTGGTGACTAAAACAGCCGCACATGCCCTAAATCCATAAATATTTTTAAAGAATACCTAATTTCGTAAATATTTTTTTACCCTATTTGCATTTGTTGTATTATTATTATTTATTTTGTTATGGAATTTATTTCATTTTTTATATTGATAGTTATAATGTTCATTTGTTAATTTGTTAATGTGTATGGGAAAATATTTAGTAAATTTTAGATGCGAAATAATTTGTAATTTCTTTATTTAGCAGAATGTCGTATAGATCTTTTGCGACTGTGCACTAGGGAGGTAGAATAGTACGAAATGAATCTGGACATGATTACGAAGGTGGACAATCTACTAAGTTTGAGTTTGGAAACATATCCACATTTGATGAGTTACGTGCTACAATTGAGTGCAAGTTGAATATAACAGAAAATCAGTGTATTCATAGTCTGATGTATAGACAACCGATTTTAACACCCGGTTGTATTATATATGACATTATGGAGGTGCATAATGATGCTGCAGTTCAGATAATCCAGCAGTTTGCACGTCAGTGTGGTTCTATGTGGTTTTTAGAATTTTATGCAACTGTAGATGAACACCAAGTGATAAATGATTCAGCTGGGGGAGGTTCCAATGTTGGTGAAGATGACGTTGGTGTGGATAATCAATACGTGGAGTATGATGATAATGATGATAATGATAGTGATGAAGAAGATGATTTATGGGTCGGTAGTGATGACATTGATGAAGAAGATGACTGAGGTGACGATACGGAGGATTACTACAACACTCATTGTAGTAATCCCATTTTACCGTTGGTACATCCATCGCCCTATTCAGAGATTGACTTTGATATGATGCAAGTAGATACAAGAGCCAAGCCAGGCCATATGTTGTTGATGCATCAAAAGAATTTCATGTTGGGATGTTATTTCCATCACGGGATGCAGTGCAATTGGCTGCGAAAGAGTATTCTCTGAGAAGAAATCATCACTTTCGCAGTGGTGAGACAAAGAAGCTAACATATGTGATAAAGTGTGGTAATCGAAATGGGCCGTGTGGTTGGAGGTTCCGTGCAACTACTAAAGAGAACGACTTGTATTGGAAAATAATTAAGTACAGTGGGCCACATACATGTAGTAATCCTCAAATGTTAAGGGATCATCGGCAACTTGATCAGAAGTACCTCTGCAGCCAGATAGAAGCAATGGTTGCTGCCTAACTAGATATCAAAATCAAGCCACTAATGGCTGAGATTAAAGACAAGCTGGGCTTCGAACCTACTTATCGTAAAACCTGGGCAGCTAAACAAATGGCGATTGCCAAAAATTTTGGAGGATGGGATGAGTCGTATGGTCAGTTGAGAAGGTATATGACTGTAATGGAGTTAATGAATTCAGGTTCTCATTTTGTGCTCGATGATTACATGAACCTAGATCAAAATTGCAAGGTTTTCAATCGTATGTTCTAGACTTTCAAGCAGACGATTGAAGGCTTCAAAAGTTGTCGTCCCGTAATATTTGTTGATGGAACTTTTTTGTACGAGAAATACCAAGGAACGCTCCTTTGTGCAGCCTCATTTGATGGCAACAATAATATATTTTCGTTGGCATTTGCTGTGGTCGATCGGGAGAATGTTGACAATTGGACTTGGTTTATGGATCTATTGCGGAGATATGTCACTAGTAGAGAAAATATTTGTGTAATATCAGACAGACATATCGGGATTCAGAAAGCAATGGAGACAGAAGGGTGGCGTCCTCCACATGGCCACCATAGATATTGCATTCGGCATGTTGTCAGCAACTACAATAAGCAATTCAAAAATGCCGATGGGAAAAGACTTGTTCATATGGCAGGTAAATTTTCAAATTTACGTAATTTGAGAAAAAGACGTGTTCATAAATTTATGTGACAAGTACTTATTATTGTTGTAATGTACAGCTTACGAGAATCAACGACGGAAGTTCTTACACTTGATGAACAAAATTAGGGAGTGGGATCCATAAACAGCTGAATGGTGTGACCAGATTCCAACGGAGAAATGGACGAAGGCTTATGATGAAGGAAGGAGATATGGATCGATGACAACGAATTTAGTTGAATCGGTTAATGTGATGCTGAAGGATTTTCGTGCTCTACCAATAACAGCTATGGTAAATAAAATATTCTATCAGTTGGTCAACTATTTTGACACCAGAAGAACAACATATAGGGGGCAGAAGGACCACGGATGGCTATATACTCAATTTGCGGGTGGCGAGCTTGAGCGAAATAATCAAAAAGCAAATAGGCATGATGTGACACGATTCGACTCTGATAGAGGGATTTTTGAAGTTCAAACTGGGCATAATAGATCCAGAGGAACAGGGGGCCATAAACACACAGTACCCCTAAACCTGGGAACGTGCACATGTGAGAAATTTCAAGAGATGAAAATCCCATGTTCCCACGTAATTGCAGCATGTCAAAAACATGCAATTGATTACCATGCGTTCGTAGATGAATTCTATACGTTGGATAGAACACTTCAGTGCTATCAGTACATGTTTCATCCATTGGGGAATCCTGCTTACTGGCATGAACTTGACGATCTGCCATTAGTGCCAAACCCGAATCGTATTAGGAAGAAAGGAAGGCCCCGTGCATCACGGATACATAACGAGATGGACTAGAGTACGTCGAGTAGTAGCACACCCCATAACCATTGCACTAACTGTGGAAAATCAGGGCACAACAGGCGAACTTGTGCATACAGATCGGCCCAGGAATAAAATTTAGATAGTGTGTGAACATTAAATGTAATACATCTGATTTGCATACTCAATTTAGTTGTGTGAATTATGTAAATTAGATATATGATTTTTTTTTGTAATGTTATAATATTACAATTGTGCAATATTTATTAAGTTCCTTTGTTCCATTTGTAGACATGGCACAGAGGAATTACATTCAGCCGGGACCTGAGGATGATTCACTACTTACACAGCATGCCCGACATAGATCACAAGCCATTTGGAACACTGAGGTAATTAAGAAATTTAGCAATTCATCTGTCATTTGTAATAGCTGTATCGTAATAAAATTGCGACTAACAAATAATGTAACATTTTACAGATAGATGAGAATCAAGCTCTTAGATGTCAGCGAGATGGATCGACGCTACATGAACCTGAACTTGATGATCGCATAGTACCGTATCTTCGAGCTTCGGGATTTTACGGAGTTTGGAAAATGGGATTTTGGCAAATTGATTGGCATTTGATTACAGCTTTGGTTGAGCGGTGGAGGCCCGAGACTCACACCTTCCATATGCCGGAAGGTGAATGCACGATCACACTGCAGGATATCGCGGTTCTAACAGGGCTTCCCATAGATGGAGATGCAGTCACTAGCCCCACTAATATGAATTGGGGCACTCTTTGTGAGAATCTACTGGGTGAGCGCCCCCCAAACAGTCAAATACGTGGTTCAATGGTAAAGATAAGCTGGCTGAGAGGACGCTTTGGTGTAATTCCTGACGATGCCGATGAGGTTACCATACTGCATCATGCTAGGGCATTCATTCTCCAGTTGGTTGGAGGATCTATCTTTTCAGACAAATCTGGTGCCAGGGTTAGTTTGATTTTTCTTCCATTACTAGAGCACCTCGAGGATCCTACGCAGTACAGTTGGGGTTCAGCAGCACTTGCGTGGTTGTATCGGGAGCTATGAAATGCGACCGATCCATCAGCTCACCAAATCAGTGGTGCCCTACATGTATTGCAGATTTGGGCGTGGGATCGCTTCAGTTGTGTCTCCCCATCCATCAGAAATCGTGATCATTTACCAGATGCACCTCTTGGTAGTCGGTATGTGATCTATTGCTTTTTCTGTTCGTGAGTCATAATTTTTTTCAGTGCGTATAATATATGTAACTGTTCTTGTTTTTTTTTGTTTATGCAGTTGGAGTCAAGCCCTACAAATAACAAAGGTCCCCACACATACTTTGTTACATCTGCGCTACCAATTTGATAGAATGGCATCCGCAGATGTAAGTCATCCCAGCAACCAACGAGTTCAATGTAATGTTAGCTTTTAAATTAATTCTTCGTTTAATTTGATATGTTTTAATACGATAACAGATTACTTGGGAGCCCTACACCGATGACATTCTCCAGACTCTACCAGATTACTGCCTGCGGGGAGAACACATTTGGAGGGCTCGTGTCCCACTCATTTATTTTCACATCGTTGAGTGGCATTATCCAGACCGAGTACTTCGTCAGTTTGGTATGCAGCAGCCAATACCTACTCCTCCCCTTGATCATAAACCTTTTCATGATATTGAATTAAAGCCAGTTACAAAGAATTGGATCGAAAAACACGGATAGTGGATTGATATATGGAACAATCGTATTGACTATATTGTCCATATTGATCCTGCAACGGAGCCACTTCATTATCATTCAGAATATATGGAGTGGTACCGTGCACACACACGGAGGTGGATTTCTTACACGGGAGGTGCAATAAGTTCAGCGGTTCGTGCAAACACTTTTAATTTACTTCATTAATTAATTTTTTAGTAACATAAATTATTGGCATTTGATAACTTCCGTTGACTTTGATTTCATGAACATGGTGATGGCATGGAACAAATCTTACAATTAAGTTCCGCTACATCTCGGGAGAACATGCGAAAGATAGCGAGGATATCTAGGGCAATGCTATATGCCTTCAATGAGGAGAGACGGCTGACAATGATTCCACCACCCCAACCAGCACCTACAGCAGCACCCATTGGGCCGCACGAGGATGACCCACCTGAGACTGTTCAGTCGACCCGGAGGACCACTCGAGCTCATCAAGATAATGATGCCGTCCCCTACCCCTTGGCCTATCATACGACAGATTTCACTCCGGGGTTCACTTCAGAGTTTAGCCAGACAGATTTTATTCCGGGGTTCACCCAGTTTGCCGGCTCATTTCATGAGGGATACCGTCCCCAGACTCCCGCTAATTCTCCGATTTCTGGAGGATTTGACTTCTCTCCTTTTTTCCAATACCCTTCTATAGGATATGTATCGTCTGAGCGTGGGATATTTGCTCAATTTGATGAAGCATCCACTTCACAGCCACGCGTCTCACAACAGGATATGCCTTTGTCATCTACACATCCTACTCATCCGGAATCTCGTCCTCGGTACAATATTAGACGTGCCGAACACCGAAGACAACCTGATTGCGGAACAGGAGGCCGCATAGAAGGACCACATCATCAGTGAATTTAATTAGGGTTGAGGATTGTTATGTATTTATAATTTTGATTTGCTGGATTTTTTTAGCTCATGGATTGTTAGCCACGTTCTTTTAATCTGGATATGTCATCTTCATATCTTAATTATTATTAATTATTTGTTGGAACAGAAGGCCGTTCTTTTACTAAATTATTTATTAATTATATATCTTAATAAAATTATCAACTAATTATGTTATAAAAATAAGCTTTAAAGATAAAAATTATATTTTACTAAATGTTATAAATATAAAATAATTAAAAACAAGTAAAAAAAATATGAAATTTTAAAAAAAAAGGGCCTCGGTTCGGCAGTCGGGCTTGTCACATTAGCTCCCATCAGTGTCAAAAAATTGAAGACTCCCCTTTTATCACTGTCCATTGATCTTTCGCCGATCATGAAGGAGACCACGTACACGGGGTTCTCATCCTTAACCAGCTCGTTAGTAACTTCTCATTACATCCTCGGATGGAGATTTGATGTAAATGGACAAGCTCAGAGACTGACATGAATCAAGGCAAGGAATGAGGCAATTCATTGCGGAGATCGTGAGAACTGGCGGTCTTTGTCACTGGAACATTGTGACCATTCTCTGTCATTGCCGCGTCGAAACATGAGCTGCTATTGTTTTCATACGGCCAAATTTGAAAGGCTCCCTTCTTAATTATTTGTTGGAACAGAAGGCCACGTTTTTTTACTAAATTATTTATTAATTATATATCTTAATAAAATTTTCAACTAATTATGTTATAAAAATAAGCTTTACAAATAAAAATTATATTTTACTAAATGTTATAAATATAAAATAATTAAAAACAAGTAATAAAAATATGCAATTTAAAAAAAAAAGGGCTGCCGAACAGGGCCCGGCTCGGCAGTTGGGCTGCCGAACCAGGCCCTGTTCGGCAGCCCAACTGCCGAACGGAAACCCGTTCAGCCGGTGGATTGCCGAACGGGATCCGTTCGGTAGTCTTCCTCCCGGATCGACCCCAAATTGGTAAAATTTTAAATAGTAGCCCCAAATCGGCAAATTTTTTTTTTTTGGGACCCCTTTTGAAAAAAAGCCCCATGTTCTTATTACCTTTGATCTCTTTTCACTTTAATTAACAAACGAATATTCATTCGAGTATCCAACACCAAATAACAATTAGAGTCCACCACATCGTTTCACATAACAAAGTGAGTTGCTCGATGAAGTGCTCGAAATGATGGTTACGCGCGATGTTACACCTTTTAAGTTTTCTCTTTGGTGTGAACGGGGTTTGCAAATCCCTGGCATTGTTAGGGACAGAAACGTAGTTATTAGGTGATCTATGCTACATCTTTTTTGTGTTTAGTCCAAAGTTTCCAAGGACTTTCACATGTCATTTTCGACACAATTATTCTAATAGACAGCAAAAGCAATATAAAACTAATGCCGACACCAGATGAAGAACAGAACGAAATTCGAAAATTCTACAGACCGCGCCAAAAATAAAAGAAAAAGAAAAAGAAAAAATCTCGTTGTCTTATAACTAACTCTGTAATTTGATCGAAATATTTGACAAATTGAACGATATTTAAAAACCCCCCACAGAAAAATAATAATAATAATAATAATATTCTAAACTGAAAAGGACAGGGCCCCGATCGACCCACCAATTGCGCGCGCGTGCAAATTTCCACATAAGCCCTCCGAGAACACCAAAATTAACCACATGTACCCCGCGCTTTTGAAAAGTTGCACAAGAGAATTCAGAAAAACAGAGTCGCCAACAGCAAAGAGACGCCCCACGCCGCCTCGCGCACGTTCACGCCCCCGCGCGAACCGCCGTTCCCCGGTGCATTCACCACCGTGACGGGCGGCGTACTCGCCGCGTCTGGGCCGGGCGGCTCCGCGTACGGGGGCGGCGGCGGCTGGTTGAGGCTCGGCGGCAGGCCGGAGCCGTGCTTGACGTCGATCTCGAACCTCATCCCGTTCTGGCACTGGACGCCGTCGTCGGCGTCGGAGAAGAAGTAGTTCGGGCCCTCGAGAGTCAATGGGACCGCGACGGTCAGCGCCTTCCCGAACTGGTCGCTGCCTCCGCCGTACTGGAATGTGTCGTTGCTGGAGGCGTCGTCGATGTTGCAGGCCTGGTAGGTCGTGAGGTTGTAGGTCTGGATCACCGTCAGGTTCGTGTTCGTGTTGAATACTGCACACAGATCACCAAATCAGGACACTATCACATTCGGAAATCCATCAAACCGAGTGGTTCGTGAGGAATCAGAGCGTTCGCGATCCTGAGATCGCGTCGAAATTAGCAACAATCGAAGACGAGCTTTGACCTAGCTGAGCTCGAGCGAAAAAGCACACATTCATGGATTAATGAGTGCTGCGGATGTTCAGGAGAGAGTTGAGAAATGAGGTGCTTACGGAGATAGTCCCCCAGGTTGAAGGTCTGAGAAGCGGCCCACACGGAGTAGTTGGCAGAGGTGGCGTTGGTGGTCTCATTGAAGAACCAGCCGGAGTTGCCGCCGATGGTATAGTTGGTGTACGCGGCGGCGGCGGAGGAGGAGGAGGCGGCGATCAAGAGGCAGAGCGCGATGGCCGTCAGATTGGCTGGAGCCACGGCCATTGCGAGGCGTCTGATCTGGCGACTTTTGGGCAGGTCACTACTTGTCTTTGTGGTTCTCTCTCTGTGATCTCTCTGAGGTTTGAACCGATTGATTTTGATTCGAGTTGACTTTAAGAAGGAGCTGGGGTGAGCAGCTGTTGACTGGCGTGCTGGTTGGGCCACTATCGTGCAGTTATAGGCACCGTGTTCGTGGGATCCTTGCGATGACTTAGGCGTCCATTACGATGCTCCCGGAGCATAAATCCAGTTACTAACGTAACTTTTGACTAAAAATCTGTTTATTTACGCAATTTCATTTTTTTACTTCTGGAGAATTTTTTTGCTCCAGAAGTAATTTTGGAGCTACTTGAAGAAGTAAAAACAAAATTTACTTTTCTCCAGAAGTTAAAATCAGAAAGACAATCAACGCCCATGAAATTGGATTTTTGACATTTGTATTGTACCTCCGTTATTAGTATTTGAGGATTTCCTATGTTGGCACTTCTAATGTGATGTTATATTTGAGGATTTCAATTATTTGAATATCGGAATTTGCTATTTTGGCTCTTGTAATGGGATGTTGTATCTTAGGATTTCAATTATGTGAGGATTTCCTACTAGGGATTTTTGTAATGTGATGTATTTAAGGATTCCCATTCGTTCTATTTGAGGATTTCCTAAGTTGGCTATTTCAATGTGATGTTGTATTACAATATTTCTATTAATTGTGCCTGAGGATTTCCTATCTTGATATTTGTAACGTGATGATGTATTTCAGGATTTTCTATCTTCTAATACAATTTTCCCCATAAAATAGGTGCCCATTTGCATAAAATAATTAAACGACAACTAATACGTAGATCCACCAGTATTTGCAGTTTAACTTTTCTTGAATAACATGCATTTTAGATTAGGATCAATAATTTTTCTTAGAAGAGTTTGTGCTAATTGTGTTCCAGAAGTGAAATTTTCAATTGTTACCAAACGAATTTCTATTTCAAAAGCAGAAATTTTGTCCTATTATTAAACGCGTTTCTCTAATCAGAAATCTACTTTTAGAGCAGAAGTGTTGCCATGCGCGCCTTAGGTTACTAGGATCAAATGTCGATCATCCTTCTCCTCTTCCTTTTATTAATAAAAAGAAGTAAGTGCTCCTCGCTAGTAAACCGGATCAATCATCACCATCTACGTTGTGAATTCCATATACGGCCCGTGCCGATATGATGATGTTATATGATTGCGGTAACTCACTCCATTGGACCTGAAAAGTCATGAAAGCGAGGTCATGAGTTCAAAAATGTTAACAGGAGCTGTATGCATATGTAGTTTGTGCGGATCGATCTCGAGCATCTAGCACCCTAATACGAATGAGGAAAATTATCAAAAAAATCATAAACCTATTGCAATTGTGCCAATTCAGTCCATCCGATCAATTTTGGCCGGCCGACGCTAACGTGGACGCCAGCCGGTGCCGACCGTCTGGCGATATAATATTTTAATAATATTTTCGAATATTTTTTTTCATCTACTGTTCTTCTTCCTCCCAGAGATTGAAGATGACAATTCATCCTCCCATCTCTCCCTCGTGACGGCTCCTTCATCCTTGGGCATCTGGTATCGGCAAATCGGATAAGTCCCAAGCCTCGCCTCGCCTCGCCTCGCCGTCGCCAGTCGAGGCGGGCTGAGACACCCCTCTCCTCCTTCGCCTTCGGCGTCGTCGTCCTCCCATCTCTCCCTCGCGGCGACTCCTTCCTCCTCGGGCATCTGGTACCGGCACCCTCACCAGCGGCCGCGGAGGCTCCCTTCACCGGAGGCTCGTCGCCTCTAGATCAACTTCTCGGTCATGAGACGAAATAGTTCAAGCGAGATCGTTCATGGTCATCGTCATCTTCAGGGGGAGGAAGAAGAACAGTAGAGGGGAAAAAATATAAAAAGAAGAAAAAATGACAAAAAATTAAAATATTATGTCGCCGGACGGCCGGCTTCTACGTCAGCGCCGGCTGGCCAAAATTGATCGAATGGACTAAATTGGCACAATTGCAAAAGGTTTAGGACTGAATTGGCCAAAAAAAAAGGTTTAGGACTAAATTGGTACAATTGCAATAGGTTTAGGACTTTTTTGGTAATTTTCCCAATACGAATATGGCTATGGATCTCTTGCATCTTAGAAGTCAAATTTAACATTCAGCGGTGCGTTTGATACTTTTATGGTGACGACGCAACGTCCAATGGCATGCGAGATTTGAGATTTGACTAGCAAGGTTACAGGCATATTCGCGAAAGGGATAGCAGTGGCTCTGATACCATGTTGGAATGTACAGCCTAAAAGCTTAAGTTGATAGGTGGAGGTGGAGAGAGACCGCATAAATATAAAGGACATATAGAACCTGTTGTCAAGGGATGCGAGATAATACTTCAGTACACTAATTGTGACATATCGTCACTTGTCACAGTTGGACCCCCACCTATCGACAATCTTCTGGTTTTCTCCTGTTCCTCTCAAAAGCTCCACACACTTAGGGTAACGTTTCTGTTCCCGGAACAATTTTTGGAACAGAAATACTTTTTTCTATTTCTGTTCCGGGCAATGATTTTTGGGAACAGAAACGCATTTGGTAACTGCAAAAAAATTCTGTTCCCGGAACAAAAAAAGAACAAAAACGCGTTTGGTAACTGCATAAAGGTCATATCCTCAACAAAATTCCTCCACCTGTAGTAACTTCTAAAAAAATTAGTAAATAAAATAAAAAATAATATTACTAAAATACTTTAATTCAATATGAAAGTTTTTCCTATGTTTTTTAATTTTTTTAATTTTTTCTGATTTTTTTAATTTTTTAAAATATTTTTATTCAAAAAATATATTTTATTATTAAAAATTATTTTTTTATTTTATTTCATTTTTCTCCGGCGGCCGCGGCGACCGGCGACATTTTGGAAACAAAGTGTTCCCAATTATTTCTAAAAAATGTTCCAAATGTGTTTCTAAAAAGTGTTCCGAGAACACAGAAGCAAGTTTTTTTTTGTTTCTTGTTTCTGCTCCAAAAGTATTTCTATTTGTCAAAAATGTTCTCGGAACACTTTGGGAACACTTTTTTACCATACGTGTTTCTGTTCCCAAAGTGTTTCGGGAACACTTTGAAAACAGAAATACTTTTTCTGGAGCGTTACCATACGCGGCCTTATTCTCCGTCACGTACATACTAAAGCATTGGAGAGCCAATTCGATCGAGAAATTCGGATGCTCTCATCCCCGTATTCGCCCGGTGCATGTCCATCTCGAGATAGGGGCTTTGATTAATGCCTCAAGACCGGATCATGCATCGACCGATGTCGTCAAACGATGGACGAACTTCATGCTGTCTGTCTTTACAAACTCTTGTTTGAGATGTAACAAACAATCCATAGAGGTTGTACTATTTTATTCTTAAGGTCCAAAACCAACCATGAACGGAGTTAGGACAGATGGGATTGCACGTAGCAAGCACCATCCTGGATTAAGTCGTAGATGAACCACAAAACAACGAATAAGTAAATCTCCCTAATGCCAAACACATGACCAGTTCAATCACATTCAAATCATCTTCCTGTTTGTATTGGTAGCTCAACTTGCCAAGGAAAGCCGTGGGTTTCACCTGAGAAATCAGGGGACTTGTTCATTGTGAAACACCATCTGAAGTGCTGTGTTTGTCACAGGTTAGCGACGAATAATCCAATCGATTCTTCCGTGAAGGGCTTGGCTTTCCCCTTCCCTTTTCACCTCCATCAGAATTCACTTGTGATGACGAGGCCATAATGAAGTGAAAGACCCAGAAAATGGACAGAGTTTACACAATTGATCGATTGATCTCCATCTATACAGCTCGACTGAATTCGTCACAAGCACATGTATATGCATTGAAACTTCTTAAACCACCCAACTCAGGACGTCTAATCTACTCAGGTAAGACAAATCATCATGCTCTGCCATCTTCAAGCAAAGGATATTCCGATAAGAATCCTCGGAATTCTTCAAACTTAAGTTGAGATCCTTAGATCAACAGACAGAAGGTCCGAAACATTTTTGGCAATTACTCGAATCAGATGGTAAGTATGGAGAACCTTTTCCCTCTTGGATATATTTACTTAATGGGCAAGCATTGTCAGAGAAAGAAGACTGCAGAATTGTAGCGGTACAATAGGCCTGCATGATTTGATGATGGTTTTTCTCTTTCTGTTTGGGTTCTTCTACTACTTTATTAACATATACAGCATTAACAGATTGGTGAACTTAACTCTCTTATCTGCAGGTGACAGCAACATGGAGACCTCCATCGATGTGAAGATTGATCATTGTTCTGTAGTTGACAGGTTTCTTCTCATCAGCCAATTTGAATGTAAAACAGCTCAGCAACACGGCGGAGAATATCTTCATCTGTCTATAAGCAAATTCTTTACCGAGACAAATCCTTGGTCCAGCCTGCTCAGCAACAATAGACGCTAAGATAAACAAAATTTAATGGAAAAAAGAAGAAGAACTGGGCTGCTACTTGCTATAGGTCGATATTCAAATAGTCTGTTTCCTTGATCTGAGAGAACTTAAATGTAGATGTTCATATTGAGATGAAGAACGTATATGGAGAAGAATGAACCACATGATGCACGTAATTTTGTTCCTATCCAAATTACTTAATTCTGGCAATGCACCAATATAAAGGTCAAACTGAAGGTGCATGCAGCGAATGAAGGTCCAGCCCAGGTCAATGCCAATAAATTTGAGTTTCATTTTTTTTTACCTGAAAGGCTGTAAACTTGAAAGGGCTTTCGGGCTGGAATACTCCATTTGAATCCAGCCATCTCTCTGGACGAAAATCTTCTGCATCATCGCCCCATATGAATTTCATCCTACCCATTGCATATGGCTGAAAGGATACCATATCTCCTTTTCTTACACTGAACCCATCTGGGAAAACATCATCAGAAAAGCAAATTTTCGCATCCTGATTGAACAATAATCTCAAAATTTATTAGCAAACCAACAGATAGATCTAAATTGAAAAGCGAATTGATAGCAACTGCAACAAAATCAAAGAATAAGATCACAAGAGCTTACGAAAAGAATTCTAACTGATCATCTTTGTTATAATTTTCTATGTGGGGGTTTGAATGTATTTTGTGCTAGCTAAGGTGAGGGAAGGGTTGCGGCTTGAGGCTGGGTCTACTTCCTGAAGAAAAATGGCCTTTACCTAGTGGGCCAACCTTTAAATATCAAGGCTAACGTGACTAACCACTGAAAATCAATAGCTAAATAATGCAAACTTACATGTATTTTACCATTTAGGATCACAAGCTTTACGTGACTGTGGAGAAAGAAAAAATAAAGATATTCCTCACCACTGGAACTGCAGGATAGAGCCGGAGAGTTTCTGTTATAGTTGCGTGGAGGTAGTGCATCTTTTCTAGAGCCTCTTCACCCATACTCGCAGCAAAACTGGCAAAATCTGAAATCTCTTTGACATTGCTCATTTGTTTTACCTCTTGTGCAACCTTCTCTTGTATAATTGGATATTTACAGAGCATGTAAATGAACCAGGAAAGCGTGGCTGCAGTTGTGTCTTTGCCAGCAATAATGAAGTTGAGTATTATATCCCGCAAGTATGTCAGGTCAGTCTCTGTCACTTGGAGAAACCTAGACAATATGTCTTCTTTCTTCATCTGCAAGATCCATGCAACCTTCCATCATGACATTTCCATTACAAAATGTAGCCAGAGGATTGTTAACTTACAGAAGGATCGTCTGTCGAATTGTGCATTTGGTTAATCTTCCTCCTAATGAGCTTATACACAAAGTTGTCAATTACTCTGATGTTTTTCTTCAGTGCTGCTTCTGATCCAATATTCAGAAAATTCTTAATCTTCCAGAAAACATCAACATATCGCCACAGGGTCATTGCACTTGCATCATCAAAAGCACTACTGAATTCAGCACCCTCTTCACTTGTTCCACACATGCTATCCAGTTCAACTCCAAATGCAACTTTAAATATGGAATCCAGAGTTGACTTCATAAATAAACTCTGCATAAAACATCTCGTCATCCAATGAAGAAACTACAGCAAGATTAGCTAAGTCATAGTTGATAATACAAAATTTACCTGTATATCTACAATTTGGTTAGTACTTGCTGCTTCAGACAAAATATTTGCTAATTTAGCAGCATTTCTTCGGAAGATTACACTGCTGAAGTCTCTCAACACTTTTGTGGAGAACTCATAGCTTGACACTTTCCTCTGTTGGCGCCACTTATCACCATCGACTGTGAAAATTCCATCCCCTAATAGATCCTTTAGCAGGCTGTAGTTGTGCCATCCCTGCGCATGGTTCTAAGTCATATCATGCAATGCTCAAACTTGGGCTTATGCACTAAAATCTCTAAGAATAACCAACTTTTTGTCATCCTGACTCTCTCACAGCTCATTTAATAGCTGGGTGAATGAAATCCACAATGTTTTAGAACCCCATTAACCAGTGTAATCTCATATTCTCTTAAACTAGTAAATTGAACACTAATTGACTGTCTGGCTTCTGCTTGGGTATCGTCACTGCCATTAGTTAACAAACAGCAACCACAACTAGCAAGCTACCCAGCATGCCACAAACTTAGGCTGGCAACACCGAAATTTCACCATGGCCACCAGTTCTAAATGGAATTCGCCCACCTCCCCATTAAAAGAACTAAACCACCCACGCTGCCATGCAAAATATAGGAACCCAACTTTCTAGCACCACCAGCACTGCAAATGGATAACCTTTCACTGGCCCATAGAATTGATGTATTGATGTCGGTTTTAGTATGGTAAGCATGTTTGAGACATGATCAGATATTCGAAATGCATGTCCATCTGTATTATCAAAAAGATGCAACCAAAATCCCACATGCAGGAAATTAATTATTAGGATTAAGATTCTATTCGTATCAACAACTCAAAATCAGTAAATGTAGTTCAGCGCAACCACATAGCAGATATTTAACGAGACAAATCGAAACTATGAAAGGGGTACGAGACCGTGAATACTTCTTCCATCTTTTTCACTAAAATCCAAGCCATACATGGTCATTGACGCAGGCACCTTGACTGTAGTCACCCAGTCGTTTGGATCAATAGATGCAGAGCACCATATGATCAATCTTTCGACCGAGTGAACTTTCTTCCCCCCAAGAAAAAAGAGCCCCATTGCGTCTTCTCCTATAGGCAGTCATAAGCGCAAACAATCCGTGGGCACTTTATACATCCATTATCAACCCCGAACCCCAACTTACCTTGCCATAATTCTCAAAGTTGGTCTTGAGCATGTACTCCACGTTGGCCGGGTCAGAGGTGTAAACCTCGCTCCTGAAAGGGCTGAGCAACCTGTAGGTCCTGTGCTTGCCGGCGAGATCGGTCATGTAGTGGTGCAAGCGACCGAAGTTGAGGAGCTGGTTCAAAACGGTCCCAGCGACAGGGTGGTACTTCTTGGCCGCCGTCGTCTTGCTCCTATTCTGCTTCAGTGTTTTGGCGAAGAGGTAGGCGAAAGCCAGAGCCAAGACCAGAGCCGAAGCTGTGAAGAAGATTGGGTCGGAGAAGAAAGCCGGGGCCATGTTTGGAGTGGGCAGCGGAGGAGGAAGCGATCGGGGTCGATGGGTTTCGTGCTTTTCCTAGGCTGTGTTCCGGCAGGGGTGACATTCAGGGATCCGGGCCCTTATTTTAAAATGGACGGTCCGAATTGAGCCACATCATTTTTTTTAGGGGTGAATTTTTTGACATGGAATTTCAAAATTAAAAAAAAAATGATATGGATCAATTCAGGCAGTCTATTTTTGATTTGGACGACCCGGATCAATCATGTCACCCTGACATTGCAATGTCAATGTCAGGATCCATTTCCGGGCCGTGAGAAATGGGGGTGAGAAAATATTCAGGGTTGTCAAACGCCACGTCACTTATGTGCTTATTTACTGATATGCAATCACATCTTGACACATGGATATTATGTAAAAATTAAATAAAAATTAATTTTTTCTCTTTTTCCCCTCCGCTTCGCCTGAGTTTGGCTTTCTCCACCGCCCAAGCCGCCGCTACCACCATCCTTGAGCCGCCACTACCGCCGTGGCCACCAGAGTCTGCGGCAAAGCTGTTGAGCTCGTCGTCGGCAACCATAGACGAGCCAAGACTCGAGCTCAAAGCTTTGAGCGGCAGACCAGACTGGCCGTTGAACGACGGTCGCGTCCAGGCCAACCTCCGCGTCCACCCTCTTCGTCGTCCTGGCGGCTAAGCCTTGGCCGCGAGCTCGTCCACAGATTTGGAGACGCAGAGCAGCGGTCGGAAAAACTCAAAAGTAGGGATTTTCTCTCTTCGTCTCCATCACAGCCACCATCTCTCCGGCCACCGCCCAACTCGGCCATGTCCACCGTCGCCATCCACAGCTCAAGGCACGGTAACTTCCATCTTCAACACCCACTTCCCCACCATGGCTGCCGCAACTAGCTCCGGCAGATTCGCGTCCAGATCTGGAACCGCGGAGCCATGGCCGCGACAGATTTGGAGCCATGATGGAATTCGGCCATGGACGACGACGCACGACGCAGAACTTCCAGACGGTGGATGCAGATGGAAGGGAAGGGAGAAATCCAATTGGATTTGGAAATTCTTGATTTATTTCTTTATTTCCACATTGGAATATTACGTGTCAGTTTGTAATTGGTTAAAAGTACATAATAAGCACATAAATGACATGGCGTTTGTCAACCACTAATATTTTCTTGAGGTGAGAAGTCAAGCTATTGCCTAATTTGGTCTCTCTTCGGCAGAAAAAAAGAGAAACTCGTAACTGAAAATCTCTTGCTGATTGAGATATGTCGTACCATGGGAAAACATTACTGTTGTACGGTGGAAAGATTATAACGGCCCATTGCGTGCGAGAATCTCAGCCTCGAATGGATGGATAGGGTTGGCTCGAAAATAATTTGGCCCAAATTAATTAATTTTCATGCAATATAAATTTAGTGATCCAGAATCAATATATACCGATCCATCTAATATTAGTAAGACCATTTTATATTTGATCCAACTTAAAAAAACTCATACCAAATTGAGATGAGAGCACAGAATTAGCGAGTGCGAGATCTAATGAGGGCGAGATAGTGTCATAATGATGGGTACATCCATGTTATTTTGGGTTTTACCATTTCAAACTCATCCGTAACCCATTTACTTAATATAATTAATTATAGAACAACTCAATCTATCATGGATTAACAAATGAGTTTGTGACCCATTTTGACAGGTTGCCATGGAATCACTTACATTTAGCATATGTTTGTAAGGCATGCTCTTATAATGTATATATCGAAGTCACGATATCTCAAAGCTAAATTATTGTGAATATAAATAAGCGAATCATAGACGGAAGGAAAGAAAATTTGACACCGGATTTACATGATTCGGTCAGAATATTGAAACCTGAAATTACGGGGAGAGGAGCGTAGAATTCCATTATAGAAACAAGCCATATAACGGATATTACAATTACTCGAGCACTCAATTACTATTTTGAAGTTTCGATAGTAAAAAAAATTAGTATAGAACTCATACCAAATTGAGATGAGAGCACAGAGTTAGCGAGCGCGAGATCTAATGAGGGCGAGAGAGTGTCATAATGATGGGTACATCCATGTTATTTTGGGTTTCACCATTTCAAACTCATCCGTAACCCATTTACTTAATATAATTAATTATAGAACAACTCAATCTATCATGGATTAACAAATGAGTTTGTGACCCATTTTGACAGGTTACCATGGAATCACTCACATTTGGCATATGTTTGTAAGGCACGTTCTTATAATGTATATATCGAAGTCACAATATCTCAAAGCTAAATTATTGTGAATATAGATAAGCGAATCATAGACAGAAGGAAAGAAAATTTGACACCGGATTTACATGATTCGGTCAGAATATTGAAACCTGAATTTACGGGGAGAGGAGCATAGAATTCCATTATAGAAACAAGCCATATAACGGATATTACAATTACTCGAGCACTCAATTACTATTTTGAAGTTTTGATAGTAAAAAAAATTAGTATAGAACTCATACCAAATTGATATGAGAGCATAGAGTTAGCGAGCGCGAGATCTAATGAGAGCGAGAGAGTGTCATAATGATGGGTACATCCATGTTATTTTGGGTTTCACCATTTCAAACTCATTCGTAACCCATTTACTTAATATAATTAATTATAGAACAACTCAATCTATCCTGGATTAACAAATGAGTTTGTGACCCATTTTGACATGTTATCATGGAATCACTCACATTTGGCATGTGTTTGTAAGGCACGCTCTTATAATGTATATATCGAAGTCACGATATCTCAAAGCTAAATTATTGTGAATATAGATAAGCGAATCATAGACGGAACGAAAGAAAATTTGACACCGGATTTATATGATTCGGTCGAAATATTGAAACCTACGTTTACGGGGAGAGGAGCATGGAATTCCATTATAGAAACAAGCCATACAACGGAGATTACAATTACTCGAGCACTCAATTACTATTTTGAAGTTTTGATAGTAAAAAAAAATTAGTGTAGGGTAAATTTGTTTTGTTTGTGTATCAATTTAGGGTTTTTGAGGAAAAAATAGTTTGAATGATCATTTTTCCATAAGGGAGTTGAATTGAATTTGCTCGTTTTCTTCAGGTGCACTACAAACAGACACCTTCCTCGAATCAAAGCACTTTGTCGCGATTTAACGAATTCTTCTATGGACCCACAATTTTACGTAATTCCTCTCTCTCTCTCTCGATTGATTCAATTCGACGCAGTTTGATCCGCTTCTCGCAGAAATGAGCTTCCTCCGAGGGATCATCGACTCGCTGGGCTCGATCTTCACCGACGGCGACTCCGCGTACGGGTCGCACCGGCGGCCTCAACAGCATCATCCGGACTCTCCCTTCCCCGATTCTCCGTCCATGGACGCCGGCGGCGCTGCTGCCGCGACCTCGGTTTCGAACGAGCGGACGGCCTACAAGCTCAAGGGGTACTTCGATTTGGCCAAGGAAGAGATCGCCAGAGCGGTTCGAGCCGAAGAGTGGGGGCTGGTCGATGACGCGATCGTTCATTACCGGAACGCTCAGCGCATACTGCTCGAAGGCAGCTCGACCCCGATGCCTTCGTATATCAGCTCTCGGTATACCCATTGTTGGAGTTTAAGCGCGGTTTCTTGTACTTGGAGTTGCTGTTTGCTTGAGGATAGTACGGTTTGCCTTTTGGATTGATTGGCTCCATTTTTATCTGGATAATTTAGCTAATTTTAGCTCCTAGAACTATCTTGTTGAAGAATTTAGCTTGCTTTAGCTGCTAGAATTATCTTGTTTGAGTGATGTTGGAGTATGCGCTCGTGCATTCGTGATTCCCCCTAAAGTCTTGTATGTGCTCTGAGTGAGGTGATTGGACCATATCCATATTGAATATCGGCTAGTAATATCAGGAGAAGTATACATTTTCAATGATCTTCTACATATGCAATTATGCCGTGTTTGCCCTAAATCGGCAACCGACATGATGTCTGCGGAGTAGTAGAGTAGTGCTAGTTGGGAAGTGTTCCCGGCAGCAATAAGTCTGGAAGAGTTCTTGTAGTACATAATCTACAAGAAGCTCATGAATAAAGTCTTCTTGAATGGAGATAAAATTGTTATGGCTTTTACATGTGAAATAAATGAAACTAATTGAATGAAAAAGATATTGTTCTATAACTCAACAGAACTGAATCTCACTGAGAAAGAACTTGCCACTCCACCTGGGACATTAGGACGATTATGCTGAACAACTGAATTAGAGCAAACACCAACCCTGCTAATCAGTAGGGAATTTCCATGTCCAACAGCATGTCTATAAGTTTGGAACAAAATTGGGGAAGTAACTTCTCCATTTGATTTCAGTAAATTTTTTGTTTATTTTATACTCCCATCAAGGATATTGGTGGTACTCATGCATTTGTCTAATTACCAGGTTGACCTTTTTTCTATAGGGAGCAAGAGAAGGTAAAATCCCACCGACAGAAGATATCAAAATGGCAGGATCAAGTCTCAGATAGATTGCAAGCTTTAAGTCGGAGAGCTGGTGTGTTGAGTACTTTTTATGAGGAGAACTGTTGCCATTCATCTGTCGGTTCTTTTTCTCTTTCATCTCTTACTTGTTCTTTGTCTTTCTCAAACAGGTGTTGCATCGACAAGTAAGGTGTGTGTACTGTTACATATATAGTTCTTCTAGATTTCTTCTTCAAGAAAACTCAATTAGCATTGCACCACAGATGCCAAGTGAAGATATCAATTGTGAATAGAATCATTACTTCAGAGAATTACAAAACACGTGAATTGAGTTATAAGTTTCTACACAAATACCTGAAAATGACATTTCATAACATGACAGACATAGGTCACGTGTCATAACATGATACATATAGGTTAAATTGAATAATTGCTTAATAACTCTGCATGCTAGTCTTTTTCTGGCTACTTCCTCTAGATAATTTTCTCTGCAATGTTTTCGTCTTCCATTTGAAAATTAAAAGACCTTTGCTCCCTGTCGTTATTTTAACTTCAATTGTCATGCATCATTCATCCAAAAGTAAGACATCCTCGGGCGATTGAGCTAGATAATGGATACTTTTAGTTCAATTATTTTTCTAACTTGTATGCAGAGCACCTTAACTAATGCGCATGCTGCTCCAGTGTTGTCAACGGCATCGAATGGTCTTAGGTATGCAATTCAAAATTCTCCTCCTCCTGGTAGAAACAATAGACTAGTGAGGAAACAGACAGAGAAAGTTGCTAGTGCAAAACCGGCGCAGGAATCTGGTAATGGTTATGAAGCAAAACTGGTCGAAATGATAAATACTGCAATAGTGGATAGAAGTCCATCAGTCAAATGGGAAGATGTTGGTAAGAACTTATGATTTAATTCCTCTATCTTTGAACGTTGCTACTATCTTGAGTGATGTGCCAATTGAAGTTTGTTTCAGCTGGTCTGGACAAGGCAAAGCAGGCTTTGTTGGAAATGGTTATTTTGCCGACTAAGAGAAGAGATCTATTCACGGGTCTGAGAAGGCCAGCCAGAGGTAATATTTCATCTGATATATGTAGATGCTCTTGTATAATCAACTTGCGACCTCCCAGAATTTGTCTAATGGGTGAATACTGTGGACTTTGTTCTACAGGTTTGCTCTTATTTGGTCCACCTGGTAATGGAAAGACCATGCTTGCCAAAGCAGTCGCTTCAGAGTCAGAGGCAACATTTTTTAACGTTTCTGCTTCTTCCTTAACATCAAAATGGGTTAGCTTTTCACCTGGATTCGCTTTATATACCACTAAATGTTTTAAGTATTTGACTATACATTTGTGATTGATGTACTAGGTGGGCGAGGGTGAAAAGCTTGTGCGGACTCTCTTTATGGTTGCTATCTCCAGACAGCCATCAGTTATATTTATTGACGAAGTATGTTAAAGACTCTACAGCCTTCGAAAGTAAATAATCTGCCTTGTCTGTTTCTTCTTGTTCTTACTATTCATACATTTGTAATTTGGACAATAGCAAATCAAAATGAAGATAACTTCTAATTGAAGGAAAAAAGCTGCATGAGATTTCGGACTTTCCTTTGAAGGCCGAATACCATATAAAGTGAATAATGTTGCTTTGCTTAGTCTTTCAAATTCTTAATGTGTTCATGGGAATAGCCTCTATTATGGCTGTTCTCCTTTTTGTGGGTGTTCTTTTTCTTTGTTCCTTTTTTTTAGGGCGAGGGGGGAAGGACACGCGGAGTGGTAAACCCTTTCCCAAGGCTATTCATCTTAAGCACTGCCTCATTTGTCGATTTGCAATCTCTTTATGGGTCATCAGACATTTAGCACCATTGGCAGTATTTAGCATCAACAATTGCAATTACTGGTGGCTAGAATGTAGGCTTTTTTGTTGGCTATTTGCGTGGTGATGCCTTTGGTTTGACCTCTTGGATCTGATTTATTCATGAGAACTTGTTCAATGGACCTGGCTTATGTTGTCTGATTTGTTGGACATATTCTATATTTGCATGGTGACATTATTGAATTCAAGTCGACTGAGGAATTGATATTTCTCAATTCTCAACAGATTGACAGCATAATGTCTACAAGATTGGCAAATGAGAATGATTCTAGCCGGCGATTGAAATCAGAGTTCCTAATACAGTTTGACGGGGTTACCTCTAATCCTAACGACTTGGTGATTGTCGTTGGTGAGCTCTGAGTCTTAATTGAATTAGTTTTTCTCCTTCCAGTTTTTTGGGCAAAGCTAATGTCTTCTGCTATTACATCTGTTTTCTTTTGGATAAACCACAAGCTGAAATGCAATTATTTCCTGATGCTTGTCCTCATTGATGTAGTCCAGCGGAGGTGTACCTCCTTAATTTTGTCAACTGATTCATGAACATTTTGTAAATAATGCAACAATTGTTGGAATGTCAAAACGGCTTGGACTTTACCTATTTGCTATGATTGCTTCCAGAAAATTTCCGAGCTAAAGGCTTCTTTATCTCTTGGACCAGTTGAGGACACGGTTCTCGCTTGTATTTTGATATTTAAGACCTTCCGTGTGCAGAGATCTATACTGCCTTTAGAATATATAACTATGTAACGCACCAGTTTGAGAGGACATTATCATGTATATTAATTTGCTGTCTGATATCTGGGTCCTTAACTGACTCCTTGAAGTTGATGGCAACTGAACTGCTGCATTTAAGATGTATGATTGGATTGTGGGGCTTGGTTCTTTTCACTTTACTAGCAAGACTTGTGTCAAATGCAGGTGCTACGAATAAGCCACAAGAATTGGATGATGCTGTTCTGAGGAGACTGGTGAGTAATTTTATCTGGCAAGAGCAGGAAATAGTGGCAAAATTGACTCACTGCGATGACTCCTATGATCACTTGTAGTATTTTGTGCTTCTGCGGGTAATTGCTAACTTATATATGTTCCAGTGTTTGGATGTGATATGACTGGTTGCACGGTCATCTTCGTTTGTTGTAGTCATTATTGACATCGAAGTCTGCATCTCTGCTTCTTTATTAAATGGCATTGTCTTTTCTGTAGTCATGATTGACATGGAAGTCTGCATCTGTGCTCTTTTATTGAATGGTATTCTGTCTTTTTGGTTAATGCACTGATTATAGTTGAGGAACAGCTTTATTTTTTTTGAGTGCTCATTTCTAATATTTAATATCTTGCTAGATATCTCGTTGTCCTAATACTCAGTTTTGGTGATTCATTGTCATAGCGAATGCATGGTGAATTGCAATTCCAACTGTTATTCTATGCTTTTGGGATATGGAATAGGAAGAATCTTGACATGATAATCAACTTTTACTGCTTTTGGTTGAGTTACTGGACTGATTTTACTCTGAAATTTGAAAATAAACAGGTGAAGAGAATCTACATACCGCTACCAGATGTAAATGGCAGGAGACTTCTTTTGAGAAACAAACTCAAGGGCCAATCATTCTCATTGCCTAGTAAGGATGTGTTCTTACTCTGTTCTTTGCTAGATAGATGTCCCGTTTTAAAGAACTTCATTATTTGTGTTTGTTGATTTGTTGGGGAAAGTGTCTAGACACCTTTTGCACTTTGAGCCATTTGTAATTTGACTTCGTGATTTTTTGGGGTAAAAGAATCCTCTCCATAGTACAGGAGGTCAACTGATAGACAGAAACCAAATAGCTGATAGATACAGAGGATGATCTTACATTCTGCCCAAAGTACAGGAGGTCAACTGATAGACAGAAACCAAATAGCTAATAGATTCAGAGGAGTAGTTTCTTAATGGCACAAATAGCTTTGGGTGAGAGGTTCTATACTGTGGCCAGTGTGACTGTTGGGAGGAGGTTCTTGATGGCTCATTTCTCGAATTACTTGGCTGAGCAGTTGTGGATGTATATTTTTTTATTGATTTTGTCTTGGTGATGGAAATTTAGTCGGACTTGCCGTAAAAATTGGGAGATATAAAAAGGAAGGAGGGGTTCTTGCTTATTCTGGTGAATGGTGGAACTGTAAAGAATAGGTAGGACGCTCAGAAGAAGATAGATTCACCTTGACTCAGTAATACTCGATTCCTGAACTTACCAATTAGCAACAATTAGGTCAGACAAGCTCAAAATGTGAACAAGGTCACCTGATTTCTATGATGGTACAGAGCCATAATTAGTGCCTGACGAAGCCAAAATTGCTACTTTACACCTTGCTTGTTTCAAACTTCTCTCTTTCTTTCTAATTTAGGCTCCTGGCAATCACCCGCACTTCCATGATTATTTTAGAGAAATTCTTTTTGAATAATATTTTTGGAATTTTTTTTTGTTTTGAGCTTTCAAATCTTGTTAGAAAGTCCAACCCAAAAGCTTAAACTAGGAGGGAGACTACATGAATATAAAGAGCATTTAGGACCCGTTGTCAAGCAATGTGGGACAATACTTTAACACCCCTTCTCACGTGCAAGCCGGATTATGAGCGGCACGTGGAATTTTTGACTACGCACATTCATGTGGAATTTTACCACGCACATTCGCGAAAGGGTTAGCACTGGCTCTGATACCATGTTAGAAAGTCCAACCCAAAAGCTTAAGCTGATAGGTGGAGGGAGACTACATGAATATAAAGAGCATTTAGGACCCGTTGTCAAGCAATGTGGGACAATACTTTAACACCCCTTCTCACGTGCAAGCCGGATTATGAGCGGCACGTGGAATTTTTGACTACGCACATTTACGTGGAATTTTACCACGCACATTCGCGAAAGGGTTAGCACTAGCTCTGATACCATGTTAGAAAGTCCAACCCAAAAGCTTAAGCTAATAGGTGGAGGGAGACTACATGAATATAAAGAGCATTTAGGACCCGTTGTCAAGCAATGTGGGACAATACTTCAACAAATCTCTTTTGGCCTTTTGGGAAAAAAATATTCCTGGTCGTCCACTTACATGCATTCTCACTGTATCAGTCGCAAAAATCAGTATCTTGGTTTCTGCATTCGACGATGTATGCTATGTCATTAGAGCATTTTCTAGTTGATGTGCTGCTTTAATTTCTTTGCTGAAAGAAAGATTTACGTTCATATCATGTCACAGGTGGAGATTTAGAAAGACTTGCAAGAGATACAGAAGGTAAGCTAGCTCTTTGCTCATGCTAGTCCTTGATTCTGTTTGGTGTAAACTTTGGTGCGATTCTCATTACTGCACGCCCATACGATTAAAGTCAACTACCAATGTAGGGTATTCTGGAAGTGATCTGCAAGCCCTATGTGAAGAAGCTGCTATGATGCCAATAAGGGAGCTTGGAACAAATATTCTCAAAGTCAAGGCAAATCAGGTAGTATAATCAAGCTACTTTCTACACTTATTCCGTTCTTGTGGGAACAAAGAAGAATTTGGTAAAAATTTAGCTTAAATGCAACATTATTTTGGCCGTGTCTGAGTTATTAGGTTGTGAATTTTGGTTTTCTGTGAGGGTGAAGAAAAAGTAATTACTTATGAAAAAATCCAGTTTGAAATTATAATCCCATGGTTCGATCTATTTTGGAAACAAACCTAGTGAATTTTTTCTTGCCAGAAGAACATCTTTGGACTATATTCAATATTTGGGAGCTTAGAAATTAGCTTATCTATGGCTAACTGGGTTTTTACTGTCTCTTTATCATTTTTGACTTTTAGCTGCAGAAACTTGCAGTAGTGATTTGTCTTCTTCTATTTGACCGAATTAGACTTTTTGTGTATGATGTCAATCTGTAACACCTCAAATCTTCTAAAAGATGAAAATCTAAACTCAGTCATTTAAATATCTTTTTGATTATCAAAATTAGTATTTTGATAACTAAATGTAGGGATGAGCAAATGAACGATTTTAAACAGTTAAAATGAACAGAACTGAACTGAAATTGTTTGGTTCGGATTGGATATGAGGGCTCTTTTCAAAACTGTAAGTTAAACTGAATTGTTTTTGTAATTTTTCCGATTGGTTCATCGTATATTTTATTAGACATTCTACCTTAAGCGAAGATTACATAGCTAAGTTCTATTTGGTTAGGTTAAGTTCGGTTTGGTTCCAAATCCTTATTTGGTTGGAGTTTATTTTAGGTTTTCTTGAATTCAATTGGTTGGTTGGTTCAGTGTGGATTCTAAAACGAACCAAACTAAATTATGCTCATCCCTTTGAAAGACATAAGTTAGAAGCTGACACCTAGCTTCTTGCTTCTTGCTCCTAGTTTTATGCCAAATGCCATTAGTTGGGGGCGAAAACTCCCCCCAATCACACACTAAACATTCTCGTAGTGAACTGCCCTCCCTGATACAAATTTGGGCTTGGATCTCGGGATCCATAAAGAATTAGCTGATAAGTGATCTTAGAAACTAAATATTACAAGCTTTCCAACATGTGAGAATCGCGCAAATTGGAGGTCACACAGCGAAGTTATGTGTGTTCTGAGGTGACTGCGTCTTTTTCATCTAGCTATCGGGTAAATCAGTTGCCTGATTATAGGAGACCTCGCCTGACTATTGGGTGAGTTGCCTAATAGAAGGAGCATTATCCACTGTTTGCTTCTATCCTCTCATCCTTGTACCCACCTTAGCCACATGACATCTCTTAATATCATTTGTTGCTGTTGTCTGGTATTAGATTCCAATGAGGAGAAATCTGCAGCATTTATTTTCCAGTAAAATGCAGCATGGTTGCGTTTATATTTCATAAGGAGCACTGATTCATATTCTAGTTTCCACCTTTTTCTAACAAAAAACCTTGGAAGTATCGGTGTTCATGGAACATTGTGAATTTTAGTTCGATGTTTGGAGCTTTTCCATTTACTGCTGCATTACCCGTAAAGGGCTTCTATGGATATAGTTCGAAATTAGCATTGAATTTGGTGTTTCAGAATTCACCTGCAACTCCATGAAAATCTCTCATCATCCTGGTAACCTTTTGAAAATCTTGTTTCACGTGATTGGTATTCTATTTTCACCAGGTAAGGCCTCTTAGATACGAAGATTTTCAAAAGGCGATGACTGTGATTAGACCAAGCTTACACAGAAGCAAGTGGGAGGAACTTGAGCAGTGGAACAAAGAGTTCGGCTCTAGTTAGAAGGTTTGCCTCGGTTCTTCGACGAACGCCTTAAGAAGCCAATGCAGATGCAGAGCTGAACTGGATTGTTCCCAGAGATGAGTAATATCGATAGATCGATGGACTTGTATATAAATCACAATTCACACATTGTACTCCTTATTGTATCGTGTATAAATCACAATTCACATCGTGAACTCATTATTGCATCGTGCTCTTCGGTTGAGCCATGTCGCATTGTGTATAATATTCGGATTCTTTCGTATCGAAACATGGATGTGATGCTCACGCGATTAATCGAATCATTTGATCGTTCTGGTTTTTCCTTCCATAGTTTTTTGATGGGGGCTTCTAATTTTGTTGTGGGAAGAATGACAGTTCATTCATCGCGTCTGAAAATGTTAGGAATTTGTACATTTGATCAGGATCGATGGCAACCTTGGTGACCTGATCGATTTTCATTTGAACTTTACAATGAGATTGAGGAGTTGCACTAACCTTTTGGAGGCCAGTCAGGAGTTGGGCAAAGCGCGGAAAATCAGTTTTGGGAATTTGGTTATGTTAATTAGTTAATTGATGCCTGTTTTAGGTGCCTTTTCTCTTTTACAAAAGTGTTTCTCTTGTGTGATTTTTTTTTTTGTTTTTTGGTTTTTTATTTCAAGACATGTAAAGCATATCTGATTACGCATAAGTGCACCATCGATAAAATGAAACGCTCAATGAAGTTATAATTAATGCACAATTAAAACTAGTAACGAAAAAACCAAGCAAATTAAATTTTAAATTGGACAAAATAAATGTAGAGCCTTAGTGTGAAAATCGGACAAGACCACTATGAGCATGAGTTGAAATTTAATGTAGAGCATTATTGTCCTAAATCTAAGAATGATGCATGATGCATTTTTTGGGATTGAATCTTTTATATTGTTAATTAAAAGAAATTGCACGAATAAAGTGGGCTTGCACTTCTCCTTGACAAAATTTTCTTGGAATTTTTCAACATGTGATTTTCAATTAGTTTTCAATGAATAATTGTGGGCTAATCTAGTAAAAATTATAAGTAATTCGGGCAAACAATATATATGACATTATTGTTGCACCTTAGCATAATATTCCCTAAACTTAAATGAAATGTTCAATCAGACAAACACGGTTACGCCACGTCATCTGCACAACTTCAAATGAATTACATATAAACGGTGCCGTTTGGGTGGTGAACATGGGTGATTTCAAATTCCAAGTCTCCCTCCTCTCCTCTCTCTCCCTCTGTCATCGAAGACCACTGCAAGCAATTTGCAGTAGCGCCAATCCAAACAGAGATGAAGTCGGAGGGAAGTTCAAGGGGAGGATGGTCGCTGCGGGACTTCGAGATCGGCAAGCCCCTCGGCAAAGGCAAGTTCGGCCGAGTCTACCTCGCCCGAGAGGTCAAGGTACGCTTTCCATCGCCGCAAGATTTGTCTTTTTCCGCATTCTGATTCAAAGCGGAATTCGTGGAAGATGACGACGATAGTTTGAATTCGTTCGTGCGCGGTCGTTGGAATTGGAGACTTCCCGCATTTTTCCTTGCGACTGTTGATCCTCGCATGCCTCGGAATCCTATTGATGTTGTTGCTCCGGACATTCGGAAATTGGCTCGATTTGGTCGAATCGCACCCTCAGTCCTCTCCTCTCCACGTTTTTCCTAATTTTTCTAGCTATTGGAGCGAATGGCCTTGGATTCGGCATTCGTTTCTTCCTAAATGACTAGATTTTGTTACTATGGCCGTCCATTTTTGTGGTGATTCATTCTGTAAATTTTCCTTTTTTTAATCTGTTTTGGCTTTTAGAGCAAATACATAGTGGCGTTGAAGGTGATATTTAAGGAACAGATCGAGAAGTACCGCATCCACCATCAGTTGAGGAGAGAGATGGAGATCCAAACTAGCCTTAGGCACCCGAATATACTGCGCCTCTACGGTTGGTTTCACGACAGCGAGCGCATTTTTCTGATACTTGAGTATGCTTATGGAGGCGAGCTGTACAACGAGCTGAGGAAGCATGGTCATCTAAACGAGAAGCATGCTGCCACGGTGATGCCTTCTTTTGCAATTTTCTTTATTTTCAATGCTATTTTGGAGTTAGCTTATGGCAATAGCCTCATTTTGTTGAATTGCCTCTACTGTTAAACTTCAGTACATTGCCAGCCTTGCACAAGCATTGGCCTACTGCCATGAGAACCATGTGATTCACAGGGATATTAAGCCAGAAAATTTGTTGCTTGATCATGAGGTATTCACAGAAATCTATTTATGTACTGTTCGTTTTCTTGAAATTAAAATATGCTAACTTCATGTTGGTATGGAGGGGTAGGTGAAAAGTTTAATGTTGTAAAATGATTCGTCTTCAAAAAGTTTCGTTGGGGTTACATTGAATCTGCTTGTGGGACAATTTTCTTTTTAGAATCACACACTGAAGGATGTGGCTGAGACTATGATTGGACGATTAATTTTTTGAATTGTTGCTTTTAGGAGAAAGCTGAACCTGGTTGGGTGTTCAGTTTGTGCTACAAGATCTTTGGAACTGGGTGATGGTTCTTAATTCTCATACCCTCCTTATGGGTGGTCTGCTCTATTCCTATGTGTATAACATCCGTACAATAAAGTCCTTTATCCAGTTATGAGATAACTAAGCATAACTAGATCCAGTTAGAGGTGTTTCTGCTTGAACAATCATTTGTGTATTTTCCCTTTCATGTTGTAGCTCACAGTAAGAGGAGCTTCAAGTTTTGTTTCTCTTTTAGACTCTGTCGTTTGCTCATTAAAAGTGAACTTGTGTGTTTAAGGCCATTTACCATTTATTATTGGTCAGATTTTATCCATTATGGGCCAGCTGGGATGAATCTTTTAACACATTGGTAAAGAAGAAGACAGGAAAATATTTCAAGGATATATGGTAACACAAGTTATATTTGTACAGGGTAGGCTAAAAATTGCAGACTTCGGATGGTCTGTACAGTCGAAGAGCAAGAGACACACTATGTGTGGAACTTTAGATTACTTGGCACCAGAAATGGTAGAAAATAAAGCTCATGATCATGCTGTAGATAACTGGACTCTGGGTATCCTTTGTTATGAGTTCCTTTATGGCGTCCCTCCATTTGAGGCTGAGAGCCAAAGCGATACATTTAAAAGGTAGAAATGCGATGATTGCTTTTAATTTCCTCTCTCAACCCAGCATTAAAGAGAACCAAAAACACGTAACTTGTAGTTGAATGCAGGATAATGAAGGTGGATTTGAATTTTCCTCCCGTTCCTCGCGTATCTTCAGAAGCTAAAGATCTTATTTGCCAGGTAATAAGCATATTAGCATTTGGTTCTCTTGATACATTGCCAGCAATGGTGGCAGCGGGTATATTCAAGGGCTTACTGAATCGTTTTCCTATTCTTTTGCAGCTTCTGGTTAAGGAATCTTCAAAGAGGCTCTCTCTTCAAAAGATCACGGAGCACCGTTGGATCACCAAGAATGCAAATCCTGAGGGTATCTGCAATTAGTGTAAGTTTGCTTTGGCTGCGAAGGTGTAGGATGATATCTGAAACGAGGTCTACTGGATCATTGGATGCCAAAATAGGCATTAAACCCTCTGTGTATGTTGTGAATGGATGTTCTTTCGTCGGAGGGATGAAAATGCAAAGAGTTAGAGACATTTTGTCGGAGGCAGATGCATTTGCTGATGTCCTTTTTCTGCTTACGACAGCTTCGAAATCCAGGCCATCGACTTACTCCGAACCGAGATGATGAATTCTGAGATGCAAAGTCGTTGAGGGTGCATCATTGTACTTTGTTTTGCAGAAAGGCGACTTCAAGGAGAAATTCTTCTAATGCTGCGATTTGCAAAAAGAAAGCCATTCAAAGAGAAGTGTTGTCATTTGATGATATGGCCTTCAACTTCAACTTCAATTGGGCACTCCTAGCTTTTTCGACATTTCGGCCTCACGACTACTAATTGGCGAAATTGTCGTGTCTACCGTTACCGTAGAGAGAGAGAGAGAGAGAGTCTAGGTAAAGAACTGCATTTGATAATGACATAAAATTTTTGTTTTAGAATAGAAATTTGTTTGATAACAACAAAAAATTTTCATGTTTCCGGGCATTAGGTCTTGGCCGGCGGCCGGTGACTGTGATGTGAGAGAGAGGGAGACCTACACGCAAAATAGAGGAAATGAGAAATGAGAAGAATTTTTATTTCTGTTTCTATTCCATCAAAAGAAAAGTAGAAAATTTATACTTTTTATCTTTATTCCAAATCTATTTCTGGATTAAAAATTTATCTTGAAAATAGAAAAATATTATTATTTTACTAAATGGATTTCTGGTCCAAGAGAGGGGGTTTGGAGAATGATGGGCATGAATGATAACTATTCCGTAGCTATTTTTATTTCTCTAGACGAGTTTTTAAGTAAAGAACTTCATTTGATAATGATATAAATTTTTTGTTCTAGAATAGAAATTTGTTTGATAACAATATGAAATTTCTAGAGTTCCGGGCATTAGGCCTTGGTCGGCGGACGGCAACTAGTGACTGTGATGTGAGAGAGAGGGAGACCTGCACGCGAAAGAGAGGAAGTGAGAAATGAGAAGAATTTATTTTTTTATTTCTATTCCATCAAAAGAAAAGTAAAAAATTTATACTTCTCATTTCTATTCCGAACCTATTTTTGAATTAAAAATTTATCTTGAAAATAGAAAAATAATATTACTTTACTAAATGGATTTCTGATCCAAATTTATTCTCGAGAACAAAAATATAAAAAAATAAAAAAACAAAATGGTTTTCATTCGTGTCCGATTTGAATTGATTTTGCTCATATGAGCATATCCTTCGTTTGCAATCGGACTGAAAACAGAGGAAACATTTCCAAGTCATATCCAACAACAGGCAAAATGAGAAAGTGATTCCATTGTTTCACTGAAAACAAAATTTGGAAACCCTTCATTTTCTCACCAAACGATATCTCTGTGAAAATCTTGCACATGACAAAGAAAATTTTAAGCCAAACAGGCATGCGGCCTCTATTGGTAAAAGGATCGGTGGTGAGGCCAGAGAGTTCTAGGTTCGGAATTCGATTCGTGTGAGCACCGCACACACATGTAAACAGAAGTGAGACAAAAAAAAAAAAAACAATCTTGAGTAGAATAGTGTTTTTAGTGTTCAAATATTTAAACATTCCTTTTGTCCAACATGTGTATTTGAGTAGAATCTTGAATCATGCGTACACAGTGTTTCGTCGCGTTGAATGAGTTTCGACATAAATCTCAAACTTAGTTTATTAGAGTAATCGAGTACCGCAATCTTGTCATTGTTGTTTTTTGAATGTAATATATTCAAATTAATCGAGTCGTGTGATACATAAGAACAATATTGTCGAAACTTGAGTAAATTACTGCAACGTTCTAAAAATGATAAATAAAAAATGAGAAGTGAGTATTAATATTTAAACACACATGGACATACAGAATTTTTTTCCCTTTTTGACTCATGTTTTTCGGCCCAATACAAAAAAAAAATTTCAACTTTAGCATTTGTGACGATTATATCCAAAAAAAAAAAATCTCATAAAAAACCTCTAACTTTTACTTTTGTTCCAATTCTACCCCAAACTTTTATTTTTGTCCCAATTCTATTGACCTAGTACCAAAAAAACCCTCAACTTTAGCACATGTCTCAATTATATCCAAAACTTTTTTTTATCTCATAAAAAACCTTTAACTTTTACTTTTATCCCAATTCTACCACCGTTAGCCTTCCGTTCATAATTACCATTAGTTAATCTTACGTGGCATTTTCAAGTGGTTAATGAATTACATCTTAGTAAAGCTGATATGAAAAAACCCCGAATTTCTCTTTTGTTGTTTGCTTCCCTTACATATTGCCGGGAGATACAGCGTCACTCAAGATGGCACGTTTCGTATTCTCTTCGACACTCAATAGCCCAAAGAATGGCTAGACATGAAGATATTTAGACGAACGATATAAAATTTCGTTGTCCCTGAAACCTACTATTTCTAAATTTCGAAAATTCATCTGTAAGTTCGGCGAGAAAATTAGAGTCACGTATGATTAACTAACGGTGATTATGGACGAAAGGCATACGGTGATAGAATTTGGATAGAAATAAAAGTTGAGGATTTTTTATGAGACAATTTTTTTTTTGTGGATATAATTGGGATAAATGCGAGAGTTGAGGGTTTTTTTGGATATTAGACCCATAGAATTGGAACAAAAGTAAAAGTATGGGGTTTTTTATGAGATAAAAAAAAAATTTGGATATAATTATCATAAATTCTAGGGAAAATTCCAAATAAGGGCCCGAAGTCCTCTCATTTTCCCAAATAAAGGCCCTAAGTGAACATTGTTTCAAATAAGGGCATGAAGTGGTTATGAAGTTTCAAAAAAGGGCCTGAGCTAAAGGGCATTTTCGTCATTTCTCATTTTTGTTTATTTTTTCCCTATTTTTTCCTTTTTCTATTTTTTTAAATTTTTTAAAAATAAAAAATAGCCCCGTAAGCGAGAGGGCTGCCCCTCCCGCCTGTGTCCCCGGCCATCGTTGGTGGGGGGTCGGCGGGGGCAGCGAAGGCCGACGGGGTGGCCGGCGCCTCGGCGAGGGCCTTGGGCCCTCGTCCAGGACTGGGCGGGGGTCGCCGGCCCTCGCCCAGATCAGGGAGAGGGCCCGACCCTCTCCCTATTTTGGCCAGGGCTTGGCCCTCGCCTCTGGTCGGTGGGGTCGCCGGCCTTCATCGCCCCCGTCGACCCCCCACCAGTGGTGGGCTTGCCCCTCCCGCCTCTGCACGTTGTCTTTTTTAAAAAAATTTTTTTGTTAATTTTTATGGAAACAGAAAAAATAAAAAAATAAAAAAAAATCAAATAAGGAAAATGACGAAAATGCCCTAGAAATCAGGCTCCTTTTTGAGATTTTATGATCACTTCATGTCCTTATTTGAAATAACATTCACTTCAGATCCTTATTTGAGAAAATGAAAGCACTTCATGCCCTTATTTGAATCAAGATTTATTTGGAGCCCTTATTTAAGAAAATGAGAGGATTTCGGGCCCTTTTTTGGAATTTTCCCTAAATTCTAAAGTTAGAAGAATTTTTTGGGTATTAGGCACATGTTTTTCTCGAATCATTTTTTTGAAGTTCCCATGTGTGCTTCCTATTGCCTCCAAGCTAACCTTGGAAAACAAAACACCATCGCACCAGGATAAGTCAAAAGCCAATCCCTATTACCCTCCCAACTAAACACCGATGGCGGACAATCCCCACGGCACAGCCACCACAACCGCCGCCTCCACAAACGCCTCTCCTTCGCCGGAAAAGCGCCACCGGTCCGTCTTCGAATTGCCGCCCGACTTCTTCGACTCCTGCGTCCTCCTTCAATCTCCACACTCCTCCTCATCGACGATAGCCGCCGCCGCCGCCGCCGCACTCGTCCTGCCTTCCCAGACCGAGGCCTCCCTCGCCTCCGACCTCAAAACCCCAGAGGATAGCTGCGAAGGCGGTAAGGGCTGCGCGGACGGCGTCGCCCTGGCCAGATGGACCTGCAACACTTGCAAGGCCGAGTTCGAGTCGCTCCTCGACCAGCGCTCGCATTTCAAGTCCGATTTCCATCGCCTCAATGTGAGCTCTTTTGACCTTTTGCAGTCTCCCTGTTCTCTTGTTACGTCGATTCTCCAAGGATTGAGTAGATGCGGCTGTGTTTGGTCGTAGCTTAGAATGATGAGAGTGTTTATTCGAATGTTCTGATGATGATGACTGATAAATTTGGCCGGCGGTTCTTAGGCGTAGTGAGCTTAGGGGCCATTTGATTCGTGGACTATGGCTGGACTTCAGTCTACCATGTGGATCCTCGGATTCTAAAATCGCTCTGGCTCAAGGCTTTTCCCCGGGTAAAAAGTAATCCGATTCAAGATGATGCCTGAGGAAAAACTTTCGCAATCTAGGTAATTGTGAGATTATGTGAAGCATGACCTTATAATTGTTCTAAATGGAATATCCGAACATGCCATATGGGTATGACCCCTATCCAGGATGCTGGTTGTGCAAAAGTACCCATTTTCCCCTTTCTTCAAGTTGTCATGAATATTTGCTTGAACTTGGAGATTTCACCAATAAACTGTGACTAATTAGCGTGTATGATTTTGATAATAATATCTGATTGATTCAAGTTTCCCCTTTCTTATTTAGGTAAAGCTGAGCGTTGCTGGGAAAGATGTCATGGAGGAGGAGGATTTTGATAAGCTGACGTCTGATTCATTGAAAGACTATGAGATATCAAGCATATCAGGTTCAGAAGATGAACTTGACCAGGGACCCAGGCTCCACAGCGAATTTAATAAGGGATCGGATGAAATTATTAAGCAGAAGATATTTCTGCAGCTTCAGACTGGCGAAATAGTTTCCATCTGGAAGTCCTTACTTCAGAGTGAGTCTGAAGTTATACTCTATGATAATGGTAAAGCAGTCGCAGTTTATGACAGCGGTTCCTTAACCACATTAAATGTGAATGTAATCATTCAGAAGCTGAACGATCTGATTAGTGAACCAAGGGATAATACTCATCCGAGGATTGTCTTGCTTGCCAGTGGGGGGCACTTTGCTGGATGTGTTTTTGATGGTAATCATGTTGTGGCTCACAAGACATTCCACAGGTCGGTTCTCTACTGTCTGAAAGGTTAAATAATCAGAAAATAAACTCAACCGTATTTCACTGTGAACATTCAAAATGTCATATCATTTATGTAGATTCACTTCATCTTGAGTTAACTTTCTTTTTCACTTTTACTAATTAACGATCTGTACACTGAATAACAATGTTGTTATCCCTCCTTCTAACAATATACTTGTGGAAGAATTGTTCTCTGAATTCATTTTCTTTGCATATAGATATGTCGTGAGGGCTAGGGCAGGCAAGAAACAGTCGCTTAAGGATGCAAGTGGCAGAGCTGCGCATTCTGCAGGAGCCTCACTTCGGCGGTATAATGAATTCGCCTTAAAAAAGGTATCTTGCCAGACTCTTTGATAAAGTACTTGGCAATTTCCTGCAATTGCATTATCATGCTTCTACAAGAAACTATTTGCTGGTGGTGAAGTACAAGCCCATATAAGCAAAAAAGAAAAGAAAAGTAATAACTATTCCATAAATCTTCGTCAGTCTTGGGTGATCAAGTCTTTTCTCCTTAGTTCTTCATATAAGTTTCCCGAGCTTATAAGAGTAAAGCATTTGAATGACTATCTTTTCCCTTTCTATGCATGATTATCAAGTAGAAGATCTGGTATCGTATTTAACATAGCTATGTCTGTATCCTTAACAGAGTGAATATTTCTGTGTTCCAGGATATTCAAGAGTTACTTCTTTCTTGGAAGCCTTATTTTGATGCTTGTACCAGTGTTTTCATTTATGCACCTTCAAATAACCGCCAGCTTCTTTTCAGTGGAGGGAAGCCATATTTTGGTCATTCTCAATCTGTCGTACGTAATATTTGCTTTACTGTTCGGAGACCTACTTTTAAAGAAGCCAAACGTATATACAACCAATTGACCCAAGTTGCGTATGAAAATGGTGAGAAAGAAGTAACATTGATGGAAGCAGATAAGTCACTTTCAAGCAACAGTGCTGTGGTCCATGATGAACTGTTTGCTATCAAGGATGAATTGGGTAAAAAGTTGGCACATATGGAGATGATTGAAACTTGTTCAGGTCCCATAAAGCCTGATACATTAATATCAAGTGACAGTGACAATAATGAAGGGATTGGTAGATTGACGCCATTGCATGAAGCGACAAAACTGGGAAATGCTCAGAAGGTTCTGGAACTTCTGGAAGAGGGGATGGACCCTTGCGCAAAAGATGAAAGGGGACGGACACCATATACGTTGGCAAGTGAAAAGGAAGTGAGAAATGTTTACAGACGTTTTATGGCCTCAAACCTTGATAAGTGGGACTGGCATGCTGCTACAGTACCCAGTGCGTTAACGAAAGAAATGGAGGAATCTCAAGCTGCTAAGCAGGTAGATTTCATGCTCCATGTTAATTTCTTTGTGGTTGTGCTCCTATTCATCAATTCTTCTCCTTTCCCATCAGTAATTAGTTTGGGTTAAGTTCTACAAGATTTTTATACTTGAAGCATTCATTCCTCAGGATTTAATGTCCGTCTGGCTGACTATCTTGTCAAACTTTGTATAGTTGGTTCTGGTTCGGATTATTTTCCTATACGTCATGTTGTCTTGTATGATAAGAGAATCGGTTCATTCATTCTATAATTTTGCTTAAACATGGATATTGGTCGTTGGTGCAATGAAGGCATTAGTAGCGTTGGTCACATCAGATGTACTTTAAACTTTAAAAATCTATTACTGCTACATTTGGTATCAGTCTTCTATGTGAGCATTTGTTTTATGTCTTTAGTGTCAGTCCTATTCTCGGTAAGTGATACCTTCTATTTGTCTGTGTTAGTTTGTCGTTCTGTCGCCCTTCGTTATAGCAGTCAAGTCATTCTTTTACAGACTCAAGCTTATTACTAACTTTCCTGGAGGTTTTCAGGCCGAGAAAGATGCCAAGAGAAAAGCCAGAGCAAAAGAGTTAAAGAAACTACGTAAGGCCAAAGAAAAGAAGGATCAGGTGTGTATTTAGTTGTTTTCTGATACTTACAATAATTTCTTAAAATTGTTTATCTTTTCCTGAGCTGTAGTAGTTTTCTTTTACACATTTCCCCTAGATGCGGATTATGTGCGATTAAAGAGGCTTTTGGAATGAATGACTATATCTTCTGAAAGATCATTAGCATTTTTGGTGATTGTTCACGCTCTCGTGTTTGTTTGGCCTTTTTGCAAGAGAACGATGATTGGTTTCCTTCTTTTTTTTTCAAATAGTGAAGGGAAAAATGAGCTCGCTCGATTTCATCTAGGTTCCTACTTAAGAGCTGGGTTAGGAGGGATGAAATTTTAGGTTTTCCATTGTCATTTATGGATTGATTCACTTATTGTATTTATTAGAAACTAGTGGTGTTCTGCCTTGCTGGCCAAGGATTAGCCATGCCTCTGATGTAAGCCTTTGCCCTAGGCCAGTGTTATTTAGAAGAACTGCTAAAAGTAGCAACTGATTTGGTATGCGGGATGCTATCATGTCACTTTCTAATTTCATCCTTTTGTCAAACGGGTGAATCCAAGCTCAGGCTGCAGCCTCTCAAAATGACGTGAAAGCTCCTGGAGATACTTCTGCTAGGAAAGGACAGTCTCAACCTAGTGGAATATCTCAAATATCCAAAGAGGTAAGAAAACAATCTCAAGGCGTCAAGCCTCTACTAAGTTCTTCTTTTGTTTGTTCGTCGGAGTTGCGATTGATCTATCCTTTTCTGCCCTTCTTCTGCTGCTTCTAACACTGCCCATTCGTGCAAAGTTTAGTTCACTGATCTCATCCAGAAAATTGTCCACTGAGATCGTTTGTGAAATTAGTACTGATGTATCGATGTGTTCTTTTCCTCTCAATCTTTACTCAGGAGCAATTGAAGGCAGCACAGGCTGCCGAGAGGGAAAAGAGAGCAGCCGCTGCCGAGCGAAGGATGGCCGCTGCTGCAGCCCTTAGTGCTCAAGGCAATAGTGGGAACTCAGCGCCAAGCACTTCACAGCCAAAAAGCACGCTAAGTGGAGATACCAACTGCTCTTGTTGTTATGTCTCATTGGATGGTAAAATACCATTTCATAGGTATAATTACAAATACTGCAGCACTACATGTATGCATCTGCATAGAGAAATTCTCGAGGACGGATAAATGCTACCTTAGAGCATAACTTAAACATATAAAGCTTTCCCCCATTTTCTATTGTATCACTGGTATAACAACTGAAACACATTCAGTGATGTTTACCTTTGTTATCCATCATTTTCACTGTACCACCCTGATTTCAATCATCCGTAGAACTTCCATCCTCGTCTTTAGGATAAAAAGAAGTTGGGAATTTTAGGAAACAAAATAAGCGCCAACGCAAATAGAGTTGGCAATACAAAATTTCTTGGTAACATAATCAGATAAAAGTTGGTATTCACTATAACTAAGATTGGTGATTTTGAATGAGTCGGTAAGCAAAGCAAATAAAAGTTGGTAACTTAATAAATTAAGTTTGTAAAGTTAAGCAACTCATACGTGACTAGTTGGTAACTTAACGGGAGAAAAGCTGATTGATCACACAAACAAAGGTTAGTAAACTCATGACTACAATTTAAGGCATTTATAAGAGCGATAAACTAATGTTGGTAAATGATTCAGATAAATTAAATAAACGTCAGTAAGTAACTCAGCTCAGAGTTGATAACCCAACCCTAGTTGTTTATTTAGTCGCGAAAATATTTATATACAGGTCACTTACATAGAAATTGGCAAATTCATATAACAGATGATTCATTTAAGGTGTTGTAAGAACGACAAACTTGTAAACTTCTAAAAGGAGTTGGTAATTTTATAAAAGTATTGGTAAGTTAACAACGAATTACCAAAAGATCAGATGATCGGTGACTTTTCTTACCAACAATTTTTTTGACACTTATAAACTCTTTCCGAAATCTATGAACACGGAGAAGAATTGTCCGATCAAAGAAGCATCAGGCATCCAAGAACCTGTACCCTAATTTCAGATTCGGCGGGTACTAGCATGGTTACAAATTAAACGACGTGGTTTCGAGTTCATTCCAAATCAAAGCTAAAGATCTGTATCATCATAATCTGCAATGAGACATCAATGGGGTCGTTTCCAACTTTGTGACCTGTTCCTTCTTTTGTTGCGTTTGCCATCTCGACAATACAGATTCAACTCGGAAAGGTAGCTGAAAACTAACGAATCGAAATGCTTAGATTAGAGAATTGCAACGATTTCGCAGGCTAATGACAGAAACCATTCATGGTACAAACATTGAGGCACACGTTCGGCATTCTTCCTTTCGAAATTCCTAGCCGACACTCTTCCGGGAGGGGAGCGCTCTGTGTCCATGTCTGTTCATGCATCTCGAAGTTAACCCAGCGTCGCCTCCTCCTTCCTCCGCTGCTCCTCGAGCCGCCCTTTGGCATAAAGGCCACTCGTCACGGTCGCGATCACGGTCGTGCCGAACCCGACCAGATTAACAACTGCATGCGGCGTCGAGAGGCCTTTGTGATCCCCCGTCGCATCTGCCAATTGGCGAATCAACTTCCCACTGCACGACACAAGTTCGATCCCCGTTAAACAGACAGCATCGAGATAGAAGTCATGTTGGAGAATCATAAGACTTCCTGGAGTGTGCCAGTTTAAGCACATTCACATGTCAATATGCAGGCATTGCCCTAACATAGAGTTCTGCACAGATTCAACGAGAATGCTGAGAATGTCTGAGAGAAAAAAATGGAGAAAGGGCTCAGACCCGTAGAGAGTAAGAAGGACTTCAGGCACCATTCCGACCAACGAGGCCAGCAGATACGGACTGTATTTAACATCCGTAGCAACGATGGCGTAATTGAACAGAATGTACGGAAATGGAGAAATCCTGATTAGCACGACCGCTTTGAACTGATGAAACCAACTCCCTTCCCCGGCTAGTCTTAGCACGGCCGCTTGCTTTGGGTATCTCGCCAACCATATCTGGAAAAGATAGGTGACACCGTGAGGAACGGTTATCTTCTCGGAGGCTGATTTGAAACAATTCACAAGATACATGTACCTGGATTTTCTGCCGGAAGGGCGAGCCGATGAAATAAGGCAGGGTTACGCCGATTGTGACCCCGGCCATTACTAGAGAGAACCCAGTCACATAATCGAAGGACATCCCGGCGATCCACATGGAAGGCGTAGACGGTATAATCAAGGCAGGGAATAGAGCTGTCGAGGCGAAAATCAGCAATGCCAGTACCGGAGGGTCGAAGCTTCGTGTCACCCAGTTGATAGTTGGGATAACCACCTAGAAAAATAGCTGGAATATCAGAGAAATGATACAGATCAAAGCCGGAAAAACTCGAGATGATCAAATAGACCAGGTGTTGCGCTCAAGTTTGAAGGATTTAAACTGCAAAAGATGAGAGAACTTGCAATTGAAATCACCAGAAATTAGACATATCATATGCCCCATTGATCAAAGTCCAAGAACTATATTCATGACAGTAGTTATGGTTCATGTCCGAGCGATCTCTCTCCATCATTCAATCAAACGAACAAGATGCATAACGCTTTTGATGTTTTCGATATCCCGAACATCATCGTCTGTCTTTTTCCGTCTCATAGGCTGTTTCATCATGAGATGTGCGAAAGAACAACAAATATGAATACAAGTTTCATCGTCAACCAAGCAACTCCGACATGTATTCGATCAATAAACAAGTACAACTCGGTGTCAAGGTCTATCAACAATGCCAAAAGAATTCACCAATTACCTCATCCATCAAAAAAAGGGGGCAAAGATATTCACCAAATGCAACAATCTATGTTAGTGACTGCATATCTAACATGGTAGTTGTCCCAGTAAAACAAACTCATGCTTTAGCTGACATGATGAAAGATATGCTTTTCCAAGAAAATCTTCAAAATGAGCCGTGTCGGCGTCATGTCGGATTCATGATTCTTTCAACAGTTTTGCTCGTGTTCTGGAAATGATAACTGCCTGTATATACTCTGCATTTACATCGATTCGAAAAATTTAGATGTCGGTATTAGCGGCTGCATTTTCCGGCCCGAGGAGAGATCAGTTAGAGGTGGCGGAATATTGTTATCCGATCACTGCGAGACTACCTTGTTCATGAACGGTGGGCCGAGCCAATTGATGATAATCACTGCCGAGACGCCCGCCAAGATGCACAGCCCAATCTCCTTGACCCCCCACCGCCACCATGTTTCGCTACTCGTGGTGACGTCCGGGGGCGCCTCGTTCCTTGCGAGGCTGTCGACATCCTCCCCGTCCTCCAACCTGACGTAGTCTCCATCTCTATTGCTCTCCATCACGTAGTTTACTATTCCATCCCCGTGGCTAGGCAACAGAAGTACTTTCGGATCGCACGAGAGGCTATGGCATTAGATGACGGCGTGAGCGGCGAAAGGACGAACGTGGGATTCGTACGAATTCTGGGTTCGATACATGGTTGGCGTTCCCTCTTCGATTGGCGACTCGTCGAACGAGAGAGATGAGGAGGAGGAGGAGGAGGAGGAGGGAAATGTGGAGGATGCAAATTGAGACAGGGTCGAGGTGGCCCCTCGATCTGGTTCGTTATAACGTCCGTCGGCTTCGTACCAGAAGAAGAGGGACAAATGCTTATTTGGAATTTACAAGTCCGAAGAAATAATTATTGGCCCCATGTTAGGAATTAGATACCTATCCCTTTTGGCCTAAGCCGAAATAGCTATTCCTTTGAGCTAAGAATAGCTGGGGATCGATAACATATACCAAATTAGGAATCGAGTAGCCTCGATTTGTAATGCCCAAAAATTATACGAGTCGACGTTGCTCATTACTCGATCAAGCTCGACTCAAATTAAGGATGCGCATGGCAACACTTCTGCTTTAAAAATGAACTTCTGAAGAGAAAAAAAAAAAATGCTCGAGAAGTAAAAAAATAAAGTTGCGTAACCAAACGGATTTTTCCTCCGCGAGCATTTCTGGAGTAGAATACTCTAATAGTATTGTCATGCGCGCTCCAAGTCTTCAAAGAGCTCGAGCTCTAGCTCTAGCTCAACTCGACCCGATTAGTAGACATTGTTTATGGTTGCCCAAGGAAGTAGATATAGCGTATTCAATGAGCGTAGGGGACATGAAGTAAACTAGATCTAGACCATTAAACTTGGTGGGTCCCATGTAGGTACCACACGGAACCCCCGCCAAATTTAAAGGTTAAGATTCAATTTCAGTACACGTAGCACAATCATTCGAAAATAGAAGAGAGGAGACAATTAAAAAGAGCTGAAGTGAGAATGTAAGCCTGGCCCAAATAAATAAGTCCAATGGGCCGGCACGCTTTTAGCCAATTAGCCCATGTGGGCTTCATGTTTAGAATTTTGCATGAAGCAGATCTTATTATGGACTGAAAACACTTACGAGTGCCTCTAGAATCACACAAATTAGGGGTGTACAAACTGGACCGGACCGGACAGGCCGGGTCGGTCTGGTCCCCGATCCCAATAAATGGGACCGGTGACCGGGCGGTTCGGTCCCCGATTCCATGGTGGATGGGACCGGACCGGATCGCCAGAATATATATAATTGTGTATATATATAATTAGAAATGTATGACTTCAAACAAAACAGTACAATGATGTTACAGTTTGTCCAAAATATGAGGGTGCATATTTAGTGGAGTAAAATTGTACAAGTTGGTAAATATCAATGTTATTCATTTGGTGATTGAATATAGTTAGATTCATAGCAACAATGATCCCTTTCGGCTTTTTGTTTTTGGGTTCAAATTCCTCTCGAGCTTGAATACCATTAAAATGGCCGAGTTTTAATGGAGGTATCCCATTGTGCTCCGATATTACAGTTTGTCCAAAATATGAGTTTTTCATTAGCATAATTAGTCGTGGATCATCAGACTCATTAGCCATGCATGTATTCCAAGATTTATATTTCTATAAGCAGCTGGTATTAGCGGTCTCATTGGGACCGGACCAAACCGCCGGTCCCGGTCCGATCCCTGGTCCCGAAAGTTTGAGGACCGGGACTACAGTCCGGTCCCCGATTCCATGCCGGGACCGGACCGGCCCGGACCATGCATACCCCTAACACAAATGATTCATTGACATTGATAGGTGTCCATAATGTAAGAATGAATGACTAATTCTAATGTTGAGAAGATATGGTTCGAGGAAATACGGTGGATTCAGAGATGTTGAATCCTTTTCCTCGCAATTTATATGAGTATCCCGTATCGATTTAGTAATCGGGTGAATCGAGTCGAGTCAAGTCGAGTCGAATTGATTTGAATTGGACGAAGTTTAATCAATCCGTACCGACTCTATTCGGATCGAGTTAATGCTTTTAGACCCGTGCTTTTTCTCTATGACTTTTATCTTCGTATGCAATTCCCACTATAGCCCATCCTTCCCATGTACGTTGCTTACACTTCTCGAATTCCTTTTTGGGACATCAGTCACATTTTGCCACGTGAATGCTGCATGACTTCCATGCCATTATTATAGATATGGCAAGATCATTGTCAACTTATTCACAAATATAAGTTAATAAGAAAACAACTAGCACTGTACATTAGGGAACTATGAACATTGAACTGGAGACCTCTTTCTTTAATCAGTTTCCACACTTTAGTTTCAAACCTAATCTGCGCTAATGATTTTTCTCAATAATCATATTGGTGTTCAAATTATTAAACCGCGTCTTTATTTAAGGTTAAACTAGTAAATAAATTGACGGTGACCCCCACTTAAACCGCCCGCACCTTCACTATGCATTAATTACGCCATTCGGCGTCTGTAATTACTACTACTACTGTTGTTAAACTGGCTTAGTATCAATCAAAACAAGAAAAACCATCGATCCCCACTCACCTACTCTTGCTGAAAATAGGGTTTGTTCCTTCACCTCCTGTAATACCTCGATTATGCTTTTCCAAAACATAATCTCCTGAGCGTAATTAAAGTAAAAGGAGTTGTAGGGTTTGGCCTCTTTCATCAACTTGTCGCATTCGACATTGCACCACAAATCTGAAGGGCAATCAATTGCGCTGAATGATTCGATTTTGAATTTAAAGAACATGGACATTTCCATTTTGAATTTGAAGGACAAAGGTGGATGTGGTGGTCCGCATGGACCACATGAATGCAGAGAAGTTCATGCAGAGTCTTTATCAAATGGCGCTGCTTGTGAACTTTTAAAGAAGAAAATGAAGAAATAGTACCATGTTTGCTTATATACAATTTGGGTCGTGGAGTAATGGTCATTAATCATTAGCTTCTCATCGATAATATCGCGTCCAAAACTCAGCAAGACTGTGGAGGGATACGGACGTGGAGACTCAGTCCGACGATTATAACAACAATCGAGCGTGTTAGTTTGAAACGTGCTTATGGTTATCTTTTTTGTATCTTATAATTCATGGACACGAACATGAAGGCTCAGCTACTTAAAGAAAGCCCGTGAAATAGTTTGGAAGCCCCATGAACCAATTAAATCTAGGTCTACAGGTGGCACTGACCTAAAGCGATTTGCACGGAATTTGAGAGATTCGAGACCTCCAGATCTTGAGCTGAAATCTCCCACTGCTCCAGCTAACTACACCCACTATGGGGAGTTAACTTTTGGATAAAAAATCGGATGCACACTATGCAAGGAAAACTTTTCCGAAAAGTTTTTGTGCCTCATCAATAAAGAATGTGGTGTATAAGCATCCACATATAGGGCAATTGAGATAATTTCACAGGACTGTGGAGGAATACGGACGTGGAGACTCAGTCCGAAGATTATATCATCGATCGAATGTGTTGGTTTGAAATGTGCTTATGGTTATCTTTTTTGTATCTTATAATTCAGGGACGCGGACATGGAGACTCGGCTGCTTGAAGAAGGCCCGTGAAATATTCTACAAGCTCCATGAACCAATTAAGTCTACGGGTGGCGCTGACCTAGAGCGATTTGCATGCAATCTGAGGGATTTGAGACCTCCATATCTTGAGCTGGAAACTCCCGCCGCTCCAGCTAACTACACCAACTATGGGGGTTAACTTCTGAATAAAAAATCGGATGTATAACATGAAAAAAATTACTTTTCCAAAAAGTCTTTGTGCCTAATCAATAAAGAATGTGGTGTATAAGCATCCACATATAGGGCAATTGAGATAATTTTTGAAAATAGAGGAGATGAGTTTCATTTCTTGGTTGCCTACATAAACACCAAACTCCATAGTAGGATATATACAATGGTTGGTATATATTCATAATGGAATGAGTAGACATGGTTCATGGTCCTAGTCCTCAATTACATAAATGGATTTCATTGATAGAGACCATCATTAAATAGTGTAGTGTCCCACCTTTCTCGATTTGCTTACATGTGGACCTTCCAATTTATATATGCGCATAGCTTAATGCATTTGGTATAAATTATCCAATAAAGGAGACGTATAGAGCTTTTGGGGTTGACCATGTTAGAAAAGACAAGGATGAATTTAAATAATCCCCGCAAACGAAGCATTTGAAAAACAGCCTAACACAGATAAAAGAATATGACATGGAAAAGTTAGGACATCAAACGAAAGTATCTTTTGTCTCACGTTGGTCTATTGCTATAATAGTTATTGACTCGGGATTATGGAACAATATAGTTTACTTGGTGCGGCTCTTGAATGTATCTTGATACAATCTTCACGGGGAAAATTCTTCAAAAAGTTGAGAAAATTGCCAAAAAAAGTCTTACACACATTGCAAATGTGTCAGTTCAGTCTTAAACTTTTTAATTTGGCCAATTTAGTCCTAAATCTTTTGACAATTTACCAATTTAGTCCGGCCAATTTGGCCAGAAATCGCTGACGTGGACATCGGCCATTTTATGTGGCACCACCGGGTTGATATGCACAATTTTTATAAAATTTTAAAAATATTATGAAAATTTTCTTGGATTTTTCATATTTTAACTTTCTTTCCTTTTTATTTTCTGTTTTTTGCAATGTAGCTGGCCCGCAACCTCGCTAGTGGCTGGGCTGGCGAGGGTCGTGCCACGCCAGCCCAACCCTGGAGAGGCCGACCTCGCGTAGTGATAGTGAGATCGAGCCTCGCTCGGCCATAAGAAAGAACATAAAATAAAAAGAAAAAAGAGAGAGAAAAAATAAAAATACAAATACAAAATTCATAGAATTTAAAAAAAAAAATACAAAGTTGTTCACGTTAGTGCCGGTGGCGCCATGTCAGCAATTTTCGGACAAAATTGGCCTGATTGACTGAATTGGCCAAATTAAAAGGTTTAGGATTGAATTGGCATAATTGCAATTGGTTTAAGAATTTTTTGGTAATTTCTCCTAAAAAATGCTAAACCTATTGTACTTTTGTCAAATCAGTCATAAACATTTTAATTGTAGTAATTGAGTCCTAAATCTTTTCACGTTTTGTCATTTGCGTCCATCCAGCCAATTTTTGATGGAAATCGATGACGTGAACGCAAGCCGTCCTACATGGCACGGCCAGCGCTGACACGGATAATTTTTAATAATATTGTAGTATTTTTATTTTTTAGTGTTTTATTTTTTTTTTCCTTTTTTTCGTTTCTTTTGTTAATTTTTTTTTCTCACTGCGGCTGGGAAGGGTCGTCGGGCTCTCGCCGGCCATCGGGCTAGGGTGTTGCGGCCCTCACTCAAAGGCCGGCGACCCTCGCTAATCACATTAAGAAAAAAAACAAAGAAAACAAAAGAAAAAATAAAATATATAAATAAAAAATCGAAAAAATATTAAAAAATAAAAAATAAAAATTGTCAACGTCAGCACCGGATGTGTCATGTAGAACGGCTGGCATCCATGTCATCGATTTTCAGAAAAAATTGGTTGGATTGACTCAATTGGCAAAACGTGAAAAGATTTAGGACTCAATTGGCAAAATTAAAAGGTTTAGGATTGAATTGATAAAAGTGCAATAGATTTATGACTTTTGGACAATTTTCCCATCTTCAAGGAAGGTGATGATAAAGGAAGAGGGTTGATATTCTCATCAAGTTATCGGGTCGCTTAGTTATTCTTTGGTCTTGGCAAACCATTACGTGTTCTATCTATACTGTTCTTTATAGAATTAAGATAAAAAGGTATCTGACGAAACCAAACTAAGATCTTGGAGCAAGGATGTTCAGATCAAGCATGAACCTGTCCATATCGAGAGCACCGTATATGTATACTTTGTAATGGAAACTAAACCTTCAAAATTAGAGATGAACATGGTCCTTGGATCATGTATTTTTGGATGATGAACTTTTCCAGCATGTAACATACTAAGTGTATGTGCTGTGTAATTTTGGTATAGTGTTGACCGTATTTAAAGTCGTGTGACAAACTGTGAGTCGACATCTACAGATAAAAGATAGATGACTCAGGAGCAATGCACTTTACTTAGTACGTGGAACATCCCCTTGTTCTCTTATTTTGAGTATTAGGTCCATTGCCAACGGGAAGATGTCTTTTCTTTTTGAAAAAAAAAACAGTTTTAAATTGGTTAATACCTTAACTAAGGAAAACCCTTTTCTTTCTCTCTATTACTAGTAGCAAATGTGCATATGAGTTGCATGATGCGAGAAATTGGCATTTGAAAAATTAAGCAAAAATCGTTTGATTACGGAAGATTTAAACCGTTAAATGATGAAATTATGATATAAAAGGTCCATGAACTTTACCTAAATGTGCAATATGGTCCTTAAAATTTTAACTTATTCAATGTAGTCTTTGGACTTTTGGTAAATATTTAATTATTTGTTAGATAATTCAACACAATTTTTTTTTAGTCCAAGTCACCTTTGCTGAGGTATCAATCTTGCAAAAGGGTTTGAGATGAGATAACACGCGGTATTAAATGATCAAATCTGAACACATGACCAACATCTCTTGTTGTCTCACACTGGACAATATAAAAGTTCATAATGTCCAAAAGATTCAATCGGGCAGCGTACTTAGATTTGAAACCAGCTGATATCTAGGATAGCCATGTGAAGTGGACCAGAACAAGTTGGACAAAAACCACCACCACCACCACCACCATCATCATTATGGTCACTTTTTACAGTGGAATGGATGCCTGTGGGTAGAGAGAGATAGAGAGAGAGAGAGAGATCTGGGTGATGATGATGAGGAAGAAGAAGAAGATGCCAAAGATGGGGGGGGGGTGTCGTTTTCCAAATGAAGGAGCAAGGTTTAGAGGGGGGGTGGTGCACTCGATTGCATGAAGAAAAGGGAGGAAAGAAGGAACCTAACCCCATTGACTCTCTCTCTCTCTCCTTTTCACCTTCCCCGAACTCTCCTTTTCTTTTCCCACTCCTTCCTCTTTTATCTCCTTATGGCCTGCACTTGATGACCACCTTCTTCTCACGTGCCCTTCCTTTTGTACTTTCAAATATGTCTCATCATTATCTCTCTCTTTTTGCATAACATGAACAGACCAGTCAAGCATTCTGTGCTTCATAACATGCATGGCGCTTGCTTTCCAAGGAAGAACATCATCCTTGGATTTTCATCTTTCTATATGCATTTCTTCTTTTACGAGTCAGAGACACCAGCGTGGAGGTTTGACTGCCTGAAAGCTCATGACACATTACGGGAGTCTTATGAACTGATTAAGTTCGGTCTATAATCCTAGGTATCGAGTTTAGAGCCAGCTGTTGTTATCATATAGTTATTTCAACCTGTATTAGAAGATCCGTGGGATCTTATATTGGATATATGATGAAGCCAATAATTCAATATATAGCTTCACCCCAATCGAAACTTACCAAAATCTTTATTTAAAAGGTAAACTATAACAATATTTCTCGATATACATAACATTTTCCATTTGGTAAACATGCTTATGTCGGAATAATCATGATTAGATTAATTCAAAGTTAGGGGAGAGCAAATTCTAGGGCAGAACCGGGAACCGGAGAATCGAATCGATGGAAGCATTGTATGTTCCAGATTCCAAAAATTAGGAACCAATTTCGACTGGTAGATTCCAGGTTTTAGGAGATGGAACCTGAAACTTGGAACATAGAACAAGTCTTTATGTTTTTCTTGTTCTATGTCTTGGAGCTATTCTGTGGTATTCCATGGCGTTGATGATGAGTGTGTAATCTGGAAGCATTAGTCTAAGCGTCCATTTTTGGCAATATCTGTGACTGAAACTTTTACTTTGTTAATATTTTATATTCTTCGCGTGTTAAAGATGAGTTATGATCAGTGAATTATAACAGCAAACGATTGTCATTACACATGATAATTCACTGCAATTCTTATATTAAAAATACATGTGGAACTTTGGTAGACCTTGGAATCGACTTTGAAACTTGCGACATGGTAGGTTCCAAGTTTTAGGGTATGCAGGTAGGTCTTAGGTTAAAAAAAAATGGGGATTCGATTCCTACATACAGGTTTCAGAAGGAACCCGCAACCGCTCGCCCCTATTCAAAGTCTCCTATCAAATGGCAAGCTCAATATTAAGTGTTGATAACTTTGCACTTATTTTAGTTTGCTCTAATTTGGTAATCCAAAGGAAGTCTCAGCATTAATCAAAATATGGTCCCCACGATTAGCATAACTTAATAATCCCAATGATTAACCTTGAAACCAAAGTCTGACTTGATGCTTTGGATTTGATTCGTCCGACAAGCAAACATTCTTAGCTGTGTAAAAGCAAAAATGTTTCAGAAAGTTCGTGTCTTCTTTTCAAACCAAACCCCCCTCTACTGTGCTGGTACGTGTCTTGGATATTATTAATCAAACATGGCTTTTTGACGAATTGCTTCAGTTGGGAGTATTAATAAATATCTTAATTTTTCACATTTTATCTCAATTTTATTTTCCTGAGTTGTCTTCCTATACACTTGGGTGCCACTTTTCAACTCCTATAAAGTGAACTCGCCTTCAAAATGGCTCACAGCAAAGTTAAGAGTCCTCGATTGAATCAAACTCCTAATATATATGTGAGCCTTAGGATTCTATAAAACTACTTGTTAAAATGAACTCACTAGTCACTATGATATACATTATCTAATGACTCGAAACGTTTTAGCTAACTAGTAAAATTGTTTAGGACAACAACTCGCGAGTGATGTCAATCCGATGTGAGCATGTCTCTTAGAGCAAAAATGAAAATAAAATAAAATTATTGAGCATGTCCATTTTCAAATATTTAATTGGCCGCTACAAAGAAGTATCGTAAACTAATAAAGATCGTATATGATATAATTTATACTATCGTATATTTTGTTACATTTCTAAATAGGATATACCATGATAAAGTTTATATGTACGTACATACGTATATATGTTTGTATATGACCTTACACTGCCGATATCATTATTGAAGCCATCACCTGCGTCTATATCATTACTTCCCCAACGGGATTCAAATAGTGACATCCATGTGTTTTTCATCATTATATTAGGAATTGGATTTTCTTTTCAAGATCGTGTGTGCGAACAGTCTCTTAGATCCGGAAGGCTTAGATCCGGAAGCTCCTTCCAAGGTCGCAAGACTTGGCGGCTCGGGGCATGAACGGGGGAGGGAGGGAGGGAGATGATAGTGAGGTAACCCGATCTAGACAAACGGGGACGGCTTTGCCTGGAGCAGTTACTACGACTTCGCCGGCGGCAACTGGTGGAGGGCGGCAATGCGACAATCATGGATGAATAACATGTGACGTGAACGCACATCGGAGATAGCAAATAAGCCTAGGTGTTCTTCCCTAAACTCATAAGGTGAATGAAAAAGGTTTACTTCGCGGGTGGGACTGGGAAGGGGAAAGCGGTCGTTTTCAGTTGGCTGGCTGGTTCTTCTCTCGCCATCATGTCGAGAAAAGAAACGCAGTTTTCTTTCTTTTTAGAATTAGTAAGAAATAAAAGAGGAGAGAGGAGAAAGAAAGCAAATTCATCTTTCTTTCCCCCTCGTCTCCTTGCTCTGTATTCTTCATCAATAGCTGCCCTCTGTAATCATGAGTCTCCCTCTGTCATCATTGCGACGAAAACCATCACTCTCTCTCTCTTCCATGACGGTGAATAGCACTAACAAACACATTTGCTCCAGCTATATATCGGACTCACCTTCCCTTCTTTCCTCATCACTCAGTGAGTCGCGAACGACCGACTCGTCCATGACCGAACAAACCCCATCTCCATTAATTCATTACCCTTCTTGCCCCACTCCTCTCTCTCGGACGTGGTTGAACATGTTTGCGAATTCCTCGAAATGGAGTCTCCGTCGGCGGCAATTGAAGCAACGCAATCTTCGCCTTCTCTCGCTAAGCAGGTCCTTTCCACTAGTCTCTCCCTCTCTCTATAAATGGATTTCGTGAAAAAGGACCGACTTTGGGGGCAGCGTTCATTCGTTTGCAATTTCCAGTGCATCCTCTTTTCTCATGGCATTATGAAGTACACGAGTAGATACTCTGACCCCATATAAACATAGGCACCATGTTTCTCTCTCTAAGGGGAGATCTCTGAGATTGTCGCAGGAAGAGGAGGACAAGGAGATCATCGAAAGAAGAGGAGGACAAGGACACGAAGAGATTGCTGGTGGGTGCAAAGGAGGAGATGGAAATGAAGAACCTGAGGCTGTACATGGAGAACCGGAGCATCATGGAGGCGAACGAGAGGCTGAGACAGAGAGCTCTGTTTCTCCATCGAGAGAACAGGGCCCTGCTCTTTCAGCTCCAGAGCATGTTCACTCGCCAAACCAGCTGAAACCCGACTCTCAGAACCTGAACACAACACAAAAATCGAATGAATCGACAGCAACAGTGATCAAACGATCGACCTTTATGAATTCTAAATTAAAGCAACGTTAGGGAGTAGGGATGGAATAAAGGAAATCCACGGCTCTGCTTTTTCTGTGTGAGCGTTAATTTTTGCCAGTAGTCTGTTCTATCGGCGGTAGTTCTCTAGAGTAGCAATCGAACTAGCAAGCACTGCGCTGTATTGATCCAGACGAAGGTTGATTTCCAAGTTCCAACTTCCAAAGATGTATGTTGGGTGTGACGCTTTGCTACCGGACATTGCTTTCAAGTTCAACGTGGAATTGCTTTTCGTCGCTGCATTTTATACGAAAGACCTAAACCAAACAAAAAGGCAAAACAGAAAAAAGGAAAATTGCCATTCTCACGAGAACTTCCACATAGTTTATTGTCACGCTACAAGGCATTGTTCATGATTGATCAAAGGCTACCAATAGATCGGTGGAGATGGTGGTGGATGGAGGTGGTAGCGGCTAGAGCAGAGGAGGAGACAATGGTCGCTGGTGTAAATGGTAGATACAGTTTTTCTGCCAAGATAGAAGCTGTATTGATGATCACAGATTGACTTCTTTTTGTATTGATCAGGACTTAAAACCCAAAAGAAAACCACAAATTAAATGCAAGATAAAAGAGCTACCTTGATCTGCAATAATCAAAAGAAATTACAGCGGAAAGGGTCGACAAACCGTTCGACTAACATAGGTAGTACCTCAAAGCAAAATTTACAAACCAATCAGCACACCTGTTGTTGTCTACCAACTGCAGAACGAAAATCTATTGGTACAAAGTATGTTTCATTGACTCAAGTAGTCACAGCTACAGATCCATGTTGAACTCACAAAAATCATAGGCCGAAGCTCCAGCACGCTTTATTGTTCTCTATTTGGTTTGTTTAGACATCCTTTTCCCAGTAACATACCAGTCTCCAGGATGCAGATTACACCAGACACTAGTACCGACCAATCAAGATGAAGTCATCATCGTTGAGGACCTCAACTTCTTTATCTCCCACGAAATACTCCTGCCCAATCTCCTTAACTAGGTTCACAAATTCCACCCTCTTAGCCCGAGGAAGCGGTACATAAGGTAGACGGAAAACAGGTCTCGCAACTCCAAGCTGGGCAAGGGCAGTATTTAAGCCAATTGGATTCGGCTCGTGAAACAGCCATTCTATCAAAGGCATGAGCTTCGAGTTAAGAGACGGATACTTCCCTCCGAACATGAGTTCCCGCATTAATCCTGGAACCAAGTTACTAGTGACAGATATAACTCCCATAGCCCCATAGTTCCACCTGGCATCGTGGCACTGGTCATCATTCCCACACCAGACAGCAATACCATTATCTGTATATTGTTTAACCCGGTCATTCCCAACGCATTCCTTAACGCCCGCCAAATTGGGACTCTTAGCCAAGGTGTGAATGACACGGGGAGGAATGTCTTGGCCGGTTCTTGTCGGCACGTTATATATGATGGTGGGGCCCATAGACAGCACACAATCAAAGTGAGAGATCAAGCCCTCCAAGGAGCTTTTTCCATAGTACGGATTAATGTGGAGAGCAGCATGCATTCCCACAGCAAACCCTTGCTCAGTGGCATGAATTGCTTCGCGGGTTGAGTTGCTTCCAGTGTTTCCAATCACCTTGATTGATCCACCGAAACAATTAACTGTGTGACCAATTAGCATGATGTGCTCATCCCAACTCATCAGTTGACCCTCACCAGTTGTGCCACCGACAATTACACCTTCTACACCTTGTACAATCTGCATGTTAATCAAGTCATCATATGCTTCAAGATCAAATCTGCCATCAGGTAAGTATGGCGTCTTGATGGCCGTTATCAATCGAAGAGCCTTTATATCCTCTGTTGATGTCCTGCAAGTACAGAAAATCTTTTAGGAAAAAAAATAAAAAAAGTACTTGCATTTTATGACCATGTAGCCATTCCAAAACTAGCATAAAATGGTTGTGTAAAAGTAAGCAATACAAAACCTATTGTCATATTGTCAGTTGACAAGCGCAGTTCATTTTCATGATGAAAACAAGAGAGGAATATGCGGGCGCACACAGAAAAAAGCGGCTGTGAGTGTAATTTTCTTCACGATCACTTAATAGCTTTAAAGAGGTTAAGTTACAGGTTTGACACAAGCCTCCCGCTCCCCTCTTTATAAAACACTACCAGAAACAACTGTTAAAAGTCAGATTATTTATCCAAATCTAGTTGTGAAAATTTTTCCTTTGGAATTTTTCTAAAGAAAGAGCAGAAGCAGTGTGGCGAATCTCAAAGCCTCGGTCTAGATTCTCAGCATATTTGACATCTTCCCAGGCTTCTGCTCGAATATTATATATTGCCATCTATAAGCCATATAAGGAGTATGCAAACCATACAATTGAGCAATATCAACCACATCACAGCAACCTATTATAACTTAACCACTCAAACAATCGTTGACACATTAAAAGAAACCAGATCATCCATATTTAGGCTTATAGTGACACAATATACCCAAGTGAACTGGGTGTACTGTTAAATAAATGCAGCATAGAAAACATGACAGACACATGCACTATCTCAAAGATGTAAGTGCATTATTTCTATAAGACTAAACAAAAAGAAAAGAAGTAGGAGGAGAAGAAGAAACCATGGTTCCTTTAATATCACAAAATTTCTCTCAATTCTGTCAAACACTCTTCACTTTTCTTTCTCTAAATCAGACAGAAGTTGCTAAAGGAAAGCACAAGAACTTTGACAAAAGCAGCAGGAGCACACATGAGTTGATGATAGTAGATGCCACTTCAATCAAGTGAGGAAGATAACATTGGCTGCCAGCAGAGTATGTTTTATCAACTTCTTAGCAGAACAAGAATTGGAGAACATATGTTGCTATAAATTTCCCTTCTACAAATTCCTACCACAGTAAATCTCAGTAGGATGCTGAGATACTTGAAAACCACCACCACGTGGAAGCACATAGAGAAAGCAGGCAAGGACTAGAACTATGTCCCAAATGAACCGAAAAACAAACAAGAAAAGGAAATAAATTATCCATCATATACAGCAAACTCATGATAATCCAGCCATCATCATTCTCAGATGGTCTACCTATTTTTAACTTCATAACTACGCATAGGGAGATGAAAATTAGGTACGACAGCTGCTCGCGGAAACCTCCATTGCACATTCCTCCTGCTCGACATGACAAGGATCATTGTTAGAGATATATACAACTATCTAAAATGCATACACAAGTCGAGGTATCCTGCTCTAACAACATCCATTTAAACTACATAGAATTGTCCAAGTGGTTATCCCATGAATTTTTACCACAACAACCGAGCACGAAATACAGTAAAACTATTTCGTGGAATTGTCTTGATAAATAGATTACTCAGCATATCCGAAAGCATTGTTGTGGGTGGTGAGAAACTTGTAATGCCCCCTCTTAATCCTATTACATCGAATAAAATAATAAGATCCTGTTTCAAAAACTATGACCAAAGTGACTGATCCAGAGCAGAAAATAAAGAACCTCACGAGCACAAATTTCTACCATAGAGACCCAAAATTACTTTTTTTAAGCCACTACATATGTGGTGGCATTATAAAAATCACTATTCCGTGCAAGAGCTTGTAAACCTCGATGTTTCCACTTCACCGTTTCTAAATTGTGTGTCATTGGAACAAATCTCCAGGATAGATAGTATCCTCCATCTCACTCTACTTATCATCAACACACGGTCTCACCAGTTATGTACATCAGAGGCGAATAAATGACAAAGCTAATGCCCTTTCATAAAGAGCAAAATGAAAATGAGGGTTATTCTCAACCATCTAAGGCACACATAGAACACGTCAAATGCAACGGCTTTCTTCCACAATAGTCATAATCGCCATTGGATAAGACAAAGATCTCATCTTACTGTAAAGAAAGTGCCACCTAAATAAACAAATGCCGGATAGAATAAGTCCCGAAAACGCGGCCAACCATTCAATCCAACGTTGCGTCATCCGACACAAATTCACACACAAATAATCAGTCAGGGAAAGAAGTGTCTACAAGCAACACCTCTTGCAAGCATCGCCCCTTCTAAGACGCGGCGACCGGAGAGCGGGTTCCCTCAAGCAAACTCCGTAGCTCCTCAAAGCATCCATGACCGCAACACAATCGCTAGACCCAAACTACCGTCGCTGCGCCGGCGAACCGCGAAATGGAACGCGGCGTTCCCAAATTGCGGATCGTCGGCCGTGTGGAACGCCAGAACCGACCCGCACAAATCGAGAAAGAAGACGAGGAGTAGAGGACCCTGCGACCGGGGAGCAGTCTTCTATGGCAGTCAGGACTCGAGCAACTCCTGTTGCAGAGAGAGAGAGAGAGAGGTGAGCGCGAAGATGAGAGTAGCGAGCAGTGCAAGTCCAAGCTCAAACCCTAGAAAACAACCCAGGAACCGGTGGTTTTTTTTTTCTTTTCCTTTTTTTTTTCCTCTATACCCCATAAGGAAATAATCATTAAAAGTCTAAAAACGATTCCAAGAGAATAAAATAACTATTTCTACATTGAGAGTTACCGAATAAAATGTAACGAAAATGACATACTCAGTGCCGGTTTCCGGTATGGTCCGATCTCTGGATTCGGAATTCTCGCAGGAATCATCCAAAAACAACCAATTCACGGTTCAACTTAGGATCGGTGCTCACCCCTAGCGTACTAGAATCTAGATAGGGCAAAGCCTTTCGGAGCTCGAGTCAAGCCCGAAAAATCAAAGCAAACACGTGTCCATATACACATATAATATAATAGGGTCCACACTCATTCGTAGACCTCAGATGTTCTAATCACTGTCGATTTCATTAAAAAAAATTTGACATTGGCCGTGCATGCCGCTGTCGTGCATGATGTTCTAGGAGCAAAACAAGACTGAAAGCACATCAGGAAACGACGAATCAGCTTTGGCTCGTGGTTAGGAACGAAGCAATCTTTCGAGACATTGCAGACACCAGCAAACAAAGGAATCAAGAGAAACCTCAAAAGCTTATTGAGAGCATCCAACGCACGAAATTTGCTTTTCAATCGCTATTCCACGGAACAAAACAGCGAGATGTCCACGGACTAGAGTGACTTTATAACGTTGTGTACGAGGTTACGGAAGTGTACAGCTTTGACTTGGTTTCATCATAATAGACAATCGCCAACTTTTGACTCGGCAGTATTCAGAAGCTCTTCCTTTAAAAGGAAATGTACCAATCTAAACTTTCTGTCAATGATGCCAATATATTTATTTCTTTCTTCTTACTAATACCCAAAACTTGTTCTATTGATTTAAAAGTACCTTCCCTCACAATTTTAGTAATGGCTTTTACATGTCCGATGCCAGTGGCAAAATTAAGGTTTTTTTTTGGCTGAATCAACCTTAAGGCTCTGTTTGTTTCACAAAAATATGATCCATTGTATCGCTTATAAAAATGATTAGACAAAATATATTTTCACTGTCCACGGAAATATTTACACATAAATTGTTGTCGATAATGAAATATTTTCAGTTGACTAATTATTTCAAGGGATACAAGCGATTAATTTTAGGAAAGTGTTTTTTAAATGGTTCATTTTCCGCGAAACAAACGGAGACCAAGTGAAAAAAAAAATTCAAAAATCAAAAGGATGCGGTAAATTGAAGTAACTCGGCCGAATAAAAATTCAGAAACAAAATATTATTTACAATTTTGTAGTTTGTAGGATTATGGTAAGATTGAATCATATCCAAAGGTAGTGGGAACAAAAAAAAATCATATCCAGGGCAGCCAAACTAAGAAGCAGAATCCAAAATGATGTGTTTCTCTTTGAGGCACTGGCTCTGAGGGAATGAATGAATCTGGTGTGATATAACAGACCTATTTTTGGATTACACAAGGCCATTATAATGGGATTTTTTTTTTCCAATTAGATTGTAAGCAAGCTTGTTTTAATGCAAAAAAACAGATTTACAAGTAATTGGATTTAGATGGCAAGAAATATCCTGTCAAGAGTGGCGAGATTTGTGTATGATTGAGTTCATTTTGGCATCTTAGGGCGCGTGTAGGGCAACACTTCTGTTTTAGAAATCAACTTTTGGCCAGAAGTAATTTTTTTTTTACTTCTCCAAGTGGCTCTAAAACTACTTTTGAAGCAAAAAATTACTCCAAAAGTAAAAAAATAAAGTTGCGTAATCAAACGAATTTCTGCTCTAAAAATACTTTTGGAGTAGTATTTTCTACTCCAGAAGTGTTGTCATGCACGCTCTTAAACTTTTGATTCCATCGTTGCCCTTTCGATGTTTCTTACATTATTTTATTGTCGATTTCTTCCTTTCTTTTTTTGGAAATTTTAATAGTTTCTTCTGTGGCAAATTTGAAAGAAAATGAAAATGCATTTATTAGGAAAAACGACCGGAGAAGCATTCCCACGAATATGTCGGGGGAGGAGCCGCAACAATTTCTTTTTTTCTGCAATAAATTCATCACAAAAACAAAATTCAATATTTTTAAAAATATCTCCGACGGCATTCACCGTGACAAAAATCAAGAGACTCCTTTTCTTTTTGGATTTATTTATCGCGCCAAGCTCTCGTTTCCCCACGCGCAGGCGCAAGCGACGCCGGTCGGCGCGTTCGACTCACCAAATTGGTCACAGATCGAGGGGCAGTTTCATCATTTCACCATTCTACTGCTCTATGCAGACCAGCTCCCGTCGCTGCCAAATTTTTAACTCATCCTTCAAGCACTGACCTCGGGTCGGGTGGGGTCGGGTCCCACCTCCATACACTCTCTCTGCTTTTATTTGAAATCTCTCACGCACAATCCCCAATTCTCTCTCTCTCTCTCTCTCCCTCTCCTCCGTTCCCTCGCACCCAGCGCATACTCGCCCAGCTCAGTGCAGTTGGGCACTGCAGCTGAATCGAAGCTCCAATTGGGCTCCGCCCCCCAATTCGATTGCCTCCGCAGCTGCATTTCGCCTCCGGTCAGCCTCCTCCGCCGCGGCCGGCCGTCGCCGAAGTAGCCTCGGGCGGAACCAGTGCTTCTCTCCGGCCCCGCTCCGACGCGTTCGTCGAGCTCTCCCTTCCTGCAATGTGAGTGTTCTGGAGGATTCCCCGACGACAGGTGCGTTCCTCCCAAGGCAAATGGCATCGAGCGCGCAGCGGAATGGCGGCGTTCCCCGAGGTGCTCTAAAGGCGCAGCACTCGGGATCGAACGTGAGGCAGTCCTCGTTCAAATCCAGGCTCCCTCCCTCTTCGTCTCCCGGATCCGCCGTCCGCCGCAGTAGCCCCGCGTCTCTCGGCGGCTACGGGGGAGGCTCTTTTAAGGATCAAAATGGAGGTTAGTTGCGTTCGATTTGTTGTTTATGCGGTGATGTTCTGTTCTTGTTATCTTGATTTGTACTTGGTGAGGTGAATTGGAAATTTTTTAATTGGATGTTGTTGAGAGTTTGGTTCATAACCTCAATGCGGAGCAGGGTTTTTGTGCCCCCACTGAGTATGCTACTAAAGTTTTTTCCCCCTCTGAGTATGCTACTAAAGTTTAAATTCTTGGAGGAAGATAAAGGTGACGCGGTCAATTTACTGACTCGCATTAAGTTCTGCTTGGATGGTAAAGTGTTAGTCACGAGTCTATCAATAATTGGTTGTAAGTTTGCGTTTGCATTTTTATTGGCGTAGCAACCTGAATCAAGTTTTCAGGTATGGTTGGAAATTAGCACGCTAGTCTCTTCAGTTGTGCTGTACTTGTAGAGATGAACCCTGTTGTTGTGCTATTCTCTTTGACAAGGACTTGAATTCGTATTTGGGGGGTTTGACCCGGATGATTAATACTCTGGACCGACAAAATTCTTGAATGTGAATCGAAATTCTGTATCATTGTCATGGCCAGTTCCAGGAAGAGTCCGAGTAGCTATAAGGTTGAGACCACGAAATGCCGAAGAAATGTCGGCAGATGCGGACTTTGCTGATTGCGTGGAGTTGCAGCCGGAGGTGATCCTAGTTTCAATCTTGACTTTAGCATTTCGGTTCCCATACTTCACTTTTCATCTTGCAATTCTTCTATTTGGTTGTGGCATTGGTTTTAGTGCAACTGACATGTGTTTGCTTCGATTCAGCTTAAAAGGTTGAAGCTGAGGAAAAACAACTGGGATGCCGACACTTATGAATTTGATGAGGTTCTTACTGAATATGCTTCGCAGAAGCGTGTCTATGAAGTAGTTGCCAAGCCTGTTGTTGAGGTATGCGGTGCTTGGCATGATATATATTTTGCTTAAGTTGTTCCATAATCTCCATTTAAGAAAATTTCCATAATAGTAAGTCTACTCAATTGCCTGTTTAAGGGGGTTTTGATCTTGTCGTTTCTACTTTCTCTTCATTATTAAAATCCCTTGGGGGATGTGGGAGGATTGCCTTGTTGAATTTGCCCTAGCTCTTGGTTTAGTTCATATGTGTGACAACTTCTAAAGTGAAAGCTCGTAAGCTGCAAAAGTTAATAAAGATGGCAGGTGTCAAAAGCCAGGAATTGATTGGAAGAAGATGACCTTGTCCCATAGAATACAAAAAGTTGTGGTGTCACTTGATTTGAATCTGTACTTTTGTCTGCTAGAACACACTTTCATGGTAGCATTGAAGATTTAAGGTAGGAAGCAACAATTTTGTTTAAGTCTCAGAAAAGAGCACCAGCTACACAAAATGTGTTGACAGGAAGAGGTGGGAAGTGGTCTGTTTATTCTCACCATGGTTGTTGAAATCTGTAGTAAATTTTTTAATTCTACGATCCCAATGTCATTGAACAATCTCAATCATTCGAAAATCTTAAGTTGGTGTAATCGTAAAATCTAGATGTTATTATGATGTTACAATGTCAAAGCAATTGAACGATCTCAATCTTGTCAAAACCTCATAAAATCGTAGAATCAACCCTATTTTACCATGTCCTATTTAACTAAAACAGTTGGTCCAATCTAACAAAAAATAGAGCTAGGTAATGCACAAGAAGTTTTGATTTTCATTTTCGTAATAGATAGGTCTTAGATATGGTCTTCAATGACCTAGCACCTGAATAGTACTCATTTAATCTGACTTGGAGAAGTCGACATTTTGTAAACAACTAGAAGCAGGAGCGCATTGCATGCATTTTACATAAAAATTTTGTAGGTTGTAGATACTGTTTTAGCTTGAAATTGTTATTGGTAGTTTCACTTTCTTGTCCCAACAAAATTACAAATTTTTCCTTGGGAAATTATTGATGTGATATATATATATATATATTTTAATGTTTTCTTGTAAATCGAAGTGGAGTCTAAAACAAAGATCTCTCTTTTTTAGGATAGTATAGGTGATTTTGACTCTATGACGGAGTTGATGAGGATGGTGGAGATGGTAGAATAAGTTGCAACCATAATCTAGATGTTGAGAAAAATGTTCATCACTATTTATTCTAGATTTAAATATTGCTGCATTATCTGTGTGCTTTTGATGTTATCTATGTTGTTAGTCTAATTGGTTTTTCTTTGAAGCTTACCTGCTGTTTATTTGAAAGTTTGAACTGTGGAATTGTCGAGTAGTTGGTATTCAGATTATATTGCATTTTTGTGCTTAGTAGAACCCCTCTGTATATTTGTGAATGATAGTTATTTGCTGTTTTTAATGCTTATTGTGTTGTTATCTAATGCATTTTTCATTTACAACTATAGGGATGCAGATTTCCAGCTTTTCCTTGATGATTTTACAACCTTACAATCTCTGGATTGTCTCTTGCAATTTGATTTTATAGACCATAGCGATCTTACTGAAAAAAGTGATTTTAACAACCTTGTTGTTTACATTTTTAATCGTTTACCTGAAGTAATTATAAAGTCACGTCTTCTAAAAGTCCCTCTAAGAAAGGTTACAAGTAATTTAAAAGGCTAAAAATTGGTGGGGTAAATAAAATCATTTTCTTTGTGAGTTTGGCAGGTCAGGACAAAGAAACAGGAGATGGGTTTGGCTTTCAACTCAAAATAAATGTTAAAAATGTTTCCAAGTGTGAGAATGACATATTCTCTCTGAATACATATCACAATTTCAAAAGTTAAAATTTCAAAACAAGCTAATATATGGCCAATAGTGCTTACAAAATAGTCAAAATATATGGCCAATAGTGCTTACAAATATCAAAATATATGGCCAATAGTCCCGATATCAAGCTATATGGCCAATAGTCCCGACAGTTTCAAAAAATGTTCTAAAGCTAACTAGTCAAATATCAAAATATATGACCTATAGTGCTTACAAAAGTATGTTTTGATCCGTGGTACTAGTTGTGGTGATGTCCAAATAAACAAAACAAGCTGCTAATTTGTTTGTCTGCCTGTCATTGTGATATTGTGTTTAAGCAGACTATTGACACTGTTTACTTTGCATAACCATAGGCATGTGGTTATTTTTACTGATCTTTCACTGATAAGGAGAAAAGGTTATGGATTTTTTTTCCCTGCTCTTTATTTTCTGATGTTTGCAATTATGCAGAGTGTTTTAGATGGATACAACGGGACTGTGATGGCTTATGGACAAACTGGAACAGGCAAGACTTTTACTCTGGGACGATTAGGGGACGAAGATACCGCTGATCGTGGAATTATGGTCCGCTCAATGGAGGATATACTTGCAAATGTTTCTCCAGATACTGATTTTATCACTGTCTCATATTTACAGGTTGCCATTATCTTGATTGTGTCATTCTGCGATCTGTTTAATTTCCTTCTGGATTTTCCAAAGTGTTCTTTGTTCATCCTTTTATTTGAAATTATAATCTTGAGCGACCTATCTAACAGTCATCAAATCGTGTTTAGCTCTACATGGAGTACATACAGGATCTTCTTGATCCTTCAAATGATAATATTCCCATTGTGGAAGATCCAAAAACTGGGGATGTGTCACTACCTGGGGCAACCCTTGTAGAAATCAATGACCAGCAAAGTTTTCTTGAGTTACTAAGAATAGGAGAGGCTCATCGCTTCGCTGCTAATACGAAGTTGAATACTGAATCTTCGCGTAGCCATGCTATTCTAATGGTAATTATTTTAGCTTAGTGTTTGCTTCTACCGATTGAATTATGATGTCCTATTTATCAGCTGGATTCTTGATCTAACAATCTTCATGATGATAAATCAATAGTAATTTCATTTAGCTAGTTGTTATGAATAAGTGATGTCTCGTCTGATTGTTCTAGGTACATGTCAAGAGGTCGGTTACTGAAGGAGAAGATGCTCCTTCAATTGAGAATGGAAGCTCTTCTCACTTTATTAAACCTTCCAGGCCACTTGTGCGGAAAAGTAAGCTGGTTATAGTGGATTTGGCAGGTTCAGAGCGTATTCATAAGTCAGGTATGTACACATTTGTTCTAGCCTTTTCAGTGCTAAATATCTTCATAAAGGTTATTACTGCGCTCTCTCTCTCTGCGCCACTGGGAATCTTTACTCTTAAAAAAAGCCTGCATCACTCCCCAAGATCATGACACATCAAGCAAAAGAAGTTAAGCGACTTATATTTTGTCTCTGAGCGCGTGCCAGCACTTGAGTTTGACACAGTAGCAGAACTCTACGATCACTTTGATTGTAATGATTGACAATCAGATGACATCTCGAAACTCTGCAATATCAGTTCAGGAAGCCTATAAGGAAAAAAGAGCTTATGAGAGAAAAACCAAAAAAAGATGGTGATTGCAATGCTTGACTCCTCTCTTCTATATTAGATGACTTATTTTGTCTGATAAAATTAGTTCTGGAGCATATCTTTTTCTCTTGATGTCCCAACACCAGTTGAAGGCCCACTCTTGAACTTTATTACTGTACAATGGGTGAATCACGATGATCAAGTGATCTCTAAGATGCTATTGCTTCTTTTATGGTTGTCTTTGTCTGTTTGTAGTCATGCCTATTCATAATTGCAGTGTGTAGCATATGCTCTTATCTGATGAATAGTCATATAGATATTTCGAGAATTTTACTTGGTTTGAATAAAAATGAATTGCAGGAAGTGAGGGTCACATGTTAGAGGAAGCTAAGTCCATTAATCTATCACTGAGTGCATTAGGAAAGTGCATTAATGCCCTCGCAGAGAATAGTTCCCATGTTCCAGTTCGTGATTCCAAGCTAACGAGGTTGCTCAGAGACTCTTTTGGAGGTAAGCTGCTTTCTTGTTTTATGTTCTGGATGAATATAAGCATATGCTGGACTTCAAGCAGATCTTAAAGGAGAGGAAGAGACTAGGCAGAATATAAAAGTGTACTTGGTGAAGTATTCATGTTCATCCACTTAAAGCACTATTGGGCCAAATAATCGAATCTATAAATCCTGGTCTGATAGATTTTCTCATCTTCATATGTATTCTGCTAATAGTTTTAATCTCCTTCTGTGGTAAGCCTAAAGAAAGAAAAAACCGCTGTGACTTAGAAGCTAAGAGATGGAAGTCCTGACATATACATATGCATTCTGTCATCTGAGTTAAGTCAGTATTGAAATGTTATATGCATTATGTTGGTTTCAGGTACAGCAAGGACATCACTTGTCGTGACTATTGGCCCATCTCCACGCCATAGAGGAGAGACTACAAGTACCATTTTGTTTGGCCAAAGGGTGAGGTCTCACGTAACACGTAGTTGGGCTTAATTAACAACTGGTCTTTCCAGCTAGTTGTAATGTGGTTATCAGTGCATTGTCTTCAGTATCAAAATCACTTAGTCATTACTACCTCACTTTGTGAGACTGGATTTGTTTCTATCTGAACTTTTCTTGTCGACTGTTTTGATGTACTCCTTTTAGGGTAACTTAATTTAGACATCTATACCTCGACTAGTTGACTTGTGGGCATTTCAGTTTTCACTGTTGTTTGTTTATTTCTTGTATTCTGTCATAGGCTATGAAGGTGGAAAATATGTTGAAAATAAAGGAAGAGTTTGATTACAAAAGTCTTTCAAGAAAGCTCGAGATTCAGGTGGACAAGCTTGTTGCTGAAAATGAGCGACTTCAGAAAGATTTTGAAGACGAGGTTGAAAAATTAAATCTAGAAGCTCAGAACAGAATATCTGAAGTTGAGAGGAACTTTGCAGATGCATTAGAGGTTTGTCCAACACCTTATCTATATGTCATTGTGACTACGTCACATTTTCTTTATTGGCGTATAAAAAAAAACAACTAAAATGCTCAACTGCGGGTAGTATCCCCAAGGAACGTAAATATTTTTCGCATCTTTTTCAAAATTTCACCAAAAATAATCAACAGATGGGTCTGTTCTTGCAAATAGTAGTCTTTGCTTTTGGTTTCCTAGACTGGTTTAGGCTGACTCTCTGATTTGATGATTAACCCGTGTAGAAGGAGAGGTTGAAATGCCAGATGGAATACATGGAGTCTATCAAGGAGCTGGAGGAGAAGATGGTTTCAAATCAGCGCAAACATAACCGAGATGGCTTCTTTGATGATAAACACATTGAAGAGGTACTTCTCCTGCCCCACATCTTGGCACTCTGGGTTGTTAGTAGTGGAAACCCATGTCTGGTGATCTAAGCAAGCACTTCCTGACCACTGCAAGTCATGCTCGTTTTCTCTCCATAAACACTGGTATCTCCGGGTACATATTACACTCACTGCTGTGTCACACAGTGAATATGCAATTTTTAAAATTTTGAAGTGTTACCTTTCTCAGTCTGTGATACCAAATGGTTTTGTTGTCTGAAACAATTTGAACTCTGAATTTCCACTAGTATCTACCATCCATTGCTTCTGTTTTAAGATCTATACTAGTCTCCTATTCAGCACAAGTTAATTGTTCTAATGAAAATTCATCCAGTAACATCAAGTGCTTCGTAAAAGGAAGTTTCAAGTAGAGATGAGTTCTAATGTACCCTTTCTTGTTATTGCAATATGAAAATAAACTTATTCTGAGCTGTGTTTCATACTTGTGCATATGCGAGCGCATATAATCTTCATGGTGGCAAATGCAATATTTAGACAAACTCTCTTTTGCAGGGCCTGGGTTTGTCAGTTGAGGAAGCTTCTGAAATCAAAAGGCAACTTAAAGATGAAATTTCTCGAAGAAAGGCACTTGAGGAAGATGTTAACAATCTCAAGAGTCGATTGGCACAATGTCTACAGCCTAGGGTATCTTCTAAACATTAATTGTTATTAGGGATTGTATATTTGAATACCTGTCAGTTTTTCACATTGTGTAACTTATAATTGCTTTGCACTCGGATATGATATATCTAGGAAAATGGGGGTGGTGAAATTCTAAGGCTTCACAAGGATCTAGAGGATGAGGTTTGCGAAAAAAAGAAACTTGAGGAAGAAATTATAATGCTTCGAAGTCAGTTACTGCAAATGACTCTTGACACCGATCAGGTACTCTTTTTGTGAAAACTAAGCACATCTTGCTATTCTTTATCTCATGAGATTTACAATTTCAAAGGTTTTAACTTGGAGGATATATATAAGATCCCTGCTACTACAGAAGTAGAAATTTACAATTTCAAAGGTTTATATACATATGTATATATACACACACGAAAAGTAGAAAATAATGAGAAAATACTTCGCAATATTTTTAGTATTGTGAGGAAGCACCTTGTTTAGTCAGTTTAAAAAGATTATATTTGTTAGCATGAAATCACTATCACATAGGAATGTTCATCGGCGGAACCTTTGATCACATGTTTTTCCTTCTGCAGCCAAGATATCTTGACAGAGGTGCATATAGAGATTCTTTTAATGGTTTAAATTCTCTCACATCTCAAGATCAGAATCCCCATTGTAGAAGCAACGGAAATCGGCAGAAGGCATCAGCTGCCACACTATCTGAGCAAGGTAAGGGACAAACTTTGAGAAGGTCTAACAATTAGTCTATGAAAGTGGAATTGCACATTTCTAATTCATCAACTCAACGACCAAATCTACAGTGGGGTTGCAGAAGATATTGTCTCTCCTGGAGTCAGATGATGCCAATGTACGCATTCACGCTGTGAAGGTGGTGGCTAACCTTGCTGCTGAAGGTGGATTTCCATCTTTCTCTTGAAACTTCTTATCAGATGTGAATTGAATGTCATCCCATTTTCTGGGAGCATGTCTGTATCTTCATAATTAAATTTCTCAATCGATATGGCTGGGATGGATATGTGGCCTTTGTTTGTTTATGTTGGTGTTGCTTTTGTGTTGTTCAAGTTTCAGTTCATTGACTGTGAGTGCTGCTACTGCTCTAACAGTCTGGTACTGATCTTTACTTAGTTGAGTGTTATCATTCAGGCGGTTGTTCTTTGGGGTTTCTAATAGAAGAGCACTTGCTGCTTCTACGTAATTTCACTTACCAAAATCTTGCAAAGGTCTTTTCAAGGACAACAATCGGTTGCTCTGTTTCCTCTCTGAGTACAAAGATTGTCCCTCTTATGTTGGAGAAGAAATTTATTGCAATTTCACCTTTTTGAGTAGTTGGAACAGATGTCAAAAGTTGTCCTCTCAGATGCTTTAGAGTATATCACTCCTGTCAAATTCTCCTGATAATTCAATTGCCGACTGTTTATGAAGAAGTTGAGTCGTTGGCTTCTCGTGGAAGGAGATATAGGCTACTTTGGCAATAGGATGGCCTATAAAGATAGTAAATTCATAGCCTAAATAAAAGGTTGATGGCGAATAGTGATAGGGACGCCTAAAATTCTTACGGCTTTGATGTTTGACTGTCTTCATGTTGTTGACAAGTGAATGAAATATTAGAGAAAGCCGACTCTTTTTCATAAGCAACAACACGATGGTTTGGTGCTTGTGACAATCCTTTTATCCCCGATTCTTGGGTGGGATAGTCCTGTTGGAACTTTAATGGTTATTTTCTCTCATTTCATTGTGTTTAGAATTGTAAAAGTTCCTTGTTTTTACACTTAATCAATGTTCTTCTGTATGCACCCTACAGAAGTAAATCAAGAAAGGATCGTGGAAGCTGGTGGTCTTACTTCATTGCTCATGCTCTTGAGGCGGTATGAGGATGAAACTGTCCGCAGGGTAGCAGCGGGTGCTATAGCCAATCTTGCTATGAATGGTAACAGCTGAATCTTCTTCTTCCTCCCACTCCTTAAAATCTTTGCTGTTTGAGGATTTTCTATGGGGTGAGCATTTGTTCAGGGTTCTGCTTGACTTCCATTGTTTTTCCTTTTCGTTGCTTTGGCTTTTGTGCAGAAGCCAATCAAGAACTCATAATGGTTCAAGGGGGAATCAGTTTGTTATCTATGACAGCAGCTAATGCGGAGGATCCACAAACGCTGCGCATGGTTGCTGGGGCTATTGCAAATTTGTGTGGCAACGGTACATTCAACTCTCTAGCCTGATCCCTTTGCTTTGAATCCTCACACTCTTTGTTTCGAATATGGGATCTCCAGGATGATGATACATGAAGTTCAGTGCTTGATGTGGGAAGCCTTTATTTTATAAACATCATATGGGAACCCATTATTAGCTCCTGCACCTTTGCTAAGTTCTGTGCACTGGCTTCCTACTTATCATTTGAAACTTGATGTCACATGGGATGCATAATTTTATGCAATCTAACACTGTCATCCTAGTTCATCTTTGATATATCATATCAAAGATTTGATGATGATAGCATCGGTATTGGGAGTTTAGTTTCAGCTTCTTGGATGCTATTGAATTACCTACCTTCCAAAGTTAACTGATAATTGCTACTTTCATTTGACATCATTGAGGACAAAGGAGAAATATCACAGTTTATTTACCTTTGAGATGTAGGAGTTAAGAAAAGACTTAATTGACATGTTCCATGAGTACTTGCTAATAGCTCGTCTTTGTAAATCATCCTGCACTTGCCATTGTTGTTTCCAAAATCCACTTTTAAATGATGATCTACTCCCTGTATTTTAGAAGCAAGCATTACAGTGCTTATAGTGCTTCTCAAAGTGATTTATAAATATAATATGCAGATGTTGAAGAGAAGTGTGGTCACTAACAAGTTTGGCTGCATTTAATCTTAACTCATAAAGATGCAAGAACGGCAGCGTGTCTTTGTGTATGAATGGAGTTATTTTGCTAGGCGTATGAACCTACTTTCGTGTTATTATTATCCTCCTTTTACCAGTCAAAAGGTAATTAATAGTAGACCCTTGATGTTTTATTATTTTAAAAGCAAAACAAAACTATGCAGATTTTACCTCAGTCAGGGAAAAACCTCCACAATTGAAGCAGATTTGTAATCAGCAACCCCTAAATCCCTGGTGTTTGTCCCAGCACCCTCAGATATTGACTAGAAGTGCGATCAAGTGAGTCATGGTATCTAACTCCTTGAACTCAACCTGAACACGTGCTGCTGAATGGTTGACTCAAGCTTGATTGTGCTTCATGCTTAAGCCCAAGCTTGACTGGATGTGATGATCCAAAGGCAACCAGTGCTCAGTTAGGAAATCAGGTCATTTTGGGTCAGAGACTGAATTAAGTGTTGCAATGCTTTTAATGTGAGAACTTTAATATCTTTCATACATAAAATATCATAGTTGGAAGTGCCCTGAAAACGTAAAAGCAAGCAACTACTCTATTAAGCGAATGTTTTGACTGAGTTAAATATGCTTTAGCTTGGCTTAACTTTAAATTCGAACTTGACTCAAGCTGTTATTTTCAATAACAAATGGAAGCTCAAGAGGATAGGGAATCTTGATGAGTAGCTATGAATAGCTCGAGCCATTTACACCCCTGGTGAATCTTGGTATTGGAAATAAGCACATGTAAACGCTGGTCATTCCTAGAGAAATGATGGGACCTGAATCACCAGGCATGATTGCTATCATATGTACATTTATGCCATTGTTTTCTTGCCAGGGCTGTTGAAACGGGCTTGTGGCCAAGTTAAGAAACTAGGGAAATTTGATTGCTGAATAGTGAATATCGGGAGTAGAGGCCCTTAGATTCATAATCTTTTTTATCCCCCTTAAATTGATGATAAGGGGAAGGGGTGGTGGGCCTTGTAACGAGCAGCAATGACCCGACTTTAAGGTGCTTATGTTGTCTGTTGGAGTATAATACAGTAGAGTACACTATATAGTTCAGTTTATCTAGAATGCACTAGAAGGTATTTGTGCCATAATACTGTTTCTTCAATCTTCCTGATTACGTACTTAGTTGGATGTGTTGAGAACAATATGTTCCTTGACCAGACAAACTCCAGCAGAAGCTGAGGACCGAAGGTGGTATACGGGCTTTGCTGGGGACTGTCAGATGTGGACATCCTGATGTATTATCTCAAGTTGCTCGCGGGATTGCCAACTTCGCAAAATGCGAGTCCCGTTTGGCTACACAAGGTACACCACAGATCTCGGGGCATGATAGTAGGTACAGTTACGTATATTGAGGACTTTTAACAGACATTCAATGCTACTTGAGTTACTACATGTAGTAACTATTTGCTAATGTTTGGTGCTATTTATCAAGCACGTGTTTTTAGTAGCCTATTGTATCTCCTGGATTACACAAGAGGAAGAACAGTGGCTTCTGAGGGCTGCGGCATGTTGGTTAATGTGAAATAGTTTAAGTTTCTTATTGTTGTAAAAAATATTAGGTATGATCCGATATAGCTTTTGCATAGAGTAACTGATGACGGTGTTTCATTGCCAACCACAGGGATAAGGACTGGTAGATCATTTTTGATTGAAGATGGTGCACTTCCATGGATTGTGCACAATGCCAATGATGAAGCTGCTCCAATTAGGCGCCACATAGAGCTTGCTCTGTGCCACTTGGCACAACATGGTAAGGAAATAATCTCTACCTCCTGGTATGTTGCAAGTAAGAATTTTAAATTGATGACTAGAACAAACTGCAGAAGTGAATGCGAAGGATATGGTTAGTGGTGGTGCCTTGTGGGAACTAGTTCGTATCTCACGTGACTGTTCGCGTGAAGACATAAGGAATCTTGCCCGCAAGACTTTGAACTCAAGCCAGACCTTTCGGGCAGAGTTAAGGCGGCTACGGGTGGAATACTAATCTGGTATGCAATGTTTAACTTTATTGATCAGTCAGGGAGATCGTGTACGCTTACATGCACTTTGGCGGGTGTCCTAGATGGTTCTTGTTCAAATTAGGGGAAATTGGCTGACATTAAATGCGCTAGCAGTTTTGGTTTTAGAAAGACGGATACCATCATGCATTGGTTCTGCCATCTTGTTGTCTAGCAGTGCTGAGCTATAGCAGGTATATAAAGTTGTTAGGTCAGAGGCTATGTATTCTTTTCGGGCTCGGGGATTGAAGAGAAGTCAATTTATTTTGACACTGTTTGTGTGAGGAGCCACTTGACATGTCATCCTATGTATATATAAACATTTGTTGTATCTGTCATGAGCAATGAGTATCATCATTCTTTAATGTTCGATCTTTCTCTGATGGAAGAACCCAAAACAAGGACTGGAGGGTTTGTGCTTGCGACACAGCTCTGTTCATTCAGTATCTAAGGGCTCTTTATAAGCAGGGTCAACAGGGTCATGGCTTTTCATCAAAGAATAGCTTCATTGATGTCATGCGTATCAGTTTCATCAATTTTCTCACTATCTGTTACCGATTGTTTTTCTTCTTTTTCGGTTCGTTGTTTTTGTTAAACTGGTGATTGTTCTATCAACGCTGCAATAACATTCTTTTTCAAACATTCTTTGCTGTAATTATGTTTTCTGTGTTACTTGTTAATAATTTCTTCAGGGACACATGAACGGTACTTAAGACATCATTTATCTTCATATTGTCTTCATTGATCAAAGCTTGCTAATGAGCGCAAATGTTAGGGTTGAATTTGAACCTTTTGAGTATGTGTTTTTCCTTCCCCGCTTAACTAGGTTATCGAAGTGATTCAGCAAGGTGTGTGTGAAAGAAGTATCACTGTGAATTGGGAAAGCATACAAAATACCGGACAGTCGATACGGACACACTTTCGAATTTGATGAGACTATGCCGCACTCGTGAATGCAATACTAGCAGCATGGATGAGATGAGCAGATCATCAGAAACCCAGGGAAGAGATGAACTTGTGTCGGGTACTACTTTGTGATAAGATGCATCTGGTACGGAAGTGTATCCGATGTGCGCTCTTTCCTTTTATTCATCGGCAATGTTGTAGGTAAATGCCCGGCTGTCGGCAGGCGACAAGCATGTCCTAGTCCAGCCCCTAGAGCAGCTTCCTCTATTGTTGGCATTGTTCAAGCAACAGCGACTGCATTACAAATCTCTTCCTCTGATACATCACGGACTAAGCCATTTTAGTCGGATTAAGTTCATGCTTTTATTGCCAATTTTGAACTCGCCTATTAAGAGAAAGTGCTCTTGCCAATTGGCTTAGTCTTGGTCCATCATGAATTCTGCATCTTTTCGTACAATTTTCTGGTGACTTGTTCTTCGGTATAGCGTCATCGTTGAGCCAGATTAAGTAAGTCTCTTCTAATTGCATTAAATCCTTTTTGGCTTACTAAATTAGGTATGAGAAAGTAAAATGGCGTGAATTGGAGGTTAGGGAGAGAGATTTTGGTTGTCATATATGATGATGGGAAATTTAAAGGCCCGCACTTTTTCCACTCTTATTGTCGCTAAAACACTTTCTCACGGTGTTTTGATAATATTAGCCTTTGTGGGTTCCATCTTTTTAAAGCATTTTCTTTTGGGGCAAGGGGTGTTCTGTTTATTTTCTTCTCTATTTTTTTCGCGGGTCTCACTTTCCTTCTTCTCATTGTCCCTCTTTGCTCCTTCTTTGCTCCCTCACTTCGACATTGCCAATGGCGTCGTTGCTGTGGCACTCCTCTGCCGTACTTGTTTGAAGGCATGGGAGTGATGCTGGGGGCTCATAGGCTTTGCTATCTTGATCTTGGCTTGTTCCTATTGGAAACTCTCCGCCAATTCTAGCAACATCCAAAGAGACGAAAAAAATAGAGGCGAAGCAAAGATGAGTGACGGAAAAGGGCACAACAACAAGGTTGTGAAGGCCCTTATTTTAGTGATTATAATAACCGGAGAAGAGACACTTTCCACGCCACGCCTGTGTAGCATAGGCCCTTATTTTAGTGATTCTCGAGGCAACAGTACTAGCGATGGTCAGAGCTTCGATGCGAGGGATGAGAAGGAAGACAATTTCGACAAGACCAAGGAGCTTAATAACATTAACAAGAATGATGGCGATGACGATCTTGGCAAACATGTCGTTCATGGTCATAATTAAGAGGTGAAGATGTAAGCGCTCCAACCTTCGGCCGGCGGGGACAACAATCTTCGGCCGAAAGCCTCTCTAGTTGAGGGACTCTCCGACTACTCGTCTCGTCCACAATAAGCCAAAACTGAAATCGAAGGCACAGCTTAAGAGGATTGGAATCGAGATCTCGCCGATCCCCTTCGAGTCAAACAAGGAGAGGGAGGCGTTCTTGGCGAGGAAGAAGAGGGAGGTCGAGGAGAGAGGCGAGGTCTAGAAGATGTTTGAGATTGAGGTCAATCAGTACACCAATGGAAGCACTCAAGCTTGCGGTCGCGATAATCGCACTTGGAACTGATGATGTGAATGATGATTTTGAGCTTGACTTTGTGAGATTCGTCTACTGAGAAATTCTAGGGTTTTTGTGTTCTTTTTTTACCCACCAAGATTGAACCCTGATCAGAATTGACAAGGAATAGAGAGAAGTAAAGGAGGAGGAGGAAAATGGGACTCAGGAGAAGAGATATAATAAAACAAATGGGACCCACTAACAAACAAAAAAGGAAAATACTTTTGTAGAATGACAATCAAAGGATGCTAAAAAAGGTGGATCCACAAAAGTTAATATTGTCAAAATACTATGATAGATGAGCCTTCTTAGTTACAATGGGAGTGGAAAAAGCGCGACCCAATTTAAATAGTAAAATCGATCCTCAAGTTCATGTACATATACATGGGGACACTTCAGAACAATAGAATAGCGACTCATGGGGAGAGCAAATGTATGCGAACTTATCAAATGATTTGATTTTAAACTAAACCCACTCTCGCGATATTATGTTGACGAATCTTGAGTTGCCTGGATGCAGTTGGTCAGTTCGATTGTAGAACCTTATTCACGAGAGGAAAAATAATACAAATCGAAGTGACATATTTGATGTGACATGACGACTTAGATGGTAATAATGCACTTTTGCATTGGTCATTAAGACCGACCAGCTGCGTAAACGCATGTTTTTTATTACATGAATTCAACATGATTTCGAAAACTTAAAGTCGAGTTTGGATCGATAGATACTCAAATCACTACACTAATCTTACGAGCTCTGACCATTGTCATGAAACTTTTCTGAGCTCAACAGCAAACGAGACATATATGGACGGACTATGGACATATTATGTCTTATTTCTTAATCATACTTAGACTCGACAACTTCGTTAGGTACATCCCCGTTTTAATTTTTGCAAGATTGAATATCTTTCAAGCCATGCAATGAATGAATCCTTTTCTATACTTCAAATATGTTGTTGCACCCGTTTCTTTATTACTTGATTAATTCCACAATTAAACAACTGAGCTACATGTCCTTATCTCAATTGTCCCGTTTATAATGTCATTACTTTTTGAGATTTCATATTCAGCTCAACACCAATTCCGACGAGTTCTTCTATGGAAAATTTTCAAGAAACCTCTTAGGGCGCGAGGAATATTATGAAAGAAGGATGGGATGGTGAGATTAATTTCACACCGGAAAATCATTGATTTCCAGATAATTGAGTCAATCCATTAAGATGATCTTAACATTAAATAATTTTCAATAGAAAATCATGCTAATTCCCAACATATCCCAATAAAACCAAATGAAAAATTTCTAGTTAGTGTTTTATGCACATAAAGAAAAAAACCCTAGAAACAAAGAAGCGATAAGAAGATGGGAAGAAGATGGGAAGAAGAAGAAGAAGAAGAAGAAGAAGAATTAAGTCAAGGATTAAACCCAGAAATCAACCAACAGAAAGAAAAGAAACAACCCCAACATGTCATACATGAAGCAACAAGACAAAAGTTGCAATTCAATAAGATAAAACTCACCTCTCTCGACCAGTGATTCACTCCCGAACTTCACTCCTCTGACCGATGCCACACCACACTTTGACTGTCTTTTAGAGATAGATAGAGAGAGAGAGAGAGAGAGAGGGTGGTGACTGGGGAGTTAAAGAGCTTGAGGTCGGATCAGTTTTGTGCCTTGGTCATCGTCTCTTCTTTAATGGGGAACTACAGTTGAGCGTATGCAGCCTCGGAAAGGAAACCCTTTTTGTTTTTCTCTCTCACAGAGCCAGCGCACGTGTGACCCATTCTTTTCTGCTGCAAATTTGAGATCAAACCCCCCATTCTCCATAGATTTGCTAAAAAACAGAAGAAAAGCAAACGAAAAAGATGGGGAGAAAAGGAGAGAGACCAACTTTTCACCCTTCATACAGCTCATCCTGGATTCAAGACCACAACAGGAGTTTCGCTTGTTTTGAATAGAAACATGCCTGCCCTCAAAAAGTAAAACTGGATAGCAATGATGAAGACATGTACAGAAACACCATCATCACGACAGGTCCAGAGAGAGAGAGAGAGAGAGAGAGAGAGAGAGAGAGAGAGAGAGAGAGAGGGGTTCAAATGATGATATGGGGAAAAAGATGGTACTTTGTGTGTGCAGTCATGTGTTTGGTCTCATGAGTGCCCACATTTGGTACTTATAAGTTATAACTATCCCCAACTTTGGGTTCCTCCTCTTTTTTTGAGTTTTAGTTTCCATGTTTATCTTTTCTGGGGTCCAAAATCTCCGTTCTTTTTGACAGAAAAGAGTGAAGGCATACATAGTTGTGACTTGAGGGATCACCAGAACTGCCACCATAAAAAATAAAATGACTGGAGAGAGAGAGAGAGAGAGAGAGAGAGAGAGAGAGAGAGAGAGAGAGAGAGAGAGATCTATGGCTACATTCTGCCATTTCTTCATTTTGAAGCTATCTGGAAGAAAGAGAGCTACTCTGATCAAAAACCAAAACCCAACAGAAAAGAATCATCTTTTGAATATACACATCCTTCTTCAAATCAATTATAGGAGGCGAAACACCATATGACTAACATCACGACCACCACATAATACTAAGTAACAGGAAAAAAAGTAGAAGGAAGGAAAGGTCACTAGAAAGAAAGTCAAATTAAAAGAAAGAAAAAGAAAAAAAGAAGGTAGATCCGCAGAACACATCAAAAGAAAAATGGGGGTAAATCTGTTTCATTCTTTGGGTTAATTCAATAAGGAGGAGGGTGAGCAGCTCCCCAGTATGTCTCACCGGGCAAATTGCATGAATTCAATAGGTTTGGTGCAAAACCATGCAATAACGCTCCGTTCGCGTCTGCAGGCATTAGCTGCTGCTGCTGCTGTCCGACCATTCCAGGCGATCCCAACTGACTACCGCTCGGCACTGGCGCCGCCGCCCCTGCCTCCTCCTCCTCGAGTGGGAGCCTCTCGTAAGCGGCGTTCCCGAACGAAGCTGCCATTATCACCACCGGCCCCGACGCCACCAGGGGCCCCGCCACGTTCCCCCCGACCACCTGCCCCTGCCCGCCCGCCAGGTACACAGTCAGCCCTGTCAGTGCCGGCGGGGCCGGGGGTGGCAGGAACGACCCGGACAGCGACAGGATCTCGAACCGCCCATGCAGCGTCACCACCGCTCCCGGGGAGGCCGGCTGCCGGAGGGCGACGTTGGTGACGGTACCGCTCCCGCTCAGGATGCAGACCCCGCGCTGCCGTCGCCTCGCGAAGGTCGACATGCTCTCCACGATGTCGGCGCCGCTCGCGACCTCCACGACGTGGGAGCGGAGGGCGTTGGGGCTGTCCCGGGTTATGATGATGGGGGGCTTTGGCTTGTTCTTGGAACCCGCCGGCCTCCCCCTCGGCCTCCTCGAGACCTCTTTGCCTCCTCCTGCAACGGTTTCTTTCCCGTCGGCGGCAGTGGGGGAACCGGTGGCGGCAGAGGTGGAGGAGTAGTCGTCGCGATCCCGTTTCTGGCGGTGGCCGAAGCTGCTGTCGTTGCTGAGGTTGTCATCCTCGGAGTTCTGCTGGAGGTGGTGGTGGTGGTGGGACTGGAACTGGTGATGAGGAGTAAAGCTGCTGTGGAGGTCTCGGCTGAGGAAAGGAAGTGGAAGAGGACGTCCATGTGCGGTCACTGGATCCATTTCTTCTTCTTCTGGCTTAGCTTGCGGGTATCTCTTTTCTGTACCAGTCGGTGAATTATTACCCTTCACCACAATAAGAAGTCAGAAGCCAGAACTGCCTTGCATCTTTTCAAATCTTGCTTGAGAGCTGCTGGTGGGGATGAGCTACGCACACCAAATCTCGAGCTGAATTGAAGTGTGACTTCGAGTGAGATCGTGGAGTGGCGGTGATGGGGTTTGTTGTTCTGCTTAGGTTTCTCAAGTTTCTTCCATGAAGATGAGAGAGGAGGAGGAGGAGGTTGTCTTGCTGGTAAGGGTTTGGGGTTAGAGAGAGAGAAAGCTTTGCTTTGGTTTGGGTTAGGGTTAGGTCAATCTCTCTCTCTCTCTCTCTCTCTCTCCCTCTCTGTGAAGTCCTTTTGGGGTTGATGAGTTGCTTTTCGGGTTGGGGTTCGGACAGATCAGAGTGCGCATGGGCGGTGGAGCGGGACCCGCCCCCCCCTTCCTTCTCTCTCTCTCTCTCTCCATTTTGCAAGTGGGGTCCACCTCATTATTGCTCTTTGCTCAACTCCGGACTTTGTTTAAGGTGGTACAAGTTCGGCTTAACCACTGATGCATTATGCGGAAGATCCGGCGATTTGTTTTGAGATTGAGATGCTCTGATTCTCCCAATCTATGACGTTCTGCGAGATCTCAAGAACATTAAGCCTCGTCGTTCACCATCGATCGCAAGCAAGATGCGCCATCAGAGAACTAGAAAACTTCTTTGATTTCTGCCCTTTTTTTTAATGTAGTTTTCGACTGATTATGTATTTTTCAATATTCGATTGGTTCGATATGAGTTAATCGTGAAAAAAGCATATGTTTAAATCTCTCTTTTCGTTAAAAATACCTTTGAATGGCGGCACTTGCTAAGCAACGGTGACTTACTACATTCTTTTGAGAATCGATATCATCCGATTTCAAGGTGCTATAGTTTAAATTTGTTATCATATGCAGAAAATTACTGCACTTGATAGTGTAGTTACAAGTTACAACACATTAAAAGCACAATACATGGACAAATATATGAAATGGGCTTGATGGGATCAAAAGGTAAGGGAGGCGTGCAAAGAAACTTGTCAATATATTTATATTTTTCCATATAGAATAATAGAATCAATACGAATTAAGCTTTTAAATATGAGTTGGAGGTGAATTTTGGGCGATTGGAGTTCGAAGCTCCAGCCCTGGTGAATTGGCCGTGGTTTGTAAAAGCTTTGAAGAAATTGAGGGTTAGCAAGTTCGTTGCATTCAATGTAAATTCGAATCAAAAAGAGAAATGGTGAGGCTCACAACAAAATGGAAAGACTGATCACCTTTTTCTTTTCGTCATTCACCCTCTCATTAAGGATATTAAATTGTGATCACAAGCTTTGGACTCCATGTCCTTAGACCTAATCATGGCAAGTAAATTACGACCATGCAGAAGTTAACCGCAGATAGATAAAACTATGTTTGACAATGAGCTTATGGTGGGTTTTTTTTTTCCCCAATATCATCTACTTTCGAACTAGTAATTCGTGAACCACCGGGGGTTGCCCAGTGGCCACCATTCCCACTTGGAAAAGGGGGAGGTGGGGAGTTAGATTCCCCACCTTCTCATGGAGGTTGGGGGTGGGGACGAGTGAGTGAGGGAGCAGGGTTTCGCAAATGGCGCACACAGTGTGGCTTGTATAATAGGATATGATAGAACTAGATTTAAAAAAAAAATCATCAAACCAAAAGTTTAATGTTGAAAAATCAGCGGAAACATCCTTAATCACATCTTTAGATAATCGTTTTTACAGTTTGGTCGGGATCGCGGACCGTGTTGAGAGAAAGATGGCGAATTTGTCGATCCAATGTGTAAGTTTGCTCTATATACACATTAGGACATGTAAGGGTGAGCAAGACAGACTGATCGAATTGGATCGAACTGATTCGGTTCCCGGCTACGCCGGTCCAATTCGCAATTCCATAAGATCGGAATCGGTGATTTTCGGTTTAGTTCTCGGTTCCGGGGGAACCGGACCACCCAGACCTGATCAATTATCTTTTTTATTTTTATTTTTCATTTCTTAAATGTAAACCTAATAATTTACCGGTTATTTTTCATTTTTTAAATGCGAACCTAATTTTAATTAATATATTAAAATTAAAGTTCGTATTGTTCATCCTTGCATTATTTACCGATTTCATTGGACATCCCGAAAATCGGATCGAATCGGACTGGCAGCTGATAGCTCCCAAGGACATGAGTCCCTCTCCATTGATCTGTGGAGCTCGAGGAGGTTGGAGATGAAGCAAAGCGTGCTATCTTCGAACAGAAGTTGTGGCTGCAGAGAGAGAGAGAGAGAGACATGGGGAAATGCAGAGAGGAGCGTGGGGGCGTTACGCATAGCTCAGAGACAATGTGGATCAGAAGAGTCAGAGCGTGTCTTAAGGGCGACTCTTTGATTCTAGGAAACTCCAAAAACTCCCCACCTCTAGACACCAAAAGTTTTTTTTTTTTTTTTTTTCTGTTCATTTTACTTTTCTATGAAATGATATTGATCGACGTCATTTTATAATATCATGCAATAACTTCTTAACTACAAGATGAGGTCGGCAAAGAGTCCTTTCGATGCACTGTTAAGTATACATGATTTCAACTAAGTTATTTTCGAAAAATTATGTATAAAACGAGAACTCTGTCGAACTATAATTATTTCTTTTTCAAGTAAGCTGATTAATAAGTACGTTTAACGAAGTCGTTAATGAAAATCCATACAAGAATCCTCACATCCCTCTTTCTCTTTCTAACATAACGTGCAGGCCTTGGTGTTGACGTTGAAAATGGTGATGAAAATGAACGAGGGTCCCCTGATTTTGCTTAGGGTAGGCCTCGTTTCTTTCTAGCTATTTTATTGTATTTTTATATTTATGCCCCCCTTCTTTCTTAACACCTCATCTTGATAAATCTGTCTGAAATTGCTCAATAATTTGGTGGGGTTTAAGGATCGGACAACTTTGAATGACATAATATCCCAGGATTTCTGCATCGCAATCTTGCTGAGCGTGTAAGCTACGAGCAATACAAATTCTTGTCGAGCTTTTCATTTTTTTAAAATGGATTTTATTCTTTATCGAGCTTGGCTTCATCTCAAAGTAGCTCGAGGATATCAAAGTGTATTAGGGTCTAGAAAAGAGGGTCTGAGATTGACTCGATTATCTTGATCTACTAGATTGGGTTTCGGTTCAAGAAAGTTGGGTTTGGTTGCATCACCACAATGTTTCCAACATGTCCCTAGCAAAAAGGCATTGCATTTAGGGTTTTCCAAGAGCATCGAGCCAGTGTATGCCGTTCGCTGAATTTAATCATCGAGTGACAAGTGTTATGAATTTTCTTATCTTCTTTGAAATGAATTGATAAGTTCGAGAGATCGCCAGTCTTGTGATATAAATATAGCAGGTGTCGGTGGGCTGTGCAGCGAACGGTATTTTGCATGCCGATCTTGAAGCATACAAGAATTTCTTACTAAGTGATCTTATTGGGGTCGCACCAATTAGAGAAAGGTGCAGTTGATAGAAAGAAAGCGTGTTAGGTTAGTCAATCCGGATACATAGGAAAATGAATCTGATCTCATCCTCTAAATGAAAACAAGAGGGTTTAAGATAATCAGTGTAAAAATCTTATTCTTATAATTCGCGTGAACTACAAGAAAAAATCTAATTCATAAAGAGACCTTCTATTTTCACTCATCAAACGAGCTTTTTCTCAGAAAATAAAGAAACACATAAAATCAAGAAAAACCAACTTTGTTTTTCAACCGTCATATCAAATGAAGGCTATACTTTAATTTTCCCTTCTCTTTTTCCATGGCCGGCCACTGAATTATTATTCTCTTTGAAGCAGTCCAGTTCCTAATGTGTAGAGCACTAATCATAGAGCCAGACCCAAAATGCTGCGTTGACTTCCTGCCGCAAACCGATATTCAGCGAAAGCGATTAAAGAGCCCACTTGATGATTTTCCTAATGCAAATTGTATGGAGAATCCTATGACTTTAACATTACCCTCCTATTGCAACGGACAAGAACATGAAACTTCGTTTGTCCTTGTCGGATATATATTACCAAGAACTTAATGTATGGGGAAAATTAAACCCATTACAAGAGATTATTTTTCCCCTTCAAATAAAGAAAATTATCCAACTTAACTATGGATTGCCTGCTTTGAATCTAATCGGCGCATGATAACACACGCGATTCCCACGTGCGACGGTCCTACCTAACCCAAGTCATCTCGATATAAGTCGTTTCTTTTGCCCGAATCAATTGCGTTACTACAATATGTAAATGCAAATATTTAAGATGTAGTCACATGATCTACTTCGCCACCAATTATACAGATTACATAGAGCCGTCAATACTGATTTTGTGAATGTTTTTCTTATCTTTTTTTCCTCTTTTTGTTTAGGGGAACATTTCTGGAGCTGAAACTCTTTGCACCCATTTCTTTTTTTTTTTTTTTTTTGATTTATTTCTTGTTAGAAAGTCTTAGTAACTTTTTATTTAGACAAGTCATCCTTAACTGTCAACAAAAATGGCTACACCTTTTGAAGTTAAGTGACTACGTAAATCAGTGATAAAAATAGATTTGTTTGATCAAAAGATTACACAGCTTGTTACGTATAACATACAAACAAAAACTTATTTCTTTGGACTGACCACGAGTATCCTAAGTATACGTTTCACGAGAAGCATTAATTTGGCCAAACCTTTTTTGGCTGCTTAAATTTTCAATGGTTGGATGCCCAAAGTGTTGTGGTTGCTTGATGTTCAGTTTCTCAACCTACATGCTCGTGGCCTGCAGGGCAAGAGCTTCCATGGAGTGCTTTGCAAGGTGCTTAGGACATCTAGTGCTTCTGGAGCAGAACTCCATTTGGTAATGTAACTTTTGAAGCAGAAATCCGTTTGGTTAGACAACATTACATTTTTACTTCTGAAGCAAATTTCTACTTCTGAAGTTATTTTTTAGCCAATTCCAAAAGTTTAAAAAGTTATTTCTCTTTCAGAAGTAGAAATTTCTCAACATCAATATCTTTTTAACATCGGCCTCTTTTCATTTTAAACGCATCTCTCTCCCAACCACACCTCCCCCGTCGCCACCCCCCGCTTGTCGCCGTGACCACCGCTGGCCGTCGCCCCCGCCTGCCGCGGTGACCACCGCCCGTCGCACCGTCCACCGTCGCCGCCCGCCGCCTACCACCTCCCATCGCCGCCACCGCCGCCCACCGTTACCAAACGAATTTCTGTTCCATAAGCAGAAATTTTGTCCCGTTGTCAAACGGTTTTCTCTGATCAGAAATCAACTTCTGGAGCAGAAGTAGAAAAATCAACTTCTGACCAGAAGTTGATTTCTGAAGCAGAAGTGTTGTCATGCGGTTTAAGAGGTAGAAATTTATTATCTCCTAAGGATGCTACTTGTTTTCTCTCTATTTTTATTAGCTAAGTAGGTGAAAATTCGAAAAGGAAAGAATACGGTTTAAGGGGTAGAAATTTATGTGATTCGATAGATTTAATCATCGTTCATGAGAGGAATTGGTGAGAATATTCCTTTTTCTTTTTGTAAAGCATATAACTTTGGTGGTTTCCATCAAATTTGACGGTACGGAATCATTTTACTAGATTCACTTTATTGCTTACTCAAAAGGACAAGACAAGAGGGAAGCCAAAAGTGGGAAAAACGTCAAAAAAAAATAAAAAATCCTAAACCTGTTGCTTGGTGCCAATTCAGTTCTAAACCTTTTACATTTGTGCCAATTGAGTCCATTCGGTCAATTTTGGTCTGAAATCGTTGACATTGACGCCGGTCGTCCTATGTGGCACGGCCGGCGCTGACAAGAATTTTTAAAATATTTTTTTGGTTTTTTCTTTTTCTTTTCAATACTTTTTCTTTTATTGAGGCCTGGCGAGGGTCACCGGCCACAGGTGAGTGCCGGTGACCCTCGTCAACACTGGGTGCCACGGCCTCGCCAGTGACGCCCTCACCTGGGGCCAGCAGGGGTCAGCTGGTGGTCCTCAATAAAAAAAGAAGAGTAAAGAAAAGAAAAAGGAAAAAAAGAAGAAAAAACCAAAAAAAATTATTAAGCAATTACTAGATATAAAAAAATATCCACGTCGGCATCAGCCGTGCCATGTAGAACGACCGGCGTTTACTTCAGTAATTTCTAGAAATTAGCCGGATGGACTCAATTGGCACAAATGCAAAAGGATTAGGATTAAATCGGAATAATTGAAAGGTTTAGGACTGAATTGACACTAATACAATAGATTTAAGACTTTTTTGACACTTTTCCCCGCCAAAGGCTAATGACTTACTCAAAAGCACCCCGAATCTACGTAGAAACAAGTTAAACATGGCTCATCCGGAGCACGGAAAATGCTCTCCATAACCATGGAGATAAAATGATGGAAATAGAGACAACTCATGTCTCCTTTCACAGTTCGAGAAGCCACCTTTAGCCAAAGGTGACGGCCCCAAAACTAGGACAAAGGCTACTTGGGTCTGTTAAATAATCATTTCCTTAAACAATCTACATCAGCACTCTTATCATGAATATGCAAAGAGCAGGGAGATTAACAAATTCCTCTTGGTTCTTTCCTTTTCACTTCCTTTCTTTTGCTTTCTCTCCTTTTCCCTCCAAACCCGATTAGCCGAACAAAGTGTTCATCGCTGTGCATGTTTATCCGAGTCTAGTCAAGATAAGGCAGGAGAAGGCAAGATGCAAGAACCGTGGAAGAGATGGACTCTTTGAAAATAGATTAAAATTTGGTTACAATATATAATTAAAAAGGGCCTAATTCCCTAAAGAAACTTTAGGTCTAGTCCTAATTATGTTCTGAAACTTTTTTGTTTTTCAGAGAAAATCCAAAAACTTTAGGGTCCAATCCCAAATCTACCGTGAAATTTTTTTGTCTGAAAATATCCAAACTTTGGGTCTCGTCCCAAATCTACCCCGAATTTTTTTTGGTCTAAAAAAAAAAAAATTACAAACTTTCAACCTATTCTTAAATCTACCCCATGGTCTAGTCTCAACTTTGATGTGGAATTTCACGTTGATTACAAATCCATATCAACAAAGTGACATGAAAAATTATTTCCAAAATGAAACCATTTTAGGATATGAAAATTAGAGATGACTAAATGTGATTTTTGAATAGGGGCTAATGGGGGCAAATTTGGGAATAGAGTAAAAACTGATGAGTTTTCTTTTAGACAAAAAAGTTCGGGATAGATTTGGGACTAGATCTAAAGTTTGAGGTTTCTTTTTTAGACAAAGAAAAGTTCATGGCAAATTTGTACTGGACCTAAAGTTTGAGGTTTCTTTTTTGGACAAAAAAAGTTTGGGCCAAATTTGGATTGGACTTAAAATAAGGATTTTTTAGGGAATTAGGCCATAAAAAAGGTTTAGGGTTTGATTACATTCTTTACATAATTATAATGTTTTTGCTTTTCTAAAAACTTGGCGACTAATTTTTACCCAATAAAAGCCATATTCAAATTGATGCCACCAAAGAACGTCTCCAACTCCACCATGGAAGCATCTAAAATTTGCCAAGAACCGGTTCTACTAATGATTTTGGATTTTTTTGGCTTTAATTGCACCTAAGTTTTTGCACCCTTTCTGCTGCAGTAACAGCTGCAATAACTCTCTCTCTCTCTTCTCCCTCTGTGTTCGTGTCGTGCGTGCATGGGCGTTGTTGCTGTGTGCTGGATGTCTGGTCGAAGCCACAAGCTGGCGTCGTCTCCCATCAAACGAAGACATTGCCTGGTTTGACCGCGTCGTGAAGAGTGCCTGTGCCTTCGTGCCTTGTTTGAACCATAATATTCCGCACTCTGTGGCTGTGGCTGTGGCTGTGTGGGCGAGAGAGAAAGAAAGGGAGAGAGAGAGAGAGATAGAGAGAGAGGCGTGGGAGGCGCTGACAAAAGGCTGGCTTCCACAGAGGAAGGGCACGAGAGGGTGCTTCAGATGAATATATGCAGACATAGGGTGAGCCAAAAGAAGGGTCCAATGAGATCTATGAATACAAAATTCGAATGACCAAGAAGATGAACTGGGGGAGGCAAGTGGGAGTGACTGACTAGATGATTCACTTCACACCAACCCCTTAAAGGCCTCCTTATCTTCTATCCACCTGTTCCTTCCTTAAACTTCGCTGAATCCCACGAACCCTTTGATGCCCTTTGTCGGAGGAGGTAGCTATCCTTCTGGGCATTGGGCTTTATATACCATATTCGACTCGACTCCTCGATCAGATGGATCATTTTTCGAATGTTGAAGAACGATCGGTTATTTCATGTAATTGCCGGTAAATTAAAGCGCTGGCCATGCAAAACTACTTGATAACTCAAAATGTAAGAGTGGATAACATTAAGGCGTGGTTAGGAAAAGTAAATAAAAGTTGGTAAAATATAACGAGAGTTTTTTTTTTTTGGTAAAGAAAATATAACGAGGGTTTTTTTTTTTTGGTAACCGAGGTGTCCGGACCAGCTTGCGCGCACCTCTACTATTCCTTGGGGGAGACTAGCACAGCAACCCACCGCCATGGCCCCCCACTTAAATCACAGGTGCTCAGCTGGGGAATCGAACTTGGGACCAGTGCGCCTACTCACACAATCCCAAGTGCGCCCTAACCAACTGAGCCACCCATGGGTGGGTAAATATAACGAGAGTTGATAGATAGAAAAACAATAAACTTGGTATGTAACTTAAATGAAAGATCATAACCAAAATTAGTGGGTAATTTAACTAGAGAAAAGTCTATAAGTCACTCTAATTAAGGTTGGTAATGTCTAAAATAAGTTGGTAAATTTAAGGCATTGCTAAGATATGCAAATAAAATTTTGAAAGTGGTAGAAAAAGTTGGAATATGATAAAAAAAAAAAAAATCAGTTGGAGTTTCAAATGAGAGTTGGTAATCCAAATATAAGTTGTTACTTTAATGAGAAAGAAGTTGGTGAGTCACGCTAATTTAGATTGACAATCTCTAAAAGAGTTTGTAAATGTTAAATACCAGTGCTAATAAAAGTTGTTGAGTTAATAGAAAAGTGGGTCAATTAAAAAAAAAATTAAACGTTGGTAAGCAACTCAAATAAAAGTTAGTAACCTAAACCTAGTTAGTAACTTAATCGAACAAAAGTTAGAGAGTCACTCTAATTTAGGTTTATAGTTCCACATAAGAGTTTTAAGTACAAAGCGTTTGCATGTTATGCAAATGAAAGTTGGTAAGTCAGTACAAAAACTTGTAATTGGCAAACTATAAAATGTTGGTAATCTCAAAAAAATATTGACAAATTACCAACAGTTACCTGAAGAAAAAGGCACACGTCATTTGTCACTAATAATTTTTTTTTTCACTTACTAACACTTTTTAATATTTGCCAGTACGGTAAAAAAAAATCTCTAATTTTGGGCATCGAACAATATAGAGTTCTGCATTTGCGTGTATAACTTGCTCAATGATCTACGGTGAGAAAAAAACAAAAGAGTTAGGTTTAGCTGCTGTTGTCCCTAAGAAAAAAAAAAAACTTTAGCTGTTGCCAATCTACAACATCATTGCCACTGCCAGTCTAATCTCTCTTTCTTCTCCCTTTGCTCGGTCCTCTACATTACATGCACGCATGCCAAGTTCTATCATCTTCCGCCGTCCAAGCTCCATTCAGTCATATGCATAGCTCCATGGAGAAGCGTTGCCGCTGTCGCCGTTTTGCCCTCTTTCCGGGGTTTAGGGTTCGTGTTTTTTTCCCCTTCGCGGAGTAATTTTTTGGCTTAAACTCACATGTGGGTAACCAGTGAGATGGTGAAGGCTGTCACGTGTTAGGGCAGTACCTAGTAGCGTCGCACAGCAGCAGCGTTGATGGTGCTGCCATAATATGCACGTAAACCTTTCTGAATAGTAAGACCAACTCTAACAATTTATGTCTGATTAAATTGCTGGAGCTTCCAAAGTTATATTAAAGCGAAATCAACCAATATTTGTTCTTCATCACAATCTTAAAAATGTTTTCAGGTTTCTACAAAAAAGTCTTCGCATAGCAAGGTAAACATAAATCACAACCATGGCGGATTCAGCCATGTACTTTAGATGTCTCGTAGCTAGAGTGAAGAGTTCATAGTATCTTGAGGAACCTGATCAACAATATAGATTTACTTTATCCCCACCACTATTAAATGCGTCATCCTCGTCAAGTTGGTTACTCTGCATAAGTATCAGCATATTAAGGACATTGTAATTATACAGACATCGATCCGAGAAAAAGATTATGGGTTTCACCAAATTCCAGCTCACCAATCGACCTATAAACATCGTATTCTTCACGGTGTTCCCTTGTAAAAATGTCAGTTCTTATCTTCCAAGTATGAAGAAATTCAGGAGCCCAAGAAAGACATAGTCTTCCCTTTCTTCACTTGAGAAGAAGGAAGATATGTAGCACAGAAAAACAAAACCCTAGAGGAAAGTGTTGGAAACCCTTGTCTTAGTCAATTAGCATCTTGACAAAATAATGTAAAACCCTCTAATCTTTTTTCCCATTAAACAAAGAAAAACACCACTAAAGCTAAATCCTAGAGGCCATGGACCACAGGTTGTTCATGTGAAGAGCACTCGTGACTTCGAATCTAGTGCTGCATGTTCTCGCTTTCTCACTAGCTGCTTTTGAGTTGAAGTGGGTTTTCGAGATTGCCATGCTCGATGAACGGCCAATCGGAAGCTTTCAAACTCGATTTAATTAATTAGGAAAAAATATAAAGGTTAAAGCATCGAGGCTTAGGGGGAGGCTTATTTTATTAGAGGGGCTTAGTTTAATTGATCTAGCCGACCGAACTGAGGTTGTCATGTGATGGATAGTGATTGTTTTGGAATCATTCCTGGTCATCCTCATCAGCCTCGACCGAGCCCTTTCACGTTTCTCGGATGTCAACGACTTACTTAGGTTGGAATCTGTTGATGCGTCTTATCAAGAACCTAATTTTGTGCTAAATTCCTTCTTTTCATTGGTTGAGCTCTATCAAATGGTCGCGTTTTTTGCTCGGTGCAACTTCAACCTTCCTAGTCTCATTGTCTAGCAAAACTTCAAGATGGAAATTTGATGTTTCAGATGATTTTCATCGAAGTGATGTAGAGGAATTCGAAAGAATCGGTGCTTTATTTTCCCAGATTAGCGACGACCTAAAAGGTTCTTGGATTTCTATTGGTGATATACATGCTTTGAGAATATGTTTCTACCCTTCGTTCTTCATCCAATCTCGGTGCGACTCCATGGAAGTGAACTTGCTTAAGGTTTGTTCCAAAAAAAAAAAAAAACTTGCTTAAGGTCATCTTTGATGTTTGCAATGACGGCTCAAGTACTTTATAGTAATCGGTTGCACTTGACTTTAAAATGGTATTTGTGTGGTCATCGCAATGTGGAAGCAGCCCGAGGTGTAAAAAGCTTGGGTTTGGAGAAGTGAAGGCGCGCGACATGATAATTAGGAAAAAAGTATCAAAAAAGTTATAAACCTATTGCATTTGTACTAATTCAGCCCTAAACTTTTCAATTGGACCGATTTAATCATAAACCGTTCACATTGGTACCAGTTTAATCCACCCGGCCAATTCAGGCTGTAACTCATTGACATGAACGATAGCCGTCCTACGTGACACTATTTTTTAAATAAATTTTGATGTTTTATTTTATTTTATTTCTTTCTTTTTTGTGTTTCCATTTTCTTTTGCCAATGGTCGGCTAGCCACCGGCCACAAGTCATGGCCAGTGAGGGTGAGTGCCGACGAGGTCGACCCTCGCCCTTGCCATATTTCGCGAGGGAGTCTTGTTGGCGCTCACCCTCGCCTAGGCGAGGCCAGCTCTCGCTGGCCACCGACAAAAGAAAAGGGAAACTCAAAAATGGAAAAAAAGGAAAAACTATAAAAATTCTAAAAAATGTCAATGTCGGTGCCGATTGTGCCACGTAGGCGACGTCCAGGTCGGTGATTTCCGGCCTAAATTCCGGATGGACTGAATTGGTACCAATTTGAAAAGGTTTAAGACTAAATTGGTCCAATTGAAATGTTTATGACTGAATTGTTACCAATGCAATAAGTTTATTGACTTTATTGATACTTTTCCCGATAATTAGCATGGTGGGCACATGGCTCCTCGCATCGTGCGGGCAATACGTGTGAGCCCTCGCTTGTTAGGCCTAGGACAATGGTTGGTGCCTTTGTTAACGCCATGTCTCACTTGAAGTGGAGAGACATAGCGATGCACGAATGAAAAAATCCACCCTTAAAATCACCATTTTAGTACTCCTTTTGATGAAGCCTTGAACCATATGGTTGCAAGCCGAGGGATTACAGATTGATGCCGGAGTCAAAAGGTCTCGAGTTCGATTCTCCATGTTCCTCTATTCTATACTCGACACATTTTAGTACGATCTCTTTTATTTAGCATCTATGCAGTGGTTCCTGCCTCTGTGGAAGTGCCAATAATCAAACAAACAAAACTTCAATAACAAGATATTGCTGCTAACAATTTAAAAATAATTCGGCCATAAGTGGGGAAAAATATATATTTTTTCATAGCTTATCATACTTATGGGATGCTAACTTTCTCTGGAGGAATCGTCTTCTAGGTTTTGTATGATGTTCGTTTTTTAAATATGTTTCTAGGCTTAACTCACTGGATTCTTGTTCCTTAAACATTCAAAAAGTCATCGAGGTTTAAACAATGCTTCGTCCTCCCACATGGTTTCTAGTTTCTACCAATTATAATCTTTTGACTTGCGTGGTTTTATAACGAATTTACGCTTAGATAAAGAAATGGGGTTTGGCAAGAGCAAGCAAACATAATGATTACTTACCTACTATGTCTTTCTTTAGTACTTTTTTGTAGGAAGTACGATATTTTTGTATATTGCAAAATAATCTATCAAACTCAATCAACTTGGGATGTGAGAAGTATATAATCTGCGTAGCCCTTTTGTTCATATAAATTGAAAAAAATTCTTCTCTTAGTGGTGTTGATGAATAAAATTCATGTGAGATACAATAGGGCCCATTGGGTTAGGCCCAGATCTTACACACGTGGAGAATTGAGATGAACATGTTTTGTTTGGGTGGTTCATGGCCTCTCCACCTCCTCCTCCTCTACCAGCCCTAAAATGGTGATCTAGTCCTAAATGTGCAACACAAGTTGTGCAATCATTCAGACACCCCCACATCTAGGGGTGATCGGTTCCGGTCCGGTCCGGTTCCCCTCAAAAATCGAGAACCAGACCAGTGGTCCCAGTTCCCAATTTTCCGGAACGGGGAACCGGACCTGACCGGTCCGGTCCGATTCCCGGGCGGTTCCATTGGACCCGAAACATGCCAAAAAAAAGAGGAAGCTATAACCTCATGCGAGCCGTTAGCCACACTGTATCCATATCTGTATGTGCGCCCACATGCACACAATTATATGAAAACTACTATCTAAACGCAACTGTTGCAGTTTTTCAAATTCTAAGCAACAACCAACTGAAGTTTGACCACATCCCTAGATCCAGAAAATTGTCTTCTTCTGATGTGGAAGTGCGTAGCAGTTAATCCTCTGATGGAGCAATGCCCAGGAATTAAAATGGAAAAAATGATGGTATCCAATAACACTTTATATGCATAAGTAGGAAATAACATAAAAATTTCGACCGGTCCAGTCCAGGTTGTTTGGTCCGGTCCTGAGCCCCTGGAACTGGGAACCGGATCGCCCAGCCACCGGTTCCAATTTTAAGAACCGCGAACCGGACCATCGCCCTCTAGAACTGGGAACCAAACCACCGGTCCAGGTCCAGTCAGGGCGGTCCCGGTCCGGTCGGTCCGATTTGCTCACCCCTACCCACATCCTCTAATAAACTACTACTAACTTCGTTTTGCTTAGAATTTGAGATCGGGTTTATAATATGATTTCTCGGGGATAGTTCTTTTGTATGCTCTCCAATGATTACGTAATTGTCGAACTTTCGATGCTTTCTCATGGATGAGGGCTGAATTCCCTTAAGAATCCCAAACTTTAGGTCAAATTACAATTATACCCGTGACTTTATTTTCAACAAAAAGAAAAATCACCAACTTTTACTATAATCTCAAATTTGCCTCAGCATCCAAAAATCGCCACTAGTTTCTTTAAAGTTATAAACATCCAAGCTAGCTAGAACTTCTTTATCAGAACATGTGTCGTCACCAACACCCTCATCTTTCGTCTAGGACAATTGCAGCCTCCATATGTTGATAATTTTGAAGAAACCGGATGTTGATGATCAGTCTCAAGATTTGGACACGGGGCAGATTTGTGATCAGAGTAAAAGTTTGTGAACCTTTTAAGATTAAAAAAAAAAAACATTGGGGGTGAATTGGAAGTGACCCTAAAATTGGGTTTTTTTTTTAAAGAAATTAGGCCCATGGAAGAGATATTCTTGTATGTAACTAGTGAAAAGGGGAAAAAAAGATGAGATTTTAATAAAAAGCTGATTATTGAGTGCGACCAGGCGATTTGCAGTTGTTGGGGGAAATTACCAAAAAAGTCCTAAACCTATTGCAATTGTGCCAATCCAGTCCTAAATCTTGTTTTTTGCCTATTGAGTCCTAAACCTTCTACAATTATGCCAATTTAGTCCATTTGGCAGGCTGGGGCCGACGTTGCAATTTTTTAATAACTTTTTGCTGTCCTTTTTTTTTTTTTTACTTTTCTATTTTTTTAGGGTTTGGCCTGGCAGCCCTGCCGGCCACCGGTCGAGGGCTAGCGAGGGCTCCCGACCCTTGCCCAGCCGCGGCGAGCCCAGTGGCCGACGAGGGTTGCGAGCCCCCGCCTAGCTGCGAGCGAGGGCTAGTGACACTCGCCGCGGTCGTTGCCCAGGCGAGGGTCGGGAGCCCTCACCCAGGGGGGACCGGTGGCCGGCAAGACTACCTGTCCAAACCCTAAAAAAAAAGAAATGTAAAAAAAAAAGATAGAAAAAAAGTTATTAAACTATAATTAAAATATAATTAAAATATTTTAAAGAAAATTGCCACGTCAGCGCCGGCCGGTCAAATTGACTAAATTGACATAATTGCAAAAATTTTAGGACTTAATCGGTCAAACAAAGGTTTAAGACCGAATTGGCACAATAGCAATAGGTTTAGGACTTTTTTGGTAATTTTCCCGCAATTGTTGATATCATTCACAGCAGGTAGGATGAACTGCAAATTTTTGACGGGCTGTGTTTTCCCCTACTTTCAATGGAGGGAAACTCTCCAACTAGTTTAAAATGAGTAGGTTAAGTACATTAGAAAAGAGGTATCCGAAAAATCACATATCTTTCCTGAGTTCCCAACTTCCATTTCTCCTATCGTACTAAACTACCCCGTTCATCGTAACTTTCCTTTATACCTCATTGTAATTTTCTTCCAATAATAGTAAAATTCTTTTAAGTTCTCGTAAATTTTTTGCTCCGCTGATCATTGCTTTCTTCAGCTATTCACGATTGTCTTCGCTATTGAGGTCGACTCATTCGTAACGTGGAACGTAATACTTCGTAACATTTTTTTGCAAGTGATAGTAAGTTCATTGTATCCTAACAATCTAAGTTACTAGTAACTTTGCTGCCGAGGTCGTTAGTAAACTAGCTAATTGATCGTAATTCCCTTAGGAATTCATAGTTTTCATCACTGATAGTACCTTTTCATTTTGTCTGGTACTCTGAGTAATTTACCTGTCGCATATGTTTAAGTTACTTTTCTCTATAGGATGTAATTTCTTCGGTCGTCGTAAACTCTGTACCTCCTATGATTCGTGATATTCCACAAATGACAGTAATCTACGTAAGCTCATAATAAGTTCATAATAAGTTCTTACAATCTATGGTTCGGTAATTTTCTTTACTCATCCCAACTTCTCTTACTTAAATGTAAGTTTGATCACTTTCGCGTCCTAACTGTCTTTTAGGTAAGTTACGACAGAAAATCGATTCTCCACGTAAGCCGATGCACTTTTAAAATAAACTTAATGATGAGATGACGGTCCATTCCTGCAGTGAGAGTAACGGTGCTCTATCAGCCATTAATTTCTTCAAAGAAACTTGTTCGTAAGAAAACTTGTTATGCTAGCACCAACCTTTCTCGAGTCGACGTGGCATTATTAAATGACTGGTAATGACTAGACGGCCACGTAGATAACTAGACTGCTTGAAATTCGCTTTTCAGGTCATTTACCACAACTCTTAGCAAAACGACGTCGTTTTTCAAGTGAGCTGTTAACATTAGATCATCGACATGCCACGTAGGACGACTGTCGACGACTAGGCGGTCATGTCAGCAATTTCAGCTGAAATTTAGCCAAAATGATTATATTGGAATCACACACGAATGTTTGGAACTACATCGACAAAATTTAAAGGTTTAAAACTGAATTTATATCCATACAAATAAGTTGGGACTGATTTGGTAGTTTTCCTTATTTATTTTTAATGAGCCATTCCGTTGTGTATCCCTATCTTTCTCTGCAATAATCTTCAACCACCTCTTGACTTGCGCGCGCACCTTCAAGGATGACTTGTAATAACTCCCGAATATTTAGGACACAGATGGCAATCATTCTGTTCCCAGGAGCTATTTCTGGCCAATAATAGATTTTTCTATCTCTATTCCTTGGACGATTTTCTAAGCAGAGAAACGCATTTGACAACATCACAAAATTTCTGTTCCTGAAACAGAAATTTGTTTGATAACAATATAAAATTTCTACGGCGAATGGTGGCCGGCGGCTAGAGACCGGCGGGTAGCCACAGACAATAGGGACGCGAGAGAGAGGGAGTGACTAATGAAAAGAATTCTTATTTCTATTTATGTTCCAGAAATAAAACATTAGAAAATTTATACTTCTCATTTCTATTCCAAACCTACTTCTGGTTAAATATTTGTCCTAGAAATAGAAAAATGAAATAATTTTACCAAACGGATTTCTGTTACAAACCTGTTTTCGGGAAAAAATAAAATTAAGAAACATAATAGTTATCATTCGCGCCCTTAGATACCATTACCCTTTGGCCAATGGATCCCTTTTGGGTTGAGACGTCAACTCCCTTCCATGTTTCAAGTTAATCGATCATCGCCACATGTAGTGAACTCCACTCAATTTCAGTCCATTCAAGACTAGGCTCAAGGAGTCTTCACTTCATTATGTCAAAGAAAGTTGAGATCTCCTGAGAGGGTGGAAGCAGCTTTATTATTTCTATTTTTCCATGACCTTGATGTGCAAGCCTTCCCCAAAGCTTAGAATCGGATTTCTCACCTCTCTTGACCGTCATATATCTGATCATATTCCAACAGATAGAAGATGTTAGGAACCATGTCGCTTTATTCCATCGAAGCCATGAACGCGATGATCCGTTTCCTGGGTGTCGGGGTCGAGAAAGGGAGACGAGTACCTGTATTTCGTGACCAAGACGTGCAGGAAAGTCACCAAGAAAACTCTCGTGTACTCCGCTCCGGCACATTGTGTTGGATATATTGTTAATATAGTCCAAATAGTATGTTCACATACAAGCCCAATAGGTGAAAGCATGATTTTTTAGGTCCATATGAGATGGAGCCCAATAGCTTACATATTAACTCTAGGGTTCTCCTAAGCTGGAGGTAACACTATTGAGCATTCCAAAACTTGATGTCTCTTGCTATAACACTTTAAGCAACCAAAAACACTCTCTACTCTCTCAAACCCATAACCTCCAACAATCTTAAAGTATTATATTCGTGTGTCGGATTTGAGCGAGTAAGGTGTCTACTTGAAGATCTCGTCAAGATGAACTCGCAGGTGTAATTTACTTTCAATTTCGACGGTGGGATTGGCCGGGATCTGAGTTTGAAGACTCGGGTGGCCGAAATCTGATTCAAAAACCCAGAAATTATAGCCAATTTCAGAGGGTGAAACCACTTGGGTTTTGTTCTACTCGTCGATATGAACGTTTTGAGTGGTCACTCGTGTCGAACGGAGGTCGAACGGCTGAGATACGGCAACCGGAAGTTTCCAGCGAGTTTCCGGCGACAAGGGCAGTTCATCTTAAGGTTTTTTGGGCTCTCCGGATCCTTTTTTTTTTTTTTTGGGTTTGTTTTTGGCAAGTTCTACCTCTACAGAGTGGTTTGATCAAGGTTAGGGGCTTTATTCGACTTTGTGAGCTCCGAGGACTCCAAGGTGCACTCTTTCTAACACTTTGCTCTGATTAAAATGGCAAAGCGTAGTTCCTATGATATTATAAAGATGCAATCATTTGATGTCGCTGAATTTCATGGTTGGAAATTACATGTTCAATTTGGCATGAAAGAACGTGAAATATTCTACACTGTATTGAGTGATTTTGCATCTGTGACGTCCCGGAATTTCAAGGCTCATTCAATGAATAATATTGGACGGTTGGAATTGAGTGACGTTTGTCGAACGCGGAATTGATCATTCTGATGATCGTTAGTCGTCGATCGAAGCGTAGATAATTATAGTTCGATTAGATTAGTCGTGCCGTAATTAGTCTTCGCTGTATTCCTTCGCGCTCGCGTCGACCTTGAACCAAATATTTTGAACCAGTCCTAAAATCGTCAGATTACCGAAATACCCTCAGATATTATTCATATACGCCAGAAACAATTAATACCAAATGACCGCGGGCCCCGCATCATAAATGCATGGTCAAATCACCTTTTTTGACTTTTGGATAATTACCAAAATGCCATTTGACCCATGAAATTACCATTTTACCCCTCAAGACCATTTTCTCTCTCTTCCCTTTTCTCTCTCCTCTCTCTCTCTCTCTTCTTTCCCTTCAATTCCACGCTTGGCAGCCCACTTTCACGCCATCTTCATCCCATCTTCACTCCATTTTCATCTTCACTTCATCTTCTTCATCTTCGTCTTGTGTTCGTCGTCGCCATGGACCGCCGCCGCCCGCCGCTCGCGCCGCCGCCGTCCACCGCGCCCCTGCCTTGCCGCGCCGTCGCCGTGCCGCCCGGCCGAGCTGCTGCCGCCTCTGTTTGGCTGCTGTCCAAGCGCCGCCGAGCTTCGCCGTCGTCCGCCGAGCTTCACCGGAGCCACCTAGGACCCGCCGGACCTTGGCCAAAGCTCCGCCGAGCTTGCCGGCCGCTCGTTGAGCTCCGTTGTCGCCGTTTAGCCTCTGTGCAGCCGCTGTCCAGCCGCCGTTCGTCGTCGTCCGGTTGTCGTTTTGGAAATCCGACACCGTGGTTGCGTCCGGATCGACGAGGAGAGTCCGCAGGAGCGTCGCCGGAAAATTTGCCGCCGCTGCCGCCCTTCGCCGGTCGCCGCCGACCGTCGCCGCCAGTTTAGGAGTGAGTTAACCCCTAATCCCTGATTAGGCCGTTAATTGCACTAATTAGATTAATTAATTAGTTACCGTAATTAGATTAATTAGTTACCGCAGTTAATAGATAGTTACACTGGTTAGTTAGTTAACTGTGGTTAGATTAATTAGTTACCATAGTTAAATTAGATAGTAACCGTGGTAGATTAATTAACTGCTGTGGTTAGCTGAATTAACCGTGGTTAGGTGGAATAGTTACCATGGTTAATTGCATGTTGTTGTGCCTAGTTTGTGGTGTCCGATCGTGGATCGGACTGAGTGTTGATTGCGCATTAAATTGCTGAATGATCACACTAGGATCGAAATGCCATATTAAATGGAAATTGATTATTCGGGTGATTCATTGTGAATTTGAGTGTGAAAATGGCCATGGGCCAAGTTTGAGCATGAAATTGGCCGTGGGCCAGGTTTGAGCATCAAAAATGAGATTTGGCTTGAGAGCCGGTTTTAAGCGCGAGGTCATGCAGTTGTTTCACCGTGTCACCCTAACGTAACTGGGGGCACAGGCGATACCCTTGTTGGCATGGGTCGCCGCCTGATAAGTCTGTGTGCCGGCGACGTACAGTCCGGGATTCCACGGCTTATTGGTTGCCTGTCAGTCCGTGCCCGGCGATGGACCGTCCGGATAACACAGCTGATGAGAAGCCGGTCGCAACTGGTGTTGGTCCGTAGTCCCTCCTGGAATTATCCCTAGTGTGCTCGCCTTAGGGGTCTTGAGGGAGCCATCGGATGCCGTCGCTGTAACGTAGTAGGACGACGCCCGGTTAATCCGGAAGAGTACTAGCAGCAAGGCTGTGCTTTGGCGAGAGTGGGGTATCTCTTGGCCGGCTGACCGGAACGCGTTTGTTGCATAATGCATGATCATTGCTGAGTATTCTGGCTGATTGGTTGATGCATTGTTTATTCCTTATCATATTGTACCTGTCGCATGGCTCTAGGCGAGGTACGTTGCATGTGGTTGTTGTTCTGAGGTTGAGATTAGATCGATAGAATGGTTAGGTCGTGATCAACGTCCTAATCGGACTTAGGCGTTGACCTGCTGAGATTCATATCTCATGCGCTTGGCTGATCGCCTTCAGGTCCTCGTGATGGCCGCACGCCACGTTAGGTTTGGCGTCCCGATCGAACTCACGACGGTACTTCATCGCCGTCACGTCGCTAATTCTGAGGACATATGAGAACAACATGTCACGACAGTCTGGGTTGACGAGGGGTTGCCACACTATGTGGCACACCTCTTTAAGGCCTGGTTCATGTGTCGGACTGGTGTTCCCATAGGACCGATTTGGGGGTTTGATGTGCCCCTGGGTGCGGGTCCAATAGTCTAGACTTGGGACGCAACGGAGGCTGAAATGCCGGATGGGGAGATCGTGGACCCAGATCTGAGTTCGGAGGAGGATGATCCAGATTCGCCGCCTGGTTACCAAGGTTGACTCGGTGTTGTTGGCCCGAGGGTTTTTGGAGAGGCTGTGGAGGAGTTTTGGAAGTCTTTTGTTTATAGCTGGTAGTGTATGCGTAGTGTATCGGCTATAGTGCCCCTGACCCGATCCGGTATCTTTTTGTGGGTCTAAAGGGAACGGTCCAAGAAGGACTTGTGTAAATTATGTGTGTATTGTGAACTAATCAAGCAAATAATGAAAAGGGTTTGTTGTTGTTCGTTGTCCGGGGTAGTATTCGCTTCCGCATGTGCTTAATTATAAGATAAAAGAAATGGGTCGATGATTTGCCTGGGACATCATCCTTTGACCTGACGATAGAAAGGGATGGTCGCGCGCCCGGGGCTCGGGGCGTGACAGCATCCACCACTGAAGATGTGGATGAATATCAATAGAACAAAGATGAAGATTTTTGTAGAGATTACTTGTTGAACTCTCTAAATCCTCGTCTAGCTATGACTTATAATGAGTATAAGACGGCGAAAGAGATATGGGATCACTTGAACGTTGAGTTCCAAAAACAAGAGGCTCTCTAAAACTCTCCTAGTGGAGAAATTCTTTGACTTTAAGTTCAATATGAATTCAAGCATCACCTCTCAGTTAATTGAACTTGAGAACATGAGGAACAAGTTGAAAGATGATAACTCTGATATGTCCGATAATCTCTTTGTCGGTCTTGTATTGAGTAAGCTACCTGCTGTTGACACCTAAATTTTGATTGTCCTTAAATCATTTGCATAAAAATTAGAACTAATCTTTAGTTCTAGCAAAAAATAATTAAATCATTTTTCATGTTTAATTCAATTTGCATTTCATTTGCATTGAATTGATAGCAGACCAGGATGAGTTTAATTTGACATGTGACTGGACCAGAATTGGATTGAAAATTCGGCTAAAGTATTTCATGGGTGTGCCGAATTTTATAATGGGTCTTGGACCTCATTTTTAATTAAGATTAGCCCATTTTGCTCAATTAAAATCGAAAAGGCTTTAATTAATTGATTCAATATCCAAATGAAGCCTAATTTGAGCTCGGGATTGCGCGATTGAGCCCACAAAGAATTGCAATTTTTGGCTAGCCCATGAATTCCCTAGTGCCGAAAATTTCAAGCTATTTTAGAAGATTAGGACTCTTAATTTTCGGATTTTTTTATGATCCTACGGCTGTTATCCTATCTAGAGTTTCTAAACCGACGGGCTCGATTAAATCCCGCTTGTTATTAACCCTGGTTCTATATCTACCACATTATAATGAGGGTTAAGGGGTTGGACATTCAGAACTTACGAAAAATGGGTGAGAGCATTGAGAGAAAGAGAGAGCACACGACCAAGAGAGTTCCCCGTCATCCTCCGCGAGCAGCCCTACGCCAATCCACCGTGCGCCGCCATCCTTGCTCTATTCGACCGGCGCCTGCCACCGTGATGATCCTGACATCTTGATCTATCACCAGCCGCTGACGGTGCGACAATCCAACACCTAGAGCTACCCGTCCAAGCCCCTCAAGTTGCTATCTCGTAGCTTGTGTTCCAGCCCCGTTTAGCCCATTGCGAAGGTGCTGTCCAGCAGAGTTCTCATTGCAAACCACCCCGAGTTTCGCCCTACGGATCAAGGTAATCCACATATACTTGTCAAGGTTGATTATAGGTCGATTCTTGACGATTTGCACGCTGTTTTGACGTATCATCAGTGCCGTTTTGATACTGTATACGTACTGTTTTCATGCTGTTTTGTCCAAATCAAAGCCGTTTTTGCATCGCTTATATCACTAACATGTGTAGATCTTTGCGGGAGCGTTAAGGTAAGTATTTTACTTAATTTTAATGCTGTTTCGCATAGATTCATGCTGTGTTGCTTGCTTTTTTTGGGGCGTGAATCATCAAATTTTTAGGAAAAATTCATGAAAATTTTTATGTATTAAGAACCCTAATTTTTATCATGATTTTTGAAATTTTGGGGGTTAATTGGACATCATTTTCAGAATATTTAAAAAAGGGACTAGATCTAAATTAGGAAGATATCTTCCTAATAGGCAACGAAATTTTAAACTTGGATAATCTTTCTCGTTGCCATTCGGGAATGATTCTCCGGTTTAAATCGGGAAAGATAGCAAGCTTGATCTATTGCCATTTAGATATGTTTCGTTATCTTTCGCAAAGCCGATTTTGGATTTAGTTTCCTTTCTCTCTCTTTTTCAAAAATTATAAGAAGATGGGGTTTGATTTGCCTTGATTGGTTTAATCGCTATCTTGAAATATCTTGTCTGATTGGATATTCTATCTAATATGAGTTTTCTAATAGACTTGAAGTTCCTAAAAAATTTAGAAAGATATGGTTTCTTAGAAATTATATCTAGATAAATCTTTAGGAAGATAAAGTTTCCTAGAAACTTCATCTGATTAAGTCTATTCTGAAAATGGTAGTTAATAGGATCAAATCGAGGATATTCCAAATGTGACCGAAGATTGCATCTAAAAATCTAAAAAATCTCAAATAAAATTCGACACATCCATGCATATTTTCGAATTTTATGATTGCTTATCTGCACATTCACTTCCATATCTTTGAGTATCATATCTTGCATTCATATTTGAGAAATCACTTGTATATCTTTACCTCATGCATATTTTAATTGCTAGAAAAGGTTAAAAAAAATCTGCTCACTTATGGTCTTGATTGCATTAAATTTTCGTGTATGATTTGAGCCTTTCATCATCTTTTTTTTTTTTTGAAAATCAGCATATAGCATCCATCCGTTCATATTTTCGAGTATCACCCATGCATTATCCATTTTTTCGAAAATCATGCATATTATTTCTGCATAATATATCTTGCATTTTTGCATGTCTCACATGTCGCATGTCCGTGTCACATTTTATTTTGCCATAGCTAGCATGTCATTCATATTCGATTAGTCTAATTTGCATGATTGAATTGTTTGATTGAGTTGCATGCTGTCTAAGGTAGATATAATTTTCGCATGTCATATATAGTCTTGTATGTTTAGTTTAACCAATTGCATGATCGTTTGCACGTCGCTTTGAATGTTGCATTAGTTTTATGTCATCTTGCATATTTGGCATAGCCCTTGCATGTTACGCATTGCATTCATCATAAATAAGTGAAAACATAAAAAAAAAAAACCTCACTTGAACGTAAGGAAAAATCAACCAAGCTTGAGTTGTCGATTTAGGATATTCCATGGAATTAAATGTACCGAAAGGGCGTTAGTTTCAGTTAACTAGCGTAACCAAGTCCCCGAAAACTTAATCTCTGGTTCGTAGAAGTAAGGTGTTTCTCCCGATACCTTACTTAGGTTTTCTAATCCACCTACCAAAAAGTGATTAGTGGCGACTCCAAATATAAATCATTTGAACATGACTTGAGTTGCAATTTGGTAGGGCTTGGGAGAGTCCGTACTAGGCTAGTCACAAATCGGCTTGGTAATCATTAACCTAAAACCACTCTAAATGATTTTTAGGTCGCGACACCTGCTGAATGGAGTTCTTTCAAGACTGAAATGTACAGATTGAAATAACAGATGGGACTGGATGAATTAAAGAGGTATATTCACATTGAGGATCAAAACATTACTAGAAAGAGTTTGGAACAAGTAGGACAACAAAAGTCAGTTGCCAACTTAGTTTCACACTCCAATAAACCTCAGAAAAGGTCCAAGTCACCAAAAGGTGAATCCTTTTCATAGTTAGAGCCCAAAAGATTATCTCCAAAAGGAAGAAGAAGGGAAAGTGCCATAACTGTGGCAAGTGGGGTCACTGGGCAACAGAGTATAAACTACCAAAGAAGCCAAAGAATGACACACCACAAAATGAGGCTAATATGCTAATTAGTGAATTTGAGCCTCAAGCCTTCTGTTAAATATGTCTTGAAATTTATGTACTCGGCCCGGTTCATCACTCGACCCGACATATTTTTGTGCTGCCCAAAAAGTGGAGAGAAAATTGAGATTTAGTTCGTGACGCGGAATCAGTACATTCTTTGAACAAAGTGGAATCTTATTTTGCCTCACCCGTGGACGTAGATCACCTTGATCGAACCACGTAAATCATTGTATTCTGTGTTTGTTTTTTCCGTGTTTATTACAACACCTTCATTGGAATGATGAAAAATGGAAAGGCCAGTGTCTCTTCTAAGTGGTGTTTGGATAATGGTGCTACTTGTCATGCTACAAATGACAAGAACCTACTCACTGAGGTCACAGAAGTGAAAGACACCGTTGAAAATTGCAATGGTGGTGAGGCAGTAGTGACTCATGCTGGAACTGCAGATTTGGTGCTTTCTTTAGGTAAATTACTAACTCTGAAACATGTTAGAGTAGTACCTTTACTTAAAAAGAATTTTATATCTATGAGTTTACTTGATAAAGCCGGTATGTCTTTTTCAACTATGAATGGTAGAGTAACTTTATCTATTAACTCATGTTATTTCGGTTGTGCATTCATGGTTAATGGTATGTATAGGTTGAGTTTAGATACTGATAGCATAAACCATGTGAGTTCTACTTTGATTGATCCAAAGTTGTTATACAATAGACTTAGATATGTGAACTATAGGAAAATGCAACATATAGCTAAACTCACAACATTCCATTGGATACTTCTATTCGATTTGACAAATGTGAAGTGTGTGCACAGGCTAATATCACTAGAAAACCTTTTAAGTCGGTTTCTAAAAGCACACAACTTCTTGAGCTAATACATTCTGACCTTTGTGACTTTAGAAATGACGTTACTAGAGGTGGTTGGAAGTATCTGATAACATTCATAGACGATTTTTCTAGATATTGTCATGTCTATTTGTTGAAATCAAAAGATGAGGCTTTTGAAAAGATTAAGATTTTCAAGTCTAGAGTAGAAAATCAACTCAACTTGAAAACTAAGAGGTTTAGGAGTGATAGAGGAGGAGAATATACAATGACAGGGTTCAAGGAATTTTGTGCTTCAGAGGGCATAATACTTGAAACCACTGCTCCTTACTTACCCCAATCAAATGGTGTTGCCGAGCGTAAAAATATAATGTTAACTAAAATGTTAAATTCTATGTTACTTACAGCTGACATGCCTTCCTCCTACTGGGGAGAAGCAGTTCTAACTGCTAATCACATCTTGAATAGGTTGCCACACTCTAAGTTGTCTATGACGCCTTATGAGATATGGCATAAGCGTCCTTGTAGATATGATACTCTTAAGACTTGGGGCTGTGTTGCTTATGTAAGAATACAAGATCCAAAGAGACCTAAGGTGGGACCTAGAACCATTACTAGTGTATATCTAGGTAGTGCATAAGATAGTGCTGTAGATAGGTTTTTGGATCTATCTACTAACACAGTGATAGAATCTAGAGATGCAGAATTCTTCGAGAATAATTTTCTCAGAGATCATGGCTTGAATGTTTCTGGATCTACAGATATGATTTCGGAATCTCCTGTAGAATCTGAAGCAGGCCCTTCTGACACTAATCCCACATAGTTGGCTATTGAATCAGTTCCAGTTAGAGTATCTACAAGAGAGAGAGTTCCCAAAAGTTTTGGTGAGGACTTTGTTACTTACCATCTAGAGGATGATCCATTTTCCTATTTGGAAGCAATGAGATCTAGGGAATCCCTACTGTGGGCAGAAGCCATAGATGATGAAATGAGCTCTCTGCTGCAGAACCACACTTGGCAGCTAGTCAATTTGCCAAAAGGGGCTAAGGCTATAGGTTGTAAGTGGGTATTGAAAAAGAAACTGAATAGTGATGGATCAATAGATAGATACAAAGCACATTTAGTAGCTAAAGGCTATAAACAGTAGAGTAGAATAGACTATTTTGATGTCTATTCACATGTGTGTCATCTATCAACTATAAGAATTCTTCTTGCTTTTGCATCTATTGAACACTTTGTAGTGCATCAAATGGATGTAAAGACAGCTTTCCTAAATGGAGAGTTAAATGAGGAAATCTACATGGAACAACCGGAAGGGTATGTCATGAAAGGTCTTGAGGACAAAGTTTGTAAATTGAACAAATCATTGTATGGTCTTAAACAAGCACCTAAGATGTGGCATCTTAAATTTGACAAAGTGGTAAAGAGTTATGGCTTTCAGTCTAGTTATTCAGATAAATGCCTTTACCATTGTTCTATGACAAATAAAACAGTCATCATTTGCTTGTATGTTGATGACATGTTAATTCTTGGCTTCGATCATTCTGTTGTGAGTGACGCGAAAGCTACTTTAGCTAAAGAGTTTCACATGAAAGATCTTGGTATTGCTAATACCATTCTTGGTATGAAAGTAAGCTTTGAAAGGCAAGTCATCTCCCTTAGCCAGACTCATTATATTGAGCAGCTACTTTCTACTTGGGGATACAGTAAATGTAAACCGAGTGAGACACCATGTGATTATAATAAAAGACTGAGTCCTAATGAAGGGACCAACGCGGATTAGTTAAAGTACTCGAAACTGATCGGTAGTCTCATGTATGCTATGAGTTGCACTAGACCTGACATAGCCTTTACAATTGGCATGCTGAGTCGTTTCACTAGTAATCCCAGTAAAGAGCATTGGAATGCCCTCAGTAGAGTGATGAGATACCTTAAAGGTACGAAAGATTATGTTCTATGTTATTCTGTTTATCCTCCAACTGTGGATGGATATTCTGATGCCTCATGGTGCTCAGAAATTCGACATAGTAAGTCCACAAGTGGATATGTATTCACTTTGGGTGGAGCTGCTATTACTTGGAAATCCAAAAGACAGACTTGTAGTGCATTGTCGTCTATGGAATCGGAACTTTTTGCTTTAGCTTCCGCTGGCGAAGAGGCAGAGTGGATAAAGAATCTGATTATGGATATTCCTTTGACTCGGCTAAAGATTAATTCTTTAAGCCTGTTCTATGATAATCAAGCAGCTGTCCAAGTCGTCAAGAATGCTCTCTTTAATTCAAAGAGAAGACATGTGAGACTGAGATATGCGTTGTTGAATTATCTGAGAGAACAAGGAGTTATCACCTTGATCGATGTGAGATTGAAGGATAACATGGCCGATACTCTCACAAAAGGTATGCCTACAGATCGATTATTCAAAACAATGGGGGAAATGGGGTTAAAGACTATGTAGACTAGTCTTAATTACCATTTACTTACCTTCTAAATGTATGTTTTGAATTATCGAATCTTCCTTTGTTGGCCAAAAAATGTTTTATCGATGTTCATGGTTGCTGACTAATTTGAAAAGGGTGAGTTGTGTCATTCCAAACTTGATGAAGATGACTTTAACCTAGTTCAAAAGTTCTACCTGGAAAGCTTGTGTCATTCCAAACTTGATGATACAATCTAACTAGGTTGGACTATCCTTTTTTGGTTAAATGATCTCATTCCAAACTTGATGCTAGATTATTTGACTTTAAGGAATTAGTAATTGTGACATTCCAAATTGAAACATAGAAATAGTTGTTTGCATAAGAAGCCTGTTGGTCTTGTTTTTAATTAAAACTTAAGTTGATGGCTCTTTGTAAATCAAACTGTTTAGGCCTTGTTCATAATTTTTTAAACTGGCTTGATGCTTATGAACATGATATTATGATGCTTTATGACATTAATATATGTTCTTCTCTGCCTGACGTTATGATGCTAAGTTCTTTTAGTAGAACTAGACACTTTTAGTAGATTATTCAAATGATTGAATTCATGATAATATGAAATTCTTATTCGACATTCTATAGAGGATGGCAGAGATGGAGGAGAGCTTAATGAGTGGGATCTTGACCGGGATGAACTACTTGATGAATGAATATATGTCATTTAGAGTGTGTGGGGACTTGACAGTTCACCTGCTATTGCCCATTTTGATGGAGTCCATTTACTTGAAACTTGCTTTTTGCTATCTCTATTTTGTGAATATTACTATGCTTGTTTCTTGTATTTGTAAGGCCTTGGACTATTTTGACTAGCCTACTTATACCTGACTGTTATGCATATGTTGGTTGTGAACTGATTTTGAGATTTATTTTGGTATGCTGATCTCAGAACAGATTCATGATCAGGATGATTCACTTATTTGGATTGCAAATGATGATTGAGTTTAATATTTTACTGCTAAAACTCTTTGACCGATCCGAGTTGATTGTCTTGGATTGAATGTGGATGATTCATATTTGTTTGAACATTACACTAACCACCGTATTGGATTGTGTTGTGTGGTGAACATAGGAGGAGGCTGTTGGATATATTGTTAATATAGTCCAAATAGTATGTTCACATACAAGCCTAATAGGTGAAAGCATGATTTTTTGGGTCCATATGAGATGGAGCCCAATAGCTTACATATTAACTCTAGGGTTCTCCTAAACTGGAGGTAACACTGTTGAGCATTCCAAAACTTGATGTCTCTTGGTGTAATGCTTTAAGCAACCAAAAACACTCTCTACTCTCTCAAACCCATAACCTCCAACACATTGTCTCATTCCGACCCGAATGGCATGAAATTCTTCAGCATGGCATCCGATTCGCGGTCCTGGAATTCAAAAGCCGTAAACAATTCAATCACACTTGGGCATTTTATTGGAAATTAGAAATCGAAACTGCCTGCGAGGACAAAAGTTCATGTGTAAGACTCCTCTAATCTTGTTCATTAGCCTAAACTTTTGGATTCCCCTCTTAAGTTCAACCTTCCAGCGCCGGGGATTAAACGTAGTAGGATCTTTGTGGGTCTCGAGATCCAAGTGAAAAGCAGAACTGGCTATCCAAACTGGCCAGCCCGCGGGAATCGTGTATCCTGCAAAGAATTCCAACCATCATCAAAGTTCTAAATATGATTTGGTAATGAAACTACTTGTCGATGTTGTCTAAGCAAATGGGGTAATTGTCTAAAAAGTCCTAAATCTATTGTACGGAGGCCAATTCAGTCCTTAACCTTTCAATTGTGCCAATTTAGTCTTAAACCTTTTGACGATTTGTTAATTTAGTCATAATTTTTTTTGGGGGTGTCAATTTAGTGCTCGGTAGCACCAGTGGTGGCTGCCCTCCCAAGTCCATGCGGAAAGGGTGGAAACCTTTAGAACTGCAATCAATCCATGAGTCTCGTAGGGGTCCGTACCCCCACAAAGGGGGAGGGAGTCGGCCCAATCATCCAACTCGCTCCAACAGATAGGACCTATTATTTGGATATTTGGGTGGAAGGACTACATTAACAAATCGTCAAAGGCATAGGATTAGATTGACACAATTAAAAGTTTTGGGACTCAATTGGCCCATCGTCAAAAGGTTTTGGACTAAATTGACACAATTGAAAGGTTTATCACTGAATTGACCTTCGTACAATAGGTCTCGGACTTTTTGGACAATTTTTCCCTATGCAGATAGAAAGCACGTGAATCGACTATTATGGAAGTGACCTAACGTTCCATTTCACATCCTCTTTTGTCCTCCTCAACAATCCAGGTGCGGAGTTACCCAACCTCAGAGTTTCATGTATTACCTGGCTTTTCGAACACCAACGTTAGAAAAGATTTTGGTAATTATGCTGATTGTGCTAAAGAATTAGTCCCTTTGGCTAGTTTTCATACATGAAGAGTGAAAGGCATCGATTTGTATTCATCCACGATATGGAGGAGTCCGGAGATTCTCTTCGCTTTAGTATGGCCTCATGCTCGTCCGGGAGAGGAGGAGGAGGAGGAGGAGGAGGAGGAGGAGGAGGTGAAAACCCACTAAAAAGATGATGAAAGGGTTTTCCTTACACATGATTTAATGTGTTGTCGGAAAAGCATACAGGGATTTCTTGCAACGCTTTAGGATTCTCTTGTAGGAACATTAGAGCTAATGTCAATGTCGCCGGAATGGGCTCGAAGCTGGTAAAAAGAAGTGCAAATAAAAGAAGGACCACGGAATCCTCCGTTAAGAATGCCTCTTTGCCAATATCTGCCGTGATGCGAGAGAGGAAGTCGTTGTAAGGTGCCTCCGGCGAAGAAACCCGATCTTTTACCATCTTTCGACTGACCGACAACGCCTTATTGCGGTCCTGCACAGGTCTAGATTCAGTAGTAATCTTTTTTCTATACTAAAAAATCAAGCTCTGATAAAAGAAACTTGTTCACTTCACCTTCATGCATTTGTAGAATATCGTGCCAGGTATGTTCAAAGGAAACGCCATAAGACCTTGAATAAACGAAAGAAATAAATCACCCAATTTCTCGGATGACTGCGTAAGATCATAACTCAACATTTGCCTTGCGAAGAATTCAATTGTCATCTAGCAAGAACATCAGAAGCAAATGGGTGTTAGATATGTCATATCGGATCACCCTACTTAGAGAAAAGGAGATAACGATTCAAAAGTGATGTGATCCAAAGATTTGGTCTTTACAGTTCCGGTGGCATGTTTCACATCGACGGATTCTTGGCCTAACCGACTCTTTATAGTCACTCGAGATGCTTCTTCCATCAAGGGAATCAACTTCTCCCTAAGGGCCTCCATGCCAATGTGCTTTAGAACCGTGCTTCGGGCATACTTATGGAAGTTCGGGATGTTGACGGTGGCCTCGCTCTCTTGTCCGAAAGCTTTGCAAATGAGTCTAGAGTCCATAAGTCAAACAGCTTCCCGTCTTGCTGAACGAAGAAACGGCAGAATTCCGGATCAGCCGACACTACTATTGCACGACCGGCCACGCTTGTCCGGAATGTCTTCCCATACCTGCGACGAAAGGACAAACAAGAGGGGCATTTCTAGGTACGGTCGAGAATTTCAAAAACAAAGTCAGCATTTTTCTTATTGCGAAATGGCCAGTGAGATGGTATGAGTACCTTTGAATTCTCTTCTTGAGGAATGGAATGAGGTCCAGAGAGTAACTAGGAACCATCAACTGAAGGGTCTCGCCGATGAGAGAGGGCCCCAAAGAACCAGGAGGAAGAACGCCGTTGCACTTAGGGTTCTTCCACCTGTAAATCCAGTGAGCAAGCCGTGCAATGATTAATCCCGACGCACACGTTCCGATCATCCACATCGCCTGTCTCTCTAAGAAGACCAGCGGTAATGGAGATGGAAAGTAGAGGGTGAAGTGAAGACCAATACAAGTTGTTCTCTCGCCCTGATAGAAATATCTCTCCTGCTTCGGAGATTTGTGATGTAAATGCTTCGCTCAAGTTGTGTCTTGTTATATATTTGCACAGGAAGCAATCATGTGCTTCCCTGGGAAAAAGCTCTACAAATCACAAGACGTTATGATGTAAATAGTAAGGATGGTGACCATGGGCCGGCCTGATTATAATAAGCGTAATAGTACTTTGGTCATCGATGGAACACGACACATATAACATCACAAATCATACGTTCAATGAGAGAGATATGTTAACTAATCCGTAAATAACTAATCCCTAAGTAATACATGTATGTGTTGCACATGGATTCATTAAGTATCCTTTTAAGGGATTGATGATCTCACGTACATGATGGACTCACTCCTACTTTGAGAATTTGCGAAATCAGCTCCCATACAGTATTGCACAATTGTTTTTGGTTGCTTGTAAAATGTAAGTAGTAGTTATAAGACGAAGTATTGTATTGCACATCTGAGAGGATTTGAGGATTACATCTTCTTTTTTATCGTAAATTTTTTTCTTGTGTTTACAGCAAAAATAACCGAGTCGTCGAGATAGACAATCACATGACTAATGCATGAACATTATTATGCACGTAACATATCGTTGACGACTACATAGATCAATATCAATATTAGCAATCGGTATTGACACACATCGGTGATACATGTTGACATCGGTAACATATGTTGATGGAAATTATTAATTAGTTGTTCAATACACGATGGCGAATGACTAATGATTATCGACACGGCCGCCGATGAGCAAGGGATAGTTGAAAGCATGAGAAATGCAGGGATACAATCACAAGTTCGGGATTACAAAAGAACAAAGAAATTGGGATGATGAAGCAATTGACAAGTGTTTACTACAAGTTCAAGACCACCAAAATAGTTGAAATCACGAAACCACTAGCAAACGTTCTTTGAGGAACAGTTACTACCAAAAGCAAGATCATGGGGTCGTAAAGCACAAGACTTTCGGAATAGAAGACCAAAGAGACAACAACTTGAGGACAAGATCAAGAGATCGTGAAAATGTGGGCACGAGACTTTCGGAAGTGGAGAAATACAAAAACAACCGCTAGGAACCGTTTGAGAAGAATGCAACCGCTAGAAACCTTTGGGAAGCGGTTACCATTGTAAATACCATTAGTCGGCTATTTGGAAAACCCCCTCACACAAATCAAACAAATTTACTATCTTTCAATATGTTTACTTTCCTGCACTGTACTTTTATTTTCTCCGACTCGCATCGTCGATTAAATTATGGCGTGTATCTTTATCCTGAGTGTTGCATCGGCCATTAAATTCCAGCTTAATATGGCCAAAAATTTGGTGGTGGGGTGATTCGATTTGACCAAGTTTTCCGTTGGATGCATGTGAATCATAATCATGCGATTGGGGTTTATGGTCTTGTGGACGGCCGATGTATACTGACCTGTGTTTTCGTGCCATTTATGTATGGACTCGTCCCTTGTAACTTCTACAAGCCCACCCAATCACCTTCCTATAAGCGCACCCATATAGAGGATGAAGTCATTTGGAAAAGGCATGTGAATTTTGGACTTTCTTTCCTTGTCACGGGCATTTATCACGGCCCGGCAAAATCCTCGACGGAGGATGGGCCGTGACACGATCAACCGGTCATGCCGCGATACATCACATGAATCAATTCATGGTCGGGCGTGTGGATCAACCAGCATCGATCCCACTTGACCGAGCATCACCCAAGACGGTCGAACGAATGGATCAACAGGCGCATCAGAACATAAGTCACTGCACGATGCAGTGGACGAATGAGATGAATCAATGCAAGATGCACGGATAGTACAGCCTGACTCAGCGCATGATGCAGCGCTCATTCCACATGAATCAGCGCACGATGCAGTGCTTGTTCCGCATGAATCAGCGCACGATGCAGGACTCATGCAGCATGATGTCGTGCATCATGCAACGAATGACCCGAGCGGCAGAGCGAGCGAGCGGGCAGACGAAGAGACGCTCGACCACCCAAGGGGTTGTCCACTCAATCATTCGGCCATGGGGGAGTCCAAAAGTCCCACAAGGGACCAGCCACAAAGGACAAGGCATGGGGAATTCAAACCATGCAAGACAAAGGAATAGGACGAACAGAAAAGGACGAAATAGGCCAACTGAAGGGCCACACGAATTCTGCCCTCTTGTATTATAAATAGGGGTGAACCCCCATATTGTAACACACCTTGTACACATCATTCACCAAGCAATAGAGCATTCTCTCCCCCGACTCTCTCTCTCTCTCTCTCTCTCTCTCTCGGTTCACTCTCTCTCTCTCCACCGATCATGAGTTGTGAGCGCGTGTGAACGATCCTCGGGCCAAGGCTTGATTCGGGCGAACATCACCCAAACATCCCCGAGTCGCCGTACGGTCGTGGTTCAAACACCACCATATGACAACTTGGTATCAGAGCAGGTCGTAGAGGTGTATGTGAGCTGTTGTACTGAGAAGAAGTTTGTGGTTGCCGGCCAAGTGCTCGAGAGAATGTCGGACGATTTCGTTGCTGTCATTGCTACTGGTGACAAGGTCGCCCATGACATGGGCGTGCCGGGTGCCCATGACATGGGCGTGACCCCCTCCCGAAGAACAAAGACAAACATTTAGCTACCTCACGTGGTGCTTTGTCCTCGTTCTAGGAAAAACTTGCCCGCATGAAGGTTGTCTTGGATGAGTTCTTCGACGAAGAGAAGGATAGGCTCGAGAATCTCAAAGAAGGACTCCGTGACGAGTTGAACACTGGCTCAAACATCGTTACTGGGAGAGTCGTCAAACGGGTCGACGCCCTGGACGCGTTGACTGACAACCTTCAAGTAGAACTCGTGGTTGTCAAAGCCAACTACGCGGCCTACAAGACAGCCACGGACAAAAAGCTCAAGAACCTCGAGGAGGAACTCAAGCCTACAAAACGGCCGTGGCACAAGGCGTCATCACCGTGATGCCGAGTCCCAAGCTGGACGTGCCCAAACCTCAACCATTCAAGGGAGAACGATCTGCCAAAGAGGTGGAGAACTTCCTATGAGCAATAGAACAATACTTCGATGCCATGGGAATCATGGATGATGGTGCCAAGGTGCGGATAGCCACCATGTACTTGTCCGAGGTGGCTTTGCTGTGGTGGCGTGGACGATGCAACGACGAGCGGCGTGGTGCGAGACCTATCACTCGCTGGCCCGATTGTGTTGCTGCGTTCTATGAGCAATTCTTCCTTGAATGTGCGAGGAATGAAGCCCGAAGCAAGTTGCGTCGGTTCTCACAAAAGGGAGACATCCACAAGTACGTGCGGGAGTTCTCCAAGCTCATGCTTGAGATCCCGGACATGATCGACGCTGAAGCCTTGTTCACATTCATGGACGGGTTGATACCGTGGGCAAAGATGGAGCTGGAACGTTGCGGAGTGCAAGAGCTGTTCAAAGCTCTCACTGTGGCTGAATCCCTCATCGACCTCCACCGGTACGACGAGCCCAAAGCCAAGGGCAATGGTGGGGGAGCTGATCCTCACCACAACAATGATCATGAGGGCGACCGTAGTCGAAGACCCGAGCGACAAACATGGGGAGTGGGGACGTCCAAGCCGTTCCACCCAAAGGGGAATCGTCCCCAAGGCAAGAAGCCGCCACCATCCCCGTGCTTCATTTGCAAAGGGGATCATTGGGTCAATGAGTTCCTACACACACACACACAAAATCAACTCCTTGCTCGCCTCGAAAAAGGAAAAGGATGAGCCAACGAAGCAGCAAGAGCCAGAACGACGAGAAGTCCGACTTGGGACCGTCAAGATAGTCGACCCAGCGAACGTGGTGAAAACTCCAGCTTTCCCCAAGAAGCCGTCCGCGAGCACAACGAGTCTGGCATTCATGGAAGTCAAGGTGCACGTCGGATCATGCAAAATGACGCTGAACGCCTTGGTTGACACGGGTGCGTCGGATATCTTTATGTAGAGCGAAATGGCAAAGTGCTAGGGTTGCGAGTAGAGCCGAACAGGTGATGATTTAAACCAGCCAACTTAGAAGACAAGTCGACCTTTGGCATAGCTCGGAAGGTGGATCTTGAAATCGGTGGATGGCGTGGCAAACTCCCCATCGACGTCATTCCGCTGGACGACTACGGCCTCATCTTGGGGTTGAGATTCTTCAACGAAGCCAAGGCTGTTAATATTGTGTCTCGAGTTTGAGTCTGATCTGATTGGAGAATGTAGATTGGTTTGTTAAACCGAATCTGTTAGAAAAGGAATTTTGAAGAATCTCTTGGAAGGGATTGTAAATATTTATGTTGAGATCTGTCTTTTATTTGGTTGGATAAAAAAACAAAGATTTGACCGAATAAAGGCAATCCCAGCTGAGATTGACTTTCCTTGCCAAATTACTACACATTGGACTCTTCTTATCAAAAGGCTGAATAAAGACAAAATATATGGGCACACATATATTCTGTGAATAAGAAGACAATTCATGGGTCTTTTGTTAGGCAAAAGAAGTCAGAGAACAGGGGGCGTGCATTTTGAGTGCTAGAGAAGAGAGATCTAGCGGTTCTCAGTGCAAGCTCAGTTTTGTTCGTGGAACTCCTTTAAGCGACAGATGGTGGTCTTTTTGACTAGGTACCGCACAGACAGAGGATAAAGAGAACCGTGGGTTCTTGAAGCCGCGCACGAAGAGACGTTATTTGTTCAGTCGTTTCGAGAGCAAACAAGACAAGTATCTATTTTCTCTGTGAGTTTTCTAAGTGAGTTTTCTGTGAGAGATTGTGAGATATTACTTGTGGATTTGCTTTCAGCTTAATCTAGGTGCGGAAAACGCTCAAGTGCATGAGCGATTGTAACTTCGATTCTCCGATTATAGTGGATTATATTGATGGCTCTCCCTATGGACGTAGGTACCGATATTCGAACCGAACCACGTAAATATCTGGTTTCCTTTATTATTTCTCATTTAATTCTCTGGTAATTTCGCATTGACTTATTTGCAAGATCCGTTAGCGTTTTCGCGTTATATCTCTACAATTGGTGTCAGAGTTATGGTTAGAGTTTCTAGAGTTGATTTGGGGCTTTTGCTTGTCTGATCATTGGCTAGAAATTTTGTGATTGCAATTATGTCTGGAGTGAAAGCAGAAATTGAGAAGTTTAACGGGAGGAACAACTTGGGGTTATAGAGCCTCAAGATGGAGGCGTTATTGGCAACTCAAGATTTAGCAGAAGCATTGGAGGGCAAGGCTAAGTTGCCCGAAATAATGAGAGATACTGCAAAGGATGTGTTAATGAGAAAAGCTAGGAGTTTAATCCTATTGAATTTATCAACTGAAGTGTTAATAGAGGTAGGCGAGGAAAACGATTGTGACGTCCCGGAATTTCAAGGCATATTATATGAATAATATTGGACGGTTGGAATTGAGTGACATTTGTCGGACGCGGAATCATTCGATCTGAGGATCGTTAGTCGTCGATCGAAGCGTAGATAATTATAGTTCGATTAGATTAGTCGCGCCGTAATTAATCTTCGCCGTATTCCTTCGCGCTTGCGTCGACCCTAAACCAAATATTCTGAACCAGTCCTAAATCGGCAGATTACCGAAATACCCTCAGATATTATTAATATACGCCAGAAACAATTAATACCGAATGACCGCGGGCCCCGCATCATTAATGCCAAGTCATATCACCTTTCTGACTTTTGGGTATTTACAAAATTGCCATTGGACCATTGAAATTACCAAAATGCCCTCAAGACCACTTTTCTCTCTCCTCTCTCTCTCTCTTCCCTTTCTCTCTCTTCTTTCCCTTGCTTTTCACGATCGGCAGCCCCCCCTTCCATCCTCACGCACACTTCATCTTCTTCCTCAAGCCTTCGCCGAGCCGCCGCCCGCCGAGCCACCGGCCGCCCGTCCCGCGCCCTTCCCGTCGCTCGCCGACCCCAGCCGGGCTGCTGCCGCCCCTGTTCAGCCGCTGCCCGTCGACCGCCGAGCCTCGCCGTCGTCCGCCAAGCTTCACCGGAGCCCCCTAGGACCCGCCGGACCTTGGCCGAAACTCCGCCGAGCTTGCCGGCCGCTCGTTGAGCTCCGTTTCCGTCGTTTGGCCGTTTTCCAGCCGCCGTTCGTCGTCGTCCGGTTGTCGTTTTGGAAATCCGACACCATGGTTGCGTCCGGATCGACGAGGAGAGTCCGTAGGAGCGTCGCCGGAAAATTTGCCGCCGCCGCTCATCGCCGGTCGCCGCCCGTTTAGGAGTGAGTTAACCCCTAATCCCTGATTAGGCCGTTAATTGCACTAATTAGATTAATTAATTAGTTACCGTAATTAGATTAAATAGTTACCGCAGTTAATAGATAGTTACCTAGGTTAGTTAGTTAACTGTGGTTAGATTAATTAGTTACTATAGTTAAATTAAATAGTAACCGTGGTAGATTAGTTAACTGCTGTGGTTAGTTGAATTAACCGTGGTTAGGTGGAATAGTTACCATGGTTAATTGCATGTTGTTGTGCCTAGTTTGTGGCGTCCGATCGTGGATTGGACTGAGTGTTGATTGCGCAATAAATTGTTGAATGATCACACTAGGGTCGAAATGCCATATTAAATGGAAATTGATTATTCGCGTGATCGATTGTGAATTTGAGTGTGAAAATGGCCGTGGGCCAGATTTGAGTGTGAAAATGGCCGTGGGCCAGTTTTGAATGTAAAATGGCCGTTGGCCAAGTTTGAGCATGAAATTGGCCGTGGGCCAGGTTTGAGCATCAAAAAAATGAGATTTGGCTTGAGAGCCGGTTTTGAGCGCGAGGTCATGCAGTTGTTTCACAGTGTCACCCTAACGTAACTGGGGGCACGGGCGATACCCTTGTTGGCATGGGTCGCCGCCTGATAAGTCTGTGTGCCGGCGACGTACAGTCCGGGATTCCACGGCTTATTGGATGCCTGTCAATCCGTGCCCGGCGACGTACGGTCCGGATTTCACGGCTGATGAGATGCCGGTCGCAACTGGTGTTGGTCCGTAGTCCCTCCTGGAATTTCCCTGGTGTGCTCGCCTTAGGGGTGTTGAGGGAGCCATCGGATGCCGTCGCTGTAACGTAGTAGGACGACGCCCGGTTAATCCGGAAGAGTACTAGCAGCGAGGCTGTGCTTTGGCGAGAGTGGGGTATCTCTTGGCCGGCTGACCGGAACGCGTTTGTTGCATAATGCATGACCATTGCTGAGTGTTCTGGCTGATTGGTTGATGCATTGTTTATTCATTATTATGTTGTACCTGTCGCATGGCTCCAGGCGAGGTACGTTGCATGTGGTTGTTGTTCTGAGGTTGAGATTAGATCGATAGAATGGTTAGGTCGTGATCAACGTCCTAATCGGACTTAGGCGTTGACCCGCTGAGATTCATATCTCATGCGCTTTGGCTGATCGCCTTTCAGGTTTTCGTGATGGCCGCGCGGGTTGAGCTGTGGAGGAGCTTTGGAGGCCGTGTTGTTTATAGCTGGTAGTGTAGCAGTAGTGTATCGGCTTTAGTGCGCCCTGACCCGACCCGGTATCTTTTTGTGGGTCTAAGGGGATCGGTCCGAGGAGGACTCGTGTAATTATGTGTGTATTGTGAACTAATCAAGCAAATAATGAAAAGGGTTTGTTGTTGTTTGTTGTAGTTCCTATTCTTTCTATCCCTGTTGTTCGTTGTCCGGGGTAGTATTCGCTTCCGCATGTGCTTAATTATAAGATAAAAGAAATGGGTCGATGATTCGCCTGGGACATCATCCTTTGACCAGACGTTTGGCAGGGATGGTCGCGCGCCCGGGGCTCGGGGCGTGACATCCCCGTTTTGGTATCAGAGCATGATTTGTGGAGTGACAAGGTGCGCTGGGTTTGGGATAGTTGATAGGAATTAAACCCTGTGCTTGTCTGTGCTGTTTGCTTGTTGTTTAGTAATAGACCTGAGTTCTCATTACGTGTTGCTTTGGGCGAGCAGGAGTCCTTACGGTCCTGCGGATGAGCAATCGAAGCCGGAGAGTGCCCTGAGGTAGGGCAACTCAGGTGGATCCCGATATGGAGAGGGATCGTGTTCCGGGAGTACCCACGGAAAGGGTAGCTCCAGTTGTTCCGGAAGCGGTTGAGAACCGCGTTCCTGTTGCTCGCAGAGGCAGAGGAAGGGCCGCCCGAGCAAAACCCAGAGTGGGTAGAGTGGATGAACCGGAAATGCCTAGAGAAGGGGCAGTGCATGCAGATCCTAGAGTGAACGGGATCCTGCAAGCGTTGGAAACCATGGGTAACCTGATGGGGCAGCAGATGAGGAACCAAGCTGCAGCTGCCATTCCACAGGAGGGTCCGTTAGCTGAAGACGGGATCCGCAGGCCGCAGACTCACAGATTGGTGGAGCAGTTTATGAAGCTTCAGCCGCCGAGGTTTTCGGGAACTGGTGACCCGGAAGCTGCCACCTCATGGATGGAGGATTTGGAGAAGGCCTTTGCCTTATTAGGATGTTCCGAGGAAGAGAAGGTAACGCTGGCCGTCTACCAACTGCAGGGTAACGCTAGCTCGTGGTGGAAGGCCACGTAAGGGAGTGTGTTTCCCGAGGGTGCGATCCCGGAGTGGGGTGCCTTCGCGGAAGCCTTCAACGGAAAGTACTTCTCGGATTGCGCGCGAGAGTAGAAGATGGACGAGTTTCTGCATCTTCGTCAGTATCAGTTGTCGGTGGATCAATATGAGGCAAAGTTTGCCGAGCTGTCCAAGTATGCGCCGAGGATGGTAGAGAACCCTGAGGATAGGGCGAGGACGTTCAGAAATGGGTTGAAGCCGGAGATCAAAAGTGTGTTGGTGCCGTTCAGCCTGAAGAACTACAATGAGCTATATGAGAAAGCTCAGCTGGTAGAAAGGGACATTGCGGAAAGGGCAACCGCATCTGGACCGCGGTTCGCTCCTGTGGTGAGAGATCAACGAAGGTTCGGTAAAGGACCGATGATGGGTAATAGGAACCCCATCCCGCCTAGCAAGAGGAACTTTGTTGGGAAGTCGACGTTCCGTCCCGACGTCGTGTGCTCGTTTTGCCGTCAGAAGCATGGGTCTGGCCCGTGCCCAAGGAGGCCAAGTACTTGTTTTGGTTGTGGCAGGTATGGCCACCAAGTTAAGGATTGTCCTCAGAGACAGATGGGAGGACAGATGCAACAAGGAGGTCAGATGCGAGGGAACATTCCGCAGAACTTTCAGAATCGACCGCCAGTGCAAGGAAGGGTGTATGCTGTCACCCGGGAAGAGGCGAAGGACTCGCCGACCGTTTCAGGTACGGTCTTATTGCATAACCAAGTAGCTTATGCATTGTTTGATTCAGGAGCTTCCTACTCCTTTGTTGCTGTTCAGTTTGTTAAGCTAGCTGGCATGAGTACAGAACTGTTGAGATCAACTGTTAGGATATCTACACCGCTTAAGGATAATGTTGTGGCTGCAGTAGGATGTCCTGATTGTAGACTGGTTGTAGATGGTCATGAGGGAAGGATAAATCTGATTGTGCTAGCTTTGTTTGATTTCGATTTGATTGTTGGTATGGACTGGCTCACTGAGCAAAGAGCTTTTTTGGATTGTCATAGTAAGACTATCCTGTTTAACCCATTGAATGGGGTTAGTTTCAAGTTTGTTGGAAATCGAGGGGGAACCTCGATCCCCTTAGTTTCGTCGCTGGAAGCGACTCGGTTGTTGGATGGAGGTTGCCAAGGTTATTTGGCGTCTGTTGTAGATGTGTTGGCTGAGGAGCTAAGGCTGGAGGATATTGCTGTTGTAAGGGAATTCCCTGATTTTTTTCCGAAGGAGTTACCTGGATTGCCGCCGGAAAGGGAAATAGAGTTCGTGGTTGAGTTAGCCCCTGGTACGGAGCCAATCTCAAAAGCACCGTATCGGATGGCGTTGTCGGAACTCAAGGAACTGAAGGTACAGATGCAGGAGTTGTTGCATAAAGGATATATCCGTCCAAGTGCCTCTCCATGGGGAGCGCCAGTTTTGTTTGTGAGGAAGAAGGATGGATCACTTCGTTTGTGCATCGACTACCGTCAGCTCAACCAGGTGACAGTCAAGAACAAGTACCCGTTGCCAAGGATTGATGATCTGTTTGACCAACTTCAAGGAGCTTCGGTGTTCTCCAAGATCGATCTACGGACGGGATACCATCAGCTAAGGATCAAGAGGGAGGATGTACCGAAGACAGCGTTTAGGACGCGCTATGGTCACTATGAATTCACAGTGATGCCGTTTGGTCTAACAAATGCTCCAGCTGCTTTCATGGACTTGATGAATAGGGTATTCAGTGAGTATTTGGACAAATTCGTCATAGTGTTTATTGACGATATCTTGGTATACTCTAAGAGCCCTGAGGAACATGAGCAACACTTGAGGACAGTGTTGGAGACTCTTCGAAAACACCAGTTGTTTGCTAAGTTTAGCAAATGCGAGTTTTGGCTAGCTCGCGTAGCCTTCCTTGGTCATATAATTTCTGGAGAAGGGATATCAGTAGACCCAACCAAGATTGAAGCGGTCATGGATTGGCCGAGACCGACGTCAGTGACAGAAGTTCGGAGCTTCTTGGGTTTAGCAGGCTACTACAGACGTTTCGTGGAAAGGTTCTCCGCGATAGCTTTGCCGTTGACACGTCTGTTGAAGAAGGACGAAAGATTCGAGTGGACAGACAAGTGTGAGCGTAGTTTTCAAGAGCTTAAGCAGAAGCTAACTACGGCTCCTGTTTTGACAATACCGTCTGGTCCTGGAGGATATGAGATTTACAGCGATGCTTCCTTCAAGGGACTAGGCTGTGTGCTTATGCAACATGGGAAAGTAGTTGCGTATGCTTCTCGTCAGTTGAGACCGCACGAGTTGAATTACTCGATGCACGATCTGGAGTTAGCAGCGATCGTGTTTGCCCTTAAGATCTGGAGACATTACTTGGTAGGAGAAAGATTCCAAGTCTACACCGATCATCAAAGTTTGAAGTATCTGTTCTCTCAGAAGGAGTTGAACATGAGGCAGCGCCGTTGGATGGAACTTCTTAAGGATTACGACTGCGAGATCTTGTACCATCCGGGAAAGGCTAACAAAGTTGCCGATGCACTGAGTCGAAAGTCAGCGATTGACCAGTTGATGGTCCGGGAGTGGCGTCTTCTGGAGGAGGTGCGGGATTCAGAGTTTAAGTTGGAGGTAGGCCGTCTGTCGAGTTTGATGGCTACATTGAGGATCGAGTCGGAGGTGCAAGCAAGGATTAAGACATTGCAATCGACGGATCCTGCCATTCAGAAAGTCCTTCAAGAGGACTCAGAGAAGAGAAAAGAGGATTTTCAGGTAGCTGAGGATGGAATATTAAAGTTCAGAGGACGTTTGTGTGTGCCGGCTGATGAGAGTCTTAGGGAGGAAATCTTGTCGGAGGCACATCGTAGCAGTTACAGTGTTCATCCGGGTAGTACGAAGATGTACCAGAATCTAAGACAGTATTATTGGTGGAGTGGCATGAAGACGGACATAGCCAAGCATGTGGCGAAATGTCTGACATGCCAGCAGGTCAAAGCTCAGCATTGTAAGCCTGGAGGATTGTTACAGCCGCTTGAGATTCCGGAATGGAAGTGGGAACACATCACGATGGACTTCGTGACAAGTTTGCCGAGGAGCCAAAGGGGCAATGATTCAATTTGGGTCATAGTGGACAGATTGACGAAGTCAGCACATTTCATCCCAGTGAGAAAAGACTTCGCTTTGGACAGGTTGGCAGATTTGTATGTATGTCTGATCGTACGTTTGCATGGTGTACCAGTGACGATCACGTCGGACCGTGATCCCAGATTCACTTCTACCTTTTGGAAAAGTTTGCAGACTGCGTTGGGAACAAAGCTGCAATTCAGTACGGCTTATCATCCGCAGACGGATGGCCAGTCTGAAAGGACAATTCAGACGCTTGAGGATATGTTGCGGGCATGTGTAATGGATTTCAAGGGTAACTGGGAAGGACAGCTTCATTTGGTTGAATTCGCCTACAACAACAGCTATCAGCAGAGTATTAAGATGGCGCTTTTTGAAGCATTGTATGGTAGGCCTTGTAGGACACCAGTTTGTTGGGACGAAGTTGGTGAAAGGAAAATCACCGGTCCTGAGTTAGTACAGCAGTCGTTGGATACAGTGAAAATCATCAGAGAAAGACTGAGAACAGCTCAGAGCCGTCAGAAGAGTTATGCCGACAAAAGACGCAGACCATTGGAGTTTCAAGTCGGTGATCATGTTTTTCTAAAGGTGTCGCCTATGAGAGGGACATCTCGTTTCGGCAAGAAGGGAAAGTTAAGCCCGAGGTACGTTGGGCCGTTCGAGATCTTGGAACGGATTGGAAATCTAGCTTAGCGTCTCGCGTTGCCACCGAGACTTGCTCAGGTACATGACGTATTCCATGTATCTATGTTAAGGAAGTACGAGCCGGATCCAGCTCATGTCTTGAGCTTTGAAGAGATTGAAGTGGATGAGCGGGTATCGTACGTGGAACGTCCGGTGAGGATCGAAGACCGGAAGGAGCAGGTTTTGAGAAACAAGACAATTCCATTGGTGAAGGTTGTTTGGTAACACCATGGAACAGAGGGAGCGACGTGGGAAAGTGAGGAGTCAATGAAGTCTAGGTATCCTTTTCTTTTTGAGGTGGTGTAATATTTTAATTTCGGGGACGAAATTTCCCCAAGGGGAGAAGAGTTGTGACGTCCCGGAAATTCAAGGCATATTATATGAATAATATTGGACGGTTGGAATTGAGTGACATTTGTCGGACGCGGAATCATTCGATCTGAGGATCGTTAGTCGTCGATCGAAGCGTAGATAATTATAGTTCGATTAGATTAGTCGCGCCGTAATTAATCTTCGCCGTATTCCTTCGCACTTGCGTCGACCCTAAACCAAATATTCTGAACCAGTCCTAAATCGGCAGATTACCGAAATACCATCAGATATTATTCATATACGCCAGAAATAATTAATACCGAATGACCGCGGGCCCCGCATCATTAATGCCAAGTCATATCACCTTTTTGACTTTTGGGTATTTACAAAATTGCCATTGGACCATTGAAATTACCAAAATGCCCTCAAGATCACTTTTCTCTCACCTCTCTCTCTCTCTTCCCTTTCTCTCTCTTCTTTCCCTTGCTTTTCACGATCGGCAGCCCCCCCCTTCCATCCTCACGCACACTTCATCTTCTTCCTCAAGCCTTCGCCGAGCCGCCGCCGCTCCGCCGCCGCCCGCCGAGCCACCGTCCGCCCGTCCCGCGCCCTTCCCGCCGCTCGCCGACCCCAGCCGGGCTGCTGCCGCCCCTGTTCAGCCGCTGCCCGTCGACCGTCGAGCCTCGCCGTCGTCCGCCAAGCTTCACCGGAGCCCCCTAGGACCCGCCGGACCTTGGCCGAAGCTCCGCCGAGCTTGCCGGCCGCTCGTTGAGCTCCGTTTCCGTCGTTTGGCAGTTTTCCAGCCGCTGTCCAGCCGCCGTTCGTCGTCGTCCGATTGTCGTTTTGGAAATCCGACACCGTGGTTGCGTCCGGATCGACGAGGAGAGTCCGTAGGAGCGTCGCCGGAAAATTTGCCGCCGCCGCCGCCGTCGCCGCCGCCGCCGCCGCTCATCGCCGGTCGCCGCCCGTTTAGGAGTGAGTTAACCCCTAATCCCTGATTAGGCCATTAATTGCACTAATTAGATTAATTAATTAGTTACCGTAATTAGATTAAATAGTTACCGCAGTTAATAGATAGTTACTTGGGTTAGTTAGTTAACTGTGGTTAGATTAATTAGTTACTATAGTTAAATTAAATAGTAACCGTGGTAGATTAGTTAACTGCTGTGGTTAGTTGAATTAACCGTGGTTAGGTGGAATATTTACCATGGTTAATTGCATGTTGTTGTGCCTAGTTTGTGGCGTCCGATCGTGGATTAGACTGAGTGTTGATTGCGCAATAAATTGTTGAATGATCACACTAGGGTCGAAATGCCATATTAAATGGAAATTGATTATTCGCGTGATCGATTGTGAATTTGAGTGTGAAAATGGCCGTGGGCCAGATTTGAGTGTGAAAATGGCCGTGGGCCAGATTTGAGTGTGAAAATGGCCGTGGGCCAGTTTTGAATGTAAAATGGCCGTTGGCCAAGTTTGAGCATGAAAATGGCCATTGGCCAAGTTTGAGCATGAAATTGGCCGTGGGCCAGGTTTGAGCATCAAAAAAATGAGATTTGGCTTGAGAGCCGGTTTTGAGCGCGAGGTCATGCAGTTGTTTCACAGTGTCACCCTAACGTAACTGGGGGCACGGGCGATACCCTTGTTGGCATGGGTCGCCGCCTGATAAGTCTGTGTGCCGGCGACGTACAGTCCGGGATTCCACGGCTTATTGGATGCCTGTCAGTCCGTACCCGGCGACGTACGGTCCGGATTTCACGGCTGATGAAATGCCGGTCGCAACTGGTGTTGGTCCGTAGTCCCTCCTGGAATTTCCCTGGTGTGCTCGCCTTAGGGGTGTTGAGGGAGCCATCGGATGCCGTCGCTGTAACGTAGTAGGACGACGCCCGGTTAATCCGGAAGAGTACTAGCAGCGAGGCTGTGCTTTGGCGAGAGTGGGGTATCTCTTGGCCGGCTGACCGGAACGCGTTTGTTGCATAATGCATGACCATTGCTGAGTGTTCTGGCTGATTGGTTGATGCATTGTTTATTCATTATTATGTTGTACCTGTCGCATGGCTCCAGGCGAGGTACGTTGCATGTGGTTGTTGTTCTGAGGTTGAGATTAGATCGATAGAATGGTTAGGTCGTGATCAACGTCCTAATCGGACTTAGGCGTTGACCCGCTGAGATTCATATCTCATGCGCTTTGGCTGATCGCCTTTTAGGTTTTCGTGATGGCCGCGCGGGTTGAGCTGTGGAGGAGCTTTGGAGGCCGTGTTGTTTATAGCTGGTAGTGTAGCAGTAGTGTATCGGCTTTAGTGCGCCCTGACCCGACCCGGTATCTTTTTGTGGGTCTAAGGGGATCGGTCCGAGGAGGACTCGTGTAATTATGTGTGTATTGTGAACTAATCAAGCAAATAATGAAAAGGGTTTGTTGTTGTTTGTTGTAGTTCCTATTCTTTCTATCCCTGTTGTTCGTTGTCCGGGGTAGTATTCGCTTCCGCATGTGCTTAATTATAAGATAAAAGAAATGGGTCGATGATTCGCCTGGGACATCATCCTTTGACCAGACGTTTGGTAGGGATGGTCGCGCGCCCGGGGCTCGGGGCGTGACAACGATATCGCAGCGTTGTGGGCAAAACTTCAAGCGCTCTATGTAACAAAGGGTTTGAACAATCGCTAATATATGTTGAAGAGGATGTTTCAGTTTAGTTATAATGAAGGTACGTCTATCAGAACCCATCTAGAAGAATTTAATAAACTCGTGATGGATTTGAAGTACGTAGGTAAGACTCTAGATGATGAAGAACATGGCATGATGTTGTTGGCCTCTTTACTAGAGTCATGGGAGCATTTTACTGATTCATTACTGTAGGGGCATACTACGATTACTTCGAAAGAGGTAAAGTCCGCCTTGTTTTCTGAGGAATGGCAGAGAAAGTTGTGAGATGACAGTCTAGCGTAGGATGTAGCGCGAGGACTAGTGATCCGAGGTAGAGACGAACGAAGAGATTCTGGAGGTAACAGACGGAAGAGCTGTTCTAAATCGAGGTCCAATGTTCAGAATCGTCGATGTTATCACTGTAATGAGGTAGGGCACTACAGGAGAGATTGTCCAAAGGCCAAGGGTGAAGGAGTTAAGGTGGAGTCTGCAGGCGATGGTAATATTGTTACCACAACAGATAATAGTTCTAGTGATGCCGATGTTGTCTTAACAGTCGCCACGAGTTCATCAGGTGATGATTGGGTGCTTGACTCTGGATGTTTTTATCATGTGACTTCTCATAGACACTGGTTTACTACCTATCAGTGCACGGAGTGTGGTAAGGTGCTTATGGGAAACGGTGCTGCTTGTGAAGTAGTAGGGATCAGAATAGTTCAGATTAAGATGCACAATGGAGTGGTGTAAACGTTGACAGATGTGAGGCATGTACCAGAACTGAGAAGGAACCTTATCTCGTTGAGTGCTCTTGACAGGTTCGGTTACCGAATTTTCGCTGAAGGTGGAGTTATTAAGTTCTCTCGAGGTGTGCTTACTGTAATGCGAGGAAAGATAGACTGCGGGTTATATATCCTCTAGGGAAGGACAGTGATTGGCTCATCTGCTAGATTCTCTGATACTTCAGGTCAAGATACAACACAGTTATGGCATATGAGACTTGGACACATGAGTGAGAGGGAGATGATTGTTCTTAGTCAAAGGGGTCTATTGGGAGGTCATCGAATTGAGAAGATGGACTTCTATGGTCACTGCGACATGGGTAGTCAGCAGAGAGTGAAGTTCAGTACTACAGTTCACCGGACTTTGTAGATTTTAGGCTGCGTTCACTCAGACTTATGGGGACCTTCTTACGTTTCGTCCAAGGGAGGTGCCAGGTATATATTCTCCTTTGTTGATGATATTTCAAGAAAATTCTGGATTTGTCTTCTTAAGCACAAGAGTGAGGTGCTTGATCGATTCAAGTCATGGAAGGCGATGATTAAAAAGCAGATAGCAAGAAAGATAATGTGTTTGAGAACTAATAAAGGGTTAGAATTCTATTATGATGAGCTTGGTCAGTTTTGCATAGGGGAAGGCATGGTGTGACACCGCACTGTTTTCGATACACTGCAGCTGGAATGAGTTGTAGAATTGATGAACAGAATTATATTGGAGAGAGCTCACTCTTTTCTCTCCAATGCTGGATTAGATGAAGATTTCTGGGCTGAAGCAGTTAATATCGCTTGTTGGTTAGTGAACAGATCACCATCACCATAAGTTGATTGGAAAGTTCCTGAGGAAACGTGATCAGGTAAGTCTGCTGATTACACCAAACTGAGAGTGTTTGGTTGCCCTGCTTATGCTCGTGTGAGTGATGGCGCGCTACGGTCGGGGGCAAGGAAGTGCATATTCCTAGGCTATGCACATGGGGTGAAGGGATACAGGCTGTGGTGCACTGAGAAAGATTCACCCGATTTTATGTTCAGCAAAGATGATACCTTTGACGAATGTACTCTGTTTCAGAAGAGGAGTGAGAGATCAATTGTGGAGAAAGATCTAGATGGTGTTCAGAAACAGGTGGAGCTTCAGGTAGAGCCTAGAGATGTTCAGAGTGTAGTAGATGTAATAGAGTCTGCAGAGTCGCTAGATTCCATAGCAGTTGACGGTTGTTCCGAGCTCACAGATGATGAAGCTTCGAGGTGGTCAGCGGAGGTGGATGAGATAGAGCGACAGTTATATGCAGATGTTAGAATAGATAATTTGGGTGCAGTAGAGACAGCTTCGGGTATGAAGATGTAGAAAGAGACTGCTGGAATGTTGCGAGTGACTCGAAAGAGTTACGTCGAGAAAGCGTCAAGGCCCTTCAACATACAGTTAAGAAATTGTGTAAGTACCCCGCTTGCTGCATATTATAAATTGTCTAGTATGTCACCGTGTACTTGGATGGAGGTGGAGCAATTGTCCTATGCTTCAATGCTAGTACTGTTGGTTGTCTGAATATGCTATAGATAGTACTAGGCTTGATCCATCATACGCAGTTAGGAAAATGTATATGATTAATCCAAGCATACATTGTAATGTTGTAAAGTGGATCCTCCTAGTTTTGTTAGGGACGACAGACATTGGAGTATATTTTGGGGAATGTAATTCAGGTAATGTGGTAGTAACTAGGTTTGTGAACCTGGGTCACGCAAGAAACCTGAAAGATGGTCGACTTCTGAGCAATTATGCCTTTACTTTTGTTAGTTGTTCTATGAGTTGGAAGGCGTCGTTGGGAGACACTGTGGTTTCGTTGACGACTGAGACTGGGAACATGGTAACAACAAAAAGAGTCGAAGATGCGGTGTGGTCTAACGATTTGGTTAGTGATGTTGACATAGGACATTCGGTTGATGTACCATTCGATAGAAGTCAGAGATGTCACTTGAGAATCAAGTTCATTGGTGACCGGAAATTTTGCCTTAGATATAACATGTCGGGAAAGAATGTGACCGAGAAGAAGTTTCTTACGTTGGAGAATCCTGTGGGCATGTAGACCGACTTCATTCCTCTATACAAGTTCAAGCTCTACTTGAGTTTGATAGGCGTCTATGGAGAGTGAGCGCTCGTCGGGGTATAGGGAGAGCAGCATGGATGATAAGCACTATTAACTTGGGTTCAAACGTCGAGCCAAGGTGGAGATTGTTAATATTGTGTCTCGAGTTTGAGTCCGATCTGATTGGAGGATGTAGATTGGTTTGTTAAACCGAATCTGTTAGAAAAGGAATTTCGAAGAATCTCTTGGAAGGGATTGTAAATATTTATATTGAGATCTGTCTTTTATTTGGTTGGATAAAAAAAAGATTTGACCGAATAAAGGCAATCCCAGCTGAGATTGACTTTCCTTGCCAAATTACTACGCATTGGACTCTTCTTATCAAAAGGCTGAATAAAGACAAACTATATGGGCACACATAAATTCTGTGAATAAGAAGACAATTCGTGGGTCTTTTGTTGGGCAGAAGAAGTCAGAACAGGGGGCGTGCATTTTGAGTGCTAGAGAAGGGAGATCTAGCGGTTCTCAGTACGTGCTCAGTTTTGTTCGTGGGACTCCTTCAAGCGATAGACGATGGTCTTTTTTACTAGGCGCCGCACAGACAGAGGATAAAGAGAACCGTGGGTTCTTGAAGCCGCACACGAAGAGACGTTCTTTGTTCAGTCATTTCGAGAGCAAACAAGGCGAGTATCTATTTTCTCTGTGAGTTTTCTAAGTGAGTTTTCTGTGAGAGATTGTGAGATATTACTTGTGGGTTTGCTTTGGGCTTAATCTAGGTGTGGGAAACGCTCGAGTGCAAGAGCGATTGTAACTCCTATTCTCCAATTATGGTGGATTATATTGCCGGCTCTCCCTGTGGACGTAGGTACCGACATTCAGATCGAACCACGTAAATATCTGGTGTCCTTTATTGTTCCTCGTTTAATTCTCTGGTAATTTCACATTGACTTATTTGCAAGATCCGTTAGCGTTTTCGCGTTATATCTCTACAAATGGTCGACGTACAAGGCAAGGCAATGATCACCCATCGATGGTACCATTGATCTTCGGGTTGACTGGCACCAAGAGCATCGCCACGATTCGAATCGTGGAAAACGAGCCGAGAGTGAACAAGCTCGAGGCCAAGCAAGCACAGCATCCTTCGGACAACCCAAGGGCAAAGCAGGGGTGTATATCAGCCTCGCATGAGCTGCCAATCCATGTCTTGTTTCCCAAAGTGGCCACATGGCCATGTGACATGGACGAAGCTGAACCAGTGAAAGAATCATCGGCGAATCCCCCTGAGGTTCGCACACCGTACAACCGACAGGACATGAAGCGAAGGAACCAGCGAAGCCGAAGGAAGGATCACCAGCCATCCACTCAAGCAAACGATCCCGAGACGGGAGCGCCGAAGACATCGCTTGATGCAGTGGGGAAGAATATCATGGCCCAGCAAAATCCTCGACTGAGGATGGGCCGTGACACGATCAACCGACCATGCCGTGATGCATCACATGAATCAATTCATGGCCGGGCGTGTGGATCAACCAGCATCGATCCCACTCGACCGAGAATCAGCCAAGACGGTCGAGCGGATGGATCAGCGGGCGCATCAAAACATAAGTTGCTGCACGATGCAGCGGATGAACAGGATGAATCAATGCACGATGCACGAATCGTATAGCTTGACTCAGCGCATGACGCAGTGCTCGTTCAACATGAATAAGTGCACGATGCAGGACTCATGTAGCATGATGTCGTGCATCATGCAACGAACTACCCGGGCGGCCGAGCGAGCGAGCAAGCGAACGAGCAGACGAAGAGACATGCGACAGCTCGACTCCCCAACCTTCTATAGCACGCCCAAGGGGCTGTCCACTCAATCATTCGGCCATGGGGGAGTCCAAAAGTCCCACAAGGGACCAGTCACAAAGCACAAGGCATGGGGAACTCAAACCATGCCAGAAAAAGGGAATAGGACGAACAGAAAAGGACGAAATAGGTCAGTTGAAGGGCCACACGAATTTTGTCCTCTTGTATTATAAATAGAGGTGAACCCCCCACATTGTAACACACCTTGTACACATCATTCACCAAGCAATAGGGCTCTCTCTCTCTCTCTCTCTCCACCGATCGTGAGTTGTGAGCTTGTGTGAACGATCCTCGGGCCAAGGCTTGATTCGGGCAAACATCACCCGAACATCACCCAAACATCCCTAAGTCGCCGGTCGTGGTTCAAACATCGCCCCATGACACATTTCTAAGAATCTTTAATTTCACTTGTTGGACTTGAAATTTTTCGGCACCTACTCGTTGCATTTTCGAAAATATTAATAGGCAAGTCAATGTCAAGCTCAGCATTCGAAATGCCATGATTTAGGCGCAATTTTCTGGTGATTTATATGAGAAGAAATAGCATTTTCTGTCGTGGAAAGCTTCAAGGGTCTTTAATATACACGTGGACGTATCAAAACGAACATCCTTCACTAAAAGTGACTTTTTCATGTAAATTGAATTGCGTCTTCTTCGAAATTGGCTAAAATTGGGAATTTTCGGACAGACCGAAAATTTGATAACCCTATTTTCTTTATCAGGAAAAGAAAAGGGATTGATTGTAAATAAACCGGCCGTCCAAGAGAGTTTGCCAGTGTCTTTAAGTGCCTAAGCCAAGCCTAACGTGATCATGACAAAGAAATGGTCATCAATTCTGGCAAAATGATGGGCCGGCCTGTGCATGCATCATTATTATATACTAATCGATATTGTCTTTACGGAGTGCTATATGGATTTCTAACTTGCAAGAGGTAGGTCATTCTTCTTCGGAAGAAAGTTTTTCTTGCGCATCCACTCGTTTTGCTTCTAAATTTGGATGCTATGCTTGACTTCTTCAATACCACGAGCTTTCTGAACACCCCCCCCCCCCCCCCCCCCCCCCCCCCCCAAAAAAAAAAAAAGAATTACTGTGATGAGTTTAGTTGTTGCACATGAGCAATTATGGATTAGAATTCTAGCATTTCAGGGAAAGTTACCAAAAAGTACTGGACTTATTGCAATTGTGTCAATTCAGTCCTAATTTTTTTTTTTCCAATTGAGTCCTAAACCTTTTGTATTTTTGCCAATTCAGTCTATCTGATCAATATTGACCGAAAATCGCTAACGTGGCTCGACGGATGCTTGCGTGGCATGGCCGACGCTGACGTGAATAATTTTTTAATTTTTTAAATATTTTTCAGTGGCTATGGCTAGGCTGCCTTCTCCCAGATCTGGGCGAGAGCCGTGACCCTCGCCCAATGGCCAGCAAGCTTCCGCGACCCTCACCAGCAACAGTGATAACAAAAAAAGAAAAGGAGGAAGGAAAAGAACAAATAAAAGGAAAAAGAAAAGAACAATAAGAAAGTTAATAAAACATTCGAAAAATATAAAAAAAATTAAAAAATTTGTCAACGTTAGTGCCAATAGCGCCATGTCAGGGATTTCCAGGTGATATTGGGCGGATGGATTGAATTGGCACAAATACAAAAAGTTTATGGCTCAATTAAAAAAATGGTTTAGGACTAAATTGACGCAATTGCAATAAATTTAAGATTTTTTTAGTAAATTTCCCAGCATTTAACGTGGCCCTTCATACTAAGTATTTCCTTGGAAAATTTAATATAGTGCTTGCGTCGTTCTTAAACTAATACCGTGAATTGAATGTTGCAACTCAGCAATTACGGGAAATTTTTGCATTACCCGTAATTCTCCCACCAAGTATTTTCTTGGAAAGCGTTTTATTTTGTTCTTTCAATGTTACGATGATGTTGTTGATTACATATAAAATGTGTTGGGAAAACTCCCTATGCATTTTGAAGATGACAACCTATTTTGTATATACTAATATGTGAATTTGAGCTTGCAGACGAAACATTATTTTCATTTACAAATTCGTACAAATATTATCTTAAGCAACCGGACACGTGCTAGTGGAAAGCTTCCTTACTAATACTCTGTAAATGGAGAATAAGATACTGAGCGAAAAGTGTTCGAGTTGGAAGGACGTTTGGATTTTAGGGCAAACGAGAGACGTGTAATTGTCGAGGTGCTTGGATAGTTGGATGGACCATATAAAAGGAGAACAAACTTGGATAACATGAGTACATCCATATGCTTGGAAGGACCTAAGCAAAGAAGGTGAACAGGTCGAGATTAGGTGAAATCGCCAAACATGGATGGATCGCATTGTAAAGGAAGTTCTCACTATAAACAGACTGGACATCACTCCACATACTTGGAAACGAAGACTAGGCTCTAAAAGAATTTAACTCAAATTCAAATTGCTACTTTGGTGCCAATTGCAGGCCTTAGAATCCACAGAGAGATGTTATGGAGAAGTTCGTAGAGGCAGTTTGGTCTATTTCGGGCAAGGTTTGTAAGGCCATGAATGTGGCACGCCCAATGACCACCATAACCAGAATATGAAACACTACATGATAGACAGAGGAATGGTGTGCACCTTATTTAGAATCCATCAAAAACTAATGCGGAACGACAACGATTCACGAGACTCGAGCGCTTCCCCTCTATTCCCGCTCGGAGCGTTGGCCGAATGAGACAACCACTCAAGAACGAAAAAGTATGTTCTGATTTCTGCATGTGCGGGCTAGAGGAGGGACTTGAGCCTATTTATAGAGTTTTCGGTTGTGAGCCCTCTCATTACGGGCCGGGCCAAACTCGGCCCATACTAAGCCAGCTCATATTAAACCGATTAAGAATCCTTATATCTTACCTTATTAAATCAACCCGTAAATGATCGGGCTAATGGATTACTAAGCCTCCAGAGCGGGCTTAGCTCGTGCCCTCCCTGGCCCCTACCAAATCGCGACGGGGTATAACGGATTCGATCTTAGTGTGATTGAGTGGCATGTGTATGTGTACATGCAAAAAGGAGTCGCCACCAGTCTTTGGGGAAGGTAGACCGGAAACCTTATCGAGCGGTCGGGAGAAGCCGTTCGATTCTACGCAACCAGAGATTAAGGGTCCGTGGACTTGGTTACGCCAGTGTTACCACCGACGCCGTTTCGATACCACGGTTGGGTGTTTTTCTAAAGTGCTCGTGCAGATGTGAATCTATCCTATCAATCACAATCAATGCATGTAATGTGAGCAATCATGGAGTCAATGACATGCTAATAAAACGCATCAAATCAAGCATGACATCCTTAGTAAAGCTCTAAGAGCTTAGAGAATGGAATGATTAAAGTTTGGGATGATTACGGGATAATTTGCCAAAAGGGGCAAAATCGTCATTTTAAGGGGTTTTAATCAAAACTAGGGAAATAAGCCTAATCTAGCCATTTCCCATTTTCTTTTAGGATTTTTTGGAATTTTTCTGAATTTTTTTTAATTTTCAAATTTTTTAAATATTTTTTAAATATTTTTTATTTTTTATTATTAAAAAAAACGTTTTCTAGACCGAGTGGCCCGACCAGAGCCAAGAGCACCTGACTCAGACCATATGGGTCCAGGTCGGTCTAGAACGACACAAACTCCATTTTTTTTTATTTTTCTCAAAAATTCCAAGTCTAACCCAAAATTGCCCACCAAGTGATCTTTTCGGCCCGTTTTCTTAACTTTTTAGGCACGACCAGCGGCAAGCCCGCACACCAAAGCGAACTACGACATACCAGGAATGACACAGACCAGAAAAACGCAAATGAAACTCACAAAAGCACGATAAAAAACTCGTAGGAAAAACCGGTGTTGGATGCTTCTAAAGACTTAGTTTTATTTTTTACCAAAATGACAGTTCGCGAAGGGGTTTTGTCGCCCTTTTTTCGGGCACCTCGTGTGTAACCAGCGGTAAACCTGCATACTGACGTGAACTACAATATGCAAGGAACAGTTCAAACCCAAAAAGATGACGAGATTACAAATCGACTCGAAGAAAAGCAGACTCAAATACATGGCCTTGAGCAGCCTTCGAAATTCTGGGTTTGAACCCAGGCGCGCAACTAGGTTGCGTGCCTGGTTTCAAGCCCCGATATTTCTCACCCGTGGCGTTTTCGAGAAAATAAATTTACTTTCCTAGAAACTCTCTAATGCAAGGTTTCCAGAACAGTGATCGACTCAAAAAAAGGTTATACATGTACATTGGAAACGCATCACAAAGGGGCCTTCGGGCTAGCCCAACACTTCGCAAAAAATTGACCAGGAGGCGCCAACGCTACTCTGAAGCGTTTTCACGGCCTCACACCTTGGTCCACAAACATAATTAAGAAAAACCCCTTATACTGTGCGAAAGTGGGTGAGACAAGGTTTCAATAGAACTTGACGGCCCGGAAAATGGTCCCCCGAACTAGCCGAAAACGTGCCGCAAACAGACACCCTCGCACTACCCAACACTTTGAAAAAAACTTCCTCTAGCTTTTCCAGCTCACCAAGGGGTTTTCTCGTGCTCGTAACTCGGCCCTCGTGCACAACCAACAACCAAACCAAACATCGGTACGAAGTACTACGTACGAGGAACAGCCCTAACCAAGAAAAAATTTAAAAAACGCACAAAAACACACCGAACGACACCCTCAGTCAGGGGTCGCATTGTTTTCTGGGGAAAATGGGTCAGAACCAGCCTTCTGAGGCCTCTTTGCGGCTTTAAAACTCGGTCCTTGGGTGCAACCAACGGCGAACCGACACATGGGTGCGTACTACTACATGCATAGACTACGACCGAACCAAAAACAGCCATGAAACTAAACAGAACACAATGAAAAGTGGCCTCAAAGGTGCGGTTTTGACTGCCGAAAGGCATTTTGTCGAACACAAGGCGCACGTGCGGAAAACAAACGATCAAACACAAAATCGAAGCAGGCGAAGCCGAACCAAGGATGGGGAACATACAAACATGATAATACGGGATAAAAGGGTTGTCGAGATCTACTAGGTTTGGCTCGGTTTGGTCGGGGACCAAACCGAGCCAAAACAACCGTGAAAAGCACATTGAACAGGGCACGAAAATAGAGCACAGAACAGAGGGTGGGAGTCGACCTGTCCGTGCAACTCTGGTGGTGCCTGAGGCACCGGCGACGGTGCTCGGCCCCCTCAGACGTCGGTGAAGCCTCTCGGCCTGTCGTGCCCCCCTTTCGAGCGGATCTCACCTTCCCTGTTCTCTCCCTCTCTCGGTCTACTTCGGTCTCCTCTGTCTGGCCGAGCTCTCTCTCTCCGCTTCCTTTGTAGCCGAGAGCCTCTCTTTGCTCGCCTGGGAACTCCCCATCTTGAAACTTCCACCTTCACAGCTCAGAGGACCCAAAGCTCTCTTTTCTCTCTCCTCGGGTTCCCTCTTCTTTAGTTTTTACAGTCCCATTTTTGGCTCTCCAACCCCTCCAGGCATGGCTGGGGCCTTGCATCGCACCTAGGGGATGGAGTTGATCTCGTTTTGGGCGCTTTTGGGACTTCGGGGAGGTCGTTGGACGGACGAGAGGCCACCGTTTTCCCGTTTTCGCTGATGCTCTGCTTCAGCGTATCTCATGCTGCCTCTGCTGCGTTTTTGCAGCTGCCAGACAGGTTCAATTGGACCGGACCGGTCGAACCGGTCCCCGTTCAATTGAACCTGTAGTTAGGCCGATTCGACCGTTTTCGGGCCAGTTCTTGCAAAGGTGAAAGCGGTTCCTCGATTGAGACAAAATTTAGGATCCCATCGTGGCATGCCTCACCCGATCAATCCGAAATTACGCGATAAAATGAATTTTCTTTGAGCCGGTTTGGGTATGTGAAAGATGGCTTTTGAAGACTCGAATTGAATTTTCAAAATCTAAAAAGGCCTGGGTGGGGAGGGTATTAAAATAAAAATTTTGATTATTTTTTTAGATTTTTTGGACTTCATTTGGTATTTTTTTTTTCTATTTTTTGATTATTTTTAAATAAAAAGAAATTTCGAAAATTCGGCAAAAATTCAAAAAATATTTTTTTTGTTAAAAAATGGGTCCCTTAGGCTTGGCCAAGGGTTCCAAAGTCGATTTTTGATTTTTATTAAATTTTCTTGATTTTTAATTAATTTACTAAAAAAACTGATTAAAAATTAGGTGTCAACAACTGCCCCTCTTTGGGAGTGATCTCGATAGAGGTCGCTCTCAAAGACAAGGTGACACCTGAGTTCTGATCGACTCAACTGGGGGTAAAATAAAAAAAACTATGACATTTGCTCGAGAGGCTATTCCATGGAAGTCCGAGTTCAAACTATATTTTTTGCTCTTAGAATAAGAGAGAGGCGGAGGGAGATTTACCAGACGCTTACCTTTTACGTTGCCGTCGTGATTAACTTTGAGAAGATTCCTAAGGATTCGTTATAAGAATACCCTAAGGGGTTAGGCTCTGACCCGTATGGTAGGTCGACCCATGGGAAGATTCCTAATGAAAGAAATCTAAGATTAAGATGAGCCCGTATGGTGGGCTAACCCATAGGGTGGCTTATCCCAGGGAGGATTCGCCGAAAGAATGCCTTTTTGAATAATGACTTTTTGGAATGGTTTACCCTTTGGAACAAGGTTTACCATGGACTACCCTAATATTTCTTTTTAGGCAAACAAAACGATTTGATTTTGGGTGCTATTCTGAGATCTGGGGATACTAGGAATCATGTAGAAGCTCTAATGTTGAGCTAAGGCAAGTTAAAAGGGTTTTTGTTTCGGAGCTATTCTGAGATTTGGGGATACCAGGAATCATGCAGAAGCTCTAACCTAAAATGTTACGCTAAGGCAAGTCAAAAGGGTTTTTGCTTCGGCGCCATTCTGAGATCTGGGGATATCAGGAATCATGCAGAAGGTCTAGCTTGAAATGTTGCGCTAAGGCAAGGTTAAAAGGGTTTTTGTTTCGGCGCCATTCTGAGATCTGGAGATACCAGGAATTATGCAGAAGCTCTAGCCTGAAATGTTGCGTTAAAGGCAAGTCAAAAGGGTTTTTGTTTAGGCGCCATTTTGAGATTTGGGGATACCATGAATCATGCAAAAGCTCTAGCTTGAAATGTTTCGTAAGGATATGATCTAACCTGAATTACTCTATCAAGAAGGATCTAAATAGAAGTCCTAATGTCGCGTTTAAGCGAGTCAAAAGGGTTTAATTTTTGAAAAGATTCCAAAGTTTCTAATGAAAATCTTGTTTTGATGAAATTCTGAGATTTGGGGGAGACCAGAAATTGTGCAGAAGTTTCGTTTAGTATGCTATGATGTAAGTGGTATTCCAAAACATCGTGCAATCATGATAAAGATGATCAAAATTCCTTATGGGGAATATTTTGAATCAAATGATTTGAAATTGCCATAAGAGTTTGGTTGAAACATCAATTGGAGTACCTTCATCAAAGATGACTTCTTACAATTTCTCAAAAGGTTTAAATTTCCATCTATTCATGGAATGATAAGAACACTCGAATTGTCCCTCACAGCCTATGTCTTAGACATTCGAAACTATTCACAGTGTATACAGTTTGATTGAACTGAAAAGGTTCTTTAAGGGACTGTAATATCGGCTTGGTCAAAGGCTGATATGAAGGACATGCACTTTGAGGCCAAGAATAGAATACATATCAGAGATATCTCCTTCGAGTTTACAAGTCAAGAACCTCGAAGATAAGATAAGACAAGATTGAACTTACTCATTTAGGCAGTAGCTTCTTTTGTGAAATTGCATGTTGACTCGAAACATCCAAATCAGAAGAGTTTTCGGAATTGGTTGTAATGTCGGTCTCGGGTAAGGCTAAAAAATGCTCAATTTTTTTTAGAATAAGGGGTATTGAAAAGTCGGTGATTACCTTTGCATCATTACCGTCCTTTATATTCACTGAGGATTTTACATTTGTGACCTTATGGATCCACTGAATGTTCATTTCAACAACTTTGAGAGGCTTGCTCTTCTTTCTTGTTTTTGCCTAGCAACTTTGCCTTTGATGTAGCTATTTTGCTCTCAGATGTATTCTGCATTCTCAATGGGCATTGGCCTTGCTTTTACCATGCTCTTTGCTCTTTCTTTGCCCTCTAGCATTGATCAATTTTGTCTTCTTCTTTTTTTCAACTTGAGTTCTGAAGACTCTCACAATTTGAGCTCTAAGGACTCTTTTTGATATTACCATGACGCTTTTTCATCTTTTGGTAAATCACATGCATTGCCCCAATGTAGGGAGGCAATCACCGACGGGGCTTCAAAATGAAGATTTCAGGCTCAAATTGGCTTATCAGAGGGTAAAGTGTTTGGATAGAGAAATGAACTGCTCTTCCTCACTTTAGGATGTTTTAAGCTTCCAAGCGATATCACCTGAAGCTATCATAAAAAGATTGATGCAAGTAAATACAATAAAGTCTTTCTTGATCTTTTCCTCCAAAAATGTCAACCAAATGAACCTCCAACTTGTCCTAGTGTGGGGTGGTTCTTGACAGGGTTGTTTTGAAAATTTCTTCCTTCTAAGCTCAAATCGGCTTGCAAAGGATTAAAAATTGTGTTCGGGATATGGAAACGAATGCCTTTCGCCACTTCAACCCATGTAAACACTGCGAATGATTCTTCCGACCTTAAACAAAGGTTTCAATCTCACAAGCACCTCAAACGTCTCTCAAATGTGTATAAGGGATGTGTTTGGGCATGGTTCGCCTCTCATCATCTGAGGTACCTCATTTTGAAGAGTTTTAAACAGCTCTTTTGGAAATCCATTGGATTTTGTTCAAAGTAATCCTCTACGGGAATTTTTTTGCAGGATGCAAGTTTCAAACATGATTTAGGCAACTTCAAAAGCTTTTTCCAATTTGAATGCAAATGAAATGAATTTGAGAGTTCTATACACTTTTCTAGACACGAATTGACCAAGTGTTTCTAGATTCAAGTGCTTGTAGACTCTTGGAAACTTCTAACTTCTTGAAGAGAGAGGGGGTGCTTGCCTGTGCAGCGCGGCGGTGATCCTTGCCATGATGAAAAGGGAACATGTAAGCATACGTTCGCAAGCTCAAGACGAATTGGAACAATACCACTTTGCCCTTGAATGTACTCCTTGTCTTCTTGATGTTCTCCTGTCTTATGAACTTTTATCGAGGAGATTTCTTCATTTGGATCGTATTGGCTAAACCCGCTCGATCTTATATCCAACGATAATTTCTTGAGGTTTGAATTTTCGATGCTGGCACCCCCTTTGGCCTTGAATCCACGTTGAGCAACTCCTTTCTTTGAGTTCTCAATAACTTACTGCTGAGAGGAGAATAAAGTCATATTAAAATGAGACCATCGAGGGTCAATTTGGACTCGAATCCATGCGGACAGCTTCGAGATTTTATTTCGATGAGGATGATCTCTATCAAATCTCTTCATTCGAACTTTGGAGGTTTTGCCCCGGAGAAGATTTGTACCACGTTAGCTTGATGGATACGCCTTTCTTTTGCGTCCATTGACTTGTTGGAAAAGAAGGACTTCACTTCCAGCTTCGGTCGCATAAACGATCCATTTGCCCGAGTTGGATGACATTTGCCCCAGCTAAGTGTTTTAGTGCTCTTTCGCAGTCCCTTGAGATTCCCTTTTCAACTTGGGAAGTCCCTTGTTTGAGTTTTCACTTCTTCCTTTTTTACCTGCGGCGGAGAAATGAATGTTAGCTCACATTTTGACTTTATTTGAACTTTTAGGAACGGAATACTCCCTTTGAGATGTTGTCTTTCTGAAGCTCAAAGGGCATTGTTCTTTGCAGGTGCCTTGCCCTAGTAGGACATGTGATGCACTTGGTGGATTCGCCTCATCTTGTTCTTCGATGAGGAAAGATGAGTTTTGCCCCCGGATTGATCTTTTGGTGGGAAGAGAGAGATTTGCTCCATAATGGCCTGGTAATTCTCCTCATTTGGATTTGTCCTTCAGGTGTTTAATGCTTCTTGTTTTGGCATTTGAAGGCATTGTACCTTGGCTATTTGCCCCATTTAGTGCCTGCAGAGAAAAAAGATTGACATTATTCCGGCACTTGATTGAAAGTTATTTAGGAACGATACGCCCTTTTCACCAAAATGAATGGTTCGGTTTCCTCATGCTTCTCAGTTGGAAGTGTTGCTATGGCCAAGCATATTTTGACTTCGTGTCTAACGGATGAACTCCAATCCGTTATGCTTCATGGGTGGTGATTACCACTTGGGTGACTTGCCCCACTCATCACCTTTGCCCCCAGCACGTTTCCCAGGTGGAGGAGGGATTCACCCCCTTAGTCAAATGCAGATCCATTATGTTGGACTGACAAATCTCCACTTCTTTTGACTCTTCCACTTTACCTGTATGACAAAAATGGATGAACAAGTCAATTGCGGCATAAGAAGTTCTCGTTGGAACGATTATAGATTTTACCGTCCCATAATGTATTTTCCACAATCATCTTGCACGTGGTCAAATAAAATGATCTCCAATAAATAACCGTGCGTACAACCTTTAGAAAAAAAAAAAAAAAAAGACAACGTTAGCATTTGAATGAAGAAGAGACCTCTCGATGAGACCGCTTCTTTTAATGAAAGCGAGGCGATGATACGCGGCCCGCAATCCCTATTTACGGGGATTTGATGTTCGCCAGGATTTGATAGTAAGAGGAGACACCATTAAAAGGCCAATCCGCAGTTATCGATTGAACGCCCATTCAATTCCAAACATTTCATATGCAAATGTGGCATTTAATCTTGAAAGATTTCTTCGTGACATTTTTCTCGCCAATAATGAGAAGATTTTTGTCCAAGAAATCCATTACACAAAATGTGATTTGAATTTTTCAATTTCAGAATGTGATCAAGAAAGAATTCTATTTAAAATGTGATTTCAATTTATGCCCCAAAGTTTAATCTTGACTTGGGAGAATTTATACACAAAATGTCATATAAAACCCATGGTTGAAAAATTAGACAAACCATCTGTCCAATAAGGCCGGATCAGAGGTATTTAAAATTTATGTTCAAGATTCATTGTCAAAATTAATTGCCAAAATTTCCAATTGTAAGCCTAAACACCTAGGGCATTCGATCGATTTCTGCGAATTTTCAACAATGAAAATGCATGAGCTTATTCAATTTCATAATTCTTTTTGGATCTCCTTATAAGGCAAAAAGGTCAAATAAGTGATCCGAATCAAATTTTCTTCAAGAAGAATTATGCAATTGAAAGGAAACATTTGGGTGGTTAAAAGAAATACCCATTCACATTCCAACGATGTTTTCAAAACATATAAAAAGCTCGAATGAAATGAATACAATCGAGATAGATCCATATACAATCAAGTCTACCGGATGAGATAGTGAGGATCCCGAAGGGAAATCCTATACATGGATTCTAATCAAAGAAAGAAAAAAGAATCGAAGGAATGTGAACCGATTCTAAATGTTGTTTTCAAGAAACGGCTATGGGACCATGTACGCGTCGGCCACTCGATGTTGGTATCGTCTTCATCTGAATCAATGAGTGCGAAGGAACGGCGACATCTTGGGCCTATTCAGACTCGGGGACACCATCCTACTCTATCCTATAGTGGGGCATTTAATTGAATTATCCAAATGCACGCAAATGATGTATGAAATGATCAATTCAAGAGCATGAACTAAATGAAAGGGCAACGCAACAGGTAAAGAGATGGAAAGCCGTACCTACCAAGTTTGTCGATTTCTTTTGGTTTGTGTTGTTGATATCAATTGCAAAGACATGCGGATGAACTTGTGAGGGTTTGACGCCTAAGAGGTGAGGTACATAAGGTTTAAAGGCTCCCACTTCGAGTTCTAGAAAGGGTTGATTTCATTGTACAACTATCGTTGAATTGGCACCCGATCCATAGTTCGAAATGAGCAGAATTGGAAAGTGGATTACCCCACGTTTTTCCCCATGGAGATTCCATTTCCAATTCCTTCTATTGGTTTCCTAAAGGGCGCGCCCGGGATTTTAGGTGCTAGTGTGTGTGCATTCGATGTAGTGCTAATACGATAAAAAGCATGCACAATAAGTGATAATCAAAACACAGCTTCTAAAAACACCAACATATCATACATTCCTCTGCCAAATCTGCATAAAAACAAGTCAACATAGACTACTCCCCTTATTACTCCAACCTGCGCCAACATTTAACACATGATTAGCGGACTTACTCATCTTCAAGAGCGCCTGCACGAAACACGTTAGAAAAACACCCAGCATTTCAAACGACCTAAGTCCACTTGAGGTTTAAAATCAAGTCCCCAGTGGAGTCGCCAGTTGTCACGACCCGATCTCGAAAATGAACGGGCTAATGGATTACTAAGCCTCTAGAGCGAGCTTAGCTCAGGCCCTCCCAAGCCTCTACCAAATTGTGGCGAGATTTAATGGATTCGATCTTAGTGTGATCGAGTGGCATGTGTACGTGTACATGCAAAAGAAGTCGCCACCAGTCTTTGGGGAAGGTAGACCGGAAATCTTATCAAGCGATCGGGAGAAGCCGTTTGATTTTACGCAACCAGAGATTAAGGGTCCAGGGACTTGGTTACGCCGGTGTTGCCACCGACACCCGTTCGGTACAGGAGTTGGGTATTTTTCTAAAGTACTCGTGCAAATATGAGTCTATCCTATCAATCACAATCAAGGCATGTAATGTGCGCAATCATTGAGTCAATAACGTGCGAATAAAACACATCAAATCAAGCATGGCATCCTTAGTAAAGCTCTAAGAGCTTAGAGAATGGAGTGATTAAAGCTTGGGATGATTTCGGGACAATTCGCTAAAAGGGGCAAAATCATCATTTTCAAGGATTTTAAGAATCAAAACCAGGAAAATAAGGCTAATCTAGCCATTTCACCCTTTTTTTTTTATGATTTTCTGGAATTTTTCTGATTTTTTTTCTAATTTTTTTAATATTTTTTGTTTTTTTATTATTTAAAAAAAAACGTTTTACGGACCGAGGTTGCCCGACCAGCACCAAGAGCCCCCGACTCGGACCGTATGGGACCGGGTTGGTCTAGAACGACACAAACTCCATTTTTTGATTTTTCTCAAAAATTCCAAGTCTTACCCAAAATTGTCCTCTAAGTGGTCTTTTCGGCCCGTTTCCTTAACTTTTTAGACACGACCAGCGGCAAGCCCGCACACCAAAGCGAACTATGACATACCAAGAATGACATAGACCAAAAAAACGCAAATGAAACGCACAAAAACACGACCAAAAACTCATGGGAAAAACCGGTGTTGGTTGCTTCGAAAGACTTAGTTTTATTTTTGACCAAAATGACAGTTCGCGAAGGGGTTTTGTCACCCTTTTTTCGGGCACCTCGTGCGTAACCAGCGGTAAACCTGCATACCAACGTGAACTACAACATGCAAGGAACAGTGTAAACCCAAAAAGATGACAAGATTACAAATCGACTCGAAGAAAAGCAGACTCAAACACGTGGCCTTGAGCAGCCTTCGAAATTTTGGGTTTGAACCCAGGCGCGCAACTAGGTTGCCCGCCTGGTTTCAAGCCCCGATATTTCTCACCCGTGGCGCTTTCGAGAAAATAAATTTACTGTCCTAGAAACTACGTAATGCAAGGTTTCTAGAACAGTGATCTACTCAAAAAAAGGTTATACGTGTACACCGGAAACGCATCACAAAGGGGCCTTCGCGCTAGCCAACACTAGGCAAAAAAACTGACCAAGAGGCTCCAACGCTCCTCTGAAGCGTTTTCACGGCCTCACACCTTGGTCCACAAATGTAATCAGGAAAAACCCCTATACTGTACGAAAGTGGGTGAGACAAGGTTTCCAAAGAACTTGACGGCTCGAAATATGGTCGCCCGAACTAGCCGAAAACGTGCCGCAAACAGACACCCTCATACTGCCCAACACTTAAGAGAAAAACCACCTCTAGCTTTTCTAGCTCACCGAGGCTTTTTCTCGGGCTCGTAACTCGGCCCTCGTGCACAACCAACAACCAAACCAATGGTCGATGCGAAGTACTACGTACGAGGAACAGCCCTAACCAAGAAAAAATGTAAAAAACGCACAAAAACACCCTGAACAACACCCTCAAAATCAGGGGTTCGCACTGTTTTCTGGGGAAATTGGGTCAGAACCAACCCTCTGAGGCCTCTTTGCGGCTTTAAAACTCGATCCTCGGGCGCAACCAACGGCGAACCGACACATGGGTACGTACTACTACATGCATAGACTATGACCGAACCAAAAACAGCCATGAAACTAAACAGAAAGGCAACGAAAAGTGGCCTCAAAGGTGCGGTTTTGACTGCCGAAAGGCATTTTGTCGAACACAAGGTGCGCGTGCGGAAAACAAACGATCAAACACAAAAACGAAGCGGGCGAAGCCGAACCAAGGTTGGGGAACATACAAACATGATTGTACGGGATAAAAGGGGTGTAGGGATCTACTAGGTTTTGCTCGGTTTGGTCGTGGACCAAACCGAGCCAAAACAACCGTGAAAAGCACATGGAACAGGGCATAGAAATAGAGCATAGAATAGAGGGTGGGAGTCGACCTGTCCGTGCAACTCTGGTGGTGACTAAGGCTCCAGCGACGGTGCTCGGCCCCCTCGGACGTCGATGAAGCCTCTCGGCCTGTCGTGCCCCCCTTCCAAGCAGATCTCACCTTCCCTGTTCTCTCTCTCCCTCTCGGTCTGCTTCAGTCTCCTTTGTCTGGCCGAGCTCTCTCTCTCTCTCCGCTTCCTTTGTAGCCGAGAGCCTCTCTTTGCTCGCCTGGGAACTCCCCATCTCGAAACTTCCACCTTCACAGCTCAAAGGACCCAAAGCCCTCATTTCTCTCTCCTCGGGTTCCCTCTTCTTCAATTTTTGCAGTCCCGTTTTTGGCTCTCCAACCCCTCCAGGCGTGGTTGGGGACTTGCACCGCACCTAGGGGATGGAGTTGAGCTCATTTTGGGCGCTTTTGGGACTTCGGAGAGGGCGTTGGACGGAGGAGAGACCACCGTTTTCCCGTTTCCGCTGCTGCTCTGCTTCAGCGTATCTCAAGCTGCCTCTGCTGCGTTTCTGCAGCTGCCAGACCGGTTCAATTGAACCGGTAGTCATTGAGCAAGTCGGTTCGACCGTTTTCGGGCCGGTTCTTGCATAGGCGAAAGCGGTTGCTCGATTGGGACCGAATTTCGGATCCCACCGTGGCATGCCTCACCCCATCGATCCGAAATTACTCGATAAAACGAATTTTCTTTGGGCCGGTTCGGGTATGCGAAAGAGGGCCTTTGTGGACCCGAATTGAATTTTCAAAATCTAAAAAGGCCTGGGTGGGGAGGGAATTAAATTAAAATTTTTGATTATTTTTTTATATTTTTTGGACTTCATTTGGTATTTTTTCTATTTTTCAACTATTTTTAAATAAAAGAAATTCCGAAAATTCAACAAAAATTCAAAAAATATTTTTTTGCTCAAAAATGGGTCCCTTAGGCTTGGCCAAGGGTTTCAAAGTCGATTTTTGATTTTTATGAATTTTCCTTGATTTGTAATTAATTTTCTAAAAAAAATGATTAAAAATCTGGTGTCAATAGCCCTCTCATTACGGGTCAGGCCAAACTCGGCCCATACTAAGCCAGCTCATATTAAACTGATTAAGAATCCTTATATCTTACCTTATTAGACCAACCCGTAAAACGGTAAATATCAATTTCAATTAATGTAAGCCCACATAGAAAAACTCTTACATTCTCCCACTTTGGCTATATTAATTGAAATTGTACTATATGTGTGCACCTTTATGCTGGTCTAGAGATATTCTTAATAGTCAATCCGATTCCATAAAATCTCAAACTCCAAATCATGGTGATAACCGCATCAACAGACACAGAGCCTTCCATGGTCACGAATGTCTTTAACTTTACTAATATGGATTCAATATGGTAATGTGGCAAATGACAACACCTCACATGATAGTGATTCATTATGTGTCATCTCTTTTGTCAGTCACATTCTCTCTCCTTATGTGTCACGAAACTTGACGTGCCACCAGAGAATAAGGTTCACTAATTAGAATCGGGTGAATGTTCTGAGCTATGAATAGCCTCGGTGGCAACTACTCTGTAAACTGTCACAGGCATCAAGAGGGTTGCATGGTGGATTCTAGCCTTGTTATCGACCTGTTAAAGCTAGGATAGTGGAGTAAGTCAGGTGAAACAGTCGAACTACTATAAATTGCTTCGTAGTCTCTTCTTGTTGGAGTCAACACCTAATACGAAAACATGAAACGTTAAACTTGGATTTTGATTCTTAAACCGCCTCCAACATTTAAGACCATGAAGAGTACAGCTTGCATGCATGAAGATGTGCAAGATTGAAAAGTTGTTTTTTGACATAAGTTGGATGAAGAGACGTAGAAGACTTTGAAGCCAACTGGATTCTACGAATTATGTAAGCAAAGATGAAATGGGGAAAGCAAAATTCAAGTTTGCTTTGGACTGTCTTGGATAAGATAATGGCAGCTCATTTTGACACTTGAAGTCGGCAATTTTGAGGCGGTTAAAACTTGGCAATGACTCCTACATATATGTGTGTTGTTGTGTGTCTTGAAGCATATAGATAGAGAGATAGAGTGTTGGGAGTTTGAGAGAAAAGCTTTCTCACATGCAGAGAAAGGCTCTATTGTGCTATGCAAAGCACGTTATTATATACTAAACACTTCTATTTTGTGTGTTTGTTGGTCTCTTGTAATTCTTCTCCTTATTTGTTGTGTTCCACAGCTAGGTTTCGACGCACAATCACACGAAGTAAAGCGTAAAAGCGAGAAAGAGAAATCGAGACACAAGGTTTTATCCTGGTTCACTCTTAAACTAGGGCTACGTCTAGTAGAGAATTCCACTATAATTAGCACATCACACCTCTCATTATATCCCTCAATTACAAGAGAAAAAAGAGTATATATAGCAGCAGCTATTCATGGACCCAAGTCTAAACTACTAATGAAAAAATATGGGCTTAAACTATGAAAGCCTTCTGGTGTCCAGGGGGCGCTGCCCCCTGAGACTCCTACCGGGGTGACTCCCTAGGACCCCCGTCCGCTCATCAGGTATCGGGACCCCCATGCTTTCCTATCGATGAGGAATATAAATCACACCCCAACACCACATACAAGCTTCCCTAAACTTTATGAGCAGTATACCTAGCAAGGTTGCGCACTCTACACTTCCATCCTTACTCCCTTTGTATTTTGTTGATAGAAGACATTTCCCCTTCATACAATATTTCCTCTACTAGCACTGTTTCTGTTAGGATGCACGTGTGAGTTGTGTTAGAGAAGTCTCATATCGGATAATTGGTGTGGTGTTGAGCAGTTAATATATCCTAGTTGACCATAACTCACTGGCTTAAGCTTTTGAGTGAAAGTAGGTCCAACTGGATATATTGACGGGCTCGGACTTGAGCTCCCTCTTGGCGATCACCCCGGGTGAAGGTGTCGGATTTCTGCTGCGCGCTCCCAATACTTTCATCCTCCTCCACACATTGGTCTTGGGGAGCGACATGAATGTGATGACTATACCTTCTTGATTTTGATGGGTATTCTAGTTTCAGGGATTGGCTAAATAAGTTGGTTCACCACACGGATGTCACAAAGCATGGAAAGGTAAAGCTTGTAAAGCATAAGTTGAAGGATAGGGCATTTCTGTGGTGGGAGAGACTCGCGAGAACTTGGTCGAGAACGTGAAAGCTTCTGAAAGGGTGAATTTTTGCAGATAGAGGGTGCAGGGGAGCGTGCCTGACTATACCTTCAGCTTCAAGTATATGAAGCTGGCCGAGGGTACTGTGACAAGAGCTTTGTAGTCATCAGGTATACAAACTTTCCGGTCGATTGAGATCGACATTTGACGACCAGATTAATGAGCAAAAATAGTAGTAAAGCTGTCACATGTGGTTCCTGATCATGATTCAAAACAAGAAAAAAAAAATGATAGTTTGTGAATTTCCTTTCGAGAGGAATCTTTTCACGGCAAAGAAGAGGGAAGAATTACTAAAAAAATCCTAAAATTATTGTAATTGTGTCAATTTAGTCATAAACCTTTTTTTTTTCAATTGAGTCCTAAACCTTTTGTATTTGCGTTAATTCAATCCATCTTGCCTGAAATGACTTCGTGGTGTAACCGGCGCTGAAGTGGATAATTTTTAATAATATTTTAATATTTTTCAAATTTTTCTTTTCTTTCTCTTTCTTCTTCTTTTTTCCATCTACTTCCTCCAGCTGGTCGTCAGCTGGGGCAAGCTTCACCCGAGGTGACCGGCTGGAGGAAGAAGATGGAAAAAATAAAAAAGAGAATAGAAAAAATAAAAAATAAAAAGAGAAGAAAAAACAATTCGAAAATTAGTAAACTATTAAAATTTTTATTTAAAATTGCCATATCAGTGCCAGCCGGCCAAAGTTGACCGGATGGACTAAATTAGCACAAATGTAAAAGGATTAGGAGTCAATTGACCAAAAAAAAAAAGGTTTAGGACTGAATTGGAACAATTACAATAAGTTTAGAATTTTTTTGGTATTTTTCCTCAAAGAAGAGATGATTCTTGAAACTCATTCACCTCAAGTCGATCCAGATTTCGAACCCATTGAGGAGATTACTGTTGAAAGATAATGACTTAACTTGGGACAAAGGAATTTCGAATTCAGAGGAAAGCTTTCGAGCTGGGTATAGTATAGTGTCATCTTGAGGAGGCAATTATAGTGACGCCATTCAAGAGAATAAATCTGCCTCCAGTTAACATGGCAATTCCATGCCCTCCAATCTATAGAAAGAAAACTTTTGAATGATGCTATGTTTACTAAACTTATTAAACTAATATACTATGTGATGTTTATTATAAGCGGGAATTTACATAAGTGGATCATATTCAGCACTCAACAAGAGTTTACCGTGTTGTTTAGTATACTAGTTTCATAAACCTGTGTTAGTATATTTAGCATCATCCAAAACAGTTTCTTGCTTGTTTGGTGCAATTTGGGGTTAATGCAACACATCCAATTTCGAATTCATACACTCCTATTTAACTCTTCAAAAAGAATAGGCACAGAATTAAGCCAAATACCAAAAAGTTACAAAAACTAGTATAATCACTTACTGAAGGGATTGCTACTACAAGAAACAAGATGGGAAAAAAGCCGTTGTTGCTTGTATGAGCTATGCAATGCTTCGAACAAACGTCGGGTCCATCATCAAGGTTAGTCTTTTTCAGAGGTGCACGGCGGTGGTGAATCATCAGGCAGTCGGGGAGGGCATTGTGTGCCGAGAAGTTCGCTTGTCAATGCTCTAAGATCGCCATCTCCTTCGCCCATTGTGCTCAGTAATGAGCTGCCGCCACTGAAGTGACGTGGATCAACTGTCCTCCGCAGCAGCGTGCCGGCGGCCCATGAAGATGGATGTGCCGTCGGATCAAAAAGTGACGATACATCGTATTGGGCAGGCATGGACAGCGAGGCTGACGGAATTGGAAGGTCAGCTATAGAGAGAGAATGAGGCGCCACCGGCAACTGCATTGGAAGAAGGGGTGGCGGCGGTTGCGTCGGTAGCTCTAGTGGTCCGAGATGGGCTTGTAGGTATGAAAGCTCGGCTTGTAGATTTACCACCTGGGTACATAGAAAGATCATATGCTTACACGAGAAAATGTCACATAAATTTTGAATCTCACAGATTCTTGAAATCGCATTGTTTGGCTTGATCAAGTGGACTCCATCTAGGCGGTACTTGCTCAATAAACACTTAGCTAACAACCCACCTATTTTTGCCGAATTACATGATTAACCAAATCCAATAAAAATTATTTATTTATTTCGTTGTCATGTCTCAAATTGAAAGAAGAAAAATGAGTTCTATACATTGAGTTTTATAAACTTTTGGATGAATGCATGCTATCACCCCCAATTACTCATTAATCTCTCTTGGCGACTATATTCTTCTTTTAAATGTGTACAATTTTTGCCTTGTCTAAATCTAAAACAGCATAATATACACAACTTCAGTTACTAGAAACATCTTAAACCGTAATAAAGTTTACCCTAGCTGCTTCCGGGCCTTCTCCAAGGCATTCTCTTATGCTTAAAAGCTAACTCTAGTCGTTATTTTTCCCAGTAATATAAGGACATAATTCCTAATCACAGTCAAACAGTACTTCTGCTAGCTCTCGTGCAAGTCTGTGCTCCGTACCACCGGATATGTTAGCAAAAAACTTTATACAGCTCATGCTTAGGATGCTGTCTGAATCTTGAAACAACAAATGAATCAATTAATCGTAAGAAAGATGTCATTTGAAGTCATTAATGAAGGATTTCTTATGCACCATGATCTGCAACTGTGTCCATTTCACAGACTCTAAATGATTTAAAATGCGCGATATTAGAGAAAGACCGAGCATTAAAGACAGCATAAGATTGTTAGGATATCTTTGCAAATCATTTTACGTGCACAAGCGAAAAAGGGTAAGAAAAATGATGGCAGATATACATTAAGTACGATGTTGCACTTGAACCTCGAGAACGTTGACTCTGAATCGGTGGATAATATTGACAAGAAAGGTGACCAAAAGGAAAGAAAATGAGACATTTAATGATCGCATACTGGTTTTTTGGCGAACCTATCCAGCCTTGAACCGACCATTACCTTAATAAACGCGAAAAGACGAGATACGTGAACACTGAAAGTTAGTACGCGCCGACGAAGCACACAGACACTCGCTCACTCGTAGTAACCGCCGACCACATGAACTTTAGAACTCAAATAATCAGAAAAATTTTCTGGGTTTCTGTGAAGCATGTTCGCTGTTTCCCAATGATTCTTCTTCTCGAGTTTCAGTTTCTGCAACCCTAGAAAGCTAATGATTCTGATCGTATCAGGAACTAGTCAGTCTTCATGTTGTTAGACTTGATCGATCGTCTCTTCCTTCCAGAAAAGAAAAAAAGAAAAAAAAAGACTACCACTTGGAACAAAAATCTGTGATTTACTCCAGGTGAAAGATTGGATTGATTGTCTGTAAGTATATTTATTACCTGTTGCTGGAGAGCGAAGATGTGGGCAACGCATCCATAGACAGGGTCTCGAAGGCGAGCTTGCGCCTCGTAGCAGATCGCCACGACGGCGTCGGGCCGCCTGTTGGCTGGGATATTCAGCAGCAGCTTCGAAGCGTTGCTCGCCCCGAAAACTTTGTGAACCGCCGCGAAATGAGCCGCTCCTTGCTCTGAATCGAAGTAGGGCGCGAAAACGCATCCCGGGATGCACCTCCTCCTCAAGAACTTGCATGCCCCGCACGGTCCACCTCCGGCGACGGTGCTGGCGATCCCGCCGCCGCCAGAGGCGCTAGAGCCGGGGTTCGAGCTCATCTCTTCAAGGGGATTTATGATCGGATGGTGGGGATTTGTGGGGTCATTTGGAGGAGATGAGAGAGTTCGATGAGAGAGCAAAGAGCCGGGTTTTTAGGGTTTGGTTTGGTTGGTTTCCTTGTTGTTTTAGGGGGTTATGAAGATGACGATGGAGGGTTGTAATTAAAATGATAGAAGGAGGAGTCTTTAAAGCCACGCGATAAAGCAAACTTGCTTTAGCTGTTTGCGTGAAGCAAACATGCGATGTACATAGCCATTTTCAACTACTTTTGTTTTTAAGAAAGTCTTTCCAGTCTATTTTCCACTCTAGCAAATCTCTCCCCAGTGAAAGACACGTGTCCTTAACTTTCTCAGCTGTTACCTATGCTTGTTTTTTCAACGTGATTATTGTGAAAGGCTTCCAAACCAAAAGCTCCAATTGCGATTTGCAGAGGAAACATTTATATGAGATACATCGCAATGTATCATCTCAATAAAATATCTATACTTTCAATACTTAGGAACGATCGATTTTCGGTTCGGTCCGATTCCCGGGCGATTCAGTGAAACCGATTCCATATGCTTGAAGCACATATTCATATTTTAAATGTGTTAAAGTATCCCTAGTGATTAAGAGTTTAAATGGTTTCTTTAAAGACTTTCAAGAAATAAAATTAAAATTAAAATTAAAATTAAAATAGTCAATCGGGTTTGGGTGGCCAGTTCCACACTTGGAACCGGGAACCGGACCGACAATTATCCGCTCCAATTTTTTGGAGCTGGGAACCTGATCAACGCCCTTGGAAACGGACCAAACCGGCCGGTTTGGTTTGGTCCGGTTGGTAATTTTTTCTCACCCCTATAAATACTTAGACTCCCAGATACGTGAAGAGATTGGATCAATACACTCCTAGCTAGAATTATCCGCTTCTTCTATCTCATAACTAAGATTTAAAAAAATAAGGTTAATAATTAACAGCCGCTTGTTCAAGAAACGAGACATGGAACGAAGCCACTACGAAGAAGTTTCGGAAGTTACGAAGGGGATGTCATATTAACGAAGATGACACATTTAAAGCTTTGTGTTTAAGCGATATTATTCGCACGGTTTTCTCTTCCGCATGAAAAGTCATATGTGAAAAAAGAAATAAAAAAAAAAACTTATGCCATGCGAGTGTCATTTATTAAAAATGAGTTAAGTTGAGAAATGAAACAAGTACCGCATAAATTGGGTATCCATTTTGGAATAAATCCAAGTTCGATACCTTTACCGGGGGAGATCGCCAAGTGTGAGCCTAAGTTCGAGCCCGTCAACATATTCAGTTGGACCCACTTTCACTCAAAAGCTTAAGCCAATGAGTAATGGGCCAACGAGGATATTTTAACTGCTCAACACCGCATCAATTTCCCGATGTATGACTTCTCTAACACAACTCATACGTGCATCCTAACAGATTCTTCTTCTTTTTTACTTTGACATAAAATGCAAGTCATAGTGTCTCCAAATACAATAATTCATGTGTCAGATTCAGGAAAATTAATTGCGGACTAATCTAGCTTTCCCCGTGTTCCATCTTTTTCTCAAGTTGTACACTATAGATTAAGCAAAATCGTGTGTCTTGCCCTGAATTCCCTACCATTGCTCTAGGATTTTGATATGCTTAATATTAATATTTGGTAGTGCGTGACCCACTCATGTCCCCTTTAGAAGACAGATTCTAAATATTAATGCGAAGGATTCCCAACTAGCTAAACTTTAAGTGACAAAATTGAGACAACTCTCTCTCTCTCTCTCTCTCTCTCTCTCTCTCTCTCTCTCTCTCTCTCTCTCTCTTCATCGGACATTATGTTATTAAACCTTAACTTTATTTGTCCAGCGGTTTGTTTACTATAATATTAGACATCAATTTGGACAGCATGAAATGCATCTTTGCATAATGGTAGGATCTGTAAGGCTCCGCTTGTTTAGCGGAAAATGAATAATTTGAAAAATATTTTCTTAGAAAAGATCGCTTGAGATAATTAGCCAATCAAAAATACTTTCATTATCAACAATAATTTTATCTAAACATATTCGTGGACGATGAATACATACTTCGTTAATTAATTATTTTGTAAACGATATAAGTGATCATTTCTACGAAAATGTTTTATTAATCATTTATATTTCGCGAAACAGACAGAGCCTAAAATTACGATGAATCGGCATAAGTACTGTCCTAACGAAGAAATATACAAAACATTTTTTAGTGCACTCAAGGTTTGCCAACCTAGTAATGGAGTCCATAATCAGAGTTATCATTATTCTTGAATTGCTTCTTTTGGGGAGAATGGATCCCACGGTTTTTAAGTCCATGTTGGGAATGGGGGGTGCTTAGGATTGATGGAATTAGGAGAACTTCGGAGTGTCCATGGACACGCCAAGTCAGAACATAGGTAAAAGTTCCAACTTTACAGACAAGCCTCTTATCGTACCCAAAGCAAAGTGGATATTTTTCTAATAAAATGGACAATTTTCAAATTAAGAAGTAGTAACTCATCTTAAACAAATTTACCACGAATCCGAGTCCATGCTAGCATTCAAATCTTTGCGCTTCTCGTGAGACCCACATAGTCTAAAGTTTCAATTACGTCGGTTAAACACGATACAATAACTGACCAAATAAAAAGTAGAAAAAAAAAGTATATCACATTTGATATATTTTGATACCTCTATAATTTACCGTTGAGGTACATGTGTGAGGAGGTATAGGCGAGGTCCTACGTCGGACAAGGGAGTCGATTAATATGTATTATATTTGGGACATAACTTATTGGTTTAAATTTTTTAAGGAAGGTTGTCTAACTAAATATGTTAACGTGTTTTGACTAGACTTTTCTTTGGGAATCTTTCTTGTTTGTAATATCGGATTTTTGTTGTGAATAAAACTTTAAAACCACCGCATCACAGATATCATAGGACAAATTGCTTTCTTCACAAAATTACCTCGACTGAAGATCATAATCTCTATGTCAAAGCACTCAATAATCTTTTATTCGTCTTCTACTCGTTCATATGACCTCGATTCCACGCATCGGTGAGAGGACGAGGATGTCGATTTCGCCCCGATGTCCTGTCACCGATGAGCGGGCCAGATCCTGCGTCCAAAGCATGGCATTAGCAATCTAGCCCCATATCTATTATAGACGTTACGAAAATATGTCTACTTCGCGACATTACGCGGTCATGTCGTGTGATGTATTCGCGTTTTTACAATGCAAATCCTCTGCCAGGCTCTTTCTTTTCTGAATTTCTCGAAACAGAAGTTGTAGTTGTAGCAGACAAAACAATAAAAGGCGACGTCAAAAAGAAGTAACAGAGCGAACCATGCAACAGTTTCTAGAAATCGTCATCCCTAATTTTCAACGAAGTTGAGTCAAAAAGACGAGGGGGAGAGATTATTTAATAGTTCGTAACGCAGCTTCCACCGCGCCGTCCGGAGATTGTCCGGTCATTGTATCGCGTCAAGGGAGCACAGACATGAGCTTCACTCAAGCCAGACCAACCAACCCGTGCGCGTCTTCGAAATGACGTTCTCATGCGACTTTAGGGAGCAACCAGTTCTAATTGAGCGATCATTCTTTTGAGGTGGCTTGTTCGAGCTTTTTAGTAGTCCTAAACCTCTGTGCAAAGATTCAATGTAACCTTTCCAATTAATTATCGACAGAAATCGCTGACGTGACAATTCACAAGTTGTCCGCGTCAACGTGCCACGTAGGACGGCCGACGATAACTGAACGCCACGTCAGTGATTATCGGGACCGGAAGGACTACATTCGTATGGATTTCTTTTATACATTCGTGTAACTTATATTACTTTTTCATTGGATTACCCAAAAAGGTCTTAGATATTTTTTTGTAATTTGGCAGGTATTATTTACTTTTTCTTGGATTTATCTAAATAAGGATATTTGGATTCGTAAATTAGGGTTTCCGTAATCATTCGTTATGTTTTCATTCGTAAGACAGCTTAACTCTTTGTTTTTTGCACTTCAAGCGAGTTGCAACCTCTTCGAACTTTGGGTTGATAGGTCAACCGATCACTTATTGAGGATCTATCGGCACGTATGCGTTTAGATTAGTGAGAACTGACTAAACTATTACTCAAACTAAATTTCAGTTTGAGTTAAGAAAAACTCGTACCAAATACATTAAAAAAATTGCTGCAATCACTTCGCAAATCATCCTTCAATCCTACTCGTAAGATCTCTCTAAAGATGATTCGACTTTCCCCTCAAGTGGTTTCCGGTCAAAATTTACCGGAATAACTACATTGTGAAATCGTCAAAAAATTTAGGGTTAAATTGGTCAAAATGGAAAGTTTAAGACTGAATGACCGTTGTAAAATAAGTTTAGGTCTTTTTGGATGAATCCTCCCCCAATAAAGCAATTGGTTCTAGATTTAGCTTTAGTTTTAGTAATCACGTACCACTTGCTGCCGTATGACACACGACCAACAGCTATTAATCGTATCTCATTAGCATCAACATTAAAATTACGCATTACGTACCACTTGTTGAGGGCATCTCGGCCCTCGCCAGCCCTAAATCTAGGGGGAAAAAAGAAATAAGCAAAGAAAATAAAATAAATTATAAAAAAATTCAAAATATTATTAAAAATTATTCACGTCAGCGATTTTCGGTTAAAATTAGTTTAATGGACTCAACTGGCAATACGCGAAAAGATTTGTGATTGAATTGGCACAATTAAAATATTTAGGATTAAATTGGCATAAGTACAATAGCTTCAAGAATATTTTGGTGATTCTACCCACAAAAACAAGTTAATCTACGCGAAAACCTAAGAATAAAAACAACAAAGTAAGTCATCTTTCTAGGGTTTCTCTCCCTCCTCCCGTCGCCTCCCTTCTTTTTTCTACAGAAGCCTTCCCGAGGGAAAGAGAGGATCCTTTTCCCCTCTCTCCCTCCCTCCCCATCTCCCTCTTCTCTATATTACTTTAGTTTTCCCCATACCTGTTTCTTTCTATAAATTTATTCGTTAATTTCGTGGACGAGCGATCGACATCTAAGCTCTTCGAAAATCGAAGCGCGAGTGCCTTGGAAGAATCTGCTCGCTCCGGCTCCGGGTGTTTGCTCCAGATTGTCAAGCGCGCTGCAAATTCTCAAAGCTTTTCTCTGTCAATCGACTTATCTGAAAGTGATTTTGTGATCAACAAGTATTCTTTTGCAGTTACTCTCTCCCGATCTAGAGTTATATTTAGATTTGAGTGCTCTTTTATTCAGATCTAAAAATAGATTTGGGATTTGCAATGCATTTTTTCTACTCTTTCAACCTGTTAAGGTTGTTGTTATGTCTGCGCGGTGATGGTGCTGGGGACGCCAAACCTAGGCGTGCACCACCTTTTGGCAAAGCCGTAACTACTAGAGAGAGATTTATCGGTGTGTGCCCATCACTAATGATGCTGCGATATTCGGTTATCAGCCGCCGGTTGTGCTTGGATGCAATGTCAGATCTGTCCTCGAAGAATGAGCGAATTTCTACAAGCTAGACCAAGTTGATTCAATTTTCAGATTTACTTGCTTTGTGGGATTTTCATTTTTATTTTGAAGTGATGTGTGTCTCTTTGATATGAAATGAAAATCTTTCTTTCGAAGAAAAAAAAAAGGTCATCTTTCTATGAAGATGTGTGGTGAAAAATCACAAATGCTAAATGCATAATTCAATAGTCTTGCATGTTGGGAGTTCAAGAAACAATCTCCCTGAAATCTAGGGGAATGCCTATCCAAACGAGGCACATAATCACAATTAAAAATATGATTAAGTTGTACTTTTTTTCCTAATTAAAAGATTGGGATTGCTCCTTGCATGACTTTGTCAAGGACCCAATTTGTAGTTAGGACCCCACTTTCTCCCCTGGTCAACACACACGCCCAAGGCTCCAGACAAAGACATGCGTACCTTAATCAATAGTCACTTGTTCTAAATTAAGAACCGAAAGGGATTGTCGAAATGACATGTTATCTTGAATTCGTGAGATGTCAATACACGAAAGTGGGGGGAGACAGCTCTGTTGGATCGATCAAAGTTCAAAAAAGCTTCAGCAAAGAAGGTCTCATCAATGATAGAAACACAGCGAAAAAGGGGTCAAAAAAGGAAAGTAAGAAGACCAGGCTACAAATATTGGGGAGATGCTAAGGAATGGCATTAATTAATTAGTTTAGGAGAAAATTACTAAAAAAAAGTCTTCAACGCATTGTATTTGTGCCAATTCAATTCTAAATTGTTAATTGTGTCAATTCAATTGTAGGCATTTTCACGTTTTGCCAATCGAGTCCATTTGACCAATATTAGCCGAAAATCGATTACGTGGACGTCGGACGTCCAACATGGCATGGTCGGCGCCGACGTTGACAATTTTTGTAATTTAAAAGAAATTATTTTTCTATTTCTTATCTTTTGTTTCTTTTTTTTTTCCTTCTTCCTTTGACAATCGCCGACCTCCTCGATGACGAGCAACCGGCCATAGGTGAGGGTTGGAAAGGCTCGCCCTCGAAGGGGCGAGGTCACCTCGCTAGCTGGTCTTAGGCAAGGGTGAACCTCGCTAGCTAGGGGTGTCGATGATTTAATTCAGTTCGGTTGGTTTTAACCGAACTAAACTATTAGGGTGGAAGCTTGAACCAAACTGAACCGAATTTCGTCCTGAATGAATATGAACCGAACCAAAAATTCAGTTCGGTCTTTGGTTTTTCTTTTTCCTATTTTTTCTTTTTTCTTTCTTTCCCCTTTTTTGGTGCAAAGGGCAGGCGAGGCCGCCGGCCACTGGCTAAGCTCACGACTCTTGAGTTCTAGCACTAAGGACGACGGCTAGGAGGACGTTGAGCTAATGGCTTTACACCTTCGAGCTTCGTCTTCCGCCATCGCCATGCTCAACCACGAGGGCGAGATCTGGGTCTCAAATCGAGAACGAGCGTCAGATGTCGGCTCACTTGTGCTCCATCTAGGGCTCGGATTGACCTCCATCTGACGACGAAGGGGCTGGATTTGCTGTCGAGGGTGGTGGCGGACGAGGTTGAGGGCATTGATGGTGACGTCGGCGGGAGAGAGATTAAGGGAGTTTGGAGGAGGAGAATTGCAGACTGCAGAGTAAGATGGAGGTGGGAGGAAGACGATGCAAAAAGAAATAAAAAGAAAAAATCAGAAATAAAAAAAAATGATTATTTTAGAGATTTTTAGTTAATCGAACGGAACTGAACCAAAATAACTACATTAGAAAAAAAATAGTTATTTTTCAATTACCTAAACCGAACTGAATTGAAATGAACGAAATTTTCGGTTCAGTTCAGTTCGATTGAGTTTTCCCGTTCAGTTTTGACACCCCTATTGCCGACCGAGCGAGGCTTGCCCTCGCAGGGGCGAGGTCGGGTCTTGCCCAAAGCCGGCGAGACTCCACCTTGTCGGGGTGAGGTCACCCAAGGCTGGCAGTTGGCCGGCGACCAGAAAAAGAAGAAGGGAAAAAAAAGGAATAGAAAAGAAAAAGAAAAAAATTATAAGATATTCAAAAAATATATCTTTTTAAAATTGCAAACATTATCGACGTAGGTAACCTGCGTGTGGCGAATTTGCATAAGCCCATCCGGCACTTGTATGCGCGGATGGGATCGAATTTTCGCACTGGCATTGCACAACTCAGACGAGGCAATTCATTTCAAGGGCTAAAGCAGGAACGGGCATTCCAAGCGATTCACCAGATAGGTAACCAGATCGTTCAGAGGAGCGATGGCTATTGAGTCCGACGGCGGGGGGGGAGAAAGAGCGAGAAATAGAGACAATGTGAAAAACGACTCCGATCGATCGTAGAATCTCTCCGCTACTATCGAAACATTCCATCAGAAATCCGTTTGTATTAATCTGATTCGAATCAAGTCCTGTAGATTCTCACATAAAAGTGACCAAATCGCGATTCATGACTAGGCAACTTACGGTATGTTTCCTTCACCAACACCTTCCAAATCTGGACCTGAATCTTTCTTGTTTCGCCGGTTCATTCATTCAAACAGATCAAATCTTCAACACCACTTTTTTTCTTCACTTTCTTGTCTACGTGACATGCTTATTCTCTGTCAAACCACATCGACCCTGTGAAATCAACACAAAGGCTGGAAATTACTGCAGCAACGTATGCCGAGTTGCCCGGAATCTGAGTCTTCTAAATCCCTCTGCACATGCGACCCCATTAGTGTTTGGCATAACTAATGAGAAGAAATCTCACACTAATTAATAGCAATTAAAACAAGGAAAACCAAGTGCAAGGGCAAATTCTCTGTGGTAAATAACATTGTGCTCAGTAAAATGACCACACAACTTATAGAGGAGAGGGGGGGTTATACAAGCTTGGACTTACCAGTTACTCTGAATCTCAAAATCAAGAAAGAGAAATCCGGCACCACTCCAAGCCGAGGCCCATCTGTTGCACCATTTATGAGGTCACCTGACAGAAATATTATGTCCTATTTGAAAGGAAACAACAAGATGCCTGCCTAGCCAAAGGAACAAAGTTCGTTCGTATTCCAACCGAAAGGATGCATGACTATATTTACCCCAGAAGGCTAACCATATATGGACATTACAGTGACCTTCAAAATTCGCATATATTTGCTTTAAGTCTCGCACACTTGCCGATTAAAAGGGAGTCTGACACTCTGGAAATCCTAAAAAAAAAATTCCCGTTCACCTTGTCCCATAATGTACATCGTCAAGAGTGTCATCACTCAACCAACACAAACGTCACCACTGATCTTAGTGACAGCACATAACTCGCCATTAGCACAAAGAGTCCCACAACCAAGAAGAACCGCCTCAACTTTGTGAGACAAACGAAATATACCCCATATATATGCAGCAACCAATTAAGTATGATGGAGATATCTTGAAATGCAATTCACCTAAGTGCCAAGAGAAAACAATGACAATTGAGATAGAAGAAAATGCGCAGAGGATGTGGATAAATCTGTACAATTCCAAGACTCCAAACGAATAAAATCAGACTAATACATGGCAAACCAATGTTCCAGGATAAACACAACACCAGAAACATCAAAAAAGCATATTGCTCTCTATGTCCAAGAGATGGAAATATAGAAGAGAGACACATCAGTGGTTACCTGATTGAAACCAAAAAAGACAGGGGGACACATACCTGAAAACATGATCCTGAACCAATATAAAGCTGTCACTAGCTTGCGGGAATTTTCCTGGTCAAGATCTCATAATGAAAACCAATGTACAGTCGTTCTACTGTGGTGGTAAAACCGTACTCTGGCTTACGTGACTGTCAATCTCGAATACAAGATAAATACGACTGATAGTCAGAGAAAAGTTCAACCTGCAATAGCAAATACTCATTCTAATAGCAGTATATCTACTATGTCTCTTTGGGATATAGATCTGCAGAAATAGTCCAAGTCTACTAATGGACTAAAGGGCATCGAAGTGATATCTGAACCAAACTTAAGGGAATTTTCAAACCCAAACCTGCAGATGAAGCACCAACACTAACCTCCCCTAAGAAGGAAAAGGAGACGTCAACAACAATTTCCTAACAATTTGCCAACACTGAAAATGCAGTGTAATGCTCACTCATTCAGAGTGTGACAGATAGTTTCTCAAGGGCACGTAAAATACGGTAACAAGCTATGGCCAAGAACTAAGAAGTAAAACTAAGAACAAACATGTTTCCAAGTTAAATGGTAGAATCACAATAATTCATTAGCCTTAAAGTTCTTCCTTCCTGCATATTCCACAGCAAAGGACGTGCCATCACTTCTTTCAATGGGGTTGCTGACCACCATCACAGAAACCCTATTTATATGAGGAAGGCATGGTAATATTGCCCTCAAAATTTCTGAGGAATGTAGCACATGAGTAAACAAGGGGGTAATGCACATGTAAACAAGTAGATAGAAGAGGTGAAATCAAATTAGGTTTGCGTGAATCAAATGAAGCCTCGGGCGAGAATAAGAGCTTTCTTCAGATTACATGCCCTATGATATATACTTGAACCATTAAATGATCTCTTCTCTTTAACCTATTTCCTACAAGTAAAAAGTGTTCAATATCCAGGCTTAGGAAGCGGTTTTTTGAAAAATAGATCTGTGCTCAATGGGTGTACACCGAAACTTTGATCAGCAAGGAAGAATAATCTTCCTCCTTTTCCTTTTTCTGAAAAGAGAATTAACAATATCACTATGTGCAAAAATCCTGTACTTTTCACAAGCTATGATTCTCAAAAGAAACCCAGATAAAATGGTTTTAAGTTACATAAATATGGCTCAAAAAAGTTCTTTCGTACAATACTCTGGCATTGACACATTAAATGTGATTTGAAATTACTCAGCAATAGAATCATAATGTCCACATGCTGCTTATTCTTCTTTTTCTCTAATGATAAAATCAGAGTGTAAGGAAGTAGCATCGAAAATCACCAAGAGGTGCAAACCATGCATAACTGGTAGGACGATTCATGGGAAAAGCAAATGTACCACATGGCCCCCAACATCAGGACAAAAATGCCATCATCAAAATCCACATGCATCTGACAAATAATTTTCTAGGTCTCACAAGCATAACAGTCCATTGGAAATAAAGTTTAGTTAATAGAATTAGCAATAGAAGGCAAATTACTAATGACAACAATGCCAACATAAGTTGGGCATTTAATATTCTTAAGAAGACAGAGAGCCAAGAAGCATTAACACAAAGAACTGATATATTGTCCCTATATGACGACAATACAATGAAATATTATTGAATGCATTGCACTCAGCTATAGGTATCTCTTTTCTTCTGACCCGTACATTAACCTCAATGCCCCAAAAATATCAACCCACGCTTCCAAGATAAGCCACTATAATGTAGTGAACATTAGTATTGCTGATGTAATCTCCGGGATAAGATTGGAAATGTAGATATAAACTGACATTTTCGTAAGGGTTGAAAGCACAAGCTCCGTTGTTAATAGGGCCACATATAGAAAAAAAAACACACACACACAGAAACAGCGCTAGACACATCCCGAGAACAGTGCCAACCAATCCCCTGCTACGGATTGTTATATGTCCCGCAAAGTAACATCAAGTTAATAATCCATACCAAGAACAAAGAATCTTGTCACATAACCTTCTTTTGCAAAATGCCCAAAAAAAGGTACCAACAAAGTTGCAACACGACCAAATATGTAATGGTTTAGGATCCAGAATCACTTGTCACTGTCCAACAATAGCTAGATGACCAGTGGATGAGACAAATGTTCCCTTCATGGTCATTGGACATTGACAACACAAAGGGAAATGTATAACAGGCAAAAGAAGAGAGATTAACAGAATACGAGAAGAGCTTGAAAGCAGTCCTGACACATATAACAGGTACAACAGTTATAATGCCAATTGACTAGATAGAGACACTCAGAATTAATTATTGAAGAAACAGACTAGAAGAAAGAAAGCGACAGAGTCAATAAATAGTTACAAAAGGGTATGTGCATAGGAACCCAATTTGGCTCTACTTTACAGGACTAATTAGAGACACAAGCAGCAAGTCACCTAAAAGCATGTGAGAGGCCCCAATGTTGTGTATACAGAAATTTACAACCCACTTCCAACTTTGAGAAGGGATGAATAGGCAAACAATTGTCCCAAAACTAAGTTAGACGGGATTCATGCAGCAGTCCAGGATGCTACACAATCTCTTCATGCCTAAATCCACTATCCCCACAATCTGCACCAGAGTCCAACCCACAAGGAGAATCATACCATTTAGCATTTTCTTGGTAAAAGCTATCGACATGTATACCAACAAGGCTTTCATCTCCAACAATACCTTCATCATGTCTTATGGGCTTACTTAGTTTGGTATTTTCGCAATCCAGTATGCTCTTATCATCGAAGTCACTGCACTTCAACCACTTCTCAGGCTTACAAGGCTCAGCCATCAGATCCTTTTGACTAGTACAGTCTGTCCTTATCTGCTCCCAAGAGACAACATCCCCAAGAGTTCGCCCAAAACTGTCTTCATCATCATCTATCAATTCTGTGTCCTTTCCACCCCCATATAATTGTTCAGAGTGGGGATCACCCCAGTGAGCCATGTCATTGTCACACACCAGCACATCATCTGAATGTGGCTTGTCTGAAATTAACCCAATAGACTTTGGTCTTTCTTCGCCTATTCTTCTAACTCTATTGGCAATATCAAACAGTTCGTGAGATACCGAACCCAATAGCTCTTGAGGCAGTTTATAAATCCTTCCTTCCAACAACCCAAGCTCGTTCTTGAGTTCCTGTAACTGCTGCAAAACTGAATCTCCATCATCCTTCCCAGTCAACCCGTATCCATCATTCTCCATCTCCTCACTCACCCCATAAACAGTGTCCTGATCCATTAAAAGCCCATTCTTGTGCCCAACAACACGGTGCATGATCCTTGCGTTTCCATCCAATGGTCCTGGTTCATGGCCCGAATGCACTGCATACAACTTAAACACCGCCGTACCCTCCTCCTGATACACAAAAGTCTTATCCTTCTCATTATAATTCATAATGGGAACAATTGCCCTAATACGAAAACCACAACCACATCTTTTTGACACATAAGGCTCCCTCTTCAACATCCTCGACCTCTTCGTCGCGGGCTCCCCTGCCCGGTGACAAGCATAATCCTTTACTTCAGCCATGAATGGCTTATACCTAATATACTTCTGCCTAATGCAAAGCACAACCTTATGCTTCTTTGCCAGCTGCTGCAACCTACTGGGCACTTCCTTGGCAGGCACATCAAACGACTCTGTATACTCAAACCTACGACGCTTGCTCCTAATGGCGGACCCAGGCAACGAGCTATTACACACCTGGCATGCTGCAACACAAACCCTAATGAAACTCTCGGGGATCCCATAAAATTTGGCACCCACGGTCCACACCTGCTTAATCCTCTCTATGGTCTCCTTCAGCCCCAAATGTTTCAAATCAGCATCCCCATGGAAACTCATAACAATATCCTGCCACTGATTGATATGTGAAACGAACTGCTGGGAATTATTCTTGAAGTACAAGAACTTATTACCGGAGCCGGGGTCGACGTGAGCAGCGAGCTTCTCCTGGATGCGCTTCCACGCGGTGAGGTAGGCAGTGTCCTCGTTGCGGTCTTTCCACACAGCGCGCCAGGACTTGAGAACGGCGCAGGGCGTGGCAGCACGAATCTCGGCGGGGGTCGCCAGGCGTTGCTCGAGGATGCACTGGATCATGAGGGAGTGGGACTCGGCGTTGAAGGTGTAGAATTGGGAGGAGATGTGGGGCTCGGGGCTAATGCACGCGAGGGCATGGTGGGAATTCTTGTCGCCGCCTTGGGCGGGGACGGCGGCGGAGGAGGAAGGTTGGGAGACGGAATCCTCGTTGTCGGAAGAAGGGGAGGGGGAGTCGGAGTCGGAGGTGCGGAAGAGGACGATCTCGGGGAGAGAGAAGGTGGGTTCGTCGGGGGGATCGGGGTGGGGGATGGACGGCGGAGATTGGGGCAACAGAGGAGGGGGGCCCAGGTGGTGGAGGTGGTGGTGGTGGTGGTGGAAAAGGTCGTCTTCTACTTTGTTCGGATTCATTTCAAGAAAGCGGAAGACAACAAAGAAAGATTTTGAGAGAGAGAGAGAGAAAGATTGGTTTTTGCTCAGTGAATTGCAGAGAGAGAGTGAGGATTCGAGAGTAGCGAAGCAGAGCGTTGGGGGGTCTTCAGTTTCTTCTTCTCCTGCGGGTTCTGACAGTCGGGGGACTCGACTCGACTCGACTCAAGGGTTTGCTCTTCTCTTTCTCTCTCTACAGAGACACCTGCTCTACCTGTAGTACAAAAGTCTAACCCTCTCTCTCCTCGATGTTTTTTCTTTTCTCTCTTTGTACTTTTCCTCTCTCTCTCTCTTTCTCTCTTTCTCTCTAAGAAAACTTCAATTTTGCGCTTTATGATTTCACCCCCAAAATCCAAATTGAACTCTTCTCCATCGATTAAAAAGCCTATATGCTTTTACATATCTGTCTCAACAAATTTCATCACTATGAGAGACACCCCCATGTGACCGGCTAGAGCTAAACCCGGTAGCTCGGAAACCAGAATTAAACCTTCCGAAGAGCGAGATAATGGATGCTCGAGACTGATCTCGTGAAAATCTTATGTCCTCTGAAGAGGTTCCACCCTTGAAAAAAAACTTTAATGGAGTTTTAGTTTTTAACTGGTCGTGACAAAAGGAAAAAAAAAACCGCCTGTTTAGACATACATACTAAATAAGCTTTGCGAGCGGGAAATCGTCTAAAGATGTTTAATTATGTCCAAGGTATCTTTATTATCAGTCTCTTGAGATAAACACGTGTTGATTGGCTAAAATACCATAAATTTCTTCCGTCAACAATTGATTGCATATTTTTTATTTTATTTACGCGCCTATTAACAATTTATGACAATTTTCCTTGTCAATTAAGTCATATCGGGTCATATGACGTCACTTCAGTCGAATTTACGTAAAGACATCTCAATTGAAATTGGAATGAATTTATGAGGCCAAAATTGAATCTCTCTCTCTTTCTCTACGTGCACGTCATTTAGTCCCTATAAACATTTTTTAAATAATTGTATGTGGTAATAATTCTTTATACTCTAAATTTGACGATTTTGTGTGTCACACTTAGTACTCAATTGCACGCCCGCTACAAATATTAGTAATTCTAGTCCTTATAGAGCAGGCATAATTCCCTAAAAAATTCCAAACTACCCCCAAACATTTTTTTCTCTCAAAAAAAATCTCAATTTTAGGTCTAATCCCAAATCTGTCCAGAACTATTTTTTGTCTCGAAAAAACTCCAAACTTTAGGTACAATCCCACATCTGTCCCAAATTTTATTTTGGCTAAAAAGATCACATTTTTTCAATGTATTCTCAAATCTACCTCATGGTCCAGTCCCAACTTGATGTGGCATTTTCAAGTCGATAAAAAAAATCCATATTAGCAAAGTAACAAGGCAATAGGTACGAACCGACTTGGCAGTTCCACGTGGATAACAAATCCATCCCAATAAAGAAATTCTCCAAAATGAAACCGTTCTAGGATATGAAAATTAGGAACGACTAACGGCGATTTTTGGATAGAGGGCTAATGGGGCAAATTTGAGACTAAAGTAAAAATTGGTGATTTTTCTTAGACAAAAAAAAGTTTAGGGTAGATTTGAACTGGACCTAAAGTTTAAGATTTTTTCTGAGACAAAAAAAAAGTTCGGGACATATTTGGGAATGAATCTAAAATTGGGGATTTTTTCTGAGACAAAAAATGTTCAAGGCATATTTGGGATTGAACTTAAAGTTGGAGGTTTTTTCTGAGATAAAAAAAAAATTCGAGATAAATTTGGGATTTGACCTAAAGTTGGAGTTTTTTTAGGAATTAGGCCTTACGGAACGTGTAAGTACAAGGTAAATGACTTTATAAAAAATAAAAAAAAAAGAGACTTAGTGCGCGAAATGAATAAAATTATGTACCTTTCTACATAAGTTTTTTCAAAAACGAGCAATCACAATATTATAGTCACGACTTCTCAATTACGTGGCAGCCTTCAATGATGCCACGTAGAATAATTATTTGAAAGACTTCTTTTTCTTTTCTTTTTTCGAATTGCTTGAAAGACTTACATTGCCGACAATTGAGAGGTGTAGGATTTCATTACATGAAACAGATATTGTTATATCGACGTTTTACGAAGCATGCATCCTATCCTAGCATATGAATAAAATCCATGGATGATTGTCATATTTAACCTGGTCGTTTTTCGTCGTCAACCATGGCTTTATGTATAACTACAGATATTCCGTCAGAATTGAGGGGTAAATCGACATGAATTTGAAAGTATCAAGGGGCAAACTGCAAAACGGAAACATCAGGGGGCATTTTGCAACAACCTGAGAAATCCTGGGGCCAAAATATAATTTGGCCCCTAAGTTGTGACGCTGCTTTACTAGACGTTTAATTAGCTGAAGGCTTTGAGATATTGATGTGTTCAAACCAATTTAACGAACTACTTGGGAAGGCCAACAAAAAAAAACCATTAATCCAAAACAAACCACACAAAGCTGTACATTTGCATCGAACAGATCGCTGTAGCATCTTGAAAACAGATTGCTGAAGCTGAGAAGCATCTCTTTTTGCCCGCCAATCCGCTTCCCTTAGCCGACACTCGAAGAACTCGAGAAGTCGCTGGCGATATGCATCGAACATCGCCGGTAATCCTCGGTGCCACGGGCATCTCGCTAGAAACGGCGTCCCTTTTCCTTTGATCGAGGCCAAAGCCGGCACTCGACGGGCATTGCCATCAGGAGACTACTGTCATAACAGCAGGTGATTATCAGGGCAACATACTCAAGAATGGTTACCCAGAATCATCTGTATTTCCTCTTTCACACGGCAAAAGTGTACATCTTTCTTCGGCTTAGAAGAAAACAAGAGCATCAGTGACTTACACGGGCATGTCTCGTCGCTCCCGATCAATGCATACTATCTGCGTGGCTCCAGATCATCCTAATGCACATACGAAAGAGAATGAATTCGATCAGATCATCTCGAAAGCGCAAATAAGTTGCCAAGTTTTCTTTTGGTGAACAAACTGCTGCTCGTGATACCAGAATATGGCAATGACCACTAGTAGGATGAGATGGTAGAGCTTGAAAAGCCGTAGATTCTTTTCCCGTCTTAGGTCGTTATATATCTCCGTCACGTCGATCAAGTACCGGTTCCGCTTCCACCTGCAAAACGGGCTAGTCAAATGAACCGGCTCTCGTGTAAAGAGAACATAAGCTACAAGGATTGCACTTTATGAACTAAAACCTAAAGAAGATGCACAATTTGGACAGTGACATTGATTTTGTCCTTTAAGGAAGGATCTGGAAAAACCATCAGTGGAGCTATGTTCTTTGATCAGATTTAATCGCCGTTTGGAGAACTTCCACGTCAAATGAGACATAGACGAAGATCAAGGGAGACTCACAATCTGATGTCGTAAAATAGGTATGGCAGGGACAGCAGGAACATAAACCAGCGGCCCGTCACGAGATAAACGAAGCATAAGACTCCTTGGGACACGAACTCGGGCAAGACGACCTTGTTGATCCGAGTCGCCGCGTCGTATTGGTTGATGTAATCGATTTCCAAGTCCGTCAAGCAAACGATCTGCGACAAAAGCATGCTCTCAAAGATCAAAACCATGAGACTTTTGAAGCTAAGTTGTTCTCTGTTCAAATCACTTTCCAATGCTCATAACCCAATAGTATGTTCAGAATACAGAATACATCACCCATTTCCAAAATCAACATTACCTGATAGCCGACGAAGCAGAGAACCAAAAAAAGAAGAAGAAAGGCAAAGAACCATGAAAGCAGTTGATCCATGGCTTCAGAGTCCCTTCCTCCCTCTTTTCTGGTTCTATTTTTCTCTGCAAATGTTTCTTTCCCATGTTAATCATGGCTCTACTTTTGAAGTAGATAAGTTTCTATTCTAGGATGTAATTTTGAAGATTGCTGAATTTGGGGATACTAAATTACTGGTGACTGGATTCTGACCAGAAGTGGAAAACAAGAAAAAGCATTGGTGATGAGAGGACTAGGATTCCTATTTTTGGATGATATCTATTTATGTTGGTTGATTACCTATTAATCCCACAAAAGATGTTGCATATACGAACTTAATACCGTATCTATTTACAAAGTTAATTCTTTTCATGGATACTTGATTCGGACTTAATCGAATTATGAAAGGTGCACGACATTTCACAGTCAGTTCATCTGGCCTTTATGTTCATGTCATGCATTAGAAGAAAGAACGGTTATTAGTATCTATTCATACCAATGATTCAATCGGCATCGGCAGTAGATCCACATAAGCGCGACTTTAATCGATTGGTGCGATAACCATTGATGTGGCAGTTAGCCATCATCATTTCCAATCATCATTAATCATATTGAGAAAAATAAGACATAGGAAACGAGATTGTGTGGTTGAAATTCACCCATTATCTTATTCTCTCTGTCCAAAAAGTACATTTTGATATGTAGTTTGGATGTTTGTCCATTAGCTTTACGACAGGAGTGGCATCTAATCTTATTTGTTTCGAAGTCCTGTATTGTGCTCAAGTTCGAGTTCAAACTTCAAAGATCAAACCAAACACGAGCTCTGGCAAATCGAACTGAAGATGAGCCACCTCTGTTCTGTCTCTGGTTGAGCTCGAGCTCGCCATCCTCTGCATGGACCATTGCTTGGCGTGGATTAATCCACTTCAAAGCTCCATCCTCCATTACTAGACCTCCTGCATGTGATTGTGTGAAGTGAGAAATATATCTGCAAGCTGAGACCCTGAAACCAAGAACTCTCTGCTTCACCATCACCTTGATCATCACTCTCAATCTCATGGACACCCACAATCAGGTCTCGCATCTGCGCTCGAAATGTTCCTCTGAGAACACTCCCCGTTTGGAATTGCAAATGAACTTCGATTTTGGGGTTTTCTTTTCTCTGTTCTTCTTCAGGGGAAGCTCGTTTTGTATTCCAATTCGCAGAGTTCTTGTTCTTGGCGCGTGCGCTTCGCGCTGAACCTTAAAGGTCCGGTTCTTTTTCTGTTCTTTTTTCGGGGTGTGAGCTTCTTGTTGTTTCCGGCATTATGATCTTCCAGTTGTTGAGCTTATAATCTGAACGTAACCCTGGAATTTTGCAGCTGAAATAATGTCCAAAAGACCTTTCTTTTGATGATGTTTTACAACTTTATTCTTGGTGGTGTGTAGGGATCTCATATGAGTATAAAGCAGTGGACCTCAGGAAAGAAGAGCAATATACTGCTGGTACTTTCAGATCCTTCTTTCTAGTTATAGATCCAATTGTTCGCGAGCTTTATGTAGGTAGGCCACGGGGTGACAATGGAAAGATTTTGTATTCATAATACCCGCTGGCACGATCACCTCGAGTTTGTGAAATCTAGCGGAGTATTCTCTAGCTCTGATCGAAGTTGTGTGCTTGATTTTGCAGAATTCGAGAAGTTAAATCCTATGCACTTTGTTCCAGTATTGGTCGATGGAGATATTGTGGTTTCAGATTCTTTTGCAATTTTGCTGGTGGGTGTTATTTAGGCTATGTAGTAGAGTTTGTAATAAATAAGAGTTGGATGGACACATAACTTAGGAGTACCAATATGAATGAGTTCATCATTTAGGAGCCTTGAAAGAAGCTTTCGTAGCTCCTTTTTCAACTCGATGCATAGTTTCGTGGCCCTTTTGCTTGATTTGATCAGTATGATTGGATTGAATGCATTTCGATTTTGAATTTTTGCTAAAGCATATGTTGTCTTTGTTCAGTATTTGGAAGAAAAGTATCCTCAGAAGGCTTTGTTACCTCGTGATCTTCGATTGAAAGCCCTTAACCTCCAGGTCATTTTCTTTTTTGCGCTTTCCGTTCCTTTAAAGCTGAAGCTTCCCACAGATTTTGAGGATCATTTACATGGAACTTCAGACTTTTTGCTGGATTACTCATGATCATAATTAATTAGATGAGATCTTTCATTGCCTTGCTCGTCATTCCCTTATCCTCTCACAACAGACTTTAGATTCAATTTGGTGGGCGTTTTCAGTAGAATAACGACTGGCATTGTCGTTTGTTTTGACAGGCTGCAAGTATAATCAGCTCGAGCGTACAACCTCTTCAGATGCTGAATCTGCTGGTATAGTTCTGCTTGGAATGCTTTCTCTTAGGACCAGAGAAGTCTATGAGATGCATACTTTCTTTTCCGCAGAAGTACATTGAGGAGAAAGCTGGCCCTGAAGAGAGGCTATCATGGGCTCAACATGTAATAGAGAGAGGTTTCCAAGGTAAAAGTCTCATTAAGACTGTACAAGGTGATCTCTGGAACTAACTAGGAAAGCATAAGAATGGACCTCGAATTTTCTCTCCAGAAAGAAAAGTTCATGGACTATGCATTTGATTCAAAACATATGCTAAGTACAAGGACTGTTTATTCTTAACTTGAGGAACGCTGGGCTACGCTCGCAGTTCCCCCGTACCAAAGCATTAGTAATCACTTGGGTGTCAGAGTCCACCTTCAGTTAGGAATGAAGCACATTTTGAGCACACGGCGGAAAACACGATTTTCGAGTTGCTCACAAAACTTAGAAATTACTTTTTCGATGCTTGATTGAATAAGCGGCAGCAAAGATAACGGATACCTTTGGTTCATCGACATTAGCAGTAGAGGCTCCACCCCTCTTTGGCTTGTCTTCTCCTTGTAGTAATCTTATCAGTCTCTTTGCTTTTGTTCACTATGGTTTAAGCAAGCCTTTGACAAATGAATATAGCGTGGTTTAAACGATGGCGTTGTTTAATTCTGTCACGTACCCTCATTCCAAAAATTGGGAGCCTTGTAATCTTGTAATATAGAAACGACGCTACTCTGACCATCATTTTTGAAACACCAACTGAAGTGAAGGCTAGGCACTCTTTTGAGGCTTAGTAATCACAAGATCATCAGGAATACAGCTTCAAATTAAACATGGATATGGTATAAATTTTACCATAAACAATTGCAATGAGATTTTCACATTGGCAAGGCATATTTATCGGGTCAGACATTTGGAAATCCAAACTGAAAGAGAAATAAGAAAATGTAGAACCATCTAGTTTGGCGCGATTCCTGGAAGAGAAGAAAAACTGAATGGCTAGACATGTTCACAATAATTCTGGTCCTGAACCTATCTTGTTTGCATCTTAAATTGTGTTGTAGTCTCATAAACTATCAATGGATATTAGCAACATATGCCTGTATACCAAGCTGCAGATGTTTCTTAGCTGTGAATAAGACCAGTTTCCTCCACGTACAGCTCTCGAGAAGTTGCTCGAAAATGTTGCGACCAGATATGCCACCGGGGATGAAGTGTGCTTGGTTTGCTTCTGAATCTTCACATCTTATCTTTGCTCTCTCGTCTTTCTGTTTTTGGTGTCTCTTAATCTCTACACCGACGCTATGAACCCAAAAGTATCTAAATGAAAGAACATTTAGACTTAGATGTATATACTTCGTAACAAGTGTTTTGGACTTGTAAAAGTAATTGTCAATTGTCAAAAATGTGCTAATGAGGCAAGGTAGCTGGCAATTGCTGTCCTGCCATGCTATTAGCTCTTGTTGGTCCACCAAGAAGTATGATTCTTTACTTGATATTGTTACTCTTAGTTTGCCATTCGTGCTGGGAGCCAAAGATGAACTGCATCTTGATTTCCCTCTTCCCACTTCAACTCAACAATTGATTCATTTTTCGTGTTTTTGTTTGGGACTTAGATTCCCATATGAAATGTGAGCGGGGTAAACTCCATAAAAGAACGCATTGAGAGGATCAGAATAATTCGTACGCATATCCCTTCTTCTGACGCTCTTCTTTTTGAACCAGTGACTGGATTTGACTGGTGTAAACGTCGCGAATCCCCTGTTGCTAATTTTCCTTTGTCAAATTTTGGTGAATGCAGTGTTAACAACCTGAGCAATGTATGTTGTGCAGGCTGATGTGTTTTTGGCCCCACAAATAGCTGCTTCTACCTCGAGATTTCAAATTGACATGGTGAAGTTCTTTCCCTGTCTCTTTGTCCGTGATCAATTCACTTTGAGTTTGCTATTATGGTTCCTGTTTCTTCCTCGTGGTCATTTGTATGTGCACATTCTTTCCTGCATATAGGGAAGCATCTCGGAAGAATCGGTGAAAGCATTCTCTTGCACGAAAGATTTTTCTGCTAGTACTTAATGAGACTGATTATATGCTATCCCACCTCAATTACGGCGCGATTTACATTGACTATTCGTTGGTTTTCAAAAGCTAAGCGAACACCCCTTTCAGACATGTTATGTATGCTTATCTTTTATGAAGAGAGCAAATGTAGATCAATTCTGCTGAATTTTGGACAAGTATGTGGGTGTCCCCCCTTTAGAAGATCTCATTTTTGGGTTTAGCTGTCTCGCTGGGAGAACTTTCACATTTCAAATAGGGCTATAAAGATCTTCAGACGAGAGGGCCTTTGCTTCTCAATTCACAGTTCATCGTTTGCGAACCTACCGCCATGTATCGCAACTATAGACATGTCTTGCAAGCAAAAACATCTGAAAATACGTTCATGACGCACCTCGAGACTGAGACATCTTTATAGTATGGTACTGCGTGATGGTCTTCTAATGATGCACATTCTGTATTGGAATGGTTAATGTCAGAGCTCTGCAATTCCCGAAACCCAGCGGTGCTGGATTCGGGGATCGAACATCCATTCATGTTGACTCGTGGATCGAACATCCACATTCTTTGTTGCAGGCCAAGTTCCCTACTTTGAGGAGGCTACATGAATCGTACAAGACTTTGCCTGAATACGAAGCATCATTACCGGAAAGTCAACCTGATGCCACGATCTGACCTGGGTATCTCCTTCCCAATCTCAAAGTTGGAAGCCGGGAAAGTCTGATGATTCTCATGGTCAAAAGCTCTCAAATTGCCGGCCTCATCTTTGTGATGACGCTCATTCTCACACTTTTCATCGCACATTCTGTATGCTTATGCCCTGGTGGTGCTGTGTCCTTAAGTTTTCGGTCGGTCGTTAGCCGATGTATAGAGTTTTTTTTACGATTTCTTATCAAGGTTGCCACTCGGGGTTGTATTGTTTCTTTCAGGAGTTGCTGCCAAGCGCTAGATAAGTGCCTTGATTGGGAGAAATTACTGTGTACTTTCAGAGCAGCGTTTCTTTCCATAGCGCTCAGAATCTTGCAATCCACATTACATGTGAAAAGATGGGCTCGTACTCCAATCTATTCTCTCGTCTACTTCGACTCCTTGGCCAGTAAGTGCCCAATTCCATGATCACTAGTCCAATCTCTCTCCAACCTGTTCACCACATTCAAAATTTTCCTCATGGGAAAAGAAAATGCACATCTATACTCAAATCTCTTAGGAATCATGATGTTGCTAAACTTCTTTCTTCCTGGGATTAAGTCGCTTCTCTACAAGACTAGGCTCATCATGAAGAACGACGAATTTTGAAGACCACAAGTTCAACACGACAAATCGTGATCAGCTTAAATTAACCAATACGCAGTCGAGCATACAGATTCTAGCATTCTACGGGATTTGTGTTCAGACTTGCCAATGCAAATTTGAAAGTGAAATAATCCTGTCCCAAATAGCAAGCAAATTAAAGGAAAAAGCACTTCATTCAGCCGACCAGATCAGTGCGGCTCAGATAGATTAGATTGTCATCACCTCGCAGTTCAGCCACCATCGCAAGCACAACCTACTCATAATCCCACCCAAAGAAAAGACAAATAGACAGAAGAAATACAACAAACTCTTCTTGTTAGATTCTGTATTGGGCTAAATTTATCGGCAAAATTTTTAAATAAAGACAAACGATGTCGAAGTATCATCTGATGTCTGGATGCTGTCACAGAACGTTCCATATGACACCCTGAGGCTCTTGTGGAGAGTGACAGCGGCAATTTTTGGTTATCCACCAGCTCGGAGATAAGCTAGAACCCCACATTGCATCTCAAATGGCAAAGCATATTCGTTGGAGCAAGATTTACTTTGTTCTGATGCTGAATATCAGTTTACCGTATTAACTTATCTATGAGGTTTGGAGTGGTGGGGCTGCCCAAAGCTTCACTTTTTTATCAACACTGGCAGTCGCCAAAACATCAACCCTTCTATCACCTTGAGAGAGAGAGAGAGAGAGAGAGAGAGGGTCAAGAGAAAATAAAAAGAAACAGGTAACTGTAAGCATTTCCATCTACGCATGTGGTAGTGCATGGATAGAGAAAAGCGAAAAAGTTGAAGCAATTCTATGCTCTGGTCAAGATAAGGATGTATTCTTCCAGTTCTCTGTCGAGAGTTATCTAACTAATGCAGGCCCCAGTACGGTGTATCAATGTGCTTTTCTAACAAGTGAAAAATCTTATACCCTCCACATATTCATAACAATGCTTGAATGCATCAGGTGAAAAGCAGGCTCTTCAGGATCCACAGATTCATTAACAAGTCTATATAATTTTACCTGTTTGAATACTCTGTGGTGCCCAGGACATGCATGTGATGTCACCTGCATTTAGGAATAGTTATGAGTGAAATTACAAAACATTGGCCGAAATGAAGAACTGTAAAACTCAACTAGGAATGCTGAAAAAGGTTTTTAAGTCCATTAGCTGACCCTAAAGAGAACAGAGAATACAGCTTGGTTGCCGCACATAAAATCTTAGAACGGGATATAATCATCGATCGACTAGTCTTACGATTTAAGAAAGGATTGTCATTGCCAATTTATTGTGTCATGGGCATGGGAAAAGTAACAGTTCACATTTCTTTAATTTTTTTTTTTTTATAAAACAAAGGAAAAGGTGGACAAGGAGAATGCACAGGGGCAAGCTAAAACCCCAGGTAACTATCTCATTTTCAATCACACTGCCCATTGCCCATGCAGTCTTGCAATATTTCTATGTTCCAATTCAAATCTCGAAGAACACGGAAAATATAATGCCTTGCATCATCAATTCACATTACAGGATTTTTATACTTAATCATATATGTAAACAAGAAAATACACTATATGGCCTCAAGTTTTTCCCTTTTCTGTTGGGAGTTAGGGGGGATGGGGTAGGTTACTGTGAGCATATAGTGGTGACCTCCAACTAATCCTATTGACCAGTCTTGTTATTGCATCCACATTTTACCATCGCTTCACAAGTACATCAACACTGTGAAACCATAGATAAAAGAGTTCTGCCATCTAGAGGACCAACATGAGTTATTTAACTGGACCATTAAAATTCATGTGTTACTTATTGAAGATCAAAAATGAGGAAATGCTTCATGAAAATAATACTGGCTGGGGCATACCGTCATGAGCTTTTTCAGCTGTGTCCAAAACCTTTCCAGTTTCAATGCACAGCCACTGCAACATTGAACCATGGGTTGCTGCCAGTATCTTTCCATCAGGGGATAGACTGAGGCGATCATAGTGTAAAGTAGCACCACTTGAATCGTGCAATGGGATTGGAAACACCTTTAAAGTCTTTGGATCCTCATCAAGGTGATATCGAACTTTAAGGAATAAAGAAAGAAACTTTAGAACTAAGAAGTAGGAAGTTGAAAAATACTAAAACAAAGAAATGTGATAAAGCCTGCAAGATATTATTAGCGTCTCAGTCGGACAATAGGAAATAAAGATATCTAAGAAACTCAACACCTCGTGTGTATCATATTTCTCAATCAACAAATGCCGTCTTCAGTAGATAAGAAGTTAACTTAGAGAAATATCTACTTCAATGACTCCAGGCAAAATACAAAAGTAAAACCCATAATTCTATCCTCAAATATTCTATTAGCTGTCTTCCCCCAAAGGCTCGTTTAACATATGGATAAGCTAGTAATTTGCATTTGTAAAGGCTCAGACTACCAAAAAGAGTAGAGACAAAAATCTGCCCATTTCTTCCCTCCTTTTCATTCCATGAGGCCATAAACCCAACTGAAACACTCAATTTCTATAGAAGTTGGTGACAGGTGAGTTTAATCAAATGACAGACTAACACAGACTATACAGTATAAACGCCCTTCCAGAGTAGTTAATAAACTGTAGCTAGTTTATCTTTTGACAATACCTACATATCTTCTGATTTTTTGTGCAGTACACATATTGTAACTTTGAGCATGCAGCCCATACTTCGATATTGAACCAACTCATTATACCATTCAGGATGCATAAGAGACTGGAAGGAGCCACTTCTGGCCCCCTACAACATACTAATTGAATAAAAAAAATACAATTAATGCAACAAGGAGTAAACAGCAAGTAGGCAACTTTGATATCTTCGTTTCCTTGTGCATTTTTAGCCTTGCCCAGTACCATCCCAACCAAAAAGCGGGGGATGTATTTGACCTAGCCTCAGAAATGCACAGTTAAACAGACTGGGATAGCACGTACCATTGATATTCCAAATTCTTATAGAGCCATCCTTTGATGCTGTAACTATTTGTTCTGAGTTTGGAGAGAAGCATAACCAAGTCACTGCACTCTAAATATGAAAATGGGAATTTAAGAAATGAAGGTTCGACCTCTAGGTATTAATACATTATCATAACAAAGCACAATTACCAGAATAAATTAGGAGTCTTAACAAGAAAATATAGCTATCTGCAAAACTATAATATCATCTGAATCGAAGAAAACTTAGAAGCAAGAAAAGTTGAAACAATGGGAAGTCCAATACCTCTTTCAAAGAATTCTTATACCTTGCCAAACCTGTCCATCAAAAACCTTAAACCTGACCCAAATGAACTCTTTTGACTTTTGACATGAATCTATTCTTCTAACTGTGGGTTTTCTTTCAACCTCACTGAATGTTAGGGTCTGCTTTATGAAGGGAATGACGCTTTACGAGTTGTTGCTATGCTACAACTTCAAGGACTTCCATGGCAAATGGCTGATGTGTGGCGATAACAAAACCAACTCTACATTATCAAAAAGAGAGGAAAAAATGCAAGCCAATTATAGTTGGATATCGCTTGCATTTTGTGGGAGTTTAAAACAAATGTAAACTCCAACATGATTGGAGGATGGCTCGAGAAATTGTTAAGCATCAAGCCAAGGTGGGATATGTGAATGTTGCTCTGGTTAAATCCTATGGATAACTCAATCAGAGAGGCAAGGAGAAATCTGAAAGGAGAACTTATTTGCGGTCAATGGTCGTGCGTAATGCGATCAGATATCAAAGCCGCCAACATAGATCAGGCAAGGTGGTTTCTCTTGTTCCTTGGCAATATGGATGGCAAATTATATGCTAAGGTAAAAAGGCTGAACCCAACTCTGCCTGGTCAACGAAATTTCATTTGATGCCAAATCCAGTTAAGCCGGGTTCGCTGCTTAAACCAAATCAAAACCTGTTATTGACCAATTCATGGTCCAAACAAAATGATTGGCATTGAAACAGGTAGCCAGCCAGTCGGGTCCGGTTTTAAAGTACGCGACATAATTTTTACACCCCCTACACATGCAGAGCATGGTTATTCCGTACTAAAAGACGTGACACTAATGAAATTATCATTCCTGTACTCAAGATATGCTTAATTTGGTTTTCTCCACAAAGATTATAAGCAAAAGTAATGCATCACAATTCACGGCAGCTTGAATAAAACAGATAATTGAATGGAGAAGACAGTTGGCCAAATATAACCAAACTCGGAGAACATTCACGAACTTATCACCTTGTGTCCCTTAAGCTGCATGACTTTTGTAACTCCCTTCACAGAACCATCTTTTGAATAAACAATCTCCCAGACCTGCCAAAACATATGCACTGGGTAAACATAACAAGAAGCATAAGACTGTCACATGCATGGTAACATGTACCACAGCAGAGTGACAGATTATCTGCCTAATTTAAAAACTGCATCCAAGTTTTTTCAACAAAAGAAGGGGAGTGGTGCTTGTAAACAGAGACTCTTATGAAGGGCTAAGTCTCAATCTGTGGTCACGTGTTCACCAAAAGCAAATACACTAGGAATTCTGTTGAGACAATGAAGATACTACGTTGTCTAGTTCCCAGTAGTGGCCGAGGGAATTAAACTTTTAGAATAGTGTAAATAGAGGTGGAGTGAGCACAAAGTTCCTATTTGCAATTGCTCTCTCCATATTCAAGTTCTTTCGATTGAGTGAGGAGGCTTTTGGGTAAGGGCCATCTTTTGATAGCTGAACCCAAGGATGCGTTTTGTTCCAAACGAAATTTTGATTCAATATTTAGATGTTGTCATTTTTAATGAATATTCTCAAAAAGTTTTCAATATGAACATGGTTTGATTTTTTGATAAAGATGCTTGTAAATTGGTTTTGATTTGCAAAATTGTGGCTCTTTAGTTTTCTTCATACTTATAATTTAAGATCAACAAGACATATATGAGATTTCTACTTTTGACATTTAGTCACAAAAGACAATGTTTCAAGATATTTCAATTCAAATTCAGTCAAAAACTGTAGGCCTGTAATCTGTATATAAGACCTATTCCTATCAGACAGCGGTAGAAGATGAAATAATTGCACATCATCCATTGCATGGATAATATGCTTATCGGACACCAAACTAATGACGATTTGATAGACTGCAGCCACTATCAGACATAACCCACATATACTATCCAAAAGAAGCACTATTTCAGCTGAACAAGTAATCAAGGATGATTTACCTTAACATCGGCGGTAAAAGCTGCAGCAGCAATAAAACGCCCATTGGGTGAGATAGCAGACATAGTGTTTTTCAATTGATTTGTATCGACATTCCCCAATATCTTCCCAGTTTTTGCATGCCAAATTATGATGTCAGTTCCTGGACAGGATGCAAAAGATTACTGGAAAATACAAAAGTTTTTACAGCTTTAACACAATATGCTAAATGGCCATTGTGATGTTCCATCAAGACAGTAACTGCAAAGACGAGGAACTCCATTTGCAGGTCATTCTTATTATTCTGTTAGTAGTAATGACTGAAAATAGCCATCAGCTGATACCTTAAATACATTACTCTGCAAAACTAGTTAATAGTTGTATGAATTTCGAAGCTCCTACTAAAGAATTCAAAGATGTTAGAAATGCAGACAGCCTCTTTGGCAATAGTAAGTTGAAAAAGAGAGGAGGAGAGAGGACCACATAAATGAAGCAGAAAAGAGGCACCATGACACCAGTCGAAAAAGTAGCCAGAAAAAAAAAAATTCAAGCTCCGGCAATTTATCCCAAAGACAACTTCTATACAGCTTTAGATCCCTCCAAGAGGAAGTCTGAAAACTTTTACGCATAATAATTCATAAAAAGGCATTAAGTTGCAAACATCCCATGTGCAAATATATTACGACACAAAGGATGCTATAGAGACCACGATTAAGGCACAATGTTCAATATTCCCAATATTGATTCCTTCGTGTAACCAAGTCGTAACTATTGTCATATCACTGATTCAAACTACGAAAATATGAGCGCCATCTAGAAACTTTGCATTGAGACATTAATAAATACACTAGCTTGCACAAAAAATTGTTTTTGCATCAATTCAAAGCCCGGAAAGTTTGTCGTTTTCAATTTCCGTCCCACACAGGCAACAACACTAGGGGGAGGACGATAAGAGTTTCTCTGCACAGCCAACTGGAGTACATCAACTAAACGAACTAACACCAATCACCTTAACTTATGAAATCTCAATCTCAATGTTCTGCCTCAACTATGTTTACTAGATGCATGAACATTGGCTATTCCAAAAGAATTTGTGTTAAAGCAAACATAAGGTTGAGCTAGCTTAGGACACATTTTGGAGATAAACTCCGCACCTTCTGAACAAGATACAATTATTGTACTCCTATCGCCGTTGTCATAATTTGCAGTAGCCCCAGAAAGGGTCAATATTGCTCTCTGCTCGTGAACTTTGGGATGCTCCCACTTGATTTCAGGCATAGGTAGCTTAGACTGCTGCTTATCGCTGTCTGAATTTTTAGGCTTCTCTTCTCCATACATATACAGAGAACAACCAGACAAATTTTGAGACGCCACAATTACCGATGATACATCATCACCAAATGCAACAGCAGTTGGATGGCCCCCAGCAGGCAAGTTAATCCTCAGAAATCTGCAGATGAGAGTTGTCAAGTGAAAAACTAAACAACCAGATCAATTGCCAAGCTTGTGAGAGAGACATACTTAAAACTTTTGTTTGACGCATCATCCAACTTGAACACCCTTACAACACCATCAGCACAAGCTGCATGTAGAAACAAGAGATGTATGAATCAGATCTCACATTAATAAAGCCACTCGATAGTATTCTGTTTAAACCACCCACAATATCCTAAACACGAAAACCGCATGAATTGAGAATGGATGACGCATTCTCTTTCCAGCAAAGCAGAATTTTTTTTTATAGCAAATTGAGTACTAAGGATCCAAGTCACCTTCTTCTGCATTTTCCTTGACAAATTTAGATGTACTCTTACACCTTAGTGAAGCAAAAATAGGATAAATCTCAAAGTTCAAGAGCTGGCACTTTCATTTTCTGTCCAGTTGACACAAAAGTTTATAACAAAAAAGAGCATCCTACGCACATGTAAAGCAATGAACTTCTACCGAATTGACTTGTACCGAAATGCAATTTTTTAGCCTAATTAAAAGCAGCAATTTCAGAAAAAGCACACAGAACACAATTTTACATTTTATGCTCAACTGATTTGGCAGGATATGAGCAAATGAATAAGAATAGTGTTTCTCTCACTTTTCTCTTCATAGCAATGCCCTGGCAGAGAGCTCTTCTAACCTGTCAACTGAAACGAGGCAATGCAAAGCCTATATTTTTTTTTTCCTTCTTTAAAGAATGATGGTTAGGTGAATGAGGTTAGAGGGTAAATTCATGGTCTAGGATCTACCTAGCTAGTTGTGCGTCCTCAACATCAAAATACATGTGTGGTGAATGGCATACAACAGAGTTCTCTCATCCTCCTTATTGAACAACCAAAACAACTTTTAAGTAGCATTCCAGTTCTTCCAATTGACTCCCCTTTTTACTACTACTTATGACCACTTGTTTCCTTGGGTCACAGGGAGATAATGAGATTCAAACCTCGGTTTCATTTTCTATGACCACTTTTCGACTAGCTTTCATCTACTAAGATCCACTTACATGCACTTATAGAAAAGTCAATTTTTCTTGCATAAAGAAACAATAAAAATCACTGAAGATGACATCAAAGTTGTTAATTAGCTTTCGTTTAGTAAGGTGTAACACATGGAATATGGATGCTACTTTCCATGATGAGCAAAGAAACTTATGTTTTCATAAGAAAACCAACCCACGGTATGATGCTTCAACCTTGAGGTCACATACTGTTGAATAATTTTCGATGTTTATCGATACCATATCTTCCAGTGTAAGGAACCTTATGTTACCTGTTGCCAAACTATGTCCATCAGAAGCGAAACATAGCCCTGTGACTGAATCGCCGTGACCTTTTAAAGTATTCAGATCCAAAGGATGATGCCTCTTGTTTTTATCCTACATTCCAGAATTATCCAGCATGTAAATTATACAAGCTAATATTGCATTGACGATAAAAGCTTAGCAACTTATCTTAAGAAAGACGGACAAAAAATTTACAAAAGGAGAGCAAACTCAAACGAATCTCCATGGATATTAAGAAAAAGTATGTCTGAACATTGCTTGGACACTCAGAACCTGCTGCATCAGAACATTCAAGTCGGTCCATCATTGACAGGCTCACTTTTTTGACACTCGTATCTCTTTTATCACTAGCATTACCATAAGCAGAACAGAGCCAGCCAATGAAGATCCAGAACAACTCGGTCATACTGCTTGCTAGACATTTCGTCACCCAAAGCTCCCAAATCAAACAAATTAACTAGATTTAACCACGGAATCAGGTCACAGTTTAGTAATTTCCCTCTTCGCTTGTGGAAGATATTTGATCTTCATCCGATTGAAGCACAAAGAAAACACAACGCACAGGCAAGTTCCAAACACTAATCTTTCCTTCACTAATGCTCCATCTCTATTCAGCAGCAACACCCGCTACCTCCGAAATAGCGCAACAAAGCATCGGTACCTTATCAGCGCCATGAGCGTGGGACTTGGCGTGAATCTTCTTGGAGGCGGGCTGGGGAGGCTTCGACGGGTTCTTGGGATGGGGTTGTAGGTCCGCCTTGGCAATGGACACAACCTCGGATCTTCGCTTGCGGAAGTAAGTGCCGAAGAAAATGAGAGCGATCGCAGCTCCGACCACGAGCGACAACGCCACGATCGCGACGGCGGAATCCATGCGCTTCTAAAGCGGAGATAATCGATCGGAAAACTTTCTCAACACTGATGAGATTTTGAAGCAGCTCCAGGTTCAAGAGGTTTACTCCGAACCAAGAAAAGGAGTAAGAAAGCTCAAGAGGTTTATGAATTTATATCATTCAGGGATAATTGCACACTAGCCCCTGTATTATAGTGTCAATTACAATCCAGCCCCTATTGTTTCGATTCTTTTGCAATTGACCCTCCATTGTATTTTACTATGCTTGTATAAAAATTTCTTGCACTCAGCTCCATGGACAAGATTTTCCCAATAGAAAATCAGACGGTCACCGATTTTTTGACACCAAATAAATAAATAAAAAGAGTAAAAGAAGAACGGGTCAACGAAAGCTCGTCCCGGCCGACTTTACTTTATGACCCTCTCTCTCTCTCTCTCTCTCTCTCTCTCCCTCTGCAGCTCCATGGATTCAGAACCCCAGACGGAATCCAAAACTCTGCCTCACCTACACCTCTGAAATTCCAAAACCCTTGATTTCCACGAATCCCTCTAATGAGAAATCCACCAATCTCGCATTCTCCGGCCTGAATTTCGTCCTGATCGGCAATAACTCCGGAACCGAGAGCGGCGGAGACCGGAACGGCGTAATCGAGCTCCCGAACCGATCCCTTCGCGGCCGGCGCGTCGGCTTTAATATGCACAGATCTGGGGCTGCGATGGCGTGGAACGTGTTCAAGTTCTGCACGGCCCTCCGAGGCCTGGGCTCCATCATGATCCTGCTGGTGCTCGGCGTCGTCGGCGTCACCTACTACGCCGTCGTCGTGGCCAACTACGGTCCTGCTCTGCTCGACGGTGGCGTCGAGTCGTTGACCGCTCTGGCCATCTTGGTTTTGTTCCACGGCCTCGTGAGCTTCCCCAATTCTTTGCATAGTGATTTGAGGCTGGTTTTTGTTGAATTCCCTCTTAATCTGAATGTAGAAAAAGGAAAAAAAAAAAAAGAGAGAGAGAGAGTCTGACTGAAGTGTGCTTTAAATTTTAAATGCGGAAAGTTCAATGTTTGGTTTCTTTAAATGATTTGTTTATTTGGGTCTTCCCTAGGATTTTTTAGAGTTTGCATTGGTTTATTGTTTGCTCAATGAAATTCTTGGATGTGTATATAGAGTATCATTTCAATGTGTGCACACAATTGTTGTGTCTGCAAGGCAATTAGAAGTTCCTTTTGAAGTTCTTAGTCCTGGATTCTCGAAAAATGAGTACTTTTATGAGGCTAATTTCCTGTTGTTGATCCTGCGCGCCATTTTCTTGCTGACGATTACCCAAATTTACTAGAGCTTGTTGGCTATTGCTTCTTCTTCTTCTTCTTTTGTTGAAAGAAGCCGGAAATAATGGAAATTTGACATGATGCAGTTGGTGATGCTGTTGTGGAGTTACTTCTCGGTTGTGTTCACCGACCCGGGTAGTGTGCCACCTAATTGGAGTATTGATGAGGAGAGAGGGGAGTCTGATCCGCTTACTTTGCCTGATTTGAGTGGTTTGCAATCTGATCCATCCAATCAAAGAATCCGTTGTTGTCGAAAGTGCAACCATTTCAAGCCACCTCGTTGTCATCATTGTTCTGTTTGTAAGTTCTACTAAACTGTTTGTCATTTCTATTATTGTATGTCTACCTTTTTCCATTCTAGGTTGCTGACAGGTGGCCTGTACTTCCTTGTTTTAGGTGGAAGGTGTGTACTCAAAATGGATCATCATTGTGTTTGGGTTGTCAACTGTGTTGGAGCATTGAATTACAAATATTTCCTTCTTTTTTTGGTAAGTTTACACCATTGCCTGAGATGTCAAGTTGCATTGTGGTATGTCTGGTTTTAGGTCTTTAAATTATGATGACATGTCACTACTTATGTACTATCTTCCTTAGCCTTACTTTCCATGAATATCTATTCTGAAATGCTAAAATCATGTAGTCTTCTCACTTATGCTTTTGGTATGTCTAGAATAACTTATTTTATGCTTGCTGTAGACTTTCTAGGTCCGACACTGAGTTTGAAATGATGGAAAAGTATTACGAAAACCTTAAGGTGTTCTAAAAGAACTGAGAATATTAGTTTGGTTTCTATGCCTTTTCAAGTTCAGGCCTGTTGAATTATTGTATCTTCTCTTTCCCGAAGCATTCATTTTCGACCTCTGATTGGGCCTTTCCCTAGTGTGTTTTGCTGCTTTATCTTGACATTCTGGAAGTGCACTTTGAGGTTTAAGTATGAAATGATCTGCACATATTGAGAGAGAGAGAGAGAGAGATTAGCTGCAAGAGCCACCAATCTGTTATGTTCCAAGAGTGATTCATCTTAGTTCCCTTAAAACCTGAAGTGTGGCTTTAAAATTTAACTGTCCCTCATCTGTTTAGCTTCACTGTAGCTTCTAGAAATGGTGTCTTCTTCAGATTCTGAGAAACTGGCTTCTCTTTTTCATTTGTGTTGCAAATGAGTGATATCACACAGCACCGCGGGCGAGAAGAAATTTTTTATTCTGCACTTGCCATCATGGTCCAGGGGTCATTGCATTTCAGTGTAGCACACCAAGTTTGTTAGGCAGTGTACATGTTTTTCCTCCCCAGGTTTTGCATACCTGTATAAATATCTAACCCCCACCGCCTCCCGCTTTCCCTTCTCCCAAAAGAAATGAAAAGGAAGAAGAAAAAATAATGACGAAAAAACAAAGGAACACAGAAATTGTATGATGAAAATAATGACGGTATCATGTTTATTATAGTAGAAAAAAGTGGAATCTGTGATTGGATAGTTCTGTTCCATGATTCTTGCTGATGATGTTTTCTGTTAAGATTGTTTCTGCGTGATTAACTTCCCTCTACGGCTTTTTCCTATTCTGTCCTAGATTCATGAACACTTACTTTTTTGGTTTAGTTGTCTATGATGGTTATGTAATTTCAGTGCATAGACTTAGGCAGTCAACTTTATGTTTAAGTCCTTGTTGGTTCTGTTGAAGATCCTTTTCCACATGATACAATCAATTGTGGTTCAGCGGTCATTTTTTGTGCTTTAAACATGTGCTCTTGCTCATATGCAATATTGTCTATTTTTCTCTCCATCTCACACATATGCTCACAATTTGAGCATGTTTGACATTTGCAGTTATGCTTGGTATTTGACCGTGTGAATATCTTTGGTTATCCCTGTTTTACTCATAAAGATGTTTTTCAAATTTTTTGACTGGACAACGGCTAAGGTTTTAGTTGGTCCTTTTCTGAATTTGTATGCAGTTCTATACCTTCCTTGAGACAAGTGTTGTTACTTTAGCCCTACTTCCATACTTCATAGCATTCTTTACTGAGGGAGAGATACCTGGAACCCCTGGCACTCTTGCGACGACTTTTCTTTCTTTTGGTAAGGTCAACATAACCGTTTGTGACCTTCGCTTGCATCTTGTTTTCCTTGAGTTAATAATGTTTTTATGTTGGTCAATAGTTTTGAATTTGGCATTCGCATTGAGCGTATTGGGCTTCCTGATCTTGCATATATCTTTGGTTGCTGCTAACACCACCACTATCGAGGTATTACCTTCACTTCTGAATCTAAGCATGTTGTTTGAACGTCAAGTGGTTTGCTCACAACTTTTCCCTTCCTATTTGGTAAATTTTGCATGCGGAGTGATATTATTTTTGCTTTAGGAATCTTGGAGATACTTTATGTGCATTATCTGCTGATTATACTTCAAAACAACAAACTTTTGTATGGCGATCTTAGACAGTCAGTGCTTATTTGGTTTTTGCAAAACACCTCCTATATGACCTAAAAAGTATTCCTGAGCAAGCTTCCATAGCTTGATGTGAAATTGAGAAAAGAAGTATCCCTTTCATGCTAGACATTATTTGCTGGAAGAACTCTGCATATCTGCACGGATGAATTAATGCCAAAGTTGTAGAAGTTTCTTCTTGTTCTTCATTGTTTCCGGTGGTTTCTGCTCTTGTGATCAGGCTTATGAGAAGAAGACCACTCCGAAATGGCGTTATGACCTTGGACGGAAAAGAAATTTCGAGCAGGTAGCATCTTTTGTAATTTCATTGATCATATTCACTTATCTTCTTGAGAAGTCCGGAAATAAGCTTTCTTTTAACAAAATGCACGGAAACCTTCTGTAATGTGAAGTTCAAAATGCTTTTTCACAGGTACTCTTGTTTCCCTTGTCCTAGTCTTGATATGCCAAAAGTATTTCATATGTTTATTGGATTTCCGCAATGATCAGGAGTGCCAAGAACAGTAACGTGATTGAAGATGGTAATTGAGGGAGAGTAGCATTACGATTGTTATATATGTGCTAGTTGTTAGTTGATCCGAGAGGTGGTTAACTTAGAACCATGTGTGTAGCAAAAAGATTGAAGTTCGAAGATTCCATTACATCTACACCAGAACCAAATGCATTTTTGTAAGTGCATGTGGTTGACTCCCCTGCCAGACTGTTGGTTAAATTGCTGTTTATCTTCAAGAGTCTACATTACTTGTCAAGAAAAAGGAAAAGGAAAGAGTACAAAGAACAAGTTATGGTACAATATAAATAAGTCCTGTAAACTAGTTGAAGTTGTATTTAATGAGTTCACTTTTAGTACGGGGGAAACAATTTTCTGTCAACATTTCACCGGAGTGTCATGAATGGACAGCACCCTATTCTGTTTTCTCTGATTCGGCATCGCTCCACAATTTTCATCGTCTGCAGTTGGTGTTGACGGATGACTGCACAATAAAACAAAAAGTGAAGATTACTGAAGTTGGATTCTAATTTTCTTAACTTTCCCATACTGGTTTCATACATATGCGATCTCCTCAGTTTTGTAACATTTTACTTGAGACTATTAATAATGGATCTCTCTTTTGTGCGCTAGGTGTTTGGAACAGATAAATTATACTGGTTCATTCCAGCTTATCTGGAGGAAGATAAGAAGCGAATTCCATCTCTGCATGGTCTCGACTACCCAGTGAGACCCGAATTCGATTCAGAAGCATTCTAGGAACCATCTCACTGTGCATTTCCCGGGAGGATCCAGAAATTTGCCTCATAAATCTTGGGAGATGGGTCTCTTTGACGACTGCGTCTTTTCCATCACTAAAGGAGGCTGCTTCTAAGTTTGGCTCCATGGTGTGGTGTGTTTCCTGTATTTAGACGAAGAGAGCAAGCAAGCAGCGAAGGGGGGGGCTTGCCTCGCGTGAATCGGGGAGTCATGCCGAGCCGAGCAAAGATGGATCGAGCATTTGATTTGTACATAAGGTTGTGTAGATTCGGAAGGTTGCGAGGTAAGGAATCCAGTGCACAATTTGGTTGATGCCGAGATGTTCCGTTCTGGTGGATTAGAGGGCTGTTGAGTGATGGCTGTGTTGTTTAAGAACCACACAAAATTATCTCTGACGTCAATCATATCCATTGTGAAATTTCTTTTCAGTATGGAAATGACTACACCAGCGGGGAATTTCTTTACTTTTCTTTTATTTTTCTCTGTTCCATTAAAATCTAAAATTCGAACATTTGATTTACAATATATTTAATTACGTATCAGCATTTGTATTTTTACAAAAGTTTCAAAGTGTCTTAAAATAAAAGTTACGATTTTGTCTAAATATAATGCGAGAAGTAAAAAAATCCATTTAAACGGACGTTGGTGTTATGTTAAAAGGTCGTGATCGTCCTATTATTAGAGAAAAGACTTTACTTAAAAAAACTCAATACGTTTGGCGGAGTATATTCATGCGATAAAGTGTCTTTGTATATAGTAACCTTGAAATCAACATGAAGAGATTTAATGGATGGATTACATTATGTTAGCACGATACATGATATGTAGGAAGTACTGCATTAAGATAATGGGTTAAGATCACAGAAAATTTCTAAAGGAATATCACATTTTACCTCAAATCAGAAGTCCAAAACCGGCAAACTCTGGTGTCACATTTAATCTGAACAAATTTTTGCGTCACAAGAAATCCCAAGTAGATACACACCCATGGTAATTTTCTCTTAAATTTGTCATAAGGTTTCAGTAGATTTGTTGCAAATGTATCGGTTTGAGGTTTTTTTGATAGATTTATCTCGAGATACCAATTTAAGGCTCTTTGTGACATAAAATTTAATTTTGGAGAAATGTAGCACGAACGAATATAATGGATTCAAGATTTTTTTGGTGAGACAACCTCGGACTTCTACTTATGGCACGATGTGATCCCTCGACTCCTATATATTGCGACTTAAAGTGACAATTTATGTGGTTCAACTTTCCATGCTGCAAAGATAATGAAATTTAAGAAGAAATATGTGAGTCACCGAGGTTGTATTTGTTTGGCGAAAAATAAAACAATTTACAAAATATTTTTTTTATATCACTCATAGAAATGAATGAATAATTTTTTTTTATTGTTCACGAAAATATTTAACCATAAATTAATTGGATAATTATGTGAAATTATACAAACGATTTTGAGGTAAAAAGAAATTTTCAAAGTAATAGTAGAGCCGCGTGTTTTTTTTTTTTTTTTTGTTTTCTCCGGTGATCTGATTCAGAGAAAGCGTCCTTGCGACCGAACTCCTGGATAACAGGAGCTTCTGCTTATCGAATAGCTTAGCTCCCCACGGCCACGATGCCAGTTCGTCTTCGGAAGAACGGAGAGTCTCATTAGAAGCTTCTGCGCAGTTGGCGATCACAATGTTCCTCTTTTCAAACCCGAATCAGCCATGGAACTCGATACAGCCCACGCTCGCTCACCTCCGGAACTGCAAGACCCCCCACGACGTTAACCAAATCCACGCGAGGCTGATCACGACCGGTCTCATCCGCAACGCTTCTCTCACCTCCAAGCTCATCCTCGCCCTGTGCTCTTCCCCGGACCCTCCGGTGGCCGAGTTCGCTCGCCGCGTATTCTTCGCCCGCCGCGCCTTCTCGGGTCGTGGGAACGGGGAAGACCCTTTTCTTTGGAACGCGATCCTCAAGTCCTACTCCCATGGATTTGAGCCCGAGAGAGCATTGCCCATGTTTCGTTTGATGGCCGAGAACGGGATTTTGGGGGACAAGTTCTCGTTCTCTTTGGTCTTGAAAGCGTGTTCGCGGTTGGGTTCGTTGAAGGAAGGGCTGCAGGTTCACGGGCTGTTGAGGAAGCTGGAAATGGCGTCGGATTTGTACTTGCAGAATTGCTTGATGGGGTGGTACTCGCGGTGTGGATGTCTTCACGATGCACGCCATGTGTTTGATAGAATGGCTGCCCGAGATTCTGTATCTTACAATTGCATGATAGATGGTTATGTTAAATGTGGGATGATCGATTCAGCGCGTGAATTGTTCGACTCGATGCCAGTCGAGGAGAAGAATCTAATTTCTTGGAACTCCATGCTGAGTGGTTATTCGCAATTGGAAGATGGACTTATCCCTGCTCGGAAGCTTTTTGAGGAAATGCCTGAGAGGGACTTGATTTCGTGGAACACTATGATTCATGCGTATGTCAGGTGTGGGAAAATGGGAGATGCTCATGGACTGTTTAATGCAATGCCTGAAATGGATGTGGTCACTTGGGCTAATATGATAGATGGCTATGCCAAGATAGGATATGTGGATATCGCGAGAGATTTCTTTTCTGAAATACCCGAAAGAGATGTTGTCGCTTGCAATGCAATGATGGCTGGATACGTTGAAAATGGTCTCCATGCAGAAGCTTTGGAAATTTTCTATTTTTTGAAGAGGGAGAGGAATTTGTCGCCTGATATTACCACTTTATTAATTGTACTTTCTGCTATTGCTCAATTAGGACAGCTTAATGAAGGAATTGCAGTGCATCGCTATATAAAAGATATTGGTTTCTCGTTACGTGGAAAACTTGGTGTTGCTCTAATAGATATGTACTCAAAATGTGGATCCATAAAGAATGCCAAGTCAGTGTTTGATGTATTGCCCGAAAAAAATGTGGATCACTGGAATGCAATTATAGGTGGGTTGGCTATTCATGGTCTAGGAGAATGTGCTTTTGATATGTTGATGGAGATGGAAAGACTCTCTGTGAAACCAGATGATATCACGTTCGTTGGAGTGTTGCATGCGTGTGGCCATTCTGGCTTGGTGAAGGAAGGTCTCATTTGTTTTGAGCTTATGAGAAGAGTTTACAAGATCAATCCAAGAATTCAACACTATGGTTGCATGGTTGACATCCTCTGTCGGGCAGGTTATTTAAATGAGGCAAAGAAATTCATCGAAGAAATGCCTATCGAGCCAAATGACGTTATTAGGAGGACCCTGCTTAGTGCTTGTAGGATTCAAGAGAACTACAATATTGGGCTGCCAGTTGCTAATTCTCTATTTAGGCAGGCTTCGTGCAATTCAACTTCTTATATTCTTCTCTCTCACATGTATGCGGGTCTTGGCCTATGGAAGCAGGCTAGAAGTGTTAGAGAAGTAATGAAAGAGAGGAGAATCCCGAAACTTCCGGGATGCAGTTGGATTGAACTCAACGGAATCGTTCATGAGTTTTCTGTGGATGATAGGTCCCATTCCCAAGTTGCGGAGATTTATTCGATATTGGGCGGTCCGTTGTTTTCCAATTCAGAAGTAACTTGCTAGGAATTAGTTGTTTAGTCAGAATTTCTTTCTTCCACCTGCAAAAATAATGGATCAATTCATCTTCCTGATTTGTGGGAAAGGGAAAGCACCCCAATTTGCGACAGCCTCTTAGTATCCTTGTTTTGGGGGAGTCTCTTCAATTCAATTGTGCATACGTGTTATTAACTCTAGTCTCTAGCTATGAAAAGCACACTGTAATTAGCATCTCTTTTGAATCTAAATAGCGCACACTTTGTCTTGCGTTTCTTTCTCTGGTGTTCGGTATATGAAAAGGGCCGAACATTTATGGTGTGTTTCTTCATATGTTCGTTCTGGTTAGGCAGGGTGAGCTGCAGCCAGATGCAGCCTTCCGCTGGAATTTTGAGATAACTGAGGCTTGAAGAACGACCCTTCAATACGGGTTGTGCAATGCGCAGCATCAGACCCAGCACAAGCGCAATGTCCGGTGTGATTTAGTTTGTCACCCCTCATAATTATCACCTTTCTACTATGAAGCGAATCAAAACAGCCAGAGAATCGCAATATTTTATTAAATCGTCGATAAACCTGCCTAGTTGGTTTATTGAAGTGAAATCACAGTTTTTTTTATCATGGATCCTTTCCCCTGAGAAAATAGAACAGAACCCTCTTACCAAGAATAATACTGTGTTTCTGCGAACATACTTTGAATCGTTTTCTTGAAGCACAGAAAAGAGAAACCTCTCTCGCAAGAATTTAAGGAAAAATAGCAGGGGGATGGACACAGGCTGCTGATTTTCAAAGTAAGTAATTGGCGAACTGCACGTGTCTGCCGGTGATATGTCAAGAAGGACAATGAGAATCATAAAATAAAGCATCATGGTCTGGAGGTTTCGGTGTGAAGCTGTTCATAGTGGAGTCTACTTTTACTTATGGAGAGGCGAGCAGTGCAGAGATGGATAACGGAGGACCTTCCCACGATCAGATGATACAATGATGGTGCCGAAAAAAGGTGCATGAAAGATTAGTTCTTGATGATGGAATCCAAGAACAAGGTGAGAGTCTGCAAATATGCTGGAGTCAATTCACTGTAAATTGATGGTGTTGCAGGAGAGGAAGAGGTCATGGTAAAGGTCCAAAAAGGTAAATCGTGCCGTCAAGCAGCTCCTGAGATGTGATCATAATCAAGGAAACAGCAGGCTCGCTTCTATACACCAAGCATGAGATGGTTCTTAGTAAGTCAAAGTCGCTGTGCAATCACTGTAATACACGATGGGCCTGGATGGTAAACATTCCTGATTTGTGCAGAAGGAAAGACCCGAATCTGACAGGGACTTAAAACAATAACCGTGCAACATGTTTTACCAGCACCATTCTCATCAACATTGCCAGAAAAGGTCTTTGCAATGTCAATCTCCAGCATCCCAGATAGGATTCAAATTTCTTTGCCACTGCGGAAGGGCCAAGCAATGGATGAAGACTGAAAGCAACCAAGGTGAGAATTCAATCCCTTTCCAGGGCTCTCCAGGATCTAAGTAGGCACTAGATACGAGCTACAACTCTAAATATGGACTCAAAGCCAACATGAATGCAGTCAACTTAAACAAAATACAACTAACAAAGGCCTAATTCCCCCTTAAGTGCATCTTAAGGTCCTTCATCTACAATACAACACAGTAGTACCCAAGCCACAGTCAAAGAGATGACTAATTAAAGGACAGTGCCGAATGGCATAAATACAAGTCGCCTACAACTTCGCCAATTCCGTGAGAGAAGTTAGAAATGGAGCTCAGCTTGCCTCTAATCATCAGAAAAATTGAGGCAAGAATTAATTCCATCTAGGAGTCAAGATCTTCCACTCAATCTACTCAACTCTTGAACGACATTCTCCATGGATGGTCTGCAGTAAGGAGATTCCTGGATGCAACGCGAAGCAATGGCCGCTAGTTTGGCTGCCTCCTGTTCTGAATAATTGCCCTCGAGATTCAGATCCACAAAGTCTTTGAATTTACAGTTTTCTGCTCCTTGCCACATGCTGGGGGTGATGTTGCGCTTACCCGTGATGATTTGGAAGACGAGTTTGCCAAATGCGTACACATCGCTCTTTTCAGTGAAGCGGCCAGTGGTGGTGTACTCAGGGGCAAGATATCCCATGGCAGCACTGGCTTTGAGCGTGGAGAACACGATATCATCCGCAAGAAGTTTGTGAAGGCCGGAACCAGACAGCAAGGGATTGTTCCAGTGGTCAATAAGGACTTTCTCTGCGGATATGTTCTGGTGAACAAGAGCAAGCTTTTTCCCTTTATTTGCATGTAAGTATCTGATGCCTGAAATAGGGAACATGACGTTTAAGCATTGCTGAGGTAAGCAAAGCCATGAAGCCAAGTCGTTTTAGAACTATCCACGAGTACTTAGGCTAAAAATAAAAGAGGTCACCATTTCAGGTAAATTCATTTAGAAGGAAAGGGCATCATTTAGCGGAGAATAGATAAAAGATCTAATGCAGAAGATAATGAAGATACACCTCTTACCGGAGAACTACCCACTCATGACTGAATCAAATTCATTGCAGCAATGTTTTGATCAAACAAATCTTTCAAAATGCTATATCCTAGAGAACAGATCATGCCTAGCAATGTGAACGTCAAACACATATGCACATATAATTAATTTACAAGGATGGCAATTAGATGGCAAAAAGAGGCATAGATCCTACCTTCAGCAATGCCATTGATGATGGAAACCCTCGTGGACCATTCAAGCACTTTGTCGCTTCCTTTGTTCACATCGAGATATTGAAGTAAGTTTCCGTTTGCAACAAATTCATAGATCAGAAAACATTCACCTCTTCCTTTCGAACAGCAAAAGCCCCTCAACCTAACTAGATTTGTGTGCTTCAGCGACGTCAGTAGCTTCAGACCCCTGAGAAACTCGGCTTCATCGGTCCGGCAACTTGTCTTGGCAATGCAGTTCACAGCAACAACCGACCCATCTCTCAGTATCCCCTTATAAGTGGCAGAGAAATTACTCTTCCCCAGTAAGTTCGTCTCGGAGAAGCAGTGAGTCGCACGTTCCACATCTTCCAAGTTGAACATAAAGCTCTCAAATACTTCTTGTGAGAAACCAGTTCCACCTTTAGACAGCGGGTCCCATCCGCTTGAATACTCCAAGCTAATGAGAGGAGAGGCACTTCTTCTGTAAACCTCCTTCACCTGATCAGTACTAAGACGGCAATCCGATGTGTCGAAAGCACTTCCAATTTTCTGCTTCCGCCGACGATAAGTAGAGAAAGCAAAAAGTCCAATGACTGTGAACGCAACAATAGTCCCCATCACCCCAACAACTAAACTGGCTTGCGGGCTTTTGGAAGGATTAGAACAGTGAGCTTCACTGCAATTTGACGGTACTTTTGCAGACTCCGGAATGTCTTTAGTAGAAATATTTTTTGGTCCGAACGCTTCAGGTCTGTTCGGATTTATAAGTTCAGGCGAACCACAGATTTCCAAGTCAGTAAAACCATTTCCGCACAGTCCGTGGTTGTTCTCATATCGGAAGCCACCATTGAGCCTCTTCAAAGCTGCCATTTCACAATGAAAAAGAAGTCAAAAGGAAATTCCATTTACGCGTTTCCAACAGAACAAAGGCCAAATAACCAGCACTAAACTGCACTCAGCCAGAGAGGCGATAGAAAATTACCTGGAGGGACATTGCCCGAAAGGCTATTGTTTCTGATGTCCAAAAACTCGAGCAGGGGAACATCAGCCAATCTAGTGGGAATGGAACTGAAAAGATTGTTGAAGCTCATGTCCAACCTCGTTAAATTCTCCAAATCCCCCAGGGTAGCAGGCATCGCACCGGCTAGTTGGTTATATTGCAATGCGAGCACACTAAGCTTCTTCAGAGATCCCAGCTGTGTAGGTAGACTCCCTGCCAATTTGTTGTAACACAGCTGCAGAACTGCACAGAAGAAAACAGATGTTCCCTCAGTCAGGTCATCCTTCTAGAAATAATTCGTTTTATCTCTCATCACTTCTTGCGAATCAAAATAAGCGAATAACTTGTAACCCAAAAAACATATGACTTGTCAGATTACATCTCAAGTAACAACTGCATAAATACTGCTGTATGATCAGCATTCCTTCTTTTCCTTTTTCTAGGTAAAAGAAACCTATCTTTCCGCTATCTACCAGATGCTTCAGAGGAACTCTACATATGTTTTTTTTTTTTGGTCGATAGGAACTCTGCATGTGTTATGTACAAAACAAACCCCAGATAGTGTTCATCTCCAAAGTATAACTGAAAATTCCAATGAGTAACTAGATCAGTCACTAAGATTGATTATGCTACTAAATTGAGGCGAAATCTCTGAGCCAGCCCATGAATCACCAAGGTCATAGCATTTTAGGCCAGATTCTAAGGATCATAAGCACATTGACATACAGTCATAGAAAGCTTTCAACTTGTAAACAGGGGAACACAAGCACACACAAACAAACAGGGGTTCAAACTTTCAACTAAAAAGAATTAAAAATCTGAAGGGTGCTCAAACAATCTTAAGTCTTCTCCGGCCAGGGGAAAAAAAATTCTTCTCGAATGAGACCCCACAAAACTCAAAAAAGAAAAGATAATTTCCCCAAAAAAAAAAAAAAAAAAAGAGAAAGGCAAATCATAAATGCAAATTAACAGTAACGTCAAATAAACGACTTTCGCGTTCCTGATACAAAACATTTGTAAAATCAGATAAAAAAATAATGAAGGAAAACAAGAACAAACCTTGAAGATTTGACAAGTTGCCAATCTCCGGAGGAATCTCCCCAGAGAGGTTGTTGACGTTGAGATACAGGTCGCTGAGCGAGCTCAACAGCCCAATCTCCTTCGGTATCTCACCACTCAACCCGTTAAAATGCAAGTACAGGCCCGTCAAGCTCCGGAGCCCACCGACTGCATCCGGTAACCTCCCGGTCAGCCCCTTCCCCTGCAGCGAGATGTTCGCCACGCGGCCTCGCTCGTCGCACGCCACGCCCACGAAGGACCCGTCGCCGCACGGGTCCGAGCCGAGAGCCCACGAGGTCAAGACCCGGTCCTCCGGGTCGAGGGACGACTTCATGGCCATGAGAGCCGCGAGCTCGGAAGTGGGTACGGCGAGAGAATGCGGGAGGAGGAGGGCGTGGAGGAGAGAGAAGAGAAGAAGGAGAGGCATGCTTTGTGGGAACGGAAGAAACCGAAGGAAAGTGAAGGGAAAATGCGGGAAAATGCGAAGTTTCAGATGTCTGGGGTCGTCGGGTTGAAGGCAAAGCGGAGGAAAAATGGCCGAGAAAGCAAGGAACTTTCTCAGGGATGGCCAGAGAGAGTGAAGAAGAAAAATGTGAGCTTTCCTTGTCTGAAGTGGAGGACTTGTTACTAGTGTGAAGCGAGAGAGAGAGAGAGAGAGAGAGAGAGAGAGAGAGAATATCTTTGGGCGTGTTTGGTTGGAGGGGAAGTGAGAGAAAATGGTCGAGAAAAAGTTGCAGGGAAAGTGTTTGAAAAGCTCGAACTCGAGAAAAGCGAAAGTTGCGGGGAATGTGAGTATGTGTGCAACCTAAGGATAGATTAGATAATTATGGGATAACAGTCTTATATTATTACCAACCAATTACTGTCGTTGAACGAGATTGTCGATTTGCATTATACCATTTTGATTTGACTGACACTCTTGCAATAATCAAGTTGATCTTTGTCAGCCAGTGCTTTAGGAAAAGTGGATCTTTGTCAGTGTTACTTGAACAGACCGTAGCGTGTGTGGGTCTCCCCTATATCTTTCCCCAGCTACTTCCATTTTTTCAAAGTTTAAAATCTATCTTAAATGACATAGCCCCACTAATGATCGGATTGGCGCGAACACGACACGACACGACACGGCACGGCAGAATAGCGGACCATGCTGCTAAAGAAAGGAGTCATGTTGGGCTGGCTCTTTTCCCCTCGAGGCTATGCGAGGCTACGGCCGAAAGTGAGCTAAGTCGACCTGCCCCCATGGGCCCTAATATTTTGCTCGAAGGCCCACGTAGTCCCCTTGGCCCCACACCGCATTCTTTTCGACTCAAAGCACACAGATTAGGGTTACAATTTTGGCCAAAGACTATTGACATGAACCCCGGTCATCCTACGTGGCGCGACTAGCGCTGACGTGGACAAGTTGTCCCCAACCTCATCGCAAGTGCCCCTTTGCCCCTATGAGAGGGCAAACACCCAAGAATGAAAGAATGATTGTTGTTCCGATTCATCAAGCTTCACACGATAATTTCGGCTTGTGGAGTCGTGAGTAAGGGTGGCAATTCCTGTTCGCATGAATATAAGATTTGAGTGAACCTCTTATATAGATACAATCTCTGCCGACTTATAAATTTTACGTTTCTTCTATTGGACATTTTATTGGAAAAGGCCAAAATAGAGTCGTGTCTCTTCAGTAAATAGATACGATTTCGGGAGCACTCGTTAAGCAACCAACTAAAGAAATTTTTTCAATTTCTTGTGTACAGATTACTTTCGTGTTATGTACAATCAGTGTTTTAACAGGTATTTTTCCGGCACTTGTCCGTATCGTCTTTGTCATATTCCAATGTGTGTCGTAGCTCAAGTCGGGACAAAAACGTGACTCCTTAATTGGAACATAATCAGCTCATCAAACTGCGTCGTGAAGAGTGTTAAAAAGGAGGGGAGCAGAAATGAAATGACGGATCAGGCACGCAACGCAGTTTGCCCCCTCCTCTTCTTCTCTCTTCACTGAATTGGGTCTGCAGCGTTGTCGGGGGAGGATGATTGGACGGTGTCAGCAGATCTCCAGCATTTTGAAAAAGAGTCGAGCATCCGAATTTGAATTTCGGACAAGGCCACATCTACAAGTACTACCCCTGCCCAAATGTAAGATAAACAAGTATTATTAGGGGTGATCGATTTCAGAATGGGTGATTTTCAACCTAAAGCCGAGAACCGCCCGTTAGGGACCGATTCCGGAAAATGCGAACCGTGAACCACCCGCTCGTTCCATGAATCCACCCGAGAACCGAACCACCTGTCCGGTCCAGTTCCTGATTGGATCCCGATTATTGTCCTACCGAGCACCAATATCAATTAAAAAAGAAAATAAAACCAATCCTAGCGATTGAAGGAGGAGAGCTCAACTTGGGACTTTGAGTGCCACAGCAAAAAAATTGCCTCTCTTCTATATAAGGAAATGCACTGAGTACCAACAGAATCAAAAGGAAAGATTAATCGGCGTATCTGCTCCAGCTGCTACTATACCTGCTAGCAAGTGGGAAAGGAAAATTTTGCTCTTCAAGCTAGCCAACTAACTATATTTTAAAGTTTCTTCTTTATTGGCTTTGGGACACTGAGTCATATAAAAGTAGAGTTCCCTTCCACAGCAACAGTGTGTAACGTGTCGTGTATCCATAAAACTTTAGATTTTTGGTCTTGCTCGTTTCACCAAAACTTGAAGTATGTGAAGAAGAAATAACAAACATACCTAGGGCGTTTCTTCGATTTGTATTTACCAACTTTTGTTTGTACCTTTCCTTGGCTAGACATATCATCTTGCTGGGTTTCGCCATCTGAAATTAAAACAAATAATAAAAAGTTCAGTGTAAAAAATGAACTATGGTGTCATCTAACACAATGATATTGGTGAACCATGAAGGCAAGCAATGGTGAAGGCTACATCAGAGCTAAAGAACGACAATAACAAGAATGATGTGCATACTAACATTCAAAGGGGGTACCGAAAATACATAGAGATCAACCATGAAAGACAAGCATGGCATAAATAAAAGAAACAGACATGTGTAACCCAAAGACCAAGAACTAGGACCCATGTCAATACACTGATCCAGTACTGTCTGCTCTTTCGGTCGTGGTAGACTAATATTAGAGTCGTCAATGTCTATAGAATCATAGAACTAAAGTAGGCATTATACTGATTTCTATTATCTTTCCTTCGGTGAATAGAGCAAAGTCATGACTCTGAGCCTTTGAGGGAGATAGCTTCAATTAAAAGAATATATAGTTGTATTATATAAATGGCCAATTCGGTTGGGTCAGTTGGATGGTTCCCACCCGAAATCCCGAACCGAACTGGTACCAGCCGGTTCCAGAAAAATGGAACCGGGAACAGGATTGATACTTGCCGGTTCCATCCAAAATCAACTGGTTGGGTACGGTCCAGTCCGATTTGGGTGGATCATGATTTTTTTGCTCACCCTAGGTATTATGCTCAAGTTTTTGTTTCACATGACGAGTTTCGTAGTCCCGACATGTACTTGGTTCGGTGCTCTTAGGCGCACTTCGAATCGATTAGTGTCGATAAATCTCACTAGAATGTGCCTTGGCTATTTTTAATCATCCAAGACCATTTGATTATATGAGATACAATATGATATAAACGGGGCGGAATACGATATTTGTTTATGTCGGTTCTCTTTTGGTCACTCATCGATTACGATATATTATATGAAATTACACTCGGTTTTTGTGCATGGTAGACTAGGGTTGCACGACCTTGACCATTAAAGCAACCATGGCGGCTTCCCCAAATGAAACAACTTCAAATTGTGGAAGCAAAAGTGTTATGAAAACATTCGTCTAAAAGCTAGTCTTCTTCACTTTCAGAATAAATTGATTACAATCTCTTCTTCTTCTTTTTTATCTTATCAAATCACTTTAAATTTGAGATTGTGGGAAATCCACAATTATTGTTCTCTCTGTTTCGTATCTGTCCCTTATTTTGACTATAAAAGAAATGAACGTAAAGTTGAAGTATATTAGTGATTTCTTCCGTTTTCGCTTGTTCAAGAACGCTAAAAAAGGACCAAAGTTGCCCTATTGAAAAGTAGCATATGTTAATTCAGAAATTGAGTACATATGTGTTAGGATTCGTGGCACAATCACAACAAAGTAAAACGTAAAAGCAAAAAGGAGAAATCGAGACACAAGGTTTTATCCTGATTCACCCTTAAATTATGGCTATTCCACTGTAATTAGCACCTCGCACCTCTTGTTATATCACTCAATCAAGGAAGCGGATCACGTAACATTTGGGTTTCTGTGACATGGGTAACATTACTCAAATCAGTTCGTCCAAATGAAAATGGACGGCTTGATTTGAAAGAGGGTTGGGATTCAAAATTTTTCAAACCCCAAAAAAATTCCAGCCTAATTTTTTTTCCATCCCCCTCAACAAATGACGTGGCTCATTCTTAGCCGTCCTAAGGAAAATGGACAGTCTGATTTGAGTAATGTTACCCATGTTACAGAAACCCCAATGTTAGGTGATCCGGATCCCTCAATTACAAGCGAAAAAGAGTATATATAATACTAGCTATTTATGGGCCCAAGTTCAAACTATCAATGAAAAAATATAGGCTCAAACTATAAAAGCTCTCTGGCTGCTTGGGGGGCTGCCCTCGTGACCCCGCAAGATGCTCTCTTGGACCTACGCCTGATCACCGGAGAGTGGGATCCCTGTACTTTTTTGTCGATAAAAAGTATGACCTCAATAATATGGACATGAAAGTACGGAGCACCAAGCACATGATTAAATTGTTGACTGAAATAAAGAAATAATGATATGTCCGTGCGACACTCAAGGCAACACTTTCAACTCCTCCTTTATCATTTCGAGAATTCTTACTGGAGAATCTGACAAGTTGCTTTTAATACTTCTTAGTTTTTCTCTTTCCATCTCGTGATGCTTGCCTTGTTTCTTTTCCGGCGTTGAGAGATTGTTAATACTTTCCTTTGTGGACTCCTACTACTAAGTGAATTAGTGTTAGAAGTCCTTTAGAACAAATTAAGCAAATTTTTCTCAAGTAATATAAATGAAAAAAGATGAAAGGAAAAATTGACAGATAAATAAAATGAATAACGTATTGCAACCCCATGCGCAGCATTGGCAGTACACCAGTTTAAACACTTATTTGAGAGGATGCATGCGAGATGATCTTAGAAAATGAACTTGCCATGCTTATCAAGAGGTCATCTTTCGACCTCGGTTAGGCCCTTTATTCATTCTCCTTTAATCATTTTTTAGTTGATAATCTAGGGGCACAAATATAAGGGGTCTGCTACCTGGAGAATTAAGGAATACTCTGCAAATCTCATGAACCGGTTGAGTTCAGGCCTTTGGTCTATGCAGGTGGCCTTAACTCAGATAAGTTTACACTCAATTTGTAGAATTTGAACACGTAGCCTTCAGCTCCTAAACTAAAAAATTCCTCAATGCCTCAGCCAATTGCGCTAACATTAGGTTTCTTTTAATCCCATGGGGCGGACTTTTAGTGGTTAGGTATGGACTCTAGTGTGTGAATTAAGCATACAAGAAATGTTTAATTTCTCGTACTGTCAAACGCAAACAATTTCATACATAGACCAACCACTCGGGTGTCGGATCCCGTCTTACATGGTTCATAAGGTACTATGAATTACTTCATAGGTTTGACATTCATGTCTTGTAAAGAGGCAAAACTTTCTTGTTCACAAAAAGAAAGCGCTTAGAAATAGGTACTTGTGAAATCCCGTCTCTTCAAGGAAGGGAACATCTCTATACCGCCAGAACCGATGGCGATTATTGTGGAAACCTACCTGGTTCTTCTTCCATGCGCAGCAGCTCGTGAAGCACGCAAATCTGTACCCAAAAAAAAAAAAAAAGGACAAACGAGGTATTTAAAAGACGCTATTTGTTCTGAACGTTGTCTCTCTTATCCACGAAAAAGAAATGGGGATACCGCCAAATTGGTTTGCGTGTGATCATGTTTGGTTCTCGTGGACGTCGTTCGAGGGTTTTGTAGGAGAGAACATGGCTTATGTAGTCCAAGCGGAAGACTACAAAGGTCAAAAGGTAGCTTGAGTTGAGCCCTAGGTTAGGAGGGAAATTACTTTTCCTTTTTTTTAACCAGATAAGCAAGACAACCCTAGGGACTGTCTTTTTTATGTGTGAAAAGTCGAGCACAATATATCTCTTTCACTGTAATTTGGACGATCTACGGAAAGAATAGTTGCAAAAACACATAATTCTACACTTCTCTTCTTAGCTGTTTCAAATCACTTGCTTCTAAAGATCAAAGAAATGTCGTATGGTCGACATATCATGCCGATCGAATCTATCTTAATAGCTGATCATGTGAGACCCATATGATTAGTGATTACGGTGATTTTAATCCATTTGGTTTATAGATCATGCAATAGCTTCTCTCTATCATAAGGTTTTTGATTCGGCAAATTGGAACATTTTGGTAAATGTACTCGAGGATCTTAGTTTTCTCGAGTTGTTTTTTCAGTGGATAAAGCTGTGTATCGTGTCACCGTTATTCTCTGTTATGATTAATGATGGACTTGAAGGCTGTTTTAAAGAGAGAAATGTTTATGAGAAGGAGACCCTTTTGTCACCTTAATCTTTTCGTTTTGGTTATGAATGTTCTATGCAAGATGTTGGATGATGCCGCTAAGAAGAAATCACTCTCTTATTACCCTTGGTGCTCTATACTTAAAGCTAGACCTTGCGTCGGGTAGGGTTTGGATCAGGTCATAAATAGTCTAATCAAATTGACTCATTAACCCGTTTATGACCCATTTATTAGTAATGCAAGTTTTTTACCCATACCCGATTCGACCCATTCCCAACTCATACCCGATCCATATTGCTAATACACTTCAATAATTATCCCAATCTAAGAAAACTTGTTTATTAATTTTATAAATATTTTATATTGTTAAAACACTTCCATGGAATACAAATTCAGTGTGGACAACTTTTATAATTTGTTTTAAAAAAATAATTTCTTATTTTTTATGTTTGGTTTCCTTTTTTATAATTTTTTATTTTATTTTATTTTATTTTTATTTTTCTTTCTTTCCTTTTCTTTTTTTTTTGTTACGAAGTTCGAGGACCAGGTCCTTGCCCAGATCTGGCGAGGGTTGTAAATGGGTTCGCAATGGACTCATTTATAACCCACTTATTTTGTAGATCTATTATGCTGTCGTGTTAAGTTTGTTATGTATTTAAATGCTTGTGGGTTGTTAAATAGGTTTTGGATCCATTTTGACAGGTCTACTTTTTCTTTTTTTTGGGTCGGGGACAGGTCTACTTAAAGCTAACACATTTATGCTTTGCCGATGATGTGCTAGTGTTTTCTAAGGGTGATATTGTTGCTGTTACTTGTTAGGGGCTTAAGACATCTAAAGTATCTCCAACAGCGAGCTCTCCAATTATAGTAGATGCACCCATTCCATGCCAATCTTAACACAATGGATCTAAAAGAAGCTCCCTCAGCATTTTGCCTCAACTAGCTTAAGTCAGAGATCCACAAACCAGGAAATCTATCCCCTATAAAGAGCAGAAGATTTGTTTTTCAAACATGGGGGAGGCTGAAGAACACCGGAAAAGGCGATAATCTCGACATTGCACACACGCTGCTTGCATAACAAACATAGAGTAGGAAGCGAGGGTGTAAACTGGCAACTAATTCTACTCAATGCAGGCAGCTTATTCAACATATAGTCATCCAGGAAATCAAGGCAAATCTAAGCAGATTAGGGGAAAACCACATAAGACGATGCCAATCCACCTTAGTATTTCCATTTCTCAGCGTTTCCCATGCCGCAACCGATGAAAACATCCCCTTTTCAGAAGCAGAACAGATAACTCCATCCTCACTAATGAGCTAGGGTTACTTATACTGCTCGAAAGGGCTCGAATAGTAACTGGATTAACAGAACCAAGTATTGACATTATTGTTAAAGTGCTTTTCTTAAACGGGAGAAACGGTTGAAAAGATTATATTGTTTACAAGTTAATGAGTGCCCCTAGAACTCGTTAAGTATATCTAGTACGAAATCACTCAATTTTCAAAGCATTGGTTATACGTAGCACGAGAAAAGTCGGTGCTTTTAAAACTTCAAAGTTTCTCTAATTCATTCCTAATAAACAAGTTTCTCTAGCCAGACCTTATCAAAGGGCCAATTGGGCGCGGTATCATATCTAAAAGTCCTTATCCACGTCCGCCCATGATGATAAAGAATATCACATCTCTTCATAGAATGGTGAAGCCTGATCGAGTCTAAGCAACCAAGGCCCAAACCCAAGAGGGAATAATCTCGTCCAGGCCCAACCGGAATGTCCTTCGAGCCTGGTAGGCTTTGATGGGTCCAACGATATGTCGAACTCATGATCAGATTAAGGGCGCGCATGACAACACTTATGGAGTAGAATTTCTGCTCCAGAAGTGCTTTTGGAGATTTGGTAAAACGCAACTTCTGGAGCAGAAATCCGTTTGGTTATGCAACTTCTTTTTTCTACTTCTGGAGCATTTTTTTTTATTCCAGAAGTAGTTTTGGAGCCAGTTGAAGAAGTAAATAATAATAATAATAATAATTACTTCTCTCCAGAAGTAGAAAAATCAACTTCTAGCAAGAAGTTGATTTTTAAAGCAGAAGTGTTGCCGTGCGCGCCAAGTGTCTTCGTAAACAAGATAATTTCAAAGTCTTCGGGTATATCTCTATCTTATTTATGAGAGAAGTCAAAGCAAGCATCATAATCAATGAGAGGATTTCATTAGCTTTGTGATGTCTTTTCTTAACGAGTTTATGAGTATTTTATACACTTACAAAAATATGATAAACGTGATGACCGAGAAACTTAACTAAAAAAGTAAAATGTGAGCAATGCCGGTATTAGTTAATAGAAAAGTCAAACAAACCTCACATAGTTACTCATAAATTGTGCTCGCTTCTAAGTCACTCTGATTATCTATCAACTAATATCGATCGACCCTCATAAGTCGTCGGTTGAAGTGATCCAGTTGAAGTACTTTAATTTATTTTGTTGGTACTTTATATTAATTAAGATTATGTGTTCTTGTGGGAGACATTAGTGTTGTGGTGATATGGTTCTTAGCATTGTGGACTTAATTGAAACAAATTATTGCTAGACTTAATTGAAGCATAGTAGAACTTTATGATTAGCTCAGAGAACAGTCATCCGTATGAGTGTATTCCCACGACATGTTCTCGAGCGAGGTCTTTGTATGTTTTGCTATTTCCCCCTTAACATATGGGCAGTAGAACAAGCCATTTATCGATGGCTCTCTCTTATCTTGAACATGAATATAAAAAATTGCACTCAACTTACCTTTTCGAACTTTTAAATCTTACCTAATCCAACTTCAAGCCATCACGATATGATTAAATATGATATTGATTATACACTTTTCGTTAGATTCGTTCGCCCTTTTGATTTCATAAATTTGGTTCTATATATCTGATTCACGATATAATGATAATTCGTCATGACTTTTTCTCAGTTTAGCACTGTTGACATAAATGATTTATGGCGAATAAGTTAAGCATAAGTTTAGTTGTGAAAGATTGTACCTCTTTTTTGTCGGAAAAGATTTTACTTTATAAAGTTACTTTTCGAACATGCATAATAGATTTGTTGTTGTTCGGTTCATTACATCTATCTAGAATGAAGAACATAAGGATTTGACTTATGCACAATTTTCAGTCATCGGTTCAACAAAAAAAAAAAAAAATCACAAGAGATTTTCGGGGAATATTTATGTTATATATTTAATTAGTCATTGACCGGACGCGACGTAGAATATTATATTCATTAGGTCAATGAAGAATGAATATAGTATATGAAAAATTCCAAATAAGAGCATGAAGTGCCATCATTTTCTCAAATAAGGGCATGAAGTGGGTCTTGTTTCAAATAAGAACCTGAAGTGCCTCAATTGTTTCAAAGAAGGGTCTGACTAAGGGTATTTTTGTCATTTTATTTATTTATTTTTCCTTTTCTCCCTTTCTTTTCTTCTTTTTTCCTTTATTTTTGCCCTAGCTTCTCGCCCTCACCGGTGGCTGGCCCGGTCACCGGCGAGAAGCTAAGGAAAAAAGAAAAGAAAAAAAAAGGAAAAAAGAGAAAAAAAAAATCAAAAAAGGGAAAATGACGAAACTACCCTTAGTCGGACATTTCTTTGAAACAATCAAGTCACTTCAGGTCTTTATTTGAAACAAGGTCTATTTCATGTCTTTATTTGAGAAAATGAGGGCATTTCAAGCCATAATTTGGAATTTTCCCTAAAGTATATGAAGAATAGTCTGTTCAACTGAATTTAATCAGAAGCAGTTGAAGACACCGTGACATTTCACCAATTGAATAGGTGTAGTTGCTTGTGGCTTTGTTAAAGATCTGGTCTGCATGATCCTCGGAAAAGAACAATAGGGATAGATTGTTGCACTAATATAGTTTATGCAATCATATGTAACTACAATATAGTGCTACTGGCTTTGGAATTTCAACAATAGATGGAAGTAATAAAGAAAGAAGTCTCCCTTCTTTCAAGATAGAGAACCGCGGACGGAAACCAGTTTGATCGGGCGACTTGTTTGACGGTGATAATCTCAAATACAATGGAAAGAAACGATAGAGAAATAGTAGTTTAAAGCAGGTAGAAGAAGGGGCAATAATTTTGTTCAAGAAGAAAAATGAAAAGTCCCCTGATGGTACATTGCATCATGTATTCACTTGATGTTATAAATTTTCATACTGTCTTGAAAATAGGAAAAGACAATTCGGGAATAAGGACAGTCCAAATGCGTGCCAAAACTATATTTTTTTTTCCCAATCATTTGTGGGTCATATTAGTTAAAGATCGTTCGGTTGAGTGCCACGAGCGATTTGTCTAACTGGAAAATACGACGTGGCATTCATTTATAATAAACCGTCCGATGTGACTCGCTGCTCGCTAAATGGAAGTCAGTGAGCTGAGTGTGTAAATAACGCGGTTTTGCCCATTTGTTTGCCCAAAATTGTTGAATTAGGGCAAAGTAGGCCCATTTTGAGGAATTGGGGCAAAATTACCTTCTAAAATTTGCAATGGTGAGCAGGAGAAATGGCTCGCGATAATGTAAGTCACGATCACAATGCTTTATATAACTCGAAGCTTGCGTGAAACTACGATTGGATTTGAGTGAATGACAAAGTAGTTATGAAACAAGAAGAAACATCACAGTTTTGTTACATGTTCTTCGGCCTTCAAATAATGGACCCCAAATTTTTTCCCTAATCACATAATCGACACCGAATTCAAGTTTTTTTTTGTTAATTACGTAATGAAGATGATGATAGATATGAGGGACAATGTTTAGTGGGGATCTAAGCGAAGCAAATTATTGGTAGACTTAATATAGGGATAAGCGTACTGAAAGTTCAAAAACTTATTATCAAAGTGCAATTGAGTTCGAAAAATTTAATGAAATCAAATCCTTAAACTTGTCAAATCAGTGCAATCAAGTCTTTCCGTTAATTCCGTCCAATTTGATTAACAGAAATTTTTTAATCCAAATTTTCGTTAAATTAGACTAAAAAAAAAAGAAATGCCAAAAGATATTTTTAAAACAAAAACACAAAGAGAAGACAAAAAACTAGGCCTCCCCTAAGGGCGTCACCACCGGACCCTTTGGTGGTGGGCGGTGGCCACAAGCGATGGGTTTTTTTTTTTTTTTTTTACTTTTATATTTTTTATTCTTCTAATCTAATTTAATTTAAATTTAGGTTAAAATAGGATATATATCAAAACAACACCAATTTTGTCTTATGCTTAACGCATTATTCACATTCACGTAAGATAGATAAAATAAAAAATAATCATGGAAGCATTTTCCGTTATTTAAGTTAAATGGGGTTAACCGAAGAATTTGATTACACCAATTTGACAAGGTTTATAATTTGATTGCACTTTTTGAAAGTTTTAGGATAGTACGACGCTGGCAATCACGAGGGAAGGGCCGGTGGATGCAAGCACCGTCCATCTCTTCTTCTTCCTCCGCCATTGAAGCAGGCCGATGCTAGGGCAACGCGAGTGAAGAAACGGTGGAGCGAAGAATATGAAAGATTTAGGACTTTATTGGAAAATAGTCAAAAGGTTTAGGACTATATTGGTCAAATTGAAAGGTTCATCACTGAATTGACAGTGTACGATAGGTTTTGAACTTATTGAGTAATTTTCCCCACAATTTAGAATAAAAAGTTGCACTAAACTTATCTTGTTGAACTTTTAAGTTAACCTAATCTAACTTCAAGCAGTCATGATAATAACTAAATATGATATTGATTATACACTTTGCATTAGATTCGTTCACCTCTTTGATCCGTAGCATATTTTATGCAAAATATATATATGCATTACGATATCATAAATTTGGCTCTACATATCTCAATCACGATTTAATGATAATCCATCATGAGTTCTCCTTAGTTTAGCACTATGGACATAAATGATATTATGATGAATAAGTCAAGCATAAGTTCAGTCATGAAAGATTAACTTTACAAGGTTACTTTTCGCACATGCATGATAGGTTGTTTGGTTCATTCAACTTGTCAAGAGTAAAAGATTGTAACAAATTGACTTATGCACAGCTTTTTAGTCTTGGGTTTTTGTTTGCATGATCTACTATAGTAAAGCTATGACAAGTTTGAAAGTCATGAGAAGGTGAATGATAATAAGATTATTCTTGTAATGTATTAAATTACAGCTCGTGCTTGGCATGGGAATTGGGTTTGTCGTATTGAAAAGTCAAAGCCTAGAGATGGACAAGGGAAATACATATCGTAATATACATATGAAATAGCAATTGACCCGGGCGCTGCGGAGGTCAATTTAGAAAGAGAAAGGTTGTTTAATTAGAAGTAGTTGAACACACCGAGACTTTCCACCAATTGCACAAAGTAGTTTGCTTGTAGACATTTAAGGAATCAAATTCAGATACTATATTATCTTGGAACTTCAACAAATTGTATGATATATAGTAAGATAGAGTATAATGCTACTGGCTTTAGAATTTAAGCAACGCATGGAAGTCTCCCTTATATAGTATAGTATAATAACCTTCACTGTTAAAAATAGTAGAAAAGATTCGTGACAAGACGAACTCGTGCTGACGAAAGTATACTTTAGACGTACGCAGGGCAAAAGTTGAACTTGATCTTGTTATGCTGATTTCGGTTTCTTTCCGGGGACGATGGTTTGAACTTTTGAGACGAAAGAAAGTGATCGAACCAGGAACCATTCTTGTCTCAAAAAGGAAGCCAATGGAGCTTGGCAGATCAAGACTTGCGAGATATGAAAAAGAAAAGAAACCAATCGGTCAATATGAAATCAAAGATCGGTTTTGATATATATTCATAGACATATCGTGTAATGATATCTTAAACCATGAAACTTCATTAGTATATATATATATATATATATATAGATAATAAAATCACATAAGTTAAAGTAGTTAATAATTGATAACGTGTAGTTTTATTAATATAAGTCCATATTATGCACATTGGTAACATTGATATATGAGAAAATTACAACAAAAATCCTAAACCTATTACACTTTTACAAATTCAATTATAAACCTTTGAATTTGGCCAATTTAGCCATAAACCTTTGACAATTAGCCAATGTAGTCAATTCGACCAATTTTGATCGAAAACTACTGACGTGGACACCAACTGTCCTATGCGGCACCGCTGGTGCTGATGTAGACATTTTTTTGCATTTTTAAAAAAATAAAAGTTTGAGTTTTTTCAAATTTTATTTATTTATTTATTTATTCTTTTATTTTATTTTATTTTCTTTTTCATTGTTGCAGCCGGTGAGGGCCTGCAAGCCCTCGCCGGTCGAGCGAAGCAACCCTCGTGGGGGTAAGGTGAGGGTCGCCTCTCGCCTGTGGCTGGTGAGGGCGACCCTCACCCAGTCCTCTCTGGGCATCTTTGGTGGCCAGCTATTGCTTGAAACCGGCCAAAGGTGAAAAGGAAAGAAAAAATGAAAAAAGAAAGAAAAAAAGGAAAAAAAATTCAGAAAACTTTTACAAAACTTTCCATGTCAATGTGGGTACGCCACATAGGGCGGTCGACGCTGACTAGATCGCTCGTAATCATTTTTTGGTCAAAATTAATCGGAAGGATTATATTGGCAAACCGTCAAAAGGTTTATGACTAAATTATATCAATTGAAAGGTTTATAACTAAATTGGTACAAGTGCAATAAGTTTAGAAGTTTTTGGGTAATTTTCCCTTGTTATACAGGTTATCGTAATTTGAAATTATTTACCGCATTTTAAAAAGAGATTTTTCGAGAATTTGTGATTCCTTAGTATAATAAAGAATTTAATGATTGGTAATCGATTTAATTATGGACGCTAGGCATGCTTGCAAGCCCTCATCGGCCACGGGCGAGGGTCACCTCCCCAGGCGTGGCCAGTGAGGGGCCATTTCTGGAAGTATGTGTCCGGAAAGCCCAAAGTCTCGATAGTTAGCTCTCGATCTTTCGGTAGAAAAACAAGGAGGCCCTCACTAGATCGGGCTAGGGTGACCCTTGCAAATCCTCTTTGGGCATCGCTGGTGGCCACACATCGCTTAAGGTTGGCCACTGGCAAAATGGAAAGAAAAAAATAGAAAAAGGGAAAAAGAAAGAAAAAAAGGAAAAAAAAAATCACGTTGGCGCTGGTACACCACATAGGACAATCGGGGTTGACTAGACCGCCACATCATCATTTTCTAGTCAAAATCAACCAGAAGGACTACATTAGTAAATCGTCAAAAGGTTTATGATTGAATTATAACAATTAAAAGGTTTAAAACTGAATTGGCATAAATACAATAAGTTTAGGATTTTTTTTGGTAATTTCTCACTGCTATACCGATTACCATCATTTGAAATTAGTCGCCTCCGTGTAAAATAGGTTCTTTGAGAATTTGTATTCCTAGGTATAATAAAGAGTTACATAATTAGAAATTCGTTTAATTGTTGTTTTTGAAATATAAACCATTTGAAAATGTCACAGCATAATACACTTGTTAATTATAATAATCAATTGTCTTGTGGATTAAGAAAATTATTTGATTTTTCACGACTAAACTTTGCTAAAAATCTCTTTTGTGCTATAAAAAAGGGAAGCTGTTTGGATTTCTCCCAATTGATTGAGATATTAAAGATTGAAAATCTTAAAAAAGCCACATAGATTCTTCCATGGCTAAAAGTGCTGTCATTCTATTTTACGACCGTCGGTTTCTACTTCAGTAGTATGGTAAACCAACCTTTCCTCTACTCGTTTTGCAGCAACTCTCCTAGTTCTTTCAAATTTGGCATAAAAAGAATGATGGAACTATGGGTTCATAATTTGTAATTGCAGTTCCCTGTCACATCGTAAATGGCTTGGTAATCAACGCAGTTAAATTTTGTGAATCTTTGGGGTTATTCTATGTCCAGCCTGTCTTTTTGAGAGTCAGTTCAATTGATGGAGTGGTTCCTTAACAAAGGGGTCATAAGTGGTTCCTTAACAAAGGGGTCATAGTTCCTTCTTGGGCGTCTAGGTCTGGGTGGTGATCAATGAGTAAGTCATTTCCACTTAGTTAATGAAAGGGTACAAAAGGGCAAAAGGACACTTGGAGTACCGATATTTGTGTACGGCGCTCACTTTGGTGTCAATATATATATATATATTTTTTTGGATCACTTAAGTGTCAATTTTTTTTAAAAACGATTATGTGCCAACTCTGGTGAGCTTCGCTTGAAAGCATACGTGGCATCTACGTGACTCACCGAAGGATGCTAGTAAGCAAAAAAAAAAGAAAATCAATAAAAAAAATTAATGTTCTTTTTTTACTTTCACCTTGGTTCGGAGAAGAGATATATACTACAAATATATTGATATTACATTACTCGATTAGTTCCCAATAAATTTAGTATGTTACGGGACTGGCGAGGGGTAACAAAGTTATAAGATAGTCTCTTTTGTTCTAGGTACCATTAAATTCACACATAAACACGTCATCTAACTTAAAGAAATCTTTGCTGAAAAGAGAAAAGTCATAGTGCAAATTAAGGGTGTGCATGGTCCGGGCCGGTCCGATCCCGGTATGGAACCAAGGACCGAACCGGTAGTCCTGGTCCCCAAATTTTCGAGATCGGGGACCGGACTAGCCCAGGACCGACGGTCCGGTCCCAATGGAATAGCTAACACCAAATTTTTTTAATTTTTTTTTTTGTACTTCGAACTTGACTCGAGGCTGCTGGTAATTGTGCAATTTAGTTGAGGGATGAAACCACCCAACTGGTGTAAATTCCTCTTGTGTGAGAGTGCGATCTAACGTATTTTTTTTTACTCTTTTTTGATCCATTAGACGGGTTCGGATTAGGCTAAAGAGATCGTATTGCTGTAATATACCTTAAAATAACAAAAATGTTCGATCGAACACTTGTTGCCAAACCCCTCAGCTACCAAAGCTTCATCCACATAACTTGGATGCCGCTCGATTTTGATTTATTGTGTGAAAAACTTCAGATTCTGCAATTTATTTTAGAAGCACAGAAGTTGCTTTTCTCCTTTGGTCAATAAGTGCTCATAAGAGTTGGATATCCTAGCAAGATGGTTTTGGCAACTTATTATTATTATTTTTTTCTAGGCGGTCCGGTCCGGTCCCATCCACCATGGGACCGGGGATCGAACCGCCCGGCCACCGATCCCATTTATTGGGATCGGGGACCGGACCACCCCCCTCAAGGACCAGCCCGGCATGGTTGGTCCGGTCCAGTTTACACACCCCTAGTGTAAATCTCTTTTTGTCAAATTAGATTCTCAAAAGATAAATTTCTATTCTGATTAATAGAGAATGTGAGGGTGATGGTCATGGTTGTCCACGGATACGATTGGTGGTCGGGGAAAATTGTCCAAAAAGTCCTTCTTCTTTTTTTGGTCGAATCCAAAAAGTCCTTAATCTATTGGACTTTGGACAATTCAATCCTAAACCTTTTAATTTTGCCAATTGAGTCATGAATTTGTTTACGTTTTGCCAATTGAGTCCATCCGACTAATTTTAATCAGAAATCGCTGGAGTAGATACCAACTATCCTACGTGACACGACCGGCGTTGACATTGATAATTTTTAATAACATTTTAATATATATATTTCGATTTTTGATTATTTTTTTCTTATCTTATCTTTTTCTTATTGTGACCGACGAGGGTTGTGGCCCACGCTCGGCCTCGCCCAATTCTGGATGAGGCCATCACGGTCGCGGGTGAGGCTGGTCTCGCCCAGACTGTCGTGGTGGCCACGATGGTCAAGGGTGACGGCCATGGCTCTCTAGGAATTCGATCGGCGGTTGGGATTATGGAACGGGACAAAGACGGACTGACCATTGTATAGACTCAACCACGGCGGTTGTAATATCTGTCCCAAAGAAGAAGTAACATTAAAGTAGAGTAAAAATATTGACCTTAGAGCAGGGACAAATACCATGGACCTTGTATTGATCTAGCCACCTATAAAAATAATGTAAAAGCACATGGAGGACGAAACAGTTATTTTGTTGTCGAAGCAACCGGTACAGCAAATTCAGGAATGTATTTCACATGTTACATAAATGGAAGTATATCCAAACTCGAGCTCGACTATTGACCAAGCTAAATCAAGCTGTTTTTAAATGTAAGCTTGATTAAGTAATAAACATTCAAGCTCAAGAACAATTTAGCTTAGGTTGAACATTTAAAAAAATCGAGTTTGAGTAGCTCATTAATCATCCAACTTTTTTAGAGTTTCCCCAGTGAATTTACCTACCAATGCCATATACAAGAAAGAATCTCCTATAAAAGAAAGCGAAATTGAAGTATAGACCTAGCACACCATCCGGATACGGGTATCAATACCATGGCAAAAGTGCACGTAAAGGTGGCTGTGATCGGAGCTGGCATGTCGGGTCTTGTTGCTGCCAGGGAGCTCCGCCGTGAGGGGCACCAAGTGGTGGTGTTCGAGAGTAGCAATGATGTCGGTGGCACTTGGCTGTACGACCCTCGGGTCGAATCGGACCCGCTGGGGTCTGATCCGGCCCGCGAGGTCGTCTATGCCAGCATGTACAGGTCGCTCCGGGTGAACCTCCCGAGGCATCTCATGGGTTTCTCGGACTACCCATTTCTCGAGAAGGGATGTGGGGACCCAAGGACCTTCCCGGGTCACCAGGAGGTGCTCCGGTTCTTGCGCCGCTTCGCCGAGGATTACGGGCTGATCAAGTTGATTCGGTTCGAGCACAAAGTGGTTCGGGTCGAGCATGCGGTCGAGGGGAGGCGGGACGAGTGGGCCGTGGAGTGGCGGGCGCGCAATGGGGAGGAGGCGGCGGGCGTGGATGTTTTTGAGGCTGTGGTGGTTTGTAACGGCAAGCACACCCAACCAAAGATTGCTGAATTTCCAGGTACATCGTCCGATGCGAAGTATCATTGTCGAATTGTTTCTCTTTGTCGGTATCTGTTTATTTCAATTTTTTTTTTGTCTCAATTTGTTATCATCGGTTTTAGTAGTCGAGAAACCACCAATTAGGGGAAAGAAGATCCGAACTATACTGCTTAGCAACCCATTCAGGTATGGGTTTACACTATCGAGAGATAGACTTTGGAAGGAGTTCATCAGCGTCTTGACAAAATGAAAAACTAGCCTCAAACATACCCGTCAGAATCGGTTTCCCATTTTTTGAAACCTGAAACCTACCCTACATATCCTATAACTTGGAACGTACCATGTCACTGGTTATAGGGTCTGCCTAGGTTCCACATTTATTCTTAATTGAACGACTGCAGTGAATTATCATCTCTAATGATGATCAGTTGCTGCTACAATCCACTGACCATATCTCATATTTAGAAACACGAAAAATATGAGATATTAACCAACTAAAAGTTTCAATCATGGATATCGCCGAAAATGGACACTCAGACTAATGGTTCCAGATTGCACACTCATCGTTGGATGCCATGGAATACTACAGGATTATGCGAAGATAGAAAACAAAAAAAATACAAAGACTTGTTTCTAGTTCTAGGTTTCACCTCCTAAAACCTACCCGTCAAAATCGGTTCCCCAATTTTTGGAACCTAGAACCTACCCTGCATACTTTGGAACCTACCTAGTTTCCACCGGTTCGGTTCTTCGGGTCTCGGTGCTATCCTGGAACTATGCCCACCCCGATCATGAACTTCCCAAGGAGACGAGATATTTTCCGCAACACCCTTAACTAGGGTTAGATCCTCTGTAATCTCTACAAACCACGCCATAGCTCCTTGAGGAATTCCTTCTCTAAAAGCTGCATCGATGTTCACCTTAATTACCTTTATTATGGCACCTCCTGGAGAAATCCATCCATCATCGGTGCTGCCCTCGAGAGGAACTAGGGTTTTGACCAGAAGCATCGGCGAAGTTGCAGAGTTGTTGGGCCTAAGACACCATCTCTGGTGTGGGATTAGTGGTGGAGAAGATGAAGCTGTAACGAGCTTTCCAGATATGCCACAATACGGTACCGATTAACTCAGGGGAGGAAAATGAGATTCCTCTTCTCCTTAAATTTTTTGCAAGAACCCACTGTTCTCGATACGAGCAAGACCAGTCACATAGATCTGCAGTTGAAGTGAGCTTATGATTCGATATTTGTGTAATGATGGCTTAAACCATGAAATCACCAGCATTAAGTTTCCATGTACAAATTAAGATGATATAATTACGTAATGTAAACTAGTTAGTAATTAATTGAGTATTACTATAGATGTTGTGTAGTTATCTTAATATAAGTCTAGATCACATGTATTAACAATCTTGTTATACTGATTACCGTAACTTGTAATGCAGTTGCCTCTTTTCGTTAAAAAAGCCTTTGAGAATTTTATAGTACCGTGTATAACAGGGAAAATGGAATTATTAACGATGGCTATGTCATTAATATATAGATTGCTTTTTTTTTTTTGGTCGAATATATAGATTGTTTTAGAAAGTTGAAGCATAATACACTTTCAAATTACATATGAGTCAAAATGTAAGAGGAGTTTGTCAAACACACACACACACACAAAAATAGAATTACAAGAGTTTAACTAATTTGCCTAACTACCTACCGACCGGTGGCCGAGTTGGTTTGAGTTCAGTTCCTTTCACGAGAGGTCCTGGGTTCAAAACTCCTCGACACCGGTGTCTTAAGTGGGAGGTCGTGGTGGTGGGCTCCTGCGCTAGCCCCCGAGGACTAGTCGTGCTCCACCGCTGTGTTGAGCGAAGCAAAATGAATTACATAACTCGACGCATATGCTTCTTTGGAATAGTTTTCTCGTCTTTTTCTATCTATACAATTGTGAATTGTGAAGTCTTCTCTCTATAGTTCACTGACTTTCTCATTCGAAAAATCCTTTTCACAGGGAGATCAACATGGCCAGGAGAACAACTACACAGTCATAATTATCGAGTTCCCGAGCCATATAAAGATAAGGTATGGCTGGCATGCCTTCTTTATTTTTCTCAAACATGATCTCGAATTAACTTATGAAATTTCTTGGATTACATATGCAACAATATCACAAGCACACTCTCATGACTAGAGAGGCCTTACGAATTCCTCTACATAAAACATTGACATCCTTATCGGTATCGGTATCTGTTGTCCAATTATTCATTCATCATAGAACGTATGATTCGGTTCATTCCGGCTCTCTTCACTATTCTTATGTATATATTTTCTTCACTATTTTGCACAACAGATTGTGGTGATAATAGGAAAAGGGATTAGCGCAATCGAAATAGCCAAAGACCTCTTACCTTTTGCCAGAGAAGTTCATCAAGCCTCAAGAGAAACAAACGCCCAAGTTGTGAAATTGAGAAAACTCGATGGGGTCTTCCCACATACCATGGTACTCTTACATTAGATTATAGCTTTATTTTTTGTTTCCTAATTGCAACTAAGTTAAGATGAAAATCCCAAGTGCAGCCTTAAAAAGTCCAAATTTTCATCCTCAAATACTAAGTGATGTTGTTAAATATGTCTTTGAATTTTATGTATCCAGTCCGACACATTTACTGAGGTTAGGGTTTTCATGTTGGATATAAAGAGAGTTTTTTTTTCGTTTTATGTAATTGTCGCCAGCCGTGCGCTTTAGCGATCTTGTACTCTCTTTGATCATAGTGGAATTTCGTTTCGCCTCGCCCGTGGACGTAGATCGCCTCGATCGAACCACGTAAAATCCTGGTGTTCTGTTTTTGTTTTTCTGCGTTTCGTCATAACAGATGTGATTATTTCCAATCTGATCTCAATCTCATTTATCTGGTTTTGTCTTTTGGCAGATTGCATGTGCGGAAGAAGATGGTAAATTAGTGTTCCAAGATGGATCGTCTGTATATGCAGATGTTATTATCCATTGCACTGGGTACAGAAAAATCATATAGTTTTCCACTGTTAGTTATTCGTTTGTTTATAGCAAATTCCGCAAGTAATGTCACATATGCCTGACAATAAATATGCGTACATGGTGTTGTATACTTGTATGTTGCCTGACAGATATGATTCTCATGTTGCAGATACATTTATCATTTTCCATTTCTACAGACAAAGGGACTCGTGAGCGTGGACAACAACTGCGTGGGGCCTTTATATAAACATGTTTTCCCGCCAAGCCTCGCTCCTTGGCTCTCTTTCATTGACATACCCTTTCTGGTACAAATTTATACATGAATTATTTTCTCTTCCGTCGTAAAAGGTCACACTTAGTTCTTGTTTTGAGACAAAAGAACAACTTCTTTTCTCCGGCAATTGGAAAATCGGTCGCTGATTACTTAATGTTTAAGTTCAACCATGAAGGAATTAATCTTTCACAATAGATGAAAATGCAAAGAAAGAACATGGGAAAGGAAGCACTTCTAGTTTGGCTGTTTTATGCCATAGTTAGGGTTTAGACATTCTATCAAAACATGAGTTTGGAATTGTGGAAGCAATTAAATGTGTTCGCTTGGGTTCCGGTTCACTGATTCTTTGGTTTAATTCCTTATTCTCACATTCTCTCCGTCGGTCTCTACCGGGGTTAGACTGTTCATACATACCTTAGCGAGTTACAGTCGAAGTGGGTGGCCAAGGTTCTATCCGGAGAATTGGTGTTGCCAAGTGAAGAAGAGATGATGTCTTCTGTTCAAGAACATTACCAGCGCATCGAAGAACTTGGATGGCCTAAGCATCACGCTCACAAGCTTGAAATGGAAAAGGTTGAAACTAACTTGTCATCCCTCTGTTCATAGTGCTAGCATTTTTCAATAAATTGGACACCTTAAAAAGTTAGAAAGACAAAATACTCTTTCGATGAATATCAGTTTCATTGCTAGTGTGACAAAAGACTTACACATTTGCCGTTGGATGAATGACATGCATGTTTAGAGTTGGTTTTGTAATCGAATTCTTTCATATGTCGATTACCCAACAGCAATTGTGCGAAGTACTTCTCAAGCCGTCACTGGACCTATTTTTCTCCCACTTGACATGAACCATGGGACCGCCGATTTTCAATGACCCAGGTTCAGTTTAGTATATATGTTGCACTCATATAACAATTTCGCCTAATAGTGGGCAAAATCCACAGTAGAGCACAAAAACAGTATGATCCCCAGAAATTCTTTTGAACTATGTTGGCTGAGGACCTTCTTATTGACTATGAAATGAGGGTACTTCAATTTTTTTTGTTTCCCATGCGAAGAAGTTGATCTTGTTTCATGTGCTTGATAGTTTGAGTATGAGAAGTGGCTTGTGGGTCAATTGGGACTGCCCCCATTCGAGCAATGGAGAGAGAAGATGGGTTTTGCTGTCATCAAATTCCTGCAATCTTCTGGTGAAAATTGGCGAGACACCTGGGATGTTGAAAAGTGGATGCAAGAAGAAGGATTTGGCAAGCAAGCGCATTGATTCTGAACATCCTTCGGAATGATTGTGACCACAGGAAAGAGAATTGCAAGAGGGTGAAAAGAGAACTACAAAGAGACTGATTTGGATGTGGGGCATTTGTAGCCCCTCAATGTATATTTTGAATTGTATCGGTTGTGCTTCAATATAGAACTAATAAATTTAGAGTAATATTATAGTTCAACACTATTCAGATGACCACAACATGGTTGTCAAGGTCAGCCCATCATGGTCATCCAAGACCATAGATACGACCTCAATCTAAGATAGAGCCACATTGAGGACGTGCATGGCAGCCCCCGTGAGAGAGAGAGAGAGAGAGAGTAGAACAACGACGAGCAGCGGTCGGCGAGAGGGCAGCCACAAAGGCGCTGTTAAGCTCCGGTATGGGGTTGGGCGAGAAAATGTGATGGGGATATTGTAGGGGGAGAAGAGTGCCGATTTGCTAAATAATACTTGTCGTGTGATGAAGTTTGATGTCTAAGTAAAAAAAGTAAGGATGCAAAGAATTGCTTTTGAAAACAAAGGATGTAAAGCGGTACTGATTGTGAAATCTTAAGGCATACTTTTTAAATATTTTTCTTCTTTACTAATATTGATATTGACTATCAATCAATTTGATTTTGTTAAATTCGCCGTAAGTGACACACAGTGTGTAAAGGAGAATTGTTACTATTTGGAAATGACCGCATACTTTTAGGAACGAAACTTTGGCAAATAAGGAAAACTATTTAGGAGTGCGCTCGGGGCATTTGTAAGTCTTATTAAATAGAATTTAAACGAGTAAAAGACTTTGTCATAACGTGTAATTGTTTCATTTTCAGAATATCTTGGAAAGTGTTGATTTCATTTTCATTTTTGTTTTGTTTTTTGTTTTTGTTTTTGTTTTTGGGCTTAGCGCCTTTGCCATTGCTGGCCCAATGGGCTCTCTTTTCGCATCGAGCTGAAAGGAAGGCCAACCGCATACAAAATAGCCCACTGCAATCATCATGCCCATCAGTCGGATTGAAAACCCTAGAACCAGCCTCAGCTTCGGCTTCCCTGAGGGTAGCTAGACCACCCGCCGACGCCGACCGAAGAAGCAGAGGCAGACCACCACTCCCCCTTCGTACGCCGCCATGGGTCGCATGCACAGCCGAGGGTACGCCTCGAATCGCATCTACTTCTTGTCACCCATGTCCCGTCTCATTGCGAGTGTTAACTCACTTTGCTTTTTGTTTCTGGTTGTCCCTCGTTTTTGGGTTTTGTTGATGCTCGACAGTAAGGGTATTTCAGCTTCTGCTTTGCCCTACAAGAGGACTCCTCCGAGCTGGCTCAAGATTTCTTCTCAGGATGTAAGAACGTTTTCGACTGCGTTTGTTTGGCTTTGTGGGATAATGCGTAGTTTGTAGCTGTCGCCTCCCTCTCAGGATTTGGTATAGGATGTGGGATGCTCAATTCTGCTGTAGTTATGAAATTCGTTCTTGGTAGTTCGTAGCGAATTCGTTAGGAGGAAATGGGGCCTATACCCATGCATGACATCCTACCCGACTATTGGTGGGTTTATCTGGCTAATTGCCTGGTGTTGGATTGTGCGCGGTTTGGTGCCTGTTGTAATGTTTAAATTTCTGTCAACTCTTTGATGAAACAAGGCGGGCATGTGGATAGTAGTGGGCTTCCAATAGAAAGGGCATTAAGATGATGGTACTCTTCCATGCATAATGGCGCGGCGGTCTGCATTTGAGCATGATTTGATTCAGATAGTTATCTGTGACTATCAAGTGATGGCCTCAGTTTCGAGTTCTGACGTTGAGCTTGATCTGATTTTTGATGGCTCGCTGCTGCATGAGTTATAGAGCCTCGATGACAGAACACTTAAAACTGATTGTCAGGATTATGTGTCTTAAAATTTTAGGTCGAGGAGAACATTTGCAAGTTCGCCAAGAAGGGTCTGACTCCATCACAAATTGGTGTCATCCTTAGGGATTCTCATGGTATTGCTCAGGTCAAGAGTGTTACTGGGAGCAAGATCCTGCGTATACTGAAGGCCCACGGTGAGAGTTTTTACTACTCCTTGCTGTTTCTTTCTTTATGTCTTTCTGTCTGTCTCGCTCTCCCCCCTTGAACCCACAAGTCAAGAGACGCTTAGGTGATGCTTTGCTTTCTCTTTCTGAATTTTACCGATGTTTTTGGGTCAGGGCTGGCTCCTGAAATACCTGAGGATTTGTACCACCTTATCAAGAAAGCAGTTTCCATTCGGAAGCATTTGGAGAGGAACCGAAAGGATAAAGATTCCAAGTTTAGGCTCATCCTGGTTGAGAGCAGGATCCACCGTCTTGCTCGTTACTATAAGAAGACCAAGAAGCTACCACCTGTTTGGAAATAGTAATGTTCTTTCCTCTCATTTCTCCAAGCGTTGTTTGCCATATGAGTGCTGACTCTCCTTTTATGATGCATTGGTTGGGTCTTTGAAACAAATCTCTGAATCAGAGCGTCCACGGCTTAGTCACCTGAGAATATAGGTATTCCAAGAGATGTATATCACACAAGTAACAGGTTGAGATTGTATGAATGTTGCTCATGCCCCACGTATTGCCATTTTAAGAAAAATGAGATGTCATGTGGTTGTTGTTCTATCTTTGCTTATTTTAGTGGTACCCTATTGGGTACAGGAACTAGATTTAATTGTCCTTTTCGATTCTATTTTTCCTTAGAGAAGGTTGGGTCTCGACTAATGTCTATTTCTTTCATGAGGAGCACTCTCGTTGTTGATTTTATATGCTAGTTTTTGTTTATTGCTTGGTGATTTGTAGATGAACAAAGTTATTTCTGGCTTTTTCTGCTTAATGTCGTTTATGTGGGGTGGTGTTGGGAAAGAAGCGTTCGTATATAAGATGTTTCATATTGGTTATTGTATCCTTGTCTATGAAAATGTCAATGTGCTCTGCGTTCCCCTTTCTCAGAAGCATCTGCATCTGGCTCCTGATGTTTCACTATGTTAGGAAGAAGTTCTTTTCTTCTTTTTCTTTTTTTTTTTGGTTACAGTTCTTTCTTCATAAGCAATTGATTTTACCAAAAGCACCTCCCAGAATGGGTTCATTCTGGATAACATGGAGAAAAATTCTATGGTTTTAAACTACTGAGAATTTTCCTCTAGAGGGAGGACTGTACTTTCTTGTCCAGCAGCAGTTGAACAGAGTATGAAATTAATTTGATGCTTGCCAAAGCATTGAAAGCAAATTATGTCGTATAAATTGGTAAGAGGATGCATATTTGCAGAGCTGCTGATTCGGATAAATCATGCTGGGGCTGAAAATGGCCTTTTGGCATAGCTGCAAAGTAGAAATATGGGATCTTTGTTAGTCAAAGATGATACCTTTTGTTCCAGCTGCTACTACTTCATCAACTTGTTTAGAATGTTATAGTGAGCATCAATAGGACATGTTTATTCTTTCTTCTGGACTAGATTGTTACAAGTTACGGCGGGCAGTTTAAGTTTCTGTTCTTCTATGGAAATTGCCTGATACTTTTTCCTCTGTGGCCATGTTGTGATGGCTAGTTATATAAGCGGATGAATCATGTTGCAAAAAGTGAGCGGCAAAAGTGTTTGTAATCGTGTTATTCCCTCCTCTAGTACTACAAACTCAAGTCGAACTACTTTTTTTTGCAGCGAATCTACAACGGCGAGCACTCTTGTGGCGTAGACACTTGATGGCAGTTTCCAAGGAGGCCGCATTCTTCACTTTTTCTATGTTTATCAGTTAAGTTGCTTGATGGAACATATAGTTTTGGATCATCAGTACTGTAGTTTTGGGGCTGTTTGAAAAATTGGATTGCAGATCTTTTTCCTCTCTTTCTGTTCTTTTCTGTTCTCGCCATGATAAGTTGCGGGGAAATTTCTGTCAAAACATTTCACTGAAGTTAAGGAGGGGGGAGAGGAGCAGATTACGAGCAACTCGGTTGTTGATTTTCCAGATCAACGTTTCCTTTGCGTAACGCAGCGGGGTTGACCAGGCAGCCCACTGCAATTCATGCACAAATTGCACGTGTTCGCAAGTTATGCTGTTCAAGTGTTAAATAATGCAATTTTCACTTGATGACTTCATGCGTTTTAACGGCAAAATTACCCAAAAAAATCTTAAATATATTGTAATTGTGTCAATTCAACTTTAAATCTTTTGTATTTGTGTCAATTTAGATCTAAATCTTTTGAATTTGTGTCAATTCAGACTTAATTCAGACTTAAATGGTCAATTTTGGCAATATATCGCTTACGTGGTGTGGGCGGTGCTGATATGGTAATTTTAAATAATATTTCATTATTTCATTATTTTTATTATTTCTTTATTTTTTTTCTTTCTCTTTCTTTATTTTTCTTTCGTTCTTTCTTGTCGTCGGACCTCGGCGATTGGCCACAGGGGTGGGCCGGCGGTGTCGAACTCGCTGGCCACTAGCGACGGTGAGGTCAGCCTCGCAAGGGGCAGTGAGGTCAACCTCGCCCAAGTGACGTCGAGGCCCGACCTTGCTACTCGTGGTGAGTCCTACCTTGCCTCATTAGGCAAGGCTCGACCTTGCTGGACACTTCTAGTCGATCGCGGGGATATAGAACATGAAAATACATGTTTATAAGTAGTCATAACACGTGCACTTTTATGCTCCGGTCATTTTGGCGACCCCATTGTCGTGATTGAGTATGCAAAATTGTTGTACCACATGGGCGGAGATAACTGTCCAAAAAAGTCATAAACCTATTATAAAGCTACAAATTCAGTCTTAAATCTTTTAATTATGTCAATTTAGTCATAAACCTATTGATAATTTACCAATTTAGTACTTTTAGTCAATTTTAGCCGAAAATCCATAGCACAAATGCCGGACAGCCTACATGATATGGCCGGTACTGACGTAGATGATATTTGAAATCTTTTTTTGAATTTCTTTTTTTCCTCTCTTTATTACTTTCTCTTTTTTGTTGTTGTTTCTTTTCACCAGTGGCCCGTGGCCAGTGACCACCCATTGGCGAAAAGAAAACAGAAAAAAAGAGAATACAAAAAATACAAAAAAATATTAAAATTATCTATGTTAGCACTGGCCATGTCATGTATACTGGCCGGAGTCCATGTCAACGATTTCCAATCAAAATTAACCGGGATGACTAAATTGGCTTATCGTAAAAAGGTTTAGTATTAAATTGGCCGTCTTACAATAAATTTCGGACTTAATGTTTGTCGTAATCAAGGGTAAAAGTCTTGTATGCCATGTCGCTTAGAAATAAAAATGATCATAGAATTACGGCAACTACCCTTGGGAAATTTTATCGCTCTTAAGATCTAATTAAGACTCTATTTGTTTCGCGAAAAATGAATAATTTAGTAAATATTTTCCTAGAATTAACCGCTTGTATCGCTTATAAAAATGAATAAGCGAAAAATATTTTCATTGTCCACGAAGATATTTAGTAAAAATTATTTTTGATAACGAAAACATTTATCATGGACCATTTATTTCAAGTAATACAATTGATCATTTTGAGGAAAATATTTTTCTAATTATTTATATTTCGCGAAATAAACCAAGCTATATAAAAAAAACAAAATCCCAACAAATACATACATAGAACAAGCAATGCAAAGACTAATACAATTATTTGATGCGAGTACACTTTCTCACTAGCACCTTTAGCAGGCAAAATATTTTTCTAATTATTTATATTTCGCGAAATAAACCAAGCTATATAAAAAAAACAAAATCCCAACAAATACATACATAGAACAAGCAATGCAAAGACTAATACAATTATTTGATGCGAGTACACTTTCTCACTAGCACCTTTAGCAGGCACGAGTAACCCTAGCATCAATTAATCTTTACTCGGTGAAAGGAGTTTACCGTCCGCGTTTGGTCGTCCGGATAAAAATCGAAATAGAATATGTTTTATCCTATTCCGTGTTTAGTAGCTGTATAGAATATAACAAAATTATCTACAGAGGGGACATAGTTCGGATAAAAAAATCTTAGAGATGAAGGTGAGATAGACTCGGATAGTATTTCTCTTATCCACAATATAAAACCCTACCCTCTTTTGAACAGACTCTTCATTTTCGTTCACGGCTCGACTCATCTCACGTCGCTTTGTTTCGTTGACGAAAACAGTTTACAAAATCAGCGAGAGTCGAAGCGTCGTCTACTCCGTAGCTCTAATCCGACGAATCTAAGCTCAATTCCGGCGAGTTTGAGCTTCAATCCGAGAAATTTCGTCGCTCCATCTTGTGTCTTCAATTTCCAGAACACTCGCCATTCATAACCTCGGATTCGCTCATTAACCAGGTAAGATCGAATCTCATGTACAACTATGTTTTGAGAAAAATAAGCCCGAGGAATTGTGTGTTTTGCTAGGATTGAATTCTGCTACGTCTGAGTTTGAGATAGCCACATCTTGTTCACTAACTAAATGCACGTAACCTATTCCATGAAATGTCCACGAGAGTTTTATTTTTCATTTTCGTTGATTAAAAAAGTGTCTCATATTTAAATTCAACTCACTTTAGTGAATTTTGCATGTCTTCGATTCTCAAATGTTTCAACTCTAATCAACAGCAACAACAATAATAAATCGAAGTTTCCCAGTTTTTGGGAGACTTATTAAACAAATTTCATAGATATTTAGTTTTCTAACTATTGATACAAAGGTAATCTGTGCATTGCGGATCACAAAACCTCTTTATTGAGTAAATAAACAAACATCTAGAAACACTTTTTAATAGTACATGTACATTTCACGAGTTTCGAAATTTTGAAGAGCGAAAATAGAGCAGTAAATATAGATAAAAATATATATATATATAGTTTTTTATATCAATACAAATAATACATTAAAACATAAACCACCAAATAAGCCATGAAATTAATATTATCCACTTAAAGTTACAATTTCTCATAATTAAAATACATATAGTTAAAAATATTTTAGGGAAAATTCCAAATAAGGGTCCCAAATACCATTATTTTCTCAAATAAAGGCTTGAAGTGGACCTTGTTTCAAATAAGCGCATGAAGTGTCCTCATTGTATCAAAGAAGGGTATGAAGTGCACATTGTTTCAAATAAGAGGCTGAAGTGACTATATTAATCTCAAAAAATGGACCGAGTCACTTTAGTTAGGGGCATTTTGGTCATTTACTATTTTATTTTATTTTTTATTTTTCTGTTTTTAAGAGATTTTGAAAAAAAAAAAAACAAAGAAACACAGGCGGGACACCACCCCATCGGCTATGGTCGTCGGGGTCGCCGGCGCTTCGGCGAGGGCCTATTGGCCCTCGTTCAGGTCTTTATTTGAAACAACCATAACCACTTCAAGTCTTTTTTTTTTTTGAGACAACGATGACACTTCAGATCTGTATTTGAAAAAATGAAGGCACTTGAGGTCCCCTTTTTGGAATTTTCCTAAGATTTTATTTAAACAATATTAATAATCTATCTAGATATCCGACCAAATAAAAAAAATCTATCTAGATCAGCTTCTTTCAGCTTTGAAGGTCTCCGCTGCTGCTGCCATGACCTGCAGTGGCATCCGGGCTCTGCACTCCCTCCACCGTCACCTTCCACGTGTCCTCTCGACCTCTTCCCCTTCCTTTCGCAGGCAAAACTCGGCCCTAATCTTCACCCGGACCGCCATGGCCGACCTCAACCGGAGGACGACGCAGAGCTCCTCTTTCTCCGCCTTCTCTCATCCTGGTAAAAGGTGATGACGCCCCCAATCTTCCCATCGTTACGATTTTCTTTTGGTTCCCATTCTGCGACAAGCAACTGGAGTCAAAGGTCGGAACTTGATTTTCTTTCTGTTTTTCCTCTTGTGCGTCCGGAGTTGCAGTGGTAGCAGTAGAGGGAAAAGTCTAGACATGAGCTACGATCGGGAACGAACGAGAGGTCGAGGCGGTCCTGGCAAAGATAGAATCGACGCTCTCGGTAGACTCTTGTAAGACTTCAATCCTCTGATGCTGTCTTTCTGACTTTGTCTGTTCCCTTAAATTTCTTATTTCTGGTGTTGATTAGAATATGAGTTGAATGGGTGTCAGTGACACCGCTACCTTGTATAATAGCTGGGGAGGCATGCTGAATTTCTCGTGATTATTATACACCTTCCTCTCCAGTTCATTGGAAACCTGGAGGATGATGGCGTTAGTGTAATTTGTGGTTTGCTGAAGACACTTGATCTTTCTGCTCCCAATGCTAGTGGCACGACACGATAAAATGCGATGTTGCTTCCCCCCTCCTTCTTTTCTGTGTTCTCTGTCATTCCAAGGGAAGAGAAACCCGTGCTATTGGTCCTTTTTCGTTCTGTTCTTGAATGAAACGTCCCAAAATATTTTTGTTTGTTTCAGGACTCGCATTTTGCGCCACATGGCTGCTGAGTTGAACTTGAATTTGAGGAGTGATGGGTATGTCAAAGTTCAAGATTTGCTTCAGTTGAATATAAAAACGTTCGCCAATGTACAGTTGAGGGCGCACACGGTTGATGAAATAAAGGAGGTGTGTCCCGTCATTTGTATTGTTTCTCTGCATTGATTTTGTAGGTCCAGTCTTTACAAAAGTTGTCTTTGTATGCGGTGACTGGAGTTTACGATCCTTATTTGCTATGTTGTGCCTTGACCTTCTGTGACGTTTGAGCGCAGAGAATGTTTTGATGACGACTTCAAGAACTTCCTCCCCATAATTTAGAGGAACAATTATTCTGCTCTTTAATTTCTTTTAACTGAAAGGTTAAGTTTTAATCTATATTGTAGACATCCTGTAGTGCTTGAACCAAGCTCCATAAATGTCTCTAGAGTCTGATAGTAACATTAGCATAAGGTAGCCCCTTGGTTTGGTGGGCATTGCCGATGAAGTCAACTATTGCCATATCGCTTTAATGATTACCTCGACCGACTCGCCTAATTGTTCAAAGAAGATGGCTTCTGGTGCTGCCATTGCAATGAATTTGACTTGATGTAAAACTGCTGTATTAGATCTATGTTGATATTTTCCAAAAAGATTACCGGCAAGATAAAACATATATGTCCTGAGAGATTAAAAGACATTTGTGACATTTGAGCAAAAGTCGCTATCCACTAAAAGAAGAAATCTGAAAATTAAATACTCCTGTAGAAGAGCAAAGTTCAAAACCTCCTTCTTGTATTGCGTTAATGATCCTTAGTGGTTGCAGATATTTGGAGGGTTTCACTGGTAATTAGCTCTATTGAACAATCTTGACCAGTTGCAGTCATGGATCCTAATTAACTGCTGCTAGTTTCTGTTCTTTACATCTATTCATCAGAGAGTTGAGCTTGGATTGGATAGATGTCCTGCGAGTGAATCAGTCATGTGATTCGTATCTTGATTTGAAGTTACAGGAAATAGTCTGAGCAAAAAATTGGTGATATTTCATTTTTCCTTATAGTTGTGAGGATTCTGCTCATATCTTATGACGGACCTTTTTCAGGATCCTCTATTTAAGGGTTAAAAGTTACCATGGAAATCACTTTGCAGGGTTGACATTATGTTTTCTGTGACTAACCTGACTGATGGGCCTTCTGTCTCAATGCAGGCCGTGAGAAGGGATAATAAGCAGCGGTTCAGCCTCTTAGAAGAGAATGGGGAGCTTTTAATACGTGCAAACCAAGGTCATACAGTAAAGGTGATAGAACAGAGACCTTCTTAGTCGCTTCCTTCTGGTTTTTGTTTTGGCAATCAAAACCCAATTGATTGTGCATAGATTGCTTAGCTTTAGAATGATGTCTGGTATCTGTTGCTTCGATCGTCAGTAACTCTGTGTAGAGTCCTCAATTTCTTCCCGTACATCCATGTATTAGCCAGCAATGCCACAATTTTTCTTTCATGCATGTATTCGGTAGCACTACCGAAACATTGCAAAATCAAGATCTTGATTTGGCAATTCCACTTTTGCTGTAAAAGTTGCTAGTTAATTGACTCTTTTAAGGGTGTGATGTTGCATCAAGATTTATCCACGTTAACTGAGTTGTTTTTACTGTTCAGGCTATGTTAGCTGCACGGGGTGCTGGTCATATATGTTACTGTAAATATGCTTCTCGAGGTTATAAATAGCATGTCCTGTCGCCAGTTCTACATTAAAGACAGTCAATACATTTTGTGTGGGATATTGTTTGGAGTGGGATATAATGTACTTTAGCTATTTGGTAGGACATTTGTTGCTCAGAATTCTTAAAAGAGGTTTCAATCTATAAATACTGTGAATGTATAACTTGGTTGCATCTCTGGCTTGTGCTTTTCCTAATTATGCATCATTATGCTTTCAATAACGTGAGAGTGTGTGGATTGCATAAAGAATGGACTTGTTAAAGGGTAAGTTGCTCTGGCAACATATTGAATGTTAAAGAATATGCGGGGTTCACCGCCTCTTTAATATGAAGGTGCAGTCTCTCTTTTGTTAGGATATTTTGACGCTGCATACTGATGACTTGATTGCTGAGCTGTTTCACTTAAGTAATCTTGTAAGCATTATATGAACCCTTCTGGTGGCATTTCTGACTGATTGCTGCCTTCTGATCTAGCAATTTTGTGATTCTCTGCATCTGTGATATGACAAAGGAGAAAAGTTGATCTTAGCTAATATCTCCTATGTGGCATTTAAAAGATATTTATCTAACCGAAAGAGCATTTAGTAAGGAGTTTGTGGACTCAAATTGGGCTGAGGGAGGAACTGGAACTTTTGAGTTAGTGGAGGTGTCTATTCATTTTTCCAAAATTCAATTGGTCCTATAGCAATTTGATTAGGTATTGGTTGATTTCTCTTCCTGCAAAGAATCTGAATGGCATCTTGAACTGTTTCTGGCAGACTGTTGAGTCTGATAGCTTGCTGGAGCCAATCCTTTCTGCTGAGGAAGTTCCCGGTGAGGATATGCAATTTTAGGCTTCTCATGTGTAGAACTTATTCTAAATGATGCTTACTGCTCTGTGTCTCTGTCTCTCCCTCTCTCACATGCAGTTTGTGTGCATGGAACCTATAAGAAAAATCTGCAGTCTATATTGGATTCTGGTTTGAAGCGTATGCAGAGATTGCATGTGCACTTCTCATCAGGCTTGCCAACGGACGGGGAAGTAATAAGTGGTGAGGTGCTCGTGAAAGTTTGCTTGCCTACCGTTCAATATCTTTAGCTTTTTCAAAGATGATATTATGTATAGTTGCTAATCAAAATTGCTTGATGAACATGGTAAAATTAAATTGAGGCAGTTATATGGGATGAACAAAGCGAATAGAAAGACTGTCGCACAAGTAAAGCTGTCCGTTCAAAAATAGATAGATTTGCCTCGTTTCAGTTGGCTTTCCTTATGAATTGATCGACCTTAAAGATAATTTCTAGTCGTCATGAGTGCTAATGCAATATAAGTCTTTCCGCTAGTATCCAAAAAGTTGCGACAGTTTTTCATTTGCAGTATTATATGGTGGATAGATTTTTGAACTTTGGCATTTGTGTGAAGCTTATGATTTGTGCTGATTATTTTAATCACTAGACTTCATCCTTTTATTTTTGCATCGGACAAATTGACACTGACTTATTTTGTCTTCCCCAAACAAAGTCCTAAAATAAATTCAAATCCAAGAAAAGAATGTAAAGAGAGAAACAAAAGTTGATGGCCTAAAGCCACTGTTTCTGTTGATACTGCCAGGATTTTCCGTAGTTTTGTGAGCATGGTGTCGGCATGTTTGTTTGCAGAGGAGTAGTTTATATGTTGTCCTGGTTCCGCTGTGTTTTGTTTTCTTTGCTTTTAGTGCTGCCGTAAAGCATGTTGACTTAAAGATGTAGTCAGCAAGGAAGTTTAGAAATGCATGCTCATTCTCAAAACTTCATTTTGCTGTGACTTTGTTCTCAGCAGTGCACCAAGGAAAAAGTTAATTAGAGCTTTACCTTTTCTCTAATTGTCCAGAGGGTAGATTCCTTTCCTTATATTTACAAACAGGAAGTACTAGTTGTGTGATGATATGGCTGTGACGTGTTTTTGATAGTTTCGTGATTCTAATTTTCCAGGCATGAGGAAGAACGTGAATGTTCTGATCTTCCTTGACATAAGAAAAGCTCTAGAAGGTACATACCAAATAGCAAGATCTCTCAATTTTTTTATCATTCCAGAAGGTGATTTGAAAAATCTTGAGTACATTACTAATTTCCCTTATTAATGTGTGTACAATGTTAACTATGGTCAAGCAAGACTCTTGATGATTGATTCCTACTCTATATCTTATTGATAGATGGGATGAAGATTTACATTTCGGACAATCGGGTCATCTTGACTGAAGGTTTTGATGGGGTTGTACCGGTTATATACTTTGACAAGATATTATCATGGCCAGATAAGCAAGTCATACCTTTTGAAAGAAAGTGAATGTAGTGCAACAAAAGCCAAATGAGAGAATCTACTGAGGGCTTCCATTTTCCTTCAACAATGACAGATCATAAATCAGCAATTTGATCAATTTCTGGATGAAAATGTCGGTTGATCTGATGAAATCGTTAGTTATATATTTTTAGTAGCTTCCAAGTTAAGAGCCTTTATGTCCTTGTACATTTTTTGTACTTTAGTTTCCTGCGTAACAAAGATACCATTTTTCTATGTTACTCCAACTCTTCTTTTTTGGTTGCTTACCGTGCCAATAGGATATGGCGTAGGCGCGTGTATAACGTGTGATGAAGTTGTCATCGTAGAACATTTTGTGTTGTCTTATTGCACAATTATTACACTACTAAAGCATTGTTAAAAAGTTTATCATTAGAGCACCGTAACATCATACAATGTCCCATTCTAAAGAGTTTTTTTTTTTTTTTTTTTTTTGTGGCGGGTACATACCATACCCGACACTCAAATGTGAGTTCAAACTTCTTGTGAAGTTTTAACCTTGTGCGTTTGAGAAGGTCTGTGCATTGAAGGCCTATCATGAAAGAGGCTGTTAGTCTCTTTATCCTCTTCCACTCTTTCGTCTGAGTATTGCAGGTTAATGGTACAGATCACAATTGAAACTGGATCAAGCACATTGCACCGTTATTTTGATGACCTCAGTGAACTTAATGCAGGTCCTCATCATAAATTAACAAATCATAGTAACTTAACGTACTAAGTTAGCATATCAGTTTATTTATCTTCTTTGAGTATAAGCTTTCGGCAGGGAAACATCGGAATACGATGTCATTCTTTTCCCTCACCCACACATCTTTTCCACCTTTTTTAGCGGTATCTGTTTGTGATGAATGATGAAGTCATGTCACTGCGGCAACATGTTTTGAACTCGATGTAATTATGTAAATGTCTGGTATGTGTCTACTTTCTCTATTTTTGTTAATTGGGAAAAGAGAGCTCCAACCTGTTCTTTTCTTTTCCGATTCCGTCTAAGAGGTTAAGTTTTGTTCATCGGAATACTCTGCCAGCCACTTTTGTTCTGTTTTTTCCACTTTTGGTTTCTTGACATTCTGGAGATTCTCTTCTCTTTTTTGCCTTCAGTTGTCTTGCGTTGCTTGCTGGAGTTTCCTTCATTTGCTTTGTTGTGCTTTCTGCGATACTGCTGTTTCTTCCTCCCCATTTGCACTAGTTCTAATTAGAAAGGGCTAAATTTCCTCAATGTGAGGTAATGCAGCTTGAGTATAGCACCTATGACATACTAATAAATTGGCGATCGTCTTAGTAAGCGTCGCACAATGATGAGTAGATTTAAGATGATGCTGTCTTCCGCACGGGTTGTGTCTAAGCGACTCTTCCTCCAATCATACCTATCAATGCTAATTATTGTGCCAATTCACCAATGAAATGTGTTTGGCATTTGCCCATTTGATTTCTTCTGTCTAGACCACTCCTATGTTGGCCAAATGCATTCTACCTCGTGTGCTCATTTGAGAGAAGCACAGCATAATAAGTAAGTTCTCTCTCTAGCTAATGTTTATAATAATTTGTCGACTTGAAGTGAGGGAGCGCGAAGCAATGCTCTACATTTCAACTGTTGGTTCAGGGAAAAAAAATGACCTGTCTGGCAAAATGTTAGAAAACGAACGGCGGTGACAATAGTTCGAGGAAGATGATAGCCATGGCATTAATGCTCTCGACCCTCTTGCTATCTTCAACAGAGGCCCCGTTGACCAACAGACGGGACGAATGCGGATACATGTTCCTTACTTCACGTTGTACCGACAGTTCATCCCGACTCGTTCCAGAGCCGCTCTCCGTGACTGCGATGATCAGCTGCTCCGCCATTAAGCGCATCTGCTCGGCTCTGGTATCAGTTGAATTTCCGATAACATCCATCCATTTGTAAGGCTTCCCTACTTACATGTCCATGGAAGTTGTACGGTTCGAGCAGTTGATGTCAAGCAAGTACATCTGTTAGTCCAGGTTGTAGAACTAGTTGGCAATCGCACCAAGATTCAACCAGGTTCATAATTCTTACATGTTTCCTAGTATTACTGCAGATGCCAAGAAGTACAAAGGCTGTGTCGATGCATGCTCCGAGGATCCGAGCAATATTTCACGAACAATCAGCAGACACGATCATGGTACTTAAGCGGCTTCTATGGTTCACCGGCGATCGCTCCACCACTCATAACCAAGTGCATTTGTCGTATCTCATATATTATCGCGCGAAAATTTGAGGAGTTTACGATTAATGTGATTAATGGTGAGATTTATTCTTTCTCGATTCGACAACTACCAATCTCTCGACTCCGAGGAATGGTAGAAGAACGCCCCATACTTAATGTCCTCATGAATTCTTTCGTAGCGATTGGGAATGTAACGAGAAAAGTTCATCCAACGGATGGCAAGTGCATGTTATTTGTTCATCCGCAATTAGAAGAAAAGTACAGAAAAGCTGCATTTTCCTTTGCCAAACATTCTAGCTTTCATTCTACAGCAGACGCATTCCCCGTTCGATTAAGCCCCAATCCAAGGGGATGATAGTAATTTTTTCTACTCTATCCGTCGCCCGCGTAAAACCAAGAATGTCGTCATGGGTGTATTGCCTTCTCGAAGGGCCAAATCGCAGATAGCATGTTCTAGCCTTACGAAAACTGAAAGTCATGTTCTAGCCTTACGAAAACTGCAGATGACTTGGTCTCCTCAACTTCCATTATTCAATCTTACAGAATGAGATTGAAGTTCAGTCCACCTTAAGCCAAATCCGAAGCTCCTACTACTAAGGCACATAAAGAGCACCAAACCAAGTCATGGGTCATATCCCTTTCTCAACTGCCACCTGCATTCAACTCGCCTATAAAATCAAAAACTCCTGACTCACCTACCTCCTGCACAGCTTTACTCTGGTGAAGACCCACTGATTGCTTGCTTGGCCATATTGAACCCACCAAAGCTTGCCCTTTGGTGACTTGGTAGGTGCAATAAAAGCAAAAAAGCCAGTTAAATGTGGAAATTGACTCATTCAATTATGGTGAGGATGCTCTAGAGTCCCCATCCTAACCTAGATCAAACATGAAGAATGCACGACAGGATGGACCGACCATTAACAATCATTGTTTTCCTCACACATGCTAAGTATGGAACACCTGCATAGCAAACTCGAACACTTAACGAATTCATTATTGCTGGCGACATCGAGCCTCCTTGTAGTTATACAAATTGCCAGGCAAACAAGGAAAAGAAGTCCTCACAGCCAGATTCAAGCATCCATCTCCACACCCTCCGAGATTTAAGAACATCATCACATTAGGCATATCCCTCTGATAACATTAATATCTACAGTTTCGACACTCCCGACCACTTCCATTCTGACTGCTAATTATTTATCTCAAATCACTATCCCTAGGTTCTTGCTGTGTCTTTACACTTACAGGAGTAAGTTAAGCTGAAATATAACCATAACTTCCAATAGGGTCATGCTGCAAGTGACCACCTCAAACAAGTAAAAACATCTCATTATGGAAGCCAATAGACAAAAACAGAGCTAAAACCATTACCCTCAGAAGCACATACTCTACTGACAATGCAACGACAATTCAGACAGAGATGACGAATGAGCAAAGAAATCAGCCTACAATGGCACAGGTAGTCGAAGTAAACAGGGATAGAGATAAGACCAGATACCGGATATAAGCTTTCTGTGTAGCACAAACCACCTACACAACTCTGTTGATTCAGCTGTCATCTGAGTAGGGCTCAATCCAATAAAAATGCTAATTGCAAACTAATTGAGAGTTATAAGATAATAGTAAGTTCAAATATCACTGGTGCAGCAGCATTAAGACATAAGGATAATCAAGATGATAACATCGATAATATGGGAAGCCCTCGGAGGAAGGAAGAAACACAGCAATACCATAAATGTACAAGATAGCCTACGTTAACTTAAAATGTCTCCTCTTTTTTATTGAAACTTCATGGAAAGGATACATGTCCATCCATCCTCATATGTTCTATGAATCGCTAATTCTACAACCCAAAACTACAAGAATTACATTCCCCAATGATTAAAAAGAATTCAAAAGAAAGGTGGTTCATTTTATCTGATACAGCTAGGGGGGGATTCTCTGCAAACAATGTCCATTTACACCATAAAACTTCATACTGCAGCGAGCCTCCCCCCTGATATGGGCACCCCTATTATATAGGCACAGACAACAATCGTGGAAATGAACACATAAATGTTAGAAATTGGCCATAAGAATCATAGCCAATAGCATCTAGAGAGAGAGCTAATGTTTTGGAACCAAAAGAATGTCATACACCGCTCTTCTTGCCATCGGCGTAAAATCTGAGGTACCATCGAACGAATTTCTTCAAACCCGCCTGAAGATCCGTGGTCGGCTTATATCCCAGCTCCCGCTGAGCCGAGCTGATGTTGGCATGAGTATATTGCACGTCCCCATTCCGCGGCAACCTCAGGATGTTCCTCTTGGCTTTCACTTTCAGAAGCCTCTCCAATATGCTGACAAGGTCAGAAACCGGAACCGGTGAAGTATTCCCCAAATTATACACCCTCAATTGTGCCGGTCCTTTCTTCTTCCCCCCACTTCCCGTGCTCTTCTCCGCAGTATCCAGAGCCGCTAAACATCCCCTTACAATATCGTCAATGTAGGTGAAATCCCTCGCGACCGTGCCGTGATTAGCAGCCTCGAAGATCGAAATAGACTTTCCCTTCAATATGTCTCTAGTGAAAAAGAAGTAGGCCATATCAGGCCTTCCCCAAGGGCCATAAACGGTGAAGAACCGCAACCCCGTCAAAGATAGACCATAGATATGATTATAAGTGTGTGCAATTTCTTCGCCGGCCTTCTTTGTGGCTGCGTACAAGCTAGCGGGTTGGTCTGTCCGATCTTTCTCCGAAAAGGGCACCTTGGTATTGAGTCCATATACAGAACTAGAGGATGCCCAAACAATTGCAGGCTGTGGATTGGCAGACTTACAGACCTCAAGCAAGTTAACAAGACCAGCAATGTTGCTATGCACATAAGAGCTAGGATTCTCCATTGCATACCTCACTCCAGCCTGAGCGGCCAAATGCATCACATGAGTGAAGGCCACAACTTCAAACAATTTCTTCAAGAGGGCCTCATCGTTGATGTCCGCCTCCACGATGAACACGCCGGCCCGCTCCAGCAGCGCCTGGCGGGCGCGCTTCAGGGATGGATCGTAGTAGTCGTTGAAGTTATCAAGCCCAAGTACGCCGTCGCCGCGGCGCTTGAGGGCGGCGGAGACGTGGGTGCCGACGAAGCCGGCGGCGCCGGTGACGAGCACGGACATGCCGTTCCGGGACCGGATGCGGGCTGAGGACCGGACCCGCTTCTCCCAGGCGGCGCCGCCCCAGCTGTAGTTCTGGAGGTAGCGGCGGGAGGGATCAGAGAGGGCCTGCGGGGTGGAGGAGGACGGGGATCGGAAGAAGAAGATGAAGATTAGGGCGAGGAAGATGAAGGACCAGAATGTGAGCTTGGCGAGGGAGGAGTGCCACCTCAGGCGGTTGTAGGGGGACTTGTCCATCTTGAACTTGCCCGGCGTGGAAGGTATGTTGTCCAGATGCGAGATTTGCTTCATCGGTGACAATGCCGGATCTTTGAATGCGTGCCCAAGATTTTTCCTCGTGATCTCTCTGCTCAATTCAAGAAATCAAGCGGGCTTCTTGCTCTGGGGGAGTTTTATGAGCTCAGAGCTGATTCGGCGAAATGGGTGTTCAAGAATCCGTCGCCGTCGGTGCGGGCGGTGGAGGAGGAGGAGGGGATGGGGAGGAAGAACATGAAGATAAGGGGAGTGGGAAAGTGGTTTTGGTCTGAAAATTTTCTTTATGGTCTCCGTGTTGGCATTATTGCTATTAATTAAAAAATTTCCTCAGTGGAAGAATCTTGTGGTTCCTTGAATGGAAGGTTTGGTGGTGGTGGTGGTGGTGGCGATGGAAGTAATCTTCACTCTTTGGTGGTTCATGGTATTTTCAGACAAGATGATGATTGATGATATTGATGCCGAGGATGACGACGAGGACGACAACAGACGATTCTAGCAAAACATGTTCAAATGCTTTGTGGATCAAGAAAGTGGTAATGGGTTTTGAGCAAATGGAGACCAAACGAACAAGAGTCAAAGAGAGGTCATTAATGGAGGAGAATGAGTTGGGTTTTCTGTGATTTCTTGATCTTCTTGAAATCGGTTTTTATGGTTGAAATGCTTAAAAATAGGAAATCCGAATTCCAGGGCTAATCTAAAAATATCACAGAGCATTGTCCATCTTTGAATCATCAACCCCCCAACAAAGATGGAATTTTGATCAGATTGGCTGGGATGTTTGTTCGGGTGGATTGGATCTTGAGGTTAAGAATGGAGAGGTCTCCTATTTCCTAGTCTTCCAAGTTTTTCAACCGAAAGGGATGGCGAGGGAGAAAGAAAAGGGAAGATTGGTGCTTTCTTTTTTCTCTTCCTTCTTTGTTTGATGATTTTTTTTTTCATTTATTTTTTTACCAATTAGTTTCTTCCTGAATACTCTTCATCTCAAGCTTAGCCAGTTGATAGAAGTCTTGAATCTTTGGATTTTGATGTGGTGAAATTTCGAGTTGAAATTATTATTCGGCGCCAAGAGAGGAGGATTCACGGATTCTCGGAAATTCTTGATCGAAAAACTTATGCAAGTTTGAGTAGTTATTTTAGACCAGCGATTGATATGCTCTCGGAGGAGCTCGATTAGAAAAATAAGAAAAAAATTGTAAAATTTTAATTTAATAAGAAAAAATTGAAAAATAAAAATAAAAAAATGGTAGGGCCTTGCTGGTGGGGTGCCACCGCCGCCACCCATCGCCGACCCTAGGCGAGGGCCGACAATCCTTGCTAGGCTCGAGCGAGGCTTGCCTACTTCTGGACGAAGCCAGCCCTCCCATAGGGCCGACGAGATTTGCCAGCCTTGGGCGAGGGTGGCCGGCCCTCACCAGCCCCGATCGAGGTGTTGTCGGCCCTAGTGACCCTCGTTAGGCCTGAGCGAGGCTCACCTAGATCTAGGTGACACCAACCCTTGCCCGGGGTTGGCAAGACCTCGCTCGAAGCTAGCAAGGCTCGCTGCCCCTGGTGAGGGCCGATGTAGCCCAGATCGAGGCGAGCCTTGTTAGCTCAGGCAAGGGCCGACGAGACCTTGCCCGGGGCTGACGATGGTCGCTGGACTTAGGGGAAGGCCAACGTCGCCTAGATCTGGGCGAGCCTCCCCGACCCTTGCATGGGCCAGCAAGGCCTTGCTCGGGGCTAGCAAGGGCTGGCCACTGTCGCCTAGGGCCGACGACCTCCATGGCCCTCTAGCGATAGGCGGCGACACCCCATCGGCAAGGCTACGTCATTCTATTTTTTTCTAGTAAGTTTTTTAACTAGATTTTTTTTTCCTTTTTTATTTTGTAGTCTAAATTAAATAAGATTTGATGAAGAAAATAATAAAATAAAATGTCACGTAAGAGAGAGAAATAAATTTTAAAAATGTAACATTAGCATTTTTCATTAGACAAATTGACGGTATTAACGGAAGAACTTGATTGCATAAATTTAATAAATTTTAGGACTTGATTAATTTCACTTTTGTGATAAGTTTTAAAACTTCTAGTGCATTTATCGAAAAAAAAAAAAAGTGGAAGAGTTTAAAACAAGTAACAATTTGACCTGAATTCTTTGGTGAAAGCCAACCTTTTGAAATTCTAGAGGAAGCATACCTTTGACTTAGGTATTCAAATTAAGTGGGTCTTCCTCCGTAAATACGATCTTTGGAGTAAACCGTTTTGAACACTTTAACTTTACCATAATATTATAATAAGAGGAGACATGAGTTTGTTTTCTCTCCTTCACTCATTTATAGGGTTCCTTTCTTTACGGATTTTGAGTTTTACTCACGCGTTCAACTTCTTACCGTCCTACCATAATTCATATGAGAGAAGTGTTTCGACATAAAGATCTAATTCATCAACATATTTTCGGCATAAACAGTTGTGCGCTCAATTTCACCATCCAAATAATTGCCGGTTGTTACTAATAGAAAATTACTATATTCCTAAGATAAAGGATCGTGTATTCTTTTGGGTGCGTCAAAGGTTTGTGATTGAATTTGTGACCGATGTAAAATGTCCTTTTTTTGAAGTATTTATGAAAAACCTAGTCTTTGGTTCTGTTGAAACGCAGTTTTTTTTTGCCAAGTAATTCTAGTTTTTTCTCCTTTTTTTTTTGGGGTAAAGACTGATTAATTTTAGTTGAAAAGCCATTGAAACACATTAAGCCCAAAAACAATCAATTATGAGCAAAAAGTGAGCAGAGAAATTTTCTAACACCAATGAACAAAGACCACATTCTCCATGTGATGATCTGATGTTACAGAGGTACTCTCAAATTCCTAAAAAAAAAAACTACTGTATCATCCATGATCCTAACTGGAGAGTTGCATCAGTAATTGTTCCTCACATGCTGTCCTTTAGATATTTATAGCATCACATAATTTTATCTTTTTACCTTTTATGGTAGTACAGAATCACGAAAATGAAACAGACCAGATAAGCTTTGGGCATAATTTGTCAGCTGAGACTTTATTTTTTCTATGCATAAACCAGAGGGCAGTTGACAGATTGTCTGGCAGAAAAGTTGCATGAGATCTTTGTAATTAAATGGCAAGTGGGTATTACTCTAATGTTTCCAGCTTGTTGTTGGGAAACATTGCAAGCTCCACTTGCCATAAAAATAAATGGATTTGATCACAGGAACATGAGCCCAACTTGCTAGGACAAGACAGAAGACACCACACACACATCTATGGCCTTTGTCAGAACATCAGAGAAGCAAATCTACAAGTTGAACCGCTGTACCTTCTCCCTTTTGATGGGAAAATGTGGCAAGACAAATGCCTACGGATTTGATCAAAGCTTTAGTGGTCTTTGATTAGAACAATAATGCCAGAGACATCATAGGCTCAATGAAATTAAAAACTTTAGCACATAACATCGACCGCGATTGGGTTTATTGAGACCGCCATTCGATATGAAATTTTTATGATTTTGTGTTTTCGGGATAAACTTTTTCTAAATTTGACTCATGAGGTTGCATGGTTTGCTTGCTTGTCTAACATCCGGGGTATAAGCATTAAGCAATTATAAGCAAAGACGACTTTTGTTGACTTTCTTGACCTCTGTTGACATTTACCTTCCATTTATCTACCGTTGACCCTGGTGGTCTTCTCGTTTTGGTACTTTTTCTCCTATCAGATCTATATTTCATAGCATTGTATCTATCTACAGGATTTCAGAGCATTTGATAGAGTCAAAGGGCAATACTCGTCTGGTCAAATTTCTCCAACCATTTGATGGTCTTCCACAATAATCCATTTCTTCAACTCTTCCAAAACTATGACTACAAACGATCTGCCGTTTTGGGCAAGATAAACTCAGGCTATTTGTTCACAATTTTTAATAACAGGGATAATTAACAAAAAAAAGTCCTAAACATATTATACTTATGTCAATTCAATCATAAACCTTTTAATTTAGGCAATTTAATCCTAAACCTTTTGACAATTTGCCAATGCAATCCATCTGGCTAATTTTGATTGACGAAAATCGCCGACGTGGACACCGGTTATCCTACGTAGCGCGGCCTGCAATTTTTTTTCACAGTAGTTCCGCCAGAAAACTCCTAGTCTCGGCCAGGAGTAGCCTGTCTCTGACCGGCTTGAGGAGGAGAAATAGTCCGGTGTACTCGGCATTCCACCTTCTAGTTCTATGACAAATCCTACACTATGCACATTAGTTAAACCAAGGACATTACGACCTCCGCAAGAAACAGTGCACAGATCATCTTACCACATTCGGTCCCCATAGAAATATGTCCAGAACTCTCACAAGAGTCGTAGCTCCGCAGATCTTGTAAGGACGACATCAACTGCGGCCCTTTCAAACGGCTCACTGTTCTATCACTCGGTGAGAGTAAATACTTGGAACAGACGCTAGGCCTGAAGCCTTAATGTAAACTATTGTACCATGAAAAGCCAGACTGCAAAGTCTTAACACGGCTTGTTACTTACCGAACTTAAGGGCAACCAATCAGCCAAACGTTATCAGTCCTTTGGTCATGATCAAGCGGTTGTTACCAACCAGGTCTAGAACTTCCAGTACTAAAGACATGATGAGAAAGAAATTTGGGTGGATGGAAGACTCACCTACACAAAACTTGGCTAGTACGGTTCCCCGATTATATTAAGATAGGAGGCCCCTCTTGAAACTTTATAGGTGAGGTCCAAGAATACAGTTCAAGAAAGAAGAAAAAGAAAGGCGTAGCTCCAACAACCACGTATAGGAAAACATACGATCAGAGCACAAAGGCATGACATCGCTTAGGGGTAGCGGTGGGCATTACCAACATGCTCGAAGTCCCTCGCTCGCATTTTTTTTTTAACGGCTCGTGACACTCTGGAGAACTTCAAAGTAGTCGGGGAAAGTTTTTCTCGTGCAACCTGGATCCTTGATTGTAACTGGAACGTCTGCACAAGCAGCGAGCGAAAAGGCCATGGCCATTCGGTGATCATCGTAAGTGTCGATAGCTGTCACGTTCAGTCTCTCTGGAGGAGTAATCACGCAGTGGTCTGGCCCTTCTTCAACCGTTGCGCCCAGCTGGAAGAACCCAAATTTCACCTCAAAGAAGATCTAAAAACATGGACAAAAGTTTAAAAATTGCAGAAACTACAAGCTCACCTTTCTGAGTTCTGTGCATATAGCAATCATTCGTTCCGTTTCCTTCACTCTCCAACTTGCCACTGAAAACAAGGATTCAAATGAGATTTTGCCTTGAGCAACTTTTTCCAGAGAAATTGGCTTCAGAGATAAACGGATATGAAATAATTCCTGATGCTTTGGAAAGGATAATGCTTTCAGTAACTAGTTACGATGTTTAGCTTCTCAGGACAAAAATTCATAAGCTAAAAAGATCAAAACCCGCAAATCCTAACACCCCAAACACCTGAACACTACACCCATCAAGGCCACCACATGCCACAGCCAGTGGCCCGACCATCTCCTCTCTCTCTCTCTCTCTCTCTCTCTCTCTCTCTCTCCCTGACTACACGTTGAACCCAACAATAGATTAAAATCAGATGCACATGTTACAGCAAATCACTGACATAATTGAACCATACCATCTCTAATTGCAGTGGGCCCATCAGCAAAAAGTGCAACCACAGCAAGAGTCATGGCAACATCTGGCATTTTATTCATGTTGACATCAATAGCGCGCAAATGCTTTCTTCCAAAAGAATTCCGTGGAGGTCCAGTCACAGTAACACTGTTCTCTGTCCAGGTGACTGTAGCCCCCATTTTCTCAAGGACTTCAGCAAATTTTACGTCGCCCTATATCAGAAAAAATTGACAATCCAACGTCTTTCAGGCACATTATCGATATAAGAGAAGCCCACGAACTATGTAACCAGTAACATTTCTTCCCATGAAATAGAGACTATCATAGTTTACGTGATAAAAATACTTAAAAGTTGAATCTTTAGGACAGAATCTGAGGTTGGGTCTAGATACCTGTAAACTACTTGTACCGCAACCTTCAACAGTAACAGTTCCCCCAGTGACGGCTGCACCTGCTAGGAAGTAACTAGCACTTGAAGCATCACCTTCCACATAAGCTTTTCCAGGAGTCCTGTCAATTTATGGATCGGTTAAACTGAAGATATCAAAATTGTCTAGTCAACCAACCACATGGCACATAGGACAAGGACTACCTGTATTTCTGACCTCCTCGGATCAAGAACCTATCCCAGCTACCACTGTGCTCAGCAGAAACCCCAAACCGTTCCATTAACTTTAGAGTCATCTCAACATAAGGAATGGAAATTAGCTTGTCAATGATCTCAATCTCCACATCCCCTAGAGATAAAGGAGCAGCCATTAGCAAAGCGGTCAAGTATTGACTACTTATGGATCCAGACAACTTCACCTGCAAATACCCATAAGCAATACATCTTATTGGTGGACAATAAATTTCATGGTGATAAATGCGATCTTCAGAAACAGAATTTGATTCATGTAAGAGTAACATAATCATCATAGCAGAGGCATTTACAGAGTTCAATCAAATTTTCTGCGAGATTCTACTTCGAGATCTAAAGTCAGACAGCGTCACTAGAAGCAATGAACAGGTAATTCAAGAACAGTGTCAAAAGCAAATCGGCTCCCAAGATGATAGACGTCCATTGGTCCATCCCATTTTCTCCCTAGCTCTTTTACACTCGTTTAGAGGGATAGGCCTGTGCAATAAACTGGTTGGGCAAACAATGCACACAAAAGTTACCTAGATCATACAGATTAACCAAATGGTAAAATTCCAATTAAAAGGCAATGCTTATCCACTGGCTCTCATGCCTCGCAGAGTAGGACTACTTGCATTTAGCCATTGCAAAGCTATATCAAATAACATAAATCTTGATAATTAAATCACGACCTTGCTAAAGCACACCCACCTTCCCCCCTGGAAGGCCACCCTTTGCATTAATGCTCACAGGAGGACAGTTTGTGCCGAGGAAACAATCGACATCTGCCCCAAGCTGCTTCAGACCAGTGACCAAATCTCCAATAGGTCGCTCTCTCATTCTCGGCACTCCATCAAGAATGTAGCTGAAGTAGTTTAAAGCAACAGATACATGAAGATCAATCAAGCACAGAATTGAAAGCAGATGAAAAGAGAATGCTTTAGAAAAGCAATGCAAGTAACCTGGAGAGATGGAACAACAACAAATATGAAGTGATGCAGTCATGTTCTCAGATACCAATCAAAAATGCTTTTTCACACAATTTCTGCCATAACAACATCAAGAAGAAGAAGAAGACAGGCAGCCGGTACTACGCACTTTAGTACAGACAATTTTATTATCTGGGCCTACGATATCCCTCTATGGCATTACCCAGAATCAGTTTGGTTAGATGCAATAGTACATCAATGGAAAGTGGAATCCATGGTACTTAGTCTAATGATGTGATCATGTCCTATTTCTAGATGAATGATAGAGAGGCAAAAGGAACAAGTGCAAATAATTGAGTATCGAAACATCAAAAGCAACATCCTGAACTGCAATCGTGGTGTCTTAAATAGCTTTGGCTAAATGGAATTGCACGGCCTACCAGGAGTTTCCACCTGCAGCAGTCACTGCAGCTGTCAATGGACGCATAGCTGTCCCTGCATTTCCAAGGAAAAGTTGGACTTCATCTCTTGATTCTTTTCCAACGGGAAACTGACCAGCGCAACCTTCCACGATGGCCCGTTTGATAGACTTGTCTTCCTCTACATTCAGACCAAGAGCTCTCAACGCTCCAATCATGTAATGGACATCATCACTATTCAACAAGTTGTCTACGACGGTTGTTCCCTGAATGCCAAATAAAGGAGAGAGAACACAAAAGAAGAAAAAATGATGACCAAGTTTTATCAGAATACAACCAGGAAACAAAGAATGAAACAGCCATTAAGACGCATACAGTAGAATTTCTGTAGGGAAAAGCCACAGAGGCAGATGCTTCATAGAATGCTTCAATAGCAAGAGCTATGCCACCATCAAAAGTCAAACGTACATGACAGATTTTCCCACCAGCTCATGTCAACAAATTCTTTTTAAGTTTACCACAATGAGTCATGGTCAGAGCAGAATATGAATAGAGATTTGTACATGTACCAACTGCTAGATGACTGTATAGCCATAGTGCAGCAATTACGAGCAAAAGCTATTTTCCTTCCACAGAATTCAGCGAAATCGCAAGGTCAAGATACACAACCAATCCTAACATTTTCATAACTAAGTGTAGGACCAAGAGATCTGCAAGAGAAAGCATAATTACCAAATCAAATCACCCTCGCAAAAATTTTCCATCAAGCACATAAAGGGCTAGTTTCAACCATAATTGACACACTAACTAAAATGTCTCGTCATTTCCTGATTCGATCAGCGCAAAACTAGCACCTGTATTGCAGCAAATTAAACTCCACCTGAAAAAAACGCTCACTCCAAGCAAGAAGATCCACCATTTCACGGCAAATACAACAACACAATTCACATATAATTACGGTAGAACAACCAAGAACCCCCTAAACAACCCAAGAATCAAAAAGGCTTTCCTTTACCTCAGAGAGAGCCGCAAGAAGCAGAATCCTATTGGAAAGAGACTTCGAGCCCGGCAACTTCACCGTGCCGGAGATCTCTTTAATTGGTTGCAACACAATCTCCGGTACCTTGGACGGCTTCTCAGCTGTGGCAACCGAAGCCGCGACCTTAAAGGAAGGAACTTTAACTGCAACCCCCGGATTCTTGCAATGCTTCAGCTCCGAAACACCCAAGAACTGAGAGCCCAAAGTAACTGAAACGGAGAATCTGGGTCTCGAGCTCTTACCAAGAACCTGCATGTTCAGTGGGCAATTCGGAGTCCTGACGGCGTGGGCCATTTTCTCTCCCCCTCCCTCCCTCGAAGAAACTCAGTTCTCTTTTGGCAAAATCGTGCTTCTGGCTTCTGCGATGGAGGTGATTAGAATGGGGTCGTCGTGGTTGGTAGCGTTGGTGGAGTATTGACTCGCCACGAGATCTCTCAACAACCAACTCAGCAGTTGTATATAACAGGGGAAAAGTTCCGTTCTTGCCAAGAAATTACGTGAACGAGCGGCTCATGTCGTGGTGGGATCGCATGAAACTTCAAGCCAAACCTCAGTAGCGAAGTGTTTTACAACCCGTGATGTTTGGTTCGGATGACACGGAGTTGGTGAGTTGTGGTTGGTGAAGGGGGCAGTGACGGGTTCGATCGAAAAACGTTTTTTCTTTCCGGCAGTGTCGATTGCTCCAGCCCACCAACCAACCCACCCACTCCAAAATCACCCCCGTCGTTTGGGCCCCCGAGATAGCAGAGTGAGAAGATAAGGTTTGCAATCCTGTTCTTCACTTTGGTCCCTCTTGTTTCCCCTTCTTTCGCCCAACTTGGTGAGCAATCTTATGCACTTAAAGTTGGCAAACTCGGAATGGGTTGACATTTGGTCGGCTGCATGAAAATGGGCCATTGATCAAAACTCACCGCTATACCGTGAACGAGGTCATTTTTTCGCGTTTCGTGGTAGTCTTGATGGGTTTTTAGGCAATATTTATAATTTCAGTGGCGTTTTTGTAATTTTGTCTTTTTGAGGTAATTAGGGTTAACATCATATAAAAGGGTGTTTAAGATCAGATTGGAGGAGACGTTTTTGCTATCGATTCAGATAATCGTAATCGAGAGAATGAATTGTTCCTCTTTTCAATTCTAATTTTCTGTTTAGCCAATTTCTATTGCGTTTTGGCATTATTTGGTATCAGAACACAGGTTTCCTTGAACCAATAGCTGAACAGATTCGTGGTGGACGTGGACAGGGGGTCGTGGTGGCCGAGGACGTGGAGTCGTTCCTAAAGCAGACGAACAACCGCGTCAAAGAAACTTGCGAGACATAGAAATTGAAGAGTAGAGAAGGCGAATCCATGATTTGGAACGACAATTTGCGCATGCGGGGTTGGGCGTTCAATCCGAAGAAGAAGTGGAATCTAAGGATTCATCCGATGATGAAGAGGAGGGCGTCAATCCTTTTGGGGTTCTGAACCGGAGACGGAATCAGGGAGTACGGCCTGGAGATCAATCCTCTTTTCGTCATATCGGGATGAAGATCGAGATTCCTGAGTTTGAAGGTAAGACTCATCTTGATGAGTTTATTGACCAGTTGCATACGGTCGAGAAGATATTTGATATTAAGGATCTGACTGAAGAGCAGAAAGTTAAATTAGTGGCTATAAGGCTACGAAAACATGCTTCGATATGGTGGGAGCATGTGAAGAAGCAGCGTGCTAGAGAGGGGAAATAGAAGGTGGATCGTTGGGATAAGATGAAGAAATTGCTGTAAAGAAAATTTCTGCTTACTCATTACAGGCAGGAGGCGTTTATTGAATATCATAATGTTAAGTAGCGAGATTTAACAGTTGAGCAGTATACCGAAGAGTTTGATCGCTGGCGGATGCGTTGCGATGTGGCTGAGGAAGACGAGCAAAAATTGCTCGATATTTGGTAGGGCTTCGGACTGAAATTCTGATGTTTTCCAATTACAGCAGTATTGGACTTATGAAGATGTGTGCAGATTAGCCTTGAAGGTGGAAGCGCAGTGTAAAAGGAAGGGCAGCAGTTCTAGATTTCAGAGTCGGTGGTCAGGCAAAGAATTTCGAGGAAAAGCAGGGAGTTCTTCAGCCAACGCGACTCCAGCAGCAGTTAGGAGTGCGAATTCTAAACCTGCACCCAAGGAGGGACAGAGTAGTATTGGAACTAGCAGGGGAGGAGCTGCACCCAATCGTTGTTACAAGTGTCAGGGAATCGGGGCATTTCGATGCTGATTGTCTAAACCGACAGATTGTGACGCTTGCTGATAATCCAACCTTTGATGAAGATTCAGTCTACGATGAATTTGACGGAGAACAAGAGGATGCGGATCTGGATCAGAACGAAATTATCTATGCTGATTCTAGTGAGTCCTTAGTCGTTAGAAGAATTTTAAATGTTGTTGTGGCGGAAGATGAATCGTGGCTTAGGCATAATATTTTTCATACTAAGTGCACTAGTGGAGAAAAAATATGCAGCATGATAATAGATGAGGGGAGCCGCGAGAATGTGGTGTCCACTACCATGGTAGAGAAGTTGGGGCTGAAAACAGAAGATTATCCTCAACCATACAAGCTGTCGTGGCTTAGGAAAGGGAACGAGGTGAAGGTGAGTAAGAGATGTCTTGTGCAGTTTTCGATTGGGAAAAAGTATGTTGATGAGGTGTGGTGTGATGTGGTCCCAATGGATGCTTGTCATATTCTGTTGGGGAGGCCGTGGCAGTTCGACAGAAAGACACAGCATGATGGTTTCGGAAATACCTATACCTTCAAGAAGGATGGCCGGACCATTACCCTAGGTCCTTCAGATTTGAGAAAGGAGGTGAAGAATAATCTGCTGTCCAGGTCAGAGTTCCAAGAAGAGGCAGTGAGCGCGCTTGAGCTTTTTGCCGTTGTGGTGATGGAACAGAATTCTGACAGTTCGAAAATTCCTACACAAGTCCTGCCATTGCTTGAGGAATTTGTTGATGTCGTACCGGAAGAGATGTCACTTGGGTTACCGCCCATGAGAGACATTCAACATTGTATTGATTTCATTCTAGGAGCTGTCATTCCCCATAAGGCAGCTTACAGAATGAGTCCTAAAGAACATGAGGAGCTGCAGAGACAAGTGCAGGGGCTATTAGAGAAAGGCGTAGTCCGAGAGAGCATGAGTCCCTGTGCAGTACCGACCTTGTTGGTTCCTAAGAAAGATGGGTCTTGGAGAATGTGCATAGATAGCAGAGTTGTCAACAAAATTACAATCAAGTATCGATTTTCTATCCCATGATTTGATGATTTGATTGATCAGTTACATGGGGCGACTATCTTTTCGAAGATAGACTTGAGGAGTGGTTATCACCAGATTAGGGTGCGACCTGGAGATGAGTGGAAGACGGCGTTTAAGACTAGAGATGGTCTGTATGAGTGGATGGTGATGCCCTTCGGGTTGTCTAACGCGCCGAGCACTTTTATGAGGCTGATGAATCAGGTTTTTCGGCCTTTTATTGGAAAATTTATTGTCGTTTATTGCGATGATGTTTTGGTTTATGGTGCTTCGATTGCGCAACACTTGCAGCATTTGAGAAGAGTATTTGAGGCCTTGAGGAAGCAGAAACTATATGCTAACATCCAGAAGTGTCACTTTTTAACTGATCATGTGACCTTTTTGGGTTATATTATGTCGAAGAAAGGCATTCAGATGGATCCAGTTAAGATCGAGGCCATTACGAGTTGGGAGACTCCGAAGAATGTTCATGAGGGAGGCAGATTTGTGTGGACCAAAGAGGCAGACACTGCATTTCAGTTGTTGAAGAAAAAGGTTACTAAAGCCTTAGTTTTAGTGTTTCCAGATTTTAATGACGTTTTTTAGGTGCATTGTGATGCCTCAAACATTGGTATTGGGGGCGTCCTGAGCTAGAAAAATAAACATGTGGCGTTCTTTATTGAGAAGTTGAATGAATCGAAGAGAAGGTATTCGATTTATGATAAGGAATTTTTTGCCATAGTGAGGAGCTTGGAGCATTGGAGGCACTACCTTATTTTAAAGGAATTTATTCTGTATTCAGATCATGAGGCCTTGAAGTACATTAATGGGTAGTATAAACTGAATGTTAGACATGCAAAGTGGGTGGAGTTTCTTCAGGCTTTCAGTTTTGCCATTAAACATAAGGCAGGAGTACTGAATAAGGTGGCAGATGCATTAAGCAGAATACATTCTCTGCTGTCTACGATGCAGGTGAGAGTTTTGGTCTTTGATTCTTTTAAGGATTTGTATGTTGATGATCCCTATTTTGGAGATATTTGGGGGAAGTGCAAAACATGGCCTTTTTAGCAATTTCTGATTGTGGAGGGCTTTCTTTTCAAAGGCAACAGACGGTGTATTTCTCAGTGTTCTTTGAGGGAATCCATTATTATTGAGAGTCACGTATGAGGTCTAGTTGGGCACTTTGGGGTGGATAAGACGATGGCCTTGTTGTGTGAACACTTTTTTCGCCCTGAATGGAGCGTGACGTGACTCTATTTGTAGAGAGGTGCAAGGTTTGTCATGTGGCAAAAACCAGAGGTACCAATGCAGGTTTATATACGTCTCTACCTATCCTAGTTGCACCATGGGAAGATGTCAGCCTTGATTTTGTATTGGGATTGCCAAGAACACAGCGGAACAAAGATTCCATAATGGTGGTTGTCGACAGATTTTCGAAGATGACGCACTTTATTCCCTATAACAAGACCTTTGATGCTTACAAGTCGCTCATTTGTTTTTGCAGGAGATTATTAAGTTACATGGAGTTCCCAAATCCATAACCTCAGATCGTGATGTGAAGTTTGTGAGTCACTTTTGGCTCACTCTTTGGAGGCACATGGGAACCAGATTGCAGTTTAGTTCCTCTCACCATCCCCGGACTGATGGGCAGACCGAAGTTGTCAACCGAAGCTTGGGGAACTTATTGAGAAGTTTGGTTGGAGATAGCCCGCGGCAATGGGACTTGGTGTTACCTCAGGCAGAATTTGCCTACAACAGGTCACAGAATAGAACGACGGGCAAGAGTCCTTTCGAGATAGTCTATGGGCGTAATCCAATTACTCCTCTGGATCTCACACCATTGCCAGTTCATAAGCAGGTCAGTTCAGACGCGGATGAGCATGCCAAGTAGATCAAAGAGCTGCATTCACAAGTTCATAACCAAATCAACAAGCAGAACATGAAGTATAAGCAGCGAGTGGATATGCACAGGAAAAGAGTCATCTTCAAAAAGGGCGATCTAGTGTGAATTCATCTCAGGAAAGAGCGTTTTTCAAGTAGCAGGTTTAGCAAGTTGCAACCTTGAGCTGATGGACTATTCAGAGTTCTTGAGCGAATTAATGACAATGCTTATAAGATTAAGCTGCCGGGTGAGTACAATGTATCCGGAACTTTTAATGTGGCAGATTTGTCACCTCACCATGCAGACGAGGAAGAACCTGAGAAGATTGATATCAATGAAGACGAAGCGGATTCGATGGCGAATCTTTTCCTAGCATAGGAGGATGATGCACTTAGAGTTGGCGAATTCGGAATGAGCTGAAATTTGGTCGGCTGCATGAAAATGGGCCGTTGATCAAAACTCACTGCTATGCTGTGAACGACGTCGTTTTTTCGCATTTCATAGTCATCTTGATGGGTTTTTAGGCAATTTTTATAATTTCAATGGCGTTTTCATAATTTTGTCTTTCCTAGGTAATTAGGGTTAACAACACCATATAAAAAGGGTGTTTAAGATCAAATTGGAGGAGACGTTTTTGCTATTGATTCAGATAATCGTAATCGAGAGAACGAATTATTCTTCTTTTCAATTTTAATTTTCTGTTTAGCCAATTTCTGTTGCGTTTCAGCATTACAATCTCTTTCTTGAAATTTCAATTGGTTTGCGAGACCAAAGATTTCAATCAAAATAAAACTGTAATTGGTAATGATATCCTAAATTTTGGTTAGATGTGCCTTGCGGTCCCTGAACTTTAGCCTAATATTCAATGTGGTCTCGGGATTTTTTGTATATGTTCGGCGTAGTCCCTAGACTATATTTGAAAATGTTCAACGTTGTCGCCAATCTTAAATTAACGGAATGGTTGCACTGAACATTTTCAAATATAGTCCAGGACTAAATTAAACGTGTACCAAAAGTTCAGGGGCTACATTGAACAAATTAAAGGTTCATGGACCTCATTTCACATTGGATTAAAATTAGGGACCACGATGAACAATTTGAAAGTCCAAGGATCACATTGCACATTGAGCCAAAGCTCAGGGACCAATTATGTCATTTTCTCACAATTTAAAAATATATGTAGTTATGTCGTTTTTGGAGTCGAGATTAAGAAGTGCGTTTTTTCTGAATTGTAATTTTTTTAAAAAAAAAAAACCTTTTTAGCATGTATTGATAATAAAATTGAACAAGTGTTGCTTATTTTCATTAGAAAATGAGTTGGACAGTCCTGCTCCTTCTTTCTTTACACCACAATGCTTTTACTTCTAAGGCCTGTTCTTTCAAGCAGTCTTTAAGTTTCAGGAAGCGGATCACCTAACATTGAGGTTTCTGTGACAAGGGTAACATTACTCAAATCAGGCCGTCCAAATGAAAATACACGGCCTGATTTGAGATAGGGTTGGGATTCAAAATTTTTCAAACCCCAAAAAAATTCATGCCCAATTTTTTTCCCTCCCCCTCAACAAATGACGTGGCCCATTCTTGGCCGTCCAAATGAAAATGGACGGCCTGATTTACGTAATGTTACCCATGTCACAGAAACCCCAATGTTAGGTGACCCGGATCCTAAGTTTCATAGGTTCAAGACTTGACTTAGAATCTGACTCGAGTTTGAGACGAGTTTTCGGGACTAATTGGGTTCAAGTTTGGGATTGGGTCAATGGGGCAGAAGGCCCAAGGCCTTGCGTAAGGAACTCTAAAACCCAACCAAACTCCTAGGAAGCTCTTCCAGCTAGAGAGAGAAGCAGAGCCTTCCACCCTGGAGTTTTGCTAAGAATTTTTGTTTCAGGATAAATGCTGTTGGAAGTCCTAAAACTTGTCACGAAAGGGCAATTGAGTCCTAAAACTTTCGAAAATTGTAATCAAGTGCTAGAACTTTCAAAAGGTGCGATCAAGTTCTAAAACTTGTCATAAAAGTGCAATCGAGTCCTAAAATTTAAAAAAAAAAAGTGCAATCAACGGAAGGTCTTGAGTTCACGAATTTGGTAAGTTTTAGGACTTGATTATTATTTTTTTCTTTTGAAAATTTTAGGACTCGATTGCACTTTTTAAAAGTTTTAGGACTCAATTGAACTTTCTTGATAAGTTTTAAAACTTTCAATGTATTTATCCCTTTGCCTTTTGACTGTGTTCAGAGCTTCAGATCTTGAATCTCCCCCAGAGTGTAGGTAGACCTAGGTATTTCCCAGGGTTCTTCACTTCCCTGATCCCGAAGGCATGAGGGACCTTCTGTTTGTCTTGGTCTGAGGTGTTGGGGCTAAAGAAAACACTTGATTCCTGCATATTGATCACTTGTCCAGAAGCTTTACAGCAAACATTAGGTAACTTTCTTAAGTTCCTGGAAGATTCTTGCTCAGCATCTAGAAAAAGAGAGAGAGAGAGAGAGAGGTCTGCAAATATCAAGTGTGACAACATAGGACACCCTCTCTTCAGGACTATGCCTTCTACAACATTGCCCATCACTGCAATTTTTTAAACCAACATAGCCAATAGATCAGCAGCAATAATGAATAGTTGAGGGGACAGGGGATTCCCCTGTCCAATACCTCTAGATAATTTGACAGATGCAGATCTTGTTCCATTGATGAACAAAGTTATAGGTCACAGACATTGCACAAGGCATATTCGACTTCATCAACTTTTCATCACAGCCCGTTTCGAGCTAAACGAGCTCGGGAAGTCCCACCCAATTCTGTCGTGGACCTTACGCTAGCATATCCTGACTCATAAAATACTCAAGGATCAAGTAAGATGCCAATTGAAATCCACCGTGAGATTATCTGAATTTAATGTCTAATCCAACGTCCATCGTGCGCCTAAGCCACGTACCTATGTTGTATGTACTTTAAACATGTATCGATGTATCTGTTAAAAAAAAACTTGGATTGATGTATGTGTAAAATGTTAGGGATAATTACAAAATCGGTCATAAAATTATTGTGTGGATGTCAATGTAGTTCTAAAATTTTCAATTTTGCCACAATAGTCTTATATCTTTGCGCGAAATTCCAAAGCAGTCCTTCTAGATAATCGCCGCCGAAAATTGCTAACGTGTTATCCAGTTATCACCGATCGTCCTACATGGCACGTCAACGTGGACAACTGATGTCTCACGTGGATCGCCACTTCAGTGATTTCCGGCTGCAATTAACCAGGAAAACTACGTTAGAATTTTGCGCACAACTTTACGACCATATCGATAAAATCGGAAAGTTTATTACTGAAGCGGTATCCGTGCAGCAGAGTAATTTTACTAATTTTTTTTTTACTAAGCAAAGCTAATTTGTCTGATATCATATCATGGGCATCTCATTGTCTTATAAAAACGAATAATTAAATACGGACAGCACTAAACTATTTTTTTTAACAATTAAATGATCTTTCAGCTTGCGCATTTTCCATGACAGATGGGGACCATTGGTGACTTGGGGCGGTTGATGTTTGAATGTCAAAGAGCCGTTTGTATTTCCCTTTCCAACTAACTTTTCATTTTTTGATTAATTTATCTAATATTAATATCTTTTTTTTTAAAGATTTTTCTTCTTGTTTAGCAAGTCTTCCACTCAAATCAGAATTGCGTCTGGTGCTTGACTAAATTTCGTTACACCAAACTAAATTCCTCGTTTCGACCAAAAAAAAAAAAAACTAAATTCCTCGTTATTATGTTCATCGAAATTAATTATTGTATTCATCCGACCATAACGTCAAAATGCCGGCTGTGATTGCTGAATTTCCCTTGTTACAGCTCACCGTTGGTTTAGTCGATTGATGTCGCTCTAGTGATTAGTTAGGTCTCATTTGGTGGGCTCTAATCTGAATAAAAATGCTGCCAATTTCACATCTGACTCCCACTAAAATAGAGGAATATATCCAAGATAATTTCGAAAAATCTCTCGGACAGCCAAGGAGAAAAAAGTAATCTCATCTTTAGTTCCAAGCTCGAACTGCTTTTATCGAAATGACATCAATTTACTTTAGATGAATCGGGCATTTATATGTTGTATCCAGTTGACAATGATGTAAATTAATACGATAAGAATGAAACATCTCGAATCAAAATCCAACATGGCTCTCACGTGGAATATTTGGTCATTTGTTACGTGTCATTTCCGATGCCTGATTATGACCTTTTTAAAACCTCATATCCTTAATCGATCAAAATAAAACCTTAAGTCTCATTTTTTGCATTTGCCCCTCATAACTTGGCATGGGATAAGACCAAAGAGGATAAAAGATACATCGCAAGTCATGTATCACATTCTTTGTTTGGAAAAATGTCCGATTTAAGATCAAAGTGATACTACCGAGTGCTTGGTAAATAAAATAAAAAAAATGCGATTATACATAATAATAATAAATAAATAAATAGGTTTAGGATATTCATGTATATCTATTACATGATCTAAGGACCACAAATGAAATAAGGGCATTTTGCTAATCCACACGTCGGGTTTCCTAAATATAGAATTTCCAAACAGGTCCCCAACCGTGTAGGATTCCCAACGGGCAACCCCCGGCCTCCATTTGAGCTTAGGCGACCGGTTACCCGGTCATGTCTGCTCCGCTTCCGTCCCTATTGCCGCCCAAGTCGGGGACAAGGAAAATCAGAAATCCGACCGGCTCCTATTGGGTTGACTCTGTTTGTTAGAATCAGAAGAACTCAAATCCATTCATTCTATGGTTGATAGCTCGGAATCACGTGCAGCGAATACTTAAAACGAAGGCGCAGCTTCATGATCGGATTTGTACATTGGCGAGTTTAACCAAATTCAATCTGGAACGACCCAAGTCACCTAACTTTCGTACCCGAAAATCAAGTTCGGCGCAGTCTTACGTTAGCGGTCTTCAAAAGATGCAGGGCAACTTTAGAATATCGAGCTTATGCTTATAAAAATAGCTTTTTTACCTGACACGGAGAAAACAAGTTAGATGGACAAACCAAAAGAAATTATAAATTATAATGCTAGATGCGTGTACCACCGGAAAGTTTTCTCTTAAAATTGTTCTTCTTCGAGAAAGTAGGATGACTTTCGAGGGTGTATCGTTACTGAGAAGTCACATCGCATCACACGCTTTCTTTTCATTTTTATTTATTTTTTTAAAAGTCGATTCTTTTTTTGTAAATTTTTTTCTTTTCCTGTCGAGCGAGGCCAGAATTCGCCGGATTTGGCGTGACTAGATTGCCGGAATCTGGCGAGCTCGAGCCTCGCAGGCAAGAATTTCAACAATAGTTGGAATTTAATAATTTCTTCTTCTTTTTTGTTGGGGCTGGATATCTATGTAAGATTTAGATGGAAATTACCAAAAAGGGGCGTGCACGAGCATAGGATGTCTACGGCGTAAAAAATAATAATAATAATAATATTCACCCAACAACCTCGGATCGGCTATACGACCGTCCTTTGGGGGAGGAGAAACCAAGATTTTGGACAACTTCAGCTGCTGTGTAAACGTGAAATAAACATCTATATTTAATAAAACTTGTCTCAATTCATCATTCGTTTTTGTCCGCTCGAAATCCGTATTATATATATATATATATATATATATATATATATATATATGTCGCGCCTCCTAAAAATAGCCGTGGTCGAGAAATAGAATTAATCGGGTGCTCAAAGTTTTGGCGAATAAAAATTGTGTTTATTTGGTGAAAACATAGAAAATGAAAATATAACGGTCAAGGGCTGGGATGGGCTGCCCCCATCTTGGATCTAACGGTCAGCTCAGCACCTCACCTGTCCCTTTTGGTGAAGACGAGAAGTTCAATGCGGGACTCGTTAAAACGACCCCTCGTTTTCCCCAAACACCATCTCCCTCCCTCTCTCTCTCTCTCTACAATCGCAAGTCGTCGCCGCTGAGAGAAAGAAGAGAGAGAAACCCAACACCACCTTCACCAACTCTCTCTCTCTCTCTCTCTCTCTCTTATTTCTCTGCGTCACTTAGCTAAGTTCGCACACCCACCACACCAGCAACTGCAAGAGAGCCACAGCAGCAGCAATGGCTTCCATCTCCTCCCTCACTCTCTCCCAGGCCATCTTGGCTCGATCCACCTCCGCCGCTCATGGCGCCAACCCCTCTCCCTCCTCCGACCGCCTCTCCATCCCCTCCCTCTCCCTCCCCACCTTCTCCGGCCTCAAATCCTCCTCCCCCCCTTCCCTCCGCATCGCCCCCGCGTCGGCCCACTCCCGCCGCCTCTCCGTCGCACGACCCGTCAGGGCCGCCGCCGTCGAGACCCTCGGCTCCGCCACCGAGACCGCCCTCATCGACAAGTCGGTCAATACCATCCGGTTCTTGGCCATCGACGCCGTCGAGAAGGCCAACTCCGGCCACCCGGGCCTGCCCATGGGTTGTGCCCCGATGGGTCACATCCTGTATGACGAGGTCATGAGGTACAACCCCAAGAATCCCTACTGGTTCAACCGCGATCGGTTCGTGTTGTCGGCCGGGCACGGTTGCATGTTGCAGTACGCTCTGATGCATCTCGCCGGGTACGACAGTGTCAAGGTAATTGTGCTGCTCTGGCTTTTGTCTCTCATGTGATTGTCGAAATGATTGCACTTAATACCATTTGATTGGCTTGTTTGGATCTGGGGGAGTGACAATGATGTGGTCCTTGTATCGAAGTGGAAGTGGAAGTGATCCGTGCTTTATCTGTTCTCTGGAATTAGTATTGTTTAGCTCATTTATTTCGGTCAGACACGGTATATAGTTTTCTGTCCGTCTATTTTGTGTAGCTTTGAGACATTCTTACATCTTTGTTTTATATCACCCTTTTTTTTTTCCTTGACTATGAGTATGTCGTTGTAGGATCGAGAAGAATTACAATTGTGAACGAATCTTGTTGTCTTTACTGTTTCTGTCAGTTCACCTTTTATCTGCAGCTCAATTTAAGGGGAAGAAAAGCAAAAATAAAAATAAAAAATTGATTCGACTTGCCGGATCTTTGAGCGGCTTGACTTAAATTTTTTCTCGTGATATGGATTAGGAGGAGGATTTGAAGAGTTTCCGTCAGTGGGAAAGCAAGACACCCGGGCATCCTGAGAACTTCGAGACACCCGGTGTTGAAGTGACGACAGGTGAGGGAAGCTCTATGAAATCATTCCTGTACGGGATCATGTTCTGATGTTACCGTGCCTGGTCTATAGCTTAGGAGTTTTACAATTAGTGTGGTGTCTGTGTTCAATGTAGGTCCACTTGGACAAGGAATTGCCAATGCTGTTGGTTTAGCTCTTGCGGAGAAGCATTTGGCTGCACGTTTCAACAAACCGGACAATGAAATTATTGACCACTACACGTAATACCCCAATTCTTCATCGCGTTCACTAGTTTGCTTGGGTTTCACAGACTGTTGGCTGATTTAACGTATTTTGTCTTTTGGGTGCTTATTCTAGATATGCCATTGTCGGAGATGGTTGTCAAATGGAAGGCATTGCCAATGAAGCTTGTTCCCTCGCTGGGCACTGGGGTCTTGGGAAGCTGATTGCCTTTTATGATGACAACCACATCTCCATCGATGGTGACACGGAGATTGCATTCACCGAGAGTGTCGAGAAACGTTTTGAGGGTCTAGGTTGGCACGTTATATGGGTGAAAAATGGTAACACTGGTTATGATGAAATTCGTGCTGCCATCAAAGAAGCAAAGGCTGTTAAAGACAAGCCTACTTTGATTAAGGTTAGTTTTCCCCTGCCATTACAAATTTCTGTGGAAATCTCAAGTGATAAAGCTAGCTTTCGGCTTCTACCTTTGGTTTTCCCCCTTTTTAAACTTTAATCTGCTAACCGCGAAGTACTTAACTGTCGAAACACAAATATGACCACCCGCATGGGCACGCACAGGGAGGAGGATAAAAATATAGCATATTGGAATCAGTTTCTTTACCTTGATTTGAATGCAATGCGATTGTTCTGGCATTTGATAACGAAAATATGCCGGTTTCTGCAGGTAACTACAACCATAGGTTATGGTTCACCTAACAAGGCCAACAGCTACAGTGTACATGGTAGTGCGCTGGGCACCAAGGAAGTTGATGCAACTAGGAAGAACCTCGGATGGCCACATGAGCCTTTCCATGTGCCTGAGGATGTTAAAAAGTGAGTAAATAACAAAAAGCTTATTATCTCTGTTATGTGAGGGAGACCAACATGGTATCCAAACTTCTTGATAACGTGTACGGTTTTTTGCAGGCACTGGAACCGCCATGTTCCTGGTGGTGCTGCTTTTGAAGCTGAATGGAATGCGAAATTCGCTGAATACGAGAAGAAATACAAGGATGAAGCTGCAGAGCTGAAATCTATCATTAAGGGCGAACTACCTGCTGGTTGGGAGAAAGCCCTGCCGGTGAGTATTTGAGCATTCAGTAGATCAACAGAATTGTTTTCTAGTTGAAGTTATTATGCATTCTCTACTTTGAGCTATACAGACACCTATTTATTTGAAAACCTATGCGTCGCCGCCTTAAATGTGTGATCATAACTCTGTTTTTGTGTTTTCTGAGTACAAATTCAGTTTAGATCTAATCAATGAGCTTCAAAGTGTATAATTATCTACCCGAGAATATTCAATTTGTATTAAAAGCAAAAGTAGTGTCGCGAACACTCAAGCAAAGTTTATGTTTGCTGAACAAAACTTCCACATTTTTTAGATTCTTTGTGGGGCTTGTAAGTGTTCAGGTTTCTGATCCATGAATTTGGATGGTCAGACATTCGGTCGATGTCTAATCATGACAACAGATTTGTTGGTCTAGTATTTTTCATTGTGCGTCAACTGTAATAAGTGAGTCCTTTTGTTTTTGCTATTCTCCAGACGTACACCCCTGAGAGTCCAGCAGACGCTACCAGAAACCTCTCTCAACAGTGCCTCAATGCCCTTGCAAAGGTGGTCCCTGGTCTTCTTGGTGGAAGTGCAGATCTTGCTTCCTCCAACATGACTCTGCTCAAAATGTTCGGCAATTTCCAAAAGGATACCCCTGAGGAACGTAATGTTAGATTTGGTGTTAGGGAGCATGGAATGGGGGCCATCTGCAATGGGATTGCTCTCCATTGCCCGGGGCTCATCCCGTACTGTGCCACCTTCTTTGTCTTCACAGACTACATGAGGGCCGCGATGAGAATCTCTGCGCTCGCTGAAGCTGGAGTCATCTACGTCATGACCCACGATTCTATTGGTCTTGGAGAGGATGGGCCCACGCATCAGCCAATCGAGCACTTGGCTAGCTTCCGTGCTATGCCAAACATTCTAATGCTCCGCCCAGCTGATGGGAATGAAACTGCCGGTGCATACAAGGTCGCTGTTCTCAACAGGAAGAGACCTTCTGTCCTCGCTCTCTCCAGGCAAAAGCTTCCCAACCTTCCCGGAACCTCCATCGAAGGAGTCGAGAAGGGAGGTTATGTCATCTCTGACAATTCCTCAGGCAACAAGCCAGATGTTATTCTGATTGGAACTGGTTCCGAGTTGGAAATCGCTTCAAAAGCAGCGGATGAGCTCAGGAAGGAAGGCAAGGCTGTGAGAGTCGTGTCCTTGGTTTCTTGGGAACTTTTTGACGATCAATCTCCCGAGTACAAGGAGAGTGTGTTGCCTTCTGCTGTATCAGCTAGAGTCAGCATCGAAGCTGGAACGACTTTTGGGTGGGCGAAGATCGTTGGAAGCAAAGGTAAGGCTATCGGAATTGACAGATTCGGTGCCAGTGCTCCCGCAGGTAAAATATACAAGGAATTCGGCATTACTGCTGAGGCGGTTATTGCTGCAGCCAAGCAAGTGTCTTAGGCTAAGTAATAGTCTGTTTATCTTGTTTTTTCTTCTTGGGATTTGGGTTTTGGAGCAGAGTTTAGATGGAGACGCCCCCCGAGAGATCTTCACGAGGTCTCTTATGCTTTAATAAAGGAGAACTACAAAGTTTTCGACTGCTTGAATTTCCTCAATGCAGCAAAACATAGATTTAGAGTGGAGTACATCGAGTAACATTGCATTTGTAAAAACACTTGGAGCTTCTTCTTGAGATTTGTATCGACTTGTGGCTGAATCACACGAGGCACAGTTATCCTCCCTGTCCATCCTTTTGCAGGAGTTAAATTCAGCAAAACCTTGTTTCGTGTTTGGATTTGAATCTTGGATATTCAAATCCTTATTTATACTGGCTATGTGTTCTTTTCTAAATCAAAGGTTCTGATTCCCTCATCATGAGGATTTTGATGGGTATGACTTATCTTTCTCCATGAGGCTTGAGGCACACAGAACAAAATGGACGAGCGAGGTGGTTGAGATTTGCCATCCAACACAGAGACAAGTACCTTGAACAGAGAGGCCTTTTCTGATAAAAGTCTAGCATTGCTCCAGGCAATTGTTTGGTACCATCTTGTTAATTGTGCTGTGCTGATGCCTTCTTGAATGTCTTATTTCTTGCTGAAGATGACAATGACGGGTCTCGTTTTAACGGGGCTGAAATCAAGGAACTTTCTATGCGCATGTTGAAGATTTCACACTCTTCGCACTCCCAACACGTTGCGAAGAGTTCACACCTGAGAGGAAGCACAGCTCAGAGTCGGAGATACGGACTTGTTTTCCACTTCGGACTCAGCTCTCTTAGAAGAAGGCCACGTCGAATATATTCACGTATCGTCTGCGAAAATATGTTGCCGCTCGCTGGAGTAACTTAAATGGACGAAATTTGAAAGTCACGGACTTTTAAGTTATCTATTGAAAAACAAGGGAAAATTTCAAATAATGGTCTGAATTGCTCTCATTTTCTCAAATAAGGACATGAAGTGGCTTATTTGTTTCAAAGAAGGGCCTGACTATGGGAATTTTCGTGATTTCCTTTTTTAAGTTTTTTTTCCCTCTTTCCTTTTTTTTCTTTTCTTTTTCCCTTTATTTTTTATTTTTTATTATTTTTTTCCCATCTTCTCGCCGATGGCCGGCCAAAGGCGTTTCAGAAATCAACTTCTGGCCAGAAGTTGATTTTTCTAATTCTGCTTCAGAAGTTGATTTCTGATCAGAGAAAGGCGTTTGATAACAGGATAAAACTTCTGCTTCTCGAACAGAAATTCGTTTGGTAACGGTTAAAAATTTCTACTTCTAGAACATTATTAACACAAAATATTCTACGAAAAATTATTGATCCTAACCTAAAATGCATGTTATTCAAGAAAATTTAAATGCAAATACTGACGGATTTACGTATAATTCGTCATTTAATTATTTATGTAAATGCTGACCAAATTATGAGAAATTTGTATTAATGAATACGATGGCCGAGGGGAAAAGGACACTTTTGGTGCCAAAAGTTGTGTATGGAGATCACTTTGGTGTCAAAAATTTCAATTGGATCACTTTAATGCCACGTTGGAGATAAAAGGATCACTTTGGTGCCTCAAGCGAAAAATTTCGGCCACTCTCAATACGTGGCATTTTTAATTAATTTTTGAAATGTAAGTGGTATTTAAAAAAAATGAAGTCCACTTGGACTTCAAAATTTAGAAAAAAAAAATTAAAAATTAAAAATATATTTTAAAAAAAGAAAAATTAACAGAAAATTTTTAAAATAAAAACTTTATTTAAAATAAATTGAAATAAGCTAAAACAAATTTGCAAAAAAAGCTGAAAAAAAGATATGTAGGGGCGGCGAGGGCTTGCTATAACCCTCGACGCCTAATGCGATCCCCCTTTTTAAAAAAAAAATTAGTTTTTTTTTCAGCTTATTTTTCAAATTATTTTAAATAAAAAAATTTAATTTTAAAAAAAATGCCACGATGAACCTTCAGCGAGCCACATTAGCGTCATATATTAATAAAATAAGGCCACGTCGGATTTCCAGCGGACCAAATTGGACTTGGCACTAAAACGATCATTTTTTCAAAAACTTGACACTAAAGTGATTCGATTGAAACTTTTGGTACCAAAGTGATCTCTGTACACAACTTTTGGCACCAGAAATGTCCTTTTCCCATGGCCGAGCTCATATATCAACTCTAACAGCACGGGTAGTTCCGATGCTTTCTCTCCAAGGGGAAAATTTGTCATTTTGAAAAGATTTGGAATCAAAATCATCAGAAATAGGGTTGGCCAGTTGAATGTACCTATTTTCCAATTTCTGAGATTTTCTGAAATTTTTCTGGATTTTTGGAACGATTTGCCCTTAGGAGGGAAAAATCGTCGTTTTGAGAAAGATCAGAAGTGAAAATCACAAAAGACGAGTTTGGCCAGTCAAATTTAACACTTCCCATTTTTTGTGATTTTTTAAAATTTTTCAGAATTTTTCAAGACGATTTGCCCATAAGGGGCAAAATCGTCAATTTTGAAGAAATATAGGGTAAATTCATCAAAAATAAGATTGGCCAGTTGAATGGACCCATTTATTAATTTTTGAGTTTTTTTCGAAATTTTTGGAATTTTTTAAGGATTTTTTCCAATTTTTTTAGAATTTTTTTTTACGTATTTTCCATTTTTGGATTTTTTTTAATCATTTTCTGATTTTTTTTTAATTTTCCGAAATTTTTTATTATTAAAAGAATTATCTTGATCGGGTTGGGTTGAGATAGACGAGCAAAGAGAGAGACGAAAAATATGAAAAAGGGAGGGCTAAAAAGAAAAAAATGACTTTTGATAATGATAAGCAACTTTTTTTTACTTCTCAAAAGTTCCACAAAAACAGCTTCTGAAGTAAAAAGTTGTTTCAGAAGTAGAAATATACAATTGCGAACCAAATGGATTTCTGCTTTAGAAATTGCGTTACCAAACGGATTTCTACTTCAGAAATACTTCTGAAGCAGAAATTCTGCTTCAGAAGTGTTACAATGCGTGCCCTAAGCTAGCCATCGACGAGGGCCACCCTCGCCCTCGTCAGATCTGGTCGGCGAGAGCAAGGGTAGCCCTCGGCTCGCCCGGGCGAGGCCGACGTAAGCGGCCCTTAGATCACGGCCTTGAGGGCGACCTCGCCCGGGTGAGGCGAGGGCTGCCCTAGCCCTTGCCAGATTTGGCCTGCGAGGGCGAGGCCCTCGCCGACCATCGGTGAGAAGATAGGGAAAAATAGAAAAAAAGAAAGGGGAAAAAGAAAAGAAAAAAAAAAGGGAAAAAAGGGAAACAAACTAAAAAAAGGAAATGACTAAAATGCCTTTGATCAAGCCCTTCTTTGAAACAAAGATGACACTTCAGACCCTTTTTTGAAACAAGGTCAACTTTAGGCCCTTATATTGAGAAAATGAAGGTGCTTCAGGTCATTATTTGGAATTTTCCCAAAAAATAATGATACTAAAGTGATCGTCGCACAAAAGTTATCGCACCGTTTTTTTCATCTTGACAAAAAAATCGGTACTGATGCAATATTCAAGATTAGTTGTAGTAAAGGAGAAATGAATAAACAAAAAAATTTGCTTTATCTCCTAAAAAAACCTGCCAATTTAGATTGAATTTCAATTCTACCCCAAACTTTCTTTGTAACGAAAACCCAAACTTTAGGCCTAGTATCAATCTGCCCCAAACATTTTATTGTAAAAAAAAACCTCTCAAACTTTAACTCTAGTCCCAACTCTGCCCCAAACTTTTTGTTTGTCTAAGAAAAAATCGCAAACTTTCAATCAAGTCTCAAATCTGTCTTCGTTAACATTCCCTCCAAAAATCGCTATTTGTTGTTTGAGGTGGTATTTCCACGTTGGTAACAAATCTACATCAATAAGGTGACGTGGAAAATTATTTGCAAAACAAAACCGTTCTTTGATATGAAAATTGAGAAAATTAGGGACGACTAACGGTGAATATTGGACAAAGGGCCAACAGGGGCTGATTTAGGACTAGAGTTAAAGTTCGTGGTAAATTTAGGCTCGAACCTAAAGTTGAGTTTTTTTTTTAAAGACAAAAAACGATTCAAGGGCATATTTGGATTGAACTTAAAGGTGGGTTATTTTTTTTTTTTTGGATAAGTGCACCATAAGTCTTAAAATTTGTCACGAAAGTGCAATCGAGTCCTAAAAATTTCAAAAAAAGTAATTAAGTCCTAAAACTTGCCAAGTTGGTGAAATTAAGTCCCTCCGTTAACACCGTCCAATTTGGCTAACGAAAAATGCTGATGTGGTTTTTTTTTAATTATTTTTTCTATCTTACGTTGCCCTAATGTGGCTAAAACGATATCATTTTGGTCCAAATTTTTAATACAAACTTTATTTAAGTTGTATAAGAAAATCAATTTTTTTTTAAAAATACAAAAAAATAAAAAAAGAGAGAGAAGAAAACGCATGCAAGGCTTCACCGCCACTACCGCCACCCCCCCATCGCTGGAAGGGCTGGCGACAATGAGGGGATGGTTGGTGGTCCTTGGGCCCCGGCTAGGGGCCGGCGAGCCTCGCTCGATGTTGCTGGCACCCTGGCCGGGGCTCGGCGACCCCCGTCGACATTTCCCCATCGTTGTTGGCCTTCCTGGCAATTGTTGGGGCGACCCGTGCTTGAGTCTTCCTTCTTTTTTTCTTCTTAATATATTTAAATTTAAGTAATATTAAAAATTATATTCAAACGCAAACGACGCGGTTTTGAGAAAAATTTGTGGAATATTTTATTAATCATCCAAAAATGGGACCCACAGGTGGCCAATTGTGTTGTCTAGGGTCCACAAGGAAAAGGAAGAGGTTGACCCATTTGTTACCGAGTTTTGTGGTGGCCAAATGCTTAAGCTCTCGACTCCTTTTGACCCCCCTTCTCCATCGTCCATTGTCTTCTCTATCACCCACCCAACGAGTCCCTCACGAAAGATGCCGTGGCATATGCTTTGAGTTCATATATATGCACAATTTAGCAACTTTGAAATCCAAAGCATATTCAGCATGCGTTTGTGCATATTCTTTCTGCGAGGGTAAAAAATAATAAAAAAATATACGCGTGCATACAAAATCAACCCATCCTTGTCTTCAAGAAAGTATGACACGCCTGATTGTTTTACCTAGTAAGGTAATATCAAAGTGGCAACTCGACTGGACAAAGATCCCCTCTCACGTGATTCTTGTTTTGGGGTTCGAATCTCGCTTGTTCGGAATCTGAACTCCGAGGCGCCCCTCACCGAAGAGGGCTTGTAACATTCGGTACTTTAGTGAGATCATGGTGACTGGCTAATCCATATCGAGAAAACTTGTTCAGAAGTCAGTCGAGGGTTCTGATGCTACAGAGGTCCGTGGCGATGGTGCCGCGAGAGGCTGAATACCCTAGAAGTTGAGCATCCCGTGTCAAAATGCATAGCCTTTATACTAATGCCCGAAGAAGGTAGCCGTGGCGTTTGCTCCGTCCCATTCTTGTTTGACGAGGAGAACAAGTTTTCATTCAGGAATCCTTTATCGAACGTGACTCTAATTTAAGGGTGAATCAAAATAAAATCTTTGTATCTCGATATCTTTCGTTCATTTTTACTCTTTATTTTACTGTGATTGTCCCTCGAGTCCCAACAACGACCCCGTACGAAATGCTTCTTCGTAGACAGCGTACGACGAAGGATAAAACAGCACTTTCATTACTTGGCCCCTTCTCCGGGCCATAATTGGAGGAGCTCGGGAGGTAAAAAGAGAGCAAGCAGAAATGAAAGGCGGAGCATTTGCTATCCGGAGTCAACGGCTACGATGCCATCCCTCTCGCGATCTAAAGGCCATGGGTTTTCCGAATCCCGAGCAGATGGGACAAGAATTCAGTGGGCCCCAATCCTAATCTTCGCGTCGTCCACACAAAAGCATGTTCCCGAAAGCTGATCTCACTGGCCTCTTCATCGACAACCGTATTCATCAGGTAACTGAGACTAACTGTGGTCGCAAACACTCGAACCAGACTAACTCTCTCTCTCTCAGAGTCAGCAATGGCTTCCACTTCGTCCCCGACTCTGTCCCAGGCCATCTTGGCTCGACCCATCTCCGGCAACGCCTCCAATTCGTCCTCCTCCGACCGCGTCTCCCTCTCCCTCTCCGGCCTCAAGTTCTCTCCTCTCTCCTCCTCCTCCTCCCGGCGCGCCTCCGGCTCGGCCCACCGCCGCCGCCTCCCCGCCCCCTCCTCCGCCGTCCGCCCCATCAGGGCGGCCTCCGTCGAGACCCTCGGAACCGCCACCGAGGCCTCCCTCGTCGAGAAGTCGGTCAACACCATCCGGTTCTTGGCCATCGACGCTGTCGAGAAGGCGAACTCGGGCCACCCGGGCCTGCCCATGGGTTGCGCCCCCATGGGTCACATCCTGTACGACGAGGTCATGAGGTACAACCCCAAGAACCCCTACTGGTTCAACCGCGATCGGTTCGTGTTGTCGGCTGGGCACGGTTGCATGTTGCAGTACGCTCTGTTGCATCTCGCTGGGTATGACAGCGTCAAGGTTCGTGCTTCCCTTGTTTGGCTACCACGAACCGTTATTGATTTCTAATCGAGGATTCTTTGGCCTTTATGATCGACATGTTTGTTGGAGCATTTAAACGCTAAATCTTTTGGATTGTTAGACTGGTTGGTGTTGGAAATGAGAATTGTTGGTCTCCAAGTGGTTTTGTTGCTGTCCATCGCCTGAAACTTTTCAGAGAGAAACAAAAGAGCTGGCTTGTCTTGTAATTTCATCGTGTTGCTGGTGCTAAATTACTTATTGTCGGAAGCTTTTTGATTTGAAATGTTTGTTTGTGAAAATCCTTTAAGGAGGAAGACTTGAAAAGCTTCCGGCAGTGGGGAAGCAAGACCCCTGGCCATCCGGAGAACTTTGAGACAATCGGTGTTGAAGTTACAACGGGTTTGAGTTTGACCTTTTTCCATAGTTTTATATGACTTAGGTGGTGTTAGACGTGCATTCTGATTTTCTACAAGAGATTTGTAATTGATTTGATAACTTGGTTTATTAGGTCCACTTGGGCAAGGAATTGCCAATGCTGTCGGTTTGGCACTCGCAGAGAGGAATTTGGCTGCTCGCTACAACAAACCGGACAGTGAGATAGTTGACCACTACACGTAAAACAATCCTCCATGATACTTTTCACTGTGCATTTTTGAGTCCGACAACGATTAGCATTGTGACTTGAGATTCGGTGGTTTCTCGCACTTCTTTAGATATTGCATTCTTGGAGATGGTTGCCAGATGGAGGGTATTGCCAATGAAGCTTGTTCACTTGCTGGGCACTGGGGACTCGGGAAGTTGATTGCTTTTTATGACGACAACCACATCTCCATTGATGGTGATACGGAGATTGCTTTCACCGAGAGTGTTGACACCCGTTTCGAGGGTCTTGGGTGGCACATCATATGGGTGAAAAACGGAAACACTGGTTATGACGACATACGTGCTGCTATTAAGGAAGCGAAGGCTGTCAAGGATAAGCCTACTTTAATTAAGGTCCCACTCCTAAATCTGATGGAATGTTAATCGTATTTGTTTATGCGAGGCTTGCAAAGTTTGAAGTTACTGTATCCATGGGCGAAGAAGCTAAAAGCAGTTCATGGGAATGGAGTTTCAAAAAACGCTCTTTATGATGATATGATCATATGTATTTTTTGGTAGGATATAGTGCAGGCTATATTTGAAATACTTGTCGATTTTTTTTTTTTTTTGGCTTTTTGTGAAAGACATGAGTATTTATCGCAGTACCACTTATTCGTATTTCTTATCTTGCTTTTGAAAGAATTTCATTTATTTTCACCTGATAATCGTCTTATTAAGCTGTTGATGAACCATGCTTTTTCTTTGCAGGTGACTACCACTATTGGCTACGGTTCACCTAACAAGGCCAATTCATACAGCGTGCACGGGAGTGCACTGGGTACCAAGGAAGTCGATGCAACAAGGAAGAACCTTGGTTGGCCATACGAGCCTTTCCATGTGCCTGAGGATGTCAAAACGTAAGTAAAATCTTGAGAACCATCCATCTCTCTGCCATGTGATGGAGACTAATTCCATACTGAAATCGAGTTCCTGATGAACTTCTGTGGCTCTCTCTAGGCACTGGAGCCGCCATGTCCCTGCTGGTGCTGCTCTTGAAGCTGAATGGAATGCAAAGTTTGCCGAGTATGAGAAGAAGTACAAGGAGGAAGCTGCAGAACTGAAGTCCATTTTCAAGGGTGAACTGCCTGCTGGTTGGGAAAAAGCACTTCCGGTAAGAAAATCACAGAGTATTGTAGCCTTTTATTGTAGAATTCCACTTATGCTATACGAGGTTTATGGAGCTTTTAAAAAGAAGGGAAGGGATTTAATACTTAGGGAAGACATTCGAGCAAGTGGCACGCTATTCTTCTTAGTTTTATTCGTCATCCTATCAGTACTTCTACTTGTGGTAATCTCCTAAGCTTTGTTTTAACCACCTTCTAAATGCTTCTAGCTTCTAATCCTTTTTATAACCACCTATGGGAGCCAAAGTATGGCAGTATCATAGTTATCTTGTTTGCTGCATTTTTCAGAAATATACTCCTGAGAGTCCTGCTGATGCCACCAGAAATCTCTCTCAGCAATGCCTGAATGCCCTCGCTAAAGTGCTGCCTGGTTTTCTCGGTGGCAGTGCTGATCTTGCTTCTTCCAACATGACACTGCTTAAGATGTTCGGTGATTTCCAAAAGGACACCCCTGAGGAACGCAATGTCAGGTTCGGTGTTAGGGAGCACGGTATGGGAGCTATTTGCAATGGGATTGCTCTGCATAGCCCTGGTCTCATTCCTTACTGTGCCACGTTCTTCGTCTTCACTGACTACATGAGGGGTGCAATGAGGATCTCTGCCCTTTCTGAAGCTGGAGTTATCTATGTGATGACCCATGATTCGATTGGTCTTGGAGAGGACGGGCCGACCCATCAACCTATTGAGCATTTGGCCAGCTTCCGTGCTATGCCCAATATTCTAATGCTTCGACCAGCTGATGGGAATGAAACTGCGGGTGCATACAAGGTTGCTGTCGTCAGCAGGAAGAGACCTTCTGTCCTTGCTCTCTCCAGGCAAAAGCTGCCCCAGCTTCCCGGAACTTCCATTGAAGGAGTCGAAAAGGGTGGTTACATCATTTCGGACAATTCTTCCAGCAATAAGCCCGATGTCATCTTGATTGGCACTGGTTCAGAGTTGGAACTTGCTGCGAAAGCAGCAGATGAACTGAGAAAGGAAGGGAAGGCCGTGAGAGTTGTATCATTCGTTTCATGGGAGCTCTTTGACGAGCAATCTGCTGAGTATAAAGAAAGCGTTTTGCCAGCTGCCGTATCCGCTAGGGTTAGCATTGAAGCTGGGTCAACCTTTGGATGGGAGAAAATCATCGGAAGCGGAGGGAAGGCGATTGGAATTGACCGCTTCGGGGCCAGCGCTCCGGCAGGAAAAATATACAAGGAGTATGGCATCACTGCCGAGGCGGTCGTGGCGGCAGCTAAAGAGCTTTGCTAGGTTCTGGTAAGTGTGCAATACTGTTTACTCGGGCGGCATTTGGGTTCCGGCGCAGAGCTTCCCCGGAAAGCCCGTCGGAGAGATTTGTATTTGTTCAATGTCTCTTGTGCTATAAACAAAAATTATGACAGAAAATTTTTCCCTTCCTGTGCTTGAAGTTTCTCAATGAGGCAAAAATAGATCACAAGAGAGCTTTAAATGAATGATCTTACACTTGTAAAACTCTAGCAGCTGTTCTCTTGAGATTGGTAAACTGTGGGTGGATGAAGTCAACGAGGCAAAATGTCCTCCATCCTCGTTGAAAAGCTACAACCCTATGTTCACTTAACAGTTTCCTATTCAGATCTCCATATACAAAGTTTCCCTCTTATGTTCTCATATTCTAGTCTTCCTTCTGATGGGGGGTCTATTATTCTCATTGCCCAATACATCTAGGATAGCTAAGCAAGTAGAAGAGCAAAATGATAAGAAAACAATGGAAATTCTGTGTTATTTGGGTGGTTGGAAAGTGGTCTAAACTGAACTGAAAATCTCTTTTTGCTAACCTTTTGCAAGCCATTGAGGAAGGGTAGGCCTATCTTATTCTCTCAGTGCTGGGCGCAAAGTGTTGGGAACCACAGATAAACGTCAAGTTTTGAATGGGGGACGAGAAGATTGACCTTCTGTTAAGTTTGTGGTGGTTGAAGCTACTTGTTTTAGCCATCCCATCCTTGTTATCTTGCATCACTGGTGGTGAAATAGAGAACTATATATGGCTGACTGTATTGCTGATCGACAGACGATTACAACCTACAAACGAGTTCTGATCCCACTTCGCTCGCCATCGCAATTCTTGGTTGTAATCCATCTATTAATTGTTATGAGGGCTGCGGCGCGATTTTGGAAATCGTCAAATTCTGGGTCGTCGATCAACCCGTTCCCCAGTTTACAGTTTGGAATCGCTGATTATGGTTTTGTCGCCGCTTCTGGACTCCACATCGACTTGATTGACATCGTTTCGATTATTGGTTAATAGACAAAATAGACTTAATTTTACTGACTTCTCACAGTCAACACTGATGTTTCTCTGTCGACTATGTCAACAATCAGTATCATATCGCATGTACCTGTCAACATACCATTTACTCCCTCCCTTGTAGACATCCAACGCGTTCTCTTACTCAATCAGTGTTCACAGTCGGCTTTAGCTTCTTGTAATAGATGACTCTGTTTTACCACTCTCACTGGTCTGATCAACAATGGTCCGACTCCATATCATATTCAAAGCCATGGTCATTTACATAGTCAATGTCATCAATTGCTTATTGGCTTTAATTCCTTAACATGAAGCTGACATCTTCGGGGGTACCAACAGATTTTGATTTTCCTTTTTCCTTGTTTTTCGTCGTACCGATTGCTGTAATTTCCAAACCGAAAAATTGAATTGAATTCAATGATTGAGTGCAGGTCGTGGTGCTTCAGTGCATCATCTGGTACGCTCTGATGCTCTTCCTGTTCAAATACCGACGTGTGAAGATGCTCATCTCCGAGCAGTTCCCGGAGACAGCAAGGTCGATAGTCTCAATCCATGTCGACTCTGACACGTCGTTGGATGGAAGACAACGCTTGGAGACGGAGGTGGAGGTCAAGTAAGATGGGAAGCACCATGTGACAGTGACGAGGTCCAATGGTTCAAGGTCAGTCATCTTCTCAAGGAGCTCACAAGGCCAGTCTCGATCACCCCTAGGCCATCGAACCTAAGCAATGTACAGATCTACTTGCTCGAGTCCTCGAGGAACCCCAGCACAGGAGGGTGCACTTTCAACCACGCTGACTTCCATTTCATGATGCCCGGCTGGCGGAGCTCCAACTTTTGGCTCGGCCGACGTCTACTGGCTCCCGGCGTCGCATGGCCCCGCACTGAGGCCATAACATTAGGAGGAAGATGGTGGGAAAAACCAAGGTTTCATGGCGGAGCTCGACTTTGTTAGGGATAAACATGCGACTTGATAGATTTTGTGCAATTGTTAAAATCAAGTTCAATATATGCAGGAACTATAAAGGTAAGCTGATGATATCAAATGCAGTGTGCTTCTATAGAAAAAAATATGTAAATAAGTAGAGAGACTAGAATTGCATGTGGTTCGATTTAGATCAAGTCTATGTCCACTCTCCTACAAACTGGCTGGATTCCATTAGTAATTCTTTGAGATGTTACAATATAGTTTGTGTTACTCTACCCAAACCCAAAACTGACAGTTCATGCAACCAATTTCAAACACTGCTACGACACTCGCACAATTCTCTAAAGAGATTACAATCAGTGAAACACTCTCAGTAAATGAAGTTCTCGCAATCCGTTTAGTTTATTTTTTCGTATGGTTGATCTTCTTATATAGTCTTCAAGATCCAAGCTAACCATTAAATAATATTCAAGAGGATCAACTTAGGATAAACGACACAATCAGGAGATTCGGTTGCTCGTACAATCAAATCTTTCCAACAATTATGTGTTTCCATGAGTAGGATCAAATATACTTTGAAATAATCTTCTCCACCAAGTTGATTGACAACTAATTGAGTTCTCCTCTATGTACCATTTTCAGCTGCTTTTGTTAGCAATGAGTCAGCCTGTCAATTGTGTCAATACAGTCCTAAACCTTTTGACGATTGGTCAATGTAGTCATTTCTGCCAATTTTTTGGTTGAAAATCGCTAACGTGAATGTAGACCGTCCTAGATAGCACGACCGTCACTAACGTGAACAATTTTTCCAATTATTATTATTATTTTTATTGTCTTTTCTTTTCTTTTCTTTTTTCCAAGCCTAGGTGGGTGAGGGCATCCGCGCCTTTGCAGGCCACAAGCTATAAATTTTGGCCTTGCCCAGATCCAGGCGAGGGCCACTACCCTTGCTTGTTTGCCAAGGAGGGCCGCAAGCCCCTTGCCTGAATCTGGGCGAGGGCGCACTCCGACATGGGCCACAACACTCTCGTCCACACTAGGCGAAGGTCGGCGGCCTAGAGTTGGAAAAGAAAAAGGAAAAAAGGGAAAAAAAAAAGAATTTAAAAAAAATTTGTCCATGTCACTTCAACTTAAGAACCGAATCGCTCGACCTTACCCCCATCGGTTCCAAGCCGATTCATATGGAGACCTAGTAGGGTCCCGGGTAAAAAAATCAAAGAACCAATTTTCAGCAAGCATTTAACTTTGTCTAAAGAAGAGATATGTTGGGGATGGGAAGCCAAGGAAATCCATCAATATCTCAACTGTTATGCAACAAAATACTAACATGGTATATTTCCCCAAACATTATTGTATTGCTTAAATTTGAAAAAAAGGGTAGGTCCGGTTCCCAAGTCGATTCAAGAACTGGCCTTGAATCGGTCAGTTCGATTCCAAGCAGGAATCGAGAATTGACCACGACAGGATAAATTTCTTTCAGATCTCTCTAATCGAGAATCTACCTATTCTAGAGAGGATCACCCGTGATATAACATAGGTAAACATGTTATACTTTAATCCTATTTTAAGGTTCTTAGGACATGCTGTGTTAAAGTAACAAAGGTTAGATACACAAATTAAATGTTCTTTGCCCATGGTGTCAAAGGGATCAAGGGCTATGTCTTTATCACTACATAACTCCAATACGTAACCCCCTGGTTTAATCATCCTACTCCATTTTCAATTCCAACTCTTCATCTAGCAAGCTTCAAGGCCTCATTTGATTCCCCATAGGGTTGGATTCATAAGGAATTACAACCCTAATATGAGAATTTTTCATGTTGTGAAAGAGACTTTAGATTGATCAAAAACAATTTTTTTTTTTTTTTTGGGTAGGACTACGATTCTCATTCCTTGAGTAATCCGGTTGGGAGTTTGAACCAAAGTGATGCCCAAGGAGTAGTGGGAACCGGTACATTTATCCTTTAAATATTTTGTGTATAGACAAATATGCAAAACTAATAATTCTATTTTATCTCTCAAACGTTTCAATATTAAAAATTGAATCTTTTCATCCTACAACAAATCTTAAAAGAGGACAAGCTTGCCCAAGGCCAGCAAAGCTCAAGCCTCGCTCGTGGTGAGGTCGAGGTCGAGCCTCACTAGCCTCGAGCGAGGCGCTGGTGATGCTCTAGCTCGCCGATCTCGGGGCGAGCTCGGCCTAGTCGAATTTGGCGAAATTCGAGCTCTCCAGTCTCGGGTGAGCTTCGCCTGCCGGATCTAGTAAAGGAGTTCATGGAGAAAATTTAAGAAAAAAAGAAGAAATCATATTTCTCACTTTTAAATGTGCTTTTTTTTATTGGTGGAAAATATTTTTCGTAACTAGTTTATTTTTTTTGTAAATTAATTATAAAAAATTCAGACAGCTTTTTTTTAAAGTTATTTTTCGACAAATAAACGGTACCTTTTCCTTTGAAAAACATCATGTAATAATAAATTCACGAATTGAAAGTTCACAAAAACCCCCCATTCTGAAGCATTCGAACGAAAGAGAAGCCGTGGAAGAATCCACGACGAACCAAAGGAAAGACAGAGAGACTCTAGAAAATGTCACAGCTTCACTCCACCTTCCCTCTCCCTCTGAACCGCCCTCTCCTCCGCAATCTCACTCCCAAGCTCCACCTACACAGGCCCACCATGTCCTTCTCTTTCTCTTCCTCTTCACCTTCACCTTCACCTTCACCTTCGACCTCAACGACCAACTTCAAGGACGACCCCGTCCTCGACCCTCAAAGCATCTCGCTGGTCCTCAAGTACCACGACCAGACCAAGCACTCCTTCACCAACTACGCGAGAGGCCCTCGCGGCCTCGACTGGGCGAACCAGCCCAACCCATTTCGCCGCTACGTCTCCGCCCCTCTCCTCCCTCTCCTCCACCTCCCCACCGACGATCGAACCCAGGGCTCGTCGTCGATTCTCGACGCCCCTCCGTACTCCTCCCTGTTCCATTCGCTTCCTCCTCCGAAACCCATCTCCAAGACCACCGTCTCTCAGCTGTTCTACGACTCTCTCGCTCTCTCCGCCTGGAAGACCGCGGGATTCTCCACTTGGTCGCTCCGGGTTAACCCCAGCAGCGGCAATTTGCACCCGACCGAAGCTTACTTGATCGCCCCGGGCATCGAGTCGCTGTCTGATTCGGGTTTCGTCGCGCACTATGCGCCCAAGGAGCATTCCCTGGAGGTAAGAGCCGCTTTGCCGTCTGGGTTCTTGCCCAAGTTCTTTCCCGAGAATTCTTTCCTTGTCGGTCTGAGTTCCATCTTTTGGCGTGAGGCTTGGAAGTATGGAGAGCGAGCCTTTAGGTATTGTAACCATGATGTGGGCCACGCTATTGCTGCGGTTGCGATGGCAGCCGCGGGGCTCGGGTGGGACGTGAAGCTTCTCGATGGGTTGAGTCATGAGGATGTGAAGAGGCTGTTGGGACTTCATGTTTTCCCCGAATTCAAAATCCCATCTAAGCCTGTTAAAGGAAAGGTGGTAGACATTGAATTTGAGCATCCGGATTGTGTATTGGTTGTTTTTCCTAGGGGAACTGGTGAATTCAATGTGAATTATAGGGAATTGAGATCGGCTTTGTCGGAGTTTCCTAGATTGGAATGGAAGGGGAAGCCTAATGTGCTTAGCAAGGAGCATGTTTGTTGGGATATTATATATAGAACAGCTGAGGCTGCGAAGAAGCCCTTGACGGCAGGGGATAGATTTTCCATCGACCCATTTTGTGAGAGTGAGAGTCATAGCGAAAATTTGTACAAGGGATTTAGTGATAGAGAAGTTGTAAGGAAGCGTAGAAGCGCAGTGGACATGGATGGAGTGACTGCAATGGATAGAGCCACATTTTATCAGATACTGTTGCATTGTGTTCCTTCGGGTTCTGGGAATGGAGGAAAGCAGCGAAAACAGCTGGCATTGCCATATCGAGCTCTTTCATGGGATGCTGAGGTGCATGCTGCCTTGTTTGTTCACAGAGTGACCGGGTTACCGAAGGGTTTGTATTTCTTGGTGAGGAATGAGGATCATTTTGTGAAGATCAAGAAAGCTACGAGGCCTGACTTTGAGTGGGTGAGACCAGAGGGATGCCCTCCTAGTCTTCCTTTGCATCTACTTGCAAGAGGTGACTGTCAGCAGCTAGCAAAGCAGCTATCATGCCATCAGGCAAGTCAATCTTCCTAATGGTTTGCTAACAACGAGTTTGAGCTATGTGATCAATGTTAGGCTCCCGAGGATCATATGTAGAAGATATTATTACATGGTAGATGTTAAGGCTGGAGGAAGCCGATACAGCTGAACTTTGGCGGCTTATTCTCCTTTTCTTGTTGGCCTAAACTGTATATGAAGGACTTCTCTTTGCAAAGAATTTAAAACAAAGAGTAGTTTGACAAACTAATCTGCCAGTAATATCAAACATAATGTGCTCAGAGTCTGATAAATGGGGAAACATCAACATTGTGAAATTAGTTAAGGGTGCAAAAATAATATGAATGAAACATCTAACTTAACAGCGTACGTCTCACCTTAGCGAAGCACCATGTTTCGTCTTATGACGTTCCTTTGGTCAATGTGAGTTATTAAAACATCAAGTAGCTTTTTGTATACTCTGCTGAATTTAGTATTTGAATGGCCCTTTTAGTCATTTCCTTGTGCAAGATAGTATTTTGTGGTCAGTATCTTTCTATTGCTTTGCCAATACTTTTGCATGTAGGATATTGCTGGCGATGGCTGTTTCAGCCTTGGAATGGTGGCTCATTTGGAGCCTGTGTTGTGTGAGAAGGGCCCTTGGATGTATCCTCGGTTGTTCTGGGAAACTGGAGTGCTTGGCCAGGTTTTGTATCTGGAAGCGCATGCTGTTGGCATATCTGCAACTGGAATAGGCTGCTTCTTTGATGATCCAGGTAAGCTACGTCCCCCAACCTGCGTCTTGTATGCATTATGATAATATTAGGATGTACTGTGCTTTCTGTGCTTCTTGGTTCCCAAATCAGAGCGTGTGATTTGAGTTGGTATTACAATACTCAACTAGAGCATCTGGAAAATACTCTGAAGAATTACAGTACGATCGAATTTTGAGAAGATTTCTAAGATATGTCTTTCTTTACTGTGTCACTATAGTTATGCCTGTGCTTGGTCATAGATGGGAAGTTGCTGGCAATGTTCTTATTAGCTGTAATGGAGTAAAGGATGAGGAGCTTGGAGCTGCTTTTTCCCACCAATGTTCTGCTGTAACTTGGCATCTAGGATATTTATTGTTTATCAATGATTACAAAAAGAGAGAACTAAAAGCCAAAATAAGCGGCTTAACATAATGAGGGCTTCTGAGTAATGTTTGTTGAAGCTTTTGATGGAACATATTTTAATTGTGTGGAGTTGAAGATACAAACCTCTAATCACAACCTTTGCTAACTGCTAAATATAGAATATTATAGCCGCTGAGATAAGCCCTAAAGTTCCATTTCCTGTGGAGAAGTTACCACTCAATAGAAAGTTGCACTTGCTATGCCTTGGTTATTTGGCTCAGATATGGCACCTGCATTGATGGTTATGTTAATGCTTTTTCTTTCCTGATCCTCGTCTGAGAGAAGGTAGCGTAGGCAATTCCTTTCAACATCTACCAATAGCCACTTGAAACATATTCTGTTCAGCATCATCATTTTTTTGTGAAGTACTAATGATGCAGGAGAAATATTCTTAGTAACTAAAGTTGAATACTTTTTGCCTTTCCCCCGAATTCTTAGAATGACTAAATGGTTTTTTCTTTTTCATTTTTTTTGGGGGGGGGGGTGGTTATTACGTCAATGCAATGAATAAGAATAGTAGCATATCTTATGCATGGTATTGAAGATATCTTTGGGCCAAATCCCTACAAAAGATCATGTACTAATAGCCGATGGATAAAAATGGCCTGACTATTCAAATGTCCCAAGAAAAAGCATGGACTCTCAATCGGCGGACAAAAAATGGCTACCATTATATTTTCCGTTAAAATGATCTGACATGGCACCTGGCGTGGCGAACGACGCTGAGGTGGCACGATGATGCGACACCTTTTGTTGTTAAGAAAATAATATTAATGACTTTAAAATAAAAAAGAAAATGATTTTCATTTAAAAAGAAGAAGAGAAAACTGAACAGACCCGCTTGAACAGATTGGGCTTTGCTCTTGAAGATGCACGGCGGCCTCCATGTGCACCACCATCACGACTGTCCCCGACCTCAAATCCGACGTTGACTGAGGTAGGCGACAGTCACCCCTCGGATCTGGTGATGGCCCATTCGGAGGCCGCCATAATCTCCGAGAGCGATGCCCAATCTGTTTATGGGGTCTGCCTGCTTAGCTTTTTCTTCTTCTTTTTTTCTTACTGAAAATCATCTTCTTTTGATTTTAAAAACACTAATTATATTTTTTATTTTAGTTTTCTAATAATAAAAAGTGTCACGCCATCGCGCCACCTCAGGGTCATTAGGCACATAAGGTGCCTCGTAGTATCGTTTGGAGAGAAAATGTAAAGTTGGCTATTTTTGTCCCCTAAGTGAGTTTGTGTTTTTTTTCCTGGGATATCTGAAAAGTGGGGCCATTTTTGTCTGTTGGGAATACATGTGTGATCTGTTTTGGGATTTGGCCAATGTAGTTGGGTGTCAAGAGTCTTTTACAGAGCAAGTGTAGAAGATATAGTATGATAAGTCTGGTGATGTATGAGTACCACCCAAAGTGTGTACATGTGTGCTTGTGAGATGCAAGTTCAGATAACCCAGGCTCATGCAGTGGAACACATGGGCATCTGATCATGTCCCTGTTGCTTCCCGCTACTCCTCTATCGGTGCCTTGTATTTAAATATCTTTTATTGCTTAAGAGAATGGGGCTGCTTCAGTTAGTTACGCGCAACATTCTGAAATAAACTCCAATTACTTGTTCTTCGTCTGGCTAATAACACAATAAGGTACAACTAGAAATTCTCATATGTCCATTATGAGCAGGCCAACCAGTCACAGAGGATTCAGCTCATTGGAGTGTAGGAAGAATTTTCAACTCCTCTTGTTCTTGGGTGTTTTGACTTCGGATCAAAACTATCAATCGGCTTTTAACAAGATCCTATCAGGTTCATCGCCTTGTTTGACAGAGAGTGAACCCCAGATTGTTTTATTTTAAGAGTTACAAAAGACGAACCTTTACAGCATTGGGGCACAATATAAGATGGGGACTGTCTCCACTCACAATCTGAGTCTGTTTTCACAACTGTATGTGAGGATAAAGTGATGCCAGACATTTAGGGAACTTCATTCATTGTTGAATTGAATTGTCGATGAACAATTACAAGCCTCCTCCTATCATTATTTCAGAGTTAAATTATTTGTTTTATTTTCATTGACCCTATGTATTTTTCTTGCATCTTAGCTGTTCCAATTGGGTAACCTTGTATGCGCGATTAACCTGTCTTTGCAGTGCACGAACTTCTTGGTCTTAAAGGGTCGAACTTCCAAAGCTTGTACCATTTCACAGTGGGAGGCCCAGTTCTTGACAAGAGAATAATGAGCTTACCAGCTTATCCTGGACCCAAGATAGATGCATAATTGTGTCTACGTGAACTCTCAACAAGATTCCAAGGATCCATCTGGACAAGTTTTATCGATGTGCAAGGTATATGAAAATTGTTTTCGTTTGTATTACCATATTCTAGACTAGGCTTACACCGAGTCCTTTCATGTACATAGGCATCTCCATGAGCATAGTTATTTGTATGTAATTGGATTAGCTAAGAGACAGCTATGAATCCAGCTAAAGGGGAATTAAAGACATTGACAGAAAGATACAAAATCAGAGATACACGGTCATTGTCATATTTTGTGTGCAGCTACTTGTCTGTTGTTAGTGTCGTGACCTGGTTTCTCAGGCTACTTGCTAACTTTCATACTGAGCCTCGTGTTTCTCATGAAGTCCAGTCGCCCTAAGGGACACCAAAGGATGATTTGTGGAGTCTCTTCCCTCTTAATCTATTATTGAAAGATCTCAGCTTCTTAAGCTCTTCGCATGTTCTTCGGTCCAAGGGGACTTTTGTAATCCCTGACCTTTCCCTCACCTCTGGTGGCTCACATGAGCCGAAGTTGACTTCACACAGATGTGACCCCTTTTTAAATCCCGTTTATTGATATGGGTTTCCTGTGATAGTTTATTGGGAGGAGGAAGCATTCGCAGACTTTAAACTTACTGCCCATTGTCTTTCTAGTCTCATTTCTGTGATCCAATGAGTTATGGAACCTGAAGAGAGAAACAGTATATAGACTAAAGAACTCTCGGAGCTAGCACAGGTCGGGACTTGAACCCTGGCAACAGAACAAGACTCGCGGCGGCTCTCAGAAACATTATAGATCAAGAGGATTGAAATAGAAGAAGAAGGAAATAAACCTCGGAGCTACCGGTGTGTGACTTGCCAGATGCTTTCCTGCGTCCCTGCGTCGAAATGAACTGGACTCTGGAATTGGAGTAGCCTCTTCTTGATAAATTTTTATTATAGGTTCGTCAGGTCGAGTTGTATCAGTCTTTGGTAAGAGACCATGAGTTGCATCAAGCTTTCTTGGTGTTGCTACATGAGTATGCAGATTCCTAGTATAGTCCTCAAACACAATAATCTGTCGGACTGGAACATGTCACACGTGATAATGCTGGACTCAACATCCTTTGAGGCCATGGTCGATTCGTTTTTCTATAAACTGTGATGTGCGTCTGTCTTGGTCCATTTGTTTATTACAACCAACTACAATGTGCCAATGTGGATCTGTATAATGAGCTTTTTCCTGCTATACGCCCATGTGATTCTTGCTTGCTATGATCCAGATCTGATGATCCTGGAGGGATGGCTATCTCCTTTGAAATCTGCAGAACATACTCGGGAGTTATCCCTGTGATTCGGATATTAATATCGGATTTGACACATTCGAATCAAGTGCTCGACTACTTAATTAACCCTTTTTTCACTCTCGCGTTCGAGCGTAAAGCGCGACGAACCTGCCTGACTTGAATCCGTCGATGATCCTGTCTCGGTTTTAGTACATCTCACTCAAAACATCATATGAGGGAGGTGTCTCAACTTGCAGACAGACCTTCTTTTATATTTCTCACTCAACTCCCTCAATAATTGTATGATTACAGTATTTCGTGCCTAGTGTTGGCCAAACCAATCTGAAGCCACACCCCCTTCGGTGGACAAAGCAACCGCGTGCATCGCCAGGCCCTCCTAATCACCGTCCGTCTTCCATCCGACGGCCGAGGATGCCCCCTCACTCTCTCTCAATATCCTAATCAAAGTCAACATTCCCAGATCGTATCTGGAAGTTATTTGGTTCCTTGATCCGATCCGTTAGGCACCATGGAGAAGGAAAAGGTAAGCTCATCGGGCGGTCGGTATTATCTGATCTGGTCAAAGTTATTTGATGATGCCTATGAAACGTAAACTCCCTGGAAAGTTGACCAACATACTGCACGTGGTCTTTGCCCCAAAAAATACTGATAAATCTGCTCAGAACCCGCTCAATTTTAACACCTTTGCGTAGTGGCCTCAGAACTTTCAAAAATTATAAACTGTCCCCCGAGTGTGGCCAAAAGTTATAAATTACCCCCTAAACTTCGGTCTTTGTTGCAACCCTTAGTTTTTCCATCTATGTAGCCATTAAGTGTAACCTGAAATGAATTAATCTCTATTACACGGTTAATAAAGCCAAGAAAGTAGAGAGCGACGCATCGTATATGAAGTTGAGAAAATCTAATAGAGGTTTTTTTTTTATCATGGAAAACAAGTTAGTCCGATAACGGCTATACGGACGGAAAAAGCACGTGGGTTGAGATGCAAAGGTGACAAAGTTCAGGGCTTAATTTGCAACTTTTCATAATTTGGAGATTATTGTCCCGCGTTTGCCAAAGAAGGGGAGTTTTAAGCAATCATCCCTAAAATTATTGCGATAAATCTATATATATTGAGTATATTCCATGAAAGGTTGAGTGTGGGGAAACAAGAGAGCAACTAGCTGTCCAGCTATATGAATTTGCAGTGCAATGAAGCATGGGTGGGTCATCTTTGCGAGATTCCCACTTCATGCTAAAATTTCAAAAAAGAAAAGAACAGAAAAATTGTATCCGAGGTTGGATCTACGTTGTCTCTATTGACCAAAAGAAATTTACGACATAGGAAGTAAATAATAACGCTCCACGGAGATGCAGAAGTTTCCGAAAGTACAATGGCTTTTTAATCGGAAAATTGTTCTTTTAAATCGAACCATCTTGATCGAGTGTCTGAGCGATCAAATAAAAAGAATTCCTAGATTACTCGTAAGTGCAGAGACACGTGTCGTGAGGTTAAAACTGTTAGCGAGAGCGAATTTTTTTACCCCCGTCAGTGTAGAATTTTGTTTTCCATTTTCCAGGTGTCATGCAACCCTAGATTGTAAAGATCAATGAACATGGAAAAGCAATTCCTGTATATTGCCATTAATTTAATAAGCTACAAAAAAATAATATACCGACCATTCTATTGTCGGACATTTCGACATTTCCTTCCACGAGGGCACGCAAAAATTAAATTCATGTCCAAAATCTGAGGTTGCAACATGCACGTAAATCGCACGTTAAATCAATACCAGGAAGCCAAGCATGCACGAGACCACCTCTCGAATTCTCTTCTATATAATCTCCTTGGGTTCCATGAGAGTTTCCGCAAATCAAAAAGTTTAGTAGTATCAACTTCCTAGCCTTCCATACAATTTCAGCTCCTGCAAAAGCAAGCTTCTCCATCATCAACAGCCATGGCAAAGCTGAGTCTTCTGTTGCTACTCTTCTCCCTCGTTTGCGTCTCGACCTCGGTCGCCCCAGTGCTCGCGAGGCGGTCGCGCTCCCGTGCCTATATAGAGATGTCGTGCCGCGCGACCCGGTACCCTGATCTATGCATCCAGTGCCTCTCCGGCTACGCCAACGGCTCCATCCAGAGCCCGCAACAGCTCGCCCAAGCCGCCCTCGCCGTGAGCCTCTACAAGGCCACGTACACGAGGGCCTACATGGTCAAAGTGGCCAGGGACCTCAAGGCGATGAATGCCCACGACTACCAGGCCGTCAAGGACTGCATGGACCAGATCGACAACGGCATCGACCAGCTCACACAGTCGATCCGGGAGCTGCGGCGGCTCGGCCAAGAGACCGTGGGCGACGACTTGTACTGGCACATCAGCAACATGGAGTCTTGGGTGGGCGCCGCCCTCACTGACGCCACGACCTGCCTCAACGAGTTCCCGGGGAGCCGGATGGGCAAGACCAAGGCCGTGCTCAAGGGGAAGGTCCTGAACGTGGCCATGGCCACCAGCAATGCCCTGGCCTTGTTCCACAGATTCGCGGCCAAATACGGGGCTCGAGCCGCCACGAAGCCGTGAGGGCTTAACTAAAAAGATAAAGAAGTGTTTTGAGCATCAAGGGTTCGTTTATTTTTTCAATCTTTTTTTACTCATCATATGTTGTGGGGTTATCGCTTGTCATAAAAAATTGTACATCAAACAGATCGTATGAACTCTCTTGCAAGGCATGTGAATATATGTCGGGTTTTGTCCTCCACTTTGCATGGAATATAAAGCATGGATATATTGAAATAGAGTCAATCCATAGTTCCATACTCTTTCCTACAGGAGAAATACTTAGGGTGGTCAGACGAGTTAGTTTTTTCTTCAGTCATTCATGAGATTTGGAAATACTTAGGGTTAGATTGTAAGCCGCTAATAACCTTAGGCGGTAAGTCCAGGATCACCATAACTAGAAATAGAACGCTGTAAAAAGAAAAACAAGAGTTTGCGCACCTGTTTTGGAATCCATCGTCCTTTAAGCGGAATAACGATGATCCGAGCACCAGATCTTCTCATCTATACCCTCCGTATGACTTGCCTAATGAGTTACACCTTAGTTTCTCTCGAATCCTTCTGAGAGAGTTTTCTGAATCGTTAGAGTTAGAGGAGAGATTGGAGCGCTATTTATAGAGTTTTCAGCTGGGCCCTCTCATCACGGGCCGGGCCGAACTCTGCCCACACTAGCCAGGCCCATATATGACTGGTTAAGAATCATTATATCTTACCTTATTAGACCAACCCCGTAAACGGTAAATTCATCCCGTAAAACGGTAATTATAATCTCAATTAATAAAAGCCCACATTAGGAAAATCTTACATTCTCCCACTTGGGTGAATATTAATTGAAACTGTATTGTATATGCGTATCTCTATGCCGGTCTAGAGATTATTCTTAACAGTCAATCCGATCCCATAAAGTCTCAAACACAGAATCATAGCAGTAACTGCATCTGCAGACACAGAGCCATCAATGGTCACAAGTGCTTTTAACTCTACTGATATGAATTCAATATGGTAGTGTGGCAATTGGACAACACCTCACAAAATAGTGATACCTTTATGTGTCATCCCTTTGTCAGTCACCATTCTCTCTCCTTTATATGTCACGAAACCTGAGGTGCTACAAGAGAATATCATTTATCGTTTCAATAAACCCACATATGTCTTACCTTTATAATTAACTTTACTTTATGTGTAACAAGACATATTAATACGGCTAATAACCAAATGCCCATAGCCATTACTCAAGGTTTACAGACACCTAAAGATTTTCATCAATTATATATATTCAAAATGTTACGAAACGTAACAAACACAAATGTAATCGTTATTAGAGCAAAACAAAATAGCTCCCACTAAACAACAACATCCAATTATGCCTCTAAGCCCATGCTAATGACATGTCGTTCAAATACACAAGGACGAAGACCTTTAGTCGGTGGGTCTGCAACCATGTCATCTGTAGAAATATGCTCTACTGCAATGTCACCTTTCTGCACAGATTCCTTTATGGTCAAAAACTTGACCTCCATGTGCTTAGACCCCTTAAGACCTCTGTTGTTGTTAATAAACAACACTGCAAAGTTATTGTCACAGTATAACTGTATGGGCCTATCAACAAAATCAAATACGGTCAACTCCCTAATGAGGTTCCAGAGCCAAGTAGCCTGAGTAGCAGCCGAAAAACATGCTATAAACTTCGCCTGCATGGTAGAGGATGATATCGATTTCCATTTATCACTTTTCCATGATACCGCACCGCCTGCCAACATAAATATGTATCATGTTGTTGACTTCTTGCCATCTTGACAGCCCTAGCTACAGGTTTTGAACATGTTTGTAAGTCATCATATAGTCTTTTGTTTTCTTTAAGTACCTCCAAACTTTCTTGGCAGCAACCCAGTGATCGTGTCCTAGATTTGATTGATATCTGTCTAGAAGTCCTGTTGCAAAAGCAATATCTGGTCTAGTGCAAACTTGAGCATACATGATATTGCCAAGTGCACTAGCATAAGGTACATTCTTCATTTGGGATTTCTCAATATCTGAATGAGGACACTGTGAAAGACTCAATTTATCACGTTTATAGACAGGAGCAATTCCTAGCTTGCAATGCTGCATATTAAATCTTTCCAGAATATGATCAATATATGCCTTTTGAGATAAACCCAACACATGGCGGGAACGGTCCTTATGGATTTCAATGCCAAGGACAAAAGACGCATCACCAAGGTTCTTCATGTCAAAGTTCTTTGACAACATCCGCTTTGTCTCATGCAGTAATTCAATATCATTGCTCGCAAGCAAGATGTCGTCCACATAAAGAATGAGAAAAATAAATTTTCTCCCACTGACCTTGCAGTATATACACTGATCCACTCTGTTCTCGACAAAACAGAATGAAGTGACAACACTACAAAACTTCAAATACCATTGTCTGGAAGCTTGCTTGAGGCCATAAATAGACTTCACTTGAATGATCAGCTGCAAAACCTTCGGGTTGTACCATATAAACTTCCTCATTAAGATCTCTATTCAGAAAGGCAGTTTTAACATTCACCTGGTGTAATTCCATATCAAAATAAGCTACTAATGCCATGATCACTTTGAAAGAATCTTTAGAAGAGACCGGAGAAAAAGTTGCTTCATATTCTATCCCTTCTCTTTGAGCGAAACCTTTGGCTAGCAGTCTGGCTTTAAACTTTTCTATATTTCCTTTGGAGTCCCTTTTTTGTCTTATACACCCATTTACAACCGATTTCCTTGTGACCCTCAGGCAATTCGACAAGCTCCTAAACACCATTATGTATCATAGACTGCATCTCATCTTTCATCGCATCCAACCACAGATTTGATTGAGGACAAGAAACAGCATCTGTATAAGTAACTGGATCAACCACACAGCCGATATCGTAGTCCTGTTCTCCCATATAGACTATATAGTCTGGTGGAATAGCTGATCGTCTCTGCCTGATAGATCTCCTAAGTGGAGCTACTTCAGCTTGATCCTGCAACTGTGGGGCTTGATTAACTTCATCAGGAACTATTTCAACAATAGAATCCTAAAACCCAACAAGCTCAGTCTGTGGTATGGGAGGCTCCATAATCGTCTATATTGGCAGAGAAAACGATATAGTAGTCCCAACCGTACTATTATCTTCAATAGTCTTTGAGCAGCTACCCTTTTCGGCCACATCAAATTCTAGAAACTTCGCTGTCTGTGATTCCACAATTCTTGTGCCTCTATTAGGGTTATAAAATCGATATCCCTTCGAATGATTTGGATAAGACACGAAGTAGCACTGAGTGGTTCTAGAGTCCAACTTACTTAATGTTGGATCATATAACTTCACTTCTGCAGGACAACCCCAAACTTTTAGATGGTTTAAGTTGGATTTACATCCAGTCCGTAACTCAAAAGGAGTCAATGGAACAGCTTTGGTGGGAACCTGGTTCAAAACATAAAGGGCTATTTTCAAAGCCCCACCCCATAGAAAAATAGGCAAGTTAGTTCTACTAATCATACTCCTCATCATATCCATAAGGGTGCAATTACGCCTTTCGACCACACCATTCTGTTCAGGACTCCCAAGCATAGTAAACTGAGCTACTATCCCAAAATCCTCTAAGTATTTGGTAAATGGCCCTTTAAGCTGTCCAACATCCCCATGCCCGCCATAATACTCACCACCTCGGTCAGATCTGACAACCTTTATGACTTTTCCCAACTGTTTCTCGACTTCAGTCTGAAATATCTTGAACTTGTCAAGAGACTCAGACTTCTCCTTAATCAAGTATAGATAACCATATCAGGAATAGACATCGATAAAAGTAATGAAATAAAAATTTCTACACAAGGTTGCAGTATAGGGTCCACTGATATCAGTGTGAATGACCTCCAACAAGTCAGAAGCACGGACTGCAGATTTCTTCTTTATCTTAGTCATCTTACCTCTACAGCAGTCTACGCAAGTTTCTAGGTCACTTTCAAGAGTAGGCAAGATGTCGACCTTTATCAGCCTTTTCACTCTTTCCCTAGAAATGTGACCAAGACATTTATGCCACAATGCGTAAGACTGTTCCTTAGGTAGAGTTCTTTTGGAGATAATCTTTTCGGTTGTATAAGCAATGTATATATCATTGGGAGTTAAGCACAATCTGTACAATCCATTGGACATATTGCAGAACCCAACCATGTTTGAATTAAAGAACATAGAAACCACACCATTCTTTATTTCAAAAGAGTAACCACACATGTCCAAAGATGATACGGAAACTAAGTTCCGTTTAAAAGAAGGTACATAAAAAGTGTTCCTTAACATCAAATTAAAACCAGATTCTAAAATCAAAATGACATCTCCCACGAACTCAACGTCGATTTTGCTGTTATCTCCTACTGCGAGCTTTGATTCATCCTGATTTGGCTTCCTCTGGTTTATGAATCCATGTATGGTAAACGCAACATGATTAGTTGCACCACTATCTGGCCACCATGAACTGGATGGGGCCTCTGATAGGTTGGATTCACAAACAAATGCCAAAGAATCAATATATGCATGCCCACGTTTAGACAGCCAATTCTTATATTTGACGCAGTCCTTCTTTATGTGACCTCTCTTCTTACAAAAGAAGTAGCGGTCACCATCCTTCTTGAAGGATGCTTTCTTACGATCCAAATTGCCAGAAAGACCAGTGGTCAGATGAGTTCCTCTACGAGTATAAAATTTAAACCCCTTACCTTTCTTAATACCAGAACTAGAGGCAATTAGGGCAAAATGCCCTCCATCCTTTTTCAGTTTTTCTTCCTCTGCCACCACCTTAGCTATCAGATCGTTGATAGACCAGGTCTCATCCTGTGTGTTGAAACTGGTCTTGATCATCCCAAATTCAGGGGGAAGGGTGTTCAAGGCTTGATGTACCATAATTGCATCAAGAATTACTATATCGAGAGCCTTAAGTTTTGTTTGCAAGTCCAACATTCTCATAATATAATCCCTAACTCCTCCTACACCCATATACTTCATGTTAAAAAGTACTTGGACGAGTGTCCCAACCTTAGCAATGGATGATACTTGGTTTCTGGCCATTAAGGCTTCCATCATTTCTTTCGCGGTGCAGTCAATTGGCAAGCTACTCTTTAAATGTTCATGTATAGATCGCTTCATGGATAACAAGAAGATCCTATTACTCTTTTCCCAGGTGGCAAAACGTGCCATCTCGGGTCCTATTATGGTCTCAGCGAGATCAGCTGGCTTATCTTCATAAAAAGCCACATGAACATCTGGCAGCTCCATAGCAAACAGAAAATCATCTTTCCATTTCTTAAAATTTGAACCATTAAGAACCTCAATCATAATGGAGTTTCCGTTCACAGAGAAGGTGACTGAAAAGACAAGCAATGTGTGTAATCAGCATTAAGTGAGCACTGTGTAACTTGAAAACCGTATAAGTACAAATATTGAGAGTTACATGCACCATCATACAATCCCCTTTGGGCAGAATATATAATGTGCAGTTTTAAACTCTTTACATGACAGCGGTTATCAGAATATATTCCAATATTCTTGAATCACCACCTTTGGGTGTATGAACCACTAGGATTAGTCACTTCCCAAACATATGCTATACATGTATCCCTCTACAATTAATACACAATCACCTCCTTTGGGAGTATGATCACGTATTAGATCAGGAGATATCCCGCCACAATATGAGACCGATATTTCTTAAACTCAATCAAGTGTGCCACTTTGTCGATCATGACTCAATTGAATCTTTAAACTCTCTCATACCAGGGATATTAACTTTATGTCTCACCTCCATCATATACATGTAATTTTAGACTTGAAGATATGGGCAGTTGTCTTAAAAAATCACATACGATGCTGATGACATTGCTTCATTCATTGATGCATGTTAAAAATTTATACATGCCCGCACTTAATAGTACTCTACACAACCTGATTTGTGGTCATATACATATGAGCTAACCTTAGTATTTCCAAAATCATAAGGAAATACAAGAAAAATGCCCAAACATACCCTAAAAGTACACGTATATAAGATTTTTATACATTTTTTATATTTAAAAGCCTCAAATATTTAAAATAACTATACCACCATGTAGAGAATCTTCATACGAGCACACCGGTACCAAGAATGTTCAAAACGGAGTTCATATGAGCTCTCACGGCCCATTTGAAGTTTAGGCGCTCGCGATCCGATCAATGACTGGTCCGACCGGTTTGACAGGTCCGGTACAGGCCGGTCCGACCGGGGTGACCGGTTGAATGGGTCAACGGTCAACGGCCTGATCGGATCCGGTTGAACCGGTCAACGGTCAACCCGGGTCAGGTTGACCCGGTCAACTCGGGTCGGGTCGGTCAACGGTCCCGGATCAAAATCGGGTTGGGTCGACCTGACTCGCCCGATGACATCACCTGGTCACATGGCGCAATAGATGCGCGCCACTTGGCGCACTTGGATGCGCGCCACCACACCAACATGTATCGCGCTGTTTCACGCGGCGCTGACACGTGGCAGCCACGCGTTACGAGCGTGGCTTATGGCTTGCCGCCTCTCACACGCGTGTACCCCAAGCGCCTAAGGCGGTAGTACGCACCGCACGCGTGGTAGCGCGTGGCACGCATGGAAACAACGCGCCGACGCCCCCAGCGGTTTGTGGCTCGCGTGGAGGCTCGTTCCGCCTCCTCTGGAGGTGCGCCACCTATCAAAACGCTCGTATCGACGAGCACAACCCAAATATGTGATCAAAATCAATTTTCTTCTGATAAATTTTCCAAAAATGGGCAAAAACCAAAAGCTCTAGATCCAAACTATGGATAGCTCTGATACCACATGTAAGCCGCTAATAATCTTAGGCGGTAAGCCTAGGATCACCATATCTAGAAATAGAACACTGTAAGGAGAAAAATAAGAGTTTGTGCACCTGTTTTGGAATCCATCGTCCTTTAAGCGGAATAACGATGATCCGAGCACCAGATCTTCTCCTCTATACCCTCAGTATGACTGGCCTGATGAATTACACCTTAGTTTCTCTCGAATCCTTCTAAGAGAGTTTTCTGAATCGTTAGAGTTAGAGGAGGGACTGAAGCGCTATTTATAGAGTTTTCAGCTGGGCCCTCTCATCACGGGCCGGGCCGAACTCGACCCACACTAGCTAGGCCCATATATGACTGGTTAAGAATCCTTATATCTTACCTTATTAGACCAATCCCGTAAACGGTAAATTAATCCCGTAAAACGGCAATTACAATCTCAATTAATAAAGCCCACATTAAGAAAACCTTACATAGATGAGTTGGATTAATCGCCAGATCATAAGAATATTGCATTGACCTTACAGATAAGGTGAAACGTGAGCCGAAATTCAGGAGGATCAGGTGAAAGACTTAAACACGAGGTCGGTCGTCTTCAAGAGTATGCGAAATCGAATCTGTGTCGTGTGCCTAATCCACTCATATAAAAGTTCATTTAAATCAGTAAGCCGAGCCGAATTTATGCAAAGCTTCCCAATTTATGTTTCATTTTTGTGCAAACCATTATTTTTCAGCTAGATGGCTTCTAATAAAAGTGGCTTGCGTGATTACAATTTAGAGAAAACTATGTCTCACTTGTTCCCCCATGATGTGTTTCAGATGCACACATGAATATCCGTTCGTGGTTCGCTTTCATGCTTTTTATATTGTATCGAGAAATATATATTTTTTGTCTTGCAACTTTTCCCCTCATTGCATATTCAAGACTCAAACATGTGAGAAAGCTTGCTAGCTAGGGCAACTAGCACTTGCCCTAAGCATATATTAAGGCAAGTACGATGAGCTTCTCCCATATTTCAAGCGAAAGTAACACTACACTCTCAACCAGTTAAAGCAATACGTATGGACTAATCATAAATTTTGGTCATCGTGCTTCGTCTCAACGTACTTCATCTCTCAAGATAAATTTGGTCCTTAACCTAATCTTTCATCTCGTCGGATAAATTTCTGCCCAAATACTGAGGAAAATGTTGACTAAGCATCAAGAAAATGAACCTGTGGCATCGACATGGATTAGAAATTTAAAGTTTGAGGGTAACTATTGTTAGGAAACACGTGTGAGTTGTGTTAGAGAAGTCTCACATCGGAGAATTAATGTGGTGTAGAGCAGTTAATATATCTAAATTAGCCTATAACTCATTGGCTTAAGTTTTGAGTGAAGGTGGATCCAATTGGATATGTTGACGGGTTTGGACTTGGGCTCCCTCTTAGCGATCTCCCCGGGTGAAGGTATTGGACTTCTGCTGCGCGCTCCTAACAAATGGTTCTTCAATGTTTATTTTATTGTTAAACGCAAATCTAATCTTAATCTAAGATTTAATCGGCATTGACACTTGAAAATTTGATGAAAAGACCCTTGCCCAAGCAGTCGATAACTTTCCCCATATGTTTCTTTTTTTTTCTTTTAATTCCACAATCAAGAACTATATTTATTCGAGCTGATTTTCGTCCAATGAGCTCAAACTCGTGACGTACTTTAACAACTACGAAGGCAATGTGGGTTGGAGCATGAACTGAGATAATCGTTTCACAGCAAATGCAATATCAAGTCTTCCTTAGAAGTTAGAACCAAGCATGTTGATTCAAGTGAGAATGTCCTGGATGTACCTGTGCCGGGCATAACTTCGGAGCCCAGAAAATGGCGCAAATCCCCAAGGTCCTTAAGTGAGAGACGGCCCGAAAGAACTTAGACTAAATGATTGATGGAGGAATTTTTGTTGCCTGTGAAAGATCAGATCTTGTAGCCTTCCCCTTCAAGATAGTGCCCGTGAAGAAATGGATTGTTACCTCCAGCTGACGAAGGGACCATCCATGTGTGACGGCAAGAGAAAGGACGATTCTGATGGTGGTAGGTTTAATGAAGGTTTAAACAGAGAACTGAAAGAGTCATGGTAGTCAATGCCGGGCCTCTGATGATCCTTTAGCAACAAGTCTTGCTTTATAGCGACCGCTGCCTACATCTACACAAAAAGCCCTTTGGCAACTGACTATACTGTGATGGGATGGATGATGGACTAGCTCCCCAGGTTCCATTACGGAGTAGGGCGGTGAATTCGTCGGACATGGCAGTGCACCAATGCGAGTCTTTGAGAGCTTGAGAAACACAAGTTGGTACAACGAAATCTGGAACGGGATGTTTTAGCACTGCACAAGATTTGTAGAGGCTTTAAAATGTACACTCTTTGATCTGGTGATCATTGGATGAATTCGTTTAGCAGGAGGTCTATCGTTGACTGTGGTTCAAGGTTGAGTGAGTGAAGGAGTGGAGGACACTGGTAAAGAAGGAGCCTCAAAGGTTTGCGGGTTCCAAGAATGGAGGCTCGTCCAATAGAGACTATAGCAACAGCAAACACTGAAGGGAAGACGATGACTTAGGCACTGTCTTCACCCACAACAATGGGTGATTGAAGCAAACCACACGCACTAAAACTCGGCGACATTCACCGCTTCTTCGACCCACGTACATGGCCAAGTGGCCCTTAGGCGCTGTCTTCGCCGCCGGTCTTTCCTCAATCGGGTCTTGACCCACGGGCATGTAACCAGAACCGATGGGCTTGCCAAAGCATAAGAACTGGGTCCTCTTGCTTGTCAGGCAGCGACACCAGAAAAGGAGCTTCGAAATGGTATTGGTCATGCATGGCCCCGATGGCGATGTGTCGAGGCGGCAGTAGTCTCGAGAGGGGCGTCGGGCCCGTGACCCACTGGGAGACCCCGAAGAGGTGCTTCTTGATGCTGAATCCTCGTCTTGGTATTCCTCATGATCATGAATGCAAGAAAAAGCGGAACGAAAGTGTAGGGTTCTTCGAACGAACGAGAGAGTTTAACAAGCGGAGGAGTGGATGTGATTGAGAGAAGGGCCATGGGTCGGCGACTGACATGGCGAGGCGGAAGGCGGTGAGGGAGGATTCGGAGAGAGAGGTGGGAATTTTGGACATGGCTTTCTTGATGATGATATTGAAGAAGTGACGGTGCTGAGATTGTGTTATATGGCTGTTATTTTGTGAGGGAAGAGTTGGTGGAGCATCATCAACCGTTAAGCAAGCTCCTCCCCTAGGGTTTCTCTCTCTCCCTCCCCCTTTCTTCCCCCATTTCCTGTTCTCCATTTTGGTTCTTTTTTTATTTCTCTTTTTTCTATCTAGACTTCTTCGTCGATTTCGTGGATGACGTGATCGACATTCTCCACTTAAGTGAGCTTTGAAAATCGAAGCGAGAGTGTCTTGAAAGAATCTGCTCTTTCCGATTCTGCTCGTTGCTCCGCGACTCCTGGTGCTTGCTCCAGATAGTAGAACACTCCACAAGTTTTCGAGGTTTCTGTTGTTTTTCAATAGTCGGCTATCTGAAAGTGATTTTGTGATCAACTGCTATCTTTTGTAGGGGTGAGCATGGTTCCGGGGTAGAACCGGGAACTTGGAACCGGAACCTGTGGGAACCGGTCCGGTTCCAGGTTCTAGGTTCCAAGGTATGTAGGGTAGGTTCTAAGTTCTAAAAATTAAGGAACCTGTTTCAACGGGTAGGTTCCAGGTTCCATTACCTCGAACTTGAAACCTAGAACTTGGAACATGGACTCTAGATCCTAAAATAATTTTTTGTGTTTTTTTGGTATATGTCTTCACATGATCTTACAATGTTCTATGGCGTTCGAAAATGAGTGTATAATCTGGAGCCAACAAATTTTTAGATTTCAGGTTTCAAAAAATGAGGAACCTGTTCCAACTGGTTGGTTTCAAGTTCTAAATGTAACATATACGGAACTTGAAACCGCTCACCTCTACTTCCCCTCAGTGGTTGTAGCGTTCACTCTCATTTTGCTTAACTAAAAATGAAAACAGAAAAGAAATTGGCAGGTTCCCAGGTACCTTGGAACCGACCCTAGAACCTATGACAAGGTAGGTTCCAGGTTTCAAGGTATGACGGGTAGGTTCTAGGTTCCAAAAAATGAGGAACCGATTCCGATGGGTAGGTTCCAAGTTTCAGGTGGAACCTGTAAGGAACCTGGAACCTCTCACTCATAATCTTTTGTAGCCCTTCTCTCCCGATCTAGCTCTAGATCTAGATTTTGGGTGCTCTTTTATCCCGATCTAGAGATAGATCTGGGATTTACAAGACGTTTTCTGTGTTCTTTCAACCTATTTGTGTTGTTGTGGTTTTTATACGGTGATGGTGCTGGGGACGCCGAACTTAGGCTTGCACCGCCTTTTGGCAAAACCGTACTTTTTGGAGAGGAATTTCTCGGCGTGTGCTCATCACTGATGATGATGCAAGATTCGGTGATCGGCCGCCGTTTGAGCCTTGATGCTATTAGATCCTCTTTGTGGAATGGGCTAGTCTCTCCAAGCAGTGCCAAGTTGATTCATTTTTCAGATTTTCTTGTTTTACTTGCTTTGTGAGATTTGCATCTTTGTCCCAAAGTTATGTACTCTTTTTTCATATGAAATGAAGATTTTCGTTTCGACCAAAAAAAAATGTGGGGGTCATGAGGGGACTATTTATATAGGCAAAGATATCTATAAATACAAAACCAGAGAGAAAATTGTCTAACAAGTCCTAAATTTATTGTAATTTTGTTAATTCAGTCCTAAAATTTTTTAATTTTACAATTGAGTTATAACATTTTCAAGTTTTGCCAATTGAGTCCATTTGGTAAATGTTGGTCAGAAATGACTGACGTGGACGTCGGCCGTCCTATGTGGCATGCCGGAATTGACATGCACAATTTTTTTAGTAATTTTTATTCTATTGATTTCTTTTTTTTCCTTTTTATTATTTTCTTCAGTATTCCTGGACATTTTTTTTCCCTTCTTCCTCCGCCGGCCATCGACAAGCTTGGCGATGGTTGGTGAAGGTTGCCGGCCTCTGGCAAGGGCAACCCTTGCTATGCTAGGCTCGGGCGTCCCTCGCTCGAGGCCAGCGAGGGTGGCCCTCCCCTGAGGCCGGCAACACCGAGCTCGTTGATGGCTAGTGGACGGTAGAAAGGAAGGAAAAAAGAAGAAAAAAAAAGCAAAAGGAAAAAAGAAAAAAAGAAGAAAAGAAAAGAAAAATAAAGATCGAACAAATTTTAATAATAATTGTTCAACATTAGTGCCGGCTGTGCCACGTAGGATGACCTCGCCAGAGGCCGGCGATCTTCACCAGCCAAAATTGGCTGGATAGACTTAATTGGCAAAACGTGAAAAAGTTTAAGACTCAATTGGCAAAATTAAAAAGTTTATGACTGAATTGATAAAAATGCAATAAATCTAGGACTTTTTGGACATTTTTTCCCAAAGTAATAAGAAACTACAAGATTATTTTGTACACAGTCAATGGAAAAGAAAGGAGAAGCGTCGTCCCTTAGGAAAAAGTAGTTCACGCGGAAAGTGGTAGAATTATTATGGAATTCGGTCCCCTTCAAGGATGTCGGGGAGAGACAGCTACATTCTCTTGGATCTAGTCACTAAAATTGGAATTTGGTATAGTCGAAAATCAAATTTAAGTTATGTTCACATTCTTTTGTGTGTGTGTGTGTGTGTGTGTGTGTGTGTGTGTGGGTATTATCGATCTTCAAGATGTGATGATTTATCCTGAAGATGTGGGTTTAGGCCTTGAGAAACAAGATGATAATTGATAACCTTAGCAACAAAAAACTTAATAAATATATGGATTCATATCCAAAATCAAAGTTATTTGACATTGTCATATTTGTTGGGGTGTGGTTCATACTCCCCTACGATAGGAAAGCACGTGGGTCCCGCTTCACGCTGAGCTGGTGGGGGTCCGGGGGAGCCGCCTCGGCGAGGGTCTCAAGGGGGCAGCGCCCCCTGCACACCAGAGGGTTTTTACGATTTAAGCCCGTAAATTTTTATTAGTAGTTTGGGCTTGGGCTCATGAATAGCTACTGGTATATATACTCTTTTTCGCTTGTAATTGAGCGATGTAATGAGAGGTATGAGGTGCTAATTGTAGTTGAATCCTCTCTATTTCTCTTTCTTGCGTCTCGATTTTTCTTTCTCGCTTTATGTTTTACTTCGACTTGATTGTGCGCCGAATCTTAGCAATATTAGTAACATTAAATTTTCAAAAGGCCGATACTTCATCTTTCGAAAGATTATCACGTATACATATTGATGCACGTCAAAAGGAGGAATAATAAGTACTCGAAAGTTGTTCAATATGTGAGAATATATTTCCAATTCGAGTGTTTTTGAACTTTACTCATTTGATCTCTTTTCATGATTCAGCGGTATCTAAGAAGGTAACTTTGAATACATTTCAATTATGCCAATTTAGTGCTAAAGCTTGTGATGATTTGTCAATTTAATCATAAATCTTTTAACATTTATCAATTTAGTCATTCCGGCCAATTTTGGTTAAAAATTGCTGACTTGGCGGTCTAGTCAGCGCTAGCTATTCTACGTGGCACGGTCGGCGCTAACGTTGACAACTTTTAAAATATTAAACTTTTTAAAATTTATTATTATTACTTTTTCTTTTTTTATTTTCTTCTCTTTTTTATTTTATTTTTCTTTTTAACCCTTCCCTGATCTGGGCGAGTGAGTTGGCCCTCCCCTATGGCCGACAGGGATTGGCTGATGACCTAGCCAACCTAAGGCTGGGAAAAAAAGAAAAAGGAAAAAAATGAAATAAAAACAAGAAGTTCATAAAAATTAAAAAGAATTATCCATTTCAGAGTCGGTCGTGTCACGTAGGACTTGGCATTGACTAAATCACCACGTCAACGATTTTCGATCAAAATTGGCCGAAATGGCTAAATTGGCAAATCATCAAAAGGTTAAGGACTAAATTTGCGAATCGTTTAAAAGATTTGGAATTAAATTGGCACAATTGAAAGTTTAGGACCGAATTGGCAGATCCTCAAAAGTTCTAGGACTGAATTAGCACAACTGAAAGTTTTGGGATTGGATAATTTTTCGTAAATAAAATAGAATCATAAAAAGATACTTTAAATCAAGTGTAATAGATTTAGGATTTTTTTGATAATTTTTTCCAAATAAAATAGAATCATAAGAAGATACTTTAAATCAACTAAACAATATTGTCCAAAAAAAATCATCTAAACAACAATCTGACCAAGGTCTTGTGGAATATTCTTTACAAAATATCTAGCAAATAATATATAATAATTTCTCGCCAAAATTGTTGAGAGAGTGCAGGGTCGGTCATACAAACAAGTAATATCCCAAAATTTAAGCATCAGACGATTCTTGCTTAACTTGGTTGCTTTCCTAACGTGAGGAAGTGATCTTTGGACTTGACAATTACTGGTGAGATGGATTCTCACCTTTAATGGCTAGGGACATAGAGCTGTTCAGAAAATCGCTTGCGACATAAATCGAATTAATGACCTCATAATCGATAGTTAACCTTTTTATCGTTAGGCCGCTTTAAGCGTCATTGGGATGATCTCGTAGTTCCTACTAGGTCGATCCATGGATTTTTTTAAAATGGTTTCGTTTGGGCAAAGTATGAAAATCGGTATAACACTTGTCATCCCACAATTACTTTGATATTGTTTTAGGATTGATGTTTCGTGAAGATTATACAAGAATAATAACTATTTTCAAATCAACTATGTGCATGACATCCCTTCAAGATTGCACCACTAAAGATGTCTTTCCAAAGAAAATCCACCACCAAAAGTCTTAAATAGAAGAGAGCAATTCGAAAAATGCTATATACTTCTCAAAAAGGATTATTCTAACGCGAAAAGAAGAATCCTTGAATGTGATTACTAGAGAGTAAATATTAAATCTATCTACAAAAATCCCAAAGATCTTCATCAAAACTCACAATCTACTTGTATCATCGTCGTCATCATCTATAGTTAATGCTCAAAGACTCCTAAACCTTCCTCGTTAGGTGCTTCTTCCAAGTGCTCCTCCTCCGGCCACAGTAACCGGCAGCCGCGACCCGGCTCTTCACCCTCTCAAACTCCGAAACCTCGCAAGGGATAGTGATTCCTCCTCCTCGGTGGCTAAACCCGAACTCCTCCTCGGCTTCTCTCAACAAGTCCCCGAACAGCGGGTGATTGAAGTAAACCACGGGCACTAGAACACGGCGAAGTTCGCCGCTTCTTCGACCCACGTACACAGCCAAGTGGCCCTTAGGCACCTTCATTGTCCCCGTGGGTCTTTGCCCGATCGGGTCTTGACCCACGAGCACGTCGCCCGACCTGGGCTTGCTAGAGCATAAAGACTCGGTCCTCTTGCTTGTCAGGCAGCGACACCAGGAGAGGAGCTTCGACAAGGGATTGATCGCGCATGGCCCTGGTGGGGATGTGCCGAGGCGGGAGTAACCTCCGGAGGGGCTTCGGGTCCGGCCGGTGATCCACTTGGAGACCCGGAAGACTTGCTTCTTGAGGCTGAGGCCTCTTGTCTTGTTATTCCCCATGATCATGACTACTAAAGAAACGAAATTTGACTGGATGAACACGAAAGAAAGCGGAAAGAAAGCGTAGGGTCCTTTGAACGCACGAGAGTTTTCAACAAGCGGAGGAGACGATGTGGTCAAGAGAAGGGCCACAGGTCGGCGACCGACATGGCAAGGCGGAAAGCGGTGAGGGAGGATTCGGAGAGAGAGGTGGGAATGTTGGACATGGCTTTCTTGATGATGGTAATGAAGAAAGGAGATGGTGTGACGGTGTTGAGATTGTGTTTTATAGCAGTTGTTCTGTGAGGGGGGAAGAGGCGCATTCAACAGGGGATCGTTTATATAGGGAAAGAAATCTGTAAAAAAATTGCAAAAAAAAAAAAAAAAACTTGACGTCATAAGTTGTACATTGTCAATGAAGAAAGAAAGGAGAAGCTTCGTCCCTTTGGAAAAAATGGAGTTCACGCGGAAAGTAGTACAAATCGTATGAAATCCGGTCCCTTTCGAGGATACCCGCAATAAAATTGTTCAAAAAATCTTAAATTTATTGCATTTTTTTTTTCAATTCAGTGGTAAGCCTTTTAATTTTGTCAATTAAATCCATCCGACCAATTTTGGTCTGAAATTGCTGACGTGGACGCCGACAATCCTACGTGGCACGATCGGCGCTGACGTATATAATTTTAATAATATTTTATATTTTTGTCAAAATCTAAAATGTATTTTTAATGTTTTTCTTTTATTTTCTTTCTTTGTTTTTAAATTAGATAAAAAAACTAAAAAAGAAAACCTAAAATTTTATTTAAAAAAAAAAAACAAAACTGTACAAGAAAAAGAGAGAATGGGGGAGTCGGCGCCCATTGTTGGAGGGGCTAGTGGAGGTCGTCAGCCCTCGCCAGGCCTCGTTGTCTCTAGGCGAGGGCCGAAGACCCTCTCTAGGCCCGAATCTTTGTTAGAATTGGCTCGACGGATAGTTGACCTAATACTGGTCTAAGGATGCTCGATTCAGAAGTAGAGACATTGAGAGAGAGAGAGAGAGAGAGAGAGAGAGAGAGAGAGAGAGAGAGAGAGAGGAGGAGGAGGAGGAAGGGAGGGATTGGGGAATTCGTTTGGCTGCTCAGCCTTCGGCGAGCGACTGGTTTCGACGGCCAGGGTCGGCGACTCTCGCTAGGCCCGAGCAAGCGCCGGCGTCGCCCCAATCTGGGCGCCCTCGCCAGCTAGCCTCTCCTGCAATGGGCGGCGGCGGCCCATTGGCGACCTGCCCATTCTCTCAATTTTTTTTTGCAGTTTTGTTTTTTTAAATAAAATTCCAGCTTTTTTAAAAGTTTTTTTAATCTAATCTAAAAATAAAGAAAGAAAATAAAAAAATAGATAAAAAATTTCGAAAAAAAATAAAATATTATTAAAAATTATTTACGTCAGCGCCAGTTGTACCACTTAGGACCGCTGCGTCCATGCCAGCGATTTTCGGCCAATTTTGGCCTGATAGACTCAATTGACAAAATTAAAAGGTTTAGGACTGAATTGACAAAAGTGTAATACATTTTTGGACTTTTTGGATAACTTTTCAATTTGAATATTTACATACTTTGTGGTGATATTGATTGATGTGCAAGATGTGATGATGATCTATCTTCGTAAAGGAATCAATAGATATGGGTTAATATCCAACATCCAAGTGATTCGACATTTTCATATTTAAGAAGATTCAAGTTTCAAAAGGCCGACAGCTCTTATTTCGAATGGTTGTCACATGTATACATATATACCCATCAAAAAAGAAGAAATAATGAATACTCGAAAGTTGTGCGATATTTGTGAATACATTTCGCAAGAGAAATTCGAGTGTTCTTAACCTTATGGCAGTATCTAATAAGGTCATTTTTAATTTCCTAAATTAGTATGATAAAGAAAGCATGGTTGAGTATTTAATTTGTTATTGCGTTCATGAACTCTAATGAGGATATCAATCATAGTGTTGCATTCTATGTTAGGTAAACGACTAGTTCATAAATACAAGAAAAAAAAAGTTTATAACAAGATAGTTTAAATCAACTAAACAAAATTATCCACACACACAAAAAAAAAAGCAACTAAACAAGAATCGACCTGGTATAAAGGACATTTTCTGATTTACCACCATTCAATTCTCATAGCATACCCCAACTATCTTCTAATTTCACTGCACTGCCAGTAGAGGTGGCAAATGAGTTTAGAACCCATATTTTAACTCAAATATAATTGTGCAAATCATAAATTGGTTCTCTTAAGTTTTAAAAATAAGATTAAGTGGGTTATAAATGGGTCACCTAACAAGTTTAAGTAGATCATAAACATGTCATTTTTTTTTAAAATTTTCTCATTTGTATAATTTTTTTATTTTATTTCTTTTCCATTTTTTTCTGCGAAATCTGGTGAGGGTCGGCTGACCCTCGTTGGCCGAAGTCCTCGCCAGATTAGGAGAGGGTCGGGCTCTTGCTGGACTTAGAAGAAAAAAAGAAAGAAAAGAAAACAGAAAAAATAAAAATAAAATCAAATTTTTAAATAAAAAAATTACAAAAGTTGTCCATAGTGCTTTAGCAATATAATTTTTTTAGAACTTTATAAAAAATAACTTTTTCTATATTGGGTTAATGTGAAAGTGTTTAAGCAATATCTTTCGGGTCGGGTACAAGTGGGGTCGCGTATGAGTAGTTAAATTTGTATTGCATGAAAATTGATCAATTTGGATCGGACCATTTTCGACTCGACCCACTTGTTTGATATGTCTAACTGACAATGACAATGGTTTAAGGGACCAAGGTCTAATAGAATATCCTTTTACAAAATTTCTAGCTAATAAATAATAATTTGGAGAGAAATTGATGAGAGAGATTCTTCCTTTAACTTGGTTGGTTTCCTAATGTGGGGATGTGATTTTGGACTTGACAGTCGCTGGATCTTGATTCTTCCTTAACTTGGTCAATCAAACTCTTGATCGCATGATTGATAGCTGATCCTTTGAAATTTTTAACATCTCAAAAAAGAAAATCCACCACTTGATCAAATAAAAGAGAGCAATTTGAAACAAGATATATACATCTCAAAAAAGATCATTTGAATGCGAAAAGTGGAATCCCGCAATGTGATTATTGAGGAGTAAAGATTAAAATTTGTCGAATAAAACCAATCGAATGTTGATGCTCAGGGTGCGTATGATAACATTTCTATTCCTTTATTTTTCTGTTTTTTGGTTCTGAGAAACAGGTTTGGAATAGAAATCGTTTGGTAACGCAATTTTATTTTTCTATTCTGGGGATAAATTTTTGACTTGGAAATAGATTTGGAAGAGAAATCAGAAGTAGAAAAAAGTTACTTTTTTGTTTCTGGAACAAAAAAAAAGAAATAAGTAGAAATCAAAAGTAGAAATCCGCCGCCCCCCACCACAAACCATTGCCCTCTGCCGCCCACCGCCGACTGCCACCGCCCCCTATCGCATTGACGACCGCCGCCCACCGCCCCCCTCTGCCTACTGCCGCCACCCACCGCCGACCACCAGCCACCGCCCCCCGCCGCACCGCTGGCCGCCGTCGACCACTGCCCCTTGCCGCCAACCACCTCCCCCTTGTCGACCTCCGCCGGCCGCCGCAATCACCGCTGCCGCAAGAGTAAAAATAAATAATAATTTTTTATTTTTAAATAGTAAATAATATTTTCTAATAATAAAAATTATTTTTAAAAAAAATTTAAAAAATTTAAAAATGAAGTAGAAAATTTTCGTAAAATATTTTGTATTAATAATATTCCAGAAGTAGAAAATTTCAACCGTTATCAAACGAATTTCTGTTCTGGGAATAGGAAATTTTTGTCGTTTTCAAACACGTATCTCTGTTCAGAAACTCGTCCAGAGAATTTGGCCAGAAATAAGGTCAGGGAAGAGCAATGTTATCATGCGCCCCCTCAAAGTCTCCAAATACTTCCTTTACAGGTGTTTCTTCCAACCTAGTAATGATGTAGGAACATGAATTTTTTTGTAGTTATCAAACACGTATCTCGGCTCAGAAACTCGTCTAGGGAATTTGGCCAGAAATAAGGTCGGGGAAGAGAAATGTTATCATGCGCGCCCTCAAAGTCTCCAAATACTTCATTCACAGGTGCTTCTTCCAACCTAGTAATGATGTAGGAACATAATTGTTTTTGTCGTTATCAAACACGTGTCTCGACTCAGAAACTCGTCTAGGGAATTTGGCCAGAAATAAGGTCAGGAAAGAGAAATGTTATCATGCGCCCTCAAAGTCTCCAAATACTTCCTTCACAGGTGCTTCTTCTAACCTAGTAATGATGTAGGGACCTCTTCTGATCATACCAAGCACCAAATATCTTTTTATTGGGCTGCACTGACAGTGACAGGGATATGGGTGTAAGAAACCGAGGTCTGATTGCATATTCTTCGCAAAAATTTCGTAGCTAATAACATAATTATTTGCGGAGAAATTGTGTACAGAGTGCAGAGTCAGTATGCATCATCGATCAATACGGGGAAAAAAAAAAGAGTCCAATTTTTGCTGCTGATTTTGCACAACACATCGTCCCTACAACTTCGGGACGTTCTAGAATTGTCAGATTTTCTTTTTTTTGTTGGTTGATTGTATTCGGGTCTTTGGATCTGGGTACCCGAAAATACCGAGAGCAAAGGTTGGGACCACTGCGTGGGATAGCTGGCTTTTGAGGGCGTGCATGGCAACGTTTCTCCTCTAAAATTCAACTTCCGGTTATAAGTTAATTTTTCTACTTCTGAATAGGAGTAAATTTTTTTTTTAACTTCTTCAAGTGGCTCCAAAACTACTTCTAGAGCAAAAAGAAAACATGCTTTAAAAATAGAAAAATGAAGTTTTATAACCAAATAGGTTTCTGCTCTAGAAGTTTTGTTATCAAATGAATTTTTACTCCAGAATTATTTTTAGAGCAAAAATTCTACTTCAAAAGTGTTGTCATACGCAACCCCTTAACGACTTCTAGTTTTAGTTCTGAACCTGGTCGCTTCCTAGAAATTGCGTGCGTTGGGCCAAGACTCAAGACTCGAAAGCGAAAGACTATTTCCACATAAATGAACAATTAAGAAGTGCCCCACTGAAAAATTAAGAATTCCCCCTTTTGATGCATATAAATTGTTGCTTTTCCTACCGATCTGGCGTCATTTTTCTGTGAACTTTTCGGCCTGCTAAATATTGATGCCACAGAATCGAGAGGTTATAAAATTTTAAAAGAGCTTAAATTTCGGTACACAGATATTGATTTTAGGTAGGGGTGATTGGTTCCCGGTCCGGTCCGGTTCCCCTCAAGAATCGAGAACCGAGAACCGGACCGGTGGTCCCAGTCCCAGATGGTCGAATAAAACCGATAAACTGCTACAGTGTGGATAGCCTTCCCCCATTCAAACGAGGTGAAAACTGAAAGACAACTTGGCTCTGGTCGCTCTAGCTTATGCTTATGTCATGTGCTAATGTAGCAATACCCGATTAGCACAAGACCTTCCATAAGCGCTATATGGATACAAGAGACTGAAGTATGGTAATTTTTTCACCGAAGCAGAGCGCCATGGAGAGGGAGCATATCAAGTTCATCCCCTGAGCCAATGAGACGTGAGAGAGGGCGAGGCATAAGAGTCTGAGAGCGGGGGGAGAAGACAGCCGGAAAAGAAAGAATACATTAGGGTTACGTTTAAGAAATTTAAAAAAATTAAAATCTTTCAATCCGGTTCGGTCCTGTACACCCTAGAATCGGGAACCAGACAGCCCGAACACCGGTTCCAATTTTACAGACTAGGAACCAGACCGTTGCCTTTTGGAATCGGGAACTAGACCACGGTCCGGGTGGTTCTCGGTTCAGTCGGTCTAACTTGCTCACCCCTAATTTCAGGGCACGCGTAAGACAACTATGCATATATACATAAGGTAACGTGCGTTCTTAAGAGAGGGAAGATGTAATGTACGAACTAAATGGGGCAAAAATTGTCCAAAATGTGCTAAATCTATTGTACGGCGGCCAATTTAGTCCCAAAATTTTCAATTGTGTCAATTTAGTCTTAAACATTTTGAGCATTTGTCAATTTAGTACTAAACTTTTTAACAAATTGCCAATTTAGTACTTCCGATTAATTTGACCAAAAATCACTAACACGATGGTTCAATCAGCACCGGCCGTCCTACGTGGCGTGGCCGGCATTAATGTTAATAATTTTCTAATTTTTTCCAAATATTTTATTGATATATATATTTCTATTTTTTTTTTGTTTCAAAGGGTCGGTGGGGACTCCGGCGACCCGACTGGCAACCTCCACATGTTCTTGGGTAAGTGTTGGCAACCTCTGCTGGTCCCTAGGAGAGGGCCACGAAGCCTTTGCCGGTCGCAGGTAAGGGCTCACGATGCGCTCCCCTGATCTAGCGAGGTAAGGGCGTCGTAGCCCTCTCCTGCCCTCACTGTGGTCGGCGAGGGCATGGGCTAGGGCGTCGTGAGCGCTCGCCGGCTACAGCAAGGGTCACGACCCTCGCCCAGGGCCAGCGAGGTTTGCCGACCTAATGGCTAGTGGCCGTCGATCCCACTGACCCTTTGAACCAAAAAAAGAAAAAAAATTCTGAACAGAATGGATATAAAAGAAAAATAAAAAATAAGTAAAAAATTTAAAAATTGTCAATGTCATCACAAGGCCACGCAACGTAGGACGGCAGGCACTGAATGGATCGCCACGTCAGCGGTTTCCGGGTAAAATTAGCCGAAAGGATTATATTGGTTATTCGTTAAAACGTTCAGCACTAAATTGAAAATTTTTCAAAAGTTTTAGGACTAAATTGAAATAATTGAAAGATATATAACTGTATTGGTGTCGTATAATAAATTTATGAATTTTTGGATAATTTTTCCGACTAATTGGTCGAGCTCCAGCCCTTTAAAGCTCGAGCTTGATTTAATGACCGATCGAGTCTGATCAGCGTTTACGTGGTTGAGTGGACGATGGCGTCAAAGTTCGACATTTGCAATACTCGAGTCGAACGGCCCGAAGGCTCGCAAAGCTTAATTCGAGCAGATGATTCGAAAACGGGGAAGCCCGAGTATCTAATCAAGTCGAGCTCGAGTTTGCTTTAATCAAAGGGCTTGACCCGACCCGATAAAGGCCCATGTCTCCTCCTCCTCCTCCTCTCTCTCTCTCTTCCCCGACTCTGGCTCGCCCTCTAGCTGGCCTTCAACGAATCGAACAAGGCGAGAGAGAAAAATGAACCAGCGGAGTACAGAGGGAAGGTGAAGATCCAGTGAGTGGTGGAAAAATCTGTGCTTTTGACTAGTCGTCCAAGTTTACGTGGGAAGCGAGATGGCGGAGTGAACAATCGCGCCCCCGGTGAGCGCCATTGCGTCGTCGCGGTTTCCGCGGGAGGACGAGAGCGATCGGGGAGTTTTCGTCTGGAAGGATCTGGAGTCGGAGATCCCGATGATGGCCGATTCGAGCCTGGAGTTGCAGGAGTCTGGCTGGGAGGAGCTGAGGAAGGAGGCGAGGAAGATCGAGGGCGATCTAGATGTCAAGCTCTCTTCCTATGCTAAGCTCGGGGCTAGGTTCTCGCAAGGAGGTTGTCTTCAATCTCTCTTCGCTGTTTGCGATGCGTTAAGATGGCAATTGTTTTTTCTTTTCCTTGTGCATTTTCGATTTTCGTAGCTCCGCAGCTTCGGAATTGGCGGTGGGGTTTGAGGCCGTTAGTGTTGCGGAAACCTTGAAAGAGTTGAAGCTGGCTCGCCTGTTGTCAATCTGAGTGAAATCGCTTGTGTAGAATTTATGTTTGGTGCTGATTGTAATAGTTCGAGTCCTTGAAGCGAGGTGCAGTTTTTCTAGTCGAATGATGAAAGATTGAGAAAGAAACAAAGAGAGAGAGGGAGGTGGCGCAAACGTGGAGTTGTATGGCGGCAGCAATGTGGCTAGTTATCTGGAACGTGGCAATTGCCGGTTTTCTTGTGTGTTGCAAAACAACAGATGGGTTGCTGCCTAGTCAAGTTAGAATCCTTCGAAGAACTAATTTCATCTTAGGGAAATTTTGGTATGGATATTATCCAAATGCAATGCGTCGAATTGAATTGGAAAACAGCTCAACAAATTGGTGTTCTTAATTCCTGGCTAGCTATGCGCATAAGATGTCTGTTGGATTCTAATACTTTCAAAGTCTTCTTTGGTCCTCTGTCTGACTTAAGCAAGAAAGACTACATTTCAGCTTCTCCCAGGTTCGGCCTCAAGTACAAGAATGGGTCTCAACTGTTATTCGGCTCAGTATTTTCTGTTTGAAGTTGCTTTTTCTAGTTTAGGATTTTAAAACACTGCTACAGGTCCTATGTGTTGTACTGCAGTTATGTACATTGAATTCCCTACTGTAGCATCTTCCTTGGTTGCTTATTCGGCCTAGATGGTCCTGTCTTAAAATGACAAGTGAAATGATCTGCAAATCAAATATAACACATTTCAGGGAACAGGATTATTTGTCATTCCCATCACAATGATTGGCAACATTGGTTATGAATCTCTTCTATTTGTCAATTGTCTACTTTATCTAGGCTGGTTTACCTAATCCGTATGGGGTTGCTCACATTGACTTAATCTTTTATTAGGACTATGCCGTCTTTCTTGAAGTCCAACAAGCCATATTTATCTGCTCCTATACCAATCATTGAAGCTACGATTCAGTTAAAGGATGATATTACGTCTATGATAATTGTATTCCTCACATATTTGTAATACCGAATGCTAACATTGTGTTTTCTATAACTGTTTATCTGTTCTTTGCTTCCTACGTGTTCTTTTAGATGCAACTTATTGGTAGCATGCCAGATTCTTAATGAATAAAGCTTCAATTCTTAGTTATATCTGATATTGAGTTGTTCAGGTTATGTAGACAACGGGTCACCACCTGTTGGGTCCAGCAGATCATGGAAGTCAACGGAAATGGAGATCCAGTCGTTGCTTGAGAAACTATTAGACACAAATGAGGCTATGAGTAGATGCGCTGCATCTGCTATTCCCACTACCTCAGTAACTCAGAAGTTGGCAAGACATAGAGACATCCTTCATGAGTTTACCCAGGTTTCCTATATTTATACTTTTCCAATTCCAACGTTCAAGAAAATATACTATATCATCATTTTGGTGAGCATTCCATGCCATAAGAGATGTGATTGGTGGGACTAAGATATACTACAAACTTGGGCCCGGTAGTCTGTAACTTTTTGAAAAGTTCTTTGGTGGTAGACCTTATTGCTTTCTGACAGTAGCATCCAACTTGGATCCCTCCCTGGTTAAAGATAATTTGATGTAATGAAATTGCTGGCTGTTGGTGCAAGCTTCCACCAATATGCTTTGCCCCTTGTGTTACTAATATCGACATCCGCAGATCTTTATTTCATACTACAAAACATTTCTGTTAAAAGCAAGGGACGTATGTATTTTTGTTGTCTATTCTGCTTGAGAGGATGTGCAACATTTTCTTCAAATTAATCTTTGAGTTCTTATGGTTTTTGAAAGGGTCATCTTTCAAAAAGACGTATTTTTTAATATAAAAAATTTCCATTCATAGGTGATTATCGACATGGTTCAAACTAATTTCATCTAGGCCATCTACTTGGGCTTCAACTTGTTATTTACCTAGTTGCCGAGGTTAGTGGGATATTATGCTGTGCGATTTCTTCTCTAAGTTGGGTTTCCTTGTCATAAAATAATAAGTAACCACGTGATTTACGACTTAAACACCTCCTTCTCAATGCCATTGGGTGGAAAAAGATGGATGGCCAAGGGTCTGGATTTTGTTGGCCTGCTTCTGACTTCTTGTTCTCATTAACTTGATTAACAAGTTCATGGGATTTCATTCTTTTACTTCTAATATTGCTTATGTGGCTGGTCAAAAATGATTCTAGGTAGCTGCATTAATTTCAAATAAATACCGAGCATGCTCCACGTTTCTTCTGTTGAATACAGTGTTGACAATTTATAGGCTCGAATTCTCTGTAAAGGTTGAAAGTATCGGAGAGTTGCCATCTGTTTAATGCATAGAAGTTTCGGTTGCAAAGTCTGAATTTGCTGAACTTCTCTAGCATTCTTTCGACAAAGATAAACACATCTTTAGGCCTTTCTTTTCTTGGTTATTTCATCCATGCAGTTATGGCTTGTCATCCAGGTGACGTATTGGATTCTTGATCAATTAGATTACTACAAAAGTGCCTAGAAGATGTGGAAGATTGAATTTGCGCCAAGCTTTAAAGTTCTGCCACTTGAAAGATTGTTCATTTTAATTTTTCCCATTGGAAACAATATTTTTGGGTGTACATGTTGCCTATTTTTGAAACAAACAATAGCATATCAAGTTCTTCCTTCTTACTATAACCACTTTTTTAGGTGTGAGCTACTCAATATGTTGCATTTGTCACTTGTTGAAGTAACAAAAAAACGTATATGCTGCTGTATAATAAATATCTCATTAACAAAAAAATATGACCTGTCCAACTGGAAATTTCTGTTTGTTAGGAGTTCAGACGAATCAAGGGAAACATCAGCTCAATGAGGGAACATGCAGAACTTCTCAGTTCTGTGAGGGATGACATTAGTGAGTATAAGGTGAGCATCTATAAGATCCTACTTCACTTACATCTGAACATGCTTGGTTTTCTTTTTTCCTTTTCTGTTTTTGGGACCTTAGACCTCTCTAATTTGCTTCCTTGCAGGCTTCTGGGAGTATGTCACCAAGAGTGCAGTTACTAAGAGAAAGAGCTGCAATTCATGGAAGCATATCCCATGTAAGTCTTGTTGCATCTCTTTTGTCATAGTACATATGTTCAACAAAGGATGTTCCTTTATGTGTGCCAATCAAAGTGTTTTTTGTCTTGTTTATTTACACAAGATAGGATGAGGTAAGATGACAGCAGCCAGTAAACATTAAGATTTGTGAATTAATATACCAAGTGATGGTTGATTTTGAAGGGCAGCAATGTTACCAAATTTAGTCAGTTTGATTACAGATTTATAATGAAAAGGAAGATCAAAATTTTTAGAGTCTTAAAAGTATATGAAAAGCCACTTAAGTGAAAGTTTGCGCCACATAATCTGAAATGGGGATGAGTAACTAGACAAGTATACAATTTATTGGAACAAGTGTCTGGTTTATACAGATTCTATTTGATGCTGTAATACGAAAAGCTTTGCCTGCGGAATTTAGCATGGGTTCCTCCAATAGAATCTGCAACTCTGCCTGAAGGATAAATGCACATATGTTAGTTTTGATTTGTTTGAGACACTTTGAGAATTCTTTGAATGACATATTTGTCTTTCTGTCTCTTCTACTCCTATAAGAGATTTGTATTTGTCCATTAGTCACTTCCAAGTTTCCCCTCCTCGACCTATGAGGATACTGGGTTTGGCAGTTGCTTTTCATTTACGGGAATTATCATGTGGATGCAGCTAGTGTGCACCGTGTTGTGTGTTCTCGTTTTTACACTTGCGCATATGAATGCTTGTTGACATCTATGTATATAGACTGCTCATGGCAGACCAATATATCCTCTTGCAATGACTGCCAGCCTGGAAGAAGTTATCATGATCCCTTCTTCCCTCCTTCCCTCAGATGAGCAATTTTGTTTCTCTTTTCGTTTTTGTGGTGACCAATTGTTTCATAGTATCAGATATTCTTTCGGAGCAGTTCAATATCGTACTGGTAAATTGTTGTTTACGTGTATGCAGTTATGAATGTACGTACAGATGCATAAACTTGCTTGAATGTATCTCTATATGCATACTACACGTGTTTCATCTGTATGATCGTACTGATTTTCGGTTTCTAGATAGAGGAATCAAATTTGAGAGGGACCTGATAAAGGAATAGTCTGATGTTCTCTCCCTTGAGATTATCACTCCGAGGCTTGTTTAAATGGCTGTAAGTTTTCCCAATGTGCTGGTGGTTGTATAATGTACCCTCTTGATGTTAGTTTATATTTGTTTTTGCGCAGATAGATGATGTGATTAGCCAAGCTCAAACAACAAGAGCAGCTCTAGGCTCTCAGAGGTCCTTCTTTGGGGATGTTCAAGGGAAAGTGAAGGTCTTAAGCGACAAGTTCCCTGTAATTCGCGGCCTCCTAGGTACTTGGATAACCATCACCGAAACTTTTCTGCCCTATTTTCATTGTGATTATTTATTGAGCTTATAAGTGGTTAATGCAGGCTCAATAAGAAGGCGGCGATCGAGAGACACTCTTATTCTCTCTGCCGTTATTGCTGCCTGTACATTGTTCCTTATAATCTATTGGCTCTCAAAATAGTCAGAAAGTGATATCATCGCATAAAAATCGGAAGTTATCTTCTATTTTAGGAATTTTGCTTCTGTAATTTGCTCTAGCATATTCTTTCTTTTGGACCTTGTGATACACGGTTTTTGACTTTCTGCTGTTAGTGAAGATTATTCTTGCATAAAAATTACCATCTATCCAGCATCATCGAGATGGTTGGGATTTCATAACCATGGACCACGGGCAACTTGGCATATTCACTTATGAACCAACCAGAGCGGGATAGCGAAGCAGCATCGACTTTCTAACTATTCGTTAGGAGGATTCACGGAGTGGAATGGTGGTTTCTTGTCATATGTCCATGAATCAATTACCCCGAGTGTTCATAGCTCCAATCTTTTCTAGCCATGTTGAATCTGCATTTACCTTGCATTTTACCAGGCTGACATGTACAATGACAGCTCATCAAGCAATATCTTTTTCTTTGCACTGCTCTGTGATTTCCATATGATGCATGTGACTTCTATGTGTTTTGCTTGTTCCAACGCTTCCATGGGTTCCACAACTTAATATACGGGTCACTCTTCTGCCTGGCTGTTGTGGTCCAAAATACTTTCTGGAACCCAGTTAGGAAGATTTTCGAGATATCTGCTCACAAAGTGGTATTTTTGCCTCTTTTTTTTTTTGATTTCAGACTTTCGGTTATGAGCTATAACATTCATGCAGCGTCTCGTTCTGTATGTCATTTGCCTTAGCCTTTCCATCCTAGTGATGAAGTCAGTGCGTTGGATCAAACTAATCAAAATGCTGAGCGAGTCTCGTCGGACAAACTTGATAGCTGATTTTGTAAATGTCACATTCTCGAACTTGTTGGGATTCCGTTGGAAGTAAGAGAGGAAAGCTTTGATGTGCTACAACGTTCGAATATCGCTGCCACTTTCACTTGGTAGTCGGGCATTGAGCAGGAACCGAAAAGCATCGACAGTGCAGGTCAATCCCTTCCAAGACGGCTTCAGCCAGAAACTTAAAAGGGCGTCGCGAGGCTTTCTGCGTTTGCGGTTCTTGCTTAGGACTAGACTGTGTTCTACTGTGAAGAAACGTCGAACTTGTCTCATCGTATATCTTCAATTCTCTGCATAGTAGAGTTATGTTGCTCATGTATCTCGAGTAGTGTCCCTAATTCCCTCCCTCCAACCACTAGTGGCTGGCATCTTTCTAAGTTTTGTAACTGCTCCATTTTTTTTTCTTATTTTATCAGTCTTAATTACTTAAACATTACCCTTAAATAGTTGTTTTTTTTATAAATATTTTATGTTGTATTTCAAGAAAGGAAATATACTTCTCACTCTATCATATAAACAAAATATCTATTTTCTTAGGACCTCATTTTTAGGTATTTCATTTCATATTTGATTTGGTTCTCATGGTTAATTGTAAGTCTATGAAATGATATAGATAGGGAATAGTTCGGAAAAATTACCAAAAAAATCTTAAACCTATTGCAATTAGAGAAAATTATAAAAAAAAGTCTTAAACATATTGCAATTGTGCCAATTGAGTCCTAAACCTTTTGCATTTGTGCCAATTCACGGCCAACTCTGGCTAGCCAGCACTGACGTGGCAACTTTAAATAATATTTAATATCTTTCAATTTTTTTATCCTTTTTTTCTTTTCTATCTTTTTCTTCTTTTTTCATCTCCTTCTTCCTCCAGTTGGTGGTCAAAAAAATTTAATAAATTTAAATATTGTTTAAAATTGCCCCATCAGCGTTGGCAACGCCATGTCAGCGCCAGTCGGCCAAAGTTGGCTAGATGGACTGAATTGGCACAAATGCAAAAAGTTTAGGATTCAATTGAAAAAAATGTTTAGGACTGAATTGGCACAATTGCAATAGGTTTAGAAATTTTTGGTAATTTTCCCGAAGTAATTCATACATCTTTTATTTCCTTTGCTTTAAATTAAAATTATGAAACCCCTACCAATCAAAGAAACTATGCAAAAAATGATGAATTGTTCAGCCTATTTGATAGAGGGAATTCTCTTTTGTTTTTCAGTTTTCTTGTTCAATATGAAGGGAAAGAAAAAAGCCTAAAGCTTCCTTTACATCATTTTTCCCCTGCTTTTACCCACTCCGTGAAAGAAAGAAACTCATCTCTTTTTCTATCTATCTATATATATATTTTTTTAACAAACGAGGCTAGGTTTAACTCAAAGATGGATTATTTATGATGATAAGTTCAATCTTTAATAGGACTTTATCTAAATAGTGATATATATATATATAGACACACACACACACACACACACACACACACACACACACACAATATTTAGGATTGTTGAATATATTCTCTCTAGTAACTTAAAGATGCAATGCCTATTCAGTAAAAGGAACTTTTTTCTGTCCAATATTTAGAAACTTGTAAGTAATAAAAAAATAAATTTTGCATCCATCCAATAAAATGAAAATCAAGAGTTAAATTGAATTCTTTCTAAGACTTTTTTTAGAAACTAATGTAACAACTGAACAAATCTATTCATGATTCCATGAATGAGTCAATTGTATGTCAATTTTGAACTAGAGGAATATTATAGTAAAAATTCGTTCGAAATGATATGATAGAAATCAAGTGCGACTCGAAAGACATAATCAATCGTGGATTCTTGCACCCACCATTTTTCTCATATAGGAATGAAGGTGATTTTGGCTCGAAATCCATTGTTTTGCTTCACTAGAATCCTCATTTTGTTCCTTGGGTTTGTAGTGCATGGTGTATGTGAAATAGCTTGGGTAGAGAGTATCAATTCATTTCTCAATCAAATTGAAATGATCCAGTTTGAACGTTTGTCTCAATTTTGATTATTTCCAATGTTATTGTAAATGACAAGATCAAAGTTTTACTTATTTGAAGAAATTTCTTCGATATCAGTGTGATAGAAATGATTTTCACATACTTCAACATAGAATCCCCTAAATAATGGAAAAATGATAAAATTCGAGATAATCGATTTTACCGCGAATAATCTCCCGGTAAATTAGCTGTCCTGTTAGGGACACAACACAAGTAAAAGCTACGACGGGAATCTCACTCTCTTTAATTTTGCCTGTTTATTTTACTTTTGCCCTTTTTCCTGTAAAAATGCCAAATTCGAAATTCAAAATATTTGAGACAATTGGAAAATGTGTAAATAGTTTGTCAATAGGACAGCAAGTCGTTAAAATCAAGGTGCACGTGGTACGGCCAGCAGACGTTGACGCTTCATGGGAGGAGGAGGGGGGCAAGGCGGGGCCCGTCGCCTGAGCTGCTCCGACGTTTGCATACGGCAGTCGCGAAAACAAAGCAGATTGTTTTGGAATCGCTTTGGTCCCAAAAACGACAGCAAAAGTAGACTCCTCCTTTGACATGACGCGACTCCTTTTGGTCCTATCTAATTGCGAGTTAACTCAAAGAGAAAGAAAGTAGACAAATGTATGATGTCTTGTTTTCTTTACTTTCATAAGAGGCAGCGATTATGTTGTGGAGAGAACTCTTTGCCCCCCCCCCCCACAAACAACGAGGGTCGATCCCATAAAGCATGCGAAATAAGTAGGTACGGAAAACTTCTTCGAAACCGCAAAGTCGAACTGAAAGGTTGACTTACACTTGTGGAACGACGAGCGAGAGGAGGAGGGATGAGTTGTGAGGAAATGGAGATGCGGGAGTAGGGATAGGTGTGCCATCTTCAGGAAGTAGACCCAAAGAAGGATTTGTGAGGAAGACGCTGTAGTGGTCGATTCGAAAGTGGCTAACGAGGAAAACATCTTGTGTTTCGAGAAGGTATCGTGACGGACACACGAAAACGTTTGGAGACAGGATCCCAACATTTGTGCTCCTCGTGCTAAATGCCATGCCCTAGAAAACAACGTAGCAGTGAATGGGGATCTAGCTTGGTGCGTTCATGAGGTAGAAGAGTAAAACAACTTCTTTCACCCTAAATTTGTTTTGGACAAAGAAGTTGAGATGATAGTAGTACACAATGTTTAGAATATGACTATGCCTACGCCTTGGTCAATCGTTTTGTAGAGATGTTCCTAGACAAAAACATTGAGTGAAGGTGTGGAGTAGTTAATATTCCCTAGTTGACTCATAACTTTGTTGGGTTACGTTCAACTAGATATATTGATGGGTTCAGACTTGCGTTCCCTCTTGATATTATTGGGCCCTTGCCGTGCACTTTTGATTGTAGCCAATCTTGTTTATTAGTCACAGTTGTTCTATTGTATGCTCGTATCGATCGGGCGCATTTTATCTGGACAATAAAAGGGGCATCTTGCCATGGTTCTCTACAGTTGAAATTATTAACTACATCTATTAAAACCTCTTGGATACTTGTACCCTTCAGACAAATTCATTCTGTGTCTTGTCCTAAGCATTCCAACAAAGAGTGGACTTGAAGTTGACCAAGAAGAGACAAAAACAAAAATGACAATTCCCAGAGAAAAACATGAAGGGGGGGTCAGCACAGACCACGGAGTTAAATGCACCTGTCACAGGCATTCATCTTCATTCTATCTGCACGCACACTGTTATTAATTCAATGAGAAAGCTGGAAGGCATGGCTCGGCCCTCTTCAATTTCACTTAGAAAATCTTCAATCTTCCATCTTCTCTTGCTTTTTGCACGTCCATATAACACCGTTTGCAAGTTTGCCTCGTCCCCAGATTGGCCAAACCCCTGAATAAAGAAAGGCCCGCCTTTCAGATGTCCCGGAAAAGAGCCTGACCTTTACCACTTGAGACGATAATGATACTACTATTTTTTCTCAAGAGGAAGCCCGAACTTTCGCCTGCAGGACAAAGATGAACCCCATCATAGATATCGTCAAGTCTCACCGTTAAATGGCGAGTTGTGCATCATCCTGCGTGGCTCGCTGTTCTAGCATGAACAGCGAATCATGTTGATCACGACCAAAACTCTTCTCGTCTGTGTTGCGGCCGACCATCCGATAGACGATAGATCACTAGTGGCATTCCAGAATACTACATCTGTAAAAAAGTTAGCTGCTTGTAGATGGAAGGGAGACACGTCATATATAATAGGAGCGGAAGTTTGACATCTCATGCCAGGAAGATTTGTTAAGAGCGAGCTCAAGTCCAATTTATAAACATCCCTAGGTGGGCTAATTTCATTCAAAAGTGAAATTATGTTTCCATTTTATCACCAATACGATCCCATGTGTACACTTTAACGAATCCCCTTCTTTCCTGTGAGCACAGCATGCTTGGCCAACTCCCCTCCGAGGAATTTATTAGCATATTACCATCTGAATCTCTCTATCCTGGTTTAGCCAAACATGACAAAAACATAGATAAGAATGTTGGGGAAAACAGATCTGAGGAATTTCTGTATACGTCTATTTATTTATAAGTTTTGTTGGATAACAATCTAGGTAATATATCAAAAAATCAAATGAAAATATGAAGTATCTCTTAGACATAGCATTATCATGAGAGATATGAAAAATCAAGATAAATATCTTAATATCTCTAGGAAATCCTAAATATCTCTAACCAACTGACCCTCACTTAGAATCATCATCCACAAGAACACAAAACATCTGACTACTCAAATTCAAGGGTTGTCGACCATAGCTAGAGTCATTGCGAGAAACATGATCATAATTTAGCACTGTTTAGAACACCAAAACTTTGACAAATCTACGAGATTCTTTCCTTGAGATACTCATCAAAGACCGAAAAATGTTTAAGAGCCCGTCCAATCAACCAGCGACGTTAATACCCCTCTATTTTGGACTTAGTTCGATACATCACCATAAAGAGATTTAGAGAGTGCTTAGATACAAGCTCATCAACATAGCCGGACCCATTCTACCAAAAAATCTGAAGTTCCTTAATGACGAGTCAACTAAATCTGTTAACTATTTCCATACCACATCATCTATGCGATGCGAGATTTCATTACACTAACCTCTTTCAAATGCCTCTTTAACACATAACCCCATGAGTTAGCCTCTGAAAACAAGAAACTAGAAGAACCACATCTTAAGCCACATGCTTGTGCTACTAGATACGTGTGGTGAACGCTAGAGAAATTAATAGAATAGAGTGGTACCATGAATAGACATTACATGAGTTGGTGAGATGTTTACTTCCAAGCAAGATTACTATTGAATAATTGATCCCATAATGAGATGGATACAGCGAACTAATGAGAGGTTGCCGATAGCAAGCTATAGGTTTTCTTAATATTATAGAAGAAGCTTGTGCCTCCGACTTCTAGATAGCACATACTCCATGAATAAGCAACGCTATGATTTCAAAACATGTGTATTTATGCATAGAAAAGATTCTTTATATGATACTGTGAGTAATATGTTGAGGAAATTGCCCAAAAAGTTCTCAATATATTGTACGGCTGCCAATTTAGTCTTAAATCTTTTGACGATCTACTAATGTAGTCCTTCAGGAAAATTTTGGCCAAAAATCGCTGACGTGGACGTCAGCCGTCCATCGTGGTAGTCAGCCGTCTGACGTGGCACAACCGCCACGTTAACGATAAGATTAGCCAGAAGGACTATATTAGCAAATTGTCAAAAGGTCTAGGACTAAATTGGCAAATTGTCAAAAATTTTATGACTAGATTGGTAAAATTGAAAAGTTTAGGATTAATTTGGTAATTGCAAAACAAGTTTAAGATTTTTTGGACAATTATCCCGCGTTCATCGCCGGACTTTGAGCTAGTTGTGCTTTTTCTTTGGTTGCATCAATATATGATTTGCGTCATCTCCAAACGTGCGGAAATAAGTGTAGGACAATCAAGAACATGTCTTACTTTATGGGTGCCAATCTTTGTTGTAACCCTAGCATTACTTTAACTTGAACATCTTATAAAGAATCTCAATATAGAGAATATGTATGGTTTCTCAATACTAACAAAAGTGCACACTCATTGCGTGTAATGCAAAACATCATATTTGAACATTTTCGTAAAATCACATTATTACCAAATGTTTGAATTATGTATTAATGGAGAGAAATTAGTACGACAACATGAAGAAATTGTACTCATATTAATGTAAGGAGAAAACAATATATACATATTTGAGCTTCTTTTGATAAGGTTATTGAAAGATAGAAAAGATGTAGAATACAGAATCATAAATTACACCTTTTGTCCATGGATAGAATATTTATGAAATGACTAACTGTGCATATTTCGAAGAAGAAGAAAAAAATTGCGTTCCCTAAAATGTAGGAGGTTCTCTTTGTTTGATATAACGATATAAATGTTCCGACTATGCAGTGTTGATCTATGTCGATGTCAAAGATTTCCAAGCCACAACCACAAGATTCACAACCTCTAGTTGAAAGGAGACAACATGTACAAAAATATATTATTAATTTCGAAAAGACATGCAATATTTTAACACCTTCTCTCATTTATAGTAATATAAGAATTGAAACTTAACTCGAATAACACGTGTTAGAGCTTGAAAACTTACAATATATATAGTATCTCAATGATGTGTGTTCCTTTGACAATCAATGTGAAAACAATGTGACGGTCTCACTCATATACGCAGGAGAGGTCCTATGACCATAAACACTCTTCCTGATACCGAGAAGGTTCTTTTTAATCTGTTGATAAAAATGATTAGAACAAATAATCTTGGCTATTATTAAAATAAATGTAGACGAGGATTGCAATCTAAAAAATTTTGCATGGAAATTCTATTAAAATACGTGGTTGCTATTAAATTGAAAGGCAACATGCTATTTCCACATGCTTGACAAAATTCTAATCTAAGATTATGAAGATAATTGCCATTGATCTCACGAATTTCTCATGTCCCAAGATTGATTCTAATCTTTCCAATTTTGCGAGCCACAATTCCTTCCCTACACTACGTAATCTCTATCAGTATTTACTCTTCTCTTTTTATTTAATAACCTTCTTCATTTTTTTGGCATGCATACGACTATCTTCTCTGATGAATAAGAATGGTGAATAGAGCAGGGTGGTTCCTTCCATATTCAAAGCGAAGGCTCACGTTCGAGGCGATCAACGAAGCTACTTTTATCTAGGCATTCCTATAGAGGTCCTGCACATCCTACGATACGTTGGACTTGAGTTATAGCTATCGCTTGAAGCTCGAGTTTTTAGTTTGGGAGTCCGTCACCGTAGCTCCTCCTATATGCCAAAAGTCAGGAGATTTCTTCATGAATTAGCAAATGTTGAAGATTTACTCATGTATGACATTGATGTTATACATAATCTGCAAGATTTGACAAAGGACTCTGGTTTGGCAAAAGATCTCCTGCCGCTCTTAGCCGTATATTTCTAGTGGCGTGGCCCCAAGCAAAGTTGACAATTAGTGGCCTAGTTGTGCCCAAACTTTCATAGCACAGCTCATTAAAAATGACAAAACAATTAATAGCCTGCCAATGTAATCAAGTGATCTTGTTGGGTTTTCATTCTATCAATTGACTATTTGGAAAAAATTGTTTCCACTTATGGCATTAGTATTGTGGTGGATATCAAATAAAATAGAGCAAGTTAGGGTTTTTGAAGTAACATGCTACGCTTTAGGATATCTACTTCTCAACCGATTGCTATTCAAATTCAAATCCAAATCCGAACTCCAATACAAATTGGTGTCTCCCTTGGAAAGTCATTGTTTCACACGGATAGTATAATAAATTTGGTCGATGTAGGGGAAATGGCTACGAAAAAAAAATATGAATTGGAAAAGAAGAAAAATCTTTTTTGTTGTTGTTGGATATTGGAAGTATTAATATCGTTGAATTAGAGTAGCTCTTTTTTCTACCTCATTAGCGGGTGGCCATTGAGCAACCCAAAGTTTATTTTGATGGGTTGCCCAATTAATATAAACAATATGGGCTTTGCTAGCATGATAGTTTTTGGGTGGTTGTGAGAATAACAGTATGTTGCGAGGTAAATTTTTTTTAAAAAGTGGATTTCATAACAATTTTAAATTAATTACTATTTGTGTTTTTGTGGCATAAATTAGATTGTTAATCTTACAGTCACCAAAAGACTCTTACATAATCAATTCTCTTTAACTTTGTGACTGTTGTCTCACATCATGCCACTTGGTATTGGTACTAGATAGGGTGGCATACTAATTATTTCTTGGTCAAGTCCAATTTTAATCCATAACTTATTGAATTCCTAGGATTTCATCCGCTAAATTTTCTATTTTGTGTAACCAAATCCTATATTTCTCGCAGTCTGTCCGGGTGGGTCTTTCCTTCGCCAGTTGTTGCCAGCAGTAAAAAATTGTTGACCTGATAAATTTTACACGATAAGTTTGACACTTAGTGTTGATTAGGCACGCAAGTGTCCCACTCATTGATAAGTAGAATCACAAAAAAGGTAACATACGGCAAAAAAAAAAAAAAAAGGCTAACAAAGAGACTTGGCATCTCTAGGCTTGGTAAAGTTCCAGAAACCTTGATATGTAAACCTAAGCTGAATGCCATATTGTGGGTGTTGGGATGTCGAAGTCAGAATTCATGACGGTTTCATGAGGACATTGACTGGTACGAGACATATTACAAAGTTGAAGAAGAACTTGATTCCTTTGAGTGCCCTGAATTCAGCTAGATGTCGGTATATTACCGGCCTATCTTTTTATTGTCCTTTTTTTTTTGGTCGGATCTTTTTATTGTCCTGTCCATGCCATGCTTTAACCAGTTCTTACGTGGTGTGACAAATTTCACTGAGTTATGATTGTGATTAAAGTAGCTTTGACATAAATAGCTAACTAATAATTCTTGGAAAAGGGGGATGTTGCATCTATATAAAGAGCATATAAACCCAGTTAAGCGTTGTGAGATCCTTTCATACCTTGGTCTCTCGTGACAAAAAAAAATGAAATGGTATCAAGAAGACCTATTTTTGTCACCGCAGCTTGATTTCTAGCGACCAAATCAGGTTTTGGTCGCCAGAAGTTTTCTTAGCAACAAAAACTCATTTGGTTGCTAGTAGACTCATCAAATGAGTGGGTCGGATCGAGTTTGAATATAGCTAACCCATATAACAACTCTGCACATCACATATGAGTTAAAAAATGAGATTATAACCCCTTTTGACAAGTCTAGTTGCTAGAGAGTAGGGGTGATCGGTTCCAAGATGGGTGATTCCCACCCTAGAACCGAGAACCGTCCGCTAGGGACCGGTTCTGTAAAATGCGAACCACCCGCTCGTTCTATGGATCCACCCGAGAACCGAGCCATCGGTCCGGTCCGGTTCCTGGTTGGATCCATGGAGCTGATCCTACCGAGCACCAACATTAATTAAGAAAGGCATCAACGAAGATCATAGTCTGGAGAGGGACTAAATCCATGGCCCCAACAATAATCGAAGTCATGTGGGAACAATTTGCAAGTTTGGATTTAGAACAATCAGCAAGTGTAGAACAATTTGCACCAAGTTCGTGGCACCAACGAAGAGCGACAAGAGCCAAGAGGAGCGACGAGAGCTCAGCTGGTGCGACTCCGACTCGTACCATCACTATGTGAGGAGCGACGAGAGCCGAGGTTGAGCAGATTGATAGCAGATCGAGAGCCGAGAGGCCGAGCAAATCGAGACTGAGAGTGAGAGGGTGCAGACCGAGACTGAGAGTGAGAGGGAGAAGAGTGAGGCTAGGGTTTTTTTTTTTCTTTTTGGCTCGTGCGGTGTGCGTGGGTTTGGGTGAGGTGAGCTTGGCCTAGGTCAGGTGATTAAAAATTTGAGGGTTTTAGCTTCAATTTAAAAAATATATATCTATATTATATAAATAGGTCGGGTCTGGTTGGTTCGATTGAATGGTTCCCACCTGAAACCATGAATCGAATAGGTATCCGCCGGTTCCATAAAATTAGAACTGGAAACCGGATCGGTATCCGCCGGTTACCATCCAAAATCAGCCGATTGGGCATGGTCCGGTCCGATTTGGGTGGACCCCGGTTTTTTGCTCACCCCTACTAGAGAGACCCATCTTCTTGCAGTGCTCAACCACGAGGAGAGTTGATAATGGAAATACTCTACAAATACCCGACTCTGCTTTATCATCTAAGATAACATAATTTGTTTTTCTTATCAACAACAATTTATACCTTAATATTTGCGTTGATGATGATTTTTTTTTATTTAAAAATGACTAATTTGTCTAAAAGACATATACAGTCAATTCTGAGAAAATACTTTCTAAATTGTTAGTTTTTCATGAAAAAAACTCACCTAAAGATTAGGTAACAATTACCAGTTTCATTTGTAAGTCGAGCGATGGTTTCATGTAAATCTAAAAGGCACGTTTACCTACACAAAATAAATTTATCGACATATACCTAGATTCGAAAAATCTAAGTACGCAAAAAAAGAAATACCGACATACAGTGCTAGAAGGAAGATGCAAAAGTTAAACCTATTTAGGGCAAGAGAAGTTTGTAGTGTCTCTAATATGAAAATCAGGCAGGAGGACAACCCTTTTTGAAAAAAAAAAGACAAAAGATTTGAAGAAAGAGCACAGACCTAGACTGACAAGCTCCTCCATTAGTGTGTGCTTTCGATGTTAAAAACAATGTCCGAACAACATTCCCAAGTCTTTTCATAGTCAATATTCAACGAGGATGCAACAATCATCACAACCGAATTATCGTGATATTAACTTTAAATGGCAATCAAAGGGTGAGAGTCCTCAACGATGGTAGGGAAAAGTGGGCAGGCTTTTTTCAGAGCTGAACTTTGCGACAAAAAAAGTAAGAGAAAATGAAAAAAATAATAAAAAAAGTTACAGAACTTGATTGGAAGGGACTAGTGTGCGTAGGTAAAAAAGTCTAACCTATTTTTTAGCTAATGGTAGGCAAGCGAAAAATTGGAAAAAAAACCACCATGCAAGGACAAAACTACGGTAAAAGGATCTCTGCCTTCTGTTATCACTGACAACTTCGTATCTCTGTGGGTGTAAGAGAGAGAGACAGAGAGAGACAGAAAGGTCTGATCAAGTCATGTATGGCGTCGGAAGGAGACTATGATCAACTTCTTGATATTTATTTCATTTTTGGGGTGCTTCGAATCCGTCAAAATTCCAAATAAAAATTTGAAATGTTTTCATTTTTTTCAAATAAAAATATGAAGTAGTTAAATCGTCTCAAATAAGAACTATTGGCCAGCCGACGAACATGAGACTATTCCGACCGTCGGAGAATGGGCATTTTAGTAAAAAAATTCCAAGTGTGTGTATATATATATTTCATTTTTTAATTTTCTTTTTTCTTTTTCCCTCTTCTGTCCCTCGGCCATAGCCGGGCCGCCAGCCCAGGCGAGGGCGGCCCTCGCCTGGGTTTGGCGACCTCCTCCGGCCATCGACAAGGCCGGAGGAGGGAAGAGGGAAGAAAAAGAGAAAAAGAAAAGGAAAAGAAAAAACAGAAAAAAGGAAAAAAGGAAAAAAGAGAAAAAGAGAAAAAGAAAAGGAAAAGAAAAAACAGAAAAAAGGAAAAAAGAAAGAATAAAAGGAAAAAAAAATTCAAACAAGTAAAGGACGAAAACGCATTTTGACCGGTGAGGTCAAACCCTTGTTTGAGACTAATATGACCACTTCAGGTTCTTATTTGAAATAAAATCTACTTTAAGTCATTATTTGAGAAAATGATGGCACTTCAGACTGTTATTTCTAATTTTCCCCTTGGCATCGTGGTTATATCATTAGTAGCACCATGAGCAAAGTTTTAATGGCTTCAAACTTTGGTAACAGTAAATTATCTCTTTTATAAGTTCATTGTCTACTCATCTCCAAATCCTGTCATGCACGGCTTTGCTGAAGACAGAAGGAGAAAAAATTAGAGGATTTAGTAAATTGAATGTCACGTTGGATGATGTAATGTATAACGAGTTAAAAACGTGAAGCAGTTCCTTAGCAAGTAGTAACCTGATGTGAGTTATCCCTCTTATTGAGTCATGCTTCATGAGAGTTACAAGAGGGCAAGAGTATTGGGAAGTTAAGGGACTAAATGTGTAATTAACCACAAAGTTTAAAGAGCAAAGAATATTGACCCAGCAAGCATAATCAGGAGGAACGGTCGGCTGCTTTATATCCTAAGATTTTGGACACACCACGTTGTCAAATGCCTGAAATACCTAAATGGATTGGGATTCTCCACATTTGGAGCACATTGATATTTTCAATTGATTTAGTCTCTTTTAATGGAAGACATGTCGGCACGATAATAAATAACTAGTCGTAATTAGTTTCCTAAATTCCCTTTTGCATGCATCTTCCCCCTTCTTCTTCTTCTAGCGGTCGCGTCTACAATGAGTCCATCATAGCTATGCCTCCCTTGCCACCTGCTCCTCCACCGTGCCGTGGCCTCCGTCGTTGGCCTCAGCCCTAGCCATCGTAAACAATGGTCTACTATGTCATTTTATAAAATCCCTGTCTTATTTCGAAATCCTTATTTTCTCCATTGATATATCCAAGTTATCTTGCCCCATCGATGAATTATAAATTCAATATTAATTTTAAGCAATACCAATCAAACTGGGAGATATGTGTTGAATCATGTAATATTCATGTTGACAAGAAATTATCTATATAATATGAGGTCTATCCTATAGTCCTATTTTTCCTCCACGCCGAAAAGGGGCTTAAAGATTTACTACTTTAATTCATATTTCAAAAATAGATAATTTTGTATCTAACTGTATAAAGGCAGGCGCACGAATATTGTATGTGTTCCTAAGGAAAGAAAAGGAATTTGTCCAAATTTCGGGGTCTCAAAGGCACGCGGAAACACATAAGAACTCTTGAATGAAAAATAAATAAATAAATAAATGGAGCTTTAAAATAATAAAAAAAATGCACCCTTCCATTATGGATAGCAATAGTATGGCCGATCATCGTAGGTATAATGGTAGATGCGTGAAACCAAGTTATTATTATTTCTTTTTCCGCCTTCGTGTTAAGCTTCTCCATCCCTCTTATTGATGCACCTTCTTATGTTCGAGTAATGCAAATAACTTCTGGCAGATAAAGAAAATTGGCAACTAGGGGGTAATGGGATGTCAAGACCTGCCCTCTTCCTACTAGTTACACAAGTGTACTTCTCAAGGACTCTCTAAACCAAGTTCACATGAAACTTAGTCTGATATACCCTAAACCACTTGCAATTCAGCTTTCAGGACAAGGATTAGTTCTTAGATACTCGACGGTATCCATGTTTCTACATCTTTATTCACATCTCAAATGCGAGCATGACCATTGTCATACGCATAGGAAGGTTGGCCAAAATGGGAAATGCAAGTCTTCACCACATGCTATTCCAAAAGTTCAGCAAATTTGGAAAAAAAAAATGCTTCTCCACAATCTGAAATTTTTCTGGAAGAGATCAAATCTTGCTCATCCAAAATCCCTTTAAGCTAGTAATGAATGGGGGGGGGGGGGGGGGGGGGGGGGGGGGGGGGGGTGGAGATGAAGCAAAGAAAAGAAAAGAAAAAAAACATCTTTTGGGCATTTGTACAAGAGTTCACGGAACTTCGAAAAGCTTCAGCGTCAAGAGAGAACCATGCTACACTAAAACGATGAAAAGACTCGTGAAACTTTAGAGCTGAGTAAAGAAATGTGACCAAATGGGATTGGATCTTGGATCATCTATACATCAAATTAGTGCAGGGAAGAGAGAGAGAGAGAGAGAGTATTGCAGAGAGGCATAGCTAGGTACCTTCGTCGTATAGTGCTTTTGAACTTAAGCACGGAGAGGGAGGGAGAGGGAGAGAGAGATGACCAAGATTTGATTGTGGGGACGATGGAATTGTAGGAAACCGAGAAGAGAGAGACAGAGAGAGAGAGAGGGTCTTAAGTATGAAAACAACAGGTGAATGACCAGTAAAGCTAATCGCTCCATGCACACGTCCCTTTCTCTCTTCCCTCTCCCCCACCTCTGCCGCCTCTGGAACCTCTCTCTCTCCCTCATCCTTTGGGATTGTCGACCATTCATTTTCCCTCTCCCCTTCAACCTCAGCCGTTTGTTTTCAGCTCTCTCTCTCTCTCTCTCTCTCTCTCTCTCTGTGTGTGTGTGTGTGTGTGTGTGTGTGTCTCCCCCTGCTATGTTAGTTAATCTACGTAGGTTAATCTACGTTAGAATGAGCTTCAATGATCCTCTTCCATGTAATTTTTTTTTTTTGGGGTCAGATTTCCATTCTTGCTTGAAAAGGATGAGAGTGAAAAGCCCTTTCTTGGTCTTCTTTCTCAACACTATATTAGAGGAAATAATCTCTCTCTCTCTCCTCTCGTCTCCTCACTCTCTCCTCTCCCTCTCCTATGTATAGCAAAAGCAACTAAACAATCAAACCCAAATCCAAGGTGGTTAAGCTGTCTTTCACACTCCCATTCGGCCATATCACCGGTCAATCCATCCATCCATCCATCCATCAAATCAAAGCCCAAGAATTTATCAACTTCATCAAAGAGAAAAGATGAACATGATGTCCTCGTCCTCGTCGTCGTCCTCCAGTTTCGCGCCGGACCACCACCACGACCTCTCCCCCCCCGCCGAGCAGCTCTGTTATGTCCATTGCAACTTTTGCGACACCGTCCTCGCTGTATATACCCACATTCTCTCTCTCTCTCTCTCTCTCTCTCTCTGCATGACACAAGAATGACTTTGCTTTTGCTCCTGGTGGTTTAATTTGGGGCTTGTGCTTTTTGCACACAAATGCACACACAGGTAAGTGTTCCTTGTACCAGCTTGTTCAAGACGGTGACGGTCCGATGCGGCCACTGCACCAATCTTTTGTCCGTCAACATGCGCGGGTTGCTTCTTCCCTCCGCCAACCAGCTTCAACTTGGCCACAACCTCTTCACTCCTCAAAACCTAATGGTAATTCTGAATTTTATAACCTTTATAGTTCCACCTTTGCGTCTTTCGTCCGAGCCAAAATAATCAAGAGAAAGAATCTACCGGGTTCCACTTCCCACATCACACTGTCTTGTGATCTTTTACGAATCACAATTCGTAGATTGGGTTTCCTTCTGAAGACATACATACATTAACTCGAAAAGAAAAAGTCCTGGGTTTTTCTGTAACCAATAGTATAAGAAAATTGCATTTTCTGGAAGGGTTCTCTAGGAAATACACATTGGCACTTCTTTGAAGTAGTAGTACTAATGTGTATCTTGGGTAAGATGAAATTATTACTGTTGTTTTCCTTAATCTTGCTAAAACCGTTAGCTCTATTTGTTGGCTAATTATGTGGGTGTGACTTTTATAGGAGGAGATCCGGAATGCTCCGTCGAGTTTGCTGATAAATCAGCCATCGCCGGCCGACTCCATAATGCAGCTACGAGGAGGAGCTGAGCAGATCCCTAAGCCTCAAGTAGTTAACAGACGTATGAACATTCTCTTTCTCAAAACTTTCCTTCTTTATTTCTTTTTCTATACCCATCTGTCAATTAGGTTGGTCCATGTTTCATGGTGTGAGCCGACACTTGACAAGTTCTAAGTGGCCACTCTCTCTCTCTCTCTCTCTGGGTGTGTGGTATATGCAATATATACCTAAGAAAGAGTTGCAGTTCATCTGTGAGAGAGAGAGAAAGAGAGAGACTCAGATTATTTTTGTGATCTTCATTACTTTGAAAAGCTTAGGAGTCCTCACTACATGTAAGAAAAAGAGCTTGATAGCCCATCAGATAGCCGCCGCCTCCTATATTCTATGTAATGACTAGCCAAGAAAGCCTACATTTTGCTCTTCCTCTTTTTTTTTTTTTCCAATCCCCAATTCATTGATCAAAGCTTGCATTGTCTCAATCGTTTCTAGAAGAAAGAAGCCATGTCAGATCATCTTTAGCTTTGACTCTGAAAAGGGTTTTCATCTTCATCTCCAAGATTGTCAAAAAAAGTTTGAGAGAGAGACAGAGGGGTTGCCATCTCTCTGGAGGTCATGATGAGACTATGATGAGGGAGAGAGAAGTGGAGTGGTGTTTCCATCTCTTGGAAGTCATGATGAGACTATGATGAGAGAGAGAGAGAGAGAGAGAGAGAGAGAGAGAGAGGGAAGAGATATTAATGTTTCTTTGATTTGTCTGTATGTCTGTCTGGTTGTTCTTGCCCAGCTCCGGAGAAGAGACAGAGAGTCCCTTCTGCCTACAACCGCTTCATCAAGTAAGTTAACACATTCTTTTTTAAGCACAACTATGATGATTAATTATGCATAATCCCTTTTACTTCTGGAAAATATTCCTGCTTTACTTATATTTGTAAGCTCTAAGGAGAAAAAAAAAGCGACTAATTTATTATGGCTATAAAAATATGCCTCATTCAGTGTTAACCAAGTGACAAGTACATGTACACTAACTAGAATTAAAGTGACCAACCTATCTTCCCATCAATGCATACGACTGGTTTGATTAGGCTAGCTTGCTGACGAAATTGAATCTCTTATTCTTTTTTTGTTCTTCCCTGCTCTGGCTCATATGATATAGATGTTAAAAGAGATAATTACACATGTTTATTGATTGATAAGAGGCATTTGGTATTAAGTAATTTAGACAAGAAACGTTCGGTACACAGTTCGGTTCCTAGCATTTCGGAAGGTGGTCCAGTGTTAAAACTGGACATCGTAGATGCGGTTCTCGTTTGGTTTGTGATGAAAATGCTAATGGCTGTCCATCATTTGCACAACTTGGAAATTTTAAGGATGATAACAGTCAGAGTATAGTTTAACAGACCGAAAGCAAACACTCAAAGATATTCAGAAACTCATAATTGTATTCCACCCTTAGTTAACATACGACGTTATGCACAACTTGTTTATTGAATGGTAAGCGCTAATTTCGTTTCCAGCGAAAATACCTAGTCAAGAATTTTTTTTGCATGTTTTTGGGGTTTGTTGCCTCATACTAAAATGAAAATGGTCATCGAGAGTTTGTATGTGCTACCAACTTAGTATCATCATCATCTGTCTGATTCTGAACTTATAAGCGCTGAAAAATTGCTCAATTATTAGGTTAAAATTACTAATCTAACGAGTAGGCGCCTCAATCTCTGTCAAGAACAAAGCCCTTTTTTTGCCGTTGATAGTGGACTGTGTTTAAGTGCAGTTTCAGACATAGCTTTTGTCATTTCTTGTTGGTTCCATGATGCGTCTTATTACTCACACAAGTTAAGCCAAACCAAAGAAAAAAAAGCATGTCTCACATCGATATGCAGCGACAAGCAAAGTGTTCAAAGACAGCTTGAATGTCTCCATCCATCCAGGACTACTGGACACTTTTTGGAGGACATGCTGAATGATTGATGAACAATTCTTTTTTCCACCTTTTTCCATTCGTGTCGGGTTTATTCGCGTGTCAATACATGTGTTTGTGCGTTGACGTTAATAACCAGAAGCAAAGATAAAATCGTGCGTGCCCCACTCGGTTTTCGGTACATTTCGGACCTTGAGTTTGCCTATATTTCCAGAATCCGTCCACATCCGATTCGATATGCCATAATTATAGTCCAGAAACTTGCGAGTCCGATGATGACACTTCTTTGAAATCGCAGGGAAGAGATCCAACGCATCAAAGCCGGGAATCCCGATATAAGCCACAGGGAAGCTTTTAGTGCTGCTGCGAAGAACGTAAGTGTCCAAACCCCATAAAAAAGAATTAACGTCGACTATCTTACAACAATCTTTCATCGGTTTTTTTTCTTTTGTTTTTCTTTTTCGTTTCGTCTCTATTGAAAAGTCGCTCTCTGGTCTCATCTCCCCTCCACCTGTTTATTGGGTCCATTCGTTTTTCTGTGCACTCTCCATTGAAACGTTCGACCTGTGATTATTTCATTACAGAAAGCTTTCAGTTCTGATAATCGTACGTTTGTTTGTGTTCTTTTCTCCCTTTTGCAGTGGGCCCACTTCCCCCACATCCATTTCGGACTCTTGCCTGACCAGCCCGTGAAGAAACCTAATATCTGCCAGCAGGTAATATGCTTGGAAACCCTAAAATCAGTTCTCCTATTGATTAGGCTATTAACCACTCTATTAACGGAGATTTAATTCGACCAAAAAAAAAAAACAGAGATTTAAAGCGGACACACTGTAGGATGATATGCAAAAGCAGCCTTTTCCTTTCTAGGAAGCAAAAAAAAGAAAAGGAAAGGAAAGAAGCCAGAGTCCTAAGTATCATTTCCGAAGTCGATGTGAAAAGAAGTATAGTTTTGATGTTTTTTCGACATGACATATAGAACGAACTGAAATTCTGACATTCTTGAAATAATATGGGTTTGGGAATTTTGTAGGAAGGAGAGGACGTGCTGAGAAAAGATGGGCTCTTTGCAACCGCGAACGTCGGAGTGTCGCCTTATTGAGGAAAATCTACGTTGGGTGTCTGTTTAAATTTCTGAAGCTGTTCTCTTTTTTTCCCCTCTTTTTAGGGTTCTTCGTTTGTGGAGAACTCTCGACTGTTCGCCTGTTTAGGGGTCGCTTGAACTCGTGTTTGTCATGGTCTGACGGGGTACATTCCGAAATCTGCTAAAAACAATGCTTGTAACTCGACTTAACAAACTAATTTCAGGAGACTGAGACATACTCTCTCCTTAATTTGTGTCCACAGTTCTAATAGATAACACCTGCTATAAGACATGACCATACGTTACTAAAGTGGTAATGTAAATGCCCCTTATATTCCGCAAATCTTCCGCACGTTTTAAATTTGAACTAAATCTAAATCATCCTGCAACATTACAAACTTTTTTCTTAAATGATTCAAGTGAAAGCTTCTCCTTCTGAGTTCTTTTATAATTATTTTTTGCTCTTAAATCTAGATCATACTGTTTTGCTACTAATGATTAAAGACAAGGCTTATATGATCCTTCTTTTTCTTTTAATCCATTTATGTTGATTATTCAAATATGTTAGAAAAACCACATTGTCATGGATGATACCGCAACAGGATGTATCGCATGGATGATGAAATTATGGCTGAGCAAATATTGATAATTTAACATGTACATAAATAGTACAGATACTCGAGCTTAAGCCAGAAGGCATGTAACAACTTAACAGCAGCAAAAAATAAGGCGCATGAGGACCCATCAGTAATAAAAGAACATATGGCCAACACGGACATCACAGAAGCCCCGAACTTAGAGGATTGGAAAAGTTCAATGCGTGGCGTGGTGGTGGCTGCCGATGTTGGCTGGAGCTCCGACGAGCAGCAAGGTGTGACAAATGAAGAGGGTGAAGCTTAGGTTAGGATTTCCGCAACAGGATGCGCAGGACAGCTACCATGATCTGTTATATGGAGAAGATGAAGGACAGCGGCACTCACCGAACTTTGGCGGTGAAGGCGGCGGCGTGTAACCAAACAGCAATACCGTTCTATAGATCGACATTTGACCAAAGGGTTAGGGTTTATTGCATGCAAACTGCTGATAATTTTCTCTACGAGTAGACGCAATACAACGAGACGTACATGAGTTGAAATTTTGAGCACCCTTATGTAGGTCTAGTACTTACTAGTTACTACACTTCAACAGCACCGGCGGCTTCCTTCTTTCTCAGGTGATTTCATGCTTTTACGCATGAAGAAGGTGATTGGTTTATTTCTTTTCTTTTGTGTGTCCAATAGCCAAATTGCTCTCACAGTTGATTGTGAATGGAAATAAATGATCATAATAAGAAAGAGCATGAATTTGGATAAATATGCCAGTACATATGAAACGCGGATTTTCCGGTGAATAACTTTCATTTTAAGCTACGAGAAAAGACTGAAATTTACCACAAAAAACTTTGATTCGTAAGCTCCGTTTGTTTCGCGAAAAATGGATGATTTTGAAAATATTTTTCTACCAATAATTTCCTTGTCTCTCCCACTTTGTTTTGAGAGTTTGTGAGCGTGAATAATTTTCTGCAACTAATCTTGGATGAATGTGGAGACCAGTTCGGCCATTCGTCAAGTCAACAGCCACCGATGAGGATGTTTTAATAATTTGCTTATGATAATTATGTCCTTATTATTTTGGTTTCAAGCTATTCTATCAGGTAATCTGTTAAAAATATATTGTCCGTTCGTCTTTCAATAGTTTAAACTTTGGAGAAAATAATTTACTTAACATAATATCAGAGCACGGATCAAGTTTTGAATCTTAACACACATACTCTCTCAATTTTCTCTTGTTTATTATCCCTGTTATTCTGCTTGCTTTCTTGTTCGAACCGTAATCTTGTTGACGTGGTTCCATCCCCAACCTGACTTGCTTATGTAAGATCGACTTACATGCGAGGATAGTGTCAACTAATATGTTATAAGTACGTTGGCGGACTGTTTTCTAATAACTTAAGTTTTTGGAAAAAATCATTTGACTAGCATATTCCATGTAGGGGTGATTGGAGAAGTTTAAAAGCGAAGATAAAGAGATATTTTGATTTAACAATATCGATATTAAAAATCTTTAACCCAACAAGTGCTCTCCGAACCAAGCTAGATAGTCTTTTTGAAACTTTTCTAGGGAAAATTTGCACAGAGAGAGACATATGATAAAGAACGTCACAATTTCAAAGCTATATCTACTTCTTATCTTACCTAAGTATGAAAAGACTTCGTCAATCTAGGAAAGAAGGAACTAACATGCATGAGGAACATTTGTGGGTCCTAACAATAGTCTGAAGTATTATAGCAGAGTATATCTCCTCCTCAAATGCATGGGCCCTAAGAAAAATGTGAAAAGATTACACTATCACCGGCTTCCATGGAGCGAACTAACTCCTTAAGTCATTGGAAGAAAATAAGATCAATTTTGCAGCGAGTTAGACTAGGCTTCGTTCAAGCATATTCACTTATGGTTATCATGCGTAGCATAATAACCAAATAATACAAGAGATCACAAATTAAAGTCGTATTGATCGTGAACAAATCTCTGGCTAGCTTGTTGTACTTGGGCATTTACTACCTCATATAAAGAGGCTTCTTGATCCTCTAACGTGTCACTGGAGCTGCGGTTACGGGATTCTATATATTCGAGTGGACTGAATAGTTATGACTCAAATTGAACATTCCGTAACTGATTTAAGATCCTTATGGAAACCACTAGAGAAGTTAAGTTAATTACTTCGGTCCCCACTCCCTCGTCATTTTGCAAATGAAAAAAATATACATACTTAATCACCACTATACATATTGCCAAACAAATGTTTTTGCTCTCATAGTTTCCCATACAATGCTTCTTCTTCTCCTCTCTTCCCTCCTCTTCCTCTACCTCTTCTTACTCAGCATCTCCCGCCAGGTCCCCAAAAGTTGCCATTGATGGGGAATTTACACCATCTCATTGACTCACTACCTCACCTTTGCTTGAGAGACCTGGCCAAAACATACGGACCCATTTTCCATCTCCTGCTGGGCGAGCTCTCAGTCGCGACGATTTCTAACCCTAAACTGGCCGAACAAGTCCTCAAGACCCGCGAGCTTGCCTTCACGCAATACCCGCAGTTCGTATTCACGGAGATGTGCATCCACCTGAACCTGACCTTCTCGTCCTTTCTCCAATACTGGAGGCAAATGAGCAAGATTTTGCGTCACGGAGCTCTTGGGCGCACCGCACATTAGAGAAGAGGACGCGCGTAGTTTTGTCGACTATATTGTCCTGTTCGCCTTTCAATCTAAGCGAGAAGATCTTCGCTTTATTTCCAGCGGCTGTCGGCCAAAGGCGCAAGCAACAAGAGGCATCTATCGCGTGCACGAAAGAGTCGGTCGCATTGACGGGAGGCTTTGACCTCTTCCCCGCAAGAACTGGATGAGACCGAAGATGGACATGTTGCAGAGGAAGATGGACAAGATTCGCGATAGCGTCATCGAAGAACATAAGATGGAAAGAGATGGATCCTCGAGAATTAACGAGGACAATGTCTGGGGAGGAGGAGAAGATCTTTCTTGACGTGCTCTTGAGACTTGAGCAGTCCATCCGACTGCCGATGAAGAGATTTATACGCTAATGTCTTTTAGTTATACAGGGTATTAAGAGATTTATTTTGCTTAGTGATATGCCCCACTTTGAATGTGTATTTCATCAAGTATGACCATGCATATAAACTTGATTGGTGTGTTTGAACCCCGGATTTCTTTTTGACTCCACTTAATAATTGAACATATTGTAGTACCAAGGTTTGTAATTCTAGGGGGCATTATTGCTTTTGAGTGTACTGCAAAAAGGCAAAAAAGGAACATTCATGAAGGAGAGAGTTTTGAAGATTTGCCCTACTCAAGGAAAACGAATGTAAATTGACGTAATATCATGGGGGAAAAATTACAAAAAAAAGTCCTAAACGAGTTGTGCCAATTTAGTTCTAAACTCTTTTTTTTTTTTTTTTTGTCATTGGCCTATTTTAATAATTTTCAAGCTTTTTAATTTTATTTATTTATTTTTTCTTTTTTTCTTATTCCTCCGGCCGGTCGTTGATCTTGGCGACCGGCAAAGGCAAGGGCCGGCGAAGCTCGCCCCCGCTGGCCGCCAGGAGGGCGAGCCTCGCCGTCGCTGGGCGAGGTCTCGTCTCGCCTAGATCTTGCAAGATTGACCTCGCCATGGACGGGCGAGGCTTGACTCGACCAGCGACGGCGAGGTCGACCTCGCCATGGCAGAGCGGTGTCGCGCCTCTCTAGATCTGGGCGAGGTCGCGCCTCGTTAGATTTGGGCAAGGTCGGCCTAGCCAGGGGTAGGCGAAGCTCGCCCCCACCGATGGCGGGTGCTCGGCGGTCGGCTAGAGGAAGAAGAAGAGGAGGAAAAAAAGAGAAAAAAAATAAAATAAAAAATAAAAAAAAATAAAAATTGATCACGTTCGTTCTGGTCGCACCATGTTAGCTTGGCAGAAAGGACTGAATTTGCACAAATGCAAAATGTTTATGACTGAATTTTGCTATACAAGAAATGATTATTCGATAGTCTTGAACAGCTTATTGAGTCATAAAATAATAAAAAATTATTGCGAGTTCTACTATTTCAAAAATTTGTGACTTTACCGGCCGTTACTCTTATCTCCGTCACCGACCGCTTCGTAGCCGTGCGATTCATCTAAATCTCGACGCGTTGACTAAATGCAGTCTTCTCTCGTCAACCAATCCACTGCACGCCAGTGTTCGGCGTATTTCGCTTTATAAATTTGTCCATGGTCGCCGCTCCAATTTCCGTTTTCAGCAGCCGAACTTGAATCGAAATGCGATGTCCGTTTAGAGAAACCCTAATTCTCAATTGCTGAGAAAAAAAAAAGGGGTTCTTTCTTAGAAGTCGTCTCGTTGTTGTAGAAGCTTCAAAGGCAGAATTTTGCTGAAAACGATGGTCATTGGGAATCTTCTTGACATTCATCCCACAGAACTGAAATTCACATGTAAGTTTCAGTGCTCGAGTCTTTCGGATAAATATTCCGGAGCAGAGTATGTGATCGTGCAGTCTTATGTAGTTTTTATTGGTGTTTCACCATTGCTGATTATGTGATTTGTGTTTCGATTGGTAATCGGCATGTGGTGTTGAAGTTGAATTGAGGAGGCAAGCTTCGTGTTCTATGCAACTCAGCAACAAGACGGACAAATACGTAGCTTTCAAGGTGGGGACTCTATTTTCCTCTGTGTTTAATTCTAATGGCCTGGACTGTGGGGTTGAGATTTAAAACCTAACTAGATTTGTGAACGGGTACGAAGGTGAAAACGACCAATCCGAAGAAGTACTGCGTTCGTCCCAACTCCGGTGTTGTCCCACCCGGGGCGACATGCAATTTCACTGGTAATTTTAGTTTGCCTTAGGTGAAATGTCGAATCACCAAATATCATTGTATATCGATGGGTTAACCCTTCAAGCCAACCTATTTCTTATATGAATTTGGAACCACATTCTTAAGTATTTAGGTTCTGTTGTAAGCAAATAATGTTATCTGTTTCGTGTTGAGTAATGGGTAGGCATGGTTTGCCCTTTCTTCTATGTTTACGCTTACGTTTATTATGCTGGACCATATTTGGTAGTCACAATGCAGGCCCCAAAAGAGGCACCTCCTGATATGCAATGCAGGGACAAATTCCTTATTCAGAGTATTGTTGCCCCATATGGTGCAACTATGAAAGAGATAACACCAGAAATGGTGGGTCAATCTGCAATCTTCGGAGTATCATATGACAGTTCTCTATGTTCCCTTTACCACCCTCAATTTGAATGACTTTGAACGTGGTGATTGTAGTTTGATGAGGAGTATGGGAAGACTTTGGAGGAGTTCAAATTGCGGGTTGTCTATATTCCTGCAAATCCTCCCTCTCCTATCCCTGAAGAATCTGAAGAAGGATCTTCTCCAACAGCATCTCCTCTTGAGGATGGAAACAAGAGCACCTCATTATTTGATGTTGGGATTCTTTGCTTGTTTCTCCATCATCTTTTCCTTTAATAATAACCTTTTGCTTCAAGCGCCTCATGATTTGTAAAATTCTAGGTAACAAGATCTTTGGAAACATCTAAGAAGAAGTCTTTAGAGGTGAACTTCCTACTCTTTGTCCTTGGTTGACTTTAATTTTGTCCTTGATGATGAGGTTTTTATTTGACCCCTCAAAGAGGTTTCAGGTTATGATTTTCTACTGCACTAGTTTCATATTTTGTCATTGTCAATCAGTTTTGCTCCATCCTAACCTGAAGCTGACATAGAGTATGCTTAAAATAACTTATTTTGGGAAGAAGTTCCTCCAAAATTTTGTCTTGAAAGTTCTCTGGTGGATGGTTCGGCATCTGAGAACAACTACCTTTTCTATTTTCTTCTGCTGATGAAGTAAATATGTCAGCTAACAGAAATGACTAATTGTCCACTGATCAAATGGATCTTTGGTCGAGGGACATGAATGAAGTGAAATCAAATGCTGACATAAACCATGTCTGATAAAAAGTTATTTAGGAAAATAAATGGGTGAAACAAAGTAGGAGGAAGGAAAGTGGAGGTGGAGACAAAATGAGGTTATTGGATGTGTGGAAAGGAGGAAGGATGAAATCAAGAGAAATCTGATGTTTTTCATCTTGCCATAATGACCTCAACATGTGATTTTACTTTTGTGAAGGAGAAAAGTAACTCCAATTAATAACTGCCAACTTTTTCTCCTAAAATTATGGGGAAGGATTAAGGGGCTGAAGAGAAAAACACTTCCTTCTACTCTCTACTTTTTCTCCATTATCTGTCTTTTCCAAACACTGGAAAATGTTGATCTTCCCCGCTTTCTTTCCTTCACTGTATTTTCTCGACCACCATGCTTTCTTCCCTAATTTTGAGATTCTGGTGCTATGGACTTGATTTGCACTCATGAATCGAGGGAAAAGAATATGCCGCCATAGAGATGATAAAGAATGGGCTCATTTCCCATGGGGACATACGACAACATTTATGGACTTTGAGTAAGAGAGCTTCTGAATGGTATTTGTATGATAAATGCTTCGCTATAGCAGTACTAGTTAAAGCCCACACTTAGTAGCAGAGTACAGTTCGTTTGTCTTTTAAATCTGTTTATTCATAATTACAGAAAGTGCACCATATTCTTAGGTGATTATTATAGTTAGCTTTACTTGTGATGATCATATTCTTCAGATTTTATGTGCTGTATATGGCTTTAAATGACTTTGCTAATGTTAACTTTATTCAGCAGACATGGTCTATTATTTCAAAGCTGACCGAGGAGAAAACTTTAGCATTGCAACAGAGGCAGAAGTTATCTCAGGAACTGGTAGGTTGATAATATCATTTTGTATTCCAAAGGTGTATGTAACTCATACTGCTCATCATGTAGATTGATGCTTTCAGGGAAATAGCAAAATCATGATGTTTCAAGGGTGCTACTGTGCTTCTGTGACTTCATGTTCTCAAGATCTTTCTACATAGTTAGGTCAGCAGGTTGGAGCAAAAAACTAGTAAAAGAGTATTAGCAATGGACCCACCTTCAGTTTCTTGCTCTGTTTGATGTCCATCCTTAAGTGTGACAATCGACATTCTTCATGAAGGCATGTTGATAAGGCCCAACTGGTCACCTCTTTCATGTAATTGAAATCTTGTACTGGGTATGTTAACAAATACATGGGCCATCTGCATCCTAATTGAGGAGGTACTAGATAGGGTAATGGATGATGGGGTTTTATGCAATTGGATCAATTGTTTAGCAGTAAGATTCATTTCCATAGTAATTAGGGTTGCTCTTTGATTATATACTATAGATGGGAGTTCTTCAAAAGGTCTCAGATTCCTAAAGTTTCTGATATTGTGCTTCATGACAGACCTTCGAGTATGAGATCGATGACTTAAAAAGACACTAAAAGATGCCAACGCATACTTCTAGACTAGTCTTCTTCTTGTTCTTTTTTTGTTTTTTGGTCCGGAAAGAGTAGTTCATCCCCATCAAAGTACTTAATACTCAGTAGTCATATCCCTCCTTCCCTCTGCCATAGCAATCTTACTTGCTATTGGTCATTTGAGCCCTTTTGGGGGCATTTGCATCCTGCCCCTGCTGTCACATTTTGTTGCATGGTGGTATCATAGAGCAAACTGCGTTTACAGATATCTATGCTTTCTATTAATCGGTCGTGGTATGGCCCCTCAAACAGGATTTGCTGAGAAAAGAAGTTAGGGGGAATCGTGTGAACAGCTGTTTCTTATTTCTCTCTGCATTGGTTGGTTTACTGGGCATCCTGGTTGGCTACTCCATCAAATAGGAGCTACATCTGAAGGATAACTCTGTTATTTGGGTGCAGGCTTCATTCTTCGAGAGCTTGCTTGACCTTCACAGTTTTTACAGCTTAGCATGTACATTTGTAGAATCTTCAGGGATCAAGATTTGTGAACATGAAATGGTCGATCATAGAAAGTTAGAAACGGACTTCTTTGGATCGCTTCCCCTTGGTTCTCCTAAATCTTTCGAGTCTTTGCGCATGAATTCTCTTTCCCTAACTTATGAGGATATCGCATTGTGCCATGTTGAACCGAATCTGCCAAAGAGCAGATGTTGACAGATGATATAACTTTCAATACGAAGGTGACCTAAATTGTGAACAGGAGGCTTTAGCCGTGGCTCCAGGTGGCCATATGAGGATGCTAGCTAGTAGGGGTGATCAGGTGGGCCGATTTCTATCATAAAATCGGGAACCGCCCAAGAAAGGCTAGTTCCACAAACTGGGAATCGGGAATCGCCCACTGATTCTTGAACCCACTTGGGAACTGATTCACGTGTTTCGGTCTGGTTCCAGAGTGGGTCTCGGAACAGGTCGGGACTAAAACAAATTAACAACAAAAATTCCTGAATCAGGACATAAACCAAAGAACAAGGAATAAGAAATTTATACTTATCGTTGCCTCTTGAATATCGGAAAGATTGTTCAAAAAGTCATAAACTTATTACGCTTTTACCAATTTAGTCCTAAATCTTTTAGTTGTGGGTTTTAAATTTTTTTACGTTTTGGCAGTTGAGTCTATCTGGCCAACTTTAGTCGGAAATCACTAACTTGGACGCCGATCGTCCTACGTGGCATAACCAGCGTTGACGTGGAGATATTTTTAATAACATGTTATCATTTTTCAAAGTTTTTTTATTATTAAATTTTAAATTTTTTATCTGGCGATGTTATTTCCACCTCTATTTTGGCTAAGCCACTTCGTTTTTCAATCAACAGACCGAAATACCCTTCTCTCCCTTCAATTTATTGAGTTTTTTTTTTATCAACCCAACCAAAATAACTGCCTTTATTTCTATTCTCTCTCTTAAATTAGCAATTTCACAATATAAATGTCAAATTACACCCAATAAAATATTGTCTTATCATTCATCATGTTATCACTTTGCCTAGAGAATGTCGTTATCTTTAGTTTATGGTCTCATTTTTTAATTACAAAGTTGTATAAAAGGTTAGAAATTTCTAGTTATAACGGTTTATGAACACACAATCAACTACCTATTTTTTATAAAATAGTTTGAGGGAAACTTTTTTTCAAAGTTGAAAATTAAAATGCAATCTAATATTTAGCAGATTGTGACCTTGTGGGTGATTTTCTGAAATAAATTTGTAGGTTTCTCAAATTAAACATCATTGATTTGGGCTTTCTTTTGAACTTTTCACATTTTAATATGAATTGAAAGATGGGGTTGATAATGTATTTACACATTTGAAACTTTCAAACTCGCATTGGATTTTTTTAGGGGAAAGCTTTAAGCATATTTTAAAGTTTTGATCCACTTGCTATGAGATTGAATTGACAATCGATATTAATTACTTTCTCCGTAGCATGAGTTTTTTGTTTCTTTTTTGGCCGAAATTGTAGCATGAGTTGAATAACAAGAAGTTTTATGTTTTTTCCTTTATATGTTCATGCTTCGTTAATAGATCTAAATATAAAATGTTTGACATTTGATCATGCTTTTAACAAATTAACCTTTTCCATATTTTTTCTTTTCTATTTTTTTTTTTATCAAGATCGACTAAATAATTAAATTGAATTTTAATTTTCTACACTAAAATATAGTTTCACTCACACTATTCGAAAAAAAAAGGCAATTAATTGTGTGTTCATAAGCTGTCATAAATAGAAATGATAAATTGACATATTGATGGGTGTAATGGAGCATTTGTATTGTGAAGTTAATGAGATAGATGACAAAAATAAAGGCAGTTTTGTTGATGAACCCGGTCAAAGAAACAATAAATTGAAGAGAGAGAATTTGACTAACCAAAATTTGAAGAGAGAGAGAGAGAGAGAGAGAGAGAGGGTATTTCGGTAAGCTAACAAGAAAAAAAAAGGAGTGTCTTAACCAAAACGGGATGAAAATAGCGCCTCCTTTTTTATTTTCTTATTTTCTCTTTCTTCCATCTTTACTTTTCCTTTAATTTTGTCAGCGAGGGTCGCCAGGCCCTCCCTAGCTTGGGGGAGGGTCTCGGCCCTTGCCTACATGTGGGCGAGGCCATCGCGACTGCAAAAGATGCCAGCCTCGCCCAGATCTGGGCAAGGCGGCCTTGCTCGTGGTTGTAATGGTCTGGGCGAGGCAGCCTTGCCTAGATCTAGGCGAGGGTTTCGCGGCCCTCGCTAGCCACAATAAAAAGAAAAAGAAAAGAAGGGAAAGAGCAAAAAAGGAAAAAAAAATTAATAAAAAAATTATTTGCGTTAATGCCGACCGTGACATATAGGATGGACGATGTCCACGTCAACGATTTTCAGCTAAAATTATCCGGATGAATTTAATTGACAAAACGTGAAATTATTTAAGACTCAATCGAGACAATTAATTCGACGAAAAAAATTGAGATAATTAATATGTTTAGGACTGAATTGGCGAAAGCACAATTCTTTTAAAGGATTTTATGGATAATTTTTCCTTGAATATTGCAACAGTTCTGAAGACAGAGATAAGTTTAGGGGCAACTTGAATGTGCAAAGCCCAATACAAATATGAGGTTGGCCACAGAAACTTGAGAGAATGCCCTGATGGTGGAGCTATTTAGCGGTGGGAAGAAGTATCAATACAAGATTCTCCCACATTGACAATTTCCTCATCCCATCATATAGTATCATGCAAATTAATCGGTCCGGTTTCCGGATGGGCCCACCTATCCCAAGCCGGGTGGGTGAGTCACACTTAGAATCGGGAACCGGACCGATATTCACCGGTTCCAATTTATTTGCACTGGGAACTGGACCAGTTCATGTCGGAACCATCTAGAACCAATAGATTCAGGCAGGTTCCAATCCGGTCCGATTCTTTTGCTCACCTCTACTAGCAAGTCACAAGGAAAATATGCTAGCAAGTCACAAGGAAGAGAGGCTTCTTGCTGGTGACCGAAAAAGGAGAATGAAATTGTTAGACAAAAGATGGCTCCCTTGTACCAGATCAATCAGAACCAATTCTTAACAATGCTATTTATTACAGCTCTCGTTCGACTTCTTCCTTGCTCCATAAGTTTTTGATAAAAAACAAGATGGATGGCTGTTTTCTATTAGATGGGAATGGAGTGGCCTAAGGGATTCTATCTACTAGCCGATAAAATGGAGGTGCCAAGACATCTACATGACAAAGAATGCCTTCTCATGAATTGGATTCGAACCAACATCAAGCTACTTTCCTTCTTAGTAGATCGTGAGTGGGTCTGTCGGCCTTCTCATTATAGTCCTCCTAAAATCAATAGTATTTGGTCGAAATACATCATATCTTTTCACCTTATTAGTCCTATGCATAGTCAGTACTATAGCCCCAATTATGGCTACTAATAAAATCAGACTCGGAACCAAAAATCAGGCGGAATAGTAAGTATAAAGTAAATTGCCTAATGTTTCCAAATTAGTCAAACTTCGTACCTTTCCGACATAAACCGTATATCTCAGAGAGGTCGTATTTCTTTGGGTTTGTAGTAATGGAATGCTTTCATTATCTAAAATGAAGAACAACATTTCCCACCAAAAGACCATCCCAATAAGACCACTCACCGGTAAATAGCGCAATACTTCTTCCATCATCTCTCATTTCCATTCCAATCATCCATCATTTAAAATGTTCTTGTAGCTGCATTTTGCTTATTTTGGGGAATAAATGTCAATATGGACATCAAAGATAAAAAAGTAAAACAATTTTGGGGAAAATATGGTTAATCTATTCATTCTAAATTGGAAAAACCCAAAAAAATCCCAAACATACCCATCGTGACATATTTATCATGACTTATTTTTTTGACATAAAAAACCCCAAATTATGTTGGTTATGACACATTTGCCCTAAACTTTTTCTTGTGACGAAAAAGAACCTCAAATTTGTACCTAGGTATCAAACGGGTCGGATCAGGTCGAATATGGTCCGACCCATATTGACCCTTTTTCATACCGTACAAATTTAACGACCCGACCCGTATTACTTAAATACTTCTATATTTAACTAAATCATGAAATATTTCTTTCTTTTAATTTATTAAGAAAAATGATATTGCTAAAACACTTTCATGCAATTGAAAATTTTTAAATTTTTTTTCAAAAAAAGTAATTGTTTTTATTTTTTAATTAATAAAAATTTATTATTTATTTTTAAGAAAGGTATTTTTATTTTAGTTTCCTTTTTTTCCGGCGGCAGTGGATGGCGATGGGCAGCGTGTCAAATTTTTATTTTTTATTTTTTTGTTTCTTTTAGATATAAAAAAATAAAATAAAATTTACTATTCTTAAGGCCCATTTACAAGTGGTGCTTGGGAAGCTGCAGGCCACGGGCCGAAAATGGGTCGATAATGGGTTAGGTCAAGACTTATATTTGAATAGGCTTTATATGCTTAAACTGCTGACCCTATATATGACCCAAGTGAATAAAAATAGATTAAAAAGTAAGTCAAAGGCCCATATTGACACATCTACCTATATGACACATTTATCATCCGTCAAGATTCTGATTTTTCAACCAAATAACGTCGTTTTTATTTCACTTAAACCACGAGGGCGACATGTCAATACTGTTGTTATCCAACATCTCGTTTAGATAGATTTATAACGATTCTCATTAATGGAGAGCAAATATGTCACATAAGTACAAATTTGAGATTTTTTGGTGTCATGGAAAAAAATTTAAGGTAAATGCGTCACAATGGGCACAATTTGAGGTTTTCTGATGGCTTTTGCCCCAGTAAATAACGGAGCAATTGTAATAGTTCACGGAAGCATACTTGAGTAGTCACTGATCTGATCTCTCTCCCAAAACCAACCTTCACAATGACAAGAAAGAACGCATAGATTTTATCTATCAAGGAAACACGTCAACTTTTCCAACACAGTTTCCACAAATCCTATGCATCATGTCTCAGGGGGTGACCAAGGTGTAAATAACACTTCCTCCATCCTCAGTATAAAAGGGACACAAACGACCATACCAGCAACACGACCAAAATATCTGCGATGCACAGAATCGAACTCTGTTTAGTTTTAGGGACAATACTACAATGGCCCAAACAGGTAAAGTAAATTCTCAATCTCATGCCCGCTCATCAGTCAACACATTACGACGAGGGTCACATCATTTTTGGGAGAGGAACTTCTTTTACCATTTATCTGAGTGTGTAAAATCTGCACGCGGGGATTCACGGAAGTAATCTCCAATTCGTTCAGCCATGGCAAGCCTTGAGTCCAGTTCGCTCATGTTGGAACTGTGGATGAAGAGCGTAGCAGCATCCTTGTTTGGAACAGTGCAATGCAGTGACATTATCATTACCATTTTCCTTCTGCTAAACTAATTCAATGGACAAATAATTGATCACCAGTAGCATTGAGAGTGAACTGAAGCTACAAGACAAGTGCTCATTGGCTACCAGACTTGGGGTTAAGCATGCCCTGCTTCAGGGAGTTGACTGCAACAGGTCATGAAACCTCTTCATGTTTATCTGTTTTTCATCATGAAAATGTCAAGAAATGGTCACTAATACTCATTTCTTACTAGTACACTACAACATCTTCACATAAGGGCTCTTCGGTCAAAGGGCTTCCACCAAATGAACACAAGAATGACGAAATTCATGATTCAAGAAACAGTGGGAACACAATATTTCCAAAATAAACAAACCGGAAATGGAGGTTGAATTGACACCGAATGGTCTTTGTCTGAACATGGACTTCTTGGATCGACTTGCCAGTTGAACGTTCATTCTGACATGCTTATCAGTGACAATAATAATCAAGAGGAGAACACAAGCTTTGCTTTCAATTGCTAACTATAAAATACTATCCAAAGATCTGGAAGTCACAAGGAGCCCAAAGCCCAACGACACTCCAAAAGAAATAAAGGACTCAGGGATTTCTTCTATTTGCCACAGACATCGCGTCTACCTCCAACAAACAACCCAATATCCTGTGGATGTGCCTACAATGGGCAAAGTCACAACAAAATGAGCATGTAGAACAATGAACTCAGAGATTTAGAGAATCGTTTCACCCTTGAAGAGGGTAAAGATCTTTGGCTTTTTTTCTGCAGAGTTGAGTACTTTCAGGCAGAGGGAGAGCCTTTTCTGGTTAACAAAGTATTCTTGGATACATGACATAGTTCAGCTGCATACACTGACTTACTATGATCAAAAGCAGTGGAGCCACGAGATAACACCATTGTAAGAGCCTAATGCAGTGAGGGTGTCTGAGAAAACAATTTAAGGTGAAATTCAAGCAAAGAAGTAAATCGTTGAGCATAAAATCGAGGCTGGGAGGATGTTTTTTACCATGATAGTTGAAAGAAGGCATGCAAAGTAGGACCCCATCAAGAGTATACGCCCACAGCGAAAGGCTGTAAGGGAGACTATGGCCTTATCCTTCCTCCATTGAGCTAACCTCGTTGATCCTGCAATTGGTATAATGAATGTGTACTAGGTAACTCCTTCCATCTTTAGCCAAAGACAGCAGATTCATCAGAGATATTGCCAGTGTGTTCATTTCGTTGCAGATGTTGAAACCTGTCAAGGAAGTCCCAAGAAAGACGAATAAAATGGATCGTTCCTTAAGTCTCCGATTTGTCATCTCAAAGGTAATCATAAAGAATCTTAACAAGAACATTTCATGAATGACGTGTTCCCTCACAGCAATTTCGAACTAGAAAGATGTTACTAACCTAACAGTGTCATTTTTTTCTTTTGCCAAGTGATCTAACAATGTCTAACTCATGTAAGAATGCCAAAACGTGATAATCGGATTCTTATCCTATAATACCACAAACCATCTGAACACATGTAGGTCAAAGTCCACCAGAGGATGTGCTATCAATGGTTTAACAGAGGAACAATGTCCAAGCTAGGAATAGTATCCATAGAGGATGTCTTATTATATCATGCTAAATCGCTGCTGAAAAGCAAACACACCAGCAGACAGAAAACATAAGAGAGCGACCCAGAAAACCTCAGCTTCATCAAACTAGCTTATCAATCACACCTTCATACCCAACAAACTAAATAAACCAATATTATTCCCAAATGACAACAAAGACCCTAATTACATCGAATTCATATTGTTCTCGCGAATGAAAAGACATCAACTTTTTCTCGTACATTGTAAGCGACTTTCCATGAATTGGGAATCAGAGGCCCCGTTACGCGCTCGCGGCAAGGAGCGTCAATCTACCTCGATGAAACTGCAGAAAAGAAAGCGGGGGTCGATTTCGCAAACTCAATCCTCGTCCTCCCTCTTGTTGCTGGGCTTGCGATAGGTCTCTTCGACGTGCTTGGCCTTGACCAAGTAGGTATTGGCCAGGTTCTTGATGTTTGGGACGTTGTAGTTCTGGGCGGCGTAAACGCCGGCCACAGTCCCCAAGAGGAACGAGAAGCTGCTCCTTAAGATGCCCATTTGGCCGAATTCGTCAGATTCGAGAGCAATCGATTGAACTGGAACTCGAGAAAGTTGCTCAAGAGAGCTACGGAAGATGCCAAGAAAAGCTTTGATTTGGACTTGCCGGTGTTTGCGAGCTGGGGACGGACGACTGAGTCGATTTTATATCGTCAAATGTCTTGACTGCCAAGAAATTTTGAGATTATGGTTGACCTTACCAAATCCCAAGTTGTTTCAGATCTTCATATTAAAAAAAATAAAAAATTATGCTCGCAAAATCGTGTAATTTAATGAACATGCTTAGCCACCAAGGTATAGGCTTAGATAACACGATAGTTTGTTTTCCTAGTTGTAATATTAGGTTCAAATCTTGTTGGGAATATTTTTAAAAGTATAATCTATTGAATAAATGTGTGGAGTGCACTCTTAAGATCGCCCATGGAAGTAAACCGCTCGATGTACAAAAACTGAGCCGGACACCACCTGATCGCTTAAGCCGTCGTCCCTTTGTCCTGCTGGTAAAGGATTTGTGGATGTTTAAAAACCAACAGCGAGAAGAAAACGTTTGTGAAACTATGTAGCTACAAATAAAAATATGCAAATGTAAGAGTAAGAAATGCTTTGAATGACAATGAAACTAGAATGAAAACAAAATGACACGCCGAACCATATTGAGTTGCTTAGGGCCTGTTTGGGAGCTGTTCTATTTCTCCGTTTTTCTGTTCTTCTGTTATCCGGAACAGAAAAAGAACATAAATATGTTTTTGCATGTCAGTTAATTTTTCTATTCACCGAAATAGATCAGTGGCCAAGGAATAGATTTGGAACAGAAACAAGAAGTAATATTTTTTTTTTTACTTTTTTGTTATCGAGAACAAAAAGAGAAATAAGGTCATTTTAGAAAAACAAACTTAGCGTAATCTAATGCTACTAGCGACAAGCCCACGACCACCGAATATCGGCGGCCGGCAGCAGGCGACTTGCGATCGGCGACTGGCTACAGGCAATCGGCCCACAACCACTGACTACCAGCAGCCAGCGAGATTTGATAGAAAAAAGGACAAGAAAGAATGAATAAAAAAATAAAAAAAAAATGAAAAATCAGAAAATTAAAATAATTAAAAAAATGACTTATTTATAACTCACTTAAACTTATTAGATATTGACCAAAAAAAAAAACTTATTAGATAACTAACCTATTAATGACCCCATTAAAACCACCCATTAACTTGTTAACTAACCCATTTATAGCCCACTTAAACTTATTTTTAAAACTTAAAGGCGATCTAATTTTTTACCAACATCATTAAAATATGGGTTCTAGACCCATTTTGCCACCTCTACTTGCCGCCCTCGTTGATCTCCACAAGAAGTGGCTGGGACTTTCCAATTTTCACACATGATTTGACTAAAATAACTTCCTTGTTTTGGTGAATCTCCGATCTTCTTATATAGAAATGTGAGTTAATGTCAACTGTGACTAGCGTTAGCTCTATTGATCTGGTAGAGTCGTGCTTGATACTATGCTACATTATATTGTGATGAAGAATAAATATGCTTGCTGCTGTCCAGATTAATCTTGCTGGAGTCTGAGTTTAGCTCATTGCTCTCCTACATGTCTATATCTTTGTTTACACTGTCCTTTTCTGTTTTATTATTTTCAATAGAGCAGGCAGGTCATCCTGTAGTCAGAGTGAACTTGTCATGCTTAAATTGTCTTCCCTTAAGATTCTATTGGTGACATCCTTTAAGATCATCTACAATTCTATTTTCTAGGGCCATCTTAGAATATTTTGATCAGTTAAGTCCTTACAAAAGTTCATTTTTATCCAAACATGAATGGTAGTCTCTACTGACATTTTTAGTGTCGTACGAAACGCATTTATGTTCTTTTCCTATTTCGGGAATAGAAACTCTGTGCAATTACCAATCGCTCTCTAGTTCAAGGAGTCCTTTGAAAATTTCAAAACTCCACCTCCATCGGTGTACATACATCCACTGGAATCCAAACTGCTCAACGAAATAAGGTTCTTCTTCAAATCTGGGATGTACTTAACTTCTGTCAAAGTTCTTAGATATTGTCATGACATTTGATCCGAATAGTACCGATACCCATAATCTTGCAAACTGCATTGTTGCCCATCAGAACTGAACCACCACTGACTTTCTCATATGTGTGGAACCAATCTCTATTTAGGCACATATGGTATGAACATGCCGAATCTAAAATCCATTCATCGTCTACACGACAATTTGAAGACAAAACAGTAAGAACATTTTCTACATTAGCAAACTCATTATCCTTCACCAGACTAGCCGAATCAAAACTCTTTATCGACTTTTTCCCCTTAGCCTTGAGCAAAGGACACTCGTTTTTATAGTATCCGAACTTGTGACAATAGTAACACTCAACTTTTCTGTTGTCCTGGCCTGACCTAGACTTCGAACGCACTTTACTATTACTGCATCTATCTCGATGATTCGACCTTCCCCTAACAACTAAGTCATCGGCTTTGTCTGCACTACTACTCGCATTCAACTTTGTACGCATCTCCGCGAAATTCAGCGAGGCCTTCACATCCTCAAGAGTTATGGATTCTCTTCCATAAAACATAGAATTCACAAAATTCTCATACGAGCTCGGTAGCGAGCATAACACATTTAGGGCTTGATCTTCATCATCTGACTTCAAATCTAGATTTTTCATATCCATTACGATTTTATTAAATTCATCTAGATGTTCTTGGATAGGAGTACCGTCTTGCATCAAAGCGTGTAAAGACGCTACTTAAAAAATATTCTCGAGATTTCTTCATGTTGAGACTTTCTAGCTTTTGCCACAATCCTGAAGCCGTTTCTTCATCAGTGACCTCACGAAGTACCTCGTCGGACAATGGTAATTGGATGGTGCTGTGCACCTTCTCTTCCATCTCCTCGATCTCTGCCGTAGTCATATCGTCGGGGTAATTCCCATCCAAGGCTCTAATCGAACCTTTCCGACACAACAAAGCCTTCATCTTGATCCTCCATAGCCCAAAATTGTTTTGGCCATCGAAGGGTGCCACTTCAAACTTGATAGATGCCATCTCGAAAAAAAAAGACCGAAATTCCTTCTCTTTAATACCAATTTGTTGCAAAAAACGCCAAGAGATGTGCGAATTCAAGCGCGAAATAGCGAAGGATGAAAGTAAAATAAAAACGCACGAGACATGATATACGTGGAAAACCCAAAATGGGAAAAAAAAACCACGGGGAGAGAGAGGGGTTTCACTATCTTCAATAACGAGTACAAGCGTACAATCAAAGATCTAAAGATCTAACAAGAAGTAAAAAACAAAGGGTTTCGGGACAGAAGCGAAAGCAAGTGTTGCAATATAATATGCAACATATCCCTTTTATAGCCCATTGTAAAAAACCCTAAAATAAAAGTGCATGGTCCAAACTACCCTTATCTTTAATTTGAAAGTCAAGATATAACATAACTTTATCCATAACGAATCACATAAGTATTCTGTATTAAAAAATTAAAGTTGTTCGAATCTATATATCTTAGTGTAGATTAAATTATCATCTCTTTAAATATCTTATCTCGTTGATATCGACATTAATATTCAAAATAAAAAATTTAAGTAAAATCAATTCCAAGCTCCATTATTTTATGATGCATGCTTAATTTCTTGTTTATCACAATCCCGCAAAGTGTGTAAGATATTACATCAAACTATGTACCTGGAAATTTAGCAATCTTTGGTTGGTTGTACTTGCCGTTACAAACTACCACAGCCTCAAAAACATCCACGCCCGCCCCTCCTCCCCACCGTGCTTGTGCCCCTCCACAGCCCACTGGTCCCGCCTCCCCTCGACGGCTCGCTCGACCCGAACCACTTTGTGCCCAAACCGGATCAACTCGACCAGCCTGGAATCCTCCGCGAAGCCACGAAGTAACCGGAGCACCTCCTCGTGACACGGGAAGCTCCTTGGGTCCCCGCATTCCTTCTTGAGAAACGGGTAATCCAAGAATCCCGTGAGTTGCCTCGGGGAGTTCACCTGGAGCGACCAGTACATGCTGGTATGGAAGACCTCACACCCGGATCCGACCCCAGCGGGTCAGATTCGACCCGAGGGTCGAACAGCCACGTGCCGCCGACTTCATTGCTCCTCTCAAACACCACCACTTGGTGCCCCTCGCGGCGGAGCTCCCTGGTTGCAACAAGACCTGACATGCGGGCTCCAATCACCGCTGCCTTTACGTGCCGATTCGCCATGGTTTTGAGACCCGTATCCGGATGGTTTACTGGGTCTGCACTTAATTTGGTTTCTTTTTTGGGGAGCTCCTTTCTTGTACATGGCATTGGTAGGTCAATTTACCGAGGAAGGTCTAACAAGTTAGGTTATGAATGAGCTACTCAAACTCGATTTTTGGAATGTGCAATATAATAAAAATTATTGTTGAGCTTGAATTTACTGATTATTTAGTCAAGTTGAGCTTATCCCTGGAAATACTTTCTCTTAATTCAGTGAGCTTCACTCTTTCATATATATTTTTATAGGCTAGATCGAGCTGTAGTGTAGTGTGTGGAATCTTACAGAGGTCATTACCTACTTTAGGTTTTCAATTTTAGAATATAATAATTGAAATTGTTTGGCATATTTGTTGGGGAATCTCCTTCATACACTAAAAAAAACAAGGAAATAGCCACGAAATTTGCCACGAAAATTTTGGCAAAATTCGTCGCTAAATGAAGTTGCGACGAAAAAAATGTCGTCGCCAAATCGGTGTCGCAAAATTTAGCAACGAAAAAATCAACTTTCGTCGCTAATTTGCGACGAAATTATTCATGGCAAAAGTTGTCGCTAATTTGAGACAACATTATTCATGGCAAAATTCGTTGCTAATTTGCGAAAGTCGTCGCTAATTTACAACGAAATTATTCGTGGCAAAGTCATCGCTAGTTTGCGACGAAATTATTTCGCGGCCAATTTCGTCGCTAATTTACTCTTTTGCCGCGAAAATAGCAATGAAAAACTTTCGTCGCCAAGTCGGAGCCCAAAAATTTTGCGATGAAAATTCAAAATTCATCGCTACGTTGCCACGAATTGTGTCGTGGAAAATGTCGTCGCCAATTAGCAACGAATATTTCGCTGCCAATTTTATTGCTAATTAGCGACGAAGTTTTAGCAACGGCATTTGCCACGAAACCTTTCGTGGCTAAAGTATTTTGCGACGAAAATAGCAACGAAAGTTGTTTCGTCACTAAATGTACGTGACAAAATTTAGCGACGAAAAATGTGTCTTCCGTCGCTAAATTGCGACAAATAATTTTTCACCGCTAAATGGCGACGAATTTTTATTTATTCTTTTTTTTTTTGGCGATGAATTTTTATTCATTCTTTAGCGATGAATTTTGTGACGAATAGTCCCGCAACGAATTTAGCGACCAAATTTTTTTAATTTTTTAATCTTCTCTAGCTATGGATTTTGCGACGACCGGGCACGGGACGAATTTTGCATCGAATATATATATATAACTTTGATTAAGCAAGTAATAAGATCTAAATATTATAATAAATACATTCAAAACTGGTTTGGTTTTTCCTTGCCTAGAAGAGTAATCCAGCAAATTGTATGAAATATTTGGACTAGCATTGAATACAACGGAAGTCAGCCAATCAGCGGGAAAAACTAAATGCAACCAACAATTCCCTCAATATTTGCAGAGCACTGTACGCAGCATATTTGCGACATAAAAACTTGCAAAACATGCTCTTATATCAGCAAGAGCACTGTACGCATCATATTTGCGACATTGGAGAAACAACATAAAAAACTCTCTTTCAGTGTTCAAATAAAAGGACTCTTTCACTGCAAATGACATTGGAGAACACAAACAAACCTAGACATATGGGAAATTTGCAGCAACATTTCCACTGGAATGAAGATAAAACTTAACAGACGACCTCGGCAGCTCCTTCCCAAGTTCATCTAACAAACAGTTGACAGTGAAGTTCAAAATCAACACCAGCCGCTGCTTCCGAAACCAGACACAACATTTTAGCCAAAACAAGACAAAACAAAATCAGGCCTCATCACCATAACTTGGGAAGGAAAATCGAAGAGGAGCAACAATTTTACCAACACATGCTCTAGACGTGGCTGAAAAATCTTCACCCTGCACAACGACGACTGAGTCAAAACCGTTGCTTCCGAAACCAGGACCGCATTCACTAAAGCAATCCCGAGCGATCACACCCAAAACCGTACCGACAAACAAATTCACTAGCAAAAAAACGAGGCCCTGAGCAAAAAACCTTGTTGGGTCGAGAATCGGGGACGACCCGGGAGCTGTTCCAGTCGGGGTTGCTCGGAGCGAAAACGGAAGACTACGGCTGGTTCCGAGAGGAATCGCGAGAGCGGGAGAGCTGCTGGAGAGCGTTCCGTTTGAGCGAATCCAATTCTTCAGCGCTCAAATCCCAGCCGTCGTCGTCCATCCAGGGCTCAATTTCGCGCCTTTTCTCGCTTCTCCTTTACCCCGGTAGTGCTTCAATGGAGCTTGCAAATGTTTTTTTTTTCTCTTCGGGATTCTTGGAAGAGAATCGAATCTGCGGAAAGTAACTTGCTTTGCAGTTGCTGCATGATACGGTTAAATATAAAAAACGTGGGAGCTGATGGATGAAAACTTTCATATAAACTTACTCAATAGCACGATATGGCTTCCTCAACCAATAAGACGTTTCAAAATCATCATCATCAGCAGCAATCTCATCATCATTGTGCCGCTCATCATTGTGCCCATCACCTATTTGATTAGTGGGAGGTACAGGAGGAACCTGATCTTGATTTAGGTTGAGGTGTCGCAAGATCAATTGCGTTTGAGACTCTAGTGATTTATATCGCTCATTCACCTCTCTGATTTCTTCATCCTTATGTGACATTTGTTGTTTGACCACTCTTATTTCTTCGTCCCTCTCTATAAGTAAATGTCTTAGTTGGGTCAATTCTTGGGTCATTTGCTCCTCAAGTCGTGTCCTCCTTGAAACAGCCGCATTGGAGGATGAACTTGCAGCAGCCTTTGCTGTGTATACCCTTGAGAAGGATCCCATCCCAAATATTTTTCCTCTTTTCATCCCACCCGATGCCTCCACCCATAATGCCATATTGTCAACTGCTGGCTTAGACGCAGCCCCACCATCACCACCACTAGCCGTACTCATTAAAAGCTCATCATATTTTTCCTACATTAACAAAATACATATGAAAATAAAATAACTTCATATATATAACTACCATAAATATTAAAAGCATTCTTGGTTTTCATTCTAGTTTCCATAAAGTCAAAAGTATAACCTTACATACCTCAATAGCTTTTGCTCGGTCGCCAGTCCATGTCTTATCTTTTTTATTTTTAAATGTGCGTTCAAATGTAGCTGTATATGTCGGTTCCGTTCCCAATTCATCTACCTACAAAATTTAAACATAAATGAGTAATTGAATTAAATTAACTTATATCAGACTTACCATTCTTTTTCTATGCTCCCCAATGTTGATAGAGCCCCCAGCATATGTCGCAGACCCTTCACTAGAAATAGAAGCTCGATTCTTCTTGTTATGTTCACTTCTTTGCTTATTATTTTCACTTTCCCCAATTCTCTTTATTTCTGTCCAATCGTCACCAGTAATAAAATCTGGCTTTACTTGACTTCTCTTTACTTTATTCATCACATTTCGTATGTGATCACCGGCTTTCTTCTTAAAATTTCTTCTAACTTCATCCTCTTCCGTTTCATTCCAGCTGAACTTCCGCTGTAATCAATAGAAAAACAACTAACTTTATTTACACCGAACTTAGTTTGTGAGAAAATAGAAGGACAAAACTTACCTTGAACTCATTTCACCACAAATCCATTACTTGTTTTGGAGCGCTGATGTAACTAATCCACGGCCCCCTCTAATAGTTATTCACTATTTTATTAAGTTGCCGCCCAATGTACGTAATATCCGTGAATCTGCAAATATGTTGGAACGATATGGATAATGAAACAGTGACATGAAAAGGAGATGTAAAACCCAAACGAAAGGATGACCCTAAATATTACATATACTAAAAAAAATGAAGTACTTACGAATCTCCATATGGACATATGATGAATCGGCTATCTTCTTCACCTCCCTCATCATTTGAGTGTTGCATGGAACTGAAGAAGATGGTACTAAAGAAGATGAACTCAAATTTACTACTAGCAAAGTCTAAAAACTGTTCCAACCCAGTACGAAACTCATCGGTCAATCCTCGACATCCAGGTAAGTTCTTATTATACATCCAAGCCCTATCTCTTTGCATTGTCTTTGAATAGAAATTAAAAAATCTCATAAAATATTAAAAATATCTTATCTACTGTTTCATATTCTTAATTAAAATCATAAAATTCTAAAAATTAAAATTTTGTTTGTGACGAAACAATTACTTTGAAATTGAAAAAAATGAAAAAATTACCATGTCAAGAAGACTTACCCAAGTATTTGACTGAAATCTTTGTAGTAGAAAGTGGTCAATTTGATGAGAATTGCAACTTCACTTGGAATGCAAGACCTTCAAATGGACACGTACCTAAAAAAAAGAAAAATTACTTAAGAATTGCAACGCTGGAAATCATTGAGAGGGTTTTAGCGACGCATTTAGTTTTTCGCTAATTAGCGACGAATAATTTAGAGACGAATAATTAGCGACGAACTGTGTCCGTCGCCAATTAGCAACGATGGAAGTTGTTGTCGCTAATTTTGCGACATACCGTTTTTGTCTCTAAGTAGCGATGAATATTCAAAATATCGTATCTACTGTTCTATATTCTTAATTAAAACCATAAAATTCTAAAAATTAAAATTCTGTATGTGACGAAACAATTACTTTGAAATTGAAAAAAATGAAAAAATTACCATGTCAACAAAACTTACCCAAGTATTTGGCTGAAATCTTTGTAGTAGAAAGTGATCAATTTGATGAGAATTGCAACGTTCACTTGGATTGCAAGACCTTCAAATGGACACGTACCTAAAAAAAAGATAAATTACTTAAGATTCATGAAACTTATGGGAATTGATAGAAGAAAATGGTGAAATAAACAACAATTTATTCTATGATTACTATAAGACACAAATAAGAATAGAGAAGACAAAAGAGAGAAGAGAGCGGGCTAAGTGCGGAGAGAGAGAAGGCAATGGGATTTTAAAGGGAGAAATTTTACTTAGCCACGAAATTAGCGGCGAAAAAGTGTCGTAGGGCATTAGCGACGAACATTCGAAATCAGCGATGAAGAACTGTCGGTGGGATTTTAGCGACGAAATTTTGCGACGAATAATTTTTGTCGCAAATTAGCGACGAAATTTTGCGACGAACATTTTTCGTCTCAAATTAGCGACGACGATAATTTTCGTCGCTAATTTTGCGACGAATTTTATTTTGTCGCTAATTACCGACACATTTAGCGACGAATATAGTTTAACGCATTGCTAATTTTGAGACGAAGACGGCTTGTCGCTAATTAGCAAAGAAATTAGCGAGGAACAAAATTACCTTAACAGTAAATGAAAATCAATTTTGCGACGAATAATTTTGCGATGAACATTGACTGTCGCCAATTAGTGACCATGGTTGTTTTTCGTCGCTAAATTTGCGATGAATATTTTTTTATCGCTACTTAGCGACGGAGGGATTTGCGACGAATAATTTTCGTCGCCAATTAACCACCAAAGAATTTGTCATAGCTAATTTTGCGACGAATATTTTGTTGTGGCTAATTAGCGACGAAATTAGCGATGAACAATTAGTTTAAGAAAATTAATTTTGTGACGAATTTAGCGATGAATACTTTTGCGATGAACACGCCCGTCGCTAACTAGTGACGACTGTAGTTGTCATTGCTAATTTTACAACGCACTCTGTTTGTCGCTAATTAGCGAATAATTTAGCGACGAATATTTTTCGTCGCCAATTAGCGGCAACGGTGATTATCGTCGGTAATTTTGCGACAAATAATTTTTTGTCGCTAATTGACGTCGAATTTAGCGACAAATAACTTAGCGGCGAACAATTTTCGTCTCAAATTAGCGAGGAATCGGTTTTCATCGCTAATTTTGTTGCAAATTTGCCACGAATTTTTTTAATCGCTATTTTCGTCGCAAATTAGCGACGAATTATTTTGCGACGAAGATTTTTTGTCTTCAATTAGCGACAACGGTGATTGTCGTCGCTAATTTTGCGACGAATAATTATTTGTCGCTAATTACCGACGAATTTAGCTACAAATAACTTTGCGATGAAAAATTTTCATCGCAAATTAGCGACGAATACTGTTTCATTGCTAATTTCATGGCAATTTAGCGATGAATTCTTGTTCATCGCTATTTTCATCGTAAATTAGAGACGAATTTTTTTCATCGCTATTTTCGTCGCAAATTAGCGACGAATTTGCTTTCATCGCTAATTTTCCGTGGCTAAAACCTTGTTTTTTTTGTAGTGATATGGTTCTTACTTTTACTAACTAGTTCCTTCAGTAAAAGTGAGAGATTTGTTAGGTAATTGAATCATTGTAACTCTACATCCGATTGATGTTCAAGATCAATTCCAGGAGTTTGCTCGTCGAATCCTTCTTCTTGCATCCACTTTTCAACATCCCAAGTGTCTCTCCAATTTTCCTCAGAAGATTTCACGAATTTCAACACTTCCGAGTCCAATAAAAGCCATCTTCTCTCTATATTGTTCCACGGATGGAAGTCCCAATTGATCCACAAGCCACTTCTCGTACTCACACTATCACGCACAAATTTAATTTACTATGTATACTAGGTTCATGCAATATTTACTCATTGTTTAAACTATACTTTCTATATTTAAAAAGATAAGCTCGACCGGAAAAATATAGGTCCACCGCCAGCTTTGGAAATAATTTCCACACTCAACATTGGATAATTGACACGATGGAAGAATTCGGTTTAAAAAACCAACTCCAAACACACATGTCATTCATCCAACGGCGAATGTATAAATTTTTTGTTACACTAGCAGTGAACCTAATTTTAATCCACAAGACATTTTGTCTTTTAATTTTTTGAGGTGTCCAATTTGTTGAAAAGATATAAGCACTATGAATTGACGAATTATCAGTTAGTCCCAACCTTTCCAATTTCAAGCCTGTGAGTGTAATGCTTGGGCCATCCAAGCTCTTCGATGCGCTGGTAATGTTCTTGAACAGAAGACATCATCTCTTCTTCACTTGGCAACACCAATTCTCCTGATAAAACCTTGGCCACCCACTTCGACTGTAACTCGCTAGGTTGTGTCGGAAAAGTCTAATCATGGTCGAGATCGATCGAGAGAATGTGAAAATAAGGAATTAAACCGCGAAATTAGTGAACTAGAACCCACGCCAATACATTTAATTGCTTCCACAATTCTAAACTCATGTTTTCATGAAATGTCTAACCCTAAGTATGGCATAAAACATCCAAAATTGAAATGTTCTCTTTCCCATTTACTTTCTTTGCATTTTCACCTATTGTGAACGACTAATTCCCACATCTTTCAACTTAAACATTAGTTAATCAGTGATCGATTCTCAAATTGCTGGAGAAAAAACATGTATCGAGTGTTACCTTTTGCTATTATATATCAGCTGACTTTCTTCTTGCAAAACCTTAATCTCTAGTTAGTCTACATGATGGCAGGGGAAAAAAAAAACCAGTTTCATGAAAAAATCTTACCAGATAAGGTATGCAAATGAAAGAGAGCTGAGGAGCTAGGCTTGATGGGAAAATGTGTTTATATAAAGGCCCCACTCGGTTGTCATCCACACTCACAAGTCCCTTTGTCTTTAGAAATGGGAAATGGTAACTATATCTGCAACATGTATATCAAGCAATATAGATACTAAAATATTAATGGAATTTTGAAAAATAAATGCTCAAGTAACTGCAGAAAACTAACAAGTTTTTTTTTTTAATACCCAGTGCAATGGATGATAACATCTGCATATATAGATGATCCATCTTGAAACACTAATTCACCATCGTCTGCAGCACATGCTATCTATTCAAAAGACGAAACAAGATTAAAATTTCAGAATGGGAATTATATCTTTTAAGGCTTCGCTTGGATTTTAATCTAAACCTAGTTGCAATTAGTAAAGAGGGACAATATAAAATGTAAAGTACCATGGGACGTTGGAAGACCGAGGGAGCTTTCTTGTTTTCAGAACTTGGGGATTTGTCTCTCTTGAGGCTTGATGAACTTCTCTAGCAAAAGGTAAGATGTCTTTGGCTATGTCGGTTGCGCTAATCGCTTTTCCTATTATCAAAACAAACTGTCGTGCAAAATAGTGAAAAACATTTACACATGAACATAACAAGAGTGAGCTATATGTTGAAGGCACATGCGCATTATTTTTAGTCATGAAAAAGGCCTTGCGATATGATCCAAGAGGGGAAAATTACCAAAAAAGTCCTAAACCTATTGCAATTGTGTCAATTCAGTCCTAAACTTTTTTACTTTTTTTTTGCCGATTCAGTCCTAAACCTTTTGCAATTGTACCATTTCAGTCCATCCGGCAAATTTTGGCCGGCCCGCGCTGACGTGGATGCCGGCCAGCTGGAGACCGAATATTTTAATATTTTTTTAAAAATTTTTTATGAATTTTTTATATTTTATATTTTTTTCTTTCTTTTTATTTTTCTTTTTTCCCCAACTCCTCCCCTTTCTCACCTCGGCGACCGGCCAGAGGCGCAGCCGGTGAGGCCAAGCCTTGCCCGACCATGGTGGGGCTCAACCTCGCCGTCGCCGGGCGAGGCAACGACGGCGAGGTCGAGCCCCGCCATGGCCGGGCGAGGCTCGGCCTCGCAAGCCCAGTTCTAGGCCGGCACGACCTCCTTGAAGTCGCCTCGCCAAGCGTCGTCCAGATTCGACTTCAGCCAACCCCATCTCCCTAATCTTCGTCGCCCGGGACATGAGCAAACCGTCGACCTGAGGACGTCAGATGGTAGTCGGCAGGAGGCTATGGTGAAGGTGATGAGTCGAACGCACCTCTTTCAAGGCGGTCGACCTCTGGCTTCGCTCGGCCGCTACACTGCCGTCACCTACCAATGCCGGTCAACCCGAAGGAACGGCTCGACCCCTGGAGAGGCAGCGACGGCAAGGTCGAGCCCCGCCATGGACGGGAGAGGCTCGGCCTCGCCGGCTGCACCTTTGACCGGCCGCCGGACCTTGGCGACAGGTTGAGGAAGGGGAGGGGCTGGGGAAAAAAATAAAAAGAAAAAGAAAGAAAAAAAAGAAAAAATATAAAATATTCAAAAAAATATTCAAAAAAATATTAAAATATTCGGTTGCCGACCGGCCGGCGTCCACATCAGCGCCGGCTGGCCAAAATTCGTCGGATGGACTGAAATGACACAATTGCAAAAGGTTTAAGATTGAATCGGCAAAAAAAAAGTTTAGAACTGAATTGGCACAATTGCAATAGGTTTTGGACTTTTTTTTGTAAGTTTCCCGATCCTTAGTAAACGACCCATTCAACTCTAAAGATTGACACTCATCTTTTTTAAAGACTTTCGACCCATGTATAAGGCCGAAGTAGGAAACCCTCGAATAGATGTTTGTTTTAAGGACAAATTAAGCTCCTAGCCATCTGGACGAAGGGTGCGAGTAATCCTCGGGGCGAGAAAATCTAGACAAAGTACACTCCTTTAATGTTGCTGGCTAGAATTGTGAAGTGGACAAGAACGAACCGTATCACACATCAAGTGAGGACAGTGTCATTGGACGATAGATGCCGATACTAACAAGAAAGTCAGTGCTTTACGTGAGGGAAAAGTACCAAAGAAGTCATAGGGCCTATTTGGTTTCGCATTTGGAAGGGGCCTTGGGGCTCTAAAGTCCTTTGGCCAAATACAAATAGCGTTTGGTTCTTTTTCTACTCAACTTTGGGGAAATGCAATTATATTTCCAAAGGCTCCTAAAGGCCTTTAGCCTAAGGTAGCTCCAGAGGTACTTTGGAAAGTTGCATTTCCAGAATGCAACTACAATTTTTTTTTATTTTCTTCTTTAATTTCTAATTTCTAATTTCTTTTTCTTTTTCTTTTTTTCTTTTCTCCTTCTTCCTCCTTCCTCCGCCTATTGCTCCTTCCTTCGCCAACTTTGGATAATTTTTTAATTTTTATATATTTCTCGAATTTTTATTAATTTTTTTCTTTTCTTTTTATATCCTCTTTTCTTTCTTTTCATTTTTTTTCTTTCCACTGAGCTTTGGTGAGCTCGCCGGCCATTGGGCGAGGCCCACGAAGCCCTCCCCCGACCTCGCGTAGGTCTAGGCCAAGCCCAGGCAGCCGCGGTTGAGGCCATGGTCGCCTTCACCCTCGGCCTTCACCCATGGTCGGTTAGGCCATGGCGAGGCTGGCCTCGGCCACATCTAGGCAAGGCCGAGCAAGGGCCGCGACCCTCGTCAGCAGCCGGTGAGGGCTTTTCCGCCCTCGCCCAGTGACAGGCGAGCTCGTCTAAGCTCAATGGAGAAAAAAAAAAAGGAAAACACAAAGAATTCAAAAAACCCATTAATGAATTATAATAAAATATTCACGTTAGCATTGGTCGTGCCATGTAGGACGGCCGGCGTCCCCATCCGCGATTTTCTATTAAAATTGGTCGGATGGACCGAATTGGTACAAATGTGAAAATATTTACGACTAAATTGGTCAAATTGAAAGGTTTAGGACTAAATTGGTACAAATACAATAAATTTAAAAGTTTTTTGGTACTCTTCCCCGTTACGTGATGAAGCTTGTAACTGTTAGGATGCACGTGTGAGTTGTGTTAGAGAAGTTCCACATCAGAAAATTGACGTGGTCTGGAGCAGTTAATATATCCAAGTTGGCCCATAACTCATTGACATAAGCTTTTGAGTGAAGGTGGGTCCAACTAGATATGTTGACGGGCTTGGACTTGGGCTCTCTCTTAACGATCTCCCCGGGTGAATGTATCGAACTTTTGCTGCGAGCTTCTAACAAATGGTATTAGAGCCGATGGTTGATTGGTGGCCCACTCCCAATATGTATCGGTGTTTGGTGAATATCTCAAGAAAGGAATCTGGTGACCAATGCGATTTTCGGGCCGGGCGGGCCCGATGGGTGTTGATGGAGATTCAAGACCAAACCAAAAATAAGAATTAAATCTCATTTAAATTAATTTCATTCCGACTAATTCGATAGCCGTAATTGTAAACATATTTGCAATATCGTCTTTCCGTTCAACGTCGTCATGTATTGGTTAATGTTTGTGACATCCCTAGGTTCGTCACTAAACTGGTAGTAAGACTTACACTCACACATTAGCATTCTCAAGAGAATTGATTGTCCCGATCAGCTTCCAGGTCCTACAAGCCATGAGTGACATCTAGCAATATGTCATGGCTACCCAGATAGTGTGAATGCTTTAAGAACATAATGAACCTATCGGCTTTGGCTACAGTGTAATTCAATCCCTCTGTCTTACTATGTCCCGATCGAACAAAGACCATGGAATATTCATCACTAAACTGTTAGTAAGACTTGCACTAACACATTAGTACTCTCAAGAGAATTGATTGTCTCGATCAACCTCCAGGTCCTACAAACCATGAATGACATTTAGCAATATGTCATGGCTACCCAGATAGTGTGAATGCTTTAAGAACATAATGAACTTATCAGCTTTAGCTATAGTGTAATTCAATCCCTTTGTCTTACTATGTCCCGATCGAACAAAGACCATGGAATATTTGTCAAGCCACCAATTCGATCATATGCAAAAATCTAATTGACGTGCATTTATACGAGACACGAACATTTCATTCTCGGTTACAATCCCGGTAGAGGATTTCAATGCAGTGTCACAATTAGATCGCATCGAACATCATACTTTGCATGTAACAAGGAGACAAATTTCATTTTGCGCACACGTGTAACTTCGTATGTGCATGAACTATGACCATCAAGTACAGAGACGGATCGACGAACCGCCAATATGCGCACTTGTAAACCGTAACCATCCAACACACAAGTCAACACTATGCCTCAGGTCTAAGGATTATTTACACAAGATCAGAGCATGAATGATTAGACATTGACTGCGCTAAAAGCTTCCATGTTGCTAATCGTTCAATGCGTGTCACGTTCAGTGAACTTGTCTGGTACAAGCACCTATGTTCTAACTTGGGCATCGCAATACCCAATGACTTGTAACTCGTCATTTCCTTAAGTACCCTATACTTAATGGTGAAGTTAAAAATACACCGGTCTCAACAGAATCATTAATATCCATTCAATGATCCATCGATCAAGAACAGTTTAAAGATTTAGTCTAACTGTGAACCTGTCACACATATTCTCAACGTCTCAAGAATAGGTCCAGTCACAACTGATCTTATGGAATTTATTCATATATGTAAATAAACGGACAAATGAATAAACACGTCTTTGCTATTAATTGAATAATAAATTGAAATACAACTGAAATCCATAATATGTAACTATTACATGATTGCTTTAGATCATGCTATCAACTCCATCGCCATGGCCACAGAGGAAGGAAATTAGTGCCAACATCGGCGAGGCTGTCTTAGAGGAGGTTGACCTCCAGTTCTGTCTGTCTCTCAATGCCTTCAACTGCTCCACGCTCATTTTCTCCATCTCCAAAGCCGCGGCCGTCATCTCTGTCCCTCTCTCCTCTTTATCTCTTTCTTCTCTCCCCATAGACTCATGGTTTGCGCAAATGATATTTCGGTCCTGTCCAGATGGATGGGCCCACACTTGAAATCGAGATTCGTACCGATATTACTGGTTCCAATTTTATGGAATTGGAACTGGACTGATTCTCACGGGAACCACTCGGTCCGATCGGGAACCACCCAGAACCTTGCTGGTTTTGGCGGTTCCTTTTGCTCACCCCTGGTTTTTGGTAACTCAAAAATTAATTTGGAGTAAATTTATCACATGTATACTCGTTTAATTTGTCACATGTATACACATTTGAGGTTTTTCGTGATTTTAACTCTTTTCTAAATTGAGAAGAGATGAGGGTGTTTTGGTGATGCAAAAGATGGATAACGGATTTCAAATTCAATTTATAAATAGCATAGATACTAGAAAAATTAGCTGATGCTTCAAAAAATTCAATTTCATCTTAACTAAAGATTGATTACAGCAATATTGATTATGATTTTCCTATCAAAATTTCTTATTGTTTTGGGGATCATCTAATCTTTCCCTCCTGAAGTTTATCTGGTTGGATTTCCGCTTCCCTTTAATTTTCTGTTAAGGCTATGTTTGTTTCACGAAAAATGTATGACTAAGAAAATATTTTCCTAGAAACAATCGCTTATATCACTCATAAAAATGAACGAACAAAAAAAAAATCATCTTCCATGAAAGGGCTCAGACATGAATTATTATCGATAATAAAAAAAAAATCAATAGCTAATTATTTTAGGCGATGTAAGCGATTATTTCTTAGAAAAATATTTTTCAAATCATTTATTTTTCACTAAACAAACGAAGCCTAGGTCTCCGATGTCCTTCGTGCATAATTTGTACCAAAGCGAAGTTGTGCATGTTGTGTTACCAAACATCATACATCTAATCACATTTATAATTGATACTATTAAAAAATACTAATCAAATTGTTATGACCGATTCCACGTTAGTGGGGATAGGAAAATTGCTCAATCAATCCTAAACTTATTATACGGATGTCAATTTAATCCTAAACTTTTCAATTTCGTCATTTTCAGTCCTAAACCTCTGCGCAAAATATCAACGTAATCATTCCGGTCAATTTTCATCGAAAATCGCTGACGTGAGTCGTCCTTCATGACACGCCGCCGCACCAGCGATTTTACGGCGAAAGTTGGTTGGGAGGAATGAATTGAAATTTCGCGCAAACGTTTAGAATTAAATTGGCAAGATTAGAAAGTTTATGACTAAATTGACATCTGTATAATTAGTTTAGCACTGATTGGACAATTTTCCAGGTGACAATAACCTTGACCGCCAATTAAATGACTTTAAAGCCAGACTGCAACGCCTAAATTTTGTAGAAGCTAGGTGCGAGTCTGGTTTTTATCATCTATATTTATCGCATTATTTGTTCAGCTTTCCATTTTTACATAAAGATCGAGTTCTAAGTGATTACAAATAATAAAGAATTGATATTTATATGAAGTGCTCACACCACTCGGCGAGTTTGTTTTGGCAACATCATATTCATGTGATATGGTTTAAACTAATAAGTTGTGAATCAACTTATCCGAGCTTATTAAAACAAATAAAGACAAAAACCAAGAATAGATAGATGGTACTGCTAGGTAGGCCTTGACCTTCATTTAGGCATACACTATTGACTGTCGCATTAGAAAAGCAGAACCGATCCCGAGATGATAGGGAGGTGTAATGCATCCCACGCATTGGACTAGCGATTGATACAATATCTGCAACACATATATCAAGCAAGATTTATATATCATCAGACATGAAATTATTTGTGGAATTTTGATACATAAAGGCTCAAGTAACTGCAGAAAACTATAAGTCTTTTCATACCCAGTGCAATGGATGATAACATCTGCATGTACAGATGATCCATCTTGAAACACTAATTCACCATCGTCTTGAGCGCATGCTATCTATTCAAAAGACAAAACAATATCCATATTTCAGAATGGGAATATATCGCTTATGGCTTCGCTTGGATTTTCATCTAAACTTAGCAGCAATTAGATAAGAGGGACAATATAAAATGTAAAGCACCATGGGATGTTGGAAGACCCCAGCGAGCTTTGTCATTTCCAAAACTTGGGGAGTTGTCTCTCTTGAGGCTTGATGAACTTCTTTGGCGAAAGGCAAGATGTCTTTGGCTATGTCGGTTGCGCTAAACCCTCTTCCTATTATCAACACAATCTGTCGTGCAAAATAGTGAAAAAAAAACATTTGTACATGAACATAATACGAGTGAGCTATACATTGAAGGCACATATTTCGCTATTGCAAGTCATGAGAAAGAGCTTGCGATGTGATCCGTAAGTAATGACCCATTCAAATCCAACGATCACCTCTTATGTTTTTTAAATGCTTTGACCAATGTCTAAGGCCGAAGTAGGAAACCCTCTAATAGATGTTTGTTTTAAGGACGAGTTAAGCCCCTAGTCATCCCGACAAAGGGTGGGAGTAATCCTCTAGGCAAGAAAATCTAGACAAAGTACACTCCTCGTATGTAGCTGGTTAGAATAGTCAATACTTTACGTGATGGAGCTTGTAACACCTCTCTCACCAAGAGAGAGGGCTAGTGATGACAATTAACACTTGGTACCCCTTTAGAGGCTTGGTTTACATAAACCATTAAATTGTTGGATAATTTCATAAGTTAATTCGAAATCACGTTCTCAGGAAATAAGGAAGGCACATCGGACATACCTTATCTTTATATGGCTCGGGAACTCGATAATTATGACTGTGTAGCTGTTCTCTTGGCCATGTTGATCTCCCTGTGAAAAGGATTTTTCAAGTGAGAAAGTAAATGAACAAGAAAGAAGAGACTTCAGAGTCGTATTGTACACAAATATTTATAGTAAAAGGGAGAGAGAACTATTCCAAGGAAGCATATGTTTCGAGTTTATGTATTTCACTCTCCATAACGCAATGCGACATTCTGAGTTGATTATTTTAAATTTTCAAGCTCACCTCTTTGCCAATTCAATTTCAAATTAAGCAAATCATTTAACGTATGAATTCATCTATAAGTGGCCTCGAAGAAAGAGGGAAAAGATTGGATCACAGCATAGAGATGAACCTAAGGGAGGCTGGTGGTGGCCACTGCCCCTAAGTGGTTCCCAGCCATTAAATGTTGTGAATCTTATGTCGAGAAGGGAATGAGCTCACATGTATCGAATGCATACAAAACTTATCATATATAAATGGAAAAAGGAACAAAAAGAAAAGGCCCAACAACGGCGTTACTTAATACTTAGCCTTTTAATTTTCTCTTAGGCTTTATGCTTCCTTTTGTAACCCAAATAAAAAGTTAATTTACTAATTATAATCAAAATAATGTAAGGTATAAAATATACCCTAGAGAAATGTTTATTTAGCAATTGATCATGTATAACATGCAATTATTTGAACATAATTGCACGATTGTGTTGCCAATAGTCATAAATGGTTCTAGTTTTACGGATAGTGCCTCTTTTTAATGGGAAACCTTATTTTATCATATACAGTTTTAACCTTTTGGGTGCAAAAAAAAAATAAAAAAAATAAAAAAATAAAAAAATAAAAGACCATTTTATGCTATCGAACGTGCAAGTTTTTAGATTTTCTCTTGATCGAACGCGATATAAAAGATCGATTAATTTAAGGTATAAAAACAAAGTCAAAAAAGATTGAGGGGTTGGGGGAAAAACTCTAAACTTTCACACATATGGGACCCACAAAGTAATCCTACGCATTGAGATTGGGAAAGGTTGTTTTTATATGTATGATTTGAGTACTTTGAACGAGAAGGGTTGATATGGACAGGATAGAAGTCAAACTCAATTTGGTTGACCGGCCAAGATCAGATGATTGTACCTGGAAATTCAGCAATCTTTGGTTGGGTGTACTTGCCGTTACAAACCACCACAGCCTCGAAAACATCCACGCCCGCCGCCTCCTCCCCACCGCGCGTCTGCCACTCCACGGCCCACTGGTCCCGTCTCCCCTCGACGGCTCGCTCGACCCGAACCGCTTCGTGCCCGAACCGAATCAACTCGATCAGCCCGGAATCCTCCGCGAAACCGCGCAAGAACCTGAGCACCTCCTCGTGACCCGGGAAGTTCCTCGGGTCCCCGCTTCCCTTCTTGAGAAACGGGTAGTCCGAGAAACCCATGAGTTGCCTAGGAAGGTTCACCCGGAGCGATCGGTACATGCTGGTATGGACAACATCGCGGCCCGGATCCAACCCCAGTGGGTCGGATTCGACCCTAGGGTCGTACCCCCACGTGCCGCCGATATCATTGCTACTCTCGAAGACCACCACTTGGTGCCCCTCGAGGCGGAGCTCCCTGGCTGCAACCAGACCTGACATGCCGGCTCCGATCACCGCCGCCTTGACTCGCAGTTTTGCCATGGTTTTGAGACCCGGATCCGGATGGTTTACTGGGTCTGTACTGCAACTCGCTCTCTCTTGTAGGAGATGATCTTTCTTGCACATGGCATTGTCGGGTAAATTTACTATTGGAAGGTCTGAACAAGTATAATTGTTAATGGGCTAAATCGCAGTTGTTCCCGTTGTGCTGTCTATCCACCTCATCACACTCTGATCGACAATTTGAATATTACAAATAAAGTTGAACAAATACCGATGCCACATTAGTGAAAATAGTCTCCACCTTCCCTTCAATTGACCTAACATCCAACATTGCAACGCCTATATTTTTTTTAGGAGCAAGTTGCTTGGTTTGGTCTAATAATTTATATCCATCATCATTTGCGTGTGACCTCTATTACTTAATATAGTTTACACCTACAAGTCATAAAGTCAACTCATCCAAGCTTATCAAAGGCCATGTTTGGTTCAGCATTTCAAATGAGCTTGGGGGCTCTAAAGTCCCTTGGACAAATGCAAATGTTGTTTGGCTACTTTTTTTACTCATTTTGGGGAGATGCAATTGCACTTCAAATGCTCTACAAAGGCCTTTAGCTCAAAGTACATTCGGAGGTATTTTGGGAAGTTGCATTTCGGAAATGCAACTAGAATTTTTTATTTTATTTTTTATTTTTTCTCCTCCTTCCTCCGCCGGCCGCCGCCGGTCGCCCCCGTCGCCTTCCTGCCGCCATTGGTCGCCGACGATTTTTTTTTTTCCTAATTTTAAAAAAATTAAAGTTAAAAAATTTTAAATTGGGACACCAAATATTAAAAGTTTACCAAACAGCATTTTCCCCAAAATTGCATCCAAATGCACTTTTCAATTACAGTTTACCAAACAGTACTTGCATTTCACCAAACCCCTTTAGCTCAAAGGTATTTGCATTTTTCCAAAGTCCATTGACCAAATGCTGAACCAAATAGGCCCAAAGCATATAAAGACAAAACAAAAACTGGGAGGTGGTAGGCCTTGACCTTCATTTAGGTGTCAATCCAAAAAAGTAGGGAAAATTATCCCATTAATCTTAAGTCTACTTTATAGATGTCAGTTCAAGCCTTGACCTTCATTTATAGATGTCAATTCAGTTCAAAACTTTATAATTTTGTCAATTAAGCCCTAAACCTTTGCGCGAAATTTCAATGTAGTCCTTCTGATCAACTTTCGCTGGAAATCACTGACATAACAGTTCAATTATCAATAGCCTATGTGGCACGATGCCACGTTAGTAATTTCTAGTGAAAATTGGCTGGAAGGACTACATTGAAATTTCGTGCAAAGATGGACTCAATTGACAAGATTGAAAGTTTAGGATGGAATTGGAATCCATGCCATATATTTAGAATTGGTTGCATATTTTTTCCCAAAAAATTCATCAACTTTTAATTCGGAGGATAATTTTGACCTAAACTTTCAATAACCTAAAAAAAAGGCAAAAACATCTACTTGAAGAACAATTTAGGCCACACTACATGTTCGAGAAAATATTGCATATAATTGTGATGTCAAGTTATTTTTGGTGACTATTATGCTAATAGTCTATTTTGGCCCACAAAAAATAAATAATAATTAATTAAAACTTATTGTGGAGTCCACTTTTTAAAAAATTGTAGTCACAACATACTATTCTCACAGTCAAAGTACTTATTTTTTTGTGGCCCCAAACAGACTATTAGTTTTATAGTCTTAAAATAACCTAAAATAGTCTCCTTGAGAAGCTGGCTAAAGTACATTACAAGTGCCAAAACTTGTGTACATCGCTCACTTTAGTGCCAAAATTTTCAAAACGATCACTTCAGTACCAACTCCGATTTGAGCTGACGTGGCTCGCCGGAAATCCGATGTAGTCTATTTTTTGTTAATATTTGAGCTGACGTGGCTCGCCGAAGTTGACACTAAAGTGAGCGTTTTTCAAAAAAAAAATTGGCACTTAAGTGATCGTTTTGAAAGTTTTGGCATTGAAGTGATCATTTTTCAAAAAAATTGGCAATTAAGTGATCGTTTTGAAAATTTTGGCACTAAAGTGAGCGCCGTACATAAATTTTAGCACTTGTGGTGTACTTAAGCCTTGAGAAGCCGGAGGAAAATGGCGCGTTCACAAAGTGAGAACTCCGGTTGCTTCTGTGCCCTCCTGCGCCATCTCCTCTGCAGCGACGGCGCTCTGACCCACCCTTCCAACGACACCCTCTTCGCCGAACTGAGCTCCAACGCACCACTGATGCTGACCTTGTCTTCATCGAAGAACCGCCCAAGCGCGAACTAGTCAGGACCCACTAGCCATCGTAGAAGTCGGAGAGAGTCGTTGCTAGGCTCAAGGGGCTCGACTCGCTGCCAGACACCAAGTGGGTCCCAAGGGCCAAGTCCCCCACGCGTCAGTTTTATGGATTGCTCAAGCTCGACCTGGACGAAGTCGATCGTAATCGGCATCGGAGGGTTAGGACTTCGGTGTCGTTCCGCGAAGTGCCCACTTCGTTAGCAGATCGAGAAAAAAGCGCCGATCTAATTGTTCTATACTTGGGTGAAGAAGAAGAAGAAGAAGTGGTAGAGAGAGGATGGAGAAAAAAAGAAACAGAAGAGAAATAGGGCAACGGAGGGAGAAAATATTAGGTCCTCCTGGAGGAGCACGTCGCTATGCTCCCCAACCAATCAAAAAACGACACGTGGAGCCACGTGTTTCTGCACAACCTGCTGGCTTTTTCCAAAAAATATATACATGTGGCTCCACGTGTCGTTTTTTGATTGGTTGGGGAGCACAGCGACGTGCTCCTCCGGGAGGACATAATATTTTCTCCAACGAAAGAGATAAGAAATCTGAAAAGTTGGTCCATTTGGACCCGTTGCCCTCTAAGCGGAGTGTTTTAAAAATGACGTGGCATCGTAATTGTGTGCAATATATATTCTCTCCAAACATGTTTTGTCTGAAAATGCCCTTATATGTCAGTTTGTCAGCTGACATGGTCAATCTTTGCCACCACCGCAAATTAGGGGTGTACAATGGAATCGGGACCGCCTGGACCGCTTGAAATCGAACCGGACCGTCCAGAACCGGCGGTTTCCTAGGGACCGGTCAGGTTTTCGGTTTCAATATTGGAACCGATGAATACCGGTTCGATTCCCGGTTTCAGACGTAGAATTGGCCACCTGCCCACCTGAACCAGATTGATATGCATATATTAAAAAAAAAATTCAGCTCACTTTCAGTGAAAGTGAGTCTCTCTCGCCTGTTTTTTGCCCTTTACCCTACAGTCTTACTCGCATCTCGCGATCCTCAAAATAGAACACACATCAAGATGCTTCCATTTACCTTACAGTCTTTCTCGCTCCCCTCACGAGTGTGTCCATCGAGTTTGACGTCTCATACTTGGATGATGCTTTACTCACAAATGCATCACTTAGAACATCCAATCACAGCTACTGAACATTGATGAGTATATTTTATTTTGGTTGACTCAATTTGATACTTGAAACAAGAATATGCACAACACTTTAGATTGTGAAGACAGATTTAAGCTGAAATAAATGGTTCTTCAAAGTCTATTTGGCTTTTCTGTCAAATGATAAGCAAGAGACAGAACCAAATGTCCAAATGAAAGCATTCATCCTAAAATCACAGTTGAAGGGAACCAATCCCAATACATACACAGCGGAATCACTCGGAATTAACAAGCCCAAATACTTACTTGAGTCACTGATCGGAGAAGTATATCACAGAACGGACATACCTCGTTTTTCACAGATTAAATGTTACCATTGCAGTCCCTCGAGAGATCGTTCGTCCAGAAAGCACGTTCGGGAGAAAGGCGTCGTTCTTTTGTCACTATTCTTCTCTGTGAGGAAGATGTATCGTTTCGTTTGAAAGAGCGACAGACATCAACGTAGGAAAGAAAACGTGATCTTATATCACGTTCAAGGATAAACTGCCTTTGGCAGTTATTCCTTTGGTCAAGGGGTGGGATACCCTATATGGGCGGACCATGTTACTCCCATACACCCTATAAAATCCAACATCTCCCACTCGCCCATGAAAGGCTATCCAAAACTCTCATTTGCCCATAAAGGGTCAACAACTCTCATTTGCCCACGAAGGGTTAAACATGACTTTCTCTCTTTTCTTCAAAGTTCATATCAACAAATAATCCGTGCGACCAGCATACTACGAGAGCTCGTTGCCATACATCTGTTAGGAGTATATAGCAGCTCAAAATGGGCATATTAACTCAAAGTAGATCCAGTATGCAGTACCCTAGATCAATCAGTCACATTTACATCATATCTCTGTTGATCTCTTTAAGCATTTCATATGCATTGTATTCACAATCATGATTAAACTCAAATAATCATAATTGATCGACCTGTGAATACAAAGATAGAATGTGACATCAAAATAAATTGATCTTCGTCTTCCCTTAAACCTCTCAATTTCAGTTCAGCTCGCTTTTCTAGAAATGTCCCATTAGATCGAATCAATCTCATGACCATTGGCAACACTCTAAGATAGCGAACGCTGAATAGAAATCTTGAGAATAAGTAAGAGTCGTGAGGGGACAAATTTGAGGAACTTTTACCCTCAAGAGTCTCACACGGCTTGAAAGTTGAGATATGTACTGTACGTTCACATCTTTTCATACAACCATGTTTTTCACAAAATCATACTTCGTGTCTATATGCTTCGTCTTGCAGTGGATCCTTAATGTAAGCTCTTGCTGCTTGGCTATCACAATTAACCAATAATTGAACCTACAGCATCCTTAGCAACACCTCATTGATCCAAACATCTCTTAAGGCAAACACCCTCTCGTACTACTGTTGATAATGCCACAAATTCGGCTTTGATTGTGGATAATGCTATACACGTTTGCTTCTTACTACTCCATGATATAGCGCCATTGTTAAGTAAGAATACAAATCTAGAGGTAGAATTTCTCTCATCTAAACCTCCTCTTCAGTCAACATCAGTATAGCCATCAAGGCGCAAATCTCTACCTTAATTACTCAGCGAATAATCAGCAGTACCATTCAGATACCTCAGGATTTTATTGACGGCAGTCCAAAGTACTTGACCTGGATTGGATTGGTATCTACTCACCATTCCAACTACATAACAAATATCAGGTCTTGTACACAACATAGCATACATTAAGTTTCCAACAACACTAGCATATGGAACACCTTCCATTCTTTCCTTTTCTTGTGGAGTCTCAGAACACATTTTACGGCTCAATCCTTCACTTTTTGCAATAGGAGTATCTTTGGGTTTACAATCTTGCATACGAAAATATTCAAGAACTTTATCAATATAAGTCTCTTGTGAAAGAGATCACAATCTCTTTAAAGAATATCTTGAAATCTTAACTCCAAGAATATATGCAGATTTACCCATATCTTTTATTTCAAAATTGGAACATAACCAATTCTTGACTGTATTAACAAACTCCATATTACTTCCTGCAATTAGTATATCATCAACATATAATGATAAAATCACAAATTGATCTATGGATCTTTTGATATTTACACAATGATCTTTATCAATCATTACAAAATCATATGCCACTATGGTATTACGAAAAAGTATATACCATTGTCTCGAAGACTGCTTAAGGCCATATATTGATCTTAAAAGTTGACATACCTTTTGTTCTTGGCCTTCTGTAGCAAACCCAATGGTTTGTTTCATATAACTTTCTTCTTTTAATTCTCCATTGAGAATTGCAGTCTTTACATCCATTTGATGTAATTCAAGATCCATATTAGCTACTATTGCCAGAATAAGACGAATTGAAATAAATCTCACCACAAGAGAAAAACCTCTTCATAATCAATTCCTTCTTGTTGAATATACCCTTTCACCACAAGGCGAGCCTTATATCTCTCAATCGAGCCATTAGTTTTACGCGTTATTTTGAGAACCCACTTATTCCCAATGGCTTTGCATCCGTTTAGAAGATCAACCAGTTCTCAAACTTAGTTTGATCTTATTGACTCCATCTCTTTTTCCATTGCTTGTATCCAATTTTTTTTTTTATCAGGGTAAGTCGGAGCCTCATTTACATTCCTTGGCTCATTCTCTTCTTGTGGAGCGACCTTGAAAGCTTTACCTTCAATGTCTAAACGTCGACGAGTCGACGGAGAACGCTTTTGCGACTTATTCGCCAAATTGGATATTGTACACTTAGTACATCATGCTCCATTACACTCCCACTCGGATTAGATAACGACGACATCTTCACATCAAGTGGTTGCAATTGAGACTGGTTCGAAATAAATTCCTCACTTCTCACATTGCTCCCACTTGGATGAAATGCCCCAGTAAAATCATTATCACTATCTAAGGTTTCAAACAGAGAATAGTTTTCACCTATCTCGCCTTTTTTTTGAAAATTCATTCACTAAGAATGTGACATCTCGTGATTCAAATTCAGTTACACCTCCACTTTCTTGCTCACCTATAAATACATACCATTTCTAGTGCTCTTAGTTTCTCATGAAGATACTCATTTTTGCCTCTAGGACGCAATTTCCCATACTTGTGGGAAGACTCGTGTGTATAAGCAGCACATTCTCAAGGTCTAAGAAAACTCAAATCTTATTTTCGACCTATCCACAACTCATATGGAGTGAAGGTAACTGATTTAGAAGGCACACGGTTAAATATCTAAACAGCATTCAACAAATCTTCACCCCAAAACATGATAGGCAAATTAGCGCGTACCATCATAGACTTAACCATTTTCATTGAGACATGTTTCTTCTCTTTACAACTCTATTCTGTTGAGGAATCGCTGGAATAGTCAACTGTTTTCTCTATTCCCTTTTCGTCACATAAAAATCTGAACTGGCCAGATAGATTTTCTCGACCTCGATCGGATCTTAATTTTTATTTTTTTTATTTTTAAATTGATTTTCTAAAACCTCAAAAATTTCTCAAAGCAACTCATGCCTCAGATTTATGAGAAAACAAAAAATAACACGTCCAAATCGAGTGTAATCATCAATAAATGTGATGAAATAAACAGTCTCATGCCTTACTCTCACATTCATTGAACCACATATGTCCGAATGGATCAACTGCAAAGGAAACTCAGCTCTTATTCCTTTTCCAAATGGTTTCCTCGTTATTTTTCCCGCCTAGCAATGCTCGCAAATAGGCAAATTGATTTTTTTTAAATATTGCCACATAAGCCCTCTTTGGCTTTATCTAAACATCCGCTATTGGCCAATATGACCCAGCTTAGCATGCCATAATTTACTTCATTACAGAAGATGTAAATAGGGAATAACAAACATTCACATTATTGTACTCAACAATCAACATAATGAAACCATCCAGAACCATATTTACTTGTTCCCAACGACAAGTTATTACTATCGTTATGAAAATTCAAACTGAAATCAAGTTTAACCAAAACTAACACGGCAACTTAATTCCGTCGAGTTTTTTTGGAGCATATAACACATTATGTAGGAACAGGGTGCGATCACCGTGCATATTCAATTGGCAGGTGCCAATCCCTTTGAATTCCACTCAGGAATTGTTCCCACATATATCTACTATGCTCCATGTGGAATTTCGTCGAAATTCTACAAAGGCATTTGTGTCCTTTACTACATGGTCTGTGGCTCTTGGGTCTACAGTCCACAAAGGATGAGGTTCAGTTACAAAAACTGAACTAGAGACATAAGTAACACTCTAAAGTGTACAAAGGGTTTCTAACTTCTTTGACTCACCACAGTTGCGAGCAAAGTGACCCTTTTTGCCACAATTAAAACACTTCACTTACGAAATGTTATTCTTGAAAGGACACTTTCCTTTCCCATGTCGGCTAAACTTCAGTTTCTTTCTTAAAGAATTCGTTCCATTGCCCTTCCACTTCTTGAACCCACCTTAATGCTTACGCTTGGAGTCCGAAGCTCCATGTGAGCTAGAACCAACATAACAAATGTCAGTTATTGGTTTAGCTGCCAGAAGGTGATCCACCTCTGGTTCAAGACGGTGCAAAGCATCCTCAAAAGTCTTTACTTTTCATTGTGGATTAAGTGGATTTTTTATATGCACATAGCTATGAGGCAACGAATGGATTACTGCTTGCATTTACTGCTCCTTAGTCAAAATGTGGCATGCATCTTATAATTCACTTATCATGTTTGACATACTTCTCAAAATGTTGTTTTATATTCTGCCCATGTGGCATCATATAAGTGTCAAACTTTATAGTGATCTATCTCAACTTGGTGACCAATGTCTAACCAAACTTAGTTTTTAATGCTTCCCACTTGACTTTGGCATTTTCATAAATGCCTGAACTCATGCATAAAACGATTTTTCATGCTACTCAGCAACATAATGCGAGCAATAGAGTTCATCTTTTTCCATGCAGCAAATGCCTCTTTATACTTTCTATGATGTGCAGTATTTTCATCTTCAGGTTCTTCTATAACTAGGTTAAGAGCTTTTCTAGTGCTTTTTGCTCTTCTAGCACATACTGGATTTTCATATTCCAGTTTTCATAATTTTCGCTGTTCAAACTCTCTCCTTTGTTAAGCTCAGCTACGATATTCTAAGAAGCTATGGCTATTGTATCTAAACACAAAGTTCTATAGACATGTATTCATGAACTATTAATGCTTAACATTTATGCATCTATTTTACACTAACTAATTACATTAATGAATAATTTCACATAAGGTCTCAGATTCAAAAGTTCACTATGTTCCCAATCATCGTCTAAGAATCCTCGCTTGAAATTATTATTAACATAATCATTTATGTAAAATTGAGTTCATTAAAGTTACTAAAACTTTATAGAACTCCCCACTCGAATAAAGATCATAAATCATACAATGATCCCTATATCTTGTAATCATAACATGGCATGGCATGATTTGAACTAATACACAAATAATTCATGCATCAAATCATACTCTAATTTCATAATATAAGATATAAAAGCAAGTACTCTAAACTTTATACATGCTATCAGCAATCATGCTCTACATAATTTGCATGCAATTATGAACACGTAAGCCATCCTCTATATTTACAAAAATATAGAAGAACAAAAAAATACTCGAAAAACGCTCCAAAATACGTGTATCATGGGTTTCATACGTATTTTCATAATTTTAAATACATCCAACCTGTCCAAATAATATATCAAATTGAAGATAGTTTCGAGACGTACACAACGGTATCTCGCACGCCCAAAACAGAGGTTGGACATGCCTCCACGCGCCGGTCAAAGATCCGGCACGTTTGGTCAACGGAGGCCAAAGAGCAATTTTTTTTTAAATCGAGGACCAAATCGAAATTTTCAACAATTTTGGGGACCAAATTGCAATTTTCCAAAAATTAGGGACCAAAATGAAATTTCCCGAAAGTTTGAGGACCACATTGCAATTTTCAGAAAGTTAGAGGACCCAATTGCAATTTCAAAAAGTTGGAGGACCAAATTGCAATTTTCACAAAGTTCGGGGGCAAAAACATAATTCTGCCGGTCAACGGTCAACAGTTGACCGGTCAATGGTCAACAACGATAGTCAACGGTCAACGAACAAACCAGTCAACGGGTCGGTACCGGGTCGGGTCGGGTCCGGTTCTCGGGTTGGGTCGGGCCGGCTCAGCTGACGTCATCATGACGTCACTACCACGTCAGCGATCGGTTTTCGACGTTTCACGCACGTGGGCGCGTGAGTTCCACGCGCGTTGGTTCTCTCCGGCGCGTGGTGGTGCGTGTGGGCTTCTCCGGAGGTATCTGACGGTGGTCGACCACTCAAATTTCTCGTATGATCAAGATGAGTCTGTTGGTATACTTGAAACCCATTTTCACTAAGCCAAATTTCACGAAAAGGCGACGTTTCGCCGCGGCCCCGAGGGACCCCGCCTCGTCACGGTACGTGGCGCGCGTGCGGCCTTTTCCGGCGTTGGCTCGCGACGGGTGACCACTCAAAATCTTCGTCTCTCCGAGCCCGTTCCGTTGATTTGTTCAAAAAATATTTTGGTTGAGAAGAACAGAATCGATTCCCAATGAACAGTGGCGACGAAAATCGGGTTTTACGCGTTAAAACGATTACAAAACATCACTTGATCAGGAAACAAGAATCAATGGCTCTGATACCAATGAAGGGAACCAATCTCAATACATACGCAGCGGAATTACTCGGAATTAACAAGCCCAGATACTTACTTGAGTCACTGATCGGAGAAGTATATCACAGAACGGACATACCTCGTTTTCCACAGATTAAATGTTACCATTGCAGTCCCTCGAGAGATCGTTCGTCCAGAAAGCACGTTCGGGAGAGAGGCGTCGTTCTTTTGTCACTGTTCTTCTCTGTGAGGAAGATGTGTCGTTTCGTTTGAAAGAGCGACAAACATCAACGTAGGAAAGAAAACGTGATCTTATATCACGTTCAAGGATAAACTGCGTTTGGCAGTTATTCCTTTGGTCAATGGGTGGGATACCCTACATGGGCGGACCATGTTACTCCCATACACCCTATAAAATCCAACAATAGTGTCATTTCATGTTTGATAAGCAAGACCCTCATGCATATTTCTTTATTATTCTTAAATTTTCCCTTGCAAAGAAGTACCTACATAAAAACAAGATTCATCATGATATTAATCGATGAATGCAATTATGTATGGATTGGAGACCGGTTTCATGGATCCACCCGAGAATCAAATCGGACCGGCGGTTAAGGATTTTTTTTCGCATATACGTCGTGGAGGAGGCAAGGCTTAAGTCACGGAGTCGTGGATTCATCGTGGAGGAGCAATTTAAATTGCAAGAGGAGCAAATCACGACCGAGCAACTAGGGTGGCGGCCGCGGTGGTCCTGCATGGTTGTAGTTGATGGTTGGGTCAGAATTTCTGAAGTTGAAAACATTTCTCGACGAAAGAATGACCCAACATGGACAATTAGCCGCATTTTCGAACTATGTAACATATGTAACAACTAACAATGGCCCAAATTGTCCCTCAAGTCAAATTTTATGCCTTACCTCACTTTTCAAAGTTAGGTTAATACCACCAAAATTCCTAAATCACGCACACTGTAATACATTTACCCCAATTTTTTTTGTAACTCCAAAAATCGCAAACTTGTACCCGTGTGACACATTTACCTCCGTTATGGTTTCGTCAATTAAAAATCCTATAACATAGGATAAATGTGTTATACGGATACAAGTTTTGGGTTTTTGATATCAGAAAAAAAAAATGATAAATGTCACAGTTAGTATAAATTGGGGATTTTGATGGTCTTAACCCTTGAAAGTTTGTGTCAAACGATTCCTCGTGTGTTTTTTTTTTTTCTCTTTTTTGCCAAAAATCACAAAAATAAGCGAAATTTCAATAATCATCTTCAGATTTCACATCTTTATCACTGCACACTTGTTCTGTTAAGATTTAAATGTACGTCCTCGCTTTTAACAACAAAATAGCAAAATTGTCACTTTCTTTCCCAAGCTACCATCGATATTTTCTCTTAAAAACCCTAGACTTCGATGTCCAACCTCTAGCCCATTCGTTCGTCGCCGCCACTCTCCTCGATCCCGCCCTTACCGGCTGCTGAACCTCCTCTCTCTCTCTCTCTCAAAGGCAAGGAGCACCACCGCCGACCCCACATCAGCAGTGGCCTTGGCGATTCCCTACCTCATACCCGACTAAGTTAGATCCGAGGACGACGATCTCAAATTGAGGTCGTGAAAGTCATGGACGACCGCAGATTACCAAGGGCATAAGTAAGCTGAAGAGAACGCAGAGAAATGATTGAGGAAAATCGCAAATAGACTCCTTAAATTGCTCCCTACATGTAGTATCCTTGTTTCTACAACTTCTAACATTCCAAACTGCAATAAATGTTGTCCGACTCTTCTTTTCCTTCTTCTTCTTCTCCTCCTTTCATCCATTTCTCAACATCCCAAGTGTCTCTCCAATTTTCACCAAACCTCATCAGAAGATTCAACGAAGTAAAAAACATGTTTTGTCTCCATTGCTCTAGTGGCGGTAGTCTCAACTCTCCAGCAAGCCAGTTCTCATAATCAAACTGCCAAAAACAAAAACAAAAACAAAAACAAAAACAAAAACAAAATTAATGTAGGATGATGATCATATATTTAGACGGAAAATGTTCGCTAATTTAAATAGTAGACTCAATTAGCGTTTAAATAAGGTTTCGGAGCCTAATTAACTGTAAAGTTGCGATAATCGAAGAAACGAATGACGGGATACTATACTTCAAAATGTCTGATTCATGAAGATTTTTCTATTTTCTCATTGTTCAATTTCGAAATGAAATTGGGTTTGATTTGCTCAATTTAGTAGTGCAATTGGGTTTCTTCGTGTATGTACCTTTTCCAATTGAAGCCTGTGAGTATGACGCTTGGGCCATCCGACCGCCTCGAGCCGTTGGTAATGTTCTTGAACCGATGACGTCATATCTTCTTTACTTGGCAACAGTAATTTCCCAGATAAAATTTTTGCTACCCACCTTGATTGTAACTCGCTGAGGAGAGTTGAAATAGTCTGTCCGTATTTCAAAATGTACAAAAGTCACAAAGGCTAAACCCTATTAATAAAAAAATCCTGAAAAAATACCTTTTTTTCCTTTTGCAAAATATATCATTTATCGAATTAATATATTCTCGGAAATATAAACATATAATAATTCCTTCAGAATTGTCTTTTTTCCTAAATTTTTTTATATCGCAAATTGCGTACCCGGGATGGTATCATGATGAAAGAGAGCCACGGAGCTAGCACAGGCGGGAAAACGTGTTTATACAAAGGTGCGACACGGTTATCGTCCACGTTCGCGATTCCATTTGTTTTGAGAAATGGGAAATGGTACTTGTACCTGAGAAACAAGAACAATACGCAGACCAAATAAAGAAAAGTACCAACAAAAATACAAATATCGATATACATGTGTGCTAGGACTCGCGTAAGTATTGGAAAAACATACAATTCCATACCCGGAGCAATGGATGATAGCATCAGCGCATATCGATGATCCATCTTGGAAGATCATTTTCCCATCAGCTTCGGCGTAATCAATCTGCGTGAAACAAATGATGTTTTCGAGCGATCGGAATAATAATTTCGGCCAATTGCTTCGATGCTAGAAAAAAAGAACATTTACAATACCGGGGGATGTCGATATAGGCCGCCATGAATCTCATACTTGGTGACTTCTCTTGAAGCTAGGTGAACTTCTTTCGCGACATGTAGGATGTCCTTCGCAATGTCGATCGCGCTCGGTCCATTTCCAATGATCACTACAATCTGTAGTGCTCAAAAGGTGATGAATGAGGTAGATGTATTGATGAGAAAAATTTTCACCCCCAATTAAGCCGCAAAGAAATTACATTTTGCGACCTACCAAGATGGTTTCATAATTGAACAATGCGACATAATGTCCATAGGTAGAAAGGGATAGAAAAACAGGACGATTCAAAAATTCGCATCTTGTGACACAGAATAAAGAACATCATACCTTATCTTTGTATGGTTCAGGAACTCGATAATTATGGCTATGTATTTGTTCTCCTCCCCAAGTACTTCTACCTACGGCATTGAAAGGCAGGGATGGCTAAGCTCGAAGTAGGACAACTCGAGAACCGATTTTCCTAACATTATGAAGATCCTTTTTCATAGTACTTGAATTTTTGTCAAGCGTATCTAACTGGGAAATATTTTAAATTTCGAAATATTAATTGCAATATGACAAAAGTAGTTCACTAAAAGCCGCAATTTTTATTTTTATTTTTATTTTTGAAAAATGGGAGAAAAACAAAGACGGTTGTGATATGTACCTGGAAATTCAGCTAGCCTTGGCTCGGTATACTTGCCAATGCAGACCACCACGGCCTCAAACACCTCCGCGCGCACTTCGCCGTCCCGCGTCCGCCACTCCACGACCCACTCATCATTCCTCCCCTCGAAGACTCGCTCCACCCGAACCGCTTCGTGCTTGAATCGGACCAGCTCAACCACCCCGGAATCCACCGCGAAACCCCGCAGGAACCGGAGCACCTCCTGGTGACCCGGAAACGGCCTCAGATCAACCCCGACACCGTGCTTCGCATTGAATGGGTAGTCCGAGAACCCCATGATTGGCCTCGGGAGGTTCGCTCGGAGCGACTTGTACATGCTGCTGTGGACGACCTCACGAGCCGGATCGAGGCCCAACGGATCGGACTCGACCCGGGGGTCGTAGACCCATGTGCCCCCGACTTCGCTGCCCTTCTCGAAGACCACCACGGTGTGCCCTTCTCGACGGAGCTCCCGGGCTGCCACCAGACCCGACATGCCAGCTCCGATCACGGCTGCTTTCACGCTCCGTTTTGCCATGGCTTTCTTTTTGTGCATAACATTTTCTTTAGAGATCCTTATATACGGAAACGATGGATCTATTCGGGTGGTGGACTAATTGAGCTTATTTCTCCCCCCCCCCCCCCCCCCCCTTTTTTTTCCTTTTTCTTTTATAGATATTGCTAGCTCCATACCGAGTGGAAAAATCAAAATTATAGTGTGCATAAGATGCGTTTGAATTCGTGATTATTCTCCTAATTCTCGCTGTTTAAATGGGCAATTTCACTTTGCTAGAATTAATAAAGTTGCTTTCCAAGCCGGAAATGACACAATTAGCAAATTTTCTTTGTTTGTTCTGTTGGCTCGATAGAAGCAAATGGCAGATCTATTTCAGAATGACATTTCATGGTGCAACGTATTCAACTTAATGCATTGTGTCAATTTGTTTAATTTTAGTGTAAAGTCAACTGTGCAAGTGCGTAGGGAAGATCTTTGCATGCTAAAATAAGATCACACGACCGATCCACTTAGGTCGTGAATTCCCTTTTTGGGCCACGCATCAAGAGAATATAATAGAAGCGACAAAATTCAGAAGTGGTCCAAGCACATGTAAGCTCCATGCAACCTCAATCTTCGATTTTGGTGGATCGAGCATGCAATTCACACGATCTTAAGGTAAGAGTGAATTGGACCTACATGAACCCAGCGCACCTAATAATAATCTCTTAAGTATGGCATCGCTACATTTCCTTTAAAGAACAAGTAAAATAGCCATTTGTAACTCAAAATTTCACCATAATCTCTTATGCTTAGCCTTTAATAGAAAGATTGACTTTAACTTAATTGAACAATATTATAGTGATAGCTCCACTCTTTCACTCTCTCCGTTGCTTTCCCCACATTTATTTCTCTATCCTCGTTGCCAATTTCATTATTCCTTCTCCCTTCTTTGACATCACTCACCATGGTTTCATGTTCTTGCAAACCAATTTCTTGTCCTCATTCTAATTCAATTCAACTCAACTTGGTACTTGTTAGGATGCACGTGTGAGTTGTGTTAGAGAAGTCCCACATCGAAGAATTGATGTAGTTTGGAGCAGTCAATATATCTAAGTTGGCCCATAACTCATTGGATTAAACTTTTGAGTGAATGTGGGTCCAACTGGATATATTGACGGGCTCAAACTTGGGCTCCTTCTTAGCAATCTCCTCGGGTGAAGATATCGGACTTCTACTGCGTGCTCCCAACAAATGGTATCAGAGCCGATGGTTGATTAGTGGCCCGCTCCTAATATGTATCAGTGTTTGGTGAATATCTAAAGGAAGGAATCTGGTGATCAACGCGATTTCCGAGCAGGGCAGGCTCGATGGGCGTTGATGGAGATTCAAGTTAAGATATGTTGGTGCAGAAGGATACTTGAATTAAGGAAGAGCAGACCTAACACTAGAGCTCACACGTGAGGGGGGATTATTAGGATGCACATGTGAGTTGTGTTAGAGAAGTCCCACATAGAAGAATTGATGTGGTTTGGAGCAGTTAATATATCCAAGTTGGCCCATAACTCATTGGCTTAAGCTTTTAAGTGAAGGTGAGTCTAACTAGATTTATTAACGGGCTCAGACTTGGGCTCCCTCTTGGTGATCTCCCCAGGTAAAGGTATCGGACTTCTGCTGTGTGCTCCTAACAAAGTGGAGATTTGTTATATTTTGACTTTCAAATTAAAGATAAGGGTAGTTTGGACCATGCACTTTTATTTTAGGGTTTTTTTTAGAGGGGCTATAAAATGGATATGTTGCATATTACATTGCAACACTTGCTTTCGCTTTTGTCCCGAAACCCTTTATTTTTCACTTCTTCTCATTAGATCTTTATATCTTTGATTATACACTTATAGTCGTTATTGAAGATAGTGAAACTGCTCTCTCTCCCCTTAGTTTTTCCCGTTTTGGGTTTTTCACGTATATCGTGTCTCATGCATTTTTATTTTACTTTCGTCCTTCGCTATTTTACGTTTGAATTCGCACATCTCTTGGCGTTTTCCCCAACAAATTGACATCAGAGCGAAGGAATTTCAGTCTTTTTGTTCAAGATTGCATCTATCAAGTTCGCAGTGGCACCCTTCGATGGCCAAAATAATTTTGGGCTATGGAGGATCAAGATGAAGGCTTTGTTGCGTCAGGAAGATTCGGTTAGAGCCTTGGATGAGAATTACCCCGACAATACGACTACGGCAAAGATCGAGGAGATGGAAGAGAAGGCGCACAGCACCATCTAATTATCATTGTCCAACAAGGTGCTTCGTGAGGCCGCTGATGAAGAAACGGCTTCAGGATTGTGGCAAAAGCTAGAAAGTCTCTACATGAAGAAATCTCTTACGACGAGATTATTTTTGAAGCAACGTCTTTAGACGCTAAAGATGCAAGAAGGTACTCCTATCCAAGAACATCTAGTTGAATTTAATAAAATCATAATGGATATGAAATATCTAGATTTGAAGTTAGATGATGAAGATCAACCCCTAATTGTGTTATGCTCGCTACCGAGCTCATATGAGAATTTTGTGAATTCTATGTTGTATGAAAGAGAATCCATAACTCTTGAGGATGTGAAGGCCTCGCTGAGTTCCGCAGAGATGCGTACAAAGTTGAATGCGGTAGTAATGCAGATAAAGCCGATGGCTTAGTTGTTAGGGGAAGGTCGAATCATCGGGATAAACGCAGTAATAGTAAAGGACGTTTGAAGTCTAGATCAGGTTAATACAAGAGAAAAGTTGAGTGTTATTATTGTCACAAGTTCGGACACTATAAAAACGAGTGTCCTTTGCTCAAGGCTAAGGGGAAAAAGTCAATGGAGAGTTCTGATTCGGCTAGTCTGGTGAAGGATAATGAGTCTGCTAATGCAAACAATGTTCTTATTGTTTTGTCTTCAGATTGTCGTGTAGATGATAAATGGATTTTGGATTCGGCATGTTCATACCATATGTGCCCAAATAGAGATTGGTTCCACACATATGAGAAAGTTAGTCGTGGTTCAGTTTTTATGGGCAACAATGCAGTTTGTAGGATTGTGGGTATTGGTACTGTGCGGATCAAATGTCATGATAATATAATAAGAACTTTGATAGATATTAGGCACATCCCAGATTTGAAGAAGAACCTTATTTCTTTGAGCAGCTTGGATTCCACTAGATGCATGTATACCGGTGGATGTGGAGTTTTAAAAATTTCAAAGGGCTCTTTGATTGTGATGAGAGGTAACAAAAAGAATGGTCTTTACGTTCTGCAGGGAAGTTCCGTTGTGGGTTCTTTAAATATATCATCATCTTCAGATTCTAATAAATCAATGTTGTGGCATATGCGGTTGGGTCACATGAACGAATGACGAATGACTATCTTGAGTAAGCGTGGTTTATTCTGTGGGGAGCATACAGTCCCACTTGACTTTTGTGAGCATTGTGTTTAAGGGAAACAGCGCAGAATTAATTTCAGTACTGGGGTGCACTCAACGAAGGGCACAGTTGACTATATTCACTCCGATTTGTGGGGACCTACACAGGTTACATCTAAAGGTGGTGCAGTTTATCTTTTGACATTTATTGTTGACTTTTCTAGGAAAGTCTGGGTTTAGTTCTTGAAGCGTGAAAGTGACGTTTTTGATACGTTCAAGAAGTGAAAGATGTTGATTGAAAATCAAACTGGTAAGAAGATAAAGCGTCTTAGAACAGACAATGGTCTTGAGTTTTGTGGATGTGATTTTAACAAGTACTGTGAAGATTCAGGGATTGTTCGACATCAAACAGACAGGTATAAACCTCAACAAAATGGGGTGGCGGAGCGTATGAACCGAACACTTTCAGAGAGAGCTAGATGTATGCTTCTAATGCTGGACTTGATAAAAAAAAAAAAAAATTTTGGGCCGAAGCCATGAACACGGCGTGTTATTTGGTGAATCGTTCTCCTTTTACCACAATTGAATGTAAGAATCCAAACGAGGTATGGTTTGGTAAACCTTCTGATTATTCTATTTTGAAAGTATTTGGATGTCCCGCCTATTATCGTGTAAAAGATGGTAAACTTGAACCTAGAGCCAAGAAAGACATTTCCGTTGGTTATGTAGACGTTGTTAAGGGATATAGATTGTGGTGTTCTGGCCCTCAGTCACCAAAGTTTATGATCGGTAGAGATGTTACTTTTGATGAAAATTCTATGTTTGATCAGAGAAAAGTTATTGAGTTTACAAATATTCAGGAAGAGAATGTAGCGGAAAAGGTGGAGTTTAGTGTAGAGCATCCACGGAGAACCTCTGAAGATGTTCATATTCAGTTAGAAAGTGACAGTGAGCAACAAGACTCGGATTCAATTAAAGATGAAGTAGAAGAAGTTGAACAACCTCATACTTTGGTTGTAGGGGGAGCTAAAAGGAAAATTAAGCCTCCACAGAGGTATGGTTTCGCTGATTTAGTAGCATATGCTCTTTCAATTGCTGAAGAGCTTGGTATTGAAGAACTTTCTACATTCCGTGAAGCTATTATTTATTCTAAATCTGGGAAGTAGCTTGTTGCAATGAATGAAGAGACAGAGTCTCTTCATAAGAACCAAACTTGAGATCTTATGAAATTGCCTAAGGGCAAAAAAGCTGTTGGATGCAAGTGGATCTTTAAAAGAAAGGAGGAAATTTCAGGGGTTGAAGATGAAAGATTCAATGCATGTTTGGTAGCGAAGGGCTTTAGTCAGAAGGTAGGGATCGACTTCAATGAAGTGTTCTCTCCAGTTGTGAAACATAGTTCTATTCGTGCGTTGCTCGCGTTAGTGGCCCTTATGATCTAGAACTTGAGCAACTTGATGTCAAGATCGCTTTTCTGCATGGCGAGCTTGAGGATACAATCTATATGTCTCAACCCGAGGGATTCGTTGTTGAGGGTAAAGAAGATCACATTTGCAGGTTGAAACGCTCCTTGTATGGTCTCAAGCAATCTCCACGTCAATGGTACAAGAGGTTTGATAGTTTTATGTTAAGTCACGGCTACTTGCGAAGTGCGCATGACAATTGTGTGTACTATAAGAGATTGCGTGATGGTTCTTTTGTTTATTTGCTATTGTATGTGGATGACATGCTTATTGCAGTGAAGGACATGTCAGAGATACAATTGTTAAAGAGGCAACTTAGTAGGGAATTTGAGATGAAGGATCTTGGAGCTACCAAGAAAATTCTAGGTATGGAGATTCACAGAGATAGACAGGTTGGGAAGTTATACCTTTCGCAGAAGGGGTATATTGAGAAAATGCTTGAACACTACGGCATGAAGAATGCTAAATCGATAAGTACTCCTTTGGCGTCCCGTTTTAGACTTTCTACTTCTTTGTCGCCTAAAACCAAAGAAGAGAAAGATAAGATGTCTCGAGTTCCATATTCTAGTGCTATGAGTAGTCATATGTATGCTATGGTATGTACTCGTCTAGACATTTCCCAGGCAGTTAGTGTTGTGGGCAGGTATATGGCAAATTTGGGTAATGCTCACCAGCAAGCAGTGAAGTGGATTCTTCTATATATCCGGGGTATCTTAGATGTTGGTTTGGTCTTTGATAGATGTTGTGATACAGGGTATTTAGTTGTTGGCTTCGTTGATTTTGACTATGCAGGTGATCTTGATAAAAGGAGATCTTTGACGGGTTATGTTTTTACGCTTGATGATTCCGCGGTTAATTGGAGAGCAACTTTGCAGGACACGATTGTTATATCTACCACCGAAGCAGAGTACATGGCAGCAACAGAAGCAGCAAAGGAAGCTCTTTGGTTGAAGCGTTTGGTTACAAAACTTGGGGTAACGCGGGAGGAAGCCTCCGTTATCTTTTGCGATAACCAAAGTGCGATCCAGTTGACCAAGAACGCCGTGTATCACGAGAGAATGAAACATATCGATATTCATTATCCCTTTTTGCGTGATGAGGTTGCTAAGGGTACAGTAACAGTGAAGAGAGTACATACGGCGAATAATCCAGCAAATATGTTGAGTAAACCAATTCCTTTGACCAAGTTCAAGCATTGGTTAGACTTGGTTCGCATTTTCGCCATTTGAGTTACTTATGCGAAGTTGGTGACGTTTCATCCCTTATTTCCTACATCGAGTACACTCACGTAAGCTTAGGGGTGTTCATTGTCGATTCTGCCGTTTGGCGGGTGGCCTTGTGTGGTCACTCTTGGTGGTGAGGGAGAGAGGCCTTCTAGCGTTTGATAAAACGCTCTTCTGGAGATTTGAAGTCAAGGTGGAGATTTGTTATATTTTGATTTTCAAATTAAAGATGAGGGTAGTTTATGCCATGCACTTTTATTTTAGGGTTTTTTTTATAGTGGCTATAAAAGAGATATGTTGCATATTACATTGCAACGCTTGTTTCGCTTCTGCCCCGAAACCCTTTGTTTTTCACTTCTTCTTGTTTGATCTTTAGATCTTTGATTGTACGCTTGTACTCGTTATTGAAAATAGTGAAACCCCTCTATCTCCCCGTGGTTTTTCCCGTTTTGGATTTTCCATGTATATCATGTCTCATGCCTTTTTATTTTACTTTCACTCTTCGCTATTTCGCTCTTGAATTCGCACATCTCTTAGCATTTTCCTCAACAGTACTCGTACAGATCATGCCACAAAACTTTGTCGCATCGAACTCCTAACATCCATATATTGTCATATGACCATGCGTGGGATGGCGAGGGCAATTAAGAGAGAAATTATCTAAAAGTTCCTAAATTTGTTGTACGTGTGGTTAATTCAGTTTTTAACATTTTAATTGTATTAATTTATTCCTAAACATTTTGAAGATTTGCTAATTTAATCCTAAACTTTTCAATTGTGTCAATTTCGTCCTAAACCTTTTGACGATTTATCAATGTAGTCATTTCGGCCAATTACCCAAATAAGAACTAAATTATCAAATCTTTAAAATATTTAGGACTAAATTGACACAATTGAAAGGTTTATGACTAAACTGACAAATAGTCAAAATGTTTATGACTAAATTAACACAATTAAAATGTTTAGGACTGAATTGACTGTCGTATTGTAGGTTTAAGACTTTTTGGACAATTATCTCGGTGATTAAGTGTCACGCACCTTAATCCTCGAGTCCAATACATCCATGAAACATAGAAAAAGGGTAAATCCTCAAGTCCAATACATCCATGAACCATATAAAAAGGGTAAATAGAATATATATATATATATATATATATATATATATATATATATATATATATATATATATATATAATGCCTTTCGAATTAAAAAATGTTCCTTCAGAATTTCAAAGGATAATGAATGACATTTTTAATCCTTATTCTGATTTCATCATAGTCTATATTGACGATGTTCTTATGTATTCTCCCAATATGGACTCTTATTTTAAACATATAAATCATTTTTTCAATATTACCAAAAGAAATGGATTAGCATTATCTCCTTCCAAGGTATTGTTATTCCAAATCAAAATAAGATTTCTAGGTCACCATATTCATTTAGGAACAATTGTCCCAATTGAAAGATCCATTCAATTTGCTGACAAATTCCCAGATGAATTAAAAGATAAGAATCAATTACAAAGATTCTTAGGAAGCCTCAATTATATAATTGAGTTCATCCTCGATATCAATATCATATGCAAACCACTACACCCTAGGTTGGAAAAGAACCTAAACCCTTGGACTTCTTTACATACGGATATGGTAAGAAAAATAAAATCACTAGTCCAGGATATTCCTTGTCTACACCTTGTTGATCCATTTGCTTTCAAAATAGTCAAAACAGATGCTTCAGAGTTAGGATATGGAGGAATAATCAAACAAAGAAAAGATAGAGAGCAAATTGTTCAATTCATTTCTAAACGCTGGAATGAAACACAACAAAATTACTCTACCATCAAAAAAGAAATTCTTGCTATTGTACTTTCAATATCTAAATTTCAAGGAGATTTATTAAATCAAATTTTTTTATTATTAAGAATTGATTGCAAGTCTGCAAAAGATATTTACAAAAGGATGTTTTGAATGTAGCTTCAAAATAAATATTTGCCAGATGGCATGCCATATTTTCTGTTTTTGATTTCGATATTGAATTTATAAATGGCAGTTCAAACTCATTACCAGATTTTCTCACAGGAGAATTTTTACAGGGATCACAACCATGCATCCCAAAAAAGACAAAGGCAAAGCCAAAGCTGAGCCTTCCATAGAATCCATACAAGGGAAACTCACCCCAATCCGGAGCTGGCTTGAAGCAGCTCAAAGCCCTGAACAAAAATCGTCTTCAATTTCTAAGGCGATTTCTATAAAAACAAGAACAGCCATCCCCATCCATACTTGTATCACAACTCATTTCTATATTGCCCAAAGAGACATTCAAGGCATTGCATGAATCTTTGAATACTGAGATTTACTCACCACAAAAGGTACAATCTCGTTCCCCTTCAAATATAAAAAAGATTTCTAGTGATGTGGTTATTAGGTCAACAGCAACCCCTATCAATATTCAAAAGATAAAATCAAAGTTTGTGCATAAAACCTTTTTTGACAAAATTTACACTATTGAAAAACGATTTTGGCATGAAGACCCTAGAATATTTGCAAAAAAAATATGTTTGGGGAAAATTGATTTTATACTCCATACGATACTTACAAAACAGTTGCATATTATGAAAAGATTTTGGAAGAAACTGATTCTATAGAATTTAAACATTTTGAAGATAAAGTTTCTGGTACCATAAACTATTCCACTGCAAAAATAATCAGAATCATCCATCCTACTGAGTGGAATCTTAATCCCATATCCCCAGTGAAATTCAATATACGAGTCACCCAACCTATCTCATACCAACCCAGCTATACATATTTTGACTACCAACAGGCCTGGTGGAATGTTTTCTTCAGACAAAACACGAATTTCACCCATACCTGGCCTTTTTATTTTCAAGAAAACCTTGACATCAACCTGCTTCCATATTCGTTTCTCAGACTGTGGGAATGTTTTGGCCCACTTCGAGAAATTTTACCAACCTCAGCCCAAACAAGCTACCAAATTTTCTTGAAAAAAATACAAACCATAACTAGTTGAAGAGGCATTCCCTCCTCTTTTGATATATTTCTTAGCCTTCAGAGTCTCCTGGGTGACTAGCTGGGAGCTTGATTATACAAAATCCACATATCACTCAAATGTTTTGATCCTTATACGCAAATACAAGATCAAATGGTGGGACGGTTTTAAATTTCTTGACAGAATCTCTGAGCAGTCAGTCATAAATTGACTTAATCATAGAGTTACTCTTAAATCGACTTCTAAACCGGTTTCTTTTCTACATGACAAGTCTCTCTTTTCTACATGACAAGTCTTTCACTACTTCAAAATTGGCTTCTACTCAAAATGAGCAACAATTTTATCAGATGCTGAAGCAGGCTCTTTCTGAATACGAAGAGTCTCAGTGCTCCTCCCATCGTAGTGGCAACACCAAGGAGGACGACTGCTATGACATTGATTTGGCGGAAGACGAAGATCCCCTGCTATGATAAGCAAATTTTATATCACTGTACATTGTACATTGTAGTAACTTTCACTGTACACTGTACACTATAGAGGCTTTTTAATATCACTATGCACTATAGTTACTTTTCACTGTAACTACAGTAGAAACCCTCATCCTTAAATATACCATACCATTTGAAGGGAGGGTCAGGCTCGCGGAAGGAAGAAAAATCGGATCACTTCTCTCTCTCTCTCTCTCTCTCTCTCTCTCTCTCTCTCTCTCTCTCTCTCTCTCTCTCTGAGAGCTCAATTTCAAGCTACCTTTCTAGACTTTTGATATCTACCCAGACCTAGACTGAGACCCAGATCAAAGGATAAAAGTAAAGAGCGATAAGTAAAGAGCAAACTAGCCACGGGAGTCGAAGCCTTCCGTTTGTGGATATGTAGAAGAAAATAAGATATGAAAAATTACTTGTATTGAAGAATGAACAATTTTTACAGTGCATAAAAGTATAATTGTATACGCATAGGTTTAGTCCAAGTGGGGATTAAGCCTCTTATAAAAGAAGGTGTGAATACTTCTATACTTGTAGTTTCAAGAGATTCGCGTTAATAAATCCATAGATAACTGGCATATTCCTAGAGTGAAATATGACTAGATATGGGAAAAACCAAGATACAAATTATTTAAGAAATCAGACTTTATAATCACCATGTGGTGATTGTTTCCAGGATATTCTATTTAATTCAGCGATTGTTCTTCTTTATTTAAAACATGAATTTCGCTATCTTGGATTATTGGTTATATATATACTGACTTATACTGACTTAGAAGTAGAAAGGTGAAATGACAAGTGTAACCTTCCGTAGGCACGGTCATTGCCAGCCATTCTACGTGGCACGGTCAGCGTCCAATGCAAATGTTAAGCACTTTATGTAGATGTCCATGCATACAACAATAATCTCAAATATTCAATCATGTCATCAATCAAAATGGTGTATCAAAGCTGGCAAAGCACGAACAATTTGAGAAAGTAATCGCCTGCCTCTTCTTGTTAAATCGGTTCGGACTCAAACCATATCACGAAGGATAAGGTTCAATTAGTACTTGCACGCGGCAAACATTGTTTGATGATGACATAATGCATGACAATCTCATTAGAGTACTGTAATGAAAGCGAAATTGATTAGAATTCTCTTCCTGATAACCATGATGATGCGAATTTAAATCAATCTAAATTTGCACGTAACTCCCCTCGCGCTGTTGCTAGATAGTAGTCCAAATCATGAGTAGATGAGAAGTAATTGTAGGTGGATTTAATTGGGAGATGTTTGAGCCAGATAAAGATTGTGAGTTCCCAAAAAAGTGGGGAAAAAATTATCCAATTAATCTTAGGTCTATTGTACGGATGTCAATTCAAGCTCAAACTTTCTTATTTTGCTAATTAAGTCATGAACCTTTGCGCTAAATTTTAATGCAATCCTTCAGGTCAATTTCCGTTGCAAATATTTAACGTGGCAATCCAGTCATCAATAGCCGTCCTTTATGGAGCACCGCCACATCAGCGATTGGTGAAAATTGATCGAAAAGACTACATTGTAATTCTGCGCAAAGGTTCAGGACTCAATTTTCCTCAGAAAAGTTACATCAACTTTTCGTTCGGAGGATAATCTTGACCTAAACTTTCAATTATGTAATTGAGGTCGTGAAAGTCATGGACGACCGTAGAATACCTTGAGCATAAGCAAGCTGAAGTGAACGCAGACAAATGATAAAGGGAGATGGCAAATAGATTCCTTAAATTGTGCCCCACAAGTTCTAACATTCCAGACTGCAATTAATATTGTCCGACTCCTCCTCCTCCTCTTCTTCTTCTCCTTCTTCTCCTTTCATCCATTTCTCAACATCCCAAGTGTCTCGCCAATTTTCGCCAAACATCCTCTGAAGATTCAACGATGTAAAATACATGTTTTGTCTCCATCTCTCTAGTGGCGGTAGTCCCAACTCTCCAGCAAGCCAATTCTCATAATCAAACTGCCAAAAAAAAAAAAAAAGGTAGGAAGATGATTATATACAGGCTCCGTTAAAATATTTTTCGAGAAATGACCCCTTGGAATGAAAATGGTAGACTTAATTACCGTTTTGTTAAGGTCTCGGAGTCTAATTAAACTGATACGTTACAATACTCGAAGAAACGAATGCCACGATTTCTATACTTTAAAATGTCCAATTCATGGAGATTTTTCTATTTTCTCATTGTCCAATTTCGAAATGAAATTGGGTTTGATGTACTTGAATGAGTAGTGCAATTGGGTTTCTTCGTGTATGTACCTTTTCCAATTGAAGCCTGTGAGTATGACGCTTGGGCCATCCGACCGCCTCGATCCGTTGGTAATATTCTTGAACCGAAGACGTCATATCTTCTTTACTTGGCAACAGTATTTTCCCTGATAAAATTTTTGCTACCCACCTTGATTGTAACTCGCTGAGGAGAATTACAATTGTCTGTTGGCATGTCAAAATAGATGAAAGTCACAAAAGCTAAACCCTATTAATAAAACGTCACCCCCAAAAAAAAAAAAAAATTGGCCAACTATATCATTCATCGAATTAATATATCCTCAGAAAATATAAACATTTTATGTTTCCCAGAATGTTTTTCTTCCCTAAGAATTTTTTTTTTTTAATCGGCTAAATCGCGTACCCGATATGGTATGGCGATGAAAGAGAGCCAAGGAGCTAGCGCCGGCGGGAAAACGTGTTTATACAAAGGTGCGACGCGGTTATCGTCCACGTTCACGATTCCATTTGTTTTGAGAAATGGGAAGTGATACTTGTACCTGAGAAACAAGAACCATACGCATACCTAATAAAGAAAGATACCAATAAAAATAAAAATATCGATATACATGTGTGCTGGGTGGGACATATGTACGTATTGGAAAAACATATTGTCCATACCCGGAACAATGGATGATAGCATCTGCACGCATCGATGATCCGTCTCGGAAGATTATTTTGCCATCGTCTTCGGCATAATCAATCTATATGAAACAAATGATGTTTTCAACAAGTCACGTCGTGATCGGAATAATTTTGGCCAATTATTTCGATGCTAGAAATAACATAATCGGAGCGAAAAAAAAAAAAAAACTTTTACAATACCGGGGAATGTTGATATAGGCCGTCATGAATCTTAAACCTGGTGGTTTCTCTTGAAGCTAGGTGAACTTCTTTCGCGACATGTAAGATGTCTTTCGCAATGTCGATCGCGCTTGGTCCATTTCCAATGATCACTACAATCTGTATATTCATGAGAAAATTTTGACCCCAATTAAGTAGCAAAGAAATTACATTTTGCGACCTACTAAGATAGTTTCGTCATTGAAAGATGCGAGATAATGTTCATAACCAGAAAAGGGGTTGAAAAACAGGATAATTCTAATACTGCGTACAAAAAAGTGGATTTTTTTCCTTGCCAATAGATTTTTAAAAAGTTGGTAAGTGTAAAAAACTGTTGTTAAAAACAATTACCGTTCACTTGTTGGTAACTCCACACTTTTAAGAAATTACTAATTTTGCAATACCAATTTTTCTCATCTTTTATGATTTTTTATTCATTTCTTACCAACTCTTAAAACTTATCAACTGTAGTGTGTCCGACCAAAAAAAAAAATGTAGTGTGAACTTACCAATTTTTATTTGAGTGAATTACTAAGTAATTACCGATTAAATTACCAATTAATCTTGCATTACTTACCAATGTTTATTTGGTGTCGTTTTTATTTATCAACTTTTGTAATCTGTTACCAACTTTTATATGTCTTTATTACAAACGCCTTAAATTTATCAACTCTTTATGTATTTTACCAATTTTTGTTATGTGACTTACTGGGTTTTTTCTCGTTACATTGCTAACTAGTATTGATTTATTATCTCTCATTGAGGTTCTTACAACTTTCTTCTTTTCGTTTTAAACTTACTAACATTCCTTTTCAGTTACTAATTATTATTAGTCGCATTTACCAACCCATCAAATTTAGCATCTATTTTTAGAAATGATCAATCTTCGGTAGAGAGGCAACCCAATTTTCTTCGACCAAGTTACTGACCAGTTTTTTGTTACCAATTTTCGTTCAACTTTGTTACCGACGTTCATTTAGGGCCTGTTTGGCAACAATTCTGTTCCTGAAAATAATTTGAGCAGAAATAACTTTTTCTAATTCTGTTTCCAGAAATAGAGAAGTAGATTTTTTTTTTTTTTTGCTTCTTGGTTTTGTTCCTTGGCCACTGATCTATTCTCGAGAATAGGAAAATTAACTGGCGTTATCAAATAGATTTCTGTTCTCGGGAACAAAAGAATATAAATTAGAGAAACATGATTGTTTCTTGACAAATTGTAACTTATCATTCTTACTATGCCAAAAATTTATCAACTCTTTTATATAAATATCAATTTTTATTTGAGTGGTTCACCAACTTTTCTCCGATTAAGTTATCAAATAATTTTGAGTTACCAACTCTTTTTTAAGTTGTTTACTCAGTTTTTTTTTTCAAGTTACCAACTTTTCTATTGAGTTACCACTTTTCTTGGCAATACTTATCAACCTTCTATATATACCGACTCTTCTTGAAAATTACCAATCTCATTTAGAGTGATTAATAACTTTTCTTCGATTAAGTTACAAGCTATGTTTGCGTTACTAACTCTTTTTTGAGCTAGTTACTAATGTTAAATTTTTCTAGAATACCAACTTCTCCAATCTTTGACGAAAATAAAAAATACTTCCTTTACCATTGATCAACGTATATTTACCTTTCTTATTAATAGCTTAAATTTCCGGACTGACCTTTATTTGTACGGCTCGCCAATCTTTCTCCGATTAAATTACTAACTAACTTTGGGGTTATCAACTCTCATTGAGTTGTTTATTCCTTTGCTTACTTGTTATTTTTAGGAATTACTAACCTCAATTAAAATGATTGCCAACTTTCCTTACAATTACCAACCTCAATTGAATTGTTGGTAAAATATAACAACTATTAAACATTAGTAAGAAACTCAATTAAGAGTTGATAATTCAATACTAGCTAATGATTTACTCCGATAAAAGTTGGTACATTACTCCAATTTACATTGGTAACTTCATATGGGTGCTAGTAAATGTGAAGAGCTAGTAATTTATGCCATTAAAGATTGGTAAGTTGGTACAAATATTGCTAATTTGCAAATTATGAAGAAAAAAAAATCATTTCATAAAAATGCTGTTAAGTTGCCAACAAGGTACTCGGAAATTCGGCAGTTAATCCTTTAACCAACAAGTTTTGTACAGTTACCAGCTTTTATTGAAATTCATTGGCAAGAAAAAATTCGTACGTATGACACAGGAATAAAAAACATCATACCTTATCTTTGTATGGTTCAGGAACCCGATAGTTATGGCTATGTATTTGTTTTCCTCCCCAAGTACTTCTACCTGCGGCACATTGCAAGGTAGGCATGACTTAGCTGAAAGTAGGACAACTCGAGAACTAATTGCCCTAACATTATGAAGAGTCTTTTTCATAGTACTTAAAATTTTTGTCAAGCGTATATAACGAGGAAATATTTTAAATTTCAAAATATTAATAGCAATATGACAAAAGTAGTTCACTGAAAGCCGGAAATTTTTGTATGTTATCGGCTATTTTTAACGAGTGCCTCGAAAATATTGGTTACCAAGATTTATTTTCGAAACGTATTGATTTTACATTTAAAGTGACTTATATTCTTGTACCGTTTGCAAAGAATTGAAACACGACAAATAACGTGGTGCAAGATGTAGACATGATTTATTGTCAGATGTGTATGTTGTGTATTATCTACATTGTCCTTTTTTTGCAAATAAGGAAATTCTGATAGCTGAATTAATTAGAAAAAACAATTAAATTAAAAGAAAAGAAAGGGAGAAAAGCAAAGACGGTTGTGATATGAACCTGGAAATTCAGCTAGCCTTGGCTCGGTATACTTGCCATTGCAGACCACCACAGCCTCAAACACCTCCGCACGCGCTTCGCCGTCCCGCGTCCGCCACTCCACGACCCACTCATCATTCCTCCCCTCGACGACTCGCTCGACCCGAACCACTTCGTGCTCAAATCGGACCAGCTCGACCACCCCAGAATCCTCCGCAAAACCTCGCAGGAACCGGAGCAAGTCCTCGTGACCCGGAAATGGCCTCGGATCAACCCCAACACTCTGTTTCGCTTCGAATGGGTAGTCCGAGAAGCCCATGATTGGCCTCGGGAGGTTCACTCGGAGCGACTTGTACATGCTGCTGTGGACGACCTCACGAGCCGGATCGAGGCCTGACGGATCGGACTCTACCCGGGGGTCGTAGACCCACGTGCCCCCGACTTCGCTGCCCTTCTCGAAGACCACCACCCGATGTCCTTCTCGACGGAGCTCTCGGGCTGCGACTAGACCCGACATGCCGGCTCCGATTACCGCTGCTTTTACACTCCGTTTTGCCATGGCTTTCTTTTTGTACATAACACTTTCTTTAGAGGTCCTTATATACGACAACGATGGATCTATTTCGGTGGTGGACTAAGATTGAGCTTACTTTTCCCTTTCTTTCTTTTTCCTTTTTTCTTTTAGGCATTGCTAGCTCCAACCCGAGTGGAAAAATCAAAGTTTTAGAGTGAATAATCCTGCCTTCAGTCTCTGATCACGTGCTTAGACCAAATACTATTTAGTCAATGCGGTGATGGCGACACCAAGAACAACATATTCATGGACAAATCGAGTTTCACTTCTCTCAAGATTCCAATAAAAATTGAATAAATTACTTAAACTCACACACTTTTGTGTGAGTAATAAGAAATTATGGTTATGATTACTCATCCCCAAAGGATTCATCGGTTACCAAATAGTTCAGCCGCCGATTTGCTTTCAACATGACAAATCCAAGCAGGTCGCTTCGCTTTTCACAAGATCATATGTTCAAACACGTTTTCTGCAGAAATCTCAAAACAATTTGGTTTCTAAGTGTTTGGTGAGAGATTTCCTGACTTCTGTCGCATACCGACAGAGAGATCGCGTCATTATGACTTCAAACCAAACATTTGATATTGGGTGTTGACACCTAATTCTATCGGCCAGGTACTTTATTTTTCTCCGTAAAATAGAATAGACCGAGTCATGTAAATACGATTATTGTGCTTACACACCCAACAAAAGAAAAGAAAACAAAACAAAACAAAAAGAAAACAAAGCGAAACAAGACATATCAGATCAAGCAAGGCTAATGCTAGACCCGCATCGACAGCCCGGCTCTCATTTTATTTTTCCCTCCCGTTTTTCTTTTCTTTATTACCTCATGGCCCGTTTTATTTCTTTTCCTCATTTTGGCCACACAGTCTCTTCCTTTGTTTCTGTTCTTCCGTTTGACTTCACCGAGCGAGACAAAAGGAAAAGAAAACAACGACGCCACAATTAGAAAGAAAGAGGACAACTGCAAAAGAAATTTGCAAATAAAGAAAATCTAAGAATATCAGCTGCAGCAGGAGATAATATTTGCAGCAGAGAATGGTATCTTCAGCAATGATTATTATCTGCGTTTGAGAATACATCTGCAGCAGAACACATGAGACAAAAGGAATGATGACTAGGAATAAGAAGCAAGTTGCAGTGAGTTCAGCTTGTTCCCGAGAAGTTGCAAGCCAAACGATTAGCTACCGAGAGAGGTGGAAGGGACTTAGAGCAGGGGAATTTCCGTTGCAGCAGAGGAGTAGATCACCTGAGGCAAAGGAAATGATGATAGAGGCAACTTGGAGCTGCAACTTGAAGCTAATTTGTTCTTAAGGGGGATTGATTTGAGCGGCTGTACAGGTGAGAGCAGGGAATAACATCTGCAGCAGAGGATAAGAAGATCACCACATCACTTCAGACTGTTCCCAAGACCGATGCAGAGCAGGGAAGGATGATGATCGAAGATCCAGAAGCAAGTTGCAAAAGATCTCGAGTTGCAACTTGGTCCAGCCTATCCCCAAGGAGCCGCAAGCCACTAGATTGGCTACCAAGAGAGTTGGATGGGACTTGCAGTAGGAGAATTTCGGCTTCAATAGAAAAGAATGATGACCAAGATCAAGATACAAGTTGGAGCTGATGTGAGGTTGATTTGAGCGGCTGTGCAAGTGGGAACAACAGAGAATTTCAGCTGTGCAGAGCATAATATCTAGCAGAGAGTTTCAGCTACAGCAAAGAAGGATGATGGTCGAGAATCAAGCTGGAGCAGAGGAATTTGCAGCCAAAATATCTGCTGCGAAACGAATTTGCAGAGCTAGTTGGCATGAAGATTGTCTACCGAGTTCGGCCAAAAAACTAGAGTGGAAGGATGTTTGCAACGGAGGATGCCTGTTGCAGCAAAGAAATATTATCTGCAGCAGAGGATAAGGCCAAGTTGTAATCTGCTTCAGCTTGTTCCCGAGGAGCAGAACACTTAGGACAAAAAGAATGATGACCAGAAGCAAGTTGAGGCCGCAAGTTGGAACTGATTGGCTCTTAGAGATGATTTGGGCAGCTGCCCAAGAAAAATCAGCAGAGAACTTGAGCACAAGAATCAGAAGATCACAGGGGATAACATCTGCAACTGCGGATCTGATTTGCAACAGAGAATGATGGCTAAACATAGCCAAGTTGGAGCTGATGTATGCGGCTCTCAAGGCTCGATTGCACACAATTCTTAGAGGCTGATCTGGACGGCTGTGCAAGGCTATGAACAGCAGAATATCTGCAGCAGAAGTAGAGGATTTCAACTCCAGCAGAAGAGCAATGATGAACAAGATCAAGTGGCAAGTTAAGGCTGATGTGGAGCTGATGTGGCCAGTTCTTAGAGGCCATTTCGGGCGGCTGTTCAGGGCAAATCAGCAGAGGATTGCAGCTGTACAGAGCAGAAGATCTGAGGCAGAAGCATGATGATCAAACTCAGAGGCAACTTGGAGCTGAGATGGGCGACTCTTCCTGTCCAAATGAAAAGAAACTGAGCAGGATAAAAGGCAGAGGAGTTGGACACAACGGGGGGGGGGTCACTCTCTCAGCAACGAAAATAACAAAAAGAATGCAGAGAGGTTTAAAGAAGAAGAAGAGAACCGAGACTGTGAGGGAGGATCGTGAACAAGGAAGTCTTCTACGGTCGGCTGCCCAGTTCAATACCGCCGTTGTCGTTCAAACCTTTAGAGGTGTGTAGTTTTCACTAAAGCTTGGTGCTTAGTATTCAAGCACTCGGGTTCGCCGAGCCGAGATTCTTGGTTCCCTCGGTCCGGCGAACTCAAATTCAAGTTGATGTTGTAGTTTGATCAATGTGGATTTTGTTCATACCATGTTCATAGTCGTAGGTTGTACTTTTGTCTTGTTAATGGGCTGGTTTTGACTTTTTCTTCCTGTTTTACCGCTGCAAATGTTCTGGTCGTGTAGTTTGGTTTATTTCCTTTTCCGTCTTTTCTGTTTTGGTGCTGCATATCCACTGATCGGCCTGGTTTTGTTTGTTTTTATTCGGTTCTACTGCTGCAAATGGGTCAATAACTGGTCATGTAATCGGTAGAACCTTCCCGCATAGCATGCTTCGTGATGATTGTTTAGCGCGCGTGCCTAACCTTTTCCCGAACCAATTGACGCGTTGGAAACTATGCGTTATCTAGTTTCGTTTGGTTCAAATATTTTCTCCCTGGTGATGTGCACGTGAAAGATTTTTGGGTTTGAATCAAGCTATTGAGCCAGTCCACGTCGTTGGATTTAAAACCCAGTTTTCAAGAAACATGTCAAACCCGCTTCTGTGGGGTGAATTTTCATCGCAAGTTCATTTCATCCAGCTGCTGTTATTTAGTTTAAACTATTCTGTGTGCTTAATAGTATGTATGCATGTGCGAACTTACTGTTTGTGTTTCTCGGTATTCAAGCTATGCGGCCTTGAAAACCTTCCGAAAGACAGATTTTGAAAGATTCACGCTTGACCTATGGATTTGATGATTCTTTTTAAATATTGTTTGCAATAAAATGAAGTGATAAAGGACTAGAAACATGCTTTCAAAAGAGAATATAAAAATTCAAAAAGAAAAAGATATAAAAAAGGGGTTTCGAAAAAACTAAACAAATGCTTTACTTGCGTTCTCTGTCTAATTAGTTTCTTTTGGTCCTTATTTCGTGATGGAGGGCGACCGATGTCCATTCCGATCCAATTTGTTGTTCACCCGATCATGTCTCGGGTTCTAGTATTCGGGTTTGTAACCTATTTTGATTAGTTTGCGTCCTTCACTTTTCTGTCTATAGGTAGCCGTTTCAAGTATTTGACTGCTTGATTGTGGTTTTGTATTTTGTTTAAATTTCCTGTTAATCATTTCCTGTTAGTTATTTCCTTGAGGGGGTGGGCTAAGAGTTAAATAGGTAAATCGTATGAAAATGTCAAAAAAAAAAAAACATCATGCCTGGTCATCTAGTACGGGTTAGACATCTTTGTGACTCAAGTAAATAAGCAAGATGCATGGTCACTTTAGAAATGTTAACTGGTTGGGTACCGAAAGGGCGCTAGTTAGATAGTTAGCGTAAATAAGTCCCCGAACCTAGATACTCTGGTTGCGTAGGGATTGAGATAATACTCCTATGTCTCGATAGGTTTCTAGTCGACCCCAAAGGCTAGTGGCGACTCTTAATGGTTTAGAATGTTAAATCATGAAAAAGAATTCCAATGTCGCGCGAGGTAGGATTTGGGAGAATTTGCGCCTAAACTTATAGGTAATACCTCTAAACCTAAACGATCCTCGGAGGGGAAAGGATAGGTCGTGACAGCTTGGCGACTCCACTGGGGACATAGCACTTAGTGTGCTAGTTGTAGACTTAGGCCGTAATAACCAGTTGATTGTTTCCTAACTTGATTTGCATTTTGCAGAGCGTGTCAAAGTCGCGTGGAAATGGGGTTAGTCCACTAACCGATGTTAGATATTTTTGCAGGTTGGGAGTTATAAGGGGCGGCGTATTTGAATAACCTTTCTTGCAGGGAGGCGTAGTAATGAATGTGTTTGTGAGGATTTATATTGAAGTGGTGGTTGTTTAAAATACAACGCATGCAGTTGCATTTGCACGACACCTTGCACACACAACCCGCGGCCAAACCCAGCTGCGTTCAGGAAAACAATTAGGAGGTTCTAAAAGGAGGAATCCGCGTGGGGAATGACCCGCGGTAATCCCCTTTTGGTTCTGCTCGTTCCCGCATGAGATAAAGAGCACCGTCCGGCGCACGTACGGACCTGGGAAAACTCTTTTGATCTAGTTGGAATGGGAGCCTTTAGCCTATAGAATCCCACCTATTAGTGAACTCATGAACAACATGCGCATGTTTGTTGTGATCAAACAGGTATCGTTCGCTATCCATTGTGAGTATGACTTCTCCTTTCACTGGTTTACTCCAAAGTTTATTTTCAGCAGTTCGTGGAAATCGATTGGACACCATCCGTGGTCTAAGCCCATAATGAAAAAAATTTGGCAATCATTTTTGGCAATGGATCTTGAGTATGAATTTCAAACATTGACCCCACAGAACATATGGTTTTACCTTGATTTTCAAACGTGAGTTTTAAAATCACATTGTTTTTGTGAGAAAAGTGTCCCAAAGCAAATTTTCAAAATTAATGCCACGTTGTATGCGTTTTACTTTTGAAATTGATTGGGCGTCCTATTGATAACCACGAGCGATCTTTTGATGATGTTTTCTCTTAAGATGAAGTAGTGGCGAAATACCAAACCTCCTAAATTGGGATTGTGGGGGCAGGAAGTGTCGCCTCATTTTCATTCTAAGAGGCGGCCTCATTGAAAGATCAGTATTTCATCCATGTACTGACATCATTGTCTTCCAAACAGGATGCGAATGATAGTCATCTTTGACATTCTCCTAATTGACTATGCGACACGTGGATCTCGAAGCTAGAGTCGATGGTAGCAAAGGGTAGCCACTATAGAGAGATGATCGTACCCTCATGTGAATAAAAAGGGAGTATCGTTCCTGATTTCTTCCATTCTGGATTATGTGTTAACATCATTCTCTTCTTTTGCACATGTAGTAAACCAGGTAAAATGTGGACAAGATTAAGAGATATTGAATTAGGGAGATCGATATGACGGCCGTCTCTTAAAACAAGAAAAAGATGCCTTGTCATATTCTAGCCGGAAAAGCAGGCAATTGGTCAAAGTCGAAAAGGATCACCTGACGGACTCAATTAGAACACTGGGTGTTGGGATTTGCACCAAGTGTTGGGACTTTAGACAAAAGACGAAAGAAGACCAAAAGGATGTATCTTGATCCTAAGTCTTACTCCAAGTTGTTGCAAACAATTGATATGTTTCTTTCTCAATATGTAGGAAGCACTTGATTGAGGGAAACCGTTGACTAGACTGGGGGCATGAAACATCATGGTCACCCGATTCAAATGGAGAAGGGTGTATTCTGTTCCTAAAGCTGTATTCACTTTGGCATAGAAATAACATATCATTTCACCTTATGCAGGCTTAATGTAAAGCAAGGGTCCAACAGACAAGCGCAACAGGCATCCGTCCACGTGGATAACAATCCTCCTCTCTAAGAAAAGCTAACAAGACGCAGTTATCCAAGCCAATCTCAAAAGACAAGTGATGTAGTGGGCCCAACCATTGGGGCAACCCTTAGACGCTGTGACTACGACCACGATGGTGGAGTCGGAGCTACTCAAGAAATCGACGCTGTTCCACAAGGAAGTCATCATCTCTGTTGACGCCACCAAGAAACCAAAACGGGCTCGTTACTTCAAGACCATGGATGTGTTCGTCATGCTGCGGAACATGGTCCACTGGCTGAAGCAATTTTACATCGACACCCTTGTGGACGAAGATCTCGACAACGATCCTAACAAAGCCGTATTCGTGCACAGCCGCAATCGAGAAGGGCCATCTCGTGTGCTACAACGCCTATGTGGTATTTCAGGACAAGGAGCTGTGCCAGCAGCCATTCACCGACAAGCCTGTTGTGGATGCGACAACTCTTGCTAACAAGTCTGGATCAGATAGAATCATCCGATTCAACAACAAGGATGTATCGTTCCTAAATTAATTCGATTGAGAATAGAAATGACTTATTCTATCTTTCATTTCCGCAGATGAATGATTGCCCTCGACTGTAGTGACAATGCACCCTATGACGATGAGACCGAATCGTTTACGTCAAGGTGAAAGAGAATACACCCAAGCAATGAGCTTGGGAAGTCATGCGAGAAGTCTCATGAATACACGAAGAGCCGTCGAACATGTCGAGGCCTCCTAAAGAACTCATTTAACTAGGGCAGGCAACTATGATGTAGTCAATTGTGGGGGCAAAATCATGTCTCCTTCAACAGACAAGAGGACTCAAAAGAAGCATGTACTCGCCAATCAAACTTAGCGCTGGAATGTCAGAGTCACCCAATCCATTGAGAAGAACTGCAGTTGAAAGCTCGTGTCACAATGGGGCAAGGCACCTGATAAGCCAATGCTCCAAAAGGAAGGAGTGTTTAATAGCCTCAAGTGAGGAATCGTAAATGAAAAGCCCAGCGAGCTTGAAGAAGGGTAATTCTGTATCGTTCCGATTTATCCTTAATCATTTCAATTCTAACATGAGTTTATTCCACTCTCGACAAGGGATTGTCAACTACCTCGAGAGCATCATAAAATGGAGTTGTCCGATGCAATACAACAGGACTGTGTTTTCCCGAAGCTAGCCCTTAAATGGAAAGAATGGGCCCCCATGGACGCCTACGGCCCCGCGGCCTGGTGGCATTGGGGATGACAGTGGTCCGAAGTGACCCGGGTTCGATCCCCAGGGTTGGCAAATAATGTATATGTTGTAAAAAATTAATAAAAAACTTTTTGCACCTCTTTTTTAGAGAAAAGGATGAGAATGCCTGCCCGACTAATATCAAAGTCAAAGTTTTGTCACAACGTTGGCGTTAGTGGTCCAATGCTCAATCAAGTTCAAAGGAGTTTGACCCAGATGGTTCCAAAAACCTCGGGCAATTATCAAACCTTGGTAGGCTATGAATTCACTCTCTCATTTGTCGCTAGGCGGCGAAGTTGGTAAAAGAGAAATGCAAAGCATTCACGTGGCGAGTTCAAAGTGAAGGGCAACTCGGTATCGATTCCAATTTATCCTTTCTAATCACATGACTGACATGTTTTCTCCCCCTCTCTGATAGGAAATATTTAGATGTGGAGAAACAATCTCAAAGATAGCCGGAAAATGTCGGTACCTGAAGAATCGTTCCACAGGAAATGTCGACACTCGAAATTCCAAAGGTTTGCCTAAATGTCCTGGCTCAGGTTTCAGATAATTCTCTAGCAAAGAATGAGGAGAGATCAAGTGATCGTGGATCATTGCCCACCCCTCAAGCAACCTGAAGAATCGCCCGGTTCAGATGATGGACGAAACATCAAAAGGGCGGGCATGAAGTATAGACTAGTCGATGCGGATCAAAGTCTGGTCTAGTCAAGTCAAAGACAGTATCCTACTTGTATCCAGGCTGAGGGTAGACAATGAGAAGATTCCTTTCCTCGTGGTGGAAGATGGAATTTCAACAATAAGAAATTGGTTGAGCCAATTAAAATAGAGAGATGGGCTGTTGTGAGCTTCTCTGCTATGTTCATAATCACGTCAGAGACCTCATCAAAAATGGAAATATGAAAGGAATCTGTATTAGTCAAACATTTGAGGTAAATGAAGAGTAGCTGTCAGCCAGCACGGAAATACGAAATCAGCAAGTCTCAGTTCATGCATGTCATAAACATAGAATTAGACCATGTCAGTGAAGCTTGTAGACTTCCTAAGTAGAAGCGATCTCCAATTTAGGGGACCATCATGGACAACAAGGCTTGTCATCCATTCAAACGTGACTTCTATCTCTGTCTACATGCGAAGATGATTAGAACAACCATGTTCACTCACTACCATGTATTGAAGGATGGAGTTAGTTCCCTAGCAGATGGTCGAACATCTCATTGATTGAGAAAATGCATTAGAGACATCGCATGACCAAGGCAGGCAGATATCCCCTGAAGCCATCCCCAGATCGCCTAAATTGCAAGACAATGTCAGCATCCCCATGCTCATTGACTAAAGCCTCCCGTGTATCATGCCGACCTTTAGTGGCAAACTTAGATATGATATCAGCTGTGTAAAGATCGACCTAAATGAAGGGTAGCGCTGTATCGTTTCCAATCTTTCAAATTCTTGAGAATTCAGGCAATGATATGTTTCTTTCTGTTTGTGACAGGGTTACCAAGCCGCCACGCTGCAGGTAGGTCCCTTAAAAGAAAACTGAAGTCAAACAAAAAGCTCTTATCACAAGGAGGGAACTACAAGCGAAAGGATAAGAGAAGCCTGCCAGAAGAACAATGGCATGAGCTCAAACGAAGGGGAAAATGCCAATCCTCGGAGAAGTAGACACAAGGGTAACGTTGTATCGTTCCAAGTTGTCATTTTTGAAAAGGATAGTCACTAACGTAATTTCTTTTGCATGTTTGTAGGATCGACCATCCAGCGGGGATCATGTAAGTATCCTTCTCCCTAGAACCCGTCAAGAAAAGAAGGTTGCTTGAATGTCTTTTCATCAAAGAAAATTTGAAACCATTATCTTGAAATGTTTTGAGTAGCATTTGTTATTTTTGAAGTCCTAGGTAAGAAACCTTAGGCATCTCAAGTCCTAGATGAGGAATCTTAGGCACATTGCCTTGAATGACATTTCTGAATGAAAAGTGATTTCGAATCCATCATTCAAATGATCATGCATTCATTTCTGCATACATGCATTTTGCATCAAAAACCTCGTGAAGGTCGATTTGAGCATGTGATTTTGCAAAATGAAAAGGAGGTATTGAATATGCCAAACGAGAGTGTTAAGGGTGACGAAAGGCAAGCCATGTCCAAACACGTCCCTAATACACTTTGAGAGTTGAGTGGAGCGAAAAAGAAGATTCGTGTCTTAGAACAGAAGATTCATTCGTAGCGTGTACACGAGTCGAAGTGACGAAAGGCAGTTCTTTCTTTTCCCCATACACACAATATATCCCTTGCTAGCCACTGTGAGCCTGAGTAAGGAGGATGTTCAAAATACCTCTGTCAAGAACCACCCCACACCGGGGCAAGTATCAGAGGTTGTGGTTGAAAGCCAGTTAGAGAAAAGGTAAGAAGATTTAATTGCCTCCACTTGCATTAACCTTTTTATGGTAACTTCAGGTGAATCTTCATTAAAGCTCATTGCATCCCAAAATGAAGAAGAGCATTTCTTTCGCTACCCATACACTGATTATCCTTTGTTTAGCCAATTTGAGCCTGAAATCCTTCATTTCTAAAGCCCGAGTAGTGATCATCTCCCCAAACTGGGGCAAGGCAAGTGATTTACCAAGAAGGTTGGTAATGAGCGTTGATGTGAAATGTCTCGAGAGCCTAGAGAGAGCTCGTGACAAAAGCAAAAACAGAGGATAAAAATGAAGGGTTGAAAAAGCAGTGTGCCTAGTAAAAATGGACAGCTGGTGGACTCTCGAGACAAGTGCATTCCCCAGAATCACATGCTTTCGAGAAGTGAGTGAGATTGGTAACGACGCCAGGATGATCACCAACTCATAAACCCCTCAAAAGAACAAAATGACCCTTGTAAGCCTTCCCTAAACCGACATTACAACCCATCCGAAGACTCTTTCGATTGGGATGTTTCGAGTTGACGCGAAGACTTTGCAAAGAAGCTACCGCTTAAAGGAGTGGAGCCAATCACTTCTTGTCTTATCTTCCAGGTTCTTGACTTGTAAACCCGGCGAAGGTAAAGATTTAAATGTTTCCCCAATGCGGCTTCAAAGCAGGAAAACCCTTTATGTGAACCCATGACCAATCCAACATTACGGTCCCTGAAAGACCTTTCAGATTGGCCAAGATTGTATGCTTTACGAATATGTCCGAAACCTTAGACACGAAGAGAGTGTGAGGTATCGAGAGTATTTTAACCTGAATCCCCAGAACAAATACAAAACCATTTCCCAGAAGGCCAAGCCCGTTCTTACACGGTCATGCCGATTTTCCTTTTCAAAAGTAGAAGGCCAAGCCCGTTCTTACACGGTCGTGCCCATTTTCCTTTTTTCCAAGAGCAGAAGGCCAAGCCCGTTCTTACACGGTCGTGCCCATTTTCCTTTTTTCCAAGAGCAGAAGGCCAAGCCCGTTTTTACACGGTCGTGCCAATTTTTCTTTTCTTCCAGAAGTAGAAGGCCAAGCCCGTTCTTACACGGTCGTGCCAATTTTCCTTTTCAAAAGTAGAAGGCCAAGCCCGTTCTTACACGGTCGTGTCCATTTTCCTTTTTTCCAAGAGCAGAAGGCCAAGCCCGTTTTTACACGGTCGTGCCAATTTTTCTTTTCTTCCAGAAGTAGAAGGCCAAGCCCGTTCTTACACGGTCGTGCCAATTTTCCTTTTCAAAAGTAGAAGGCCAAGCCCGTTCTTACACGGTCGTGCCCATTTCTCTTTTTTCAGAAGCAGAAGGCCAAGCCCGTTCTTACACGATCGTGCCAATTTTCCTTTTCAAAAATAGAAGGCCAAGCCCGTTCTTACACGGTCGTGCCAATTTTCCTTTTCAAAAGTAGAAGGCCAAGCCCGTTCTTACACGGTCGTGCCCATTTCTCTTTTTTCAGAAGCAGAAGGCCAAGCCCGTTCTTACACGGTCGTGCCAATTTTCCTTTCCAAAAGTAGAAGGCCAAGCCCGTTCTTACACGGTCGTGCCCATTTTCCTTTTTTCCAAAAGCAGAAGGCCAAGCCCGTTCTTACGCGGTCGTGCCCATTTTCCTTTTTTCCAGAAGCAGAGGGCCAAGCCCGTTCTTACGCGGTCGTGTCCATTTTCATTTTTTCCAGAAGCAGAAGGCCAAGCCTGTTCTTACACGGTCGTGCCAATTTTCCTTTTCAAAAGCAGAAGGCCAAGCCCGTTCTTACACGGTCGTGCCCATTTTCCTTTTTTCCAGAAGCAGAAGGCCAAGCCCGTTCTTACACGGTCGTGCCAATTTTCCTTTTCAAAAGTAGAAGGCCAAGCCCGTTCTTACACGGTCGTGCCCATTTTCCTTTTTTCCAGAAGCAGAAGGCTAAGCCCGTTCTTACACGGTCGTGCCCATTTTCCTTTTTTCCAGAAGCAAGAGGGCCAAGCCCGTTCTTACATGGTCATGCCAACTTTTCTTTTCATAAATAGAAGGCCACGCCCGCTCTTACACGGTCGTGCTGCTTTTCGTTTTGCTAGAAGGCCAACCCCGTTCTTACACGGTCGGTGCCAATTTCCCCTTTTTCCAGAAGCAGAAGGCCAAGCCCGTTCTTACACGGTCGTGCCGATTTTCCTTTTCTTAGAATACCAAGCCTATCCTTTACGAAACAGAATTAGGTGTTCATTTGTCTTGGAATGGAACCTCTTTGAACTCCCCTTCCAAGAGGGGCAGCTGTTGACACCTAATTCTATCGGCCTGGTACTTTATTTTTCTCCGTAAAATAGAATAGACCGAGTCATGTAAATACGATTATTGTGCTTACACACCCAACAAAAGAAAAGAAAACAAAACAAAACAAAAAGAAAACAAAGCGAAACAAGACATATCAGATCAAGCAAGGCTAATGCTAGACCCGCATCGACAGCCCGGCTCTCATTTTATTTTTCCCTCCCGTTTTTCTTTTCTTTATTACCTCATGGCCCGTTTTATTTCTTTTCCTCATTTTGGCCACACAGTCCCTTCCTTTGTTTCTGTTCTTCCGTTTGACTTCACCGAGCGAGACAAAAGGAAAAGAAAACAACGACGCCACAATTAGAAAGAAAGAGGACAACTGCAAAAGAAATTTGCAAATAAAGAAAATCTAAGAATATCAGCTGCAGCAGGAGATAATATTTGCAGCAGAGAATGGTATCTTCAGCAATGATTATTATCTGCGTTTGAGAATACATCTGCAGCAGAACACATGAGACAAAAGGAATGATGACTAGGAATAAGAAGCAAGTTGCAGTGAGTTCAGCTTGTTCCCGAGAAGTTGCAAGCCAAACGATTAGCTACCGAGAGAGGTGGAAGGGACTTAGAGCAGGGGAATTTCCGTTGCAGCAGAGGAGTAGATCACCTGAGGCAAAGGAAATGATGATAGAGGCAACTTGGAGCTGCAACTTGAAGCTAATTTGTTCTTAAGGGGGATTGATTTGAGCGGCTGTACAGGTGAGAGCAGGGAATAACATCTGCAGCAGAGGATAAGAAGATCACCACATCACTTCAGACTGTTCCCAAGACCGATGCAGAGCAGGGAAGGATGATGATCGAAGATCCAGAAGCAAGTTGCAAAAGATCTCGAGTTGCAACTTGGTCCAGCCTATCCCCAAGGAGCCGCAAGCCACTAGATTGGCTACCAAGAGAGTTGGATGGGACTTGCAGTAGGAGAATTTCGGCTTCAATAGAAAAGAATGATGACCAAGATCAAGATACAAGTTGGAGCTGATGTGAGGTTGATTTGAGCGGCTGTGCAAGTGGGAACAACAGAGAATTTCAGCTGTGCAGAGCATAATATCTAGCAGAGAGTTTCAGCTACAGCAAAGAAGGATGATGGTCGAGAATCAAGCTGGAGCAGAGGAATTTGCAGCCAAAATATCTGCTGCGAAACGAATTTGCAGAGCTAGTTGGCATGAAGATTGTCTACCGAGTTCGGCCAAAAAACTAGAGTGGAAGGATGTTTGCAACGGAGGATGCCTGTTGCAGCAAAGAAATATTATCTGCAGCAGAGGATAAGGCCAAGTTGTAATCTGCTTCAGCTTGTTCCCGAGGAGCAGAACACTTAGGACAAAAAGAATGATGACCAGAAGCAAGTTGAGGCCGCAAGTTGGAACTGATTGGCTCTTAGAGATGATTTGGGCAGCTGCCCAAGAAAAATCAGCAGAGAACTTGAGCACAAGAATCAGAAGATCACAGGGGATAACATCTGCAACTGCGGATCTGATTTGCAACAGAGAATGATGGCTAAACATAGCCAAGTTGGAGCTGATGTATGCGGCTCTCAAGGCTCGATTGCACACAATTCTTAGAGGCTGATCTGGACGGCTGTGCAAGGCTATGAACAGCAGAATATCTGCAGCAGAAGTAGAGGATTTCAACTCCAGCAGAAGAGCAATGATGAACAAGATCAAGTGGCAAGTTAAGGCTGATGTGGAGCTGATGTGGCCAGTTCTTAGAGGCCATTTCGGGCGGCTGTTCAGGGCAAATCAGCAGAGGATTGCAGCTGTACAGAGCAGAAGATCTGAGGCAGAAGCATGATGATCAAACTCAGAGGCAACTTGGAGCTGAGATGGGCGACTCTTCCTGTCCAAATGAAAAGAAACTGAGCAGGATAAAAGGCAGAGGAGTTGGACACAACGGGGGGGGGTCACTCTCTCAGCAACGAAAATAACAAAAAGAATGCAGAGAGGTTTAAAGAAGAAGAAGAGAACCGAGACTGTGAGGGAGGATCGTGAACAAGGAAGTCTTCTACGGTCGGCTGCCCAGTTCAATACCGCCGTTGTCGTTCAAACCTTTAGAGGTGTGTAGTTTTCACTAAAGCTTGGTGCTTAGTATTCAAGCACTCGGGTTCGCCGAGCCGAGATTCTTGGTTCCCTCGGTCCGGCGAACTCAAATTCAAGTTGATGTTGTAGTTTGATCAATGTGGATTTTGTTCATACCATGTTCATAGTCGTAGGTTGTACTTTTGTCTTGTTAATGGGCTGGTTTTGACTTTTTCTTCCTGTTTTACCGCTGCAAATGTTCTGGTCGTGTAGTTTGGTTTATTTCCTTTTCCGTCTTTTCTGTTTTGGTGCTGCATATCCACTGATCGGCCTGGTTTTGTTTGTTTTTATTCGGTTCTACTGCTGCAAATGGGTCAATAACTGGTCATGTAATCGGTAGAACCTTCCCGCATAGCATGCTTCGTGATGATTGTTTAGCGCGCGTGCCTAACCTTTTCCCGAACCAATTGACGCGTTGGAAACTATGCGTTATCTAGTTTCGTTTGGTTCAAATATTTTCTCCCTGGTGATGTGCACGTGAAAGATTTTTGGGTTTGAATCAAGCTATTGAGCCAGTCCACGTCGTTGGATTTAAAACCCAGTTTTCAAGAAACATGTCAAACCCGCTTCTGTGGGGTGAATTTTCATCGCAAGTTCATTTCATCCAGCTGCTGTTATTTAGTTTAAACTATTCTGTGTGCTTAATAGTATGTATGCATGTGCGAACTTACTGTTTGTGTTTCTCGGTATTCAAGCTATGCGGCCTTGAAAACCTTCCGAAAGACAGATTTTGAATGATTCACGCTTGACCTATGGATTTGATGATTCTTTTTAAATATTGTTTGCAATAAAATGAAGTGATAAAGGACTAGAAACATGCTTTCAAAAGAGAATATAAAAATTCAAAAAGAAAAAGATATAAAAAAGGGATTTCGAAAAAACTAAACAAATGCTTTACTTGCGTTCTCTGTCTAATTAGTTTCTTTTGGTCCTTATTTCGTGATGGAGGGCGACCGATGTCCATTCCGATCCAATTTGTTGTTCACCCAATCATGTCTCGGGTTCTAGTATTCGGGTTTGTAACCTATTTTGATTAGTTTGCGTCCTTCACTTTTCTGTCTATAGGTAGCCGTTTCAAGTATTTGACTGCTTGATTGTGGTTTTGTATTTTGTTTAAATTTCCTGTTAATCATTTCCTGTTAGTTATTTCCTTGAGGGGGTGGGCTAAGAGTTAAATAGGTAAATCGTATGAAAATGTCAAAAAAAAAAAAACATCATGCCTGGTCATCTAGTACGGGTTAGACATCTTTGTGACTCAAGTAAATAAGCAAGATGCATGGTCACTTTAGAAATGTTAACTGGTTGGGTACCGAAAGGGCGCTAGTTAGATAGTTAGCGTAAATAAGTCCCCGAACCTAGATACTCTGGTTGCGTAGGGATTGAGATAATACTCCTATGTCTCGATAGGTTTCTAGTCGACCCCAAAGGCTAGTGGCGACTCTTAATGGTTTAGAATGTTAAATCATGAAAAAGAATTCCAATGTCGCGCGAGGTAGGATTTGGGAGAATTTGCGCCTAAACTTATAGGTAATACCTCTAAACCTAAACGATCCTCGGAGGGGAAAGGATAGGTCGTGACAATGGGTGTGAGTCGTCTTTTTGTTAATGTCTAAAGAGGGAAAATTACGCTGGTCGCGCCTTCTCACGCTTCTTACTTATTAAATAAAGTTAAAAGATTCCTCACGCACCAAATTCCAAGTTACTTGCCAAATGCAGATTAAATTTGACCACACATTTTTTTATTCACTAGCAGTCTATGATTGTCACGTCTCCTTAGACATGGCCACGGGCCTATTTGGGCTAGAAATCGGCCCGGGTCAAACCAAGGCCTAGCCCGTTGACCGGGCCCGCGGTTCCAAATCGGAACCAGCCCGTGGCTTCCGGGCCTGTTCCGATTTCTTCAAACCTCGAACTGGGCTCAAAACCGACGGTTCCGGGCCGGTTCCGAATCACCAAAAATGGAGATTAAAAAAACATGCCCAAATTTGATTACAATTTGTATTCGATAATTTATTATTTTCATAATTCATTATTTTCTTTTATTTCATAATTTGGTTACAATTTTATTATAAATTCATTACAATTTAATTGTTAAACTCAAAAACCGAAACCGAAACCGAAACCGGCGGTTCCATTTTCGGTTTTGAACCGTAATCGCCGATTCGGAACCATTACCGGAATTGCCACTTAAGGTTCCGGTTCCCCCGAAATTTGAACCGGAACCGCCGGTTGATGAACCGTGGCCATGTCTACGTCTCCTTATCAGTAAAAGACTTGAGATGCATTTAAATTTGTGATTATTCTATCTAATTCTCACTGTTTAAGCCCACGTGATTGCCCATCTGTTTAGGCATGTAATGGGCAATTTCACTTTGCTAGAATTAATAAAGTTTCTTTCCAAGCCGGAAATGACACAATTAGCAAATTTTCTTTATTTGTTCTGTTGGCTCGACAGAAACGAGGGAAAAAAGCCACAAAAAATCCTAAACTATGCCCAATATGACACACTTGTCCCGAACTTTTTTTGTGACACCAAAAAATCCAAATTTGTAACACATTTACCATTCGTCAAGAAATACTTTTATAAAAAATCTGATGTGGCGCCACACAAGCGCCACATCAAAAAACATAAAACAAATGGCGGGGAGCGGCACCGTCATTCCAGCTTCGCCGGCGAGGGCCGTCGCCACCTTGGGTCGTTCGTTCGCAAGAAAGCGGAGCTCAGCCCAAATGGCATCGAGGTTGAGCAGCGCAGCGGAGCTCCGCCTGCCCCATTTCTACCCCCGAGCACCTCATCGCTGTATCTCCGTCGCCTCATTGCCCAAAAGCCCTCATTGCGCGTCAACCACCATCCATATCTTGCCTCTACAAATTCTCTCTTTACCCTTGGACCAGCTCATAAATCGAATGTCTTTCCCTTCAAGTCTCTCTCGTCTTACGTGCTCTCGGTTGCAGACGATTGGAGCTCTCCTTCGTCGCATTGGCCTCCTCTCCGATTTCTGCTGCTTCGACTTCTCCGAATGAAATGCTGAGAAGGTGAAACTTGCCCAGGATGAGTAAGTTAGGTTTCATCCCTTCATTTGGTGCCTCTGTCTGGTGGGTTTGTACTTGTGAGTGTTTGAAATTGAAATCTGTTGCTCCCCAGATTGAGGACGCTCAACACTTTCAGGCGAGGCAAGCCTTTAGGAATCTCACCAGCAAGATTGTTCCTGCTCAAATCAAGGGCTCCTGGAGAAGTGCACCGAGTGACCGCACTGGGAATCTCGCTGCTGACGTTGTTCCTGCTGATGTTCACCGCCAGAAGGGACCGCGACAAGAACAGCTCGCTGGGAACCTCACTGGAGAACCTGTTCTCCAGGGCCAGTTCCGGGCAACCTCAACCTCGCTGCTCAACCTCGACCCCATCTGGGCTGAGCTCCGCTTGCCCGCAAACGATCCATGGTGGTCGATGGCCCTCACCGGCGAAGCTGGAACGGTGGTGCCGCCCCCACCAACCGCAATCCTAAGGTTTGATATTTTCTTTTGTCTTTTTTTATTTTTTGTTGTATAGTTTTTCTGACGTGGCGATTGTATCGAGCCACATCAGGGCTACGTCAGATTTTTTTTAACGGTATTTCTTGATAGAATGTAAATATGTCACACGAGTACAAGTTTGGAGTTTTTGGTATGACAAAAAAAAAATTCGGGATAAATGTGTCACAGTGGACATAGTTTAGGATTTTTTGTGACTTTTTTCCCGAGTAAACGTGTCACAGTGGACATAATTTATGATTTTTTTTTTTTGTGGCTTTTTCTCTAGAAACAACTGGCAAATCTATTTCGGAATGAGACTTCATGGTGCAACGTATTCAACGTATTCCAAAATGTGTCCGAGTCGTAATTGTCTCCGAATCGAGTTGAGGGTGATTCTTTTCTAATCTGATCTTTTATAATTGGATTCCACGTGACATAAACAAGTCTGGGTGAGATGTCGCATCGAACTCCTGACATCCGTATATCGTTATATGTCACCATGCGTGGGCGTTCGTAAACATATTGCATGCGCAGTTAATTCAATTTTAAATATTTTAATTATGTTAATTTAGTCTTAATTATTTTCACGATTTACTAATTTAATCGTAAATCTTTCAATTGTGTCAATTTAATCTTAAATATTTTGACGATTTATCAATATAGTCATTTCGTCTAATTACCCTAATAAAAGATTTATGATTAAATTGGCAAATCTTCAAAATGTTTAGGACTAAATTGATATAATTGAAAAGTTTATGATTAAATTGATAAAATATTCAAATCTTGGTGCTCAAGTCTAACACACCATAATCCTCAAGTCCAATAGATACATGAACCATAGTAAAAAGGTAAATATAATAAGTTATAGACCCGAATATATATATATATATATATATATATATATATATATATTGACTTACAAGTAGAAAGGTGAAATTACAAGTGTAACCTCTCATAGGCAACACAGCACTCACGCTAAAATCAAGAGTAGAACAACCTTACTAAAACATTAGTATCGGACTACATTAACACGGCTCGACTCAAAATAAGAAATCCATGCCACGAGAAGATTAACACACATCTCCAACGTTAACCAGAGGTGAGCATATGTTCTCTAGGCGCCCTGCACAGTCATATGTGGCAACATCGCGGTCGCCGTTGCCTCCATCATCCCGGAATCAGCAGAAGAAGCTTTGTCCTCCTGACCGGCTCGGCGGGGGCACGGCAACCCTCGCTTCCTCCACTCTTGGTGGTGGTGATCGTGGCGGTGGTGGAACCCTCGGCTCACAAACACTCCGAACACGGTACCTAGCGCGAAGGCAGCGACGGGCGTCATTGTCGTGCTTGTCTCGGAGATCCGATTGGACCACTCGAATCACAAGAGAGGCTGTAGAAGAAATTGTTGTCGGGGATTATTTTGAAGGCTTGGATTGAGATAAATCGACTAAGGGTGGCCTTATAAATAAGTTCGAGGAAAAATTAGAAATAAATGTGGGAGTTTCGTATTGCCCAAGGGCCTGTGGGGGACCAGGTCAATGCGTGTTTGCCCCTTCTCCAAGGTCAATATTTTAGTCTACTTTGATCTTATCTATGTTCGAGATAAGAATAATAGTTTCACTTGCACTTGGATTTCTACTTGGCATATGGTGATAGGGTACAAGAAGATTGATTAAAAAAAAAAAAAAAAGGAGAGGCTGCGAAGATAAGAATCCAACTAGCATCGAAGATACACTTGCATTCAAACCGGATTGACTCAATTAGCAAAATATGAAAAGATTTTTAACTCAATTGGCAAAACGTGAAAAGGTTTAGGACTCAATTAGCATAATTAAAACGGTTTAAGATTAAATTAATAAAAAAAAATTGGATGATTTTCTCGTGCATTCTAACATGTAAGTAGTTGAAATAGGAGTTGAAAGAGTGTTCGCTCGGGTACTTGCCACATGGCATCTCTTTTTAGCTCTGTGCTTGCCACGTAGCATGACATTTGATATTGGCCCAATAAGTGCACCAATTATTTGCATGTAATCCCGCGCTGTTATACGTAATTTTTAAATGCTAATAATGGAGAAAGTCAATATCTAAAGCATCTGCAAATGCTAAAGAAAGATTTTATCTAGATTTAAACTCAGTCAAAATAACTAATTAAACTTAGCCAAAATAATTAAATTAATTTAAGTAGGATAGAGAGGTGCGTTTTTCGCAATAAAAAAAAAAGAGTACATACTGCATTGATCGTCTTCTTCCTCCTCTTTTGATATATTTTCACTTTTTGATACATGATAAATAGTACCGACAAGTTGTCTCGTACACGAGTTTACCGACAAGATTTAAAATCATGATACCACAAAGTTACTTTCATAAAATACCATCAAATCACATACAGCTAAACCTCAATTTCAAGCGCACACAAATCCTCGGGGAACCTTCTTCCCACACCCATTCACAAGCAAGCTAAGAGCGACCGGAACTTTGATCTTCACGAGGCCCAGCACATTGGCCTTGATTGCAGTGCACAAGCACAATGCAGCCTCAAGATCCGCAAGCCCCGCCACGACGGTGCAGCATTCCTTGCTGGGTTTGGCGCCGATGTTCTCGGTGACCAGTCTGAGCCAGCTTCCGCAGATCCCGAACTTCAGCGTGTCTTCGGGGCACTTCCCGGGCACTTTCGGGGCCGGCGACGGGACTTTTGGGGGGCACGGGAGGTTGTGGGACGAGACGCAAGTGAAGAAGATGATGTTGAGCAAAACCAAAACGGTTACCGTAGTCCTTGGACACTTGGGAGCCATTTTCAAGAAAATGAAACCGGGTGAATACTATGGGGAAAGTGTGAATGTACCGAGTGTGGGAGAGGTTCAATCAATCATGTTGTTTTTATGGACAGTACAGCAGTAGAGGACAAATTAGTAGGACTAGTGGTGCTTGTTAGGCCATGAAATGGAGTTGGAGCAAGATCTTTATAGGAGAGACGACTGGCCATCACACACTGAGAGAGAGAGAGAGAGAGAGAGGGGGGGGGGGGGGGGGGGGGGGGGGGTTGGCTATTCAAATTGTGGCTAAGGAGATTTCTCATTTTTTCATAGTGGATGAGGAGTGGTGGCCTGATGATTCACGGCCATTGTCTTTTCTTGTTGAGATGCACGTGTGAGTTATGTTAGAGAAGTCCCACATCGAAAAATTGACGTGGGATTGAGCAGTTATATATCCTAGTTGGCCCATAACTCATTGGCTTAAGTTTTTGAATGGAGGTGGGTCTAACAGGATATATTAACGGATTCGAACTTGAGCTTCCTCTTGACGATCTTCCCAAGTGAAGGTATCGGAGCATCAAATTCATGTGAACTCGCTGTACCAGCATTAGATCAAGTGAGTTTCGCTCGAGACTCGCAAAATTCAAAAGTATAATGAATTCCACCTTAGACTTACAAATAAAAACTGTTATCACCTCAAACATCACACATTTACAATATGGTTGATAACACGTACCATAACAAGTCAATCAAGAAAAACTAGCACCAGAGTAACACGAGCAACAATGTATTTTTATTGAGGTTGTACTGATGGATGAAATCATATTCCATTTTGATCAACGAATCAACCAGCTTCTAAAGAAGGCGCCAATCTTATTCCAATCAAGATGGACAGAATGAACGAAACAATGACCAGACACAACTGAAGAGAAGAAGGAAAACCAAAGTGGCTGTGCTCTAAGCACATTGGAAGCCTTTTGGGACACCCTTCCCACAGTAGTTCAGGAGCAAGCTCAGAGAAATGGGGACGTTAAGGTTGATCCCCAAGATGTTGGCCTTGATGGCAGTGCGAAGGCAGACCGCGGCCTCAAGGTCTGGAAGCCCTTCGATGAGACTGCAGCAAGGAGTCTTTGGTGGGGTGCCCACGACAAGGTGCAACAAGTCGTTCAGCAGGTTGGCGCACACCCCGAGCTTGAGGGTGTCCTTCGGGCAAGCAGCAGCAGCCAGGGATGACGGTGATGGGTGTTTGAGTGTCTTCGGAGGCGGCGGGGGGCAGGGAACATGAGTCGAGTTCACCATAGTGAAGAAGAGGAGGTTGACGAGGAGGATAGCGCCAGTCGCGACAGTTTTAGAAGCCATTTCAGTGGAAATCAGATGTCCAAGGACTGCAATTAAAAAGGCCCTAGGATTGCTTGTGACTCGTAATCTTGGCTTGGCTCAGCTTTATATAGAAGGAAGAATATTTCTATATACTAGCGCTAACAGGACGTACGACTAGGAACACAAAGAGATCTGATTCAGAGACCCATGTGAGCATATTGGCCTCTATCAGAAACCACCCTAGCGGGCAGTGCAACTTGGAGAATAAGCCGTGATTCAGGCTTGAAGTTTAGTAGATCCATTGTGCATCTACCATCAAAATACAAAAGGACAGCTTTTTCCAGGCAGTGTCAAGGGCTCTCTCTCTCTCCAATGTAAATTGGTTTATCTTACGAACAAGATATCAACACCTAATGCTTTATAATCGACGGTACTAGTGTCTGTTTGGTTGTTCTTCAATTAAATAAGATAATTAGATTGATATTTACTTGGAAGATGATAAGATATTATTGTTGCGATCACATGGGTTTATTCATTCTGAATGAACATTGCCCAGTTCCTGTGAAACAAATTATGGGACAAAACGATAAAACTACTAATGTTTCAGCCAGTTAAGCCGTCTCGGAATTTGGAAGAAAAGCTTTCCCAAATCTATCGGCATGTGGAAATTGAAAATAAATGATAAAGTACTGTTTGTGCCCGATGAGGTAAATATTTCTCTGCAATGCTACAATGCTACAGATATACACCTCAGAGGAGATAAATTGCAGCATCTTGTTGGCATGGTTTATCAACTGGCAACTAAGCAAAGTCAGTGTCAACATGATGCAACAGATTAAGGAGAGAACTTCAATGCCCGGTACCCTTTCATTCTTCAAAGCTACATGTGTGAGGGCTAATCATTCCAAAAAATGGATAATAAAAATAACAGTTCACAAGAAAGCAGGAAAGCCAGCTCCAAGAACAGGGACATAACTAGGGAAAAAAAGAGAGAAACAAAACTTATCTTGATAAAAAACCGTCGAATCATGTTCTCTGTACACCGGCAGCAAATTTCAGGAACGAGATCTCACGGCGTACAGAGGAAGTGAATAACTAAAATTAGATGAACAGAGACGAGCAATTGATCATCAGGTTGGTCATGCGATAACCTTCAACGAGGCTTCAGTAATATAATAACACGGTTATGACCGCTCCTAATCTCACTTATCCGACCAAGGTGCCGAAGAACCTACAAGAATGAAATGTGCGAGGATGATAGTTTCGCTGAACTAAAAGGCCATTCATGAGTAAACATAACTTTAACGACAAACCCCATGAGAATTTCAGCCTATGACATGAAAAAAAAAAAAAAAGGCTGGCAAATCTAAGTGAGCTAGACCCAAAAACCACTGCATTTTATGAGCAAAATTGATAACAGAACCAAATTTGGGGAGAGACCCTTTTGCTCTGTATGGATATTGAATAATCAATTATACTTCTGCTAATGGTAATGAAATGTGTGCTTGGCCACACGTTGGACTGAGGCTGAAGCGGCAGATGATTAATGGCAACTACCATTTTCTGCAACAACCAAAATGTTCTAGGAGTTTACTAGAACCGTCTCCAACAATATGTTCCTCCATGGAAGCCTAGTACTTCATAAGAATTAATGATTCTGGCAATAAACACTCAAGCTATTGCAGGTTCCCCCCAAAGATAACTGGAAAGCCTTATGCATCCCTCGTATGAAGTTATGCCAAAAGTACCTAATGTTCAACTAAACTACAATTTCCAAAAGTCAGGATTTATATTGTTTGAGGTGAACAGAAGCTGTCACATATAAATATCTTCAGACAAGGAACCCCCAAAAACCTCACACCAGCCAAAGACACAAGCACTAGGTTAATCCGTGTCACATAGGTAATGATTAAAACCCGAATTAGGAGATCCAAATTCACCCGATTTCAGATGGCCTAGGTACAAGCATGCACATAATCAAAGACCTTAAACAAAGAATTTTTTAGGTGGAAAAATAGAAGATGGTTGCTCACAGTCAGTATCGCTTTCCCTGTGTTGTCAAGCTTCAGATTTGGTCCTCTTATGTCAGACTCAAGAAAGAAATGTTTTCCTTTTATGCCTTCTATCATTGCAATGTCTCTGAGTTCCTGCATGATTAATGAGAAATAAAGATAAAAAATGACACTGTCCGCAAATTTGACGACTAGTCCGTACGCTCAACCATAGCCCGTACTTCCATATTACACACACTGTTCCAATCTCAGAATCATGTGTTCTAAAAGCAACTGCTAGAAACAAGTCAGGAAGGTTAACTTCAACTCTGAAAGGTACAAGGGTCAATCGCAGTGAGAACAGATAGTTGAGATGGTTTATGCAGTCTCTCCAGTGAAATATACTTACCAGTGCCTTCTCCCAAAGACTCTCTTGCACCTTATCAACAAAAAACCATCAGTGAGACTATAAGTCGATATCAGATATCGCAATACGAGAGTCACAAGTAAGGAAACCTTCTTTTTTGGGGCCAGAATAAGTTGTGCATTCGCCTCAGCATAAGCAGCCATGTCATTAATAGCTGCATTGACCTTCTCTAATGTGAGTCTTCCTCTCATGTATCTGCAATTAAAGATAAAAGTTGGGCATTTTAATCATCTATGAGTAAAAAGGAATCTTCGAAAACGAGACTAGTGACATTACTCATTGTAGTCCCTTTCCCCAATCATTTAGCCAGTAAGAAGAAACAGGCTAACAAGAAGTGCACGACATAGGTGGAGTGACTCTGCCTGAATATTCAAGCTAAGATTTGGCAATAGTTGGCTGAAATTCACTAATGGAGCTGACTTCTCTGAATAATAGTCCTTTCTGTCGCTAAGGTGTTTACTATCTATAATAAGTGCTTTGCCGTATTATACTCTGCCTTCATAAGCAACTGCAATAGCCAAATGACACTGAAACAAAACCCCTCTAATAGCAAACCTAAAATAGCAATGGACTGGAAGCTACTTACGATGACAGTGAATCCAGTTCATCTGCTGAAATGTACCACAATGGTGGAGGAGCTGGTCCCTTTTTCTCCTGAAAAATGCCAATTTATAAAGGGTGATTGTCAGAAGTGCCTTACACATGGTAAATGACATATATTGCAACGAGAACTAACTGGAGAAAATGAAGAAGAAGCCCATCAAGTCATTTTCAAAGATGATTAAAGCCGAGCAACCTAATGAAGAATGATTGTGCCATCAGGCTATTTTAATTATAAGAGAACCTAAAATTTCATCAATACCAGTGGAATTTAAAACCCATCAAAAAAAGTACAGTAGATTGCAGACTTTTAACATTGTAGTTATGTGGAAAGTTTACTGTGAAAAGTTCTCGAATGTATAAGGTCATTTATCTGCTAACAATGCATTATTCAATGAAAGTACTTCTATTTTATTAGCATGATTCAGTAATTCCATCAATTTCGAGGGGGAGTCGCAAGTTTGGTTTTGGCATCTCTTTGTTTTGAATTTAGGAGGCTGCCCCCAGCCAATTCAAAATGCATGCCATTGCAAACCTCACCATCACGTCATCGGTTGTTACCCTTGATGTAGAGAGAGCGTTAAAATGTTGCATATATATACACAAGCGAAGGTGTTACCAAGATCACCTGGAGGACCTTTTTCACTACTATTTTAAACATTCCTATGGTGGCCCTTTCAATCATTATTGTCATTAACTTAACGCATGAAGAGCATGCTTGAATCCAACAGAAACACTTAGCTCATTCTTCAAACCGCATACATGCCAGATAATCAGCTAAGTTTTTAACTGGAATGTCAGGAGAAGTTAATTTGGACAATATGAGACTTCTAGTGCTCTGCAAGTTAGTTCAGACATCAGCATACCATGTATTTTTGTTGTAGTGATTTCTCTCTAGGAGGTTGACTTCAGCATACCCAAATGAGCACACTCTAGCCTACAAGCCTCGCCTAATTTACTGAGTAACAGCTTTTCACTTTAATCAGCCTTTTTCCCCGATCTTTCAGCACATTGTTGCATTTACCTTGGGTATTGTGACAGGCTCTCCCTCAAGCTTCAAATTCCCGACATCAGGATGTTGGTTTCCAGCATCATGCAGCCCACTGTGAACAAAAGCCAGTGAGAACTGCAAACTACGTTATATGCAGCACACCATTATAAATCTAAAGATCTTGATACAGAACACATTTTATTTAACCACCAGCTAATTGTATCTGCATTTAACGGCGTCATTTTCTCCGGCACAAGAGAGGGAACATGGATAGATAAACTCTGCAACTTCTTCTTCTGCCTTAGTGATGCCTCAATAAGCTTCTGCAGTTAAAGCGGATGTAATGAGATGGACAATGGGGGTTAAAGGAAGGGAAAGAATCACAGATCCTCCAGCAGTTCAACTTTTTCTGGATGCAATGGAGATTTATGAGCAAATTAATATAGAAGGAAGAAAATGGACATCTGAATTGTCACATGCTGGCAAATAATGTTCCTTCCACTCTCATCCTTTTGCCATTCTATATCTCAGCCAAAAACAAGTAAAAAAGAAGAGACCGTTCCTCCAAATTGAATAGAAAGATTTTAGACACGACATAATTGGATTCGCGTGTCATTATGGTAGCATCCCAATTTCCTTAAACCAGAATGTAACCACTCGAGAACCACAATTAAAGAAAGAAACTTTACGATTGAGAAATGTATTTTGGATTACAAGAATAACGTCTCCACCCCCTATCAGGACACCTTTATACATTTCTACTGAAGCAATCACCTCGCCAATCATAAACTAACAGGAGGAAGGAAAAAACAATTCCTGACAGACCTAACTTTAACAAGTAACCAAAATTCCAGATCGAGACTAATTTCCCGATTAGCGGACGCTTTTTAAAGGGAAAATGAGAGGAGACTTACTTTGGCTTTAGGGATGGCTTCGGTCTCGTCGTGCAGCCGGTCCTTGATGGCCTGCACCTGAAGCTCCATGGCCTTCAAGGCGGCGTCGACCGCCGACAGATCGGCGATGCTGGTCCCCGGATACACTGTCCGACCAATCGGAGCAACACGAGAGAAATCACGAATCGAGATTGAGTTTGATTGATGACAGGGATCGAGTTTGGGACTCACTGTTTCGAGCGATGACGAGCTCCTGAAGCTCGGCGACTCGGGTGTTGAAGGTGGCGATGAGGGAGTCCAGCGAAGCCCCGGCATTCTTCACCTCCATATCTCTCTCTCTCTCTCTCTTGGGGGATGATTTGAATCCAAAGAAGTGATTTTTGGCGGCAAGCATTTGAGCTTTCTAAGGGATTCAGGGCGAGCCTGTGAACCGAAACCCGAGGAGGGGTTCAATTGCTAAATGTTTGAACTTGGGGGACTAGCCAAAGCCAAAGAGAAAACAACTTGTGGGCTTGAAGTTTAATATTGAAATTATTTGGCAACTAAAATTAAGAGAAAATTTCAAAAAAAGGCCCCAAGTGCTCTCATTTTTTTTAAATAAGGGCCTGAAGTAAACTTTATTTCAAATAAAAGCCTGAAGTGCCATCATTGTCTCAAAGAAGGGCCTGAAGTGGCTATGTTGTTTCAAATAAGGGCCTGACCTCGCCGGTCGGCCGGCAAACCAAATTTTCCGACCGATCAAGGGCATTTTTGTCAAAATGTAAATTTAATCTAATTTTTTGTTAAATTAAATTAAAAAAAAAACCCAAAAAAAAAAAATTCAAGCTGGAGGTCCCACCTATGGCCACCACCCCACAGCCGATGGGGCGGCGACGATGGCCCTCGGGGTCATCGGCGCCTTGGCAAGAGCCGGCGACCAGAAACGAGGGCCTGCTGGGCCTCGCCTGAGCCAAGAGAGGGCCGCGACCCTCGCCCAGGCCCGACTGAGGGCCGCGGCCATCGACTGGGACCAGGGTAGACGGTGCCCTCTGACCCACCTCGGTCCCAACCGATGGCTGCGGCCATCGGCCAGGCCTGGGCGAGGGCCACTGACCCTCGCCGAGGCGCCGACAACCTCGACAGCCATAGCCGTCGCCCCACCGGTGGTGGGGCGGCGGCCACAGGCGAGAGGTCAGTCCTCCCGCCTGTGTTTCTTCTTCTTCTTTTTTTACTTCTTTTTTTTTTCAAAATCTGTTAAAAAATAGAAAAATGAAAAATAAAATAAAATAGTAAATGACCAAAATGCCCCTAACTAAAGTGACTCAAGCCTTTTTTTTTTAAACTAATATAGTCACTTTAGACCTTTATTTGAAACAATGTACACTTCAGGTCCTTCTTTGACCCAATGAGGGCACTTTAGGCGCTTATTTGAAACAAGGTCTACTTCAGGCCCTTATTTGAAACAAGGTCTACTTCATGCCCTTATTTGGAATTTTCCCGAAAATTAATGAACGATAAATATTTTCATTGTTCATGAAAATTTTTAACTATATATTATTGTTAATAATGAAAAAAAAATTATATTGGATAATTATTTTAAGCCGATTATTTTCAGAAAAAAAAATCCAAATTATTTATTTTCCACAAAACAAACGGAACGTGAAAAGAAAAATCGCCTAAAATTTTTATGAGAGTAGGGATACTCATTCAAATTTGCCTTTGCATTGAATTAGAGAGAGATCAAAGGGCCACAAAAAGGAATTATAGAAAGATTAAAAGAAATTGAGGGTATAAACATAAATTACTTAAGAGTATGCGTGTAGCACGACTAGTCTATATGCGCGAGCTAAAAATGGTCTGCCGTGTTTGGCTGCTCGAATAAAAACCCTAATTTTCAAATCCTGCGTGTGGTGATGCACAATAAACTCGAATTAATTTTCATAAATTGCCGGTAAGCTAATCCTAATCATGGGGCGGGCCTTCTTTATCCCGACAAGATAGCAAAAATTGAACAACAGAAATATGAAACTAAGCAAGTAGAAGAAAAGTTCAGCACTAGTGTCGAGGAGAGAGGAATAGGGGATGGCCGTCGTGGATGATCACCACCGTCATGGTCGTAGTTCCTGGTGTTGCCTCCACGACGGTGGCCACCTAAGAACAATGACCACCCCTGCCTAGTCTCTCTCAATCGAACTCAATATATACGCCATACGGTAGAACTAGGGCTAAGACCATCGCAAGGCGGTCAAGTTCCTAGGAGACGGCCTCGAATAATCTCTCCATTTCTGTCGGGCATTGTAATTTCCAAATTAAACCATCGTAACATAGGAGACTTATGTATATGTATGTACACAGCTCAGGTGAAAGCCCTCTATTCCCCTCTAGTTGACAAATTGCAATTCGTGGTCGTGAAGAAATCCCAACAACATGATGATGATGATGATGATGATGATATGTGCTTGGACTTGGAGATATAAATAGGAAGATGATCAACTGGGTGGAGTGGGAAAATAAGGTGGCGTGCAATATCATCCACTCAATCACTCTCGGAAATGCCGCATTTGTGGAATTTTGGGATTTTGTTTCGTTGCTTCGAACGTTATTTTATGTTATTTTTCATTTAATTGAGGAACATTGGGATACTAGAATGTCGGTTCAATTGCATGTATCTTTATATAATATGAATTTCCCACCGCTTCACTGGCTCGATGGTTTGTTCCATACCAGTGAAAGTGGGGGTGTTATTCATACACAGGTGAAAGTAATTTATTAATTGATCATATTTCACAAGAATTGGCCTCGTTCGATAAATGAAAACGTTAAAGTTTTTGGCCCAAAATAGAGTCCAAAATTATCAAGGTCATGTTAGATAAATGAGTAGTTTAATATTTAAATATTGTAACACTCTTTTTCCCGCGTAAACTAAACTTTAACCTAAACCTAATGCGTAAAAATATATAATCAGAAAAATAAATAGAACTCTGCAAAGATTTGAACTTAGGACCTCTTGCTCTTATATTAAATAATATTTTTGTGGGAGAGATTGTCTAACAAGTCCTAAACCCGATTTCCGGCAAAAAAAAAATGACTAGACAAACTATACCGGAATTTTGCGCAAAGATTTAGGACTTAATTGACAAAATTTGATAAATAGGCTTGTGACCAATTTAGTAATTTTCTCGATTTTTATAAGATCACTACCAATTTTTTTAAAAGCTTAAATTATCAGATGAAGACGAGGTCGTATCCTAACTTGGATGACTATATATTGTTAGAAGAGAAACTAACAATTTCCCAATTATCTACAAGCATCACACTTAGTATGTATGTATGTATTTATGTATGTATGTATACAGAAAAAATTGTGTCTAACATGGGTGCGCTCTCTCTCATGTGTAGGATGGACTTTGGTCCCAGTCTAAAGCGCAGAAAATATGTAATTGAAGAAGCAAATAGAGAATGAAAAGATTTGGATTCGTGACCTCCTATTCTCATACTATGTTGGATTTTGTGAAACTACTATCATCCATTCTAAAATATTATACTATTAGATAAAAACGTGGTTTAATTTTTAAACATTTTATCAATGTGTATGAGATATGAATAGAAATGACATCGGGCATGTCGAATATCTAGAAGAGTTCGATTTAAATGCTCATGCAAAACAAGTTCACACGCAGATGAAACCAATTTGAATATCAAGACGTGACACATGGAGACATCGAAGTTCGAATATCGAAACAATTTTGAGTACTCTTGAAAAAGTATGAATGCATGTCCAGAGGCAAGTCTTGTCCCAATTATTCAAGAATCGTTAAAGGGTATATGACATCCATTTTGAAGAATGCATTTTTTTTATTTCATTCTTGCAAAGCTTTTATCGGAGAGTTGGAAGCCTTACTTAGAACGCATATACTCAATAAGTAATTCACTCAAACAATCAAATGATGTTTGCTAGTAAAGAGTTCATTCAGATAGAGGAACATTGAGATAGAGATGCCTTCAAGTTGTGGGATCAGGAACCAGTCGAAGAGGTCTTGTGCCCTAGGGACGTAAATGCAAAGCTGGCTGAGGTTTTGAGATGAAAAGGGCATACTTGCGGTTACTCCTTCATCTGAATCCGTTCGACCCGATTTTTGCAGCGTTTGGGATGCTTCAGAACGGGCGATGAAAATAGGAAATCGCAACCGTCCCGACATCGGAATAAGGGCGACTGATTTTGTGGGGTCAAAAAATGACTGAGATTGGGGTGGTGATATGGGTGTCAATATACTTGTTTTAGTCCTACTCATCCAAATTTACTGTCGGATTCCGGTGTTAATATAGGTCTTGTTTTGACGAGTAGAATCCAGTTTTGAGGTTTAAAACGAGGTCTGGGTTTTGTACCTCCAATCAACTTTTGATAAACTCCCCATCAACCCTAGGTCAAACTTAATGATTTTCGGAAATGAGGGGAAAAAATTCGGCTGACAAACACATTAACCCACTGGATTTTTACAATTGATACTTTTTTACTCTTTTTTTCTCTTATTGTTCTTGTTTTTCTTGTTCCGTGACTCCTCTACCTCCATCCATGATAGTAGATGTTGCTCGCCATTGGTGGCGTCATGGCTTCGGACGTAGCTTCCATCACTCAATTCATCCTTAGGTTCTCTCTCCTGTTATGTGTGTGTTGAAGCGTGCACGCAGCGCTTCCCAACTAAGGTTGCTTCCTAGATCGAAACTCACCAGCCTCTGGTGATCTAGTCTGTAGGTTGCTTGGAACAATCGACCCCCTGCCTAAAGCATTCACACGACAAACCATCACGAGAATCGGCTCTCGTCCTTCACTCGTGCGGAGAGAGAGAGAGAGAGAGATGGGTGGCAACGGCGAGGGGTGGGCGGAGGCAACAACTAGTGACCGTATCTCGGATATTGACGGCGGCTGAGAGAGGCTTTGGGGTGCAATAGAGGTTTAGCTGTAGGCTAGAGAGCGGACAGAAAGGGATTTTGCAATTAGGGTTTTGATCGGTAGGGTTGTATAATTCTTTCAAAAATTATGAGCATAGTTTTAATGAACTCGACTGAATACGGGATATGGCTTAATCTGTATCATCATACATGTCAACTATCCAGAACGTACAGATAAGGATGCATTCCAGCTAAGTAAACCCTAATCAAGATCTCAAGATGTTCATTCTTAAATCACAATGTTATTCATGTTTTCCAAGGGGTAGGTGACCAAACAGGAAAAGCGAAATGAAGTGAGTGCTAAAAACAGGGAAAAAAAAACACAAAGGAACGGCTGGAGCTAAGAATCAAAGAAGTAAACCTCCTAATGAGTTGAGATTTGCAATGGCTCTTCCCGATCAGGACCAACCTTGCATTAAGAGATGCGAATTCCTCACCCATGTCGGATTTTTCATGCATGTTTTAAGAGATTCTGAGTGATGCTGGTCAGATGAAATTGATATGATTAAGTGATAGGATGGTTATAAATAGGCAATTGAATAAAAGTGAGCCATAGTTGTACTCAATCAAATGTTCGGCACGTGACTTGATATAGTAAATACCTAGCATTATTCAAGAGATTGTATAAGGTAGCTTATTCAAGCAATTCACACTGCACATCCATACCTACAAACGTTCATACTTTGATGCGTGATTTATGAGATTGAGTCGCATAATACCAACTCGTATTAATACCATCGTTAGTATTAAACCCTCACAGATAAACTAAAGAGACACATTAATAAAGATTTAGGTCAATGATGCATTTGAAGCATAGAAACCCGTAAAACCTTCACAAGATCCAATGAGAAACCCAAAAAAAAAAACGATGTTCATACTTGGGTTTTATCTATCTGATTGCTCCTCACGCCTCAGCTATGAAATCAATCTGATCTTGCGTATGTACATGAAGCCAGAAAAGAAGAAGAAACTCTATGTTTTGCGGATCAAATTAGTTATATTAAGGAACGAGAGGACGAGAGATACATGATGTCTGGACACACTTCATCTGCAATTTCTAACATGAGGAATCCTTCAGGCTTCATAGGAAGTGATTAAAAAAAAAAACTCGTCAATATATATGAATAATAATCCTACGCTTGTGTTGTATATAACATTTTACAAAGTCAACACATACCTAATGGCAGAAACAGTCCTACCCCTTAGCCGATAAGCTAGCCTGAATGCTTACTCATATGTTCTCGTCTCTGCGCATTAACAATGTAACATACTCATTATAGTGCCAAAATGCAGCGATTGCTTGGTGACATTGCGAAGAAGCTCCTGGAGATTCGACATCAGACGAGCCAAAAATTGGTCAATTGTGAGATGGTGGGTGCGTCTTCGGCGGGCAGTAATCGGCGTCTAGCACGGGATGATGCTCAGTAGGTATCTTCCGAGGCACTCGCCATGAAACCGATACGTTTTGATGATGATGAGATGGACCTCTTATCTTTCCTTTCGCATCCCTCGTTGTCATCGGCTTCTGAGTAGTTCTCGTCTGAACAATCGCACTTTCAGGTTTTTTGGCCACCCGGGTTTCCGCATTGTTGCCTTCATTATTGAAGCTGTGGTTACTTTGCATGGACTTGAAATTTGAGGTGATATTGACCAAATCCAGTCCTGTCTTCACGCCGCTCTGCAATTATTCAGGTGTGATCTCTTAGGGTTTTCCAGAAAAACCAAAAATAACTTTTCTCTTAAAACAAGGAAAGAGTTTCATGCATGCATAAAGATATATCAAACTCCTAAAATTTGACTGCATAAGTACTAAACCAAACATTTAAAGTTTAAACTTGGCATTTCATCATGTAGTATGCAGATAACTGCCTTTTGTTTTTCTAAACAACCTTTTTGTGGGTTCGCTCAACCTTGGAAGAAATCTCAAACATCAATAGCTTTCTTGACGACAACATCAGTAATGATGCTCATCACTAACCTTGCTAAATGAGGTAGCTCTCTTCACCAGCTTCTTGTCCATGTCCATCGGGCGTCCGCCATCGCATATATGCAAAGAAAGGCCCGTGATGATGAAGAGGAGAAAGCAATATGTGATTGACATGCTAATACAAGATGAGGAGAGCAAGTTTGTGAAAGCCCTAGGTTTGTCAGTACAGGAAATATAGATGACAAATCCAAGGAGTCCCTTCTTCACATACAAATAAGGTGATGGTCTTATTTGTAGTTGAAGAGAGGAAACAAAGCATTAAATGCAGTCCAAGGAGAGGTTGAAGGCTTGTTCTTTTGGGCAGAACATGCGGTTGGAGGCAGGTAGAGAGAATAAGAGGAAGACAATGGAGATCATGGGGGTGTTGTCTTCCCTATTGTCTTGACACTTCAAGCAACTGGATCCTAAGGAAGAACCCTAAACAAGGAAAAAGAGAAGAGACTTGAGAGCCCTCTCTGTCAGATAAATAGACTGTAATAGGGTTCAAGAAGAAGAGATCAGTTGACTCTATTAATTAAGAACAAAGACAACTTTTAGAATATTGCTTAAGAGAAAGTGAAACATAAGATGGAAGGTCTACATGCTAGTGCCTGCCTATTGTTTTCTACCTTGGGTTGTCTCCATCCCTTGTCTTTATTATAGTTTAAAGAACTCTTGCAAAGAATTTAATATTATTATCTTGTGTGCGATTAGACTATGTGGCAAAAAAGTAGGAAGCCCTTTTAATGACAATGTTGTTAATTACTTGAAGTTCTCGGCAATGTCATAGGGAAATGCACGTTTTACCGCACATCTTGCACCTCCACGCAAGGACATGTATTTAGCATTTTAAAACTCCGGTTTTTAAAAAGGAGTTCTGTTAAAAATAATAATAATAACTCTAGAAACCCTCATTAGAAATGAGATTTATGAACTTTTAGTAAACCGACTATTGTAGTAATACGCACAATTGGTATTGTAAAAATGGAATGTTTTCTCGTTAAACATCAAACGTTCAGGACACTCGTTAACAGAACTCTTGAAAAAAATTATTTTTGTTGTGTGATTTTGTAGGGTTTGATTTAGGGTTGAGATCTATAGAGAATTAATATGGTGGTTTTGGAAAAAGTCATCCATGGGGAAGTGTGGATCAGCAAGTGTTTCAATGCGGCTCCTTTCTCCAAACATGTTTAATCCGGTCAGCCTACAAACCCAACACACCTCCCTGCCTTCCTCCCTCTTCTCTCTCTCTCTCTCTCTCTCTCTCTCTCTCTCTCTCTCTCTCTCTCAACACACACACACACACACATGCATGCACAAACTCTGGTTTTGTGTAATGTATATGAATCGTGTATTCAATTGATGTACAGTGACAAGAAGGCCAAATAGCTAAAATTGGGAGGATAAATAGGTCGGAAGTTATACCCTCGAAGATCATGTGAGCGGCACGTGCTGACTGAAAAGGGTTAACAGTGTTAACCGGTATACCAGAATACAAATTCGAAAGGATAAAATGCTACATTTGTAAAAAAAGACGAAAAAAAAAAAGCTTGGAGTTTAACGTGTATTTGCTTGCAAAAACCTGATCTTATTTTGACAAAACAACCTCATGAATTATGATATTATATAATAAATAATGGTCTATAATTTTCAAAAGGGGATGAAAACCGCTGACCATTTCGATGTTGGGAAAGAATAAGAGGGGGAGGCGTCCTGCTAAAGCGAAATCAGACAGATTGGAGAGCGAAGAAAGAGGTGAATCGCATTGGTAAGTTGAGGAACATGCCTTGAATTCCTCAAACACCAACCCTTTGTTTATACTCTTTTGTTCCTCGCATCCCCCATAGTTTTAACTCCTGGGGATTTGTAAATTTTCGTAATGGTGTAGTCCTATTTTTGTCTTTTGATGGCCTCGCCAGGACCACTCCAAACCCTAGATTGATTTTATATTACACCCACATGAGTGCAGATTGATCTATGGTATTGAATGTAGTTTTGTCTTTTTTTTCTTGAGAAATCAACTTTTGAAGTTAGATAACAACGCGATTGCAAGATAAAGAGTTTACACACTAATAGCGGCAAAACCGTTTGTTTCACGAAAAATGAATTATTTTTGAAAAACATCTTCCCAAAAATGATCATTTGTATCGCTTGAAATAATTAGTCAATGAAAAATATTTTCATCATCGATAATAATTCATGTCTTAACATTTTCATGGACGATAAAAATATTTTTCGTTCATTCATTTTGGTAAACAATATAAGCGATTATTTTAAAAAAATATTTTTTTTTCAAATCATTCATTTTTCGTAAAATAAATGGAGCTTTTGATCCCGGAGACTTTTCTTGCCAATGTATGCGCATTTAATTTCCAATCTCGAATTAGAAAGAAACCCATTTCCCAGTTTTGCCCAGACATTGAAATAAATGGCTTCCTAAGCCTAATTGCAATGATCTTTATCTGTATGCGCATTGTGGTTGCGAGGTTAATAAATGAATCGAGTCGGCCGCAACCCTAAACTTCCAAGGCGATGATGCGGGTTCGATTTCCGCTGCTCAGTCTGTTCTATACTCTCTATCAATATTAGATAGATCTATACTTAAATGTATGTACGACTAGAATATCTTTTGAATTAATTTACTGAATTTAAATTATTTGATTCTATTCTGTTACTTCAGAAAAAAGTTCTTGATATGATAACTCCTATTTCGAGGAGAACATGAGTTATATCTATTGAGAAAAATCCCTAATTGATTTTGAAGTTGACAAAATAATCCATATTCTCTTATATCTGAATTAATGCAATGAAATACTTATTTTGCAGATTGTCCTAATGTATATGGAATAAGTTACACAGGATTGAATCTGGTAAACAAGGCTCAGACGATATTTAGAGGAGCTCAGACGACGTTGCACAGCGCAAGCTTATTTCAAGTGCAACGATCAGATTATCAAAAGATATCTTCAAGATAATATAATTGAGATATTATATTGTCACAACGGCTAGCAAATCTCGCTGGATTCGTTGTTAGATATTATCAATCACGAAGATCATTCAAGGACGTGGATTAAGGGAGACGGGGATGACTAACCTTATGAAGGACTCTATCTTTTGAAATCCAGATCATAATTATATAGGCAATGTGATCTAACGAGGGATTCTTTCTTTGGTTAACCTCAACGGTTACGAAATCCTTTGTATACAATCTCGTCCAGAAAGGAAGTTTGGAGAGTGATCCTCTAGAGATCTTACAATGGGTGGTTGGAGATGGAAGAGTATAAAAGGAGATCTCAAGGCTGAAGAGCAGACACGAGAGTGCAGAATCTCAAATTCCAAGATCAAGAGAGCTTCACATTCTTCATATACTCTTGATCCAAATACTGTAATACTTAGAAGAGTTCATTCTCGTGTGTGAGTATTAGAAGGGAAGTCTATTGACTCAAGATTCGTCACTGAGTTGTAACCTCTAAACTATTCACTAGTGAAATCCAGCGGATTGGCTGCCAGCGTGAAAAAGTGGACGTAGGCTTGAACAAAGCCGAATCACTATAAATTCTCTATGCAAATTTTCTATCCCTTGATGTCATTGTTTTTTTAATTTGATAGTTGAATTGTGCACGCCGCTGCATCTGAGGACACCTCAGATCTTGTTAGCGATCATATTCTGAACTAAGCTCTGAGCTTATCCGTTTAAATTCCGCAGTGATTTCTAAAGTTCATTAAAATCACCTATTCACCTCCCTTCTAGGTGATAACGCTAGCACCAACAATATCCTCACCGTGAATGGGTGATATTACACTTATGTGCAATTGCCAACAAGAAGTCTTTTGACTCTACAGCTGTCTCTTCACCCTTTCCTTACATTCCAACTCTTCTGAACTTACTCCCCATGTGTGACATTCTCCAGCCAACTTTTTGCAAAATTCTCTAACATATTTTAACATCATCTCTCACATGCAAATCAAATCGAGAACGACACGTGAAATTGACTAACTGAGAACCTCGTATGCAAAACAAATTTGGGGCCAAACCTTACTTTGATACCATGTTAGAAGACAATTCTCCTATTCTCTTAAAAATGAATTTTCTATATAGGTAGATTTCTAAAACAGTTGGTAAAAAATGCTACCAATAATTTGATCTCACGATATAAAAGTACCAACTCTTCTAGATAGTTTATGAAATATCAACTTTTCTTATCTTTTACTAAATTCAATTGTCCTTTTTACACGCGGCTTTTAATTTACCAACTTAATTTACTCATCATTATTTGAGTGAATTACCAATTACATTACCGAATAATTTTAAGTTACCAACTCTCATTTAAGTTTCTTACAAACATTTGGTTTTCTTAATTTATCAACTTTTGTTATGGTTTGCCAACTTTTAATCGTCTCTCTTACAAACAAATCATATTTATCAATTTATATATGAGCTTACCAACTTTTATTTGTATGATTTACCAATTTTTCTCTATTTAAGTTACCTACTAGTTTTGATTTACGAAATCTCTTCTGAGTTGCTTCCTTATTTGGTTTTTATTTTTAAGTTCACCAATTTTTTTATTGAGTTACTAACTTTTATATTTCTTATTGACCAACCTGTTAAATTTGCCGACTCTTTTTAGAAATTACCATCCTTTCTTGGAATTGTTACCAACTTTTATCCAATGAAGTTATCAACAAATTTTGTTGCTACCAACTCTTTTTAGAGTTAATTTCGACATTTATTTGGTTTTCTTAAATTACCAATTTTTCTTATCTCTGATAAAAAAAAAAAGAACTTCTCTTAACATTTACACAATTTTATTTACCTTTTTTATTTGTAAACGACTTAAATTTACCAAGTTTTGGATGAAATTACCAAATTGTATTCGAGCGATTTGTCGCTTATCTTTGATTATTTACCATTTTGGTTTATTAACTCTTATTTGAATTGCTTATTACTGAAGTCTAATTGACTTCTTCTTTTTTTTTTTTCTGATTTACCAATTTTTCATTGGGTTATCACTTTTATTTGTCTTGCTTGCCAACTTTTTATTTTTATGATTTTTTAAAAAATTTCTGTTGTATAGTGTCAATGACTATGAAGAGAAGATCATCAATTTCCGAATAAGCATTTATTTAAGCTCGTGCTGTCAAATTGATCATATCGTTGCAACTGAAAAATTACAAGCTTTGAGAAAACTTCGTCTTGATTATTCATTTACCTCTCGTACTTAGAACCTCAATTCAGTTTAGCTATATTTTGAATTGCAAATCAAGAAGCATTTTTTTCTAAACATAATTGGGAGTTTTGCATGAGAGATACCGAGGCTTATTAGTATTCTAGTGCTTTCCCCGTAAAAAGTTGTCGCTCGTGATCTACTTGGTTTCCTTGTTCGAGGAATAGTGTTCAAAAAATCCTAAATCTTTTGCATTGATGCTAATTCAGTCTTAAACCTTTCAATCGTGTTAATTTAGTCATAAACCTTTTGTATTTATCCAATAGACTCCATCCGAAAAATTTTGGCTAGAAATCGCTAACGTGGACGCCGGTCGTCCTACGGGGCACTACCGATGCGGACGTGAACATTTTTTAAAATTTTTATTTTATTTTTTAATATTTTTTTAGTTTTTTTCTTTGTCTTTACTTTTCTTTTCTTTTTTGGTTTTAGAGAGAGAGCCAGTGAGAGCCGACAACCCTTGCCAGCACTAGGCGAGGGCATCGCGGCCCTCGGTTGACTGTGGCCCTAGGCGAGGGGCCGAGAGTCACGGTGCCCTTGCCTGGCCCAAATCTGGGGGGGGGGGTGTTGCGGCCCTCCCTTGCCCAGTGTCGACCCTCACCGGCCCTCTGTCCAAAAAAAACAAAACAAAGTAATAACAAAGAAAAAACCAAAAAAACATACTAAAAAATAACAAATATATATATGACAAATATTTATAAATATTTATAAAAATGTTCACGTCAGCACCGATTATACCATGTAAGACAACCCGCGTTCACGTTAGCGATTTTCGATCAAAATTGGTTGGATGGACTGAATTGGCACAAATGTAAAAGGTTTAGTACTTTTTGGACACTTTTCCCCCTTGTTCGTAAGGATTCCGTCAACTTACAGTATCCTCTCATCAATTGATAGTCGGATAATTGTCGAGGAAGATGCCCGACTGGGTCTCGACTAATCTGGTTTTTCGGCTTCGAAAGGGGACTTTAGCAGGTTGGGTCTGCAAGGCCTCGATCTTTGTCATTAGTTGCTGCACTTCAACATAGATAGGAGGTGGGTGTGGTCCAAACCCGTCAAAAAACCCATATCTAGTTTTTTTTTTTTGGTCTGGTAAAAAACCCATATCTAGTTGAGATTTTCTATTCTGAAACTAAAACAACTCATTGTTTAAATTTCTAGCCCATCCATATACAACTAAATATGAGTTTTTTTTTTTGGAAGGAAAAAAAAACTCATATTTAAAAAGTGAGGTTTTGACCAATTTGACACCTCTAATTACATGATCTCCATGACTTTAGATCCGGGGTCGTCACACCGCCAAACCTGTTGGGCTTGGAGAGAGAGAGAGAGAAAGAGTATGGTGGTGGTGATGGTGATGTCGACCGGAGTTGATGGTGTTGAGACTAAGTGTGGTTTAGTGGCAGTGAGGCGGATATGTGGAGATCGAGTGGCGGGTGAGGGTTGTGGTGAGTACGAACATGGTTGGTGGCGGTGAGGTCGATAAGCGGCGGCAATGGTGGCGACGACGACGGTCGATCCATGTGGTGATTTTGAAGTCTTTTAGGGTGGTGTATGTTGGAAATAATGGCGGCCTATGGCGATTGAGAAATTGAAACTTCTAAAATAAAGAATTTTAGTGCAATCCGAAGTATTGTTGTTTGCATGGCGGGATGGCCTAATCCTAGAAGAACACGACAAACACCAACATGGACATTTTAACGATTACTTGACAGTGCTAGTGCCACAACATTTTGTAGGCATGAATTTAACTAAGGCATTATATGGGAAAAGAACACTAAATGCGACATGACTTTCGTACGGCGAACACTTTAATGCCAAAACTTTTCGTCCGATCACTTAAAACGCGAGTGATAACCATTCTGTTTCTGAAATCAATTTCTGGCCAGAAATAGATTTTTCTATTTCTAATTTCTGGACGAGTTTCTAAACAGATAAACACATTTGATAACTAAAAAAAATTTCTATTTTCGGAACAAAAATTCATTTGATAACAACATAAAATTTCTAGGGTTCTTGGCGGACGGCGAACCGGCGGACCACTGACGGCGGATGGGCGACCAACGGCCGGCGGACCAACGAACAAGTGGACGGAAAACCGGCGACCAGCGATCGGCGACTGGTGGCCAGCAAGCCGGTGGCTGGCGGATGGGCGAACAGCGACCGGCAACCGAAAGAACTGAGAGACGGTGGATCGGGGACCAATGGACGGCAGACCGAGGATTGGCGGACCAGCGATTGGGACACGAGAGAGAGGAAGTGAGTGATGAGAAGAATTCTTATTTCTCATTTCTATTCCAGAAATAGAAAAGATGAAAATTTTCACTTCTCAATTCTGTTTTAAACCTTTTTCTGGATCAAATTTTTTGTTCCAGAAATAGAAAAATGAAGTTGCATTACCAAACGGATTTATGTTCCAAATCTGTTCCAAAAACAGGTTTGGAATGGAAAAATTGTCAAAAAAAGTCCTAAACCTTTCGCACTTTGTTAAAATTCAGTCCCAAACCTTTTAAGTTTGCTGATTCAGTCCTGAACCTTTTCACCTCTTGTCGATCAGTCCTATTGACCGAAAATCACTAACATGGTACTGCCGACGCTGACGTGGATAATTTTTAATAATTTTTTAATATTTATATGAAAAAAATTCGTATTTTTTTATTTTTATTTTTCTTCTTTCTCACTTGCTGGCTTCCATGGCCGACGACCCCTTGGCGGACCCTGGGCGAGGGCTGCGAAGCCCTCGGCGGCCGTAGGCGAGGGGTCGCGGCCCTTGCCAACCCTTGTCGTGGCCGAATCTGGCCACTGACGGCCCTCGCCTGGTTTATGAATTTTCTAACAATTTTTCCTGTTTGGAGCAGAAATAAAGAAATATAATGGTTATCATTCGCGTCCTTAAGTGTCACATTGGTGTAAAATCGTTAACTTAAGTGCTTATTCCAGCAAATCGTCCTACATGGCTTTTAAAAAAAAATTATTACGACGTGGCTTTTTTGAAAAATTTCTAAGTCCAAAGTGGATGATATTCGATTGACGTGGCAAAAAAGGAGCCAAAACCACGTTATTTTGACCCTTTTATTTTCCAAAGTCATTTGAAACTGAAAACCAAAATTCAAGAAAGGGAAAGGCTCTTCAGAGAAACTTGAGCACTGGATGGGTTCGAGACGAGATGAGAAGAGCAGAGGAGAGCTTCAAGTTTGCGAGATAATACGAATGGTACAAATGATGAACGATGTGTATCTATTGCTTTCCAAAGACATTAATTACACCTCTGGCCAAAAGAGAATAGTGAAATCATCACAAGCAAATACTACAGAAAAGAGGGCAAAAAGAAGAGCTTAAAGAGAAGGCATTCATCAGAAAGCTATTGGCTCTTGGTTTTTGGTCCATCTGAAATGCTCCCTTTGCCTAAGGGTTGGAGAAGAACCGACCCCTTTTCCCAAGTCAGTTTTCTATGATTCTGTCAAAAAAAATCTCGTAACTTTTTCATTAAGGAAACGTTTGTGGGAGTTGGCATGTGGCTATGGGACGTTCCCGGTTTGTCTGTACGTGCAGAGGATGTTCTTGTTTGAGGTGGTGGGGATATGCGACGGCGAGACACGGCCCGGTTCACGAGGCGGTGCTTTGGGATTTGGCGGAGCTCGTTTTCACGTGTCTTGCGAAAGTCGAGCAGCCTCGATCGGCTCAGACTCCGTTGTCCCCATGGCGTCTCTCTGCTGCTTCAACCCCCGCGCTTTCTTCCTTCCTTCCTTTTTATTTTTATGTTTGCCCAGTCGAGTGCTGCAATCCTTTACACTTAATTGTGAATTTCTATCTGTTTTTTTTTTTTTTCAATTTCTACAATGCTCCCCCCTTGAAGTTTTGAAATGGATTGCGATGTCCGTTCCCCCTTAACGCGAACTCCGACCATAAATCTCACAATTAAGTTAGATTATCAGTCAGCTAAAAGAATCAAATTAATTCGATTCATGAGATATAAAGATGATTTTAATTACATTAAAGTTTAAGGAACAAATTGAATAAGAGGATGACGACCAATTCTAACATTGCATATGCCTCCATACTCCATAACGCGTGTTTTTTTTTTTTTTATTCTGCTCGATTGATCGAAACTCCATGTGACGATGTTGAACTTTAGCCCTTAAGTGAAAGGGGCATATTATATCCAACTCTTCTGACAATGATTTACACCAATCAAAAATAAAAATTTTCCCTAGCACACCAATAAATAATAACTCAAAAAAAAAATCGCAGGAATATACGGAAGCTCGAGCTTCCACGATCCATGCCCTATGAGGACAACGATGATAACATTACCAGCTTGCCAACCCTTCCCTAACTAAAATTTCTTAAATTCGGATCGGGTCATGCCGGACCCGGTTAACGCAAGTACAACCCGTCAGTCAAAATGATGTGAATTTTTTTTTTTTTTTTGTCGGAAAATGATGTGAATTTACCAGGCCTAAGATTAGAAATAGTCCTTAAGCCTCTTCAACTTTTTTTTTTCTTTTTTGTCGAAAAGCCTCTTCAACTTAGGAATGAATAAATAAAAATTCTCTTTATCGTCTACGAAAATATTTAAACATAAACTATTCACAACAATAAAAATATTGACTAATTATTTTAAATGATACACACGACCATTTTCAAAAAAAAAAAATTCTGAATTATTCATTTCCACAAAACAAGTTGAGTTTGAATCTATATACTCTCCAACTTCATTTGATCCTCAGCGACCAAAAGGATCAAATCAATTGAAGGATCAATGCCAATGTCTGAACATCCGTAGCATCCAAAACGAATGTTCGAAGAGAACCTTTTTAGACTTCTACGGCGAGGGGAACAAAGAGTCGTGATCGCGCTACATCACACAAAAACAATTGGTCATGAATCTTGCTTTGCATCAACAAAGGTCCTATTGAACTCCCAGAGAACTCTCTGTAATGTTAGCACGCGATCATACCATTCGAGAACTGAATAAATATGATAAATACATCTGACTTTGATACAGAATGCTCGCACACCCAAATTGCAGTCCCTAGTTCTTGAACAAGCTTCGTTCTTTTTGCCTCTTCCATCCTACAACTTTCTTGAGCAAAGGCGTCAGAGGATACAATATCATCAACCGGTTACGTCCTCTTCATGAGATACCCCAAGATAAGGCCAAGCAAGCCTATGAGAACGACGTATATAAACGAAATACCGCCGTGGCCTCTCTTGGTTTGCCGCCTCAAAAGCTCCTGTTGAAAATTATCGAGACATCAGTGCAAGACCGATAAAAGGCAACGGTGTGTTGCTCACAGAAGTAACCATTTCTATTGCCCATCACACGGTGGAGTGCATCTATAAACATGCGGCTCACAGAAGTAACCATTTCTATTGCCCATCACACGGTGGAGTGCATCTATAAACATGCTACGCATCGCACAATGTCTTTTTCTTTCCTATTTCCCTTTAACCACATAATTTGCCATCAAACATTAGGTCATAACCATGCATGCATATCCCTGACCTAACTTTATCTTCTAACAATTCTGGAAAGTTAGGAGACAACGAAACAGCCAACAGAACTAGCCCAACAGAATACAAAAAGGAAAATCTAGGACTAACCGTGAATATCATGACCCGTCAACAGCAACTCAATTTACAAACGGCTGATTTAGTGATACAATCTGACATATATTTCTTTGGGGTCCATCACAGAAGATCTACATTGTTCTCCCCTCCAAAATGGCCAGAACAATCCTCCTTGAACAAATCTTAATTCGAATACTCATATTTCCTCATCAAATTCCTGACCCCTTTGACCTGTCCTATGAATGCCGGTCACCTATATCAAGTACTTTTGATTGATTTAGAATATTAAACATGGATCTTCCCATGCTTTACCCCATAAACTGACCGGCTTCTTCCAGCTTGATACAATTCCAGCATTGTACCTTAAAATAGTGGTTTGCAGCCACCATACCCTCTTGTTTGCATCGGCAGAATTAGTGGTTGACATTTGCATCGGCAGAATTAGTTCCCATTGTTTTTCCTAGAATAGATTTTACTTGCTAATTTAAAGGTTACAAGCACCACATTTCACCATTAAATCACAACCGGCACCAAAACACCACATTTCACCATAAGTTACCTAGGTAGTAAACATCCCAGTTAGCCTTGTCCAGCTCAATTATGCCACTCTTGGTTTAAACATTATGTCTCCGTAGACGGTATCATTTCTAGTGAAAATTCCATCGAAATGAGAAGGGAAGTAAAATGAACCTTACAGCGAGGGCAAAGCTGTCATCAGAACAACAAATGAAACAATCAAAGTCATTCACATTACCACTTACCAATTCCTGTTGAAGCTTGTTATTGAGCTGAATAGCTGAGTTTTTCTCCTCGGTCAATTTCAAAATTAAAGCATTTGCCTGGAAGCAGAGGAAATATGTCAAACTAAGAGAACCAGCAATTCATATAAATAGTAATTCCATAATTAAATAACAAGGCATCAAAGTTACAGGCTTTGATTTCTTGGTCAGTGAAACACAAAGGCTTTATATTCAAAGTGAGACTTGCATCACAAAAGAAAGGATACATAATCACACTACTGGGCCATCAAATGAAACAACATTAGAATTTTGAAGGATCTATTAATCCAGTAATAAGTAGATTGTTTAAGTCATTTTCTGTAACAAGAAAAAGGTTTCCATCGAGGAGGCTCCATACAAAACCATAGCAATATTCAGGAGTCCTCTGCTCCAAGACACTCCCAAGCACAATATGTAGAACATCTGCTTTCCTTACACTATGGTACAATATAAGATCCATACCTTCCGTCTCCTTTTAGGGGTTGAAAACAAATTAATTAACATATTATCAAGCAAAGTGAAACCTATGTCAATCTCTCCACATCCTGGTATAGTATTTGTAGATGTAATGACCTCAAGCTAAAACACCCATAATAAATTACAGCTATCAACGTTTTTGTCAACTAGAACCTTCATCGAATGAAATGGACACAACTCATAAGTCTCCGACATCTACATGGAAGGTGCAAAGCTCAATGGACAGAAAATGAATAGGAGCACAATTGCACCAAGAGAGCATGGTAAATAGAGAAATGCTGAAGACACTGAACAAAAAACTTGTTTACTAAGTGATTCAACCAGATTAGATTGGATGAAATTCGCCTGGGTCCACCACCTTTTAAATATCTAACATGAACCTGCCAAATCACTTAGCATGCAAGTTTTAATGTAAGTTCTATGCACATCTAGTAAAAAAATTATCAGGAAGATGTATCAATACATAAGTTTCGCGTTCCAGTTATATCCTATACATAAATTGGCCTATCAAAGTTTTGTCGTTAGTCTCAAGATGCACATACATCAGAAGCATGCTTTTCAAATGGCGAAGTGTTAAACATGATGTAGATGATGCTGTTGCAGCAAAATCTCAAACTCAAAATGAACAGGCTGATTTCTGCAGAACTACAAGGTTGATAGGGTGACTAAGGCAATTGAATAAATGGCCTTGAATCCTGGATAGCAACTATTGCTACAAATGTAAGAGTAACTGAATAAGGTACACTAAAGACTTCATTGGGGGCAGGCCAAAGACGTAGTCTTCGAAGTAATGTACATACGACATGTCTAATCTAACAAATGCAATAAACTCCTAGTTGCATTCACAAGATCCCCAAGGACGAATAGAGTCATAATACAATTCAAGGAACATTCCAGATGCCTGCAAGTTGCTATCACCACTGAAGCCACATACCACCAACAAGGCCAGATGTAGTCCATCCAGGTCCAATTATTTTCTCACTCAGGTGCAGCTTTTCACCTCATCAAGTTCAACAGTCTAAAGCAAGCCTCTTAATCCATACAACACATGCTCTCTGTCATGACTGAGCAAAGACCAATAAGTACTAGCTAATAGTAGCCAAATGTTGCCTTTCCCTTAATTTACTATATTATGGTTTTTCATTTTTCTTCTTCTTGCTTCTGTACATTCGTGATGTACTGGGGAGTTAGCTTCGTAATATTGTATGATTCATCAAATAGACTAGACTTTCGGACAGAGTTTACTCATATCTTGCTATGATCCAAGAGAACCTGAGGTTGGAAGTCGACCAAGTACTTACTATAAAGAGAATGCATCCATCCTTCACCAACTAAAAGGATGAGTGAATTAAGAAAAAAACAATGAAGAGATTACAAATTTACATAAGCAAGTTCAAAAGGCTCAAATATATACAGGAGTACCCTACTAGATTGGTGTAATTAACGTAAACCATATGCCTAATATATACTCGTTGGAGGCGAGAATCAATCATGAAAAGTGACGCCGATAAAGACTTTTCATTAGGGGTGTGCGTGGTTCGAGCTGGTCCGGTCCCAGTATGGAATCGAGGACCAGACCGGTAGTCCCGATCCCCAAATTTTCGAGACTGGGGACCGGACCAGAACCGGAACAGTACCGGCGGTCCAGTCCGGTCCCGATCCGATCCCAGTGGGACCGCTAACACCAGCTGCTTATAAAAATCTAACCCTTAGATCTAAACTAATAACTTCCAATCTCAACCATTCAACCTAATAAAACATACACATGACCATCGTACAACCATCACATGAGTACTTATAATCCTAAAATAATGAGAAAAGACTAAATTAGGAAGAAAAACACTTAAAACAACTGAAACATGATTATGCTCTTGCATTATTCTCCTCGAGTTGAAAAGAATCAAGCTCAAAGTGAGATTATACTTGTACTTCACTGAATCCAAGTGCGAACAAAACAATTGGTTTGCATAATATAGTCAAAGAAAAAACACAGATTGAGTCAAGACAAAACACGATCGGAGACTGCATATCGACAAAAGCCCACTTAACTACCGAAGAATTAAGAAGTTAAAAGTTTTAGCGAGCGCCGAGCAGAACTGTGTTGCGAAGGCGAGACGCAAGCGTCAAGCGAGTTGAGAGGAGTGAGTGTCGAGCAGAAGATGGAGAAATTAAATTAACTAGTTATTAAAAAAAAAAAAATTCTAATTGTGCATATATATATATAATTATATATATTCTGGGCGGTCCGGTCACCATGGAACTGGAAATTGGACCACCTGGTCACCGATCCCATTTATTGGGACCGGGGACAGCACCGCCCCCCTCAAGGACCGGACCAACCCGGCCAGTCCGGTCCGGTCCCGGTCCGGTCCAAGCAAGTCCGGTTTGCTCACCCCTACTTTTCATAGTCTAAAGAACATCATCCACAGAACTTGCATTTTCAAAATAGAGCCAATGGAATTTGGAAGAAGAAACCAAGGTCGCTTTTGAAATAACATAAGAACACATCTTGAAAGTTCTGAATCCTTGGGAACAAATCTTGTGGCTTGGGGATAGTGAGAGAAAACAGGCTATGGGATACATATAGAGACAAGGAAGCTCAGTGGAAAGCATTCAAAGTGAATGAAGATAATTTTTGGAGATATTTGAAATGACTGATGAAAGATGGGAATAGTCAGCTACACGACCCTTTATGTGCAACTGGTCACTTGTTGAATCATCAATATGTCTATGACAATCTGATTTTGGAGTTTGATGTAGTTCCAAGATGATATAAGAGTATAAGGAGATTGGCTCTAACTCCAAGTGTAGCCATGCAAGACAAAATCATGGATGAGTTGTCATTATATAAGAGAGTCACTGGCCTATTTGGCTTGGACCTTGCTGTAAAAGAATAACTACGTAATACCGCACTTGGCTATAGAACTTATATTTGGTCAGTGCTTCCTCCAATTTTTTCCTACATAGTTATTAATTACTCTCTTTAAAAAAAAAAAAAATTATCTAGCTAAATGATGGGAAATTTATGCAATGCCAGCTCCAAATGTACAAAGGGTCACTATCAAGATTTTAAGTTTGACAAGCAATTCATCCAGATGAGAAAGCACCCAAAGCATTCTTTAGGAAGCAGCTAAAGATAATTAGACAAAAACATTGCCAATTAGTATTATTCTGTAAATCTAATTCAATACTTCATTATCTCAGTCTATATTTGCAGATTCACATAAAAAGGAGTTTAGGACTGGTAAAAAAACGACCAAACAATTTCATATCTAGCTCTTAAGGAATGATATGATCAATGTGATGTGATTGATCCAGTTTATTTGCACGAATCAGCGAAGGCAATGGTGGTCATTAGAAAATGGAATTGATTCTTTTGCGAGACGATGAGTTGAGGTGAAGTTGCATGTGCAACTCAAGTTGGAGAACTCATCAAGAACAAAAGATCTGATCTCAATCTAGATCGAGACAAGAACAGAGACCTCATCTTCACAATCACATTTTAAGAAAGAAGTTAATAGTGAGGAATTTGATGAGGAAAATGTGGAAAACCACGTGAGTGGAGGGGAAGAAAGTGATGCAGATTTGGGGGATGAGATGAAACCACTGAGAAATTATCTTCTGTCTTTTTGCTTGTTTTTTGGCCAAAGTTAGCATGATATTTCACCTTGTTGCAAATTCTATATTCTTCTAAAGTTATGTGGCACTACGATTGGGCTATTCTTCATTCTATCCTACAGTTAAGAGTGCATGTTTTTCTTGCCCATCATCTATCTATATACTTTGATTTAATATGATCTATTCTTGTTTGATCTTTGATGCTAAGAAAGTCGATGCCTACTTCACTCAGGCAAGCAATTGTCATGCTTTCGGGATCCGGCTTTTTAGAGTCTTAGCGCCTTTTACGTTGGACTACACTATCCTCAACTCAAGCGACATTCACGTCACACTCCTGCCAATGAACACATCCGATGTCAAGTTATTTCCTTTATTCATAATCTAACTCCACGGTCTTTAATCTGCTTCCTCAGAAGACAAGTCATATAAGTGTTATTTTATCATTTCCACATACTCACGTATTAGCTAACTGTAATAGTATAATCCACCCACAATCACATAACCTTTCCACCATGCTTGATAATGAGAAATGCCTTAAAATAGTTCTTTGTCATGGAACCGAAATATCCCTATTATTACTCCATTCCATCCACTACAACAAACCTCTCCCCTTTCTTGACATTGCAAAATGTAAAATGCATTCATACATATTGCTTCTTCTCGATAATACTGCATTGACGAAGGAAACTTCTGCATACCTCAACCTTCACATTACCTAATTGTCCTTTTGGGAGAATAAGAAAGATGTGCTCCTAAATATCCACAATCTACTTATGAGTGATCAAACCTTGAAAAAGCCATAATTCAATAGTGCTATACCAAGTCATATCTGCATAATTATTTCATCATGACCCAATAATTATATTTTTAATCGGCGACAACTTTGTCCACATCCGTGCATATTAGACGCCCATGGAGAAATAAACTCTCTCCGTCAAAACCAGAGTAACACTTTTATTTCCATACAAAAACTCCTTTAAATTAGTTCTTCATTATCCACCTCATTCAAATGAAAAAGAAAAATCATAAAGAAGAATCTTGAAAAGGAAAAGATCATATTACCTTCCATGAACTCTCAAGCTAAATGATGGATAATGTCAGACATAGGACATTGCCAATAAGCCAGTGGAATAAGAACCAAAGAAGAATCATAATTGTCTTATTGCCTTTTTCATTCATTAGATCTGGAATCCTTTTTCGCTTTTTGAGTTTGGTTGTCAATGCGGACAGTTAGCCAATCCCTAATAGTAAAGGTTACCAACTTAAGGTTGCAGTTTCTGATTTAACTACAGATCATCACACACTTATATGCAGTTACCGAATGACAAAACAAAAAGTTTTAACTTTTTGGCAATTCTTAATGCGTGCATAAAACATAAAAGCACCTCCGATGAATTGTCCTGCGACTCAGCAAATGTCTTTGAAGCCTGAAACCACAATGGACCACTGTATCATAATCTATTGCAGATGAAACAAGCATACTGATACCATGTTATATTTCAGATACCAATAAAATCAAGAATATCAAGCACTCACAGCTGTAAATTCAAAGTTATTCGAGTTTCCATTGTCTGAAATGGAGGCTCGTGGTGAGGAACCTTCTTCTGATCCTTCTCGAACTGGGGATGGAGGCCGAGGGGGAGCCACATAAACAACCCTCAGCTTACACTCTTCGACATTATGGCCCGATTCTTTATTGAACTGGAATCCAACACCAAGAACCTCCACTAGGTTAATTTCTACATAAATTGAACCCAAGTCAGCACCGTTAGTATAGTCTCTGTAATACCCATTACCATTTCTGGCGTGATATCCTTGTTGGCCGCCCCCGGACTTGCAGTTACACTTTGAAGGAGAAACTTATCCTTGCAGTTCATGTCAAGAGGTGCTTCCTTTTGAGCTTGCATTGTAACTGCAAAGTAAGCATGGCATCGTTTATAAGGACATAAAATTTAAGCTTAATTAAACACTACAAGTCGATCAATAATAAAAATGAGGGAATGATTAAGGATTGTCTCTCAAGACGCGCGCTCACCCATCCGCGAAATTACACACACACACACGAGAGAGAGAGAGACCTATAACATCACAGGTAGACCTAGGAAATATGATTCCTGTGTTAGGTCTGACGCAGTACTTCTTCGGATTCGTCGTCTTCACCTGAAAACACCATAAACGACGCATGCAAGAAAAAGAAAAAGAAAAAACTCAAATTCAGGGAGAAAAAAGAGCACAGCGAGGAATCGCAAAGCGAATCGGTATGCAAGAGATTCCCAGAGCCGTAGGAAATCAAATTTCACCTTGAAAGCTACATAGCTGTCTGTCTTATTCGACAGCTGGAGAGAGCAAGAGATCTGCTTCTTCAACTCGACTGAGCAAAAGAATTAGCAAAATCAGGCACGGAATTCCAGAAAAAAGGGAGAAAAGAACAGAAATTGACGCCGAACGGAGATCGGACGGGCACGGAAAAGCAACGAAGCAGCTCAAAAAAGATGAAAGAATCCGACGAGGCTCACAAGGGAATTGAAGCTCCTGAGGTTCGATTCTGAGGAGATCGCCCGTACTCATGGCGGAACTGCGGGGACAGATCGGAGGCGGAGGCGGAACTTCTCTCTGCGGCGAGCGACGGCCAGAGAGAGAGCGAAAGCGAAGCGAGAAAGAGAGAGAAAGGGAGAGACGGAAAGAGAGAAAGTGGGAGCGGGACGGTGACGTTTGTACCCAATTCCAATTTGACGTCCGCTTTGGGCTTCTAATATCGGCACAGTTCCACGTCAATGCTGCCTCGTCTTCTCTACTTTTTGTACATTTTTTCCACTATACAACAAGAAAAATCATTAAGACAAAAGAAAATATGAAAAATATGACAAGATATTTTGAATTGTAATTTAATTATTTGACTATAAATTCAAAAATATAATACTTTATGTTGATGCAAATTATAAGCACGATTATGGCATGGTCAGGTAAATTACCACACTAGGCAGATAGTGAAGCAAAAGGTGAGCTACCAGAAAACTCAAATCAAACAGTCCTGCTCGAATTAAACAGAAATCTTCGAGTCGGTTCGATTTTGATTGAGCTAGTTTCTGTTCCGGGTTTATTGAAATATGAAGTGCATATCGATCGGTTTGGTTATTGAGTCGAAACCCGAACCCACCCCGACGCCCTGGTGAAAGAAAGCTTCATTCTGACCACCAAAAAAAAAAAAAAAAGAACACATAATTGATAATGAGGACACAAGCGGGTTGTGTGTTTTATTGGAGAAAAATAAAACAAAAGATAAATCAATGTGCGACTATTGGGCGCGCCTAGGCCAGGCCCAAGCCGAACCTTAAGGTTGGGCCTAAATTTTGGCCCAAACCAGCCCATCATAAGATATCAACACATAAATCTCGGAGTCCAGCTCACTCCAGGGCCCACTAAATATCCCATTGCACTTCTAGCCTCATTTTGCTGGCTATATATAATGGTATATTTGAGTTCCTTGGTTGCCAACTTGGGAGGGCAACCAAATATTTTAAGCAGTTTGCCTAAGATTATAGGCGTAAATTCGTTTTGATCCAATTCATTCCAAATCAACCGAAGATTCCGCGGTCCTAGAGGTAACTACTGTGCTATTCCAAGGAAAAACAAAAATACAAGACCGGCCGGACAATACGGGTATTAAGAAAAGGGATTTCCCGATGATGTAAAACCTAGTTCACCTGCCGGTTCTCTACGGATCCATGGAAAAATGCTTATGGAAATGGCAAAATGATAGATATGGCTTTTTGGCATTTTCTTAAAGGGTTCATAAAACGTAAAAGAATCGTCCGGTCGTGCGACTCAACAAATGCCTATGAAGCCTGAAACCACAGCTGACCACTATATCATAACCTATTGCAGAAGGAACAAGCATTATAACATCATGGTTTATTGCAGATGACAGTAGAAGTAAGGATATATCGAGCACTCACAGCTGTAAATTCAAGGTTATTCAAGTTTCTAATGGCTGGAACCGAGGCTCGTGGTGAAAATCCTTCTAGAACTTGGGATGGAGGCCGAGGGGGAGCCACGTAAACAACCCTCATCTTGCACTCTTTGACGTTGCGGCCCGATTCGTCATTGAACTGGAATCCGACACCGACAAACTCGGTTAGGTTAATTTCTGCATTAAGAGAACCCAAGTCAATAATTACCATTTCTCGCGTGATATCCTTCGCGGTCACCCCCGGACTTGCAGTTACACTTTGAAGGAGAAACTTATCCTTGCAGTTCATGTCAAGAGGTGCTTCCTTTTGAGCTTGCATTGTAACTGCATGGTAAGCATGATAGCACTTATAAGGGCATAAAGATTGAGTTTGATTAAATACTAAGAAGTCGATCAATCATGAACCTGAGAGAACAATTAAGGATTGTCTCTCATGACGCAATCGCGCGCATGTACGCGAAAGTTGAGCAAGAGAGAGACCTTTAACATCACAGGTAGACCTAGGCAACACGATTCCAGTGCTAGGCCTGACGAAGTACTTCGTCGGATTTGTCGTCGTTACCTGCAAACACCATAGACGACGCGTGCAAAAAGCTCTCAAAATTCAGGAAGAAAAAAGAGCACAGCGGAGAATTGGAAAGTGAAATGATATGCAAGAGATTCTAGGAGCCATGGAAAATCAAATTTTTACCTTGAAAGCTACGTAGTTATTGGTCTCATTCGATAGCCGGAGAGAGCAAGAGATCAGCTTCCTCGACTCGACTGATCAAACATTAGCAAAATCAGATATGGGATTCCGGAAAAAAGAACAAAAGTTGACTCCCAACAGAGATCGGATGGGCACGAGAAAGAAACGTGGCAGTTCAAAGATTAAAGAACCCGATGAGGCTTACAAGGGAACTGAAGCTCTTGAGGTTCGTTTCTGAGGAGATCGCCGGTGCTCATGGCTGAATCACAAGGAGAGATCAGAGGCGAACGTGGAACTTTTCTCTGCAGCAAGTGACAGCAAAAGCTCAGAGAGAGAGAGAATGCAGGAGTGAGACGGTAACGTTTGTAAGCCTCGCCGGATTTTGACTCGACGTCATGGTTTATTGCAGATTAAAATAGACCTAAGGATAGATCAAGCTCTTACAGCTGCAAAGTCAAGGTTATTTAAGTTTCTACTGTCTGAAATGGAGCCTCGTGCTGAAGATCCTTCTCGAAGTCGGGATGGAGGCCGAATGAGAGCAACATAAACGACCCTCATCTTGCACTCTTCGACCTTGCGGCCCCAATCTTCAATGAACTGGAATCCGACACCAACAAACTCGGTTAGGTTAATTTCTGCATTAAGAGAACCCAAGCCAATTGCTGTGAGGAAAGTCTCTGCGATGCCCATTACCATTTCTCGCGTGATATCCTTAGCGGTCGCCCCCGGACTTGCTGTTACACTTTGAAGGAGGAACTTATCCATGCAGTTCATGTCAAGAGGTGCTTCCTCTTGAGCTTGCATTGTAACTGCATAGTAAGCATGGCATCACTTATAAGGACATAAAATTTGAGCTTAATTTAAGACAAAGAAGTAGATCAGTCATGGAAATGAGGGAATAATTAAGGATTGTCTCTCAAGACATATACGTGAAATTCCAGAGAGAGAGAGAGACCTATAACATCACAGGTAGACCTAGGCAACACGATTCCAGGGTTAAGCCTGACCCAATAATTCTTCGGATTCGTTGTCTTCACCTGCAAATACCATGATCATGAGACATAAACGACGGATGCAAAAAAGCACTCAAAATCAAGAAGAAAAAAGAGCACAGCGAGGTATCGCAAAGCGAATCGGTATGCAAGAGATTCACAGAGCTGTAGAGAACCAAATTTCACCTTGAAAGCTACATAGCTGTCGGTCTTATTGGAAAGCTGGATAGAGCAAGAGATCTGCTTCCTCGACTCGACTGAGCAAAAGAATTAGCAAAATCAGGCATGGAAATCCGAAAAAAAGAACAAAACTTGTCTCCAGACACGAAAAAGCAAAGTGGCAGTTCAAAGATGAAAGAACCGGATGAGGCTTACAAGGGAACTGAAGCTCTTGAGGTTCGATTCTGAGGAGGTTGCCGGTACTCATGGTGGAATCACACGGAGAGATCAGAGGTGAATGCGGAACTTTTCTCTGCAGCAAGTGAAAGAACGCAGGAGTGAGACAGTAATGTTTGTAAAATATTTAAAGAAGCATTATAACATCATGGTTTATTGCAGATTACAATAGGACTGAGGGTATATCGAGCACTCACAGCTATAAATTCAAGGTTATTCAAGTTTCTACTGTCTGAAATGGAGGCTCCCGGTGAAGATCCTTCTGGAACTCGGGATGGAGGTCGAGGGGGAGCCACATAAACAACCATCACCTTGCACTCTTTGACGTTGCGGCCCGGTTCTTCATTGAACTGGTATCCGACACCGAAAAACACAGCTAGGTTAATTTCTGCATTAAGAGAACCTAAGTCAATGCTGTTAGCAAAGTCTCTGTGATACCAATTACCATTTCTCGCGTGATATCCTTTCCGGCCGCCCCCGGACTCGCAGTCACACTTCGGACGAGAAACTTATCCTTGCACTGCATGTCCGGAGGTCCTTCCTTCAGAGGGTCCATTGTAACTGTTGAATTAATCAAAAAGCATGTGTTTGATTTTTTCAATAAAGCCTAGTCAGTAGAGTTGTCCTAGTTTATAGGAATCTATTGCAGCATGTTCAGCATAGTGGGTCAAAAGTAGTTGCTATTTTTCTGGGTTTATCCGTTGGTTTATGGCCTATTTAAAGGCTAAGTTGTTAATTCAATAAAGTACGAATGCAGTGAGCATTTTCACTGCTGTACACTCTCTTTTCTTGGCTTTTAGTGCTTGCAAAGCTTTCCTTTCTGTAATAATAACTGCATGGCAAGCATGATAAGTCAATCAATCATGAACCTCATGGCGAGAACGCTCGCATATACGCGAAAGTTGAGCGAGAGAGAGGACATTAACATCATAGGTAGACCTAGGCAACACAATTCCGGTGCAAGGCTTGACCCAGTACTTCTTCTGATTCGTCCTCATCACCTGCAAACACCATAGACGACGCGTGCAAAAAAGCACTCAAAATTCAGGAAGAAAAAAGAGCGCAGCGAAGAATCAGAAAGCGAAGTGATATGCGAGAGATAATCGGAGCTGTGGAAAATTCAAATTTTTACCTTGAAAGCTACATAGCTGTCGGTCTCATTCGACAGCCGGAGAGAGGAAGAGATCAGCTTCCTCAACTCGACTGAGCAAAACATTACCAAAATCAGACATGGGATTCCGGAAAAAGAACAAAAGTTGTCTCCGAACAGATGAAAGAACCCGATGAGGCTTACGAGGGAACTGAAGCTCTTGAGGTTCGATTCTGAGGAGATCGCCGGTACTCATGGCGGAACCACAGGGGGAAAGATCGGAGGAGAACGCGGAGCTTTTCTCTGCAGCGATCGAGAGCGACCGAGGAGAGAGAGAGACGGAACGCGGGAGTGGGACGGTAAAATATTTATGCGCAAATCTTTGATTCCGGCGGCCTAGGGTTTCTCACTCCAATGCCTTATCGCGCTTTTAATCTCTTTGCCGTAGCCAGGATGAAAGTCCATATATAAAATCTCGGATTTTGATTCCTATCTAAGATAGCATCAAATCGAATATAAGATATATATAGTTTGGATAAAAATATCTATCGAAGGAGGTGGGATAAAGTTGAATAGGATTTATTATATCCGTGACATAAAAGTTACTTTTTTCGAACAACAAACTTCTTAAATTAAAAACTTTAAGTAATATCTAAATGTAAACTAGTATTTGAATTCTAGTATCAAAAATGAAAATTCAAAATAACAAAAAAATAATAATGGGCAACTTTTTGTTTGTTATTTATTCCTCAATTTATTTATATATTTTAATTTCTTTCTATTCTGTAATATAAATTATTTGTGTGTATATATTTAGTATCTATATTTGTTATATATATTAGATATGCTAGTATAGTTGATTATTTAATAAAAAAATTATTAATGAATGCCGGAAGGGAATAAAGAAAGAGAGGAAATATAATTAACAAAATAAGTAAATAAAAACGAAATAGAATAACCCAAATTCAAACTTGAAACGGATCTTTCTAATTCACTCTACCTCTCTCTCTTTTTTCCATATCTCTACTTTATGTTGAAGTTTCACGACTCCTCCTTGGTTCTTTGTTCGCATCAAAGCTCCAAGAAAACGAGAGAGAGTCAAAACTTCTCCTTCGTAACGCTTTGATTTACATCAAAAGTCCACGAAAGCAGCAAAAGGCTCAAAACATCTTTTTTCATTACTCTGTAATTCATATTGAAGTTTCATGAATATAGCGAGAAAATAAAAGCAATATATTTTTCGCAATCACGAGAATGAATAATCATATTTTCTCTTTTTTGCTAGATTTGACTTTTGTTGGCTGACAACCAAATATTGTAGGCAGTTTCATTAATAATGTCATCCCCTATGATTCTGGGAAAAATTGTCCAAAAGGTTCTAGATATATTACACTTTTGTCAATTGAGTCCTAAACATTGAGTTTATCCGGCCGATTTTGGCCAGAAATCACTAACGTAGATATTGGCTGTTCTACGTGGCACAACCGACGCTGACATAGACTATCTTTAATAATTTTTTAATATTTAGCAATGTTTTATTATATTCATTTTCCCTTTTTTTCTTTCATTTCTTTTTTTTAAAAAATTTTTGGTTCATCCCTCCGCGGGCCGCCGACCCTTTGAACCAAAAATGAAAAAAAAGTAAAGAAAATAATAATAATAATAATAATAATATTCTTAAAAAATATAAAACATTATTAAAAATTATTCATGCCAGTGATGGTCATACTACGTAGGATGGTCGGCGTCTATGTCAGCGATTTTCCAATCAAAATTGGCCCTATGAACTCAATTGGCAAAATTAAAAAATTTAAAAGTGAATTGGCAAAAGTGCATTAGGTTTAAGATCTTTTATGGCAATTTTCCCTAGAATCTAATATGAATATGAAGAGGTTTGAGAGGACATTCGTTTGATTTAATTTTTTCCATGTCGATGGACGATTTCATGGTCCTAAATGTAACTACCATGCTCACTACAAAAAAATAAGGTTTTAGCCACGGAAAATTAGCGATGAAATAAAATTTGTCGCTAATTTGCGACGAAAATAGCGATGAAAACAAATTCATCGCTAATTTGCGACGCAAATAGTGACGAAACATAAGTCGTTGCTAATTTGCGACGAAAATAGCGATGAAACACGATTCGTCGCTAATTTGCGACGAAACTTATTTGTTGCAAAGTTATTCGTCGCTAATTAGCGACAACAAATTATTCGTCGCAAAATTAGCTACGATAATTAGCGACGACAATCGGCATTGTCGCTAATTGACGACGAAAAATGTTCGTTGCAAATAATTCGTCGCTCATTTGCGACGAAAAATAGCAATGAAAAATAATTCGTCGTTGATTTGCGACAAAATTAGCGATGAAAAAGGATTCGTCGCTAATATGAGACGAAAATTGTTCGCCGAAAGATATTTGTCGCTAAAGTCGTCGGTAATTAGCGACAAAACATTATTCGTCGCAAAATTAGTGACGACAATCACTGTAGTCGCTAATTGGCGACGAAAAATGTTCGTCGCAAATTAATTCGTAGCTAAATTAGTCGCTAATTAGCGACAAAAATATTTCGTCGCAAAATTAGCAACGACAACTATAGTCGTCGCTAATTAGCGACGGACAAAGTTTGTCGCAAAATTATTCTTTGCAAAATTAATTTTCATAAACTAATTGTTCATCGCTAATTAGCCAAAAAAAATATTCGGTGCAAAATTAGCGACGACAAATCCTTTCGTGGCTAATTGGCGAGGAAAAGTGTTCATCACAAATCTGTTCGTTGCTAAGTGCGTCGCTAATTTCATCGCTAATTAGCGACAAAACTATTTTCGTCGCTAAAATCCCACCTACAGTTTTTCGTCGCTAATTCCGTCGCTAAATTAGTCGTCGCTAAAATCCCACCGACAGTTTTTCGTCGCTAATTTCGTCGCTAAATTATTCGTTGCTATATTCGTCGCTAATTTTGTCGCTAATTAGCGACAAACTATATTCGTCGCTAAATTTCGTCGCTAAAATCCCACCGACAGTTTTTCGTCGCTAATTTCGTCGCTAATGCCCTACAACACTTTTTCGTCGCTAATTTCGTCGCTAAATTATTCGTCGCTAATTAGCGACAAACTATATTCGTCGCTAAATTTCGTCGCTAAAATCCCACCGACAGTTTTTCGTCACTAAAATCCCACCAACAGTTTTTCGTCGCTAATGCCCTACGACACTTTTTCGTGGCTTAGTAAAAATTTTCTCTTTAAAATCCCATTGCCTTCTCTCTCTCCGCACTCTTCTGTTTTGCTTGCTCTCTTCTCTATTTTGTCTTCTGTCTTCTCTATTCTTATTTGTGTCTTATGGTAATGATAGAATAAATTGTTGTTTATTTCACCATTTTCTTCTATCAATTCCCATAAGCTTCATGTATCTTAAGTAATTTTTCTTTTTTTTTTAGATACGTGTCCGTTTGAAGGTCTCGCAATCCAAGTGAACGTTGCAATTCTCATCAAATTGATCGCTTTCTGCTACAAATATTTCAGTCAAATACTTGGGTAAGTCTTCTTGACATGGTAATTTTTTCATTTTTTTCAAATTCAAAGTAATTGTTTCGTCTCAGACATAATTTTAATTTTTAGAATTTTATGATTTTAATTAAGAATATGAAACAGTAGATATGATATTTTTAATATTTTATCCGAGAAATTTTTAATTTCTATACAGAGACAATGCAACGAGATAGGGCTTGGATGTATAATAAGAACTTACCTGGACGTCGAGGATTGACCGATGAGTTTCGTACTGGGTTGGAACAGTTTTTGGACTTTGCTAGTAGTAAATTTGAGTTCATTGATGGAAATAAATTAAGGTGTCCGTGTAAAAAGTGCAGTAATAGTAAATTTCATGCGTGTGATAAAGTTAGAGAACATCTTTGTAGATTTGGGTTTATTCCGAACTACTATAATTGGACTTGCCATGGTGAACCATTTATATCTGATGAAGAATATCGAAGAAGTGACCAATTTTCAGTTAGGGAAGAATGTGGCTATTATAACCAATTGAACCCATACCAGAGGATGGTGATTGATGGAGCTGGTCAGAATTTTGTTTCAGAATCGAACCACGCAAGTACTAGTTTCGCTCATACACTTGAACAAGTGGGTACTAGCTATGCATCACAATTGGAAGAGGTAGGAGTCACAGGTGTTGATGAGAATGTGTATAGTGAAACTTTTCAATCTAATCAGTTCTGGGAAGTGTTGAAAGCAGCAGATGAACCTTTGTGGGCAGGTTGTGACAACCACACTAAGTTATCAGTGACAACAAGACTGTTAAATATCAAGGCAGAGCATAATGTGTCTGAGAATTGCTTCAACTCTTTTGTTGAAGTAATGCGGGAAGCAATGCCTCGCGATAACATCATGCCAAGTGATTTTTACGATATGAAGAAGCTAGTGGATAACTTAGGTCTTCTAGTTGTAAGGATTGATGTATATAGTACAGGTTGTATGTTATATTGGGGGGTGATAAAAATGCAGAATCTTGCAAATTCTGTGGCCAACCTAGGTACAAGATTAGCAGGAGGCAGGGTCGTAATCAGAAGCGTAGACCATGCAAGCAAATGTTTTATCTGCCCTTAATCCCCAGATTGCAAAGGCTTTATGCGTCTCAAGCCACTGCTGAACATATGACTTGGCATGCAAATCATGAAACAGAAGAGGGTTTGATGTGTCATCCTTCAGATGCAGAGGCATGGAAACATCTTGATAGAACATACCCTGAGTTTGCGATGGAGCCTCGAAACATCAGGTTAGGTCTCTGTGCTGATGGATTTGCCCCATTTGGGAAATCAGGAAAAAGTTATTCATGTTGGCCAGTTATCTTAACTCCATACAATCTTCCACCTGGTATGTGCATGAAGACACCTTATATGTTTTTGACATTGATCGTGCCTGGCCCGCAAAATCTGAAAAAGTTGATAGATGTTTATATGCAACCATTGATTGCAGAGTTACGACAGCTATGGGATGAAGGTGTTCTTACGTATGACGTTTCTAGTGATCAAACATTTGTAATGAAGGCTGCTCTTCTTTGGACGATAAATGACTTTCCAGCTTATGGAATGTTATCTGGATGGAGTACAGCTGGGATCTTAGGATGTCCGATATGTGTGGAGAGATCAAAGTCATTCAGATTAAAACATGGTAAGAAGGCCAGCTATTTTGACTGTCACAAATAATTTTTGCCGATAAATCATACATTCAGAAGGAATAAAAGAGAGTTCCTCAAGAATAGGATTGAAAGAACACCTCCACCATTGAGGTTGACCGGTGATCAAATTTGGGAGCGAGTGCACGATTTTCCGACTGTTGTTGAAAACCCTCATGGCACAACTATTGCGTACGGAAGCACACATAAGTGGACTAAACGCAGTATATTTTGGGATCTACCATATTGGAAGACCCATCTTATTCATCATAATCTTGACGTCATGCACATAGAAAAGAATGTTTTTGACAATGTCATAAATACTGTGATGGATGTCACTGGAAAAACAAAAGACAACTTAAATGCAAGAAAAGATATGAGAGATATTTGTGATCGGCCAACACTAGATGTGGACGCAAGCAGCAGGGGACCAAAACCAAAAGCAGTTTATACATTGGAGAAGGAGCAGAGACGGGTTGTTTGTCAATGGTTGAAATCTGTGCGATTTCCTGATGGACATGCTTCGAACCTTGGGAGATGTGTTGATTTGAATGAATGCAAGTTGACAGGTTTGAAGAGCCATGATTGTCACATATTTATGGAAAGACTAATTCCAATAGCTTTTAAGGAACTTCTACCAAACTTTGTATGGGGCGCCATTACAGAGTTAAGTAATTTCCTTCATGATATTTGCTCAACAGTGTTAAAAGCATCACACATGGAGAAACTAGAGAGAGATATTCCAATCATTCTTTGCAACTTAGAAAGGATATTTCCTCCATCGTTTTTTGATTCAATGGAGCATCTCTTAGTTCATTTGCCTTATGAGGCCAAAGTTGCAGGTCCCGTTCAATTTCGATGGATGTATCCATTTGAGAGGTAAAATATTTTTTTTAATAAATTTGAAATTACTTTATTATATATTATGTTCTGATAAACTTCTTTCTATTGCAACTAGGTTCTTATATCATTTGAAGAAAAAAGTGAAGAATAAGGCATGCGTTGAAGCTTCAATTTGTAATGCATATATTGTGGAAGAAGTGACAACATTTGCATCATACTATTTTGAGCCGCACGTGCAGTGCAAGAGGCGGAGAGCAGGAAGAAATGATGAGGGCCCCATTGATCCCAATTGCAAATCATTCTCTATTTTCAATTATCTTGGTCGACCAAGCGGAGCATGTAAGTTTCGTTATTTAACAGAAGAAGAATGGCGGGCAGCCCATACATATATTTTACTGAACTGTCCAGAAGTGGAGCCATACTTCGAGTAAGTGTGCTTTTGCAAATATATTTATTGTGTGTCAAACATTTGCTAATATATATGGCATTTGTTAATAGGATTTTTCAAACTTCAATGTATGGACTACCACCAAATGAGTTTGATCGTTTGTGCGACGAAGAATTTGCAGCATGGTACAAAACATATGTAAGTTGCCTGTGGATGAAAAGGCAAGTTATTAATATTTTATACATCACTAATTAAAAAATATATTATTGACTTTGCGTGTGTGACTTTAGGTTCACAGTAATCATGATCAAGTTGAAGAGCAAGGATTACTATATCATCTGTCATGGGGTCCACAATCAAGGGTACGAACTTGGCCAGCATATTTCATAAACGGGTATAATTTTCACACTCGAGAATATGGAATGGGAAAAGCCACAATGAATAGTGGTGTGTGTGTTCGGTCATCTAATGGTGAGAGTGCAAAAGATGATTTTTATGGCTTATTGGATGAAATCATAGAGATAGAGTACCCTGGACCATTAATGCGGGTTGTGTTATTTAAGTGCATGTGGTTCGACCCCGCCAAAGGAATGAAGGTGCATACGAAGTTTAATTTGGTTGAAGTAAATCACAAGAAAAGGTATACGAAATATGAACCATTTGTCTTGGCACAACAAGCAATTCAAGTATATTATGCATCATATCCTAGTTTGAAACGTGACAAAGCTGATTGGTGGGCTGTATGTAAAACCAAAGCACGAAGAAAAATCGAGGAACACTGGAAGGATACAGCATATCAACAAGAGGAAGTTTGTAACACGGTTGAAACTGAGGAATATAACATTCCGACTTTACGAGATCCACGTGGAGCAGTGATAGATGTGGATCCAACTGAAATTCGCGAATCAAATGTAGAAGATGTTGAAGAATCTGATTTTGAGACAGAGGATGAAGATGATACTCATGAAGAAGATGAAGATGAAGACGAAGATGAAGATGAAGTTGAAGATGAAGATGATGACGAAGATTAGGATTTTTTAGACTTTTCACTAATTATGTGTAATTATTATTATTATTGCGACGTATCTTATTGTTGTTGTATGTTATTGTTGTTGTCCTTATTACTATTATTATTGTTGTTGTTGTTGTTGTTGTTGTTGTTGTTGTTGTTGTTGTTGTTGTTGATCATTATTATTATTGTCATTATTATTAATGTAATAGGTCATCGGACATTAGCGACGAAAACATTTCGCCGCAAAAATTATTCGTGGCAAAATTCGTCGCTAAATCCGTGGCGAAGTTGAATTTTCATATCTATTTTGTTAATGTAGGAAAAATATGATGAGCTTGTAATGAGTACGGCTAGTGGTGGTGATGGTGGGGCTGCGTCTGAGCCAGCAGTTGACAATATAGCATTATGGGTGGAGGCATCGGGTGGGATGAAAAGAGGAAAATTATTTGGGATGGGATCCTTGTCAAGGGTATACACAGCAAAGGCTGCTGAAACTTCATCTTCCAATGCGGCGGTTGTTTCAAGGAGGACACGACTTGAGGGGCAAATGACCCAAGAATTGACCCAACTGAGACATTTACTTGTAGAGAGGGACGAAGAAATAAAAGTGGTCAAACAACAAATGTCACAGAGGGACGAAGAAATAAGAGTGGTCAAACAACAAATGTCACAGAAGGATAAAGAAATCAAAGGGGTCAACGAGCGATATAAATCGCTAGAGTCTCAAACGCAGTTGATCTTGCGACACCTCAACCTAAATCAAGATCAGGTTCCTCCTGTACCTCCCACTAATCAAATAGGTGATGGGCACAATGATGAGCGGCACAATGATGATGAGATTACTGCTGATGATGATGATGATTTTGTTAGACGTCTTATTGGTTGAGGAAGCCATATCGTGCTATCGAGTAAGTTTATATGAAAGTTTTCATTCATCAGCTCCCACGTTTTTTTTATTTAACCGTATCTGATCTTTTTTGGCTTCTCTGTGAAGCACTGTCTGACTTTACAACCTAACCATCCTCAAGCATTGACAAATCTGAGAAATATTTATATGGAATGGTAATTCTATCACATTGATCATTTCTTGACTTGCTACTTGTTTATTATCAATGTACTACTACTAGTTGGAACTTGCCCTCATTAAGAAGTTAATCTTGTAGGAACATGTTAAATGTTGCTGCCTCCTTTTTTGATGTGGAAGGTATACTGAGGAGACAGGTTAAGGTAATTTATCTTTTATGATATGTAAATATATCTATGTTGAGTTTTGTAAAGAATACATGCAACTGGTTTATAATTGTGCCCATCTACTGCTGTCAGATGTCAGTGATTCCGATTGTACAGCCTTTTCACGTGATAGACAGAAGATTTGGTTGTCTGCTTTGCAGCTGAAGGGATTTGAGTTTATTAAGGCGTTACACCTTGATCCTGTGACATTCGATATGGACCGCGACCTTCTCACTCCTACATATAAGAAGAAGAGGCCCCAATTGCTCAAATACTATCAGGTAGCTCTTAAAAGCTAGGACAAAGGTTTTATTAGTCTATTATTTTAATACATTTCTCAATCACTCACGTATGACATGAAGTTAGTAGAATCAGGTCATGATGTGCTAAATGCTGTTTCTCTTAGATTTGTCTGAGATGTGTTTCTCTTTAAGATTGAATGCTTGATTAGGACAGTCGTGTATATTGGAGTAAAACGTCTGTATGAGTTCTCACATGTGCAGTTACCAGTCAGCTGTTTGAGAAACATTATGCTTTATATCATGAATTCTTCTAAGAATCTCTTTTCCAAAGAATACTAAATAAAACTTCCTTGCAGGGTGTCATTGATAACATGTACAAGAGTGCAAACAAGCCAAGTGCCTAAAGCGTGTCCTCGTCTGCATTTGTGGCTGTTTAGCATGTGCAATAGTGCAAATAAGCCGAGTGACTGAAGTGTCGGTTGTTTGCCTCCATGGATGTTTCCAGCATTCATTTCCGAGACTGTACATATGTTTATTTAAACAGCTGATGTGTTTCCAGATAGATCGTTTGCTCATCTGCTTTCTATAGAGTAGTGCATGAATCAAACAATTTAGTTATATTGTTGCAAAGCAATGAGAAACAGGGTCGGAACAGAGGTTAACACAATTTCTTGCAGAAGAAACAAGTAATGTTGCAAAGATTACAACATCATTGACAACACAATACAACACAAAGCAGACAACCAAATCTTTTGTCACGCACATTTGGCGACGAAAAACATTTCGTTGCTATTTACGTCGCAAAATTAGCGATAAAATTGCCAACGAAATTATTCGTTGCTAATTGGCGACAACATTTTCAACGACACAATTCGTGGCACATTAGCGACGAATTTTAAAATGTCGTCGCTAAATTTTGGGGCACCGACTTGGCAACGAAAGTATTTCGTTGCTATTTTCGTGGCAAATGATTAAATTAGCGACGGAATTGGCCGCGAAATAATGTCGTCGTAAATTAGCGACGAATTTGCCACGAAATAACCCGTCGCAAATTAGCGACGAATTTTGCCGCGAAATAACCCGTCGCAAATTAGCGACGAATTTTGCCGCGAAATAATCCGTCGCACATTAGCGACGAATTTTGCCGCCAATTCATCCGTCGCAATTAGCGACGAATATTGCAGCAGATATATTTCGTCGCAATTTAGCGACGAAAGTTTATTTTTTTCGTCGCTAAATTTTGCGATGCCGATTTCGCGACGACATTGTTTTCGTCGCAAATTTCGTGGCAAACTTAATTTAGCGACGAATTTTGCCAAAATTTTCGTGGCAAATTCCGTGGCTAAATCCCTGTTTTTTTGTAGTGGCTATTCTCAGAAATTGAATACAAGACAGGCCGGACGATATAGGCACTAAGAGAAGAGATTTCCTGAGAATCTAAAATTCTAAATCTAGTTCACTCGCGGACTCTTTAAGCATCCATTGCTAAATGCTTTTGGAGAGTGTCAAGGATCACAATTTCGAGGACCAATTTAAAGGTAACAAAGTCATGTTTAATTTTTACCTCGATTGGCAATTTATCTACTGCTTTGATTAGTGGACTATCTTGATATTGCTCGTTTGTTTATTTTAATTGTTTGTGCACCTCTACATGATCACATTTCACAAGTTAGTGAATTTATGGATAATAACACGGATGAAGATCGCATGCCCTTTCACATTGGAGCTTGTGAGCTATGAGTCATCAAATACTAAGTTAAAACTAGACATAAATTTAATACATGCTATATAGAATTAACCATGAGTTAAGTGATACTATGATGCAATAGAAAACTAGATGCAACCTAAATACAATGCTTCTGACCAAAAAAAAAAAACACAATGCTATTTTTTTTCCTTAAACAATAAAAACAGAATTAAACCTAACTACAACTAATTACCGAAATGAATATAATACCCTAGATTAGTTTAACACCAGAACTAATTAATTGAATGCCCCGGGATTTAATTAATTTCCGAAAATGATTAACTAAATAAATCTAAAATGCTAAATTACCTATCAAGTGTGAATACTCATTCTGTAGTGAAAGGGTCTCCTACTACATCTCTACATCTTTCAAGTTCAATTTAATCAAATTTAACTATCAAAATAAAATAAGAAACTACTATATGCTGCAAATTCAATTAATGCAGTATGTTAAACTATATAAATTAAACATGCAATCTTTCAAGTTCATTACATGCGATATGAATAACATGTATGAATAAAATAGTAAAGATCCGATTTTTGTCTTAAAGATCCAATCTTTGTGCATGATAATGCCAGATTCATTGTAAACATGTGAGAGAGGATTAAACCAACGTGATTAAACCAAGCTTCATGCAATTTTCTTAAAGTAAACTCACGCATAAATGTAACTGAATATACTAATATTACGTGCTAGGAATATATTCTAAATAAATCACCTCCTGGAATAAACTATCAAATAAAATATAATTAATGCAAACTGAATGCAATATTAAAGAAATGAATCCACATATAAATTATGAATATGCAAATTACAAAATTCACTTCTTACATATATGTTTGTGATTTTTTTATGAAGATGCAATCTAACGTTACTAACATGCAAGATGTGATTTCTATGATTTCTTTTTGTAATATGCGATTTATGAATATAAAAAATGCAAGTGTAGAAGTTAAGGCTCCCTTTGTTTCGTGGAAAATGAATGATTCGAAAAATATTTTTCTAAAAATAAATTTCTTTTATCGCTTACAAAAATAAAGGGAAAATTTCAAAAAAGGGCCCCGAGTGCTCTCATTTTTTCAAATAAGAGCATGAAGTGAACTTTGTTTCAAATAAGAGCCTGAAGTGTCATCATTGTCTCAAAGAAAGGCCTGAAGTGGTTATGATTATTTCAAATAAGGGTCTGACCTCGCCGGTCGGCCCGCCAAATTTTCCGGCCAATTAAGGGCATTTTTTTCAAAATGTAAATTTAATCTAATTTTTTGTTAAATTAAATTTAAAAACAAAACAAAACAAAAAGTCAAAAAAAAAAAAGGAAAAACACTGGCCGCCGTCCCCACCTATGGGGCGGCAGCTACGGCTGTCTGGGTCGCCGGCAACCCTGCCGACCATAGGTGCGGGCCTGCTGGCCTCGCCTGAGCCGGGAGAGGGCCGCGACCCTTGCCCAGGTCCGGCCCAGGGCTGCGGCCCTCGGCGTCGGCCTGGACCGGGGTGGGTCAGAGGGCGCCATCTACCCCGGTCCCGGTCGACGTCTAGGGCCGCGGCCCTCTCCCAGCTCAGGCAAGGGCCAGCAGGCCCTCGCCGAGGCGCCGATGACCCCGACGGCCATAGCCGCCGCCCCACCACCGGTGGGGCAGTGACCACAAGCGGGAGGTCAGTCCTCCCGCCTGTGTTTCTTTATTTTTTTTTTACTTTTTTTTTTTCAAAATCTCTTAAAAAATAGAAAAATAAAAAATAAAATAAAATAGTTAATTACCAAAATGTCACTAACTAAAGTGACTCAGGCCCTTTTTTGAGACTAATCTAGTCATTTCAGACCCTTATTTGAAACAATGTGCACTTCAGGCCCTTTGACACAACGAAGGCACTTCAGACCCTTCTTTGACACAACGAGGGAATTTCAGGCCCTTCTTTAAAACAAGGTCTACTTCAGGCCCTTATTTAATAAAATGAGAGCATTTGGGGCCCTTATTTGAAATTTTCCCAAAATAAATGAACGAAATTTCTTTTCATCATTCACGAAAATGGTTTGATATAAATTGTTGTTGATAATGAAAATGTTTTTCATTGGCTAATTATTTCAAGCGATATAAACGATTATTTTTGGAAAAATATTTTCCGAATAATTTATTTTCTTCAAAACAAACGGAGCCTAAATATATATTCGATCTAAATGTCCTAAATTGTGCCATAAAAACACTTTTCACAGTATATTCTGATTATTCTAATGTGACAAATCAATCTAACACTCAAACCTAACAAGTATATGGTATGATATGCATATTACTATATGGAACTAGAAGTAGAACATTTCTTGGGTTTAATACTTTCCTAACTTGGAACATCACATGCATTGCACATTTTTTGGCCAAGTAGAAAAAGAGAGAGAGGAATAAGTGGGCCGAGTCTTGAAAGTTCAAATGAGTTCAGCACCCTCATCTCTTCTAAATCTAAGCCCATTTCGCATGTTAAATCAAATTGATTTTTTTTTTTTTATGCGGCGACATTATTATAAAAACAATTTCCATAATGCCTAAATGCAATGCAATGCAAAATTAGGCAAAAATGTTCATAATGCGAATGCAACATTGATATTTTTAGTTTATGGGTCAAGTTTGATCCTTAATTTTATTGCAAAATGAATGACAAGAGTAAGAGCCACTAGTTAGATGTCAACGGGGACTCTTGTATTTGAAATCGTTGGAGAATTCATGATTTGATGATTCGTCAGCGGTCTTTCCATGGAGTGGATTTTATCTACAGGTACAGATGTTTTAGACGTTAGAAATATATTTTTAAACTATAAGAAAGAAAAAAAAAACATGTTCTTTTCTGATGATCTTGTTAGGATTGGCTGCAATGGGAGAATTTGTTTTCCCATGATAAACCCTTTTCCCCTTTCCCTAATCTGTAGCATGCTTTACCAATCAATCTTCTGACACTTGAGATTGCACAATGTTGCTTCTATTAAGAACAACTGAAATTGACACATGTGGTAAGCATTTTCAAGTGTGGGCAAGGGTTGAGATCCAAGGGAAGTGTTTCGAAATGAATCCAACCGCAATATATCCAGTTCGAAGGCTTGAGAGTCGAATCCGATTCGATTCCAGTTCAGAACAATTTCATGCTAATTTGTAGTGTCTTAAGCAGTCATGTACACGGCAAGGCAGGTTTTGGCCGACGATGCGAAGCTCTCTTATAAGGTGGCGAATTGCATGAAGATTATCACATTAACAACTTCGTATTCCTGCACTAAATTGACCAAATGTCAGTTTTCCCAGTCTAACATTTTCGATAAAAAATTTCGCAGTTCAATGGGAGAAGTATGAAATCTCTTACGTAAGGAAAAGGAACATTTTCAACTGAGATACTCAGAGCAAAACGGTTAAAGGATCAGTGTAGAAGAAACCGCAGTACAGAGAAACAGGTCTGTGCAGGTTAACTGTGAAAAATCCGGATCACATATCGCTGATTTCGTGCATTATAGTGATACCAGAGCGTTGACTTTGTACCGAATGAATGGCTACTTCCAAACAAATTGATACCAGCATCTCACAGCTCAGTAGAAAAGGCGACGCCGTAGGCCAAGACAAGACCAGTGCAAAGCAGAAGAAAACTGTATCTAAAGCTCAACAGATCACCGGTAGAAGTCACCTTTTTTTTCAAGAATAAGGTGACTAACATCAAGTCAGCTTCGACTTCGAGGCTAAGTAATGGTTAACACATGCCTAATCATGATTATCCTGGTTAGACTGCACGTCATACACAATGCTCAGGACTGTAAGTACCCTTCATGCAGACAGTCAAAGATCAAATTTCAACTTGAATAGTCATCTTTTTCCTTTACCATTGTGACAGAAGGGGGTAATGTAACCGTTAGGACTATAAGTCACAGCTGTCCTGTTGTAAGCAACGTAAGCCTTAGAAGGGATAACACGCCTCCTTTTTTCTTTCACTACAGATGGCCATGTGGTGAAATGGCACGACATACGGCAGTCCAAGACAGGACCCAAGATTGAATTTCAAGTTGCGCAAAATTGGTTGACCGGCCACACTTGACTTGGAATGGGGTATAGAATGCAAAAGATACAAAAAAAAATTAATGTACTCAAGAACCAAAGCAGAATTGTGGGTCAAATAACATAACCCTCATCTGTAGGACAAAGACAAACAACCTTTTCTTCTGACGAACTGTAGAAAAGCAACCGGCTTGAACCTTAAGGCACCAGAATCTTTGATTGTATTGGCAATATGTCAGCAGATATACACCAGAAAACATGAAGAATTCCAGTGAACCACATATTTCCAAGTTCCAACACGATATAGTTACATGTTTGATTGCGAGAACTTACCATCCAACTATAACTAAACTATCCAACTCTAACCATCAGCAGGAGCAGATCCTCTCCAACGTGTTTGATCAGAGGCACCAGCAAACCAAGCAACCCTCATGAGCTGTACACCAAGTATAAGCACCCACCAACACACCAGACCCCTAAGCGTATGCAACATCCACCCAGGAGCATTCATTTCAGTCCCCAGCTTCAAACCCCTCATCAGCTGTAATACCCGGTAAGCCTCATAAACAACCGGAGTCACCAGCCAAACTGGAGATTGCCAATGCCACGTCAACATCTCAGTCAGAATTTGCACAAACAAAAGCAACATGTACGGGCCCAACAGTACTGTGAATGAGATGAGTGGCAGTTGAGGTTGCAAGAAGCCCTTTTGACATCCAAAGAGTATCATCGAGGGAACAACAACTCCCATTATAGCAGCAATCACATTCCAGAATTGATAGCTAAAAGGAACCTTGCTGTAGCGCTCCTGCACCAATTTCATTGGCTGGGCACAAGAATCGGCCATTAGGAAAAATAGTGTAGCACCCAGGTTAAAGATGCAATCCAGCCCAACCAACGAAAGCAAGCTGGCGATGTTAGGGCCTTGGAAGACTGAAGATATCGGCAGCCATAACGTTGGCATCATGCCTGTCACAAGGAGGACAGAAGGACCCAGAAGCCACAATGGCCATCTTAAAAGCATAGTCTTTAATAAAGTTTGATTATTCGTGCTAGAAAACTCCTCCATCGTTTTCACTTCGAGTGACTCAGACGCGCTCTCGGAGCTCAAGTTTTCGAATAAGTCGGTGGTTTTGGTAAAGAGCTTATCTCCATCCTCTCTTGGTGAATAAGTAGTTGGCGAAGGTTCCCATTGAGACGTCTTTTGACAGCAGATAACGGGACATTTACCTGGAAGGCGGAAGCTACAAACATGGAGAAGACATGATGGTTTCAAGCTCAAACATTTCCATCTCTGAGAATGGATTCTGGCCGCAGCAGTAGACACAGCAGATGGACTGTGAGCTAAAATCGCTGCTCCTTGATTCATAGTTTTGAATCTCAGTTGGATCTTCACAGTTTTGCTCGCAGCTCTCCCGTTTGATCTCTAAGGCCTAATATTGAGAAGTCACAGTGTGAACACGAAGTGGATTACAGATCTACAAATACACAGGCACAAGACTGGCAATCATCAGAGTTGCAAAAATCCTCGAATGCTAAAACATATGAATATAATACAAGCTGAAAACAAACAATTGCCAGTTCTGATTTACAGTTCAGATAAGCATCTGAATAACACTAGCAAATATCTCATTGATCACCGATGGAGACAGGGTAAGGCCATCTTAAAACATAGGAAGCAAAACGATCTTCAAGGTACTAAATGCCATTAAATCGTGTTTCAATCATTTGTTTCTTCTTGTATGAACTATTCAGTAAGTTCACCTACGCCCCTCGGAAAAACTAGCGATGCAGACAACAAATCCCTTATCTGACCATAAAACCCAGTGTCATCGCCTCGGCAGTAACTCTGTCTCAGACTCAGACCCAACAGAACAGGATTATCTCATTTGCTGTGGATTGACTAGCCAGAGCTTGAACTAATCATCAAACTGAAATGGAAAAAGAGCACCCACCTTCAAGAAGACGAAAAAGAACTCCAAGTTTCAAGTCGCTAGCAGATAATCATACCCAAAAAAAAAAAAAAATACAAACAGAACCTAATTGACGAACAGCGAAGAGTACTCTCACATCGATCCTCGACATTGAAGCAGAGTGCAAAGAAAAGCAGAGGAAAAAAAGGGTTTACGAGTTGGAGGCCATAAGATTCAATTCGGACTCACCTCGCTCTGGATAGCTGCGACTCTTGGAGTTGGAACAGAGGCTGGAGCTGCTCCCCGTCAGACTTCAGCAACTGCTCTGTTCTGTAGTCTCTGTACTTGGGCTTCTTGTCCGTTTATATAGTAGCCTTCCTTAATTCTCCAATTATGGTGAGAAAAATAATTATAAAATCGTCCCTCAAGTTTGTTTCCGACTACAGTTTTGTCCACCAATCACTTTCCAATTGCATCCCTTACTTTGAAGACGTTGGATTTGTCGATTGAGTTTTGTTATTAGGATTCGGATTGGGCCGAATTGCCGCTTTTCTTTTCATAAAGGCCCCTACCATCTTCTAATCCCAGCTTGGAGGAAGAGTAATTTGGTCTTTTAAGCTAGCCTAGTATGCGAATTCGGAATTTTGGAACTTGGAATTCGAATTCTACCACCGGGCACTATGTATAGTTATGAAAAATAAATAAATCTCAGTTTGGAAATCTGGGACAAGCTCCCGAATACTTGGAATTGCGTATATGTATTAAGAAGAATAAAAATGACATTTTCAATTCCCTTTTCTTCCCTAAGACGTCTTGAATCGGGGCTCCAGATTTACGTGAATATTTAGCTTTTACTAATCGATATGAATCGGATTTAAGCTCGAGCATCAAGAATGCCGGGTCAAACTAAGCTCCAAGTGAAGGTTGAGAGATCACATGTAAACCATGACACGCGTTCATTTCTAATTTTTCGGGTCAAGTTTAGAGGTAATAAACGAAATTAACCGATGGATTCGATCATAGCACGACTTAATTATGGCTTATTGCATCCATTAGGTTGTGGCAAAGATCCGGATCATACAAGCCAGTGTCTCTCTGATCTCTACTTATAAAAGCCTGTAGCTTACTCGTCGCGGAAGGTACGCATCTCGAGAGACACGTAAGAACGCGTCGCGATGTCGCTGATTACTAATAGCATCATATGCTGTGGTAATGACTAATGACAAAGTATCCCAGCCATCAAGAAATCTGTATAGGAGAATTAAGCTGCAAGAATCGGGCGAGATCGGAGTCCGGCAGGTTGAGAGGGGGCAGAGAGAATTGACTGATCGTCGAGCTCCGTTTCCTCATCTCCTGCATCGTCCTCAGTGCGACCACGGTGTTCCGGAAGATCCCGTCTCCGGCCACAGAGTCGGAGACTCCCGCCTCCCTGTCGGGTCTCGCCTTCTCGCGCTCCTTCATGGGGAAAACCACATCGATTGTGCTCTCGCATTCCTTGATCAGCTTCGACACGAGGTCGGTCGTGAAGAAGGGTTGCTCCAGGACCTTCTGTATGAAGGGCAGGCGCAGCAGCCCGCCGGTCCGCTTGTCGTACTTCTTCAGTATCTTCGCTAGCCCTGCGGAAAGGTAACTCGAGTGGATTTATGATCGGTATAGCGCGATGTGCTTCTAATTCGCGACGAAAAGGGCGGTGTCGAATTTGAGTACCGACCTATGTAGTTGACGTTGCTGTAGTTCATTAGCAGCACCATCTCACCGTGGAAGTCGACGATGTCCTTCCTGATTTTGGTCATCTCCTCCTTGTAAAGCTTCTCCGAAGGTTGACTTCCTTTCTCACCCCAAGTGCTAACCACTCTCTGGATCCTCTGCTGAAGCTCCTGCAAATTCAATCACATTGAGATGATTAGTATAGAGAAAGATCGGACAGATATTCGTAACATGAAGCGGGAGATCTTAGTTTCGTCAAACCTTCGACAACAGAGACATTCGTCATCTTCTTGATGTGGTAGTATGTGTTTCTGATGGGCGTTTTCACCAAGTGCTATTAGTATAATCGAGAATGTGAACGTGATACTCTCTTTAGGGAGGGCTTTGAATTGGTTTTGAAACGGAGAAAACTCTCTCATTGCGTTCATAGAAGTTTTAATTTCTTAGTTTCTCGACATGTTTATGAGTACATTGGGCCCCACACGACAGCCCTTTATAGTCAAGGAGTCAACTCAATCGATCTTATTGATGTAGTGAATCTCATATACGATTTAGCTGTATCTGTGTCAAGTTAGACTTATTCATCTGTACTGTTAAATTAGAACCATACGACAGACCTTTACGGTCAACGAGTCAACTCGATCGACAATATTGATTTTGTGGATCCCACATACGATTTAGCCGTCAAGTTGGACTTATTTATCTCTATCGTCTAGTTAGACCGACCAGACACAGATATTCTGAGATTTGTAAACCTCACATGCATGCAATCGAAAATCGTAGCATCTAAAACACGATTAAATCCAAATGGGAAATCAATTTCCGAACATGTATAAATTCTCGTGACCAATTAGCTCGTACCTACTTTATACGTGGGACCCATCAACGATCTGCGTATATGTCGTGGGGTCCACCTATTCATATCATGACGTGGCATCGCACTTTCGACAGCAAAGATGGACCGCCTAAAAACAGCCTAATATAATAGAATTGGCTCACCTAATTTCCTTCCCCTATATATGTTCACCCACCCACCCCAAAAACCATTTGCCACTGCTTCTTTCACCAAGTCAAAATGCAACCAAATAGAACCTAGTCACCGAGTTTTCCGACGGGTCAACTCATAGCCGACTCACTTAACTCGTGTCCCCCAAAAAAACAAAGATTTTTTTTTTCCGCAATTGGGTACACTATGCACAAATCACCCGTGCAGCATAAACTATGGAAAAAGTCAGGAGAGCAGAAAAGGAGGAAACTCACCCTGTGCCGGATGATGAAATCCTCCTCCTTCTCGACGAAGAAGGAGTTGAACTTCTCAATCTCGCCGTGCAGCAAGTACATGAACTCGGCCTCGGCCTTGCCGAAAGCGCCGCGGCCCCCCACCGGCCCGCCCGGGGCCGTGGAGATGAGCCTCACCAGCTGCTTCAGCTCCTTGTAGGACAGGAACTTGTCGCACCATCCGGGCAATGTCTCTTGGATCTGCTGCTTCAACCACTTGCCAAATTTCATGGATACCCAACCGAAACAGAGCTGTGTCAACCAAGCTCAGATCAAGGAAAAAGAGTGAAAGCTTCTCGGGTACGTGCGAATGTTAGAGAGAGAGAGAGACAGAGAGAGAGAGAGAGAGAGGAGATGAGATTTATATAATGAAGGTGAGGGCTTAGTAGAATATTTAGAGGGCATATGCTTGGCGTGATGAAGTGGCGAGTAGAAAAGGCATAAATATGAGTCGTTGAAGTCAGAGAATTCCTGAGCATATTCGGTTACTGGAGAGTCGCACTTTAAGACTCAAGCAGGGGACCCCAGAAAACGAACGACTTTTCTTGGGGCCTCATATAATAATATTCTCCCAAACCAGCGGCCGAATGCGCCCGGGTCACGGCGCCCGTGGCCAGACCTGTCAGACGGGTGGATCGGGTTGAATATGATCCGGCTCAAATCGACTCATTTTATCAGTTTCCATGTAATTCATATTGCTAAAACACTTCCATATTTAACCTAATCTACGAGGGCGAAAGTGCTAAACAAGCGAGCATAGACGGAATGGCGGCAAAAAAGAACGAAGAGAGAGTGTTAGAGTTGGGCTGATCTAAATAAGTTGTGAACTCATTTAATACTCATATTACGTCGTGCTTTATCATTCTAAACTCATTAATAAAAATTTACTAGCTATAATTAACCCGTACAACAATCCAATCTGTTTTGACAGGTTTAGTTGTGACTCAACCGTGTCGGGAGTGGGGAGGTGCCTGTGACGGGTGGGTGAGGACAGAGCCCACGGCATGATTCGTTGGAATCTGCTGAGAATATACCATTGAGGATTTGGAGATAGTTTATCGGGTAATTGATAAAAAAAGTTGGTGACTGAAGAAAGGAAAAACCCAAATCCGGGAACATTATTTTTTAGGTTCCTCGGAACTGTTCCAGGAAAGCAACCAACCGTCGGGTCATTGGCTCATAAGCGGGGACCGCCCCGGATTTGGGACATGGGAAGCTTCCTAATGTCCAAACGGAAGCAGCAGAGCATACGGAAAAACAAACATAAAATGTCCAGGCGCTTCTTCCCCGGCATTGCAGGAGTTTTGTTTTTAGATTTTTAATATATGATAGAAGAACATGTCTTGTTTGCTAAGGAAATATGTCCTCTCGTGCTGTGCGCTCTTATTAGGTTACGTGGACGTTTGCGCGCTAAGATTCGACATCCGCCCCCGTTACCCAATGATAAGTCCTAAGCTCTTCGTGACGCTCGATAATTTATCTGAGCCCTCTTATGAAAACATAAGTAGTTCTTTTCCATGTTGTATCGGATGCGACGACGGATATGATATGGGTGCGGACAAAAGTGAATTCAAAAGATTTACTCGCGAATAGATCGATAAGAAAAAGTTAAGACAAACTAATCTGGTGAAGGGAGCTAAGGTTTCTCAGCAATTTAACTAAAGGTTTGGCCGATGCTCGTTTGTCAGACTGTTTTTGTTTTTTTTTTTGGCTTTAGTTTCATATAAGGAACTGACTTGATAAGAGAATTTTAATCGTGTGATAATAAAAAAAAAAAGGTTTCGGCGCCTCCAGCATATTCAATCTAAACCGAGGATAAACTTTGTCCCCAAGCAGCTATTCTCGTCATATTCTCTTACAAATGCTTATTGTACAAAAAACAAATTAAAGAATGTCTTAGGCATATACACACGAATGACGTCATATTGCCGACCAAACCTTCTCTACTCGCCCCTTCTAGCTAAATGCCATGGTCAGAAAACAAACCTCAAATTTCCTTTTTGGGTGACATTGCACATTGAACCCATCAATTGTTGTTGTGGTTTGTGTTCTTCTTGTGGTCGTCTATTGAAAGTGGGCATCACAAGATGACACGATCTAACAATGTGAACACACTGAAAAAAAAAAAAATATTAATGAGAGACTTTAGAATCCGATATCGAAGCGATTATCTCGAAAGAAATAACTTGAACATGATTTTTCGAGCTGCGTTATAAAACTAGAAAAGAAAATCTGGCTTTTCGCAGTACTAGTACAGTGTTCACATGATTTCACAGGAGGAAAAGAATGTGATCCTTGTGATGGCATCTAATGTATGGTGATAGCTCTTATTAATTTTTTAAAATATTAAACCATACTTTCATCTAACGCCTTAAGCTTTTAGAACAGTTGGCAGTGATCCAACAAATTCTCACACGGTATCAAAGCAGAAGGTGAGTTCAAATCCTTCAAGAGTCCATTTGTCTTCCCAATTAAATATGTACATGTTTAGTACTAGACAAAAAGACCAGACTAAGTGTGGGGAGGAGTAATAGAATATCTAAATAAACAGTTGGCAGTGGTGATTTGAAAGAGTCGACACATATAACTATTGGAAAATGTGATCAAAAGTATAATAAGTTTTGCACAACGCTCACTTTGATGGCATAGCTTTTCAATCGATCATTTGAATGTTATAATTTTTCAACAAAAAAAGAAAGTTTACCTAAGTGACATCGACGAATTCCCTTGTCAGAAAATTTTGCGTGGCATTAAAAGTTATGAGACTGAGTGAATTTTTTCTAAAAGCGATCACACTCAAGTGATCGATTGAAAAATTATGGCACCCAAGAGAGTGCCATATAAAAGTTGTGGCACTTCTGATATTCTTGTCCCTATAATAATCATACAATCACATAAATCTCTTAAAAATTTTAGAATCTAATATTATTTTGAATTATGAACTATACAAATTTATTTATCGGAATAAGAAAACTTTCACTTTGTCGTGCTTCTATTAATTTTCTTTTTCAGTTATATACAATGCCTCTTTTTTGCTAGTTATATATCTATATCTTGTGTAGATCATAAACTGGGAAAATCATCAAAAAGTTCCAAACATATTGTACGAATTCTAATTCAGTCACAAACATTTCAATTTGACTACTTTAGTAATAAACCTTTTGACAATTTGCTAATTCAGTCCTTCCGGTCAATTTTGGACGAAAATCGCTGACGTGGGCATCGACCATCCTGCGTGGCAAGCCCGGCACTGACGTGAACAATTTTTATAAAATATTTTGAATATTTGTTAATTTTTATTATTTATTTTCTTTTTTACTTTTGTTGTCATTGTGGAGGCAAAAACCTGCAGGCCCTCGCTGGTCGCTAGCGAGGCAGACAGTGGCCTCGTCCGTAACGATGGCCTCGTCCAAATTTAGGTGAGGGCCACGACACCCACGGCTGACAAGGTCGCGATGGCCTCGCCTAGGGCCTTTGTGTCGCGACCTTCTCATCGGCAAACTACCAAAGGGAAAGGTAATGAATTGCTAAGTAAACACTTAGCGCAAATTCTCACAAGCCCATACCAATCACAACTTTAAGGTTTTGATTTATTACTTAGATATGCAAATTGACTTATTTCGGAGTCCCCACTAATCTATTATCTAATCTATTATGGGTCAATTAGAAACTCAGGTTAGATGTGGGAATGTGGACTTGATAACGCTAGATTAATCTAACGCCTTTTTCGGTATCTTTTTTCTTATTTTAAGAATATTATTACAATCGGTCTTTGTCAATTTTCATCTTAAGCTACTAACATGCAACCGATGATCATGCCAGTGCACAAACAAGAAATGTAACACTCAATAATTAAAAGCATAAAAAAAAATTACTTGAAGAGATATAAAAACCTTGGTGCGCTAAGCAAAAGTAGAGCTTCGTGATGTCCAACACATCAAGTGTTCTGCAAAATGTTAACTAAAGACCAAACAACGTATGTATGACCTAAACATGGTTTCTAAATGCAAGTATGTAATGCGAATTAATTCTTTTGGGTTTTTCTTTCTTTAGAATGGAAATCTTATTAAGTTGAGAAAAAAGTATGTGATGCAAGTATGTAATACTAATTAAAAAAAAGCCGTAGGAAATCTTATGTTAGTTGAGAAAGTGGATGTTCTTAGGGATTTGAGAAGCTGACAGTGTAATAGTATAACGGTGCAATTTCAACCACAAGTGTTATGAATGGCAAAAAATATATAGCAATCTTGGTGGGACCCATTTCTGATCTTATGCCTAACATTCCAACGTTATACTGTCACACTGTAATGCTAGCAAGACCCATGTTCTTATTTGGACATCTTTTTTAGGCCACTGGATTTATGTTTTTAATTTCCTGACTAGACGGAGGAGCTCTTCTTATTACCAGGTTATGAGTGTTGACACCTAATTTTGTCGGTCTTGAGAGGTTTCATTTATTTTTGTTTCTTTTTTAAAAAAGAAAAGGCCAAAATAGGTAAAAATGCATTTTCCTTTATTATTGCAAATTTAGAAAATAAAAAAGAAAAAAGAAAAAAGGAATTGGATCGGACCGGGTCGACCCGGACCCCGCGGGCTGACCTGGCCCGCGTGTTTTCTCTCTCTCGCGAAGCTGGCCTTGGCGAGAGGCCCACTTCCCCTTTTCTTCTTTTCCGCTTGTTGGGCCTGGGCGAGCCGGCCCACTCCCCTTCTTCCTTGCCCCCTGCGAGTGGCCCAGCCCCTCTCCCCCCTCTCCTTCTTCCCTCCCTCCGCGCGCCAAGCAAGGAAGCAGAGCCGGCCGGCCAACTGTGATCACTTCTCAGCCGTACGTTCCATTCCGCTGCTAGGGGGACTTCTGGCAGATATTTTGGGAGCCTATAAAATGCGAACTGGAGGAGAGAGAGAGGGAACGATCGTTTCCTTAAGAGATAAGAGAGGACCGAGAGTGAGGGGAGCAAACCGAGTGAAATTGTGAGAGCCGAGGGAGGAATTGGTCGCGTAATCGTAGGGAAAGTGCTCCAGCTGTCGTCCGTCGTTGATCTGTAGCCACTCGCCATCGATCGGCCCCCTGAACTGGTTGGTTTTTCCCCTCGGACTAGCCAACCATGTTTTGACCGAGCGGCTCGCCGGGTCGAGACTTCTAGTTTCTCGGTCCGACGAGCTTTGGTCTAGTTTATGTTGTAGTCTGACTGCTGTGGATCCCTCTTGTGAGTTGGTCGTGGTCTGGAATGGTTTGGTTTACCTCGGTTGAGCTTTTGTTCACCGTTTTGTCTCCGCACGTTACCTGCTAGATGAAATGTTCGCCGTTGCCACCACGGCCTTTTGGTCCAAGTTCTGGTTCGTTTTGAGTTTGGTTGGTTTGTAGAGCTGCTTGCATTGTTGTCTTATTGTATGTTATGCTGTTTTGTGGCTGTGTTTTGGGCGATCGGCCCCCGGCGAGCTTGGACAGAGCAGGCGAAGGCTTTCGAGGCCTTGGCAGAGCCTCCGGCCGGTGATCGGTGTCCCCCTTAGGCGTTGTCATGGCTTGTTGAGGTTGGTGGAAGGTCTGGAAGGTCGGGTTAAAGGCCGACGAAGCTCCGGTGACCATTTTTTAGGTCCGGCGGGCCTTGCGCATTTGAACTGGGGGGCCGGTTGAACCGGTCCGACATGGTCTGCGCACGGCAACGCGCCGAACGGACCGGGTTCTCGGAGGAAAAACCGGACTAGACTGGGCGCACGGCGGTTTGGAGGATCCTAGCCCGGTTGGACTGGGTTTGTGAAGGGTTCAGGCCGGGTTCGCGGAGGATCGATCGGCGTCGTTTGGCTTCGCGGAAGAGGAAGGCCATGCACGTCGTCTGGAGTCAAGAGCCTGGTCGGTTTGGAACCGGGTCGGATCTGAAGCTGGGTCCACGAGCAAAGGACGCTGACGCGACGTTGTTTTGGCTCGCAGATGCGAGCAAGGGGAACGGCGATGTCCGGGCGCCCAGAGGCGTGGCGAACGGCGCCGTTTGGCTTCGCAGGCGTGGAGCTGATCAGACGTCGTTTGGCCAAGTGCAGTACGGCGTCGTTTTGGGTGAAACGTGGACAGCGTCATTCTGGCTCCGCGTGTGGACGCGGCAAACGGCGTGGTTTCCGTATTTTATGTAAAACAAATTTCGAAAATATTCTACAAAATTAAAAAAAAATTCCAGAAAATCCTAAGATCAAGAGGTTCTAGAATGGTTTGATCTCTTACTTGCGCATCAATTAATTTTGCATCCCAGATTTCCTTAATAAGAACTGAACTTCTACGCGGGGGGAAGCAGTAGGACGTAGGACTTAGGAGCAATAACTATCAATTTCTTAAGATAAGATAGAAAGGATTGCAGGACGGCATCTAAAATAATGAAAAGCAGTCTTTTACTTGGCTGTCGTGGTCGTGGCTAAATTTGCTTTCATGGGAATGGATTAAATAAAGACTTAGCACAGCTCCTCTTTCTCTTTTGATCTCACTAAAAAAAACTCTCTTTCCCTGAACCTGAAATAGAGAGTATAGAGTTATTTACAAAATAAATATAAGCAAGGGAAGAGTAAGCACTCAACTTTTACATCTAATAAAAAAGACGTATGGACCTACCTACCTACGAAAGGAAGTCAAGATTCAGTCTTTTTACTTCCTTTTTCTACTTGCATTTTACAGTGAAGTTGATCTCTTCATCACTCTCTTTCTCTCCACTGGCCCGGGAGATGTGTAAACAACTCAATATGGGATATTTATTTTTCCTTTAACAGGTGCCTACCCTAGCGCTTTCAACAAAAGTAAGTAAAGGAGGTGTAAAGGTATTCTTTCGCTTTCCCTGGCCCTTATATAGTGTTAAACCCTGCACTACTAGGACATGAAATTAACAATTTCATTTCTTTGCCTTCCCTGTCTCAATTCCACACTTCCCTTACCTAGCTTGAAGTTAAGTTACTTGCTTCACGGCAATCAGTTTCTTCTTGAAGACCCCTCTTTAACTATTAAGAAATCCCTTCCTTTCCTCTAAATGATATTCTTAGTTAGTCTTTATCCCTCTCTCAAGTGAGTGAAAGTGAGCCATTCATTCCATTGTCCCTGGGTCACGAAGAGTATAATAACAAGCAAGGAATTTACCTTACTCATGTGATTCTTGAGCAGGTCGGCTAAATCATGACAGCAAATCCTCATACTCGTCGATATCAACGTCCCTTCACAGGAATTCTTAAAAAAACAAAAAAGGCTATTACTGATTCAAGATAAGATAGCAGAGGGAATGCATTAGTTTGATTCTTTCTAGACCGGTGAGCGTGAAAGCCATGCTATCAAGAAAGAGAACCAGCCCCTCTTCGGTAGCGGGTCTTTATAACGGATTCATTCCAGAAGAAAAGTAAGATGGTAAAGGAGAAAAACTTAGAAGCTTGCTATCCGGCCCACAACACAAAGGTCTTCTAAGTTCGCTTATCTCTACGGCTACGGAAAGCTTTCTAAGGAAAGTAATTGGAGTCATCTTCCTTCGAGCCGAAAATGTAGTCTTCCTTACCTAGAACCCACGCCCGTGGAGATAACGATTAACAAAAGATTTTCTCGATACAAAGAAGAGCTCCACTCCTAAAATAGTTAGCCACTCAGTCCACAGATTCGGCTTAGTATTAAGTATTAACAGTTAAGACTATAAAGACTTGCGGATTGATTGCAGTTCTAAAGGTTGGAGTGTCAAGCATAGGTGTACCTTCCTCACCTCAGCAGTTTCAAGCTAGGGTAGTTCCCGCTAGGGCAGGCACGGGTAAGCACGCTGGCAAGGGAAAGAGAAAAATGGATAGTTAGAGGAAAAACATGATGAGACTTATTTATATAGTCGAAGGAAAGATCACTGAGAGGGATTCAATTCGTTTTGAGTTTGAATTCCCAGGCTTCTAGATCAGTGCCAGTAAAAGAGGGGTATCTAGTTGTAGTCCCCAATAGTGTGTAAATGGATAGAGCAGTGGGAGAGACATTTTGAGTTCTCGGTGGGACTTATGTTACATCCCAGACAGCTAATGCTACTTTCTAACCATCTAGAGATCTTATGGAAGTTAGAGTTGTTGTCGGTTGAATAGAGTCCAGCCAATACATGGGATAGGAACGGTGGTAGTTATAGTCTTTCTCTAAGCCTTTTTAAATTGCCCCCAGCCAATGTAGTTGCTCCTAGTCCGAATTTAGGAGTAGTTGCCAGTCATGCATTCCTAAGCGAGCCAATATGGTACGGTCCAAAGTAGGTTCCAGCCCTTGAAAATGAAGTTGGAGTCGATTTCTTTCTTTATGCCTTATGGCGGAAGGATAGATGTTTATGGACATGTGTGTAAGATTGGATCCCTCTTTTCCCATGGTTGGAGTGGAGGGCTTTCTCTTTACCTAGTACAGATTTCTTTTCTTACAACTAGTAGGAGCGCCCTGGATTTATTGAGTCTTTCCTAGTTTCATTCTCACCAATCTTCGTCCCTGCCCTTGAACTTGAAAGCTTTTAAGTCTCTTAGGCAAAACAGGTATGTCAGTCCCTCTTCTCCTTATGTATAGAGATCTAGAGTGCCCGTCTTTCCTCCTTCCATCTTATCTGTAGCATAAATATTTAAAGCATCTTATATATATAAGAAAAATTGAGCATTTGCCTCCTTATCTTCTCACCACTTTATCTTTTTGGCTTTGCTATTGAATGTTCATCCCTCTCCTCGGGAAAATTGGCATAACTTTCTCTTTCCCTCTATAATGAGATCGATAGTCCCGTTGGGAACAATCCTTCTTGTTAAGTAAAAATTTAAAAATGCCGTATATTGCTTGTTTAGCCTAATTAGTATTTTTTTAGGCGCCTGACCTATGTTCACTCCAGTCTAATTTTTGTACATCTGATCCTGTCTCGGGTTTGATATTTGGAATTGTAACTAAATATTGATTGCATTGTGTGTTTCCTACACAGTTAGTAATTAGCTGCTTTCAATACTTGCGTGTTTATTTATAGCACTGCATTTCATTAAATTGCTTGTTAATCGCTTTCATAGTATTATGATAGGATTAGACTAGAATTTGCACGAAAATGACAGAAAAATAGTATGCATAATCATCTAGCACTGGTTTGATACTTGTAGTCTCTGAATGATAATCAAAATGCATGATCACCTTAGGAAACAACCAATTGGTTTAGGTACCGAAAGGGCGCTGATTAGACAATTAGCGTAAATAAGTCCTCGAATCTAGATTCTCTAGTTACGCAGGAATCGAGATAACATTCACGTGTCTCGATTGGTTGCTAGCCGATCTCAATAGGCTAGTGGTGACTCCTAGTTACTATTTAGGTTGCTAATCATGAGAATGAAATCCAATGTCATGCGAGGTAGGGACTTGAGAGAGTCTGTGCCTTGATTGAGGCAATACCCCTAAACCTGCGGACCTCTCGTGCGGGGAAAAGCAGGTCGCAACCATGGAGAAGTGAAAAAAGAACAAAAGTACAATTGAAAAAAAAAAAAGTTGCGGCGCATCCAGCAAATTCAATCTAAACCGAGGATAAACTTTGTCCCAATGCAGCTATTCTCATCATATTCTCTAACAAGAACGGTCGACTCTATCAACCTAATTATGTTCTTTGTCATATTGTTATTGCCGACCAAATTTTCTCTGCTCGCCTCGTCTAGCTAAATGCCATGGTCAGAAAACAAACCCTAAATGGCCTTTCTGTGTGACATGGCACATCGAACCCATCAAATCTTTGTTGAGGTTTGTGTTGAAAGTGGGCATCACAAAATAACACTATCTAACAAGGCGAATATAAGAAAAAACATTATTGAGAGACATTAGAATTTCATATTGAAGCGATTATCTTGAAACGAATTACTGAAATATGATTCCGAGCTATTATATACCTAGAAAATAAAATCTCGCTTTCCGTAATACTAGATTAAGATGTTTGCATGATTTCGCGGTAGGAAAAGAATGTGAACCTTTTGATGGCTTCTAATGTACATTGATAGATTCTTCTAGCTTTTCTAGACGATGAGCATGTTAACCATGCATATCTCTATCTCTATTCTTTTTATTATGAAGCAGATACAACACAATTTTAAATCTCAAACTTTTGCGGAAAAAGTACTAGTAACATCATAATGAAGGGGAAAGTGCCAAAAAAGTTTTAAACCTATTGCATTTGTATCAATTCAGTTTTAAACTTTCAATTGGGCCAATTTAATCCTAAGCTTTTCGCATTTGTGCCAATTGAATCCCTTCGACAAAATTTTGGTTAGAAAGTCGTTGACATGGACTCTGGTCATCCTATGTGGCACAACCGGTGCTAGCGTGGATAAATTTTACAATTTCTTATTGTTATATTAATTTTTATTGTAAATCGTCGACTGTTGGTGAGGTCACAACCCTCCACCAAGCCATTGCCGGGATCCGACAAGGGAGGCTTTGCCCAGGCCGCTTAGGTCGAGCTCTCGCCAGATCCGGCGAGGGAGACCCTTGCCCAGGCAAGGGCAGCTGCTGGGTGAGGGTTGCCTTCGGCGGATCGGGCAAGGGCTCGACCCTCGTGGCCGGTCGAGGGTTGGCCTCGCCAGATTTGGCGTGGGTTTGGTGGCCCTTGCCAGCGGCTGACGATGGCTTGGGCCAAGGCCGCAACCCCCGCTGGCCACAATGAAAAAAATAAAAGGAAAAAGAAGAAAATAAAAAAATATTAAAATTCAGAAAAATAATAAAAATATAAAATTTGTCCACGTCATCATCGGTCATGCCACATAGGACGGTCAGCAATTATGTTAGCGATTTCTAGTGAAAATTAGTCTGATGGACTCAACTGGCACAAATCCAAGAGGTTTAAGATTAAATTGGTCTAATTGAAAGATTTATGAGTGATTAGTACTAATACAATATATTTAGAACTTTTTTGGTATTTTTCCCTCATAATGAATCATGATCACATATTCATAAGCAATGCATAAAATGTTGATTTGAAAGGGTCGACATATATAACAATGGGGAAAGGTGATTGGAAGTGTCAAAACTTTTGTGTGATCTCACTTTGATATCCCAACTTTTCACTCGATCGCTTGAGTGTCATAACTTTTTAAAAACGTTTACCAAAAGGGCTATGCCACGCCAGATTTTCAGTACTTGGGTGAATGATTTTAAAAAGTTGTGGCACTCAAGTGATCGAAAAAAAAAATGTTATGGCACTCAAGTGAACGGCATACAAAAGTTATGACACTTATGGTGTTTTTTCCCTCCTAAAATGGTGATTTAAAAGGGCTGACCTATATAACAATGGGGACATGTTATTAGAAGTGCTATAACTTTCGTATGAAACTTACTTGGGTTCCATAATTTTTCAATCGATCACTTGATGCCATAACTTTTAAAAAATAATTCACCCAGCCTCATTATTTTTAATGCCACGTTGAATTTTCCGGTAAAGGAAATCGCCGACGTCACTCAAGTACACGGTTTTGAAAAATTATTTCATTCAAGTGATCGATTGAGCAGTTTTGACACCAAACTAAGTGTTGTACGAAAGTGGTAACACTTTTGTGTCCTTTTCTCTATAACAATCATGCAATCACATAAATCTCTTAAAATTCTACTATTTAATATTATTGCGAATTATCAACTATTTAAATTTATTTATTAAAATAAGACAAATTTCACTTTGTCTGTTAATTTTATTTTTCATTTATATATAAACATATGCATGTGCCTTTTTTGCTAGTTATATATCTATATCTTGTGTACGTCATACATAAAAAAAGATCTTCTAAAAATTTCATAAAAGGTAATGCAAGTTTTTTTTTGGTCGAAAAACGAAGTCTTCATTACTAAGCATCAAGAGTGCCAACAAAGGAGCCCAAGGAAGGGGCATCAAAACAAAGGAGGCCCCAAAGAGTTTGGGGAGGGTTTGTAAGCGAAAAACAGGAAAATTATTTAGGCAATAGGGCTTAGCAATATAGTCAGCTCCTCTGTTTGATGATCTGCTGCAGCGGGCTATGGAGAGGTGCTTGAATTGGGTTTTTAAGGCCCGTATTTCCAGAACTAGGGCCTCAATCTCCCAAAGTAAATAGTCTTCGTCGTTCACCGCCTGCACGAGCCGAAGGCAATCTGATTCTATCTCCAGAAACTTCTCTCTCCTCGAGCTCAATAATTGGGATCCAGATCCCTTAACATTGAAATTTCTATGACATGGATAACATTACTCAAATCAGGTTGTCCATTTTCATTTGGACGGCCAAGAATGGGCCACGTCATTTGTTGAGGGGGAAGGAAAAAAAATTGGGCGGGAAATTTTTTTGGGTTTGAAAAATTTTGAATCCCAACCCTTTCTCAAATCAGGCCATCCATTTTCATTTGGACGGCCTGATTTGAATAATGTTATCCATATCACAGAAACCCCAATGTTAGGTGATCCGCTTCCCAATAATTGAAGCGCTACCACCATGGCTCTTGCTTCCGACTGAATCGGCGAGAAAGCTTCAACCTTTTTCTACAAAACCATTTAGTAGGGTACCTGTGGAGTCACGGAGGACTCCTGCCACTGAGCCTATGGTATCACCTTCGATGAAGGAGGCGTCAATGTTGCATTTTAGGGTTCCATTTACCGGAGTGTAAAAGTTATTTCCTAATTTGGGCTTTATTAATTGTTATTGTAATTATTAATTATTCTAATAAAGAAAATATATACAGTTTCTTATTTAGTCTAATATGGAGCATGATAGTGTGGGCTGAGTTATTTCCTTATCCGTAATGAGAGGGTATGTTATAAATTCTATAAATAGAGCTCAAGTTCCTCCTCTAAACCTTAATGTTCATATAACCTCACATAAAGAGTCATCAGAAAACGATACGCGAGGGGCCGTCTCATTGAAGCCAGTGCATAAAGGGGTTCTAGAGTAGAAGATCTTGAGTATCGATTCATCGCTATTCCGCACCAAGAACGATGGATCCGAAACAAGGTACGTCAATTCTTCTACTTTATGAAACTGTGATTCGCATATCTATACGTGTTATCTTAGGGCGCTGCTTAAAGTTATAATCGCAGCTAACATGTGGTATTAGAGCCTATATGTTTTAGATCTCGAAATCACGTTTTGGCTAATTTTCGAAATTTTATTCTCCAGCCAAAGAAAAGATTTTGATTTGGGAATATTGTTCTCAATTTTGGTTGGGCTTGAATAAACAAGGGAATAATAATCATGGAGGGTTGTCGTTAAAGAGTCCACGTGCAGATTCATCATAGCCCCAGAAACTAAAAAAAAAAACAGGGAAGAAAGAATAATAGTGTTCTCAGGCGACGTTATTTTGCGTGGATTCGTAATTCGAATGCAACAAGTGAACATGAATATTGAGGGCAGAACTAGAAACCTTGGAAGCCCGCACAGGTAAGAGAAATTTTCATGCGAGCAAGAGGAGGTGAGAGTAATAAAATTCTCAAATCTTTTCTTTCGTTTGGCGGCTACGCGCCAGTCATCCCCACGCATGTTAGACCTGGGCTCGCACGTGCTCGGCATGTGTAGGCTGACGTCACATGACGCCACTTCAGTCCGGATAGACCCGACTCGACCCGACCCGTGACCTCGACCTGAATCGGTTGACTGTTGACTCGGGCCTTCCGGTCCGATCGGATCGTATGACCTAGTTCGCCGGTTCGGTCAAGGGATAGCGATTGGACTCGAAAAATCGATCGGACCCGAAAAATCGATCGGATCGATTTTTAGGACCAGCTGATACTCGAACACGTGCTACGCACGTGTCCCCACACACAGAAGCTTTGATCCTCGTGTGAGGGAGCGTGACAGGTCCGAATGAGGTGTTCCAGGTACCGACGTGCTCGTATGCTAATGCTCTACCAAGTGGTATATTTATTTTACATATTTGATGCTTTTATGGAATGAAAATACGTACGGAACCCTAAATACATGTATTGTTTGGGGTATTTTTGCTTTTTTCGTATGTATTTCTCTATGATTTGTGAAATACAAGTACAAGCACACATGTAAGTACCACATACAGATATGTGGAGCATAATTTATCAGTTACATGTATATGGTTTAGCATGTATTGTTGGGTGTATCAATGTAAATTAGCACGACATGTAATTTTTGTGGATAATTGCCCCTAAATTTAAGTCTGAAATTGCATGCATATGATAAATGTGAAATATAAAGGTTATATCCCAACTTAAAAAATTCAATTAGGTTGTGACTGCCAAAGTGGCACACTTGGTTGGATTTAATGAATAACGGTTTATGAAGTATTGGGATGTCTCATGTTTTAATACGTGGTCACACTCCCAAAGGAGGTAATTGCGTATTGTTACATGGAGGGATACATGTACAACATATGATTGAGAATTATCTAATCTAAGTATTTTCATACACCCAAAGGTGGTGATTTAACGAAGATTAAAATGAATTCTCGTGGCCGCTATAATGTAGAGAGTATACAACTGCAAATCATGTTTTCTGCCCAAAGGTGATTATATGATAATGTATGTAACTCTCAAGGTAAATTTTCACATTATGCTAATTATAAACATTAATTATTTTTCAGTCACCTTTTCTGTGAATGGCAACTCCATAGCTATTGAGATTCTTACTAGTTCTAATTTAAAGAATTGGAGAAAGGATTTTCTGTTTGGTATGGAACTAGCGGATGTTCATATTGCTCTTAATGAAGATAAACCGACAGCTCTCATTGAGGCTAGTACAGAACCCCAGAAAGCACACTTTGCTGCTTGGGAAAAAAGCAATAGGATTTGCTTACTGTCCATGAAGCGATCCATACAGGAACGTCTAAGAAGTGATTTCGCAACTGACATCACTGCTAAGCAGATGATATAGGCCTTGGTAGCAAGGAATCGCGACTCTCCTAATGCTGAAATTGGGAAACATCTGTCAGGGTTATTCAGCTTGAAGTATGATGGTTCTGCTAGTGTTAGGGATTATGTTATAAGAATGGTGGATCTGCAAACAAAGCTCAAGGCGCTTGATGTTAATATTCCTGATGCTTGTGTTGTGCATCTTGCACTCAACTCTCTTCCACCTGAATTTGGTATTATTCAAACGCAGTATAATACTGCAGATCAGACATGGTCAATCAATGACTTGATTGCAAGGGTGGTGTCAGAGGAGATAAAGCTGAAGAAAGGTAAAGCACACATTGCAATGTTTGTTGCCCCAATTCCGGTGTCAAGAAGCGTAAGATGCATAAAAATCGTACTCGTAGAGGAACTCATTCATCCGCTGGTCTTTCTGACAACTTGGATCTAAAGAAATAGACCTTCAAAAAGGACGGTAACGATGGTAACGATGGCCTTAGTTTCTTCTGAAAGAAGAGAGGACACGTAAAGAAGGATTGCGTTAAATATAAAAATTAGTTGTCTAAACGTGAGCCTAAAGGTAATGATTCTTTGGCATTGATTTGTGAATCTAATCTATCAGAAGCCCCATCTTGTTCGTGGTGGTTAGTTAGCGGTGTAACTAATCATGTTGCGTTTACCATACATGGATTCATGATCGTGTCGTAGTGTGATAAAAAATAAACCCTAATTACTAACTATAGATAATGATAAGAAGGGGTCGAACCGCAGAGAAAAATAAGGACGAATTTGAGCTTTTTTTTTTTACTAAGTAATTTAGTTTAATGCTAAAATTTAGTTCATGTAATTAAAATAAGGTTTAAACAATTATGAGAAAACTATCGCCTTTAAGTCTCGAATCCACGATACCTTCTTATTTGATTAGCCTCTTTGTTCGCACTATCAAACCTAACAAGCTACAAGCTTGCTATAGTCGCTAAGATAATCCACAACCTATCCTAGTTATAACCTATCTTGTCGATCACTATTGTCTTTCACTTTCCAAGCTAAGTACGCATAGTTCGATCAGATATAGATTATCATCAGCCTTGATCGTAAATTGCAATTAAAACTATTGCTTGGGTATGAAATTAGAATCACAGAAACTAAAATCATAAACTTGATTTAACAATAAAATTCTTGAATGAAATAGATGAAACGTAGTCTTTCCCAAACAATCGAGTGCAATACCAAAAACTAAATAAAAAGCTTAGAATCAAACAAGAAGTATCGTTTCATCTACACTCAAAGACGATAAAATAAATTTAGCTACTCATGGAGATGAATGACGGAGAAGAAATTGGAGAAGAAGCTATGGCCGAAGTGAATTTTCTGCATGTTGCTTCCTTTGCTTCTTGCTTCCTGCTTCGTTCTTTTTCCTTTCGTCCCTTCCGAAAATCTGCAATAGTCTCCTCTTCTATATTCCAGGGATCTCTCGTGATTCTTTTTGATTTCCAAAATATGCTATCAATCAAAAGCTCATGGAAATCCAAACTTGCTAAAGATAAGATTTTGCAAAATTCATTAAGGAACTTGGATTTTAAGAAATATCAGGTTTAACCAAATCTCTACAGCTAGAGAATATTCCAAATTCGGTCTTTCATAAAACTCCTCCGATAATAAAAATATTAGCCAAACGAACTAATTTAATTATTAATATTTATTTGAAACCCATAAATTAAATATACTTTTTAGGCATAAATATGGACCGATCAATTCATAAACCGGAAGAAGCCAAATAAGGAAGAATCAAAGCTCACCGTAGGAAACAACAATAAAGCTAACGTCGAGTTCATGGGAGATGTTATTTTAATTCTAGATTCTGGTTTTAATTTAATATTAAGGAATACATTTTATGTATCTTCTTTTAGAAGGAATTTAATTTTCGTGTCAAGTTTGGACATGTGTGGGTACTCTTTTGAGATTTTAAACAACGTAATTTCTATTTCTTTTAATTCAAATAAAGTTGGGTATTACATGATGTCCAATGGATTGTACAGATTATGTTTGTCTCCCAACGAAATATGCGTTGCTTATATAGCTAACAAAGTTGTTTCCAAAAGACATCTACCTAAGGAACATTCTTACGCATTATGGCATAAACGTCTCGGTCACATCTCTAAGGAAAGAGTGGAAAGACTGATAAATGCAGACATTGTAAGGACCCTGGGTCCCACTTGCACGATATTGTCCGTTTTGGACACACAGTCCTCACGGTTTTATTTTTCTCCGGGACACCCCCGAAAAAAGGCCTCATGCAAGTTAAGGGGAACCCAATCCTTTATAAACCAGTCTAGGACTCCCCCTTAAACGATGTGGGACGGGGATGTCACATAATGCCCCCCTCAACAGCACAGCGTCCCCGCTGTGCACCGCGTACACCAGCGAGCGCCCACTGCGGCCCCACACGCTGTCGGGAGCCGGCTCTGATACCAACTGTAAGGACCATGGGTCCCACTTGCACGATATTATCCACTTTGGACACACAGTCCTCACGATTTTGTTTTTCTCCGATACACCCCCGAAAAAAGGCCTCACGCAAGTTAAGGGAAACACAATCCTTTATAAACCAGCCGAGGACTCCCCCTTAAGCGATGTGAGACGGGGATGTCACAGACATTCTATCCACTCTTAAAAGTGACCTAGACACATGCGTAGACTGCTGTAGAGGTAAGATGACTAAAACAAAGAAGAAAACCGCAGTCCGTAGTTCTCACTTATTAGAGATCATTCATACAAATATAAGTGGAACATATACAACAACTTTGTGTAGAAATTTTTATTTCATCACATTTATTGATGATTATTCTCGATATGGTTATTTATACTTGATTAAGGAAAAGTCTGAATCTCTTGATAAGTTCAAGATTTTCTGGACTGAAGTCGACAAACAGCTGAGAAAAATCATAAAAATTGTCAGATCTGACCGCGGTGGTGAGTATTATGGTCAACATGGCGATACTGGACAGCTTAAAGGGCCATTCGCCAAATACTTAGAGGATTTTGGGATTGTGGCTCAGTTTACTATGCCTGGGAGTCCTGAACAAAACGGTATAGCTGAAAGGCGTAATCGCACCCTTATGGATATGATGAGGAGTATGATTAGCAAAACTAATTTACTTGGATTTCTGTGGGGTGAAACTTTGAAAACAACACTTTATATTTTAAATCGTGTTCCTATGAAATCTACGCCACTTACTCCTTTTGAATTATGGACTGGACGTAAGCCTAGTCTAAATCATCTAAAGGTTTGGGGATGCCTTGCAGAAGTAAAATTATATAATCCAATATTTAGTAAGTTGGACTCTAGAACCACTCGGTGTTATTTCTTGTCTTATCCAAATTATTCGAAGGGATATCGATTTTATAATCCCAACGGAGGTACTAGAATTGTGGATTCACAGACAGTGAAGTTTCTAGAGCTTGATGTGGCCGAAAAAGGTAATTGCTCACAGATAATTGAGGATAACAGTACGGTGGGTACTTCTATGTCGTTCTCTCTACCTATACAGACAATTGTGGAGGTTCTTATACCACAAACTGAGCCCGTTGAGGTTTAGGAACTTGTTATTGAAGCAGTTCCTAATGAAGTTCGTCAAACCTCTCAAGAATAGAATGGGGTTAAAGATGCTCCTTTGAGAAGATCTGTTAGGCAAAGATGGTTAGCTATACCACCAGACTATATAGTCTATTTGGGAGAGCAAGATTATGATATCGGCTGTGTTGTTGATCTGGTAACTTATATAGAAGCTGTTTCTTGTTCTTAGTCTGATTTATGGTTAGATGCGATGAAAGATGAGATGCAGTCTATGAAACATAATGATATTTGGGAGCTTGTTGAATTGCCTGAAAGTTATAAGCCCATCAACTGTAAATGGGTGTTTAAGATCAACAGGGACTCCAAAGGAAAGATTGAGAAATTTAAAGCGAGACTGATAGCCAAGGGATTTACTCAGAGAGAAGGAGTAGAGTATGAAGCGGCTTTTTCTCCAGTCTCTTCTAAAGGCTCTTTTAGAGTGATAATGGCTTTAGTAGCTCATTTTAATATGGAGCTTCACCAAATGAATGTTAAAACTGCTTTTCTGAAAAGAGATCTCGATGAACAGGTCTATATGGCACAACCCGAAGGTTTTGCAGCAGATGATTCAGGTAATCTGGTTTGTAGATTGAAAAAGTCTATCTATGGTTTGAAACAAGCTTCTAGACAGTATTACTTAAAGTTTCATAGCGTTATTACTTCTTTTGGTTTTATTGAGAACAAACTGGATCAGTGTATATACTGCAAGGTCAGTGGGAGGAAATTTATTTTTCTTGTTCTTTATGTTGACGACATTTTGCTTGCAAGTAGTGATATTGAATTACTATATGAAACGAAGCAAATATTATCAAAGAACGTTGATATGAAGGACCTTGGTAAGGCGTCTTTTGTCCTTGGCATTGAGATCCATAGGGATCGTTCTCGCCGCATTTTGATATTATCTAAAGGGCATATATTGATCGTATTATGGAAAGATTCAATATACAACAATGCAAACCAGGAATTGTTCATGTCTGTAAAGGTGATAAATTGAGTCTTTCACAATGTCATCATTCAAATATTGAGAAAGCCTAGATGAAGAATGTACCTTATGCTAGTGCACTTGGTAGTATCATGTATGCTCAAGTTTGTACTAGGCCAGACATTGCTTTTGCAATAGGATTTCTAGACAAATATCAGTGAAATTCAGGACACGATCACTGGGTTGCTGCCAATAAAGTTTTGAGGTACTTAAAAAGGACTATGGACTATATGCCGGTTTATAGATATGTTCAAAACTTACAGCTAGTATGGTATTTAGATTCAGACTATGCTGGTTGTCAAGATGACAAGAAGTCAACAACAAGGTACATCTTTATGCTAGCAGATGGTGCAATATCATGGAAAAGTGAGAAACAGAAAATAGTACCATCCTTTACCAGGCAAGCGGAGTTTATGGCATGCTTTTCGGCTGCTACTCACGCTATTTGGCTCTAGAATCTCATTAGGGAGTTGATTGTATTTGATTTTGTTGATAGGGCCATACAGTTATATTGTGATAATAACTCTGCAGTATTGTTCATTAACAACAACAGAGGTCTCAAAGGGTCTAAGCATATGGAGTTCAAGTTTTTGACAATAAAGGAATCCGTACAAAATGGTGATGTTGCAGTAGAGCATATTTCTACAAATGATATGATTGCTGATCCACTGACTAAAGGCGACATGTCATTAACATGGGCTTAGCAGCATCGTGGGATGCTATTGTTTAGTGGGAGCTCTTCAGTTTTTGCTCTAATAAAGTTTATATCTATATTATGTTACATTTAGTAACAGTTTTGATATGTATTGACTCTTTTACATTCAATGAAGTGTTTATGAATGTGTTATTTTCATATTGAATACATATTTATTTAAAATCTCAAGGTATTATGTAAATCTTGAGTGATGGCTGGGGCATTTGTTTTTTTAGCCATATACATATGTCTTGTTACACATAAAGCACGGTTAACTATAAAAGTAAGATATATGTGGGTTCGTTGGAACCATAAGGATATTCTCTTGTGACACATCAGGTTTCGTGACACATAAAGTAAGAAAATGGTGATTAACAAGGAGGATAACACATAAAGTTTTCTCCATTATTTGAGGTGTTATCCGTTTGCCACACTATCGTATTAAATCCATATCAGTAAAGTTAAGAGCACTCGTAACCATGGATGGCTCTGTGTCTTCTGATGTAGTTACTGCCATGATTCGGTGTTTGAGACTTTATGGGATCTAATTAACTATTAGGAATTGTCTCTAGACCAATATAAAGATATGCATATATAGTACAATTTTAATTAATATAGCCCAAGTGGGAGAATGTAAATGTTATTTCCTAATTTGGGCTTTATTAATTGTTATTGTAATTATTAATTGGTCTACTAAAGAAAATACATACAGTTTCCTATTTAGTCTAATATGGAACTAGATAGTGTGGGCTGAGTTATTTCCTTATCCGTAATGAGAGGGTAAGTTACAAGCTCTATAAATAGAGCTCAAGTCCCTCCTCTAAACCTTAATGTCCACATAACCTCACATAAAGAGTTGTCAAAAAATAATACGTGGAGGGCCGTCTCATTGAAGCCAGTGCATAAGGGGATTCTAGAGGAGAAGATCTTGAGCATCGGTTCATCGCTATTCCGCATCAAGAACGATGGATCCGAAACAAGGTGCGTCAATTCTTCTACTTTATGAAGTTGTGATTCGCATATCTATACGAGTTATCTTAGGGGCGCTGCTTAAAGTTATAATCACAGCTAACACGGAGGGCTCCATTTGCTTGGTAAGGTTGGGTCCCTCTCCTTAAAGCTTGAGTCTTTCGAGTTCCATCTCTTGTAATTGTTAATCATAGCCTCCGCCGACTGAGTCGTTTCTTGTAATCTAGATATTCTAGAGGATGGTCGCGATAAGATTAAAGGATGGAGCAGGGATCTGCTATTCCAGCTGGTCTTGAAGCCATTTATCCATGCGCGTAACTTGTGTAGTCCCGCTTCGTAGGGGGGGACGAGGTCCTTCCATATCCTCCTTGTCCCCGGACACAGTAGGAATAAGTGTTCCTTTATTTCTTCCTGTTTATTACACATAGGGCATAGTGGCTGAGGGATTAACTTTTGCCTGAAGAGATTGTCTTTTGTAGGAAGAGCATTCTAGCTAACACTCCGTAGGAAGATTCTGACTTTCGGGGGCACTTTAGTGTTCCAGATTCTATTCCACAGCCTACGAGATGGCTGGAAGGAAGTAGAGGCTTGTACTGAGCTCTGCTTCTTTTCCTTTTCTCTAAGTGTGTTATATGCACTCTTAGCTGTAAAATCCCCAGTCTTCTTAGCTGTCCAAACCAATCTGTCTTTCCTATTGTGGGAACTCTGAGGAATAGACATAATCTCTTCGACTACATGGTTGTCAAAGAGATTCCTGACCGTAGGTTCGTCCCATTTGGCATCTTCTTTGATGATCAGTTCTGCCACTTTAGAAGGATCATTCGGGTTGGCTGGGCCTCCTAAGATGCCCCTGTTAAGCTATAAATCTTTCCTGAAGTTTATATCTTTACCAATTCCGATGGACCACCTCACAGAATCTGAGATAGTCTCTCTGCCCATTAGGATGCTCTGTCGGCCCCAAGAAGGTCTGGATTATTTCTCCGCTTGCCAGAACTTTTGTTTTGGAAGTATATCCCTTTCAATAATCTGCACCATAATGAGTTCTGGTTCTGGGCTAACCTCTAAGCCTGTTTTCCCAACATTGCTTTGTTGAAGGCAATAAGGTCTTTAAAGCCCATTCCCCCGTTCATCTTTCCTGGTTTTAAGAATATCCCATCTCTTCCAATGCAACCCTGTTTTTGATTCAATGTTTTTCCACCAAAATGTCGCAATTCTTTTTTCTATTGCTTGGCAGATTGAGACTGGAATTTTAAAAATGGACATTGCATATTTGGGTAATGCTTGGATGACAGTTTTAATCTAGACTTCCTTCCCAGCCTTTGAAATCAGCTTCTCTTTCCATCCCTCTAATTTCATATTTACTCTAGCCAATACCTAAGAGAACATTTGTTTCTTGGACTCCCCCCAATCAGATGGTATACCCAGATATTTCCCAGTTTTTCCCATCACCGGGGACCTTCAAAATGCTGGCTAGGTTGTTTTTTAATTGCTGTGGACAGCTATTGCCAAAGAAAATGCCTGATTTGTTTTGGTTGATTTCTTGACCAATAGCATAACAATACTAGTTGAGGATCATAGCAAGATTTTGACACTCCACCATCTTTCCATCCAAGAAAAAGATAGAATCGTCAGCAAATAAAAGATGGGATAAGGTAGGACAGAACCTGTTCAGCTTGATTCTCTTGATTGTGCCATCCTCCACAGCTTTCCTCATCAGGACTGAGAGTGTATTAGCCATCAATATGAAAAGATAAGGGGATAGAGGGTCCCCTTGGCGTATTCCTCTCGAAGGTTGAAAATACGGGAGTGGTTCTCCATTCAGCTTAATACTTGAAGAGGCTGAAGTGACGCATTCCATAACTCTTTCCACCCACATCGTATAAAAACCCATTTTTAGAGGACAGGCTTTCAGGAAATCCCATTCCACCCTATCATAGGCCTTTTTCATATCAAGCTTAAGGATAGACTGAATTTTCTTTTTCCTTTTCTGTACTCTGAGCTAATGTAGAACCTCTTGGACAACCAGGATGTTGTCCTGAATTTATCTACCTCCCACAAATGCGCTTTGCTCTTCCGCTATAAGGTCTGGGAGCCAAGGGTTCAAACTGTTAGCCAACACCTTTGAAATGATTTTATATGCAAAATTACATAGGCTGATTGGCCTAAACTTGTCGAGTTTCTCTGGATTTCTGACTTTTGGTACAAGGGTAATATGTGTTCTATTCAGCTCAGGATTCAAATAGCCTGTTTCGAAAATTTTTTAACTTCAGCAAAGACTCTCCCCTTAATTTCCTCCCAATTGTGGTAGAAGAACTGTCCGTTTAAGCCATCTGGTCTTGGGGCCTTTAAATGGCCTATCTCAAAGACTGCTTTCTTTACTTCCATCATTGAGATTTCTGCTAATAGGGCTTCGTTCATCTCATTTGTTATCACTGTTGGACACTGTTGTAGTACTCCATTAAGATCTCGGTGGCCTGCTGAAGTATAAAGATCTTTGAAAAAGTTAGAGATAATCTCCTTTAAGGTGGCTAAATCTCTAATCCAGGCTTCTTCATCACCCTTCTTTAACATGGAGATTCGGTTCCTATTTCTTCTTTGGATTGTTGTTGCGTGGAAGAATTTAGTATTCATGTCTCCCCACTTCAATCAGTTAATTCTTGACCTTAGGCCCCAGCACATCTCTTCTCTTCTCTACAACTTCTCAATTTGTTCCCTAATTTGCTTCGGTCTTCGTCTATCCGAGTTTATACTCTGGTCATTCGTCGGATTCTGGAGCTCTAATTTTAATCTGTTGATTTCTTGTTGATAGTTGGGGAAACTTTTCTTACTCCATCTTTCCAACGCAACCAAGACTGCCTTTAGTTTCCGAACCAGGTCAGAATCAGTTGATTCTTGAGCTTCCCATGTATTCTTTATGAGCCAATCACATTCTTCTTTCTCTAGCCAAAAAGATTCAAATTTAAAGGTTTTTTTCCCTTTTGATTGGCTTTGAGGACGGGTGAGCAGAATGGGAAAATGGTCTGAGCTTATTGCCGGTAGGGCAAATGTCTCCGCTTGTGGGAAAGCAGTCCTCCAGTCAAGATTACTAACAGCCCTATCCAGTCTTTTCTTCACTAACTCCTCTCTTTCTCAGTTATTCGACCAAGTAAAGGCACAACCCTTGCTTTCTAGGTCCATCATTTCACAGTAGTTTAAGAAGTCCCTGAAAGCCATCATTCTATAATTCTCCGACTCTCTTTTGCCAACCTTTTCCCACTAATATAGCGTTTCATTGAAATCACCCATCCAAACCCACAGAAGCTCATTACCTGTTTTAGTTTGCTGAATGACTTCCTAGGTTTTCATTCTTTCTTGGAAAGATGTTGGAGCCTGAATGAATGTCACCCTGAAGAGGGACCTGTGAGTTGGGTCGTCATACAACACATCTATAAATTCATGGGTTGCTGAATTGATGGTTACTCCCACCCCTTCCCTCCATAATAGGGCAAAACCGCCCCCAATCCCCTTTGGATACACAACAAATTGGTATTGGAGCTTCAGTCTCTTCTGCACTCGACTTGTTACTCCCTCTTGATTCTTTGTTTCACTCAAGAACACTAGGTTGGCCCTATCCTGAGCCATGATGGCTCGAGAGGCTTGAACTATCAAGGGTGTGCCCAACTGTTAATGCTGATTGAAAATCAGCTATCTCAATTTTCTGATTGCACAGAGAGAGATGGAATAGAAGACCATTAAACATTAACTTTGAAAACTGTCAAGTACAAGCTTAATAGGAACCTGTTTTGAACTGCACACAAACGTGCAAAAACTGACTTGTTCCACTTCCTAGAAAATAGCTAACAAACTAACTACCTAACAAATCAAACTTGACTGCAAAACAGAAAAGACTAAAACAACAAGAAAAACAACAGCAGCACTGGGACATAGCTCCAACAAACTCCTCCTTTGATCAGTTGCTGCTGCAAACTCCAATTTTCTCTCTTAACAGCTCAAATCTTTCAACCTGAAGTTGCTTTGTGAACATGTCTGCAAGCTGATCTTCTGATCTGCAATAAACCAACTTAACTTCACCACTTTGTTGCACTTCACGCAGAAAGAAGAATTTGATCTTAAAATGCTTGGTTTTGCCATGGAAAACTGGATTCTGTGATATTGCTAGAGCAGCCTGATTGTCCACATAAACTTCAATGCAATCACCAGAACTCAACCATAGATCCTTCATTATCTTCTTCAGCCACAAAACTTGATTTGCAGCTGCAGTAGCTGCTATAAACTCAGCCTCTGCAGTGGACTGAGCTACAATCTCCTGCTTTTTGGAACACCAGGAGAAACAAACAGAACCAAGAGTGAAGCAGTACCCAGATGTACTCTTCATGTCATCTACTGAGCCAGCCCAGTCACTATCAGAAAAACCCTGCAACTTAAACTTTTGGCCTTTCCTAAACTTCACACCAAAGAACAATGTTCCTTTGATGTATCTCAAGACCCTTTTTGCAGCAACCAAATGTAACTGACTAGGACTACTCATGAACCTGGATAAAACACTCACAGCAAATAGAATATCTGGTCTAGTTGCTGTGAGATACATGAGACATCCAATCAAGCTTCTATACATTGAAGCATCTACCGCTTCTGTTCCATCATTCTTTTGCAGCTTCTCCTTAGCAGCCATAGGAGTGCTGACACTTCTACAATCTTCCATCTGAAACTTCTTCAAAATTTCCTTCATGTATTTCTTTTGGCATATGAAAATCTTATGTGAAGTTTGTTTGATTTCCAGACCTAGGAAATAAGCCATCTTTCCCAAGTCTGACATCTCAAAAGCTGCAAACAGACCTTGCTTCACCCTCTCTATCAGTTCCACATCATTCCCTGTCGCCAACAAATCATCTACATAGAGTGACAGAATTACAACGCTGTGATTCACCTTCTTGACATAAAGAGTGAACTCACTCAAGCTTCTTACAAAGCCAAATTCCTGCAAATATCTGTCTATCTTTCCATACCAAGCTCTTTGAGCCTGCTTCAGTCCATATAGAGCTTTCCTCAATCTGTATACCTTCTCTTCTTGCCCTTTGGCATTGAAGCCTTCAGGTTGTTCAACAAAAATCTCCTCCTCGAGCTCTCCATTCAGAAATGCAGACTTGACATCTAACTGAAATATAGGCCACCGCTTCTCTGCTGCAACAGCTAATAGTGGCTTGATTGTATCAAGTCTTGCAACAGGCGCAAAAGTTTCAGAATAATCTACTCCCCATATCTGAGCATAGCCTTTCACAACTAGTCTAGCTTTGTGTTTATTGACAGAACCATCATGATTAAGTTTTGTTCTGAACACCCACTTAACCCCAATCACATTCTTGTCAGATGGTCTGTGAACAAGCTCCCATGTATGGTTTTTCTGAATCATTGTCAACTCCTCCTGCATTGCTGCAATCCACTTCTGATCCTCCTTAGCTTCCACAAAGTTAGCTGGTTCAAGCACTGCCACATTGCTTCTTTCATAAACTTCAGCAAGTGACCTTGTGCCTCTTACTGGCATATCATCCATAGTATCTTCCAATCCATTCACAACTTCATCAACATGTATAGTTGTTGCAGGTTGTTGTTCTGCAAATTTCTTCTGTCCTGCATTCTTTTCTTCCATCCAATTCCCCTCATCTTCCTCTAGAAAAACAACATCTCTACTCACAGTCACCTTCCCTATCATAGGCTGAAAAATCCTGTAAGCCTTTGATTGGAGACTGTATCCAAGGAAGACTTCAGGCTCAGCTCTTTGATCCAGCTTGTCCCTCTTGACCTGAGGAACATGCATATAACACAAACACCCAAAAACTTTTAAATTCTTTACATAAGGTTTAACACCATACCAGGCTTCCAAAGGTGTTGACCTCTCTAAGGCCTTTGTGGGCAATCTGTTCAGCAAGAACACTGCAGTATTAGCTGCCTTAGCCTAGAACTTCTTAGGTAACATCTTCTCTTGCATCATACATCTGGCCATTTCCATAATGCTTCTGTTTTTCCTCTCACTGACCCCATTCTGTTGAGGTGAATAGAGGGCAGTGAACTGCTGCATAATGCCTGCTTCCTCACAGTCTAACTTAAACTTGTGAGCAATATACTCAGAACCATTATCAGACCTGAGCATTTGGATTTTCTTCCCACTCTGATTCTCAACTAAGGCTTTGAACTTCACAAACACATCAGCAACTTCAGACTTGGCTTGCAGAAAGTAAATCCAGCTCATCCTAGTCATGTCATCTGTGAAAGTAATGAAATACCTGCTACCATTGAGAGATGACTCAGGCATAGGTCCACATAAGTCTGTGTGGACTAATTGCAGCTTCTCACATGCTCTCCAGCCTCCTCCTTTGAAAGGAAATCTGGCTTGCTTGCCAAGAAGACAAGTTCTGCACTGTGGAAATTCCTCCTCCAAACTTGGCAAGTCATCTGCCAAGCTATTCCTCTGCATAAACAACATGTTCTTCCAGTGAACATGTCCAAACCTTTTATGCCATAGCTCTGCATTTTCTTCTTTGCACTTCAAAGCCATTTGTTGCATTTCTTGTGGCTTGAACAGGAAGCACTTGTCCTTCATTGGCATTCTCAGCACTTCCTTGCTATCTGCATTATCAATAAGGCATTCCTTTCCTTCAAACTTCACCTTATAGCCCCTCTCAACTAATTGGCCAACACTCAACAGATTCTGGTCAATTTTTGGCACAAAGAGAACATCACTGATTAGCTTCACCTCCTGATTTCCTTCAATAGCCACTGTACCCTTCCCTTGCACTTCGATATACTGTCCATTGCCAATTCTGACTTTGGACCTGACTGACCTGTCTAGACTCCTAAACAGCTTCAAATTGCCAGTCATATGATTGGTACAGCCACTATCCACCAGCCATGCATCATTCTCAACAAGAGAACCAGAATAGGAAGCCACAAACAAGCATTCTTCCTCAGTCTCATTCACTGCTATCTGTGCTTCTCCTGCTTGTTGGTGATTGTTCTCTTTGCAGATTGCTTCCATGTGACCCATCTTGTGACATCTTCTGCACTTAGCATCAGGCCTCCTCCAGCATCTAAAGGACTGATGAGTAGTTCCACCACAGTGTTGACAAGGCTTCTTGTTCTTCTTCCATTTGCCAGACCCACTAGAACTTCCTTCTTTTGCTACAAACTTGGAGTCACCTGCATTTCCTTTGGACTGATTCCATTTCTTCCCTTTGCCTCCATCATTGAACTTCACTTTAGCTTGCAGTGCTCCCTCTACAGGCTCTTCTCTTCTCATCAGTCTTCTTTGCTCCTGTGCCTACAGGGCACTTAACAATTCTGCAAGCTTTATGTCAGCTAAATCTCTTGTATTTTCCAGAGAAGCTATGGTGGCTTCAAACTTCTCTGGAAGAGACACTAGGATCTTTTGAACCAGCCTTTCATCCTTCAAGTCAGTCCCTAAAACTCTGATCTTTTTAGCTATCTCAATCAGCCTATCAGAGTATTCCTTCACTGACTCTGAATCCTTCATCTGCTGTCTCTCAAACTCCCTTAAGAGATTCAGCACCTTCATGCTTCTTATCTTCTCATCTCCCTCGTATTCATCTTTCAAGCAATCCCATATTGCCTTTGCAGAATCACATCTCATGATCCTTGTGAAGATAGGGGGTGAGACAGCAGCATACAGGCAAGAATTTGCCTTGGCCTTCCTTGTGGTTCTCTCTTTATGGAACTTTATCTGATTCAAGGTCGGATTGTTTGGAAGTGGAGCAATCTCATAATCATTCTCCACAGCCTCCCATAGATCATGACCCTCCAAGAATGCTGTCATCTTGACAGCCCAAGCTTGATAATTTTCCCCAGTAAAGACTGGAGTAGCCATTGCAGAGAATCCACTTGATCCTGCCTCCATCAGCTTTGTCTTTGCAGGCTCGCTTACCCTCACTTCACAGTTTGCAGGCTCGCTTACCCTCACTTCACAGTCCCTTAAGATCCCACAGATGCTCTGATACCATTATTAATGCTGATTGAAAATCAGCTATCTCAATTTTCTGATTGCACAGAGAGAGATGGAATAGAAGACCATTAAACATTAACTTTGAAAACTGTCAAGTACAAGCTTAATAGGAACCTGTTTTGAACTGCACACAAACGTGCAAAAACTGACTTGTTCCACTTCCTAGAAAATAGCTAACAAACTAACTACCTAACAAATCAAACTTGACTGCAAAACAGAAAAGACTAAAACGACAAGAAAAACAACAGCAGCACTGGGACACAGCTCCAACACCAACCCTTGGCAGTTCCAAGCTAAGATACTCATTTGTAACCCGATGGCTTATTAGGGCAAGCCACCAATACCCGTATAGTTGAATCCCCTGCCGAGGTTACTGGGATATCAAGTAGTTTGGACTCCTCCAACAACATAGCATCCACATTCTGTTCTTCGCCAATTGCATATTTCCTTCCCTTCTTCACGACTCTCACTTTGGACTTCCCATGATTCTTCTTTGTCGAGTTGGAGCCATTCTGGAAAGAAGAAAGCTCTATCATAAGGGGTAAGATGTTTTCAGCGCATATATCTTCTTCATTCAGGTTTGTTCCCCCAAGGTATGATCATCCCAGTCATTCATTTTTCTTTTACCCATGTCTTCTTTCGAAGAAACTCCCCTCTCTTCTTTGGGTTTCTTTTCTTTTCTTTTCTTTGCCATGGTATTATGGCCAGAATTTTCCGGTGTTTCAGGTATGCTATCTTCCTCCATAAATTCACTATTTGGTGTCTCATAAAAAGCTTTCCAAAGGGGACTAAATGTATTCATCTCTGTTTTTAGCCACGAGTCATAGAAAATATTTTCGTTAACAGAAAAAACATCTTCATTATAAGGAATTTCAATACAGTTTTGGGCATAGTGTCCCAACTTCCCACATGAGTAACAGTATGTGGGAAGCCTTTCATATCGGAAATATAGCCAATGCTCTTTCCCTTTGAAACTGTAAATCAACCCAGGTTCTAGAGGGGAATCTAATTTTAAGACTACTTTAGCTTTTCCCATTATCAAAGCAACTTATCCTCTTGCTTCAATTTTTACTGCTACCACTTCACCAACTTTCTCAGCAATACTCCTGATAACTTCCTCTTTTCTTCCTTCTACAGGTAGGCCAATAATGTGCATCCAGAAGGCACATGAATCAAAGGTAATAAAGTGGGGGTAGAATACTAGGTTCCCAAGGTTGAGCACTAGAAGCTGGCGAGAGAATGACCATGGCCCAGACTCTAGAATCCTATTTTTCTCCTCTACACTTTCAAAAACAAAGGAAAACAGCCCAGGTACAAGGTGGTTACAGATTACCTTTTCTGTTTTCCAAGCTTTCTTCATAGATGACTGCAGAGCTAGGAAATTTACCTCGGAACAGCTGAGAATACGGCTGAAAACAGTACGTTCACCCTCTTTCAAGCTTTCCATATTTACTACAACATCTACCACTGCTGTCTTTGTGTTTGTCCATAATCTCCCTAATCTTCTACAGAATGCTATCATGCGCTTATCTTGTTCTATTTTCTGTTCCAGCTGGAGATATGAAGGAGAGCCAACCAGGTCGCAGGTAACGAAAGGGTGTTCTACACATAGCGACTAGAAAGGGAGTAGAGTGAAACCACACCTGGGTCGTAGAGAGGAGGAATTTGTGGCTAGGATTAGGGTTTTGTTGATTTTCATTTTTGGGGGTGGGTGTCTGGTATTCTAGATGTGTATGGGTTTACGGAGGATTTGGTGAATTTTCATAAATTGAGAATTTCTGTTGAAAGGAATTCATGAGTGTTTTTGGTTTGCTAAGGGCCTGTTTGGCAACGATTCTGATCCAAAAAAGAGATTCTGATTAGAATTATATTTTCTGATTTTGTTCCTTGGATGATTTTTAGATAATCAGAACGCGTTTGGTAACTGCATAAAATTTCTGTTCCCGAACAAAAACGCGTTTGGTAACTGCACAAAATTTTCGTTCTCGGGAACAACCAGGTGGCGAGAATTCCTTTTTTTTTTTTTTAAATTTTCATCTTTTTAAAATATTTTTTTAATTTTTTTAAATTTTTTAAATTTTTAAATTTTTTAAAGTTTTTTTTACATTTTTTTAAATTTCCCCCCATCTTTTAACAAAATTGCATTTTTTGAATTCTTTATATTTTTAATTTCCCCACTTAAAAAAATAACTTTTTTTTGTTAAATTTTAAAGCTTATTTTTAAATTTAATTTTAAAAAGTATTTAAAAAAATTTGTTGTTAGCAAATTTTCAAATCTAATTTTTTTTTTTTTTTTAAGTTCAGAAGTTCATGTGCAAGCCTACGTGGACTTAATCTTTTCTTTTTTGTGATTCTCAAAAGTGATTTTTTTTTTCAGAATCAACTTTTTTTTATTCTTGTTTTTGCTCAAAAACTATTCCCGAGAACAGAATCAGAATCAGAATCATTTACGTTACGAAACATGTTTCTGATCCTTTTTTGTTCAGGGGAACAAAATCAGAGAATCAGAATCGTTGCCAAACAGACCCTAAGAGATTTAGGGATACGGAATATGAATGCTACCCAGATGGTAGAGGAAGCTCTCAGAGTGAGAGAGGAAGCTCTCCTAGCGAGAGAGAATCGCGACTGCAGAGAGATGACTAGGTAATGCAAGTCGATAAACTGGATCTTTATCATTTATTTTTGGACGAGGGATATATTTATAATTGAGATAATTACAACATCATTCACTCACGACTTCTAAGATTGATATGAGATCTTACTGATTTAGCACTATTCGAACTCATTTTTTTAAGGTTCCGTTTATTTCGTAAAAAATGAATAATTTGAAAAATATTTTTCTAAAAATGATTGCTTATCGCTTACAAAAATGAATGAATATAAAAATTTTCATCATCCACGAAAACGCTTAGACATAGATTGTTGTCGATAAGGAAAACATTTTTCATATTTGGAAATATATTTTTCAAATCATTCATTATGTGCAAAATAAACAGAGTTTAAATGGATAGATCTTCAAATATCATGTCTTTCACTACTTATCTAAATCCTTTTTCTGGTTATAATTCTTTTCACCGGCAAGTGTCTGCTCTTTTCCTAATACTCCGTAGTCCCTAGTACCCTTCAAACTCGCACAATCAAAGTGGGATTGAAACTGAAGAAAGGATGTCCTACTTTCTATCATTTGCTATATGCAGATGATTTACTATTTTTCCAAGCTGCTAACCATGAATGTTTTTGAGTTTTAAAGAGCTTGCTTGATGAATACTGCTTGGATACTGGACAGTTAATCAACCTGCAGAGATCAAGTGTGTTTTTCAGCCCAAACACCTCTGAGCAGAACAGGTTAGAAGTCATACAAGTCCTCGGCATGAAGGCTGTTATAAATACTGGGAAATACCTAGGCCTTCCAACTATCTGGTGAAGATCCAAGACTGCTGCTCTAAAGGCAGTAAGAGAAAAGATTCATGGTGAAATTCCAGGTTGGAAGGCTTTGTTATTGTTTCAGGCAGGATGAGCACGAAACAAAGACTCGTATCGAAAAAAATTGCCAGGTCCCTATAGCGTTTATCGCTTGCCTCGAATGTCTGGTGTACATTAGATTCGTATTTTCTGCGATCTGTGACATTTTGCAATAATCGATTGACATCCCTCTTGCCCTAATGCAAGAAAATTCCACCTAGTCTAGCGCCAAATTGATCTTTGTGACAAAGATTGTGGTTATTAAGTTAACTGTATAGTGCTTAAAGGCTATTTTGATCGAGATGATAAAAATAGGTATGTAATCATCTAAGTTGTACTTATAGAGGATATATAATCACAAAGATTCAGCAATTAAGCTAAGCCAAAGATGACAGTCGAACCGGATACAGGTGGCCATCAGCTGATCAAAGCTCATATGGAAAGATATCTGCTGGTTAGTGCATATTCAGCAGCACACTCACATACACTGATGATGTGAATCTTATGTGAATTGGCTGCGTATGGTAACGCTCCAGAAAAAGTGCTTCTGTTCCCAAAATGTTCCCGAAACACTTTGAGAACATTTTGGGAATAGAAACTCGTATGGTAAAAAAGTGTTATCAAAGTGTCCTGAGAACACTTTTGACAAATAGAAACACTTTTGGAGCAGAAATAAGAAACAAAACAAAACTTGCTTTTGTGTTCCCGGAACACATTTTAGAAACACATTTAGAACAGTTTTTAAAAACAATCGGGAACATTTTTGTTCCGGGAACAGAAACGTTACCATACGCAGCCTTAATCATTTGAATTGTTTCCTCGTAATCTTTTCTGGGGTATGATTGTTACTTCCTTTTCTGAATCATTCCTTCGTGGAGAATGCAGATTGTAAAATTCTATCTAACCGTGGAACAGCTGGTTAGGTTCGTTAGGCAATTTCATTACATAATATCTTTGCCTTGTATAGCAAGCACTCAAATTTCTTTTATAGATGTAGTTGTCCAATGTTCAATTCTGAGAAAAAAAATCCTTCTTTCATTATGGCCGATCATAATAGATTGCCCCCAAAAAAAAAAAAAAAAATTCGCGTACTAACCCTTTCGAAATCTGACCCTTACCTGCACATACCAATTTTCTTTCAACCCTCTTTGTACTTGTTGAAAAATGAGGGTGTATGGGAGTAACATGGTCCGCCCATGTATGGTATCCCACCCCTTCAAAGGAATAACTGTCAAAGGCAGTTTATCCTTGAACGTGATATAAGATCACGTTTTCTTCCTTACGTTAGAAACTGTCTCTCATTCCAACGAGAAACACATCTTCTTCAGAAAGAAGAATAGTGACAGAAAAAACAACGACAAACTCTCCCGATCATCAAACGGGTGATTGGACGAACGATCTCTCGATGAACTGCAACGGTAACATCTAATCTGTGAAAACCCGAGGTATGTCCGTTACGTGATGTACTTCCCCGATCAGTGATTCAAGTAAGTATCTGGGCTTGTTAATTCCGTGTAATTCCGCTGCGTATGTATTGGGATTGGTTCCCTTCATTGGTATCAGAGCCATCGATTCTTGTTTCCTGATCAAGTGATGTTTTGTAATCGTTTTAACGCATAAAACTCATTTTTTCGTCGCCACTGTTCATTGCAAGTCGATTCTGTTCTTCTCATCCAAAATGTTTTTTGAACACATCAACGGAACGGGCTCGGAGAGACGAAGATTTTGAGTGGTCACACGTCGCGAGCCGACGCCGGAAACCGCAGCACGCGCGCCACGCGCCGTGACGGGGCGGGGTCCCTCGGGGCCGCGGCGAAACGTCGCTGTAAAAAATAGGTTTTAAGCATACCATCAGACTCGTATCGACGATACGAGCGTTTTGATTGGTGGATCGTCGACGGAGGAAGCCTGAAAGAGGCTCACGCGCCGCCACTCTCCGGCGGGTCCGGTGCCCGTGGTCCTCACGCGCCCACGTGCTGCGCACGTGCGTGAACCAGCGGAAACCGATCGCTGACGTGGCATGATGACGCAATGATGACGTCATCTGACCCGACCCGAACACGAACCTGGCCTGACTCGACCCGGTGCCGACCCGTTGACTGGCTTGATTGTTGACCGTTGACTGATCAACTGTTGACCGCTGACCGGCAGAATTACGCTTTTGCCCCCGAATGTTCTGAAAATTGCAATGTGGTCCTCGAAATTTCTGAAAATTTCAATTTGGTCCTCAAACTTTCGGGAAATTGCATTTTGGTCCCTGATCTTTCTGAAAATTGCAATTTGGTCCCTCAATTTTTGGAAAATTGCAATTTGGTCCTCAAACTTTCGGGAAATTGCATTTTGGTCCCTGTTCTTTCTGAAAATTGCAATATGGTCCCTCAATTTTTGGAAAATTGCAATTTGGTCCCCAAAATTGTTGAAAATTTCGATTTGGTCCTCGATTAAAAAAAATTGCATTTTGGCCTCCGTTGACCAAACGCGCCGGATCTTTGACCGGCGCGTGGAGGCGCGTCCAAGCTCCGTTTGGGGCGTGCGAGATACCGTTGTGTTCGTATCGAAATTATCTTCAATTTGATATATTATTTGGACAGGTTTGATGTATTTAAAATTATGAAAATACGTATGAAACCCTTGATACATGTATTTTGGGGCGTTTTTCGAGTATTTTTTTTTCTTCTATATTTTTGTAGATATAGAGGATGGCTTACGTGTTCATAATTGCATGCAAATTTTGTAGAGCATGATTGCTGATAGCATGTATAAAGTTTAGAGTACTTGCTTTTATATCTTGTATTATGAAATTAGAGTATGATTTGACGGGAATTATTTGTGTATTAGTTCAAATCATGCCATGCCATGCTATGATTACAAGATATAGGGATCATTAAATGATTTATGATCTTTATTTGAGTGGGGAGTTCTATAAAGTTTTAGTAACTTTAATGAACTCAATTTTACATAAATGATTATGTTAATAATAATTTCAAGCAAGGATTCTTAGACGATGATTGGGAGCATAGTGAACTTTCGAATTTGAGACCTTATGTGAAATTATTCATTAATGTAATTAGTTAGTGTAAAATAGATGCATAAATGTTAGGCATTAATAGTTCGTGAATACATGTCTATAGAACTTCGTGTTCAGATACAATGGCCATAGCTTCTTAGAATATCGTAGCTAAGCTTAACAAAGGAGAGAATTTGAACGGCGGAAATTATGAAAACTAGAATATGAAAATCCAGTATGTGCTAGAAGACCAAAAAGCACTAGAAGCTCTTAACCTAGTTATGGAAGAATCTGAATATGAAAATACTGCACAGCATAGAAAGTATAAAGATGCATTTGCTGCATAAAAAAAGATGAACTCTATTGCTCGCATTATGTTGCTGAATAGCATGGAAAATCATTTTATGCATGAGTTCAGGCATTTATGAAAATGCCAAAGTCAAGTGGGAAGCATTAAAAACTAAGTTTGGTTAGACATTGGTCACCAAGTTGAGATAGATCACTATAACGTTTGACATTTATATGATGCCACATGGGCAGAATATAAAACAACATTTTGATAAATATGTCAAACATGATAAGTGAATTATAAGATGCAGGCCACATTTTGACTAAGGAGCAGTAAATGCAAGCAGTAATCCAATCTTTGCCTCATAGCTATGTGCATATCAAAAATCCACAATGAAAAGTAAAGACTTTTGAGGATGCTTTGTGCCGTCTTGAACCAGAGGTGGATTGCCTTCTAGAGGCTAAACCAATAACCGACATTTGTTATGTTGGTTCTAGCTCACATGGGGCTTCGGACTCCAAGCGTAAGCGTCAAGGTGGGTTCAAGAAGTGGAAGGGCAAGGGAACAGATTCTTCAAGAAAGAAACTGAAGTTTAACCGACATGGGAAAGGAAAGTGTCCTTTCAAGAATGACATTTCGTAAGTGAAGTGTTTTATTTGTGGGAAAAATGGTCACTTTGCTCGCCACTGTGGTGAGTCAAAGAAGTTAGAAACCCTTTGTACACTTTAGAGTGTTACTTATGTCTCCAATTCAGTTTTTGTAACTGAACCTCATCCTTTGTGGACTGTAGACTCAGGGGCCACAGACCATGTAGTAAAGGACATGGATGCCTTCGTGGAATTTTGACAAAATTTCACATGGAGCATAGTAGACATATGTGAGAAACAATTCCTGAGTGGAAGTCAAAGGAATTGGCACTTGCCAATTGAATATGCATGGTGGTCACACACTGTTCCTACATAATGTGTCATATGCTCTAAAAACTCGACGGAATTAAGTTTCCGTGTTAGTTTTGGTTAAACTTGATTTCAGTTTGAATTTTCATAACGATGGTGATAACTTGTCGTTGAGAACAAGTAAATATGGTTCTGGATGGTTTCATTATGTTGATTGTTGAGTACAATAATGTGAATGTTAGTTATTCCCTATTCACATCTTCTGTAATGATGTGAATTATGACATGCTAAGCTGGGTCATATGTGCCACTAGCGAATGTTTAGATAAGCTAAAGAGGGCTTATTGGGCAATATTGAAAAAGTCGATTTGCCTATTTGTGAGCATTGCCTGGCGGAAAAACAACGAGAAAACCATTTGGAAAATGAACAAGAGCTGAGTTTCCTTTGCAGTTGATCCATTCGGACATATGTGGTTCAATGAATGTGAGAGTAAGGCATGAGACTGTTTATTTCATCACATTTATTGATGATTACAATCGATTTGGACATGTTATTTTTGATTTCTCATAAATCTGAAGCATGAGTTGCTTTAAGAAATTTTTGAGCTTTTACAAAATCAAAAAAAAAAAAAAAATCCGATCGAGGTCGAAGAAAATCTATCTGATCAGTTCAGATGTTTATGTGATGAAAAGGGAATAAAAAAAGGTTGATTATTCCATCCATTCCTCAACAGAATGGAGTTGTAGAGAGAAGAAATACGTCTCAATGAAAATGATTAAGTCTATGATGGCATAGGCTAATTTGCCTATCACCTTTTGGGGTGAAGATTTGTTGAATGCTATCTAGATATTTAATCGTATGCCTTCTAAATCAGTTACCTTCACTCCATATAAGTTGTGGACAGGTCGAAAATAAGATTTGAGTTTTCTCAGACCTTGAGGATGTGCTATTTATACACACGAGTCTTCCTACAAGTATGGAAAATTGGGCCCTAGAGGCAAAAATGAGTATCTTCATGAGATACTGAGAGCACTCAAAAGGGTATGTGTTTATAGGTGAGCAAGAAAGTAGACAGTGTAACTGAATTCGAATCACGAGATGTCACATTCTTAGTGAATGAATTTTAGAAAAAGGGCGAGATAGGTGAAGACTATTCTCTGTTTAACATCTTGGATAGTGATAATGATTTTATTGAGGCATATCATCCAAGTAGGAGCAATGTGAGAAGTGGGGAATTTGTTTCGAATCAGTCTCCATTGCAACCACTTGATGTGAAGATGTAGTCGTTATCTAATCCGAGTGGGAGCGTAATGGAGATTGACGTACTAAATGTATAATCTCAAATTTGGTGAACAAGTCACAAAATCGTTCTCCGTCGACTTGTCGACGTTTAGACATTGAAGGTAAAGCTTTCATGGTCGCTCCATAAGAAGAGAATGAGCTAAGGAATGTAAATGAGGCTCCGACATGCCCCCATAAAAAAAAATTGGATACAAGCAATGGAAAAAGAGATGTAGTCAATGAGATCAAACCGAGTTTGAGAACTGGTTGATCTTCTAAACGGATGCAAAGCCATTGGGAACAAGTGGGTTCTCAAAATAAAGCGTAAAGCTGATGGCTCGATTAAGAAATATAAGGCTCGCCTTGTGGTGAAAGGGTATATTCAACATGAAGGATTGATTATGAAGAGGTTTTCTCCTGTGGTGAGATTTACCTCAATTCGCCTTGTTCTAGCAATAGTGAGTAGCATGGATCTTGAATTACATCAAATGGATGTAAAGACTGCAGTTCTCAATAGAGAATTAAAAGAAGAAATTCATATGAAACAACCCGCTGGGTTTGTTGCAGAAGGCCAAGAACAAAAAGTATGTCGACTTTTGAGATCGATATATGGCCTTAAGCAGTCTTCGAGACAATGGTATATACTTTTTCGTAATGCCATAGTGGCATATGATTTTGTAATGATTGATGAAGATCATTGCGTATATATCAAAAGATCCATAGATCAATTTGTGATTTTATCATTATATGTTGATGATATACTAATTGCATGGAGTAATCTGGAGTTTGTTAATACAATCAAGAATTGGTTATGTTCCAATTTTGAGATAAAAGATATGGGTAAATCTGCATACATTCTTGGAGTTCAGATTTCAAGATATTATTCAAAGAGATTATGATCTCTTTCACAAGAGACTTATATTGATAAAGTTCTTGAATGATTTCGTATGCAAGACTGTAAACCCAAAAATACTCCTATTGCGAGAAGTGAAGGATTGAGCCGTAAAATGTGTCTTGAGACCCCACAAGAAAAGGAATGAATGGAAGGTGTTCCATATGCTAGTGCTGTTGGAAACTTAATGTATGCTATGGTGTGTACAAGACCTGATATTTGTTATGTAGTTGGAATGGTGAGTAGATACCAATCCAATCCAGGTCAAGCACTTTGGACTGCCGTCAATAAAATCCTGAGGTATCTGAATGGTACTACTAATTATTCGTTGAGTAATCAAGGTAGAGATCTGCGCCTTGAAGGCTATACTGATGTTGACTGAGGAGGAGGTTTAGATGAGAGAAATTCTACCTCTAGATTTGCATTCTTACTTAACAATGGCGCCATATCATAGAGTAGTAAGAAGCAAAGGTGTATAGCCTTATCCACAATCAAAGGTGAATTTGTGGCATTATTAGCAGTAGTTCGAGAGGGTGTTTGTCTTAAGAGATGTTTGGATCAATAAGATGTTGCTAAGAATGCTGTAGGTTCAATTATTGGTTAATTATGATAGCCAAGCAGCAAGAGCTTACATTAAGGATCCACTGCAAGACGAAACATATAGACACGAAGTATGATTTTGTGAAAGACATGGTTGTACGAAAAGATGTGAACGTACAGTACATATCTACGCATAGAATGATAGCAGATCTTATAACGAAGTCAATTCCTAGAGATGTTTTTCCTTGGTCATGTGTTGACAAAGGGATTAATTCTATATATTGAAATTTCTAGGATTGCGTAGAAGTTGAAGTACTGGATATTTATTTTTCTCAAAATTCACAGATAATGGTATGTTCCATTATTATTAATGCTTGAGTTTGTTCTATATTTATGCATATTAATGCTTAATGCATTATGTTGAGAAGGTATGTCGGACAGATAAGAGATTAGCCCGCTCACACGGGTAATCACATTTATTTACTATGTGATAAATGATGATGAGACAATTTTAAGCTCATTATCTAGGTGATAATTGAGAGCTCGAGCTTAAAGTATAAATGTCGCCTTAACAAAGTGTTAAGATGAGGACATATTATTTATTATGTCCGAAAGTGAAATAGCCCACATATTTCACTTTATCTGTCTTAATGCCAGATGTGAGTTCTGATGGATTCTTTCAAACGAGTAGATTTGTGAACTCAAGTTAGACATTAGGTATGTCTGAACTATCATCTGTACGATATTAAGTGACAAGACATACGCTCCATGGGAAAGGAGAAAATACCGTAATACGTATTTCATACTACGTATGCATGAGACGACCAATAAGAGTTGGCGGAAGTTTTGATCTCAACTTTCAAGCAGTGTGAGACTCTTGAGGGTAAAAGTTCCTCAAATTTGTCCCCTCACGACTCTTACTTATTCTCAAGATTTCTATTCAGCGTTCGCTGTCTTAGAATGTTGCCAATGGTCATGAGATTGATTCGATCTAATGGGACATTTCTAGAAAAACGAGCTGAACTGAATTTGAGAGGTTTAAGGGAAGAGGAAGATCAATTTGTTTTGATGTCACATTCTATCTTTGTATTCACAGGTCGACCAATTATGATTATTTGAGTTTAATCATGATTGTGAATACAATGCATATGAAATACTTAAAGAGATCAAGAGAGATATGATGTAAATGTGACTGATTGATCTAGGGTACTGCATACTGGATCTACTCTGAGTTAACATGCCCATTTTGAGCTGCTATATACTCCTAACAGATGTATGGCAACGAGCTCTCGTAGTATGCTGGTCGCACGGATTATTTGTTGATATGAACTTTGCAGTAAAGAGAGAAAGTTATGTTTAACCCTTGGTGGGCAAGTGAGAATTGTTGACCCTTCGTGGGCAAATGAGAGTTATGGATAGCCCTTCATGGGCGAGTGGGAGATGTTGAAAAATGAGGGTGTATGGGAGTAACATGGTCCGCCCATGTATGGTATCCCACCCCTTCAAAGGAATAACTGTCAAAGGCAGTTTATCCTTGAACGTGATATAAGATCACGTTTTCTTCCTTACGTTAGAAACTGTCTCTCATTCCAACGAGAAACACATCTTCTTCAGAAAGAAGAATAGTGACAGAAAAAACAACGACAAACTCTCCCGATCATCAAACGGGTGATTGGACGAACGATCTCTCGATGAACTGCAACGGTAACATCTAATCTGTGAAAACCCGAGGTATGTCCGTTACGTGATGTACTTCCCCGATCAGTGATTCAAGTAAGTATCTGGGCTTGTTAATTCCGTGTAATTCCGCTGCGTATGTATTGGGATTGGTTCCCTTCAGTACTTTATTTAACTTGCTAGAACCCTCGTTTCTGACATTGTATAAAACCTCCTCAATTCTAATGCTTCGCATTCATCTGATCAAATAATCCCACAAAAGTTCCTCTTAAGCCATTAGATTAAACCAACGACGAGCACAAAACGGATGGAGGGTCACGGCTTCAAGAGGCCAATGGCGATGGCGGCGGTGTTGGCGTTAATTCTCGGTGCATTCGCGGCGCGAGTGCAGAGTGATAATTCTTGTTTTGATGATTGCACCTAGGATTGCTTCGACAGCCACGTCCCGAATTGTTACGCCCAATGCGTAATGGCACATCACTGTCATCGCTCTTTAGCACTTAGCACTTAGCGCGAGTAATAATCGGCACTAATCAACAATCATATTCTTATATATTTTTTATTTTCGAAATTAAATTTAATAAAATTTAATTGTAATGTCCTAGCGAAACAGTGCGACTGTTCGTTTATGAATTGCGATTATTTTTAATATTAATTTCGAATTTTAATTGATTAATTTTGTCCAATAGTTGCAACTTTTCAGACTTGACAGTTTAGACATGAAAAATTGCATCCGTTCGAGTTAGCAGTTTTAGACCTTCGAAAAGTTGCAATCTTTCATACAAAAAAAACTGTTTTCGAAACTTGAAAAGGTGTGATCGAATAAACTGTTTTGGACACGAAGAGTTGCATGAGAATTAACTACTTTTCGGACGCGAAAAGGTGTGTTCATTTCTCATTATATATTCAAGTGTTCTGTTCATTTTTCAGAATCTCAACTTCCATTTTCGTTTTTCCTAGAAGATTCACAGCCATTGTTTCCAATTGTTTCCCTTGAGAGATCCTAGAGAACTATCAGAATTGCTATCTGCTATTCTCATTGAGCCTTTGTTGTATTTTGGAGGATATTTGCCGAAACCATTAGCAACGTTGTGGGGCAAATAAATCCTTAAAGAGAGTGTTATCACGCCTCAAAGTCTGATTCTGTTGTTCATTCAATTCGATTATATTTTCCTACAAAATCACCAAGTGCATCAGCTTGAAATCGGGTACAGATGTCATCCCTCAATCCTTGATGTTATTTGTTTATTCATCCGTTTCTTCTTTTCAACTGTTGAAAAGCTTAGGTTATTAGGGTTTCTGGGTTTGTATGATGAGAACTACTTTGCGAGTCACGTTATTGTGGTGCCATCTAAATTGAGTTATATTGATATGTTTCCCTCTGGTACATACCTCAAGAGAAATATATGATTCTTTATTTTGGCTATGCTGAAATCTCAGTTTTTTCCCGCTTAAGAAATTGAGTGTTTATCTTCTTCTTTTTTATGGTGTCATCTTTATAATTACCTTTTCATTAATTTCCCAAGCAGAATGTTTCAAATCAAAGTTTGACAATACCTGCAGATGCCAAGGAGCTTGAAGATTGTGCAGATGCCTGCTCGAAAGATTGCAAAGCAATTTAACCATGTTATGTGCTCAATAATAAGAATAAATTAATGCGTCCATAAAAGAGTTTTTGAGTTACCAACGATCATCCTAAGGTTGCTTAGCTATCTAAAAATCCTAGGCGTTAGGGGGAAGTCATATAATCAATTAGCTGGAGGAAAATACCAAAAAAGTCACGACATTTTATACGGATTCTAATTCGGTCATAAACTTTCAAATTTAGCCAATTTAGTCCTAAATTTTATACATATTTTTCAATTGTGTCTATCCAGCCAATTTTGCTCGGGAAAGTCGAATGGGGATACCCGATCAGCACCAATTATCCTATGTGGTATGGCAATCGCTGATGTGGACACCGAAAAAGAACTAGTGTCGTTTCTTTAGTTTTCATTATATATATATATAAACCCATCATGTCGCCCAAACGGCGTCATGGAAAGTCTAATGAGTTTGGTCAAAATAAGTTGTAAATCCATTTATGACCCACTTAACACCCAACATTATGCTTAAACCCATTTGTGATATATTTACTGAATATAACTAACCTATGTAGCTACTCAATCCATCACGTATGGGTTGAAAGATGAGTTTATGACGCATTTTAACAAGTTTAATCGAAAGCTACCAAACATTGCAAATTGCATGAAAAAGAAAGGTAGGGCAGGTCCTATCTTTATCTCGATTCTACACGACTGAGATTAACATGAACCAACGCTTCCGGATACTCAATTTTTCCGATTCGGCGGTTCTAATATTACATTTTTTTTCTCTCTTTGACCACGATTCTTAGCCATATAAATCCCTTTTCAACTCTCATGCTTCCCGACCAAAAAAAAAAAAAAAACTCTCATGGTTCTATTCGAAAAAAAAAAAAAAAAAAACTCTCATGCTTCTCACATTCATACGTATAATTTCACAAAAGTTTCCCTTTAGCCATTAGCGTAAATTGAGGACGAGTGCAAAATTGATGGAGGGTCTGTTAACTGAACAATATGTTAAATAAGAAGTTTAAATTTTTTTTTTGTTAGCATCTTTCGTCCATTCTAGCGATTTAATTGCCCTGCTTTTTCAAATCATGCTTTTTGGATACATGTGACACGATGTACTAGTTGGAGAGGCTTTGTGACATAAAAATTAATTTGAGTAAGTGTGACACAAATATTTTAATTTGAGGTTTTTGATGGTATTAACCGTAACATTTATGTACATATACATGGGCTTGGATCATAACTTTCTCCGCACTAAGATAATTGAACATGAAGCTATACACTTAAGAGAGCAAAAGCAAGATCCAAGAATCAATTCGATCAAATCATCTTGAGTTGTAAATTTCTTTTATAATGTTCATAATTAAGACTCTGTTTGTTTCACACAAAAATGATTTAGAAAACATTTTTATAAAAATAATCGCTTGAAATAATTAGTCATTCATTTGCGTAAGAGATACGAGCATTCATTTTCAAATTGTTTATTCTTACTCAAATAAGGGGTGAGGCCATCCAAGAAAATATTTAGACATAAATTGTGGCGATAATGATAACATTTTTCATTGACTAATTACTTCAAGCGATATAAGTAATTAAATTTAAAAAATTAGAATTTTCGAGAGAAACAATTTCTAAAAGTGTTTTTACCTCTTTAAATTTAAGAATTCACATCCTAATTTTAGGCATAAATCTTCAGTTGATCGAAAAGTGTTTCCCATTAACTAAATCATTTTCGGCGAGTTCGACAAATTAATTCTCGGAAACTACTTTCACTTAATCAAACGCACCCAGAGACTCTGCTTGTCTTGCGGAGAATGGATGAGTTGAAAAATTCCTAAAAAAATGATACTTTATTTTGCTTGAAATAATTAACTAATAAAAAATATTTTCGCAATCAACTATAACTAAATATATTCACGGACGACGTAAATATCTTTCGTTTATTCATTTTTTTGGCTATATAAGTTAGGAAAATTTTCAAAAAAGGGCATCAAGTGCTCTCATTTTTTTAAATAAGGGCATGAAGTGTACTTTGTTTCAAATAATGGCTTGAAGTGCCATCATTGTCTCAAAGAATGGCCTGAAGTGGCTAAGGTTGTTTCAAATAAGGGCTTGACCTCGTCGGTCGACCAAATTTTTCGGCCGATCAAGGGCATTTTTGTCAAAATGTAAATTTAATCTATTTTTTTATTAAATTAAATAAAAAACAAAACAAAAAGTAAAAAAAAAAGGAAAAACACAAGCGGGAGGACCGGTGGTGGGGCGGCGACTACTGCCGGCGACCCCTCCGACCAAAGGCCAGGGCCTGCTGGCCCTCGCCTTAGCCGAGAGAGGTCGGCGGCCCTCGCCCAGGTCCGGCCGAGGGCCGCGGCCATCGGCCGGGATCGGGGTAGATGGCGCCCTCCGACCCACCCCGGTCCCGGCCGATGGCAGGATATGGGCGAGGGCCGCTGACCCTCTGGCCCTCACCTCTGGTCGGCGGGGTCGCCGGCCCTTGTCAAGGTGCCGATGACTTTGACGGCCCTAGCCGCAGCCCCACCAGAGGTGGGGCGGCGGCCAATCCTCTCGCATGTGTTTCTTTATTTTTTTTTTCAAAATCTCTTAAAAAATAGAAAAATGAAAAATAAAATAAAATAGTAAATGACCAAAATGCCCATAACTAAAGTAACTCAAGCCCTTTTTTTTAGATTAATATAGTTACTTTAGGCCCTTATTTGAAACAATGTGCATTTCAGGCCCTTATTTAACATAATGAGAGCACTTCAGGCCTTTTTTTGAAATAATTTGCATTTCAGGCCCTTATTTAACACAACGAGAGCACTTTATGCTCTTATTTGAAATAAAGTCCATTTCAAGCCCGTATTTGAGAAAATGAAGGTATTTAGGGTCCATATATGGAATTTTTGCCAAAAATTATTATATTTAGGAAGTAATTTTTCACGATATAAACGGAGGGTAAATAAAAGAAACTGATAAAAATTTACTGACATTTTCACGTTCAATACAATGATTGCATCCATCTGCACCGAAGTGGCGCAAAAGCAGTCGCGTCTTCTTCCTCCTCCGTCGTCTTCAGCTCTCCGCAGAGGATGTTAAACAGCAAGTCCAAGTTCCCTCGCGAGCCCCTCGCGGCCATGGCCGCCTCTCTCGCGTCTCAGAACCAGCTCATCGACTCGCTCACCTCCCACATCTCTCTCTACACCTCCCGTTCCCCCTCCCCAAGCCCTAGCTCCGCCCTCCGATCCTCGATCCTCAAATGGCTCTCGTCCCTCGGCGCCCACCAACGCCGGTCACACATGACCATCGTCGATCCCAAGTTCGTCCAGATCCTAATCCGGATGCTCGGCTACCTCCGCACCCGCGGCCACGGCTCCTTCATCCTGTTACCCGACCTCCCGGAGGGCGATCTCCCCGGCGTCTGCTACAAGAAGTCGCGCGGGCTTCTGTCTCGCGTTGCCGAATCGAACTGTTCGGAGAGATCCATTTTCGACTCGGTGCTGTTTTTCAGCTCGAAAGAAGGGGAGAGTGTTGAGGGATGTTCGGTTTCCGTGAATTGTCTTGACTCTGTTACTGTTAGCGAAGGGTTAGTGGAAAATGTGGATTCATTTGTGGAAGCGATGGATAAGGTGTCGAATGGAGGGTTTTTAAGGGGTGAAGAGAGTGAATTGGCAGTAGATTGGGTGGAATTAGGTTGGTTGAAGGCGAAGGGATATTACACCCTCGAGGCTTTTGTGGCGAATAGGTTGGAGGTGGCATTGAGGCTGGCTTGGCTGAATTGTAATAGCGGTAAAAAGAGAGGGGTGAAGCTCAAAGAGAAGTTGGCGATGGCTAGTGTTGCAGCCAATGTGTTTTGGAGGAAGAAGGGTTGTGTCGACTGGTGGTCGAATTTGGATGCGGAAGTGAGGCAAAAGGCCTTAACTTCAGTATTCGGGAAGTCCGCAAAAGCCTTGGTATTCACTTCAGGAACTTTCCTATATAGTTTCTCATTAAAAATTCAAACAAGGTTTTGAACTGATCCAGTTGGTTGTTGTCTTCCCTTATATGAACACTTTATGATGGATGGATGTAGTTTTGATTCTTTGAGATTGCATGCTAGTTTTCACTCCACAACAATTGTTTTCAATTGCCCACTATTAGGCATTTTGGTTGCTTGAAGTTAAGAAGATGGTATGGTCTAGTTTCTGACCAAATTTCTTTTCAGGCTCTGAAGATTCTGACAGAGGTAAAAAGTGCCTCAAAAGACAGGCTGTGGGCTTTCTCTCTGGAACCGCATCCATCACTGAAGTACAATGAGAATGTGTCTTTGCAAAGAGCGGCACCAGAACTTGCATCCGACGTAGAGTTTGGTTCAATGATTATGCATAACTCTATTTCTCAGGGACATTCTTCTTTTGCCAATGTCTTCAATTGTTTGCTTGTGCTTCGAGATGCCATTACGTTAAAATCGTGTCTGGAAAGTGACTTTGACGGAGGGAAAGTATTTTTTAGCTCCCTGAACGCTATTGGTACCATTTCTGATTGTATACTAGCAAAACTGCGGGCATTTCTTGTGATTATTTATCTTGAGTGCACGAAACTTGAACTTCTAGGAGAGGGAAGTTGTAATTCATTGCCTAATAAGTCCAAGGAAAAGCCAGTTGCATCGGGTCATAAAAAGAAGGGGAGGCCCGGTAATTTAAAGAGGCTGAATTCTACTGGTACTCCCCAAAAGGATCGTCGGCTGACTGACAAATCTTGCAAGGTAAATATATCCTTCATTTAAATTTGCTGACAGTTATGTCGATGATACCCCACAAATCTATTGACGATTTTCTGCAAATAATTTATTAGGCTCATAATTTGTCGTCGGCTAATACTGAGAAGTCAGCAAGCAAGATGCCTGTGGTTCTTCAGGGGAATGAGTGTCAGTTGGAGGGGTCATCGTCGATAGTCAAAATGGTTGTAATGTTTTTTTCTTGTTCAAATGAAGTTCAAGTCTTCTGATTTTAACAGTCTATAACTGGTAGCATTTGGTCAGGAATCTGCCAAAGGAATTGTTGCTGAAAAAATCCAGACATCTGCTCGAAGGAACAGGAAAGCAAAACGTAAAAACAGGAATTCTGTCCTAGAAATTTCGAAGGAACATATAAATAATGAGAGGTCTTCCATTGGTGCTTCTTCTATTTCTAGTACCTCTCCAGACAAGGCTTCGAAGTTGCTCGAGGGCACTGACAATTCAACTACCTTCGATTGTGCAAATCATAATTTTAGCAGAGACTACATCCATGGTTCAGATTCGTGTTCTTGCAGTTCTAAATGTGGACCTGGTGGAGAAGAGGGGCAGGCCTCCAAAAGAGATAAAGAAGACTCCTCTATAAGTTCTACAGTTAATTTGGGTTTTGGCAGTTTAGAATGTTCAGAAACTTTGAATACTGCAGTTGAAAATCCTGTTTTTCCTTCTGTATCAAAAACACCAAATGGCAAATTAAGTTGTAAAAATGTACCTCTCCATTGTTTCCCCCAAGAGACTGACTGTGTCCCAATTAATGGAGAAACTGCCAGTCAGAAATCTGTCCGCATAATTCAAGCTGATGCGAAGTCGGGTGTTTCCAACAAGCAAAGAACAGTCTGTGATTTGAAAGAGGACTCCACGAGGGGGAGGAGGAAAGGAGATTCCAATCAACCTGTACATATTACTTCTTTGGAGTGGCTTTCACACGAGTGGCCCAATGTAGCTAGCACTTACTTTCCGTCAGCTAACTCACATATCCCACCTGCCACTGATAGGTTACATCTTGATGCTGGTCATAATTGGCACAATCACTTCCGCCAACCTTTTCTACCAGTGGTACATCAGACAAGGAATCCTGCAATTGAAAGTGGGTGTAAACAGATGCTAACACGACCAATACCCATGAGTTCAGATTGGCCCCCAGTGGTACGAAATGCTTGTGGAGTAACAGCATCCTTGACCTGTAGTTATGATTCTGGATTCATCTCAAGACGTTACCATCAGGGTTTCACTACTAACAGTGGGCAGCATAATTCAATGGCAAACAACAATGAAAAGAAAAACTCTGCTGATTTTGTGGACATACCTGATTTGTCAAATATGCAGGAACTCGTTGATGAGTGTGACAGCCACTGGATATCAGAAGAAGAATTTGAGGTTCATGGAGTGTCAGGGTTGGATTATAATCAGTACTTTGGTGGCGGTGTGATGTACTGGAATCCTTCTGATCATCCTGGGACTGGTTTCTCACGGCCTCCATCCCTCAGTTCTGATGACAGCTTCTGGACTTGGCAAGAAGCAGAGATGAATCGGGCAGTTGATGATATGGTTGCATTCTCTTCTTCATACAGTACAAATGGTTTGGCGTCACCTACTGCTGCTTCATTTTGTTCTCCATTTGATCCTCTAGTTTCTGGACATCAGGCTCTTGGGTATGTCCTGTCGGGGAATGATGTACCTGGTCAGGCACTGCATTCTTCATCACCAATTACAGACAAAAAAGGAGAGGACGAGGCTTCTGGATCTTCAGCCAGGTTACCGGGTGATCTGGAGGGAAAGACTGGAGACCCTCTTCCCTATCCTGGTTTAAGACCAATTATCATTCCTAATATGTCAAGGGAAAGACTAATCAAGAGTCCTCGTGTTCCTCCAACTAGGCGGGAACAGCCTCGTATAAAACGGCCACCATCGCCTGTTGTTCTTTGTGTACCAAGGGCACCACGTCCGCCTCCACCATCAACTGCGGGAGAATCCAGAAAACATAGGGGCTTTCCAACTGTTAGATCTGGTAGTTCCAGTCCAAGGCACTGGGGTATGAGAGGCTGGTATAATGATAATGGGAACTTGGAGGAAAGTTCTCTGCACATTGATGGTACTGAAGTTGTTTTGCCTTCTTGGAGAAATAATAATCTTTCAGCTCGTCCAGTCATCCAGCCTCTACCTGGACGTTTGCTGCAAGACCATCTTATTGCAATATCCCATCTAGCTTGTGATCAGGAACATGTAAGTATATACACTTGACTATGCTTCTTCCTTTGTTTTTGGTCGGGTACTGCCCATGGTGATTGGTGGGTGGTGTTATGTAGCAGCCAGATGTCACCTTCCCTCTGGAACCGCCGGAAGTAGAGAGTGGACCTTCTCGGACAGCATCTCTTTCTTTGATGCATAGCCTTCTTCACGATGAAATTGACTCATTCTGCAAACAGGTAGGAAAGTGAAGCGGGAGTTTTTTCCTTTCATTGCTGAACTTGCCTCTTTAAAGCTTCCTTAAGATATCCTTTCCCATAAAATATGAAAAATTTAATTGGATGGTGCTTTGACTCTTCGTTTAAATCTGCGGGCCGTAGGTTGCTGCAGAGAATTTATACAGGAAGCCTTACATCAATTGGGCTGTTAAGCGTGTCACACGGTCTCTCCAGGTTCTTTGGCCCAGGTCACGGGCTAATATCTTTGGTTCAAATGCAACAGGGTTGTCGCTTCCCTCAAGTGATGTGGACCTTGTTGTCTGCCTTCCCCCTGTTAGGAACCTGGTATGAATAGATTTGTATGATTTTATTTGTGATATATGGTGATCTGTGATTCTTAGGTTGCAGAATTTATGCAAATCTATATTTAGGAACCGATAAAAGAAGCTGGGATCTTGGAGGGGCGTAATGGTATCAAAGAGACATGCCTTCAGGTACATCTGTCAAGCGTTCTCTATCCTTTGAAGTTTTCTCATCTCGCTTCCAAATTGTATTTGGGCAGAAAAAATAGAACAAATACTACTTGAGACATACATATCTTTACTCTTTTATCTACATCACAAATATTTCACCTCACAATTCGGGGTTTGTCCAAACCTATAGAATAATTTCTCTCTAACTAATACTTTAAGCCTTTTGGGTTGGAACTTCTAAAATGGTATTAGAGTCAAGTTTCAGTTCTTCATGACTCGTTTAATAATTGGTTTACTATATGGTTCTAGATTGTCTTCTTCTCCATTCAATAATTTGACTTGATGTTAGTCTGTTTCGCATGTGAGTTTAGTTAGAAGTATCCCAAGTATCACATATCGCTTGACTTGATGATAGTCTAGTTCGCATGTGAGAGTGTGGTTAAAAGCATCCCATATCACTTGATAGTGGGTGTTTGTCCAGACGTTATACATATTTAGCCTCTTTACCAGAAATATACTTCAGTCATTATGAGGTCCAGAATTTATTACTCTCTCTGTTTTCTTTTTATATTTTATAATTTGGGCAAAATTTGTCTAGCGAGAGTACTTTTTATGTTTCAATTTGCTATTATGCGTACGAGCTCATTGCATGAATTGAGTGCACTACTGTTCCTGTGTTCTTCCTCGAGATGACGCCTCTACGTTTTGGGTCTATTTGGTGTTGCTGTTGGTTTGCTGTATTGTAGTGCAAGCATTTTGCAACACGTTTCTAGCAACACCTTGAAGCAGGTGGACAATTTCCTAGAAACAGTCATTGGGTACTTAGCTATGATGAGTTAGCCAAACACCATACATGAGTTGAAGCAACATTTGACAGCTGACGCTGCCGCCTCTAAAGCTAAAACAAATAGCCAAATAGTTTTAGATTTATTTTGTTAATGCTAATTTGTTTGTACAAAGAAATTTCTATTATTGCATCTTTATTAAAGTGTACAATTTACCATTGCATTATACATGAGAGGACTCATATTGTGCCAATGCCTGTTTCAGCATGCTGCTAGGTATCTTGCCAATCAGGACTGGGTTAAAAGTGATTCCCTTAAAACTGTGGAAAATACTGCTGTAAGGCCATTCATACTTTTCTGTTTTCACTTCTCCTCTGCCTTCTCTTTTTCTATATCCTCATGGTAGTACATTTTTGTTAGATTCCTATTATAATGCTAGTGGTGGAAGTTCCACAAGATCTGGTTTCATCCAGTGCTTCTATTGTACAATCACCAAAGGAAGAACCAAGTCACTATGGTCATGAGTTATCCAATCTAGCACATGCACATTCAGATGTGCAAGAAGACTCTGCCCCACAAATGTGCTCCCAGACAAACTATAATTATATGGATAGTTCAAAATCAGTGCGTCTCGACATCAGCTTCAAGTCTGTTTCACACACAGGACTCCAGACAACGGAGCTGGTAATTAGTTTTTTCAGTTACAGAGATATAGCTTCACATTTTCAGGCGTTTGGAGGATTACTGGAATCCAAGGGAAATTTATTTATGCCTTTTGTGAAGTTATTTTGTTGGAGATAGCTCAACTTAATTGTTGATACCAATGTCATTGACTGTTTCTTTAAAAATCCGCAGAGAACAAATTTTTTTCCTGGTTAAGGGTGTTATCAGAATTGTCTGGTCGTTGATAAGAGTCAAGCTAAATATTAAGGAAATGAATGTAACCAGTAGCTAATCTAGTGTTTGTCATCTGGTGTTAGGCTTGTCCTCTTATATTAGCTGCACTTTGATAAGTCACTGATTTGTCTAATAAAAGGTAAGTTGTTATGTTCTAGCTTCAAGGAAAAGAATATACTTTGGACTAATTTATTATGAAGGAGGTTCATTTGTATGAGCTGGAGCTGCATTGAAAAAAATATTTATTAACTTTGTTTGGCTCAGCCCTAATTTTTTTAATTATTTGAAGATCCGGTTTTCTGATCGTTCAATTTGCACTATATGGGGCTCCAAAAAATTTGATATCATTGTTATAGCATAACAAATGGAATCTTGAGAAGTCATTATATCCAATGCTGTTGGCATTGTGTACATAGATTTGCATTAGTTGCCAATGCAACAAACATCAAATGTGCTTATGCCTTGATATAAATGACTTTTCATGTGTATATATGAAGGTTTCACTGCTTTAAACATTTTTGGGATAGACAGACTACTAATTTCAGAATGCTCTATTTTTTGCCTTTCTTATCCTGAAAATTTGGTTATTGGTATCATAATATGCAGGTAAAGGAGCTGACTGAACAATTTCCAGCTGCCACACCGCTTGCTTTGGTGCTAAAACAATTTCTGGCAGATCGCAGCCTGGATCAGTCTTATTCTGGTGGTTTGAGCTCATATTGTCTGGTGAGTTGTGCTATACTATGTCTAGTTCTGTTCAACGCGTCTCAAAAATGAAACTTAATATGGTTGATCATTTTGAGGTATATTAGCTTTCAATATTGGTTAGTGCATTTATTAAAACAACTCAGCAGGTTTCTTTGATTGAAGCTATCATGAAAATTGTTCGACCTTAGGGAGTGTTTATTTGTTTTCTTTTCAGCTCCTGATGCAGACTTTGTTCTAATCATATAGCCTTTTAATGGAAGCTAAACCTTCAAAAAAATTATCTCCTTGAGAAAATGGGACTTATGTTGCATCTAGTTCTTGGACCTGCGGAGAGATTGTAATATTCTCAGACCTTGAGATGTGTCGTAGGGAATCTCACTGAACTAGAAATGGAAGATATTGACGACAGAATGCTGTGAGATTAGCTTTGTTTTTCTTTTCTTTTCCTTTATTGAAGTGTAGGGGAATGGAAAGTTCTAGAAAGTCAAAATTCCTTTTTTGCTTGGCACCTTAACTTCTGGCTGATTGATCTGTAATCCGAACTCTTCTGGGGAATGTGGATTAAATTACAGTAAAATATGAGTTGTGTGATATTAATTTATCTTGTCACCTAATATAGGAGCTTTCATGCGTCTCTACATGAGGAATTGGTTCAGGACTTATCCTAATTTTTCTTATATTCATACTTAACAATATCTGCATGACAGGCTGATAGTGGATTATCTTCCCCTCTAATATGTAGCTGAAGATGTAATTTCTTCTGGATTTTGCAAATGAACTTCATGCCTTTGGAGCTGCATTAGTTATTTCGTTTATTAGAAACAATATTTGATGCGATGATTGGAAATTACTTCAGGCATCTTTGTCCAATGAATTTTTTGACAGCAGATAACTTCTGGTTCAGTGATTAACCATACTTATGCTTGTTTCCACCCTTGTCCACACTTGTTTTTGTGATATAGAGAGGGAAGAGAGTAGAGTCTCTGTCTCTGTCTCTGTACCTGTCTCTCTCCGCTTCCACGTGTGCATCTTCTTGTGCTTTTGCATCTCATGTCCATTCTCTCCTTGGTTGTATATTCTCTTTCTGGAGGCTTTGATAGTTATTTTCACTGACATGCTTCGACAAATTGCATGCTTGAGGATTTCTTGGACACTCTACTTTTCAATTTGGTCAAGCGTGCACTTAAGATGGAAGTGTTACTGTGTATTCATAGAATCTGTTGTAAGATCTGTCAAAGAGTAATCTGGCTTTGAGCTTAGACTTGTCCTGCTGAAACTTCATCAGGTTTAGGTATAAAAAGAATTAACCAATCAACAATTTTGATTTAATTGGCATGTCTGAAACTATCTATGTATGAAGCTGTAATCTCTACTGAAGTTGACAATGGAACATTCAGAACCAGGATACTTATTCAGATTCTTTTGGGTAGCTGAAAACTTAGAAGAAAAGTTCAAAATAGACCCTACTTCATTGCTTCTGGAGCAACTACAGATGTGTTACCAGTATGATAGATCTTTTGTCTCTACTTATAAAAGGAGAAAATATGATAGCTTATGATATGTCATATTGGTTTTCTTAATTCATTTGGGATGAAGTATGAGGCATTTTTGAGTTTTTGTCTAACATAAAAAATTCCCTGATTGACTCACACTCGCATGTTTCGTGACCAAATGACCGGCTATTGTGATCTCTTCTGCCGTGTTAATTCTTCCATCCTTCTGCAGGTGCTACTAATTACACGTTTTCTTCAACATGAGCATCACTGTGGCCGATCAATCAACCAGGTAGACTTTGATTTTTTCAATGCAGTAATTTTCACCTTTTGTATATCAAGCGATGATATTGTATGAGACGCGGTAAAGCCATAGTGCATATTGTCAGAGATTCTTCTTCCCCTTGTTTTTCCTTTTCTATTTGTGCTTCTTGCACGGGTACTATACTCCATATAGTTGTCTTATTTCTTGATATGGAGAATATTTGTGCCCAAATTTAAGCCGCCCTTTTTTTTTTGATTGATTCATTTTTTTCTCTCTTTGTAACTGTGGAAAACAGGAAGGTGCTACTTTAAATGGTAGGTAGAGGTCTGCTGCTTATGTAGTCTGGCTAATTTGAATTTTATGTTGTCCAGCTTTTGCCCTCTTGTTCATTTGAGAACTGTTTTGCTATGTGACTCCAACTGTCATTCTAAGCAGTTGCAAGTAGATAAAACCTTACTGATAAAACTAAGCATCTGTATCTTTCATGTGATTTCTGAATTGCACAATTTAAGATTTTTAAGCGCTATTACAGCCTTACTTGTCGTTGGACATGAAGCATGAATGTTACCTGGCATTTATATTTGGCACTGCTTGTAGTTGTATACTCAATGGATGTTTAAATTCTGCGTTGTCCGGGAAAAGCTTGGATAATGTCAACACAGCAAGCAGCAGCAGATTAAGCTATTGATGATAACCTGATACAAATGTATTTATCCCTTATGATCCACCCATTTGAGAGTACATCTTTACTTGGGCACATTAGATTGCGGCGGATTCTAGTGAACTGAAATTCGATCAGTAGTATTCTGGTCAGTATCTTACCAAGGCTGTAAAGTAACATCATAGATGTCATAACCGAGGGTATCAGATGGCCTATTTTGAACTTTCCTTTGTCTCACTTATTGCTTTTGTGGGAAAAATAAGGAATTTGAGGCATAGATCTCGTTGGACAATGATTTCCCCAAAAACATAAGCTGTTGGTGTCTGGTTCATAATGTATGCGAAAACACGTACCTTAATACACTCCTTGTACATATGTTGGGTCTGACTTGTGAAATATAGGACATGGACATTATCAGTTTAAATGTTAAACTGAGGAGCAAACGCACCATAACAGGAATCACGGAGAATATCCGGTACCATTTTAGACTACAGGTTTATGCAGCGAAGGAATGGGTCCACAGTGTTTGTCAGGACTCAGGCATATTCCTTAACAGATGCTCCGAATTTCTTATCTTCTTATTGTATACTTGCTACAAGACATATGGCTGGGATACTTAATATTTGTTGTCTACTGCCTGTTGTGTAGAAGGTTACAAATGTTTTAATACTTCTTGCACATGTTTGACTTGTAATAATGCTTGGCCAAGATACTTGCCTACTAATTACTGCGTGGAAGGTGTTAATATATCAACCTCATCATTTTCGCAATATGATTTGCTCTAATAGTTGGTGTGATATGCTTACCATGCTGATTGATTAACATACTTTTGCGTGATTGCATTAGAATGCTCTATGCATATTGTAGAACTACTTATGAATATATTTATTCCCAGCATTTCACAATTGATGTATACACCGTAAGAGGCATTTTTTGTGTTCTATGGATCTTTGGTGTCATAAAATGTTTAGGCCTTGCTGCAAATTTGTGTAATATGTTTATCACTTGATATTTGTAGCTCTATGGTATACTAATTGCCTTATTGTGGTCTGATTGTTGGTGGCAGATTGATTCGTTAGATAAATTACTAGTGGAGTATTTTATCTTGCTTGTGTTTATGTGAAGACCTTACTTTAACTGCAGTCATTTATTTGTTGCAGAACTTTGGAAGCCTTCTTATGGATTTTCTTTACTTTTTTGGGTGAGTCAAAGCTAGACCTTTTCTTTTCCTTATTTTACATGGTTTCAAATTATTCGTCATCATTGACTACATCTAGTATGTTAGTTTCGAACGTTCATCCAGTTTGGCAGCAGTTATTGACAGGAATTTAATTTACTTATTCAGGAATGTGTTTGATCCTCGCGAAATGCGTGTGTCTGTTCGGGGAAGTGGTTTATATCTAAAGAGGGAAAGAGGTTACAGGTGACATCTGCTTCCTATTTATTTTAATGACTGTGGATAGAAATGTGCACGATGGATGACATATCTAAGATAACACCTTTTGATGAAATATCTTGCCTTCTGCAGCATTGATCCTATTCACATAGACGATCCGCTTTTTCCAACGAACAACGTGGGGAGAAACTGCTTCCGCATCCATCAGTGCATCAAGGTGTGTGTTAGTGGAATTTCTATCATCTGGTGGGCATCTTGGCACAGATAAAATGTACCTAACACATAACGTATGAGTAAAGCTGTAATAACATGTTGCGTAAAGTGGCTATTAGATTACTCTTAAAGAAATTAGAACTGCTAAGTGCTTACCTTTATTCATCATTCTAGTACCTTTCGCTTTTCTTGTCATTAAAAATACATCTCTAAGAGGCAGCTAGGGTATGCCAACCTATACAGGAAGTCACCTACATGATGAGGAATCTAAAAGGTCAATGATAGCATTTACACCAAGACTTGTGTTAGCTCTGATCTAAAAGTTCAAATTAAAATGCCAAGAATCCATAATTTGTACAAAATGGCTCACAAAATTGTTGAGAAATTCTCCCATTTCTGTCCCTCCAAATCAGCCAAAAATTGGCTTGAAGGATCAAGCAAATCATCTCTCCTTTCTCTGCGAGAATAAAATTCCTAACCAAGCTCTTAGCTCTTTTTCCATTGACAATGGGCTCACCCACTGAAGCTTCTCCTAGAACATTTATACGCTTTAAGCTTTAACGGTCCCAAAGTAATTGCTCTTCTTCTCTGCTTGAAGTGTCTATGATAACTTGTCAGAGCTATATTAGTATATGTAAATCACTCGGGGTTAGATATTTTCTCAGGAAACGAGTGTGCTGATAGATCCATCTTGGGATAAGTTTCACTTATTACAGAGCTTGAGAGAGATTCTACTTGTATTATGAATAAAAGGCACATTGTATGAGTGAAAAATAAACTGATAGATAATAGTTTACAAACATGTGATTGAAACATCATCGGCCTAGAAACAAGGACATGTGATTGGAATTCTTGGCATGAAGAGGGTGATTTCCAACGCGATGGTCTTCTTAATTGTAGTGTGACAATTGTCTCCCCTTTCTTGGTATCTTGCCATTGCCAGACTCTTTCAGCATAAAGAACCTTTTGATGCCCTCATTACACCTTCTCTTTTAGCATCCATGGTTGAGTAACCCTGATTGGAGGATACAAACAAAGAGGAACCTGATTGGAGAGGCCATGTAATGACCCTTTGAGATATTTCATTTCTTAGTTAAACAATATGTAAAATGCAATGAATTTTTGAAGACAACTATGGAGAAGGAGAAAAGGGTGATACTCTATGAGAGTTTGAAATAGGTGAAAAGAGGCGGGCCACCATGGTGTGGCTATGTCTAAATGGTTGGAGAAATAACGTTACCCTAAATAATATCGTTGTCGCTAATCTTACTATTCTAAATGTTGGTCATGATGTATGTTGGTTAATCTATGCATGTTTACAAGTTGCCGTGCAAAAGTTTAAGCTATTTGGTGTTGGGAAATTAAATGTATATGAGGCCATTATGTACCTTACGAGAAAGTGCGGGAAAAAGATGAACAAGAATTCACAAACGGGATGAATTATTAAATTGGGCACTGAAAAATTGAAAGTTGGGCTCTAATGTCGTGTTTGAATTTCAATACGGAAGTCTTAGTAATCCATTGGGTGTAGACTACAGTATATAAGGCCATTATAAACCTTGAAAACAAGCAATGTGGGAGAACTTTAACATGAAGAACTGCCTTTGCCAGGTGACTGATTTTAATTTTAGTAGCAAATGTAGCCCGTCAAACTGTTAGGATGATTTGACCAATAAATAAATAAATGTTAGGATGACCACATGTCCCTCTGCTACTTCACCCAAACCCAACCAAAGAAACTGGAGAAGCGCTTAAATGCACATCCTAAGTTCTGTAAAAGAGTTACTGAAGTTCTAACAATGGCTCATATCTAACTATATATTTTGCCAGGCAAATCTATATTTCCTTCCAAAATTTGTAGGCAAGGTACCTGCCTCTAAGAAAGGATAAGCCAAATGAATGGAGGCGCCTTATGAGTGCTCAATCTTTTGATATTGACATGTTCACATTTTTGTCCAAAAATTGTTCATTTAGAGATTGTGAAGAATGGTCGTGAGGAAAGGTAAAACAAACAGATTAGTGAGTGAAATTTCTGAAAATGTCAAACTGGAAGATTTGTTCAAAGTACTCAAACAGCGGACTCAAATAAGTCTATAGGACTGAATAGTTACTCTGAACCTAAGATTATGGTGAGAGTTGATGATGCTATTTTGGCTCTGATGCTTAGTATTTTGTACTGGTGGTAACAAAGGAGAGGGATATATGTATAAGAACTTTTTATACTCTGTCCTAGCATATACTTGGAATTTTCCTTGTCGACAAGTTCTTGTGCAGGTGGGAGGCTTTATCCTTCAATGTTATCTTTTCCATTTTTAATTGATCTATTAATCATGCGCTTGTGACCTTAAACATAACTTAGGCTTGTATTAGCATCTCAAAAGCGTGATGATAATTGAGGAGGAATTTTTATTTACATGTACTGTATGTTTATGATATTCTGGATTGTCACTTGATGCAGGCATTTGCAGAAGCATATTCTGCTCTGAAGCAGGAACTTACTTGCATCCAAAATAATGGGGATGCATGTTCACGGCTACCATACAGGCTGCTTCCCAAAATCATTCCAAGCATGGATCCATCATGAGGTTTCTACAGTATGAGAATTCTCATATTCGGGTGGCATTGGTCAACTGGTATAGTACAAGCGCCAAATGTAGTGGTTTCTATTTGACACATTGGCATGCATGTTTGCAGAAGTTTTAATGTCCCAGGGGGTCGATCTGTTGAACGTAGAACAAACATCCATATGCATGTCCACGGCCGGACCTCACCTGGGGTCCGCGGAATGTGGGACAAGGTGACATTGCAGTTTGGACGCTTATGCTCGTACACTAGAAAGAAACCCTTCTAAAAGTTTTTGGTTGCTGCATAAACTCTGCCTGGGTTTTTTCCTGGGGTTTGAAATGGCCATATTCCTGCAACTTCCCATGTGGATGACATGAGAAGATACATGTTGGCATTGCCGTCAGGAAGCATGCTCACGGAAAATTGGTAAGGGAAAATCTGGGCGCTGCAAGGGGACCTTTCTGAAAGCCGTTGCTTGTGGCATCAGTTTTTCTTGAGGTGCTTCATCATTATCACAGTGCAAAAGAGTTTTATGACTGACCTTGTGTTTGATGAATCTGCCAGAATATATGTTAGCTCTCAAGTTACAGCGCATAGCTGGAAAGCAATAGCTGAAGGGCAGGGATCTGGACGGGCACTCTTACGTCTGTGGTCCTATGGGCAGGATGGTGAGTTTCCTGCTACAATGACTGCGAGATAACTCCTGAACTTGCTATTTTCTTTAACTCGTTGACGGATGAAACAGCCCCATCTAGCAATTGAAAAGTCTATTCAATTGGCAAGCATGGGATGGTGCAGACTACAAATTCTTCTGTTCAACGTTATGTATCTTCTGATGCAAAACAGTGCACCCCACTAAGATATATATTAGCATACTAAGGACCACAACTCGATGAAATAATATCTATAAGTAGGCCCATAAAATAGCTTTGCTTACGGTCGCATATAATTAGAATTATGGCTTCGTGAAGTCGTAGAAGGCTTTGGGAATGAACAATCTTCAGAGTGTATATGTTGTGTTAGGAATTTCTTTCAATTATTCATGCTCTTTCAAGTAAGATGCAAGAGGGAAATCCCACTGTGCCTTCGTTCATGTTTGCATAGCTTCAGGAAATGTTTACCTGACTGTTTAAATGCATTCTTTCTAGGTTGCATTTGTTAAACGAAGAAAATCATCAAATAGGAATTTTGGAGCTACTCTGCTCTTCATCAATCAACTGCTCTCACTAGGAGTTACTTTTCATGGACTGCAAAATCACGGTGAGATCCCTATGCTACAAGTGGGGTTATTGTGGGGCACATTGTGAGACAGAGCTAGTGTGTGAATATGGTGTGTTTGGATTGGATGTTATTGTGGTTCGTCAGATGAGATTCCATTCTAGACTATTCAATGGATGAAATGCTTGAATTTTCATTTTAGGGCATAGTTATTCAGTGCTACGATTCAAAACGTCTTACACATGTTAGTTAAGTTCTTTGACTTTTCTTAGGCACTTACTAGGCACATTTCTTGGTGATATATCTTCCTGAAAGCGCCTTCTGAGATCATTCTGATTGTAGAAACTGTATTTGTATTTTTCAAACGCTAGAAGAGGACAAGAAGCTGCCTTTTCTGGAAAAAGTCACCGTTGTAGATGCTCAATACCTTGGTTTGGTCACGCTTTGCTGCAAGTGAAACTTATGGAGCCTATCAGTTCACATGTCCATGTGCCACATATCTGGGATCTGTAATTGTCCTGTAGACTTTAAAGGACTGCTTTCACTAATGCACTTTTTTGGAGACGTGCTGCGTCTTTAACCAATCAGTTATCGAAACTAGTACTCTTTGGACAGTGATTACAAGGACCGGCGCTTGATCCACTACATGAAAGTCATACGTTGCAACCCAAGATTGCATATGGATTACTGCATTCTATCAATAGTTAAGTTGATTTGTGTGTGCACGCGGAAATGCCGCTTTGTTTGTGTAGGTATGTGCATCGTAGAATTACACTAGATGATCAACAACATGCCCAAAAGCTGATAGTAGACTTGGTCAAAAAACATCCATCTAAGCTTTTGCAATTCATACTCATGTGCAATAATCAAATTTTCTTTTGTCGTGTCAAGTCGTGTCATTAAGAAACGCCGTATTTTTTTGTAAAGCTACCAAAATGTGTAAAATTCTGCGTCGCTTTCAGGCACATTCAATTTATAGGGGCAAAAGTAACATTTCCTTGGGGGGTGGTGAACTTTGTGATAGGTACTCAGATTGGGCCGAGCTTCTCCATCTGCGCGTTCCCCCGGTTCGAGCACATAGACATCCTTTTTTAATTGCCTGTGCTGTGGCTGCGTGCATCGTTTCTTTATACCTGGTGAAAACTAGAGACTATTTTTGCAAATCTGTGTGTGTAGCACGATCGGTTGCAGACTTGCAGTAATGAATGTTACGTTCTCGACGTATTACAAATTGACCGCCTGTTGCAGTATTAATTTGCAAGAGCAACTATGGTAGCGTAACCCGTGTAATAGCTATTATAGCATGGCCGTCATAGCTTTTCTCGAAAAAAAAAAAAAGTCATAAGTCTATTATATCGGGAAGTGGATCACCTAACATTAGAATTTCTGTGATATGGGTAACATTACTCAAATCAGGTCGCCCATTTTCATTTGGACGGCTTGATTTAAGATAGGGTTGGGATTCAAAAATTTTCAAATCCTAAAAAAATTCCCACTCAATTTTTTTCCTCCCCCTTAACAAATAACGGCCTATTCTTGGCCGTTCAAATAAAAATGGATGGCCTGATTTGAGTAATGTTACCTATGTCATAGAAATCCTAATGTTAGGTGATCTGGATCCACTATATGGATGCTAATTTAGATCTAAAATTTTCAATTTTGTTAATTTAGTACTAAATATTTCAATTTTTCGGCTCTCGCTGAGCGATTTGTGAGCCTCGATGACCCTTGCAGGCCACATTGGAAAAAAGAAAAGAAGAAATGAAAAAAATCGTTCGTGTTGGCACCAATAGTGTCATGTATGAAGGCTGTTGTCCATGTCACTATTTTTTGGCCAAAATTAGTTGGAATGACTATAAAAACTCAAGACTGAATTAGCATGCATATAATAGATTTATGACATTTTTGGTAATTAATAAATATCCCTCTGAAATACCCTTTTTTTCCCTCCCGCACACTACCAATAATAGGTTATAGTAAGTATCATGGACAATTCCAGACCCCCCAAAAAAAGAAAAAAGTATCATGGCCAATTGTATTTATCTAGATGTTGCATAACCTACTATTACAGGAACATCCTTATTTCATTACTGCCGTCGAACTGGCTGTTAAACTCACTCTCATCGTAGCAGGAGGGGATCAAACACACAAAGTGCACCTCGTCATTCTCTTGCTAACACTACCAGTTGTTTTCCGACATTGCGGCCGTTGAAGATTCTAACCAAAGCCGACGGACCATTCTCAAACCCCTCCGCTATATCTTCGATGTACACTATTTTCCCTTCCCTGATGTGAGGCAGCATAAATTCCAGGAACTTGGAGTACTCGTTCATGTGATCAGCGACCGCGAATCCCTCGATACGGACTCTTTTGTAAATGGCATGCATCAAGTTGGTCACGCTCTCGGGCGAATCGCTATTGTACTGGGACACCATTCCACACAAGGCTATCCTGCCATGAGCTCTCATGTTGACGAGCACCGCGTCGAGCATTTTCCCCCCGACATTATCGAAATAGATATCAATACCTTCAGGAAAATACCTGCCAAATTGTTCAAACATGCAAATTGTTACGACAATTTTGTATTCTTCATATTTGCAGCAGCTTACAACAACTTAATGTCACATCTTGAATATTTAAGACATGTTTCGGCATAAAGTTTTGACATTTAAGGAACTAACAACCAACTAAAAGCAAACGTTTGATTCCCCGAAGAAACACTGTCGCAGAAATATAAAAATCTTGTGGCCACAAACCTCTTCAAAGCAGCTGCGAGATCACGTTCTTCTTTATAGTTGAATGCATCGTCGAAACCAAACTCGTTCTTCAACAAATCAACCTGTGTATTTGGGCCACAAAGAGAGCAGTGTATGCAGGTAAACAATCTTTCGATAATTTACTTATAATGAGTTCATTTTAGCCCTGCAAATATTTTAGTGAGAACAATATAGTTTGAAATATGATTGCTCGCGAACCTTTTCTTTACTTCCGGCGCAGCCAACAACATAACATCCCGTCAACTTTGCGAACTGTCCCACGATTTGTCCAATCGCACCAGACGCAGCCGATATGAAGACGGTGTCTCCTTTCTTGGCGGAACATACCTTGTAGAAGCCAACATAGGAAGTCATCCCCGAGATACCTAACAAAACGATGAAGCAGCAATTTATCAGCTAATCGATGCTCGACTTCGTTTCTTTTTGTCGAGTGATATTGCCCGTCGAGGTATGAGTAAACGATTTCGCATAACATACCAAGAATGCCAATGTAGTAAGAAAGAGGCACATCGGTGTGCTCGATTTTGTTGAGGCCTTCGGGGTTGGTGATGACACTGTACTCTTCCCATCCAGTCGTGCCCCAAACCAAATCCCCCACTTTGAATTTTGGGCTCCCGGAGTCCACAATTTTGGCCACTCCAAACCCAGAAATTGACTGCATTTTCAACATCACCCGGAAAGAATCAGGCAGCAAATTACTTTTGTGCACATAGATGCACCGGACTACTCATCCATGAATAGTTCTTTCAGGAAAAAAAACATCAATAACTTCCTCAGGCAGGGACAATAGTTGTCAACTCTTCTCATGAAACTTCAAAAAAACGAGAGGCTTTGCTTACCGAGCCGGGAGTGTAAGGCTTGAGCAAGTCGGTGGTGGTTGGGTTCATGAGGAGGCGCATGTAGGTGTCGCACGACAAGTAGAGGTTCTTCACCACCACCGCCTTCGACCCTCAAGGAACCTCCAGCTTCATCTCTCCCTTCCTCACCTCCATGTCGTCCACCATGGGAAACCCGCTCACGTAGTCCCTCAGCACCATGCTCCTCCATTCTCTCTCTCTCTCTCTCTCGTGCAGTGGAAGTAGTACTGTGTTCGTGTGGTGGGTAACATTCATAGCCCGCACTCTTCGCGGTCCCAAATTTTGTCTCGAGTCTGAGCCACGCGGTGCTAACATATAGCTTAATCGACCGAAAACGACATTTGATGCACGATAGGCAGAGATCCATTGTATGTATCGCGTGTCTTTCGACTTGGGGACCGATACAATTTGTTGTAAAGTCACTACTATAATCCAACCTTAGTACATGCTAGTAATGCAAGCAGTTAGAGAAGAAATAGAAGCCAATGTAGCCAGAAATTGATTGGTTAGGTCGGCTTGGAACACCAAGCGACGGTGGTCCGTGGTGCATTTACTATTTGCACAAAAAGAGATGGTTTAAAGGAAATTCCATGGTGTTACGGTTACCCATAATCCACAGCCACCATCATGATCTCGCAGCTCCATGGATTCGGGCGAGGCTACAGATTTGGTAGCTAGACCTTTTGAAAGTATGAATAGAACTAAGCTTTTTATCAATGAGGAAAAGGAAATAGGATACAATGGAAAAAGGGATTTTGTTGGGGTATTTGGCAAAAGATGAAAGAGAGGGCAAATGGATGGATAAAAACAATTTGAGACGGGGAAATTTACACTTTGGTCGATTTTTATGTTGGTGGTTGTAGTCATGGCCACGGTTCATGAACCACCGGTTCCGATTCCAATTTAGGGAGAATCGGAACCGAGCCCTTAAGTGGTGGTTCCGGTTTTGAACCGCCGGTTCCGGGCCGGTTTCAAGCCCTATTTCGGTTCAAAATCGAAAATGGAAACTCCGATTTCGGTTTCGGTTTCGGTTTCGGTTACGATTTTTGAGTTTAAAAATTAAATTGTAATGAATTTGTAATAAAATTGTAATCAAATTATCAAATAATGAATTATGAAATTATGAAATAATGAATTATTTAATTTAATCCCCATTTTTTTAAGGTTCGGAACCGACTCTGAACCAGCGGTTCAAGGTTTGAAGAAACCGAAACCGGGCCCTTATGCCATGGCCGGTTCCTGGTTGGAACCGCGGGCCCAGTCAACGGGCTGGTTCTAGGCTCAACCTGGCCTGTGGCCATGACTAGATGGTTGTACCATCAACTTTGTCAGTCCAACTAGAATTTTGTTACAATTGAAATTTCGTAATCTCTGTGGTATAGCATATCAAAGATTGATTGTCACAAGAGATGTGCTTGTTGTCCATTATAGTGGAGAAAAGTTGACTCGTCACTATCAAACTCATGTGGATTTTAGGCATCGGCTAGTCAAGATTCCACCTGCCCAGCATAATCGGGAAAAGTGTCAAAAAAGTCCTAAACTTATTGTATTGGTGCCAATTTAGTCCTAAACCTTTTTTTGGTGCCAATTCAGTCCTAAACCTTTTGCATTGATGCCAATTCCGTCCTAAACCTTTTATTGGTGCCAATTTAGTCCTAAACCTTTTGCATTAGTACCAATTCAGTCCTAAATCGGCCAATTGAATTAGCACAAATGTAAAAGATTTAGGACTGAATTGGCACCAATGCAAAAAGTTTAAAACTAAATTGGCACCAATAAAAGGTTTAGGACTGAATTAGCATCAATGCAAAAGGTTTAGGACTGAAATGGCACCAAAAAAATATTTATGATTGAATTGACACCAATACAATAGGTTTATGACTTTTTTTACACTTCTCCCCAGCATAATTCAAGGAGGACTCAGTTTCCTATCTTCTTCTTCTTCTTTTTTCCATCTAGTATGATTTATTCAACTCTTAGATTCAGGACCTCTTATTTATAGCCTGCAAGTAGTGTGCAATTGCAATGACATACTTTGATCTTCGTAAGAGTGCTGTGATCTTTTTGTGTCCGAGAGGATCTCACCATAGCCCTTTTCTATTGCATGACCTACAAAACTATAAGCAAAGTACCAAAGTGGTTGCGAAGTAAAGATATTCACAGAACGGTTCGTACTATTTAGATATTCACAATCAAGAAGTATGATCTACAAAACTCGGCATGTTTAGCCGGCGATTTTCTTCTGTTGGCTAGTACAACGATTCATGCAAAAAAAAAAAAAAAAAAAACAGTCCATAGCCATCGTCCATCAAGATCCTTCTATAGTTCCAGAATCTATTAATCAAGAAGGTCATACATGTGAATAACTGTGGACTATATACAAAAGATTTGTCGGAAAACCATCTTTGTCTTGTGACTTGAGTATTTGAAATGCTAGTCAGTGTTTGGTGGCATTAATAGAATTGCATTTAGGGTGGGCATGGGCTCCGAGCTTTCTTTTCAGAAGCTAGGCCAACAACCTATAGTTTTTCAAGGTAAGAAGCGTAAAAAAAAAAAATATTTTAAATTTATTATATTGATGTCAATTCAATGAATGGTTAGCTGGACCACGTCAGCTCTACAAAATCTGTATATAATATTTTCTCGTCGTTTGCTTGCTTCGACCCCGAACTCCCGAGCCCGTCCTAGCCCGCGTTGCTCTTGCTCGACCCAGACGCAGAGCCACTGTTTCTGCGACGATGGCAACTGGGCAAGTGTTGGTTTGTTTGCTTGTTGTTCTTTGTTCGGTTGCTGAGAAATTGGGAGAAATTTCACTCTGCTTAGTTTGGCACTATGGATCGTTTGTTCTTTTACTTTCTTTTTCTCTGGGTTGTTCCTCCTCTGCCTTTTGCTTCAAGAAGAGTGCTGTCAATTCTCAAGACTATAAATTTGCAAGTTTGGGACGCTTGGGTATTTTCTCAAGACTTATTTCAGCTGATTGAAGAGTATTTTCTCTGTCAAGAACTGGGAAAGTTTGAAACTTTAGACTGTTTGGTATGTTAAGATTTAGCTGAGCCAACTAACTTTTTTCCCCTTATCTTGCCAAGCAAATGAAACCCACTGTTTCTATCACAAAGTGTTTTGTCAGTTCTTACTTAGTGATTTGTGCCTTGGTTTTAATTCTGCTTTAGCTCTGGTTACTGACTTTTTTTCCTATTTCTCTGTGAGCAAAAGAGTGAAAGAGGTTCTTCCTCCGGCTCTTACCTCTACTTCAGACCCTCCTCCAATCTTTGATGGAACGACAAGGTTTGCTTAGGACAGCATTATTATACCCAGTGAATTATACCATTCATAAGTCTAAAAGAACTTCTCTCCCTATCTTACTACAGATTATACATCTCTTACACATGCCCGTTCGCGCAGCGTGTGTGGATTACCCGGAACTGCAAGGTTGTTCATTCTCTCTCTCTCTCTCCACAATTGTATCGTGCTGTTAACAAATAGAAAGATGTGTATAGTCATGTTTCTTCTCTCATTTGATGTAGAATTGGCTGTTATTAACTTGCCGTCTTGGGTCCAGCAGGGATTGCAGGATCAGATCAAATTGGTCCCTATTGATCTGCAAAACAGGCCTACTTGGTACAAGGAGAAAGTCTACCCTGCTAACAAGGTGAAATTCCAAGGGAACCTAGTGAAATGTTTTGGGAATGTACAGTGCATATAAGACATTCTGAAGAGCATTTATGTACAGTGCATGATCACGACTAACCTTTCTCAAAAGGCCAAGACGCATAAACAAGAGATTTTTGCAACTTGTGGTGTTGTTCGTGATCATGTTGCGGAGTATCTTGTGGACATTCGTTGTACTATATACCATACCTTGGTCTGATAGAAGCTCTGCTGGAATTGCTTTCCACTTGAAATTACAAGCCTAAAGGATCATGACACTTTCTTCCCTTTCTTTTGGTGTATTGTGGTGTGTCGACTCAGGTGCCGGCCTTGGAACACAACAATGAAGTAATAGGAGAGAGTCTGGATTTAATTAAGTATTTAGAAGCTAACTTTGGAGGGCCTTCACTTTGGCCTGAGGTAAGTTTCTTAGGAACATCAACACTTTTCTGGTATGTCCTAGTATTGACTATAATGAATTCTTATCCTCCGGGATACAGGATCCTGCAAAGAAATAGTTTGCAGAGGAGCTCTTCTTGTACACCGACATGTTCAGCAAATCCGTGTTCTCCTCGTTCAAAGGCGAAGGGGGCAACCAAGCTGGTAAGTCTCAATTCCATTTGTCATTTGTCTTTCAATCTGAAATAGTGAATGATAGTAGTGGTGATTGGCGACCGCCACAGCTGGTGCATTTGATTTCATCGTGAAAGCCCTTTCCAAATTTGAGGACGGTCCTTTCTTCCTGGGGCAGTTCAGCCTGGTAAGCAGACATTTGTTTTCTTTTGACTTGACTTATTTCTGCTAAACATTAGCCCTCTCCTTTTTTTTCCAAAATGCATGTCATATTGGAGAAAGCAGCTGAGAAAATTATTGCTCAGAATTGGAGAAAAATTAAGTTTGCCTCTCTAAGGTGTTCTGTGAACCTCTGCAGGTTGATATTGCTTATGCTCCATTTATTGAAAGAGTTAGGCCGTATCTACAAGAAGTGAAAGGCATTGATATTACAGTAGGCCGGCCAAAACTAGCAACCTGGATTGAGGTACTAAACAGAATGTCTCTCTGACACACAATGATCCTGCACATCATCACCAGTGAAAATTTGTTTGATGTCTGCCCTTTGATTCTCTCTTTCTTGCATGTGCACTTCACATGCATTCGTATTTGCTTGCGCTTGCAGATCATGATGTGAAATTGTACTGGCACAATCCATTTTCTTTCTTTTTTCCAGTTTCACCGAGCAGATTGATTATTTTAGAGTAGGAAACTTTGTGATTTTAACTCTGGAAATCTTTGATTGCATCAGCGAACTGAATTGTCCTGTACAACGTAAAACGTTGAGTTAAGATTATCTGATGTAGGAATTCCTTTTACGGAGAGATCGATCGGTATTTTGCTTTTTTTAGTTTAGAGAAGAAAGTATTCTTATACGAAAAGATCGATGTCATTCATCAGATGGAAGAACAATTCGAATTCTTAAAGATAGCTCAGTTCATGTGTCTTACTTATCCTTGTAGGAGATGAACAAAAACGAGGCGTACACTCAAACCCGCCAAGACCCCAAGGAGCTTGTCGAAAGCCTCAAGAAACGATTCTCGGTATGCCCTGCAGACTTCTATTCGGCTCAGTGACATTATTGCCGTGCATATCTGCAAGCAAGAAGCTAATCCTTTTGTTCATCTTCGTTGTACAGGCCCAGCTCTGATCCGTCTGGCTGATCCTGAGGGCCCAAGTGGTCGTCTATCATCACCTCCCTAGAGTTAAGAGTGAATATGGATGTCTGGTTTTGCAGAGAAGCTGTCAAATAAGACTTAAGAGCAGCATTCCCGCAGTTTCTCTTGTTTCTGCGTTGAGAATTTGAAGTACTCTAGTGAAAAAAAGCAGTAATAGCTAATGCAATAATGTTTACTCCAATGTGAATTCTAAAGTCAAACTGGACCCAATCATCGATTGTCATTCGACTCATCTTCTTATTTGTTGCCCAAGGTTCTAAGCTAAGATCGATCAAATATTGTGAGGACTTTGCTTATGCCGGGAACACATTCAGGAGGATTTTATGTATGACACTCACATGGCTATTAAAAAAACAAAAAATCTGGTGAGAAGCTAAATTTACATCTAGATCTTTACTTTGGATTTCTATTGAAATATACACATCTGAAAACAAACCAAAGGAGAAAAGAAAACAATTTCCAACAAATGGTTTCTGAATTAATGAACAACATTGTTGGGAGCTACATCGGATCCAAATATAATGAATCAAACGACAGGACAGGATTCTCAAACTGCAAGTTCATCAATTACAGAAGGGATGCCTGATACTTGACAAACTGCATGTCATTCCCCATCCCAAATGTGTCTCAGAAATTGTCTATCACTAATTTAAATATCATGTCCGGACAAAATAAAAATAAAAAATTGAACTGCTAGAGGCCGAAAACTTCACCTCCAGTAACTCCAGAAACAAGGGACTATCGACAAGAAGTATCTGTTGCCTTGAGCATGGTACTCAAGTATGGCTCTATATCCAAGATAAGCATGACATGCTGGGTCGATGTCGCTTGAACGAATTGCATGTAGAGATTATCTTATGCCTGAAAACCACAACTATAAAGGGCAAATAGACTTATCTGAATAATACTTTCCATATGTTCCCCATATACACAATCAAAGACCATATGGCGAGCCCTGCCGAGATATAAAGCAAAACAACTCCAGAAGCTACTAAAGTATCAGATCCTCCGAGACTGCATACGAAAAACATGGATTAGCCGGGGCATTAGATCTTCGAGGGATGAGTAAATATGATCTTTCGCATTCCTCCTGATTCAGAGAAAGAAATCTATACGACATTCTTGCAGGAAAGCTATGTTGTTACAAACCTGCTATCTCTAGTAGCCAATAAATGGTTAGTGCAGTCATCTGCATAGCAGTTTTCCACTTCCCTAAATTATTTACAGCGACAGCCTGAAAAAGTTGCATCCTAATGAGTGGGGCAAAGGAAAAAAGACTAGCAATTTTGCCAACCTCTTAAACAGTTCGAAGGTAGGTAATGGACTACCAAAGATAACGTCTGACCTCTAAAAGCTTGCTATTCTGAGAAGCAGCCCATTCTCTAACTGCAGACATGGTTATCAGTAACAATTTGTGCAAGTAAGGAATTACAACGAATCAAAAGAATTTTGAGCTAGAATGTAGTATGAATGATCACACCAGATAGCGAAACAAAGGAAAAGATACATTCAAGTGAGCTCCTATTAAAGCACATGAACATGGGGACAAAAAATACACTCAGAAAAATGCACTCATTGGGATCTAAACTAAGAAATGATGGACAGAAGAACTTGATTTCTCATCTCAACAGCGACTGTGCCAGATGGCCAAGATAAATCATTCATAACCTGAAACTTGACAAGATGAAGAAATAAGGAATATCTCTCATTAACTAGTGAATTGCTCCATAAAATGATGTCTTAATCAATCATCTACTGATAGCTCAAGTAAGTTTCATGAATCCATCTAAGAACAAATACAAAACCAAACTCCACAGAACAATATGCAAGCTGCCCTACAGCACAAAAACTGCTATGAAAACATGTGAAGTATCATCATGTCTTTGAAGCAGTTAACTGACACTTCTGGAAAACAAGGCAAAGGATTGAATGGAAAATTCCAAAACAACCATGCGCTGAAGTTCCATGAAATGATGTCACTTTCCCTTCTACAGTTCAAGGTAACTGAATGGTAAGGAGCTAGTCCTGTAAAGTACGGATTTGAGATATAGTCCTACAAAACAAACACTCTAGAAGTCTACCGTTTCCTTTCTTCCTATTTCTCATTTTGAGGCTTTGGCAGGCAACTAAAGAGGCATCTCAAAGTAAGAGCAACAACGATAATATGCAATCTCCTTTTCTGTAAAGCTTAGTTGACTAATAATCTTTTACTTCAGGGTTCTACTCGGCATTTTAAAAGCCTCAATTCAAAGTTGAACTTCATATACAATTAGCGGAGCCACTGTCTAATGTGATAGTTGACATGGTACTTTCCTAGCGAAGATATGGACTTGACTTCTTTGAAAAGATGAAATGCAGCACTATTACGCATACATTGACAGAGGAAGTACCAAAATAGCAAGAAAATGAGGGGCACAAAGGCTAAGAGCGCAATTAGTGATTTCGCCACCCACCAACCACAGTCTATTCGCATCTGTTCTTCCACACTAGGCTGACAGAAATTACCTTCATCTGTGCCATTTAGTAATGTGTGTCGTGTATTTATTGCATTATTCGGAAACACAATTCTAATGGCTTTTGCCATGGCTTGGTCTTGATCGGTGAACATTGTTTTCGGAGCCTTATTTCCCATAGACTTCAAAAACGCCTCAAATATTCTGCAATCTCATCCAACAAAAATGCACAACCGAATAGAATATTCTTCCAAATGGTGATTAACCCCAACAAAAGGTGCACATATCATGTTATATTTGTTGGTACGATACGTGGTATCAAACACCAGCACATCACCGAAACAATCGTAATCAAAACTGGACAAGCTATCTCTCCAAAATAAATTTGTTAATCTACCATCATGATCTACTTGTACAGCATAAGAAAACATTGGGTTTGGCGTTTGTATGCAATGAAAATGATTTAGAAAGCTTTGACAATCTCCTCCACTTATAGCATTGGATCTTTTCGTCTGTATCATATTTTGACTATCACGCAAGATAAAACCCAAGTTTTTGCTTCCTCCAGCTCTATTTGCTAAAACCTTATATGCCGTAGTCCCCCCAATGCCAGCTGTAATCATGTCGACTAAAGCACCTTTGCAAGGATCAGATATCATTCTCCCACATCCAATCAAATGCTTTTGATCATCCGGAACAAATGCATGATTATGGTAAAAAACATACTCCATGACTTCATACACACCATTATCAACCTTCAATTTGATACGAGCAAGATAACCACATCTAACTTCATATCTCTCAAATTTCTTTTCTTGATTAGATGAGCCGGCAGAATACCCCTCACAATCACACAAAAGTAAGTCGGGTAATTTCTCCTTTCCTATTTCTAGACAGATTTTCCTTCCTCACTCCAAATCCTTTGCCGATTTGCATAGGCCACATACTTATGATATGCTTCAACTTCATTTGAAAAAATCATCCCTATTGCAAACTCAAACTCAAACTCTTTTTCCATATCACGCATTACATATGCAAGATGGGAAGTTTCATGCTGCAACTAAAAAATCAAAAAGGAATTAATGTAGTGAGGAATTACTACACTTACTATTTCACATCACATAGTATGAGTGAGAAATTACCTCTGATTCAGCCATCCGATATCTTTGAAGCAGAGAAACGAAAATAATCTTGACAAAATTGGCTTTGCAATTTGTTCTGATTAAAGCCCCTACAATATAAGCAATTTTTTTTTCAGATTTAAGCAAGTCCTCTAAGTGCAAGCAAAGACAATACACTAATAGTGTCAGATTTAACATCAATATTGTAGAGGTAAATCAAACTGATATTATCAATGCAAATCTCAGCATCACGGAAATATATTAAACATGTCTGGGTTGAGAGACCATTAGGGAATAATTACCAGGCTTTTCAGGCAAGCCCAGTCATCAACAAGAGGTTGTCCTGCAGGTCGAACAGCATTCAGCACCTCTGGACACTTTTTAATTCCAAACAAGAGCTTTCCAATGAGTTTCACATTGTGATCTATATGCATCCGATGTGACATTGCCTAAAAACATTGCTTCTGCGCATTGAGTTTCCTAGAAGAACCTTCAGGAGCTTTACGGAACTGAAACAAAGCCGGACGCAAAATCAGATTTGGTTACACAAGGCTCATACAACTGTGATGGGAGGGTAAGGGACAATACAAGATTTCTTCTTTATTTAGTGAAAGAAGAGTGAGAAGATGAGTTGAAAGGAAGTTTGAAATAATTTTTCACTTACTTTTATGTCAAAGGTCAAAGCTGATGGCTGAACAGTTTTAAAGAAGTCCTTTTACTTCTACTAACATTTTCAGCAAAGTCATATGCCGATTTAAGGACCTTTCATTATCAAAATTCCATTGATAGCCCTATGGTTCTACAGTATCATTTGTCGCCGGACCACCCCTCAATTTTGTTCAAAATACTATAGTAATCCCTTATAGTAGCTCTTCATTCAATTGATCCTGTAATTCTAATTGGGGAAACTATCTAAGAGAGGTTGCATTGACTAGACAGCTGCATGTGGCAAAACCATCAGGAAGTCTATCCTTAAAACATTTAGCATTACTATGACTAAAATCTAAAGCGTGCAGCCTCAAACATGACGAAGGGAGAGAGAAACCTTGTCCCAGAAATGCAGCAGATCGGCATCCCGCTGGCTAACATCTTTCCGAGGAGGCCTTAGGGAGTTGTCATCCACGAAAGAAGAGTTATCGTTTGCAGGATTTGTGCCCATGTACAGGAAGAGATCTTCCTTACTTAACCCTATATCACCAAATTGCATGACGTGGGAACCATAAGCAGAGTTGTCATTGGCTGTCCTCTTTTTCACCTGTATATGCCAGCACAAAGAAAACTCATAAGGATGAGAAGAAGCACAGAGAGAGTGAAGAGCAACTTAAGCAGTCCAGGCAATATTAAGAGGTAACTTCTTCCATGTGCTTGCACAAAGTAAGCTCTCTCTCCATCCCTCCCGAAGAAATGTATTACAAAATTTACTCACTTGCTAAAAAGACACTTGGGAGTTTAGTTGCTTGATGGAAGCAAATTTTCTCAAATATGAAAAGTAGAATGAACATTACTTTCTTCCTAGTTGCTCAGTACAATGATGGTAGCAATGTCCTTACCAATAGGTATTGCTGGTGCAGAGTTTCGGTTCGCAGGTTATGCACCTTGCTGTTCACAAAGAAATGTAACACGACAACTATACGAGTAACCAAAGCCTCAACCTTTTCACAACCAAATTGTTATTCCTAATCATTTTCCAAATCAATAGAGATAGAATCAGCACTGGAACCCCGCCCGCGAACGTCGGCACGCATTACACGGTCGCGCCTCATAAACCAAGTGAATAAGACTGAAACTGCGGAACTGAGTATAACAACTTACAGATGTCTGGATCCCAACGGGCGTCGCGGAGTGAGCCGTGTCCGGGCTCGACCCAGAACGACGGTCGCATGAACTGCTCCGGAGCCGCAATGCCTCATCCGGGCCTAAAATGCCGGGACCCGGGGCGAAGGGCTCGAGCCTCGCCCTCTGACGGCAGAGGCGGAGGGGTTCGTCGGACCTGCTAGGGTCGTGAGTCGATTTGGGAGGGAGACGTGAGACAGGGGAGAGAGAGCAAAGCTAGGGCTTCTCAGGTCGCAAGTCGAGAGGGACGGAGATGGAGAAGGAGAGATTAGCGGCGATTTGGCGATGACCGAGGCGTAGGCGGCGGTGTGTTTTGTCGAACTAGAGAGAGCAGAGCTCGGCCGCGAGTAGAGAGCGAGAGAGAGAGCAAAGCCCGCTTGAGTCGGGAGAGAGAGAGAGAGCAGAGCGTCGTAGGAGGGATGAGGCGACGGCGGAGGCGTTCGTCGGACCTGCTAGGAGTCGTTCGATTTGGGAGGGAGAAGGCGTCGTGGAGAAATCTGGCGAGATAGAAGAGAGAGAGATGGTCGAGATAGGAGAGAGAAGGCGTGGAGTTGCGACAATGGCGTCGCAGAGAGAGTTTCTCTCTCCTCTCTCTCTAGTCTGTTAGGTCCTGTGAACAGAATGAGCCTCCCCTTGCCAAAAACGCGTGGATTCCTTCTTATCCACTTTTAATTCTGTTTGCGCGCTCGGGAGCTGGCGCGTTTAAAAAATTTTGACAAGTGGGGCCCAATCGCCACGTGTCACTCAGTGAATGGTAAGCTGAACCATGTCAGCTCTACCAAGACCAGGGGTAAGCAAAAAAATCATGATCCACCTACACCGAATCGGACCGTACTCAACCGGCTGATTTTGGATGGTAACTGGCGAGTGCCAGTCCGATTCCCGATTCTAATTTTCTGGAACCAATGGGTACCGATTCGATTCTCGATTTTCGATAGAAACCATCCAATTGGACCAACCGGACCAGTCCTTTTATATAATATAAATATATATATTCTTTTAATTAAAGCCTAGAGTCCAGGCCCATCCGTCAAAGAGGTTCCAGGTTATGATATTCTACTGCACTAGCTTCATATTTGTTATTGTCAATCAGTTTTGCTCCATCCTAACTTGTTTAAATTACGGTTACAGTGAGGTGTGATTAAGATGCTGCTACTTGTATTTTTGTTACTTAGGACTAAGAAAGTGAAACCAGTTCCTGAGGCTGACACAAAGTATGCTTAAAATAACTTATTTGGGGCAGAAGTTCCTTCAATGTTTGATATTGGAAGTTCTGGTGGGTGGTGAGCATCTGAGAGCAACCTCCTTTTCTCTTTTCTTCTGCTGACGAAGTAAATATGTCAGCACACAGATTGACTAATTGTCCATTGATCAAATGGATCTTTGGTCGAGGGACATGAAGTGAAATCAAATGCTGACATAAACCATGTTTGGAAAAAAAAGTTCATTAGGAAGATAAATGACATGTAAATGATATGTAAATAACGTGTAAAAAAGTTCATTAGGACCATAACCGGGATCTAACCGGGAACCGGGCCGGACCGGTGGTTCGGTTCTCGAGTGAATCCATGGAACGAGCGGGTGGTTTACGATTTGTATTTTGTGAAACCGGTCCCTAGAGGGCGGTTCTCGATTCTAGGTGGGAACCACCCATCTTGAAACCGATCACCCCTAATCAAGACTGTATGCAATATTTTCTTGGAGTATTGGGCTGCATGGGGAAGGGAAGAAGACGTCCACTATCCAAGTGACCTCCGGTCCTCCATGCTGCAGCTACCAGCGGCAGCCAATGCCTCGCAGATGATCCGCGACGGGCTGCTCCCTTGCCATTCCGATCCTCACCGGGTGCGCAATTGTCCTGCTCGTGCGACTCCCACGCCGCTGTTCTTGCCGACGAGCCGCTCGTTGTATTACCACGATACCGCAAAACCAACCGAGGCCAAAGGCGAGCTGACCTGCCTCCCTGCACCGAGAGACCATCATCGTGGCTTGCTCCGAGTCTCACAGTCACTGCGCCGTGATGAGACTGCTCCATCTTCTCTCCACATCCCCGTGGCCCCAGCTCTGCTGTCCCGACGACCTTGCTCTGTTGTTCACGCCCGTCGTCGTCGTGCCTCGCCTGCAGCTGCCATAACTCGCCAAGCTGATCTCCGTTTCTCTCTGTTTTGCAGGTCTTTGTCAAGTCTCGACCAAACCGAGCTTTGTTGAGCCATGATCCAACAAGTTTGACAGTCCTTGCCGGCTGCTGAACCACCTGCATTCAATCCCGTAGAGCCTGACCGACCGAGAAGAGCCGCACCTTCAACGCTCGGTCCTCCCTCGTTCTGCTCTGTTCTTTGGCCGGGAGCGCCTGAAGAGCTTGAACCTCCTCTGAGCCTCATCCGTTCGCCTCAGCTCCTTTCGTAGACAACCATAGGTGCTTCAAACGTCGACTCGTCGACCCATCCCGGCTCCAACGCCGCAGATAAACCAGGTGAGCTCATCTTCCCCGATCTGCCCTGTTTTAGCGAGAAGCAAGGCCGAGACGGGTTTGCATTAGCCATGTGTGAATCGTGGAAAATCTGAAGTTTTGATTGATGAATCACAATAATATGATGTTCTACCATCAGTTTGAATTCGAAAGTTACTTCGAACCCATGAGTAGTGCCGACTTTCTCAATGCATACGAACTTTTTGATGAAATACCCACATGAGCCCAATATGGGCGCGCAGCCAGCCGCCGTGGATCATGCATGTAGGCTATACTTTTTTTTGGTCAAATGTAGGCTATACTTTGAGAGGACATTTTGATGTGTGTAGTTAATCATTGCCCAAGGTGTTCATTGCATTTGAAAGCATGTGCTACATACTCTCATTTGGATGGAATAGATTTTTCTCAAAGTCTTTAAAATAGATATGGCTCCAAAAAGTTAATCTGCGCAGTATGACGCGACGTCTTTAAAAGGGTGATTCGAGTTTGATTCTTGTGATATTTATGCCCTTATTGTTCCATACTCTTGTAAATGTTCGATTTTCTAGGTTGAAATTAATTTTTCGAAGAACTGATAAAAATAAAAATACAAAATACAAAATACAAAAATAACCCAAAAAAAGAGTATATTGAACACCATATTTAATTTGATTATGCACTTCTAATTAACATTGCTGCAAATGCTCACGTTATTTTGAGGTAAGTATCCTCGCTACTCCTTCGCAATTCTGTCGATGCTTTGATTACTGAGTGTTACATTAATCTTTGCGCACCCGCATGATCACCTCACATTTTAGGTTAAAATCAATTCAAGCTGCTTGTAAAAAAATGTTTTCACCAATTAAGAGAAATGGTACCGAAAGGGCGTTAGATTAATTTAGCGTAACCAAGTCCCCGAACTCATTAAGCTCTAGTTTGCAAGATCCTCCCATTATTTTACTTAAGTGTCTAATCGACCTACCAAGAAATCGATCAGTGGTGACTCCGAATTGAAAATTATTTCCATGCTAAATTACTTGAACTCTAAGTTGTGAATTGGTATGGACTTGAGAGAGTCCGAGCTAGGTTTAAAAACTTAGTAATCCATTAGTTTGAATTTGAAAAATTTCTAGTCGTGACAATGGTTCATACTCCCTATCGATAGGAATGCACGGGAGTCCTGGGAGGCCACTCCAGCGGAGATCACAGGGGTAGCGCCTCGAGTCGCTTGAGGGCTTTTATAGTTTGAGCCCATACTTTTTCATTGATAGTTTGGACTTAGGCCCATGAATAGTTACTGCTATATATTATCTTTTTCTCTTGTAATTGAGGGATATAATAGAAAGATGCGATATGCTAATTATAGTGGAATCATCTCCTGGATGTAGCATTAGATTAAGGTGAATCAGGATAAACCTTGTGTCTCGATTTCATTTTCTCGCTTTTTCGCTTTACTTCGTTTGTGTTTATGCACCGAATCCTAACACGAAACACTATTGAGCAATTCACATATCACTTGATATGCATGACTTCTATTTTAGAAAACACAGAAAATGAAAGAAAATAAAAGAACATTCTTTCACCTAACCACCTCATAGAATTGACAAGTGTCAACTTACCATGTTTTGAAAACCCTCCTTTATATAACACTAAGATTGCTATTGCCGCAAAAATTCAAAAAAAAAAAAAAAGGTATCAAAAAGCTTTCTTTAGATCCATTTTCCTTCATTTCTTACAAACCCGATAACTGTGCCGATGAAACAAACTGAATACCGATGAGTCGGCCATTGGGAAATCCGATACGGCTGGAGCTGGGGGACTTAATCGTGACAGCAATCGGAAGCAGGTTGCTGGTTTCTACAGAAGGGTTGGCCATTCCACCGCTGTTATTACAGAAGTGTGGACGTTTCGGGATGGACTGAGTAACCACATATAACTGTAGGAGAATTTATTATGTAACAGTGTTTGGGCGACTGTAAAATTAACAGTCTATTTTGGAAAACAAATAACAATTATTTAAAAATTATTTTGGAATCCACTATTTTCAAGAATTTGTGACTCACAACATATAATTGTTCTAAAATAAAAAAATTATTATAATATTATTTAAAAAACGTCCACGTCGGCGCCGGTTGTGTCACGTCGGCCATCCGGCGTCCACGTCAGCAATATTCGGCCAAAATTAGCCCGAAAGAACTCAATTGGCACAAGTACAAAAGGTTTAGGACTAAATTGGCACCAATACAATAGGTTTAGGACTTTTCTAACACTTTTCCCCCTATACTCCCTATACAATAGTTTATCATGTGCTCTGGAAATTTGGATGAAGATGTCCCATGGTGATTTTTCTCTTTACATCTATGGCAGCTAGTGATCTGGCTAGGATTCCTATACAAAGAAATTGCTTGATTATCAATCTCAAGAAATATCTACACCGAAGATTCTAATTACGCATGACATCTTGATTGATTGACAATCATCCAGAATACATATGTCTTTCTATAGATCGAGCTACTCTATTTTTGGAAAATAGAAGATTTTATTGTATGGGCGACCAAATCTCTAAAAACTCAAACTGATTGATTTCAACGGCTAAATTGATCTTCTCAACAATTGTTCAACGGATATTGATCCTCGTGAAGATTATCCAACGAGCAGATTGGAAATCGAGGAGCATAAAAGGAGATCAACAAACGCCGAAGAAATTAAGAAGCATCAAGAGTGACAAGAATTCCAATCAATAGAGACAGCTTTACAGATTTACTATTTTCTAAGTGTACTGAAAAGTGAAATCTCTTGAGAAGTGTATCAATGTTATAGTTGTGCTTAGGTGTGAGATAGGGTATAAGCACTACCAGTTCCTGGAAGAAGTGCTTGAGTATAAGCGGCACTTACTACTGTAACTACTCAAAAGATTACTAATGAAATTCAACAAGTAGGTTGTTTAGTTTGATAGAGTGAACATAGGCTTACACCAAGCGAACCACTATGAAGCTCAGCGTGCATCGTTTTATATCTCTTTGCTCATATCTATTACTATCTAATAGAAGCGCATTGCACTTGATATTATCACATGTTCCTACTTATATCAACTCGTTTTTGTTATTCCGCTTGTGTTCAACTTAACATTTATAATTCCGCATAAGTTAGTCAAGTTTTCTTAAAATCACTTATTCATCCCCTCTAAGTCATATTCTTAGCCACTACATAAAGATTACAAGCACAATTCCAGTTAACTAGATTGCTTAGTCCCAATCCAGCCTCACACTTCAACAGACATACCATTCCATGCTAACTTGAAGATCTACCTCTCCAAGCATCACTTTGTCATTCTAGTCTCCGAAACACCACCATGAAAGCATCATAATTTCATATTTTGATTTTATATCATTAATCATTCTATATATCTCTACTTCATGTCCTCCCATCTTAAGAAAATAACTATAGGAGTAAAGTTCAAATATACTATTCAGGTTGACTTCCTACTATTATGGCTTTGAACGGAATAGACTCCCCTTTCCATAATAACCAACCAAAAGAAAACCTCCTTTTGCACTAATTTGCATGATGACCCAAGTTTCAAGTGGATTGCAAGCTTATTCTCCACACCCGTCGACTAAAAAGCAATCATTGTTTCAACTTTAACATGATGTTGTACTATTGTGAGAGATTAAAGAAATAGTAAGTCGAAAAGAGCCCATCAAAAAATGTTTGACTCTTCTTTTTGGGTGCTTTTGGAAGTCACTTAAAGCCAGCAAGATCAATCACGGGGTGGCTTCTAATCTTTATTTCTCTTTGTTTGTCTTTCGAATTCCAAATTTCATCAACCACGAGGAAAATGATCAAATTTGAGTTGGCACTCACTCTCCTGGCCTTTCCCTTTTATGATTTTATCGTCTTCTACTTCACCTTTTTGCCTTGTTCTCCTTTTTGGGTCTTTTTGAATGGTCTCTCGTCTTGAAATGACAAGAGAGTGTCTCGTACATCCAACACGCTCAATGTGAAGTGGGCATTCGCTTTTCTTTTGGCTTTTGAACCCCTATCTAATTGGCATTCACATTTCAGCATAGCATTAATGTAACAAAAGGGAAATCGAAAAGTCGTTTGGATTCTAGTTTAGAATTTCTCACACCTCGGATTGATGATTGTGGTATAAGATACCTTTTCTGGTCACTCCCAAGCTCTTCTAGCTAGCTCACTTATATGGGGAAAAAGGTGAAGTTACTTCTTTCTTTCTTTTGCAGTTTTTGCAGCGGCCTCGCCACGCCTGTACGTCCTCGATCAGAGTTCGCCCACGGCGTCGTAGCCTCGAATCGAGGCTCTGGAGACCAAGGACGACCTTGTAGAGGTCCTCGTTGGCTGCGGTGCGCCAAGACTAGATGGCCTTAATCCAAGGTCGAATTGTCCACTGCATAGTGGACAACAAGCGCTTCCCCGTTCTGAGCGAACTTTTCGGAGGCCCATCAAAGGGGAAATTTACCAAAAAAGTTCTAGACATATTGCAATTGTATCAATTCATTCATAAGCCTTTTTTGTGTATATTCAGTCCATTTGACCGGCCGACACTGACGTGGACTTTTTAAATAATATTTTAATAATTTGTTAAAATTTTAATGGTTTTTTCTCTCTTTTTTTCTTTTCTTTTCTTCGGTTTTTTTTTTCCTTAAAACCCTAAGGGCGAGTGAGGGTCATCGGCCGACCCTCGCCGACCACAGGTGAGGGCCAAGACTCCCTCGCCCAGACTAGGCGACGGCCGCAACATCCTCGCCCGGGGTCGGCCGGTGACCCTCCCCGACCCTTAGGGTTTTTGGGAAAAAAACTAAAGAAAAAAAACCACCAAAGAAATCAAAATATCACCTCAGCACTGACCGGCCAAATAGGACTAAATTGGCATAATTGTAATAGGTTTAGGACTTTTGGTAACCACACAACCCTCTCCCCCCCCCCCCCCCCCCCCCCCCCCCCCCCCCCCCCCCCCCCCCCCCCACACACACACACACACACACACACACACACACACACACACACACACACACCAAATTCATTTTGATATTGAATTAGCTTAGTTTTGTCAAGCTTTAGATAGAGTCAGCCCGCGCTTGAGTTTGACACTTGATTCCTATTTAATTGATAGGATTCAAGTTTTACCACGGAGTCAGCTTAGTGGTATTCTGTTGTGAGACATTGGCGTTTATCGTTTCTATGATTTGTAATGCCCACATCTTCAATATCATAGGAATTAGAGTGTTTTAATAAATGAGAAGTTGCGGCATGAAAGTTATTACTGCAAAATGGAATGGAAATGTTTTTTTCGGTCGATTAAAAAAAATGGGATGGAAATGTTAAGAGCGCATTTTTTGGGATAATTGTCCGAAAAGTCATATAGATATTATATGTCGACCAATTCAGCCCTAAACTTATCAATTTGATCAAATTAATCCTAAACATTTTGACAATTAGTCGATGTAGTCCTTTCGACCAAAAATTCATTAGAAATCGTTGATGTGGTTACCGGCCATCTTACGTGACACAGCAGGCACTAACGTAAACAAATTTTGCAATTGTTTTTATATTTTCTGAATTTTTTATACTTTTTTTTCTTTCTTTTTTTCACTGTTCACTTTCTAGAAGGGTCGGCAGGGGTCATCGGGGCCTAAGCGACCCTCACCCGCTAGGGGTACCATGTAAGACGGCCGTAAGGACTAGATTGGCTAATCGTCAACATGTTTAGGAGTGAAGAAGTTTACAACTGAGCTGATCGTCGTATAATAAGTTTAGGACTTTTTGGATAATTTTTCCCATATTTACCTAATAGTTGGATCAGCTATCTACTACCCCTTAGTTATGTGAAATGCTATACTCAACCATCTTTCAAAGTGATTTACAAATTAGTTTTTGAAATGCTGGCGAGATGATTTGTGAGCTTTAAAAATACTTTTCGTAGTTATTTTCCAAATTAATTGCAAATGGTGTTGCTACTTGTTAAATGTGTTAATAAACTACAGTCTGATTGGAGGAGATGATTTGTGAGCTTTAAGAATACTTTTCGTAGTTATTTTCCAAATGAATTGCATATGGTGTTCCTACTTGTTAAATGTGTTAATAAACTGCATTCTGATTGGAGTGTGTGTGTATATATATAGTGTGTGTATGTGTGTGTTTAGTAATGGGTAATAAAAGCATTGCCGTAATAGAGAGGTTGAGCATTAATTAATTAGTGAACTGAACCATTGATGTTTTCATTGATATTGTTGATTTAATAAGTGTTTTGGTATACATGAAGTTATGTTGAAATGATATTAAACTCGTCTTTGGTCTTGTACGTATATATGACATATCGAATTTGGACAAATGTGTATTTGCTATTGCGTCGTCTATGAACATGCGGGGTGTATGCTCTGATTTGGTTACGAGAAATTTTTTCTAACTCAATCAACTTTGGTTTGCTCATAATGTTCCTTTCCATATTTCGGGTTCTACACCTACCGTACGGATGAATAGAAAAGGGGTTGTCAGTACAGATACTCTAGGGCTTTTTGGGTACTTTTCCTTTTTGCAGTTGATGTGCATACACCGTATATAGGTATGTTGAGGTTGATGTCTTATATTCTGTTATCCAAGAGATTATGAGGCGGTTCCGAAAGGTCCCCTGACGACTGGACAGCACGGGGGTCCCGCTCCTCGATGAGCGGGCGGAGGTCCGGGGGGGCCGCCCCGGCGGGGTCGCAGGGGCAGCGCCCCCGAGCCGCCAGAAGCATTTTATGTTCAGTCATAGCAGGATTTATAAGGGAAAGTTAAATACTTTAGGCTATATGGGCAATTTTGTAATTTGTGCCATTTAGGATTTCGCTATATATATTTAGGGCGAAACATCTCTCTAAAGTATAGAGAGGGGGTGAGAAGAGCGGCTGTACACTTTTCTACGTTATTAGTGAAACAGATCTCATCTCCCCGTGGACGTAGGTAGGCGGAACATCTCCCCTGCTGAACCACGTAAATTCTTGTGTTGTGCGAATTTTCATTACTTTCTTGCATCGTTGATATGATCGAATTTAGATATTCGACAAGGTATCCATGTTTATTTTTGCTTCTTTGTTGATTATAGTATTCCTAACCCAAAGAAGATGTATAGAGTGTAGTCGACTTTGAGACTTGTGGTTTAGCCGGTAGAGTTGTGGATGTAAAACGTAAGTTTTTTAATCGGATGGAGAATTTTATAAGGGCTTTCTGAAGTCAAACCGAAAAGCGAAAGCACGCCGCTTTTCTGTTCAAAAAAGTACTTACCTTTAAACAAAAGCAAGTCCAAGTCAACATCTTTTTAATATGTGGAATGCCCCGCCATCGATCTTACAAAATACGCTGATGAGCTTTTATGTATGCTCGCTAGCTTTGGCTACGGTAGAAACTCCCGACACGACATGTGAATACGACTCGTATGAGATGCAATTTAGTGAATTTTGAGCTTATGCTAATCGTGCTCATGTTGGTAATCATATCGACTCTTTTAGAACGATTACCAAATATGCATTTAATATAAGACGTTTTTAATTCGCGACACCGCAAAAGTTAGGTAAGGCAGCTTATAAGTTGGTATAACTTTGAGGGTGTTGCAGCTTAGAGCAATTTAATGGGTATAACCCGAAGTTAGGTTAACTCATTTAGCCTATCTAATTAAATAGATCCTATTGAACTTTTTATGACTTGACCTGCTGGATACTGAATATTAATCTTTGTTATCTATGTTATAATGAGAGCATGCGTTTAGATTAATTGCAAGAAGATTTAACTTTTCATGATTAAACAAGTAAAAACGAATTATGGCCTTTTGTAAACTAGTTTTTTTTTTTTTTGTCGAAACGAAAATCTTCATTTCATATAAAAGAGAGGTACATAACTTTAACATGAAGATGCAAATCCCACAAAGCAGCTAAAACAAGTAAATCTAAAAAGTGAATCAACTTGGTACACTATATAGAAACTCGCTCATTCCACAAAGATGGATCTGTTATAGCATCGAAGCACGAACGGCGGCCGATCACTAAATCTTGAATCAACATTGGTGAAGAGTACACACCGAGAAATCTCTCTCCATTAACTACGGTTTTGCCAAAAGGCGGTGCGCTCCTAGATTCAGCGTCTCCAGCACCATCACCGAGTAGAGAACACAGCAACCCCAAAAGGTTGAAAGAACACAGAAAACACCATGTAAATCCCAGATCTATTTTTAAATCGGGATAAAAGAGCAACCAAATCTAGATCTAGTTCTAGATCGGGAGAGAATAACTACAAAGTAGATACCAGTTGCACACAAAATCACTTTCAGAAATACCGACTGCTGAAGACAGCCGCAAAGGAGACTCGAAGACTTGTAGAGCGCTCGACAATCTGGAGTAAGCACCAGAACGAGCGAGCAAATCCAGAGAGAGTAGATTCTTCCGAGCCTCTTGCGCTTCGATTTTCAAAGCTCAAAGATGCTGATCGCATCGTCTACGAGAACAACGAAAAAGTCTACGAGATAGAAAAATAGAGAAAACAACTAGAGAATCGAACAAGAGATGATAAGGGAGAAGGGAGGGAGAGAGAGAGAGAAAGGTCCCTCTCCCTCCCTCGGGAAATTTGCTATTGGTGGCGGCGGCTAGGTTGAAGAAACCCTAGGGAGAGAGAAGGGGGAAAAAGGGGCGTCTCTCACATGCTGCGTTTCTAAACCTTACCTCGAAAAAGATTTTCAGGTTGCTCGTGTCATGTCCATATTTGATTAACTTAATTTGACTCGTTTTAATTAAATAAGTTATTCGAGAAGTATTTTGGTTGCTTGTTCATTAAAACGAACCGTGTTCACGATGACATGTTCGGCATTATAATCTTATCTTCACACGATACAAACACAATTCTAACCATGAATTGAAGCTTGTATTATTGGTTTAGTCTAATGATCGAGATTAATTGTGACAAGCACCACTTATTCAAAAATGGATGATACTAGCCTAACAGTTTGACAATACTGTCAGTTATTTCTGACCATACGATCTCCTAATCAATGAGTGCTTTATGCAAAACACGCAATGATGGTGTGTGAATCTATGGTTGAGATTGTATCATTCCTGACAGTACTGTCACGGAAGTATTTGCCTTCAAAAATTTACACCAACAAACTTATACATAATTGATTTGACAAAATCGATAGTCGTAATACTCAAATCGAGGGTGAATAAGACCATCAATGTAAAGTTTTCATATATTTAGAAAGATAGACCCATCAGGTTTCCATATATTTAGAAAGACAGACCTATCACGTTTCACTAAAAAAGAAATCCAAACCCGACACGTCAGGACACGGTGTAACTCGAAACCGACACAAATCGGCACAGTTTCACTCGTTCCTTATGCAACATGCTTCATGGTCACGTTGAAACAACTCTGTTGCGACGCGAGACGTCACGAACAACCAACATGAGTAGAAGGACGCACGAACTATCACCCCTCTATACCCCCATCCGTAGAAATAAATCTCTTTCAATCTATTTTCAAATATGCTAAGGCTAGCTAGACTAAGGAGGGCTATATAGATACTCATGTGGCTCCGGTTCATCTTAACTAAATTGTCAATGAATTCTAAATGCTATAGACACCCCTTTCCAACCTAACCCCTCTAATCTCCTCATGAACTTGGAGCCATCTATTTCCCTCTCTAGCAATCTCAACCAAAGCACCCGACCACATTAATGGCAGAAAATTTGAAGAGGAAGAGACAGAGAAGAGGAGCAGAGCAGTCGAATCAAAAGAAGAACCAAGAGAAGGTAACAGAGAAGCAGCATCAGCTTCAACAGGTGGAGCTTTGCTTTTCCTGCTAATAAAAAGAACAAGTTGCTCCAATCTCTCTGTTTCTGTGAAGCATGACCCCTTTATTCAATGGCCAGAACAGTTAGCTGCACCAAACTTCAAAACTATTGTTCAATTGGCAGGCACTTTGTCAAAAATTGGTCTTCATTGCACTCATTAAGCAACTTAGAAAAAAAAAAAAACTAAGTCTTGGCCTGTTTACGGGATCTACATCCTCTTCTTTTATATACATGCGGGTCTCCCTCCACATGTTGCTTAAGTTTTCGGGTTGGACTTTCTGACATGGCATCGGAACCGGGCTTTCGTCCGGCGTCGAATTTAATGCTTCAATTCTTCCAACTTGAAACAAAGGTGCAGAAGAAGAAACCAAACCACTACAAGTCTCCACTTAATAAATTTCCATAACTCTCTCTCTCTCTCTCTCTCTCTTCTAACGCATAGCTCCAATGAGGGGGATGTCATAAATTCACTCAGTTGTTACAGAAAACAAACGACTGGAAAACAAAAGAACCCAACAACCCAAAAATAAGAAAAAAGAAAAGGAAAATACAAAAGAATTACAGTTAGTATTGATGATAAATTATGCTGGTAAAAATATTAATTATCTGAACCGAATATCATCCGAATAGGAAAGTAACCAATTGCATGGCCTTAGATCCAATTTTATCGCTAAAAAGAAGAACCAAAAATAATGGTGGAACGAAGATTCTTTTTCTTTTTCTTTTCTTTTTACCTCTGAAAAATCGTGTATCTAACTAACTCCATCATCTCTTGACTCGGTTCACGAACTCAGCTTCGGACAAGGCCGAGTGCTCCACCTGGCTCAACTGGTCATCCTCGTCCTCGTCGTCATCGACCGGAGCAGGGAGATTGAGATCGATCCAGGCCGTTGCTCTGGAATTGACGTGGTGGCTCATCTTCTTGACAGCCCTCGTCGTCGCCGCCGCCGTCGAATTGATGGCGTGCGACCTCTTGTGCCCGCCCAGAGCTTGGCCCGAGGCGAAGACTCTGAAACAGAAGGGGCATTCGTGGACTTTGGAGGAGCTCGGGTTGGCGTTCTCGCCCACGTTCTCGGCCGACTCCGGCTCGGGGTGGACCCGAGTCGCCGGGTCGCTGAGTTTGCTCTTCTTGTGACTCGCTCTGTGACCGCCGAGCGCTTGGTACGACCGGAACGTCCGGTTGCACGTCTCGCACCTGTAATTCCCCCTGTTTCTGATCCTCAGAGCCTTGACCACCAACCCTTTGGATTCCTCGCTCTCTTCTTCATCTCTTTCATCTTCTTCGTCCTCCTCTTCTTCGGAATCGTCCACATTTTCTTGTTCGCGATGGCTTTTCTCTCTCCTCCACTTGTCCCGGGAGAGCATCATGAGGCAGAAAGCGAGGTCCTCCTCCGTCGTCTCGTCGGAGATCGAGCTCGCCGACTCGGCCTTGCTCGGCATGCGCTTCATCTTCTTCCGGCAGCGGCGATCCTCCTCCGAGAAGAAACGTCTCTGGGTCGTGGCCTCCGTCGCTGAACTCTTGGATCGCCTCCCGGTCGGGTTCTTGGACGACTCGGTCTCGCTCTCCCTGTCTTGGAGGACCACGGACCCGGCGTCGATCGCGAACTCCGGATCGGCCAACCGAATGCTTTTCTTCGGGTTCTCCCGCAGGCCATACCCTTGAGCCTGAAGCTTCCTGGCCTCCTCATCTCCCTCCCCTTCTTCTTCGGAGGAAGTAGACGAGGGAAGCGAAGAACCCCACTGGGCGGCGCGCGGTGTCTCAGCTCCCCTGAGTTGAATCGGCGGTTCATGCTCTTCTTCCTCTTCGGGTTTGGGAGGGAGAGGGAGGTTCACCAGGTGGGACCTCATGTGACCGCCCAGTGCTCTTCCATTGCAGAAGCTCTTGGAGCAGAGCTTGCACCTGTGTCTCTCCATTACAACAGCAACAACAACAGCAGAGGATAACAGAGCGAATGAAACAAAGTGGCAATCTTCGAATGAAAGACAGTTGTGTGAGGTCACAAGTACTGTTTCTTGAGAGAGAGAGAGAGAGAGAGAGGATCTGAAAAAAAGGAGTAGGTGACAAGCATTCCACCACCCCTACAGGGGGTGATATTTAAAAAAAAAAAAAGAATTTACGATATATAATTCAAATTGAATAAAGAATATTGGATTTACTTGATAGGGAGTTACTTACTTGGGCGGTTTTGATAAAGAACGGAATAGAAAATAAAATTTTTTTCGTTTAATAAAAGTGTATCAATGAAGAGAAGAAAAGAAAGAAATCAGAGACCATGTAAGGACGCTCATGACAATAGTTCTGGATTAGAAATTCTGCTCCCAAAGCACTTGTGAAGCAGAAATTCGTTTGGTTACGCAATTTTATTTTTTTTACTTTTGAAGCATCTTTGCTCCAGAAATAATTTTGGAGCCACTTGGAGAAGTAAAAAAAAAATTTACTGCTCCTCAGAAGTAAAAAAATCAACTTATGCTTAGAAACAGAGGTAGAAAAATCAATTTCTAGAGCAAAAGTGTTGTCATGCGTGTCCTAACATGCGAAGCTTGCCCTTCTTTTCATTTAAGAAAAAGGGAAAATTTTTAATCATTTTACCCATCTTTTTTTTTTCTATGTATTTCTAATAATAGCGAAGAAGAAAATAGTGTCGAAAAAATTAAATGAAAATTACTGTTGAAGTTTACTAAATAAAATTATAGTTAAATTTTTAAAGGGCCTTTTTAGGGTTTGGAGGATTATTTTCCTTTTTCTTTTTCCTCCCTTTGTTTTTTGTTTTTTTGTTTTTTTGCCAGGATGACAGGTGGCTAGCTTGTCCAGGTCAAGAAAACTGCTGCTTTGCTTTTGTTGTAACCACGAGGTGAGAACAAAAAAAGGGCAATTAATAGGACGAAAGAAACGGTCCCGGATTCACCTGCCTGTGACGCGAGATTCACTCACAGAACATCAATGGGAACGAGCAAAATTAAAATTCCTCCAATTATTCTCATGAAATTGTACGAACCACCGGAGAAAAACGTCTAATCAAAGTGCCATTAATCATTTTCCAAGCCCAAAAAATGCGATCCTTTTCGGGATTGCTGCCAACCGTTTTAATGATGCAATCCAGTACGGTTAAGTGACATCACATCAATACCATCCTATTTATCACTTACGTTCCGTTTATTTAGTAAAAAATGAATAATTATCTCATCTATCGCTTATAATTTTTTTTTGTTTTGCTCCGAAAAGGATGATAACGCGTGATTAACATCAAGAGTTAACGTGGGTTTGACCAAGAAAGCAGTGAACTTGGGTGGAAGTGGAAGCATCTTTATAGAGAGAGAGAGAGAAAGGCTCCTTGAAAGTTGGATCGATGGGGTTGAAGTTGGAATGTGCGGGGGGAAACCAAGTCCAAGGAATTGGAGTGTTGCACGGGGGATGGGAGAGTGAATGCCGTTTTGTTTGGGGATGGTAGACCAAGTCCTGGTCCTCTTGCTTGCTACACATCATTGCTGGTTTTCAATTTCTCCTTCTTCTTCTTCTTTCATTTTTCCCGGTTCTCCTTTCACTTTCATGCATATTTTAATCCGGAACTCATCCGTGGCATCGTTACGAAAACGGGCCCGATTTGTTTAACGAGAACATGTTCGATTCTTCACAATATCGGTTATGTGTATATATGAAAAGTGGGCAATAGATGCATTTGCAATCGCGATACTTCTTTATTTGATTTTTTTTTTTAAAAAGACGTTTCTTGAAATACTTCTCGACGATATCCTAGGGAAATCTACATGAATGTTTTTGTAATTTCTTCTTGACTAGATAGATTTACATCCTTTGCAGGATCCATTAGTCATCTAATTTCCCTATATTTGTTTTTAATAATAGAGTTCAAAGTGTGAAGTGTAGGTCTTTGAAAATTTCAAGATGCAGAGATCGTTTGAATTTATGCTGCGCGTATTACCAAACCCACGCTAGTTAATCAAATGAAACATGGCCAAACCCAATGAAACCTGCTTGTGTCTTTGTGAGTATAGACCCATGTAGTGAAGGAACAGTTTCGATTTTCTAGGAGTCGACGTTTGGTAGTTTGCAAATTGCCTTAAATGGTGAAAGAAGTTGCTCATCGCCACATAGTGCCGATGTAGAGGAGTGCGTCCTTAAGATTGTCTAGTAATGTTAGGAAACGTAAGGAGATGACTGAACCTTTTTACAAGAAGTAGTGCCCATTTTGAAACTTTTCCCCATATCGGCAAAACCATTGCTGTTCTTTCATATCAATAAAGTTTGTCATGTGAAGAGTCCAAGAATAAACGTGGTATCCTTTCTTAAAAACAAAGATAGGGGAAATGGCATGAATAGTCTCTGAACTCTGACACAATATGCAATGTTGTCCATGAACTTTTTATTCATAAAATGTTATCTATGAACTTTAGCCCAGTGTACAATGTGATCCCTAAACTTTTAATTTGTTCAATGTGATTCCTGAACTTTTGGTAAATGTTCAATTTAGTCCATGAACTATGTGAAAATATTTAATGTTGTCCCTAAACTTGAATTAATGAAAGTATAACATTGTGTATTTTCATATAACACAGGAATTAGATAGAACATTTACCAAAAATTCAGAGACCACATTGAACAAATTAAAAGTTCATAGACCACATTACACATTGGGCTAAAAGTCATGGACCACCTGGAAAAAATTAAAAGTTCAAGGACGACATTGCACATTGGGCCAAAATTCAGGGATTATTTGTGTAATTATCCCAAAAAGATATAATTTTGAATCAAATGAAAGTAAATAGACAATTTACTTTAATTTTTAGTCAGAGTTTGTGATAGATTACTAATATCTATTTAGTCATAAATCTATTGATTAGATATCAATTGAGACTTAAACTTTTCAATTTTGCCAATATGGTCCTAAATCTTTGGCCGAAATTCCAATTTACTCATTCATGCCAATTGCCACCTCGAATCGCTAACGTGGCGGTGATCCACAAGTTGCTAGCGTCAGAGTGCTACGTAGGACAATCGAGGATGACTGGACGACATGCCAGCGATTGCTAGCGGCAATAAACGAAAGGATAACATTGAAATTTCGAGTAAAGGTTTAAGACTGTATTGGCAAAATTGAAAAATTTAGAACTGAATTGACATATGTATAATAAATTTAGGGCTTGGGTAAAGGAAAATGACATAAATAGCTCATGAACTTTGGTCTAATGTGCAATGTCGTCCCTGAACTTTTAATCTATTCGATGTGGCCCATGAATTTCAGCCCAATGTTCAATGTGATCCTTGAACTTTTAATTTGTTCAATGTGATTCTTTAACTTTAGGCACATCTTCAATTTAATCCCTGAACTATATGAAAATGTTCAATATTGTCCCTGAAATTGAATTAATGGAAGGAATTCCGGCGTTATCAACTTTCTGCTTTCTGGAGATAGCTAATCCCAACCTTACTTTCCTTCATCCCGACACCATGCGAATACGTTTCATTCAGACATATTGTCTCACAACCTCAAAATTTCAGAGAACTAATGTTCTACTTTGGCGGCCACTTCCAGCATCATCCGAAAAAAAAAACAATCATGAGTCGTCGAGTACATGTAAAATGACACATTCAGATTTTTGACGGCATCATTAGACGGAAACTTGACTTGGCCAGATTTAGATACCAACTCAAAGTTGGTGCCCTTTTTTAGACCCAAAAAATAAAACTTGAGGTTAGAATTGGAACCCAAACTAAAATTTGTGATTCTTCAAAAAATTTAAGCCATTTCTATAGTTAAATTGAACCTGTCACACGGACTGTTCTTTTCTCAAAAGTCTGTTAGGAAATGCATCGACAATGTATGGATAGCCTATTAACACTCATTCTCGCGTATAAGCCGATACTCTTACAAGCACAACATAAGATGGTAGACATGATGAAATTACCGAGAAAGCTGGCGAACGAGTAAACAATTAGAAGCATGCTGGAACGATCGCTAGACCGGAGCTCTTATACTATGTTAGACAAACCGCCTCCCGAAAATTTAAACTGTCATAAAAACGTGTCAACAATGAATTTGTAACATGTTAACGCTAACTTTTACAAATGTCAAGATTATGCAAACTTAACTCCTCAATCAAAGCTAAAAACCATCGCCCTGAGATAACCGTAGATCCTTGAGGGTCGTTTCATCAGAAGTGGAACAAAGTGATATTGATCTCTTGTGTTTTTCTATAACCTCGTGATTGACGGTGTAAACAAAACAAGAGAGATCGCTGCATGCCTTCTCCTTTGGGTCATCGACGTGTTCAGAGCCCCCTTTCTCGAGTAGTTTGGAAGAGATGAGTTAACCAACAATCCGTCGGCCGAACCACTAAGATACTTATCGTCATACTTGTGTCAACAAACCTAACCAAATCTGTGTCGGCGTATCGTAATCATATTTGTAATTCGTGTCAATTCATGCGGATCTACAACATCTCAATATCATTTATACATGCCAAGTAAAAAAATTTTTTTGTCATAACATGCCAAGTAATTGAGCTATGATGAAAGCATGTCGGATCGTGTCGACCTATAAATTAGGTGCACTACGTTCGTGTCCTGCAAATGGATTGTGTCTGACATTGCCCCCGGTCCTGATCCTAGCTGTTCTTCCTCTCCAACGGGTGTAAACTGTCATCTTATGGAAACGTAGTTAGAAGCCTTTTTTTTGGTCAAAAAGAAACTTTTCATTTCATATGGAAAAGAGATACATAACTTGAACATAAAGATGCAAATCACAGAAAACAAATAAATTCGAAAAGTGAATCAACTTAATACAGTCCGCAGAAACTCCTTCATTCCACAAAGACGGATCTGCAAAGCACGACTGGCAGCTGATCACCGAATCGCTCATCATCATCAATGATGAACACACGTCGAGAAATCTCTCTTCAATAGCTATGACTTTGTCAAAAGGCGCTGCGCGCCCAGATTCGGCGTTCCCAGCACCATCACCATATAGAGACCATGACAATCTCAATAGGTTTTTTTTTTTTAGGACTGAATCCCAATAGGTTGAAAGAACACAGAAAACGTCTCGTAAATCTCAGTCTATATCTGGAACAGGATAGAAGAACACCCAAAATGTAGATGTAACTCTAGATCGGGAGAGACTACAAAAAAAAAAATATCAATTGATTACAAAACCACTTTCAGATAAGCCGACTGCCGAAGGTAGCAGCAAAAGAGCCTCGAAAACTTATAGAACACTTGGTAATCTAGAGCAAGCACCCGGAGTCAGAGCAAACAAGCAGGTCCGGAGAGATCATATTTTTCTGAAGAGCTCATGCGTCGATCTTCAGAGCTAATGGATGTCAATCGCGTCGTCCACGAATCAACAAGGAAAACTAGAAGACAGGAAGATAAAGAGACAAAGTTAGGGAGGGGGAGAAGGGGAGGGAGAGAGAGGGAAACCCTAGCAGGGAGAGAGAGGACAGAAAGGGTTTCCGGAACTAGTTACAAGCATTGCCAAAAGGTGTCGTGCGTGGCGCACTTACTTTGTCTGTCACAAATCTAAAGTTACTTGGGCTGCTCATCATCCCGTCAATCACTGGACCGGCTGCCTTACGGACCGAGGAGTCTTTGAAGTTCATGATGTACACCCAATTGTAAGTTAGCATCCATCCGCTATTCAAGGAAGTGAACATGAAAAATTACGGATGCGAATTCAGTCTTAATTTTTTTAATTTTGTCAATTTAATTCTAAACCTTCACGCAAAATTTCCATATAATCATGCCATTCAATTTTTGCCTGAAATCGCTGACGTGACGATCCAATCATCGACAGACGTCCTATGTGGCACATCGCCATATCTGCCATTTTCGCCGAAAATCTGCCCATAGGACTATATTGAAATTTCGCACAAAAGTGTAGGACTAAATTGAAAAAATTGAAAAGTCTAGAACTTAATTAGCATTCGCACAATAGATTTAGGACTGATTGGATAATTTTCCTCAAGTGACGGTATGCAAGTAATCTAGGATCCATGACTTGTTGGATTTGAGAACTCAATATACTAGAATGAGGACATAAGCATGAAAATGAAGTCAAAGAACATTTCACATTTCATAACTAATTGAAAAAACTAAAAAGACCGTATATTAAATGACGAAAAAAGCTAAATTGGGTCAATTTTCTGGCGCTGCAATTGGGTCAAATGGCCCACTCAGCAGTCAACACGACATAAAACTTCCATGTCTATTTGCGCCTCAATTAGTGTACATTTATCATATATTAAATATACATCTCGTCCCCTGAGGGATTATCACCACGAACTTATAAAAATTCTACTATGGCCCTATTTCATTAAAATGGTTACAATTAAGTTCATATCTCTAAGTATTATAGAAATACTGTTCTAGATATACCGACATCTAGAATGTTAGGCATAAAAAAACTAAGATACAATGTAGAGGAGGGAAAATAACACTAGAAATGCCATAACTTTCATACGTGCTTACTTTTGTGTCAAAACTTTTCGAGCGATCACTTGTGTGCTATATCGAAGAAAAAATGATCACTCTAGTACCTCTTGTTACAAGTTCCGACAAAGAACCCTACGTGAAATTTCTTTTAATGAATTTCTAAGTCCGATGTAACTCTTTCAAAAAAAAAAATAGTTAAAGTCCAATGTGGCGCTTCGGTCCAACCGCTCCGCCACCTTGGGCCGCCACGCCAGCTCGCCTGCCTAGTCACCGCTCCCCCTTTGTGGAAAGCTCGGCACCAAGCCACCAGGCGTAGCCACGAGCATTGCTCCCCAAGCCATCGAGCTTTACCCTCTTCTCCGAATCATGGACAGGGGCTTCTGCTTCGAAGGGAAGCCTGTGCTCATGCCACTTATATTCATTGCTTCTACTCGTATCTGAAAGATGAGCTTTCATCAGAATGAAAGGAAGTCTCTTTATGAATGTGGTCCTTGGGAAAATCCACATTTCCCCTTGCTAACCTCCACGATGATTTTTTCCTCTGATAGGTTTTTAGTTCTGAAGAGGTACTCGTACAGCTGAAATCACTCAAAAGTTATGGCACTTTCAGTGTCCTTTTTCCGGTAAAAAGAGACTACATGTTTGTAGATTCATATAAACCTCTTAGACGAGCAATATAGTACAACATTAAAATCCCCTCTTGTGTGCAAAACGTGTTAATAACAATACGTGGATTTGACAAATGAGGAGCCACACGTGCGGAATAAAACAAGGGCAAAACCTAGTTTTTTTGTTTAGAATGTTCAAAGCAAAATTAAGTTATTAAGTTGAGGAAGACTTAATGTATACACCATATTAGTAGAAACTAAAAGGGAATTGTTTGGTCTAGTATTTCAAATGATTTTCAAGAGATGAGCCACACATGCGGAATAAATAGGGGGGCAAAACCTAATTTTAATACCATGTTAGCATATCGAAATCAAAACTTAAGTCATTCGGTGGAGGGCGACTGAATGCGTATAAGATCCATGTAGGCTCCGTGAAAAGTGACATCACATGTTCAGTAGAAAGTAAAAGGGAATCCTTTGGTCTAGTATTTGAAATTATTTTTGTGGACACTTCTTTGCCAAACTTTTTTTTTTGTCAGAACTTCTTTTCCAATTTTTTCTTTTCTTTTTGGTCTAGAACTTTCTTTTCCAAACTTACCTAGTGGTTTCCTTGAGCGTTCGGAACCATTATGGTTGTAAAGTTTGGAGCAACTTAGTTGGAGAGTTAGGACGACACCCTTTAAGACGGTACTCCAAAAGTCAAACTTTGGGTGGGTTGACCACTGTGAAATTACATATATCGTGTGTGTGGTTGAACTGAAACTACTTATTTCCACTTGGCGGCACTTGTAAACTGTTTTGCCAAAGTCAGCGTCTAATTAATTACGTTCGTTGCCTTTGGTCGAAAACGTGTGGAAGAGAGTCTCAACCTTGAAAAAAATCACTTGGACTTTAGTATCCTTGGAAGGACCAGAATGTTCTTCTGCGCGTTGAACGCAATAGAATATAAGCTTCAAATTAAGAAATATGCGGAAGAGGCAACTGTGTAATTCGGGTCTATTTGGCTCAGTTTTGGGGAAATGCCATTGAGAAAATACAAATACTTTTGGCTAAAGGGGATTTTCAAAATACAAGTAGTGTATGGTAAGATGTAGTTTAAAAACACATTGGAAAGTAATTTTGATGTAATGCCGTTTGGTAAAAATTACATTTGTAAAGGACTTTTACTATTTTTTTATTTAATTCTTTTTAAACCATTTGCCATCGGCCAATCACCGGCTTCGGCCGCCGCCGGCTAGATCTAGTCTCTGGTCAACTGCCGACGGCCACATCTATCTCTAGGGCGGCCTCGCCTAGGGTCGCGTGACCCAAGGGGGCATGATCCAAGCCTCGCCTAAGTCGAGCGACCTCAGGGGAGGCTAGCGGCGGCTGGCCGGCCGCTCGTGGAGCATTCCACGACGGTCGAGGCATTTGCCAACAAAATTACAGTTTTCGAGGATATTTTCGAAATTATGAAAGCTGAGCAAGAACAAAATTGGAAGAAGAAAAATTGTAATTGCATTCCGGAAATGTAGCTTTCCAAAGTACCTCCAAACATACTTTGGGCGGCGACGGAGGAGGATGAAATTTGCATCTTTGCGAAGACTAGTACCGGGAAGAAAAGAGTGGAAGTAAGGAAGCTAAGCAAAGAGGGATCGGAGGTTGGTTGGTGTAGAGATTATTGTTAATGGCAAAGATAGAAGCAAGACTTGGAAGCCAACAGATTATATGTTTCGATACGAGGTTTCTGAGCCGAACCATACCGAAGCCGTAATAATACTCGGATTTTTAAGCTATTACCCGAACCGAAGCAGAACCGACCCGGAATACATTAAACATTTGATTTGCCTCGGTTCGGTTCGGGCTTTCTTTGACAGACCTACCTAGTTATTTGTTGGAAAATGCTTAGTTGACCGTCCCACTATCTGACTTGGTGGGACAGTCAACTAATGACTACAAATCTGTTTGTTGAAACTGGATCACTTGTTGATCCGGTTTCATCATTTTGACTGCCCAATTCCTTTCTTCTTCTTTTTTACTTTTATGTGTTTTTATTGTAAGATAAAATTAGAAGATAAAATTATAAGAGGACCAACAATAGACTTTAAAGCATATTGATCAGGAGATCGTGTGATCAGAAATATGGAGTCAAATTTTCACACACCATCACCTCGTGTTTTGTATAGAATACTCATTGGTTTGGAGATCGTGTGATAGAAATATGAAGTCAGAGCTCCCACACACTATCACCACATGTTTTACATAAAGCACTCATTTTGGTTAGGAGATTGTGTGGTCAGAAATATGGAGTCATAATTATCTTTCTAATTTTTTGAGTTATTAAGAATTTTTTAGTAATTTTGGAAACACTATCCACGTAATCTTTCATTAGAACCTTGATTGTGTGGGCACTCTTATAATTTTGTCTTCTAACTTTAACTTACAATAAAAGCACATAAAAGTAAAAAAGGAAAAGAAAAAAGAATTGGGCAGTCAAAATGATGAAACAGGATCAGCAAGTGATCCGATTTCAACAAACAGATTTGTGGTCATGAGTTGACCGTTTGACCATCTGACTTGGTGGGACGGTCAGCTTAGCCGAACCCTTATTTGTTCCATCGTTTGAGCTCTGAAAAGGGCAAAATCTTGATGCAAACCAAAAATCAAACCGAGAGAGAACAAAAGGAACGCCAAAGAAAGGGGTATCTTCAATTTTTTTTCTTCCCCATTTATTTTTCGCATATTTTAACTCGCGAATTCTCCAATTCCAAAATAACATGTCAGATTAAAGCCGTACCCAGAATTGAGTGAAGGAATAATCAATGCCCCGTAGACAGCACAATTCCCTTATGTTTCGAGAAAATCAGTACGATGAACGATTCGATATCTTGTCTTCTCATAAAATGATTCATGGCTTGACCTAAATTACCGAGGGTAGCATCGATCTCTTAAATTACCTAGAAATTAACATCTTTATGCGGCTGTGTACGTTCTCCCCGCAATGGGAAAAAACTCAGTTTTTGTCATTCTAATTTATGATGGTCCTAAAGTCGAGAGCTGGTGATGTAAGGAAAAAACTCAGTTTTTGTCGTACTTAAAAGATTTGGTAAATACAAAAAAGAAAAACATACCTAATTTTACTCCATGACAACAAAATCGGCCCAATTACCTAAAGAACCCCTAATTTTAGGTCCGATACCAATTCTGGCCCGCTCTTATTTTTTTCTTCCCCATTTATTTTTCAAAATAACATGTCAGATTAAAGCCGTACCCAGAATTGAGTGAAGGAATAATCAATGCCCCGTAGACAGCACAATTCCCTTATGTTTCGAGAAAATCAGTACGATGAACGATTCGATATCTTGTCTTCTCATAAAATGATTCATGGCTTGACCTAAATTACCGAGGGTAGCATCGATCTCTTAAATTACCTAGAAATTAACATCTTTATGCGGCTGTGTACGTTCTCCCCGCAATGGGAAAAAACTCAGTTTTTGTCATTCTAATTTATGATGGTCCTAAAGTCGAGAGCTGGTGATGTAAGGAAAAAACTCAGTTTTTATCGTACTTAAAAGATTTGGTAAATACAAAAAAGAAAAACATACCTAATTTTACTCCATGACAACAAAATAGGCCTTCGACCAAAAGAAAAACAAAATCGGCCCAATTACCTAAAGAACCCCTAATTTTAGGTCCGATACCAATTCTGGCCCACTCTTATTTTTGTCTTAAGAAAAATCACTAACTTTAGTCAAGTCTCAAATCTATAGTGGTAATTTTACGTGTAAGGGGAGATCACTAAGACGGAGCACAAGTCCAAACCCGTCAACGTATCTAGTTGGACCTATCTTCATTCAAAAGTTTAAGCCAATAAGTTATAGGCCAACTATGATATATTAACTGCTCAACACCACACCAATTATCCGATATGAGACTTCTACATCAATCTCCCTCAGCTCCAGTGTTAAGTTTGCTCCCTCTTAATCCAGGTATATTTCTGCATCAACTTATCTCAACTTGAATCTCCAATGCCCACTTTCATCCCTAGTCTCTTTCTCTGGACTGAACCATGAAGGCTGCCATCGGGCCCGCGTTGCTACACCACAACGCCTATCGCCCGAAAACTACGTTGGTCACCAGATTCCTTCCTTAAGATATTCGGCATACACTGATATATATTGGAAGTGGGCCACCAATTAACCATGGGTTCTGTACCATTTGTTGGGAGCACGCAGCAGAAGTCCGATATCTTCACCTAGGGAGATTGCCAAGAGGGAGCCCAAGTCCGAACCTGTCAACATATCCAATTGGACACATTTTCGTTAAGCTTTTGAGTAAATGTGGGTGAATATGCTGACGGGCTGGGACTTGGGCTCTCTCTTAGCCATTTCCCAGAGTAAAGGTATTAGACTTCTGCTGTGCGCTTCCAACACAATCAGTATTGATGTGGATTAAAAGCACCCACTTTCTGTGTTCAGTCTTCTTCCCACAGATACACCAAATTACCTTGGTTCTTGGACTGTGCTGTAGACTGTAGCTCCTCCAAATCAGTTCAATGAGAATAAACAGCAAAGATTTGTGGGTCGAGATTAAGATTCAAAACCCAGAAAAGAAGAAAACTTCACCGAGGGCTTCGCCTGCAACGACCTCTGCACCTCCTGCCGCTACTAATGTCACCTTCCGATCCATGGTTGTCGACGTCTCCCTCTTCTCTGTCTCCTCCCTCGCCAAAATGGCCCCATCAATAACCTCATCACTCCCCACACCTTAATCATTGCCAATGACACCTACCAGGGCCTCACCACGTGCCAGGCTCTCATGGCAGAGAATCCGTACCTACGCTTATAACCCCGAGCAAAGGGATGAATCTTATCGTTCCGGGGCGCATGCTCGGCAACTAGGCCTGTCAAACAAGTGAGTCGGATCGAAAATGATCAGACTTAAATTGACACATTTAACCTGTTTTAACCTATTTTTAAACAGTGCAAATCTAGAGATTCATACTCGGTCCATACTTGACCCAACTAGAGATCCTTTTTTAGTAACTTTTCTACTTAAATTATTGCCTTTGAAGAATGGGTGACTCCATGGATCGGATTGTCAAGTTAGTAAGGGAGCTCGGGAGTCGGGTCATGGACAAGAGCGTGAAGGTGAATCCAAATCTTTAGTGGTTAGCAATGAAAAAATGTACTTGAATTATCTTCAAAATAATAGTATAGAGGCTAACATTGTCATGAAGCATAATACCGCAACCAAATGCATATTCCTTAAATCACACATCATGAGCCAAGAATGCAACTCTTCGTCTCAGATCGTTTAGAAATCAAATATTCTTCTTAATCCTCGTTGGACCTTGACATGTCAACTAATAAGTTAGAGAAAGGGAATTGATTATATAACAGTCTTTGAGTTACTGTTATGCTCACGGTTTGTTTTTGGCCACAAAAATCAAATAACAATTAATTAAAGTTGTTGTGCGGTCCACTTTTTTAAGAATTTGTTGCTCACAACATACTGTTATTCTCACAGTTACCCAATGACTGTTATGCTAGCAAAGTCCTTAGAGAAAACATGAGTTAGAAGAAAGTTGTAAATATTGAGAGAAAAGATAACAAATTCTATCAAACATTAAATCAAACGGTTAGCGGTGGCCTAGCATTATGTAAATTCAAAGAGTACCCATGGAGAAATAAAGACCACTACTAAGTGCGATCGGTGGAGTGCTGGCCGTTGCAGGTTCGGCCCAACTCTCGAAGTGATTTGCGTCGTCTTCGCTCTAAGCCGTGTTATTCCGGGTGGGTTGGGTCTGGTTAAAAATCTTAGACCCATTAAAACCCACATTTAATTGGGTTTTACAGCTTAAACCCATAAGAGCTCAATTTTTTTTTAAAAAAAATTACTAACTCATACCTGATCCAACTCATTCCGGTTAAAAAGTGAATCCTCAACCCATTTTGACACCTCTATCAATAGACCAGAGCTTAGCCGAAGCCAAGCATTTGCTCGCGTACCAGGTGACTTGGGGCGATTCGATGTCTTCCATCCCGGAGATGTTTGTAGTTAGCGAGAAGAGCGTGTTCAACGCGAATGACTTGACATAAATGAGCGTAAATATACTGAGTGTGCTCGAGCTCAAATTTGGGTCACGCTACCTCGGATCTGACTCACGCCACCTTAGATATATGTTGCATGACCTCAAAAGTGAGGTCAAAGGCCTCAATCGTGGGTGGCAACCTCCATTAATGTTCGACCAAAAAAAAAAACCTCCATCAATGAAGGTCGACCGTAGGGCACAATGTGAGGGAACAGCGTTTTGGAGCTTGAAAAACTAGAACCGAAAATAGGGGTCTTGGCCGAACTCGCCGGAGATGATTCCGATGATTGCCAACCATTGTGGAGGGCTTGTCAGAGGTTTGGGTGGCGATGGGTGACCATCAGTGAAGCTGTGACTGAATAAGTTCGTGCGAAGAAGACGATGAACAGAGAAAGTTGTCTTAAATCCACGTCAGCGCTGACGCGAAGATGATGTACACGTGGAATTATTATGTCGGACAACTAACAACGGTTTAAATTTGGAATTTGAGTGAAAGTTGGTGATTTTTTCTTTGAGACAAAAAAAAATGTATCAAAATTGGTAATGGACCTAAAATTTGTGGTTCCTTTAGAGAATTTGGCCAACAAAATTATTCTATTCAAAATTACAAGTTTGCCACATCAACCCAACTAAGATAATTTAAAACCCTCTTTGTCTAGAAGAAAAAAAAACAGAAAATAGAAAATTAAGCAAAGCAATATCGTTTCGAGTATATTTATATACGTCTGATCAATGGTCGTGACACGTCCACGGCCAGCAATGACTGAACCACCACATTAGAAGTTTCAAGAAGAATTTAGCCGAGATGACTCGATTGCATTTACACTGAAAATGTTTTGGTCACATTCGTTCAATTGAAAAGTTTAGAATTGAATTCAAATATGTACAATAGGTTTATGACTAAATTTGTAACTTTCTCAATGAAATTGTGTCCAACTGGATATGTTGAATTTCGGTCTTTCTTGAATCTCCCCGGCTGAGCTATAGATCAGCATAGGAAATGTTTTTTTTCACTATTAACTAGGGTATTCATGTTATTCACAAGATTGTTGTGCATTTTTATTGTCCATGTGTTAAGTTAATAAAGACACGTGATCATTAGTATAAACCATTGATTGCTATGCAAATGTGTCTGACGTGGCGACCTTGATGTTGAAATTTGAGCTTGGATTTGTGTCCCACACAACTACCAACCGATGCTACGAGTACAAAAATTGCAAATGTTAAGATAAAAATCGACTTTTTTTTTTCAAAATAACGTTTGATTCAATTTCACAAAAAGAAAAAGAAAAAGAAATAACACAGTCCAACTACAAACCCCCTTTCATTTTATCTTTCTCGAGTGCAAAAACTTTTATATTCTTAAACGTTGCATATACGAACATTTGTCATGTATGCATTCACATGGAGTATTTGATTCGAATTTGGATATGTATGCATGGTAGCAATATCTGCAGAAACTGAAAAATGATCATAAATTGTCAAAATAAGACTCTACAACACAATTTTTAACCTAGTGAGTAATGACAATAAGCACATAATGAACAAGAACATGCAAAGAACATATAATACTGCAACATGGAATGACCAACTTCTCTTTCTATTATGACCACAATTATGTTCCCCTCAATTGACACCGGGGAAGAATTAAACAGATAACTTATCAAATGGCCAACTTGTGTACCTGTGAATTGAACCTTTCTTTTACTTACATAACAAAAGAAGGGTAAGAAATCAAGATTATAAATAACTGGAGGGCTGGAAAAAAAAAAGAAAAAAGAATCCTCACTTTGTTGCTTCTTCGGCAGTTGTTGTACCAATTCCCACCTGCAACCATGAAGAAGACCCTCCACTCATGTTCACATCCTTGAGTTCACTCAACTTTGCTAGCTTCACCTTACTCTCTGCTTCATCGTCGACTGCACTATGAGTTGTTGCGATGTTACTATCATCATTATAATTGTTGTCCATGTTGTTATTATCATTATTATTCTTTTCATTGTCGTTCTTGTTGCTGTTGAAGTCATCCTCTTCCAAGTGCTGATTATTATGTTCCCTCTCTTTAGGATGCAGCCCCAGCCACGACTGCAAGTACATCTCCGCGGACACTCGAGTGAATCTGGCGGCAGGGTTGTTCGTCGGGTCCCGCCGGAGGTCGTCGGATGGCACCGGGAGGTTAAGGTCGAGCTTCAGGGTGAGCGGGTCGTCGGGGTCGATGAACTTGCTGGGCATTTGCTGGATTTGCTCCATCTGTTCATGCAAGCGTTGCAGCTTCGCGAGCGAGGGCGAGTCCGCCGGGTTCGACGTTATCCAGTGGCATCTCTTGTGCCCACCCAGTGCCTGGCCCGAAGAGAAGACCCGGTGGCATATCGAGCACTCGTGCACCTTTGACTTCCGCTTCGAGGTGGACGGCATCGAGGAGCTGAGGCCATGGTCGAAAGGCGAATTTGATGCCATGGACTTCGTGGAGAAGAACTCGTCTTGGGTGATGGCGTCATCGTCGGGCACCCAGTCGTACGCGTGGTCGAGCCTCGCGGCGAAGCAACCCTTGACCTTCTTGTGGCTTGCCCTATGGCCTCCCAATGCTTGGTGGGAATTAAACACTTTCTTGCATGCCTTGCACTCAAAAAGGCCCTGGCCTTTGTTGGTGATCACCCCTTTGGCCTTGTCCGCGGTGGGTGGTGATCTGTAGGCAAGAGGAGCTATGAAACTTATCGGCCTCCGGCGGTCCTCATCCTTGCTCGCGGACGCGCACGACTCCTCCGGCTCCGCCGAAGACGGGTCCACCATGCCATTAGACAACATCATTAGGCAATTTGCTAGGTCTTCCTCTTCACTTGACGGGCAATTGGAATTAACATTATCAACCTTCACTCTCAAGGACCTTTTTCTTTTAGACCACTTGCACCCCCGCCTCTTCGAGGTGCCGTCCTCGTCGTCCTCGGACTCCGGCGACGACGAGTACGAGTCGCCGACGTCCTCCGAGCCCCCGCCGCACTTGCCATGCTCGAGGAACGACTTCCACGAGGAGAACTCCTTGCCGCAGTTCTCGCAGGCACGGCAGCTCTTGAGCCGATTAGGGTTGGCCCTCAGCCCGTACATTCGCTTGCTGCCGGGAGGCACGTTGTCCCCAACGTTCTTGTCCTCCCAGTTGCTCCCGTGGTCCTCGTCGTCTGTGTGCCCGCCCTCGTCACCGATCCCGTGGGCCCTCATGTGCCCTCCGAGGGCTCTCCCGCACATGAAACCCTTCTTGCAAATCTTGCAAAAGTGCTTGAAATTCAATTGTTGGTCGACGATCAATGCCATGAAGAAAAATCGATTAATCCTAGAGATGCGAACAACCCCTCCAAAAAACAAAAAAAAACAAAAAAGAGCCAAACCCTAAGAGTAGAACGGTGATGATGAAGATGACGAGGTGTGGGTTGGAAAGGAAAGGGCTCTTTGTGGTTAAGATTGAGACAAAGGAAAAGATGGGCTGGAGTTTGTTCTTTGTATAGTGAAAGTGGTTGTGAGGTTGTATGGTGAAGCAATGCTAGTCCTAGTTTTTAGTTGTGGTTGTGTGGTCGGAAGAGGGAGAGAGAGGGAACAAGTGGAGGGCGAGGGGAGGGGGGGTGGTGGAGACTTTTTCCACGCCCACGGGGGTGGGTGGCGCCGCCGCAAACGGTGGCGAAAGGGATAAAGCTTTTGGGGGGACCGTGTTTTTCGGCGGACCGTGCGTCCCCAGTCAAAGAAACTAAAGTGAGTGAGTGAGGGAGTGAGGGGAGTGAGTTGGTTCTAACTGCCACACCTATTCATGTCCCTTCCATTCCAAGCCAAGTAAAACTAGAGAATTGAACTCATGCTCCTCCTTGTCTGTCGGTTGGTTCAAGCCGCTTTTCCACAAAAACAAAATTATAAAAAACTTTTTTTATTTTCCTCTAATCTCTCTTTAATTGAAAGTTTAAGGATAAATTTTTGCTTTTTTGGCCTAATCTTGGCTTTCTTAGTTTCTATTCTTTTCGTCTCTCCTACTAAATTATTCGTGGTCCACATTGACTCGAGAAATGAAACGGAAGTGTCTATTTGCAATTTTAGTTTTTTTTGCCAACGGTAGAATGAGGCATGGAATCGGTCAAAATCATTTGGGAGGTAATTTAGGTAGGTGGATTGCTCAATGTCTTAAGACATGTGATGATAATGTCCATTTACAAAAAAAAGTCTTTTTTTTTTCCTTTGTTCTTCTTTTTGTCGGTGGCTGGCCATCGGCCATGGCTGGGTGGGCTGATCTCGCCTGCGCGAGGGTCACCGTTGCCCACCACAAGACGAGGCTCGACCACTCGAGGGCGAACCTCGACTAGGGCTCCCCTCGCCAAATCAAGTGAAGCCGGCCCTCACCCAAGCGGGGGCAGCGTCGCCTTCACTGGAGTGGCACCCGGCGAGGGTAGGCCTAGCCTGATTTGGAGAGGGGAGCCCTCACCCGGTCGGGCCTCTTAGCCATGGTCGATGGCCCGCCATCATCGCCTGTGGCTGGTGGCCAGCCACCGGCAAAAGGAAAAAGAAAGGAAAAAAAAAAGAAAAGAAAAAAATCAGATAAAATAATGAAAAATTGAAAAAAAAATAGTATTATTAAAAATTATCCATGTCATCACTAGTCGTGCCACGTATGACGACCGACATACACGTCAGCAATTTCTGGCCAAAATTGGCTCAATAAACTTAATTGGTAAAATATGACAAGGTTTAGGACTCAATTGACAAAATTGAATGATGTAAAATTGAATTGGCAAAAGTGCAATATGTTTAGGACTTTTTGGATAATTTTCTCTATGATTTATGTATAATTTTTGGATTAAACAACACTCATCGACCACAAAATAATTTAACTATTGATTATAGTTTCCTTCCGAGGAAATTTTCATGGTTCGTATTTACCAGATAAATTTTGTTCCCAAAAGCTTAACAGTCGAATAATTTCCGGGAAATTTTATTGAGTCGTTGATAATAAAGTAGATTGGCCAGTCCATCTCTTCGATAGTTTGATATAAAGAGGAAGGAGTCCCAAAGTTGTGGTTGTACAGTAACATTCACAGTTTAATTATTAGAAAACGACTTGAATTTTATGATCTTAGCATTTCTCCTTACACAAAAGCAGGCAAAAGAACGTCAGAAGTGCCAAAATTTATATTCGGTGCTTACTTTCGTGCCAAAACTTTTCACCGACGCACTTAAGTGCCAAATCGGAGAATTTTCAGCCAAATTAATTACGTGGCATTTATTATTAAATATTTAATATTACGTGTCATAAATTTTTAAAAAATCAATCGGCGTGGACTTCTAAACTAAAAAAAATGCTAATTTGTTTTAGAAAATTGAATTAGATTTGAAAATAAGCTAAAAATAAAAAAATTAAAAGAAAACTTAAAAGAAAAAAGAATTAGAGCTTGCAACATTTGGACTGAAAAAAAAATCAGAAAAAAATATTAAAATATTTTTAAAAATTATCCATGTCAGTGCCGGCCGTGCCACGTAGGATGACTGACGTCCATGTCAGTGATTTCTGGTCAAAATTGGTCGGATGGACTGAATTAGCGAAAGTATTAAAATTTGAAAAAATTAGATCATACACAGCCGAGGGAAAAGTACCAAAAAAATTCTGAACCTATCGCATTTGTGCCAATTAAATCCTAAACCTTTTCTGACAAAAAAAAAAAATCATAAACCTTTCAATTGTGCCAATTTAGTCCTAAACGTTTTGCATTTGTGCCAATTGAGTCCATCCGATCAATTTTGGCCGAAAATCGCTGACGTGAACGCTATCTCATCTACATGATGTAACCGGCATTGACGTGGATACTTTTAATATCTTTTTAAATAATTTTTTTAATTTTTTAATTTTCTTTTTGGGCCCTCCTCGCCTGTGACCCTCGCCAGCTACTGGGATAGATAGGGCCCAAATTCAGTTCTAATTCCATATATGTATCCTTTAAAATGAAAAATGAAATGTTTTTGCCCAAGTGTAAGAAGAGATGTGTTTATTCGTGCATAACTTGTTTACTTCAAAAGACTGAGTAATCTTCGTAAATTCAGCAAAAGTTCAAGATACGAAAATTTTCATTGAAAAAGGCGTGTTTATTAATGCTTTCCGTCGTAGACTTCTCAGATGATCGTCAAAGAGTTGAGATTTCACAATGGTGGGACCCGAGTACTTCAAAGTTGGTCCTAAGCGTTCTGATTAGTCAGTAATCTCTTGATTAAGCAAAGCCATTGCTTCCGTCACTGCAGTGGGTTTACTCTTTAATCAGTCACTCATCATTCGTTTGCTTTGGACCAAAGCATTCATGTAAACCTACCCCCACTCGCTTAATTAAGGAGCGACCGTGATTAATTGAGTAGAGAGCATGCTTGCGTGGCACTGGCAGCTGAAAGCAAGAAGCCCTTTCCTTTGCCACGTGCCGCATTCGCGGTTTTTTTTTTTTTCTTTGTTTTGGATCCCATATCAATATCATTGGAATAATTCACATGATCAACGGTGAAGATAAATCTGATTCAATGGGTCCTAATATATACATGAATTTTCTGTAATTCGGGCTTGATTTGTAAGTGACCTTACCGCACGTCATTCCAAAGAGTGAGACCATTTGAGATTAAAAATTACAAAAAAAAAAAAAGAGTCTTAAACTTGTTCAAATTGTGTCAATTTCGTCATAAACTTTTCAATCACGTCAATTGAGTCTTAAACCTTTTAACGTTTTAACAATTGAGTCCATTTGACCAACTTTGGCAAGAAATCGCTGACGTGAATGCCAACCATCCCACGTGGCACGCCGGCAGTGACATGCACAATTTTTAATTTTAATATTTTATCGGATTTTTTTCTTTTTGTTTTTTTTTTAATTTTTTTCCCCATGGACTTAGGGTCGGCAAGGGCCGCGACGCCCTCATCTGGCTAGATTTGGTGAGGGCATCGCGGCACTCACCCAGTGCTGGCGAGGGTGTCCTCGGGCTTATAAATTAGTTGACAGTGTGATCATGCAAATATTTGATAGGAAAAAGAATGATGAATGTAAACTGAAATTCAAATTAAAAGATATTTAATACAAAAATGTGATAGAAAGGAGGAGGAAATCATAGGATAAAAGTGAAAGTTGATGAAAATCTCTTTTGTTGTATGGATTGGATAAACTGATTTATAAATTTTATTTTTTTTCAAAAGATGCATTAGTAATCGAAAATGCAAAAAACAAGTAAGAAGATTTTAAAAAGAGATAAAAGTGAGTGGCAATAGGTAATGAAAAAGGGTGATGCACCCTACTCTCCCCAAGGAGAGTTTAATATCTTTTCACCGGCAACATAACCGTGCTTCGCTGCGTACATAATCAAGCGATTCCAAGGAAATTTGGTCAATTAACTTAACAAAGAATCTGTTTAGCAAAAACATAAAAAATTGTGGAAAAAGTCTTCCCCATGGACAAATTGCTGGAGTCTAGTGTGGGTTTGGAAACCGCTTTGCCAAGGGACTCTGGGCTTCAAAGCACCTTAGGCAAATGCAAGTACAGTTTGGCATTTTTTCATAGGGCTTTGGGAAGATATAATTGCATTTCCTAAGGCCTCTAGAGGCATTAGCCCAAGGCAGGTTCGGATATGCTTTGAGCTTTGAGCATTTTCCCGAATGCAAATGCAATTTTTTTCTTCTAACTTTGTACTCGCTCAACTTTCATAATTTCGAAAATGTCCACACCTCACGCGACATCACCAGCGAGGCCAAATCTGGCTACTAGAAAGCTAGTCTGCTAGTGGCCTATTTGGTTCGCCGGTGGCCTAGTTCCACCGACAAATAGTTTGAGAATTATTTTTTTAAAAAAATTAGCAAAAGTCATTACAAAATGTAGTTTTTTTCCAAATAGCATTTATGTCAAAGTTGCTTCCCAATGTATTTTTAAAGTACACTTTATCAAACACTATTTGCATTTTGGAAATACCCTTTCACTTAGTCATTTGCATTTTTCCAAAAGCTTTTCCCCAAAATTGAACCAAACGCACTCTAAATATAGCAATGGTTAAAAGAATAGAAAAAAAAAAAGAAATCTAACAATTTGCTCAAAATTCAAAGAAAAATAAAGAAACCTAAGCTCCATTTGTTTCGTGAAAAATGAATGATTTGGAAAGCATTTTTTCAAACATGATCGCTCATATCGCTTACAAAAATGGATGAACGAAAAATATAGTCACTGCTTATAAAAATATTTAGGCATAAAGTATTGTCAATAATGAAGTAATTCTTAATTTACTAATTTGTTTCAAACGTGGACCGACCACAATGTGAAGCCCATCCCAATAGTTGGAAATGGGCCCTCGCCCCTGGTCAACCACGTCGCAGCTAAAACATATCTTCGCCGGTAGATTTTGGTGAGATCCTTGATGGTGGAATGTACATAAGTACCTCGCAGCTAAAAATTGTGCACGAACTGTTATCTGCATTGGAGGATTTTTTTGGTAGAGAAACTTAAAGGAGTCGTTTGCTTCGTGAAAAAATTTCATTTTCTCGTTCCTATTTTCATTCGAAAACGAGAAAAAAAGGGGCCGTGGGGCTTTGCAGAATATTCCATGGACCTCTAAGCGATCGGATCTCTACGCTCGTGCCGTTGGATTATCGGGAAAATGGCACGATTAAAAGGTTGGTGGGTAAATTTATAGAGATCAAGCAGGAGGTACCTAGCTCCTGCCCTACCTACACGAGCCCACCGTTCCCAAGAATGCTTGGTATCTCCCTTAACCAGTTTTGCCCAAATGACTTGGACTAGTCAGAGTAAGATATTCAAACTTAGGCCCAATGAAATGTAGTGGGCTCGCCCAATATGTGAACATGGGTACGAAACCATATGACCGAGACATCCATTCGAGAAGCTCAAGCAAAAATCAATCACATTGATTGATTCGCGAAAAATATGACATTTTTAAAAATATTTTTCAAGAAGGGGAGAATGACTTTATTTTCTAGTGTTTAGTAGAGACTTGAAAATGAACTGAAAAATATTTTTTGTCGTTTGGTAAAGAAAATTTAACTTGATTTTTTCGCATCGTCGTTTGGCGGGAAATTGCGGACGTAGACATTGGTCGTCCTACGTGGTACCGCTGATGCTAACATGGAAAATTTTGGTGATTTTTTTTTGAATTCGAATTTTTATTTTTTATTTTTTTCCTTTGCTTCCTTTTTCTTTTTTTCTTTTTCCTTATTCCTTTGCCCTGACCAGCCAACTATGCCCCAGGCAAGCTTGAGCCTCGCCAGCCCGCGTCTATGGCCACTTGTCGTCGCTAAGGCCTGAAGACTGGTGGAGGAAAAAGGAAAAAGGAAAAGAAAGAAAATAGAAAAGAAAAAAAAGAAAAAATATTAAAAGTAAAATATTAAAAAAATTAATATCAGGCCCATCCTCGATAGACCCCGAAGCGGTGGCCGAGGTCTTGGGCGCGGCCTAGATGGACCTGGGCTAGGGCGTCGAAGTCCCTTGCCCAGCTGCCAAGGATTTGAGAACGAGCGTTGGGGTTCTTGTGCCCAACGCAAAGTTTCTGATCCAAGCCCGAAAAATGATTTTTACTTTCCTAAATTTAAGCTTTGGTAGGGAAATAATTTCCGTTGACTAGGCAAATATTTTCTGTTGATTCATTTTTCTAAGATAGCCAAATGCCGAAAAATGAGGAAAATGTTTTTTAGGAAAATGAATGATTTAGAAAATATTCTCCTAAGAATGATCGCTTATATCATTCGATGTAATTAGTCAATGAAATATGTTTCCATTATTGATAATAGTTTATGTCTAAAAAATTTTGTGTACGATGAAAATGTTTTTCGATTGTTTTTGCAAGTAATACAAGCAATCATTTTAGGAAGATGTTTTCCGAATCATTCTTTTTCTGCATTGTTTGAAGGAAAATTGTTTCGGAAAATTATTTTCCGACTTTCCGGAGTATATGTAGTGGAAAACTAATCGATTTACGAAAAATATTTTTCATGGATAAAAATAACAAGCTTAAATCGAGAGAAAACGATTTCTTTCGAATTCCGGGTCACGATGAGTTTAGTGATTTCTACGAAGCCAAAAAATGAAAAATGTGATGAAACGATGGATGGATAAGCTTTTAAGAAAAAAGATGATAGATCGTCCAATCAGTGGGATATTTATCAACACGAGGCAGGAATGATCATGAATAGAGATTCCATTGCTGAGGACTCTGAACCTTTGGACCATCCAAATGTTCCATAGCCATTGATGTACCGCCGTCGTCAACAACAACAACAAAAATCTACATTAAATATCTCATAATCTTCTTGACGGGAATACTGATAATTTTTGCTGCATAAATCTTCATTATTACTTTCCTATGTGGTCCTGTGGACCAGTTGTAAAACAAGACTAGCTTAAATGAACTGCGACTTTTTTAATTCATTAAATTTATGAAAGTTCCAAAAAAAAAAAAAAACACGACGTGAACTCCTAGGATTCACAAAACCCTCCGTCCGGTATTCAGACAACCAATATTGAGAGTGAATATGGTGGGAAAAAAACTTTTTGGTTCCTCTGGAAATTCAATATGGACAAGCATAACCAATAATTTAACTACAATTCTTACCTGGATCTCCATTTAATTAAGAAAAAATTACTAAAAGGATCATAAAATTTATTGTAATTATGTCAATTCAGTCCTAATTTTTTTTTTCAATTGAGTCGTAAGTCTCTCGCATTTATACCAATTCAGTTCAAAAATTAACTGGAAATCGCTATCGAGGACAGCTGTCGTCCTACGTGGTGCCATCGGACGCTGACGTAGACAATTTTTATAAATTTTTATTAATATAATAACAATTATAACAAATAAAAAAAAGAGAAAATAAGAAAATAAGAGATATATATATATAAAATTGTCCACATTAGACCGGTGCGCCATGTAGGACGACCGGCGTTCACGTCAGCGACTTTTGGAAAAATTTGGCCGGATGGACCGAATTGGCACAGATGCAAAAGGTTTAGGACTCAATTGGCAAAAAAAAATTAAAACTGAATTGGCACAACTACAATAGGTTTATGATTTTTTTTGGTAATTTTCTCTTTAATTCTCAATTCATGACTATATTGTTGCCCTTGTGGTATCAAAAGAATCGAGAGTTTCTCCAAGGGTCATATTTGTTTCAAGCAAAATGAATAATTTGAAAATATTTTTATAAAAATAATTGGTTATATCGCTTCGAATAATTAGTTAACAGGAAATGCTCTTATTATCGAGAACAATTTATACCTAAACATGACTACAATACATGAATTGAAAGATAACATGATTTGTTTGTTTTTGTGCGGGGACGTCCTACAATACACAAACACTAGTATTTATAGTGTTCACAACATAACTGTCTATAAGTAGTTCTTCAGCAGTTTTAGCCATGCGTTCATGTCTCCCGAGCTTTAGGTTCCATATCTTCACGTCGCCACGACTTCTCATATCTAGATGATTACTAAATTCAGATGCATAACTTCCTCATCCTATTTGTGAGTACAAGAAGTCACAGAAACACATATCCTCGAGAAGCTCAAATATTCGAAAATATCGCTACTAAGCAATTACACGTCAATGTTGATATCGATAATTCCATTCCAGATTATTGACGTTTTCTGTCGATAACTTCAATTGGTTGTTGACGCTCTTCAGTTTGTCGCAAAAGAGCTTAAATAAAAAAAAAAAAAAATATCACCAGTCATCAAGTTGTCAACTATTCTTTTCATCAATGACTTCTGTCGTTCACCAAACTCTGCACTCATCGATAAGTCTATTACTTGTGCATAAATAACTAAAAAAATAAATCAAACCCAGCTATTTAAGCAATTATAAAGCTTATGAGCCCAAATGGCGGCACATTAGTGGTAAATCATTGTTATTTAGATGTAATGGTGGCCCCTAGTCTTTACTCCAAGATATGATCACGTGGAGAGATCGTGAACAATTGACATCATATTCATGGGTTGCATCATAAATGTCAGATTCTACATCAAAAGGGAAATGTCGTAAATAATGTTGATCTATCCGATGATATATAGCATGAAAGTTCTTGGGGAGGAACGTGTGGTTTCGCTTGGACCAAGTCGACAACCGATGATCCAATCATCGATGTGCTTGTCTTTTTGCATACATCGCACGTTACATGTCTGCCGAGGCTGTTCCATGATTAATATGCTCCACGCAAACTGTCCTCCGATGGATTCAAATGTTATTACTCCATATAATTTCTCGAGCTTAATCATCACCCAAAAAATGGGGTCATCCCTCTTCATACACGGGCGGCATGGAAACCCTAAAATTAGCCGTAAACCATCCGTAGAATCTACGAACCAACCCTAATCAAGGATCATATTTTTCTCCGTCCTAGGGATTTACAGGTGTAAAAAGCGAAATAGCAAAAAGAAAGGTCGAACCCCAACCCTACCCGTTTTCCCTCCCTTCTCTCTCTCTCTCGGAACCCGGCTCATCATTCCACCGCGCGGCAGCCGTGCACCCTTGTGTCGACGCTCGGACAGAAGGTTTTGTAAGAGTTTTTCTATGTGGGCTTACATTAATTAAAATTGATATTTACCGATTAACGGGGTTGATCTAATAAGGTAAGATATAAAGATTCTTAATCGGTTTAATATGGGTTGGCTTAGTGTGGGCCAAGTTAGGCGCGACCCGTGATGAGAGGGTCCGCGCCAGAAACTCTATATAAAGGCTCAAGTACCCCCTCTAGCCCCCACTCTTAGAATTCAGAACGTGCCTTTTCGTTTGAATGGTGGTTGTCTCATCGACTAGCGTTCCAAGAGAGAATAGAGGGGAAGAACTTAGGTTTCCGATTCGTCGTCGTTCTGCATTCAATTTCGACGGATTCTAATCAAGGTGCATGCATTCTTCTCTCTATCATGTTGCGTTTCTGATTCCGATTAGACGATTATTGGGCGTACCACATTCGTGGCCTTACATTTCGTATTAGAGCCGTCCAACCGAGAACTGAAATGCATTCTGTTTTGGCGTGTTTTCGTTAGTTTCGTCCGATGAAAATTATATTTGATTGCATATTCGGATTTGTCTTGTCGATACGAGAAAAATGAGTGGTCGCACGCCTTCGGCGGTGGTCGGGAACCGCAGCATGCACACCCACGCTTCCCGGCGGAGTCGACGCGCGACAATCACAGGCGAATGTTGCGGTTTTTGGCACTTTTTGTGTATTTTCATTCGATGAAATTTTGTTTTGATCATATAGTCAGATAGGGCTCGAAGATACGAGCATTTAGAGTGGTCGCCCGCTCCTGTCTGCCCCCGAAAGGCGGTGCAGGCACCGGAGGCGTGATTGCACGTGGGAGCCACGCGCCTCAGGCGCGAAACGGTGCGTCGATTGACTTTGGCCAACCGTCGCATGCTGACGTCATCATGACACCATGATGATGTCATCCAGCCGCGATCCGGGTATTACTCGATCGGGTTGACTTTTCGTTGATCGGGGTTAACCGTTGACCAGCGTTGACCGAACCTTCAAGGGACGCATGAGAGCGTGTCCGGGCTCCGATCGGAGTGTGGTTGATGGCATTGAGTTCGTATGGTCCTGCTCTACATTGTGGTATATTAATATTACATGTTTGAGGCTTTTTATGGATTCAAAAATGCATATGGAACCCTATGTACGTGTATTTCAAAGGGTATTTTGGGCATTTTTGTTGTTGTATTTCCATAAGATTTTGGAAATAATGATGTATGCTCACATGTTTATGACCACATATAGAATGTATAGAGCTAATTCATTGATATATATCAATGAGTGGAGCAATGTAATTGGTATCACATGTGATTTTAGGGACAAATTACCCATGTCATCAAGTCTAAGATTACATGTGTATAATAGATGTGAGGCATAAAATTTATACCCCTAGTATGAGAGATTTTCAAGGATTCAATTGGGTTGTGACTGCCAAAGTGATACACTTGATTGGGTCTGAGAAATATCAGTCTCATATTATGGTGGGATGTTTTCTATTCTAACGCGTGGTTATACTCCCAAAGGAGATGATTGTGTATTGGTTCATGGAGGGATGCCTGTACAACATGTGCTTAAGAATTATCTAATCCTAGTGGTTCATACACCCAAAGGTGGTGAGTTCACAAAAGTTGGTATATATTCTCATGGCCATTGTCATGTTGAAGGTATACAACTGCATGTCATTATTTCTACCCAAAGGTGATTACATGATGATACATGTAACTCTCAGGATGTATACTTATTCAATCTCAAGTTACACATTATCTATTCATAAAGGGTCACGTGTATAGCATATGATTGGGATTGACTAATTCCAAGTAGTTCATACACCCAAAGGTGGTGATTCACGTAGATTAAAATATGTTCTCATGGTCGTTGTTATGTGGAGATTCTACAGCTGCATGTCATATATTCTGCCCAAAGGTGATTACATGCATGTAACCCTCAAGATGTGTACTTATACGGTTTCGAGTTATATAATGCTCACATGATGCTAATTATATACATTGCTTGTTTAAATTAGTTACCTTCTCTGTAATAGGCAACTCCATTAGCATTGAGATTCATACTAGTTCAATCATTAAGAAATAGGTAGAGGATTTTCTATTTGGGATGGAGCTGGTAGATGTTTACATTGCTCTTTCTAAGGTTTAGCCGGCTGATCTCATTGAGATCATTTTGGAACCCTAGAAAGCGCATTTTGCTGCTTGGGAAAAGGGCAATCGGATTTGCTTGTTATATATGAAGCGATCCATACATGAACACTTGAAAAATACTTTACCAGCTGACTGCATTGCTAGACAAATGATGGAAGTCTTGGAGACTATGAACTGTGTCTTGTCTAATGTCGAGATAGGGATACATCTGCAAGGATTTTTCAGCATGAGTTTTGATGGTTCTGGTGGAGTTAGAGATTACGTCATAAGGATGTCAGACTAGTAGAGCAAGAGGTTTGAAAATCATACTCATAAAAAGAACTCATGAAACCATTGGTCATTCTGACAGTTTGGATCTTAAGAAAACATTCTTTAAGAAGGATGGTGACCCGCTGCTTCTTTTGTAAGAAGAAAGGTCACATAAAGAAAGACTGCGACATATTCAACGCTTAGTTATCCAATCGTGAGCGTTCTTGTAATGATTCTTTGGCATTGGTTTGTGAATCCAATCTATAAGCAAACCCCATTCAGTTCATGGAGGCTAGATAGCAGTGCAACCAATCATGTAGCGTTCACCATACATGGATTCATGAATCAGAGAAAGCCAAATCAGGATGAATCAGTGCTCACTGTAGGAAACAACAATAATTTCGACGTTGAGTTTGTGGGAGGTGTCATTTTGATGACATTAAGGAAAACATTTATGTAGACGAAACTTAGTTTTCGTATTATGTTTGAACATGTGTGGTTACTCCTTTGAAATAAGGAACAATAATATTTCTATGTTCTTTAATTCAAATAAGATTGGGTGCTGCAATATATCCAATGGATTGTACATATTGTGTTTAACTCTCAATGATGTATACGTCGATTATACGGCTGAAAAGGTTGTTTCCAAAAGACCTTTACCTATAGAACAGTCTTATACATTACGACATAAATGTTTTGGTCACATCTCTAAGGAAAGAATTGAAAGACAGATAAAGGTTGACATCCTACCTGTTCTTGAAAGTGACTTGGAGACTTATGTAGACTGTTGTATGGGTAAGATGACTAAGGTCAGGAAGAAATAATATTGTATGCATTTCTGACCTATTAGAGGTCATTCACACTGATATCAATGGACTCTATATGGCAACTTGGTGTAGAAATTTTTATTTCATCATATTTATTGACAACTGTTCCCGATATGGTTATCTATTCTTGATTAAGGAAAAGTCTAAGTCTCTTGATGAGTTCAAGTCTTTTTTCGGATTGAAGTCGAGAAACGGCTAGGAAAAGTCATAAAGGTTATCATATATGACTGAGTTGGTGAGTATTTTGGCAAGCATGGCAATGCTGGACAGCATAGAGGGCTATTTGCCAAATACTTGGAGGATTCTGAGATAGTAGCAGCTTGTGAGTCCTGAACCAAATGGGTGGCCGAAAGGCGCAATTGCACCCTTATGGTTATGTTGAGGAGTATGATTAATAGTAACCAATTTACCTGGGTTGCTATGGGGTGAAGCTTGGAAAGTGACCATTTATGTTCTAGAATGTATTCCTACCAAAGCTAGTCCATTGATTCATTTTGAGTTATGGACTGGACGTAAACCTAGCTTGAACCATTTTAAGGTTTGTGGATGTCCTACAGAAGTGAAATTATATATAACCCAACATTGAATAAGTTGGACTCCAGAATCACTCGGTGTTACGTCGTATATTACCTAGATCATTTGAGAGGATATTGTATATATAATCCCAGTGGAGGCACAAGAATTGTGGAATTACAGACAGCGAAGTTTCTGAAATTTGATGTGGTCGAATGTGGTAGTTGCTCACAGACTATTAAGGATATCGATTTGGTGGGGAATACTGTGGCGATTTCTCTGCCTATACAGACGATCGTAGAGCCTCCCACATCATAAATTGGGCCTATTGGGGTTCAGACCTTACAGGTGCATGATGAGGTTGAAGTAGCTCTACTTAGAAGATCTATCGAGCAGAGGCGATCGGCCATACCATCAGACTATATAGTCTATCTAGGAGAGCATGACTACAATATCGGTTGTTTGGTTGATCCAATGACTTATACAGATACTGTTTCTTGTCCTCAGTTAGATCTATGGTTGGATACGATGAAAGACGAGATGTAGTCTGTGAAACATGATGGTGTTTGGGAGCTTATTGAATTGCTTGAAGGTCACAAGCTCATCGGCTGCAAATGGGTGTATAAGACTAAAATGGACTCCAAAAAAAGATTGAGAAGTTTAAAGCTAGACTGGTAGCCAAAGTTTTCACTTAGAAAGAAGGAGTAGACTATGAAGGAATTTTTTTTTTCTCTAGTCTCTTCTAAGGATTCTTTCAGAGTGATAATGGCATTAGCAACTCATTTTGAGTTGGAGTTAAACCATAAGGATGTTAAAACTGCTTTTCTGAATGGAGACTTTGATATGAAAGTCTATATGGCGCAACCCGAAGGATTTACAGCTGATGATTCAGGTAAGCTTGTGTGTAGACTGAAAAGCCTATTTATGCTATCAAGAAAGCTTCTAGACAATGGTCACGAAGTTTCATAGTGTGATAACTTCATAACGGTTATGTCGAGAATAAATAGGATAAGTGGATATACTGCAAGGTCAGTAGGAGGAATATTATCTTCCTAGTGCTTTATGTAGATAATATCTTGCATGTGAGGAGTAATCTTAGATTATTACATGAGACAAAGCGGATGTTGTCATAGCGCTTTGAAGGACCTTGGTAAGGCGTCTGTTATCCTAGGCATTGAAATCCATTGGGATCATTCTCTTCATTATTGGTTTTGCCTCAGATGACATATGTTGATCGTATTTTGGAAAGATTCAATATACAATATTGCTAGACGGGAATTACTCCTATCAGTAAGGGTGATAAACTGAATCTATTATAGTGTCCTCATACGGTTGTTGAGAAAGCCCAAATAAGGAATGTACCTTATGCTAGTGCACTTGGAAGCATCATGTATGCTTAAGTTTTCATTAGACTAGACATTGCTTTTGCAATTGGACTTCTAGGCAGATTTTAGTCAAATCCAAAACACAATCTCTAGGTTACTACCAAGAAGGTTTTATGGTACTTAAAGAGGACGAATGACCATATGCTGATTTATAGACATGTTGAGGACTTGGAGCTAGTAAAGTATCCGAATGCAGACTTTGCTAGGTATCAAGATAACAAGAAGATGGTCATCTTTATGTTAGCAGGAGGTGCAGTATCATGGAAAAGTGAGAAACAGAACTCTAGATTAACCTCTGCCATACATGTAGAGTTTATAGCATGAGTTTCAGCTGCTACTCAAGCTATATGGCTTAGAAACCTCATTAGGGAGTTAGTTGTATTTGGTTTTATGGATAGACCTATACAATTGTATTGTGACAATAGCTCTGTAGTATTGTCTGTTAACAACAATAGAGGTCTCAAGGGGTCTAAGCATTTAGCGGTCAAGTTTTTTACCATAAAGGAAATAGTTGAGAATGGTGATATTAAAGTAGAGCATATTTTTCACAGATGATATAATTGCTAACCCACTAACAAAAGGTCTTCGCCCTCGTGTATTTGAACGACATGTCATAAGCATGAGCTAAGAAGCATCATGGGATACTGTTACGACATGTCATTTGGATGGGCTTAGAAGCATAATGGGATGCTGTTATTCGGTGGGAGCTGTTTTATTTTGCTCTAATATTGTTTACATCTGTGCTTGCTACATTTAGTAATAATGTTTGATATGTATCAACTCTTTTGCATGCAATAAAGTGTTTATGAATGAGTTGATGTTGAATACATATATTTGGTGAAAATCTCAAGGTATGTATAAACCTTGAGTAAAGGCTAGGGGCATTCAGTTATTAGCCTTAAGGATATGTCTTGTTACACATAAAGTATAAGGATAATGCATATGTAGGTTCATTGGAACCATAAAGTTATTCTCTGGTGGCACATCAGGTTTCGTGACACATAAGGAGAGAGAATGTGACTGATAAAGGAGATGACACATAATGAATCACTATTATGTGAGGTGTCGTCATTTGCCACACTACCATATTGAATCCATATTGGTAGAATTAAAGACATTCGTGATCATGGAAGGCTCTGTGTCTATTGATGCAGTTACCGCCATGATTCGGTGTTTGAGACTTTATGGGATCAGATTGATTGTTAAGAATATCTCTAGACCAGCATAAAGGTGCGCACATACAAAGTAGTTTCAATTAATATAACCCAAGTGAGAGAATGTAAGAGTTTTTCTATGTGGGCTTACATTAATTAAAATTGATACTTACCGATTAACGGAGTTGGTCTAATAAAGTAAGATATAAAAATTCTTAAAGTGCGTTTAGCTCGATTTTTGGGGAAAGCCTTTGGGGAAATGCAAAGGCCTTTAGACTAACGGGATTTGGTAAAATGCAAAGACTGTTTGGTAAATTATAATTGAAAAATGCCTTGGAAGGCAGCTTTGGGAAAATATTGTTTGGTAAACATAAATTCAGAAAGTCTTTTGATGTGATCAATTTTAGTTTTTAAATGCAATTTGTTTAAAATTTAAAAAATAGTTGTTCCATATGGACAAGTTTATATTTAAAAAATCACATCAAAGTGGATATCTCAACTAAAAAGAGAGCAATTGCACTATAATAAACATGGTCGCATATGTCTCGAGGAAAGAAATACATTATCCTTGAATATTGCAAACTTCTTATTTCTTAAAGTTGTTGCTATTTGATCACGTAAACGTGTCATGTCAGCAAATATATTATCATTTGAAGCATTCGAATATTTATTTATATCATTGAGTCAACTGAATATCCATAACATCTCCCATCTAGCAAAGCTCACAGATAATGAATTTCTTCCGTAGAGGACCGATTCGATCCCTTTGAATGAGTATATGCTCCATGAGATCAACTATCTGAATGCACATCAACTGGACTTGTGGATATGCAAACTTCATGCCTCATAAAGATACCCATCTAATTTTGTCGTTGTTGGCACCGTCGTACACCGCAACAAAAATCACAATCCTTGGCTTCCAAAACCATTATAAGAGTTTATGATAATACACCGTCTAAGTTTGACATCGAAGGCTCTTGGATTCAATCTATCAAAACCGCCAACACCAAAGCATAAATGGTGGCATTACACGAAAACCTTCTCTATTGCCAACAGCCATTCATACAGATTTCATCAATAGTAAATAAGAACCATCACAGATTTCAAGTGAAAAAACTTGTAGAAAAGGCAATACATCACTTCAAAAGAAAGATTTCAATTCACCACAGATTGCAACCAATTTCTCTCCATGTTTTTTCATTCCTCTAAACTGTGCCATTGCATTAACCAAATTCTGACATACAAACGAAAGAGAGTTGAATACGATCCTCTCGCTTTAATAAAAAAAAAATAAAGGAACTAGCATCAAACAAAGCGCAATCTCCACAATTCATCGACTCAGACTTGCAGAAAGGCAATACCCCAAATGCTTTGGTAAATGCAAGCGCAACATGCTGAACATCTTTCTACCAAAATACCACAATAATGCCACAAAGTCGTCAAAACAAAGTAAAACTAAGAGCAGCTAATCTAAGGTAGCTGCAATACTGCGAATTATAAGAAACATATGCACCCAAGGCAGACAAAATGACAGTTTTATTTCTCCAATTCAACTAAGACAATCCCAAATTTTTCAACATCACCAATAACGTCAATAAGCAGACTCTCCCAATGTACGTCTAGATACCTTGCACTCTTCCATCTCCATAAAAAACTTTGTATTACTTGAGCGGTAATATCCTCAATCAAGCACAACATCGAAAGTACCGTTCGCTGCCAAAAACAAAAACAGCTATTCAGGCTCTCAAAAAATAATGAACTTTGCCCTCCTTCAGGCTCTCCAACACCAACCAAATAAGCATTGAACATCAGTGTCTCCCTAGAACGAACAACTTCGTCATTCACCAAAATCCTGCATTCCAACAGCAGTTCGCTGCCATCATACAGCATTACTTGTCATATATCCGACCATCAATCAGGGCATGAACTAATCTATTGAGAACAAGCTCAACCACGGAGAGTATTACAACTAAAAGCATAGAACAAAACAATCCGTGATGATAAACATATTCATAATCCTAAGCAGCGTCGAGTTATTGCCATTCAGTACGATTGAGCAAGCTAAATACGGGGAAAGACGGTAATGGATCGATTGCTACTGCATTTTTGAAATTGACTAGCTAATCAAACCGAATCATGTCCGAGCCATATCGAACATAACTAAATTGTTGATCGGGCTGAGTTGGACATTAGTAGCAGAGATTAGTAGTGAAACCAAAGGTCCCTTGTCCGTGGAGTTGCGAAGAGAGAGGAAGCCGTCGCGATAGACCTTGCACTTCAGCTTCTGCTTCAGGCGCTTCGTGAAGTTGACGTTCCATTTCTTCGGAGCTTCCATGGTCGTCGCATTTAGGATGAAGAAGATTTCTAGGGATATCTTCTTTAGGCAAGGTAATGCGGGGGTCGTGCTACCTCAGCGAACCTCGCGACAATAGATCTGCTGCGGCAGTGCGATCGCAGACCAAGTGATAGGCGACGGGCATCAACCAGGTGACCGGAGGTGTGCAAGCAAGCGATGTCACCAGCTGAGCTGCGTTTCGCGAGGGGAGCATGCGTGCGAAGGGTAGCGAGGGAGGAGATAGGCGACAGATGCAAGGGTTTTTAGGTTAAAAAAGGGTAAATGTGGAATTATGAAGATTGAGTGAGGGCAAGATTGGAAATTAAAAATATTCATTAACTCGGGTCTTTTTTGTATGCCGAGAAAGCTAGAAAGCCGAAGCAGGTAAGAGGGAGCCTTGAGTCAAAGGCCTTGGAAATGCTAGCATTTGGGAAATGGGCTCTTAAAAAATAATTGCCAAATACTATAGCATTTGCCTGAGGGACTTTACATGCCCAAAGAGCTTTGCAAGTGGGTTCCCAAACGCAGCCTTAATCGGTTTAATATGGGTTGGCTTAGTGTGGGCCAAGTTAAGCGTGGCCCGTGATGAGAAGGTACGCGCCAGAAACTCTAAGTTCCCCCTTTAACCCTTACTCTTAGAATTCAGAACGTACCTTTTCGTTTGAAGGGTGGTTATCTCATCAGCCAGCGCTCCAAGAGGGAATAGAGGGGAAAAACTTGGGTTTCTGATTCATCGTCGTTCCGCATTCAATTTCGACGGATTCTAATCAAGGATTCTTCTCTCTATCATGTTGCGTTTCCGATTCCTATTAGACGATTATTGGGCGTGCCACATTGTGGCCTCACAGGTTCTCCAGGCACGACCGGCCAAGGTGATATAATTCTTCTTTTGTCTAGGATTTTCTTGACTACTGTAAAAGATTTAACAGGTAATGTAGACTTGTATTTAAGAGTATTTTGTATCTAATATGCTCTTGGCATCAGTGACAATTAATGTGATGATGAGCAGCTCTCCCTGGAGTTTGCTACTACGTGATGGATTGGCTCAAGCCATGGGCGAAGCTGAAGATACAACGCGGAGTTCAAGATCTTCCCAACGTTCTGACCTTTGCTAATTACTGCCATGTATATGCCATTTTTTTCATTAAATTTAAATCATGAATTTGGCATATCATGTTCTATGTGATTATTGCCATGGCATGTATTTTTCTTATTCTTGCATGTCATGTCAATCCCTTATCATATGTGGATATGAATTTATCATGTCATGATGCATGTGCATGTTGCCATATCATGCCATTTTTCATCATGCTTCCATTCAAATTTGTCATGTCATGTCGCATGCAGATATTGTCCTGCTATGTTATCTAAATGGTTAGGTTTGAATCTCACATTGCACGATGCATGTGCGTCACACGTTACAATGATTTTTGCATACATACTTTTACACACAAATGGAGTCCTACCACTACATACAAAGAACGAGTTCATTAACCGATACCATCACTGAACAAATGCATTGGCTACATTTTGGATATTAATCAAAGCATCCGGCATACTTAGGAAGTTAATTAATAAATGACTTAGACTTAACAAAAAAGCAAGACTACCATATCGAAAGAGCATCATGAAATGCTAGTCCGTCTCACGCGTAACAAAATTAATCAACAGTAAGAACAAAGGGGAAGCGACATCACTCCATATTTATACATATATAAATTCCTCAAAAATATATATCTATGTGTATATATATACAGACACATATAAAGAACCTTTCATCTAGCTGGGACACGAAAGTACAAAAAGCAAAGACCGAATACGGAATCCCTATCTATTGAGAAATTAGTTCAGTTCTTAGAACTGGAAGCTGGAGGTTGATGCATCTGCTGGTACATGGCCGCTATTCTGCTGTAGGCATCCAACGTCATTGGCTGCAGTAAATGTTCAATTTGGCAGAATTACCAACTATAATTACACAAGTTGCTAGGTACCAAAAAGATAAAACTATTCACGTCAATATCCATCACAGTTAGTAAGGTATAAAGGATCACAATCTATGACGGGTTTAGTTTGTTCAATGACTTGATTTTTTGAAGGTATACATAGTAAGAAACGCTTCGTTTTCGAAGTATAAATCTCTATTTGGTTGCTTAACACATTCTTTAGAATACGTTAAATAAATCTTTTATCAAAGAAAAGCGCGCAATGATATGCCCTCTCATTTCATTTCACACGTCATATCTCACATCTTGCCTGTGTCATGAACGTAATCAGTGTCACAGTGTTTGACACATGTACGAATGATCTCTATGTTCCAAAGCTTCCAAATGATTTTGGTCGGTCCATTAATGAGCTGAGAGGCTATCTTCCACCTACCCAGAAGTAAGCCAAGTATAGTTTACCTCCAGAAATTTTCAGCGACGATCCCACATTAAATGCACGCATCCTATGAATAAACTAGAGGCTATTCCACGTGGCAACCTCTATGAAGAATGATTGTTTTAGTAAGATTAACAAAAATAAACATTTTTTAAAATTTTGCTGGCCATTTTTTAAAATTTTGCTGGCCCCAAAGGAGAATATTCGTCAGTTCTTGATTAACTAGACTAGTGCTTTTCTCTGGTGGAACTCATGGTACCTGTGACTGGGAAGCCAGGAACGCAGACAGCGGATCGGGCACGACCTTAGGAGCCGCGGCGGATAGCCGGTCGCTGTCCCAAGAGCTGATGGGCATGAAGGCGGCGGCAGCGGCAGCAGGGTGGAGGACGGGAGGGATGCTAGCAAGGTTGGGGCGGGCAAGGGCGTTCATGTCCATGATACCCATCCCGGGAATCCCCATCCCCATCATTCCCAACCCCATCGGGCCCATCATCGACATCTGAAGCTGCTGCTGCATGGCCATCGGCATCATCATCGGCTGCATGTTCATCCTGTTCACCATCTGAACTTGCGCCTGGAGCTGTTTCAGATACTCGATCACCTCGTCCAGCACCGAGGCCTTGTCCGTCTGGTGATCAAACCAAGAAAACCCTCAGCTAAGTAAAGCCTCAGATGGACCTCGCAAGATAAGCTCAACATACCCTTTTGGATAAAACACCATGCACCACATCAAGATGCAGAGTATTCATGCGAATTTATCAGACAGTCACTCCAAAACAAAACATCCAAGTTCAGGTTTTCATGTCGGCTCCATTACAGTTCTCCGCGTGGTTATGACTCACAGAGCGAGCCATGGTGAAGTCAGGGAAATGAATCATCATCTTCCAAAGTGGAAAGAAGGAGCAGAAGATCAGCTCATTATTACTCTTTTCTGTTCAATTCAATCACAGGACCAATCATGAGAATGTGGGCACAAAAGTAGTAAATGATCTGAATCAGAACATGTGGCCTCATTTCATAGACGAGAGAGAGGGATGATCCTAGTCCACAAGACTAATCTCGGCATGGGGACGAGTAGACAAAGAAGGGATGATGATTTTGACATGGAGACAAAGTTCTTGATTTGATGTGGAGACAAGTTCCTGCTCCAACATTAAACTTTTCCCTCGTAGGCCCTGACTCTCTCTCTCTCTCTCTCTCTCTCTCTCTCTCTCTCTTCAATGGAATCATGTGTTAATTTTGCATGTTCGAGTGCTACCCGGAAAATCAATTATTGCATTGCAATAACTAATCAATACTTTTTTTTTCTTTGGAGAAATTTGGCAAAAAAATTTGAATTCTATGAGTTATGTTATTTGGATAAGCATTAAAGGGCCTCTGCAAAAAGCTTGGTGGAGAAAGAATTTCACATAAAAAGAATCATATAATACTCTTTTTCCATGTTATATCATGAAAACGCTTGTGAAAATAAAAATATCACCGAAAATCTAAGCTTTTTCTAAGCTTTGGAAGGTAACTTGATGGGTGGGATTTCTCGATATACCTTGCTAGAATTGGGGACCAGCTTCTGCAGCGTCTTCATCCTCTGGTTTATCTTATCTCTCCTTTTCTGCATCGGCATCATCGCTTAAGATCAGTTAACGAGAATGTATAATATTTTCATGATTTTCCAAAAAAAATATATTGCCATATTTTTTTTTAAAAATTTCCATTTGGGTATAAGAGTAGTGGCGGAGAGAGATCGTACCCGTTCAGATTGATTGTGAATAGCGGCGGCTCGGCTCCTTTTGGTGGAGGCCGAAGACTTCCGGTACCGCTTCTTGTCGTCTTCGTCGTCACCTCCCTCCCTCTGCACAATCCCAAAACACCATTTTTATATTTAAATATTTGGAATATAAAGAAAGAAATATTAAAGAAAAAATGAAAAGGAAAAAGCCGATGTCAAGAACTTGTGGGGACAGCTTCAATGATTAATGCACTAAAGATACTAAACACCGATTTAAACCTCAACTCCACAAAAAAAAATAAACTAATAATAATAATAATTAATTAATTACGGTGTGTTCCCCTCACCGGAGGCCTGCTGTAACAAACGGAGTCGTGTTCCTCGGTCGCCGCCGTCGCCCTCGTGCAGTCCTTTCCGGAGCTGGTGTTCTCCGGCGACCCCAGGGACGTCGACGTCATTCCCCCCCCGATCTCCATCTCCCCCGTGTCCAGCGTCATCTGCTGGCTGTCCCTCCCGAACGTCGCGCTCCCGCTCGCGCTCTGGTCCATCCCGCTCCACGCCACCGCCGCGCGCTCCACCCTAGCGCGCTTCCTCACCGCCAGCGCGTCCTCCTCCTGCGCGGCATCGCTGCACGACCCCACGCGCGTGGAGCAACCCACGACGCACGCCCCGATGCCGCCGCCGCCGGGCGCGGAGTCGACGAAGTGGGCGGTGGCCCGGTCGTCGGCGGCGCCGGCGCAGGGGACGAGCGCGTCCATGGTCATGGTGGCAGAGGCCGCTGCGGCGCCGCGCGAGGGATCGAACCACGGGACGCGATCGCCCGCGGCGGCGTCGAAGGGCAGCTTTCGGCGGGGCAGAGCGGCGGCCTGGTTGACGATACACTCGAGGGTGCCGGTGCCGGCGCCGGCGGAGGCGTTGGCGGCGCGTGGCTTGTCCACCCACGCGTACTTGGAAGGCGGTAGGGGCTTGGCGGGCGGGCGCGGGGGGCCGAGGCCGTGCATGGCGAGTTGGCCGTTTTCCCAGGTCAGCTCGGCAACCTCGTAGTTCGACCTGCGGACGTAGTAAGACATGAATCAACCCCTCAAACCCATTCAAAAAAAAAAAAACCCAAAGCTTTCGACATTGATTACATGGGAGCGTCGGGAGTGTTGGGATTGAAGGAGTGAGAGCGGAGAGAGCATCTGGCACTGGCAGGAGTGGGATAGTTGTTGCCGGAGTCGTCGAAATCCCAGTCCGGAACGCACTGGCTCATTTCTCTGTGTGTAGAGAGAGAAGGAGAGAGAGAGAGATTATTTTTTTGTGCGTTTCTTCCTTTTTTGGCCTTTGTCCCAGCTCGTCCACAAAATCTGTACTAATAAAATATCTCTGACCAGGCTTAGGGGGCCTACGTGGGTGAGCCTAAGTCCGACCAAATCAACCCAATTCCTATATCCGGACTTATCGGCTCGCGCCCCGTTCAGTCCCCGTGCTCATGATCAGTGATCAGGTCTATCTAGCAAGTTATTTCCAAATGGATCTATAAATGCCAATTGATGTCTCGGGTGATTTGTTAGATCGTAAATGCAGTCGCAACATGCGGTAAAGACCTTTTCGCTTCACGTGATAAGATCGAGATCCTCTCTGAATTCGAGATAGATCGATCCGGCGAGACAAATGATCTTTCTTTGTTTGATCTCTCTTTGCCATTTGACCTGAGATATTGGGGCGACAAAAATCATAAGAAGTGGATCATAGACTTCGTATCTTTTTTAGAATTGGAATTTAATGTCGTTCCTAATGTAATTGACGGTGATGAATGCACCACGTCAATGTTGAGTTTCAATTGATATAAGATGATGTGCAAAAACTATTTTTCGATAGTGATTTTAGATCAATGACACGTCTAAACTTATAGAGATTTTTATGATCTGTTCATTTATGGTTTTCTCGGAATAGATCTCCCGAAATTATTTGCCAAACTAGATTTCTCTGTGCCACACTAAGGCTAAAGATCACCCATTCACCTTAGTCACTTTTACCTCTCTCCTAAAATTAATTTTTTAATACAAACTATGGATAGAGAGGTATTTTGTAATACATTTCACCATTTTATGTGGAGAATTATTTTGTTATTGATTTTTTTTTAAATTTACAAATGGCCAAAAAGCAAATGCATATTGAAAACTAAGTTCAAATAAATTCATTTTATTGCTATTAGACTAGAATTAAAAATAAGGTAACTAATAATACTACATCTTGCCCAAATAATTATCATTAACTCGTCTACACAAAGTCTCGTCTATGTAAATGGAATTGTAATTAATTTTCTTATCCAAAAAATGTAATTATCATTAATTTGAGCACAGCTTGCCCAAATAGCAATTATCTTTACTGATCCACCCTAAGATTAACCGAGTCGTAAGAACGTTACCTTGCTTTCGACTTCAGAAATAATGGTTGTGGATTCGATTCCAATCCTAACGAGCTCGGATTTAGGTGGGTCATGACGATGGGTTGTTGTGCATGTTCCCCTTTAAGTAGCTAGTTATTGCGATCGTTCCTCTGGGCTGTAAAGAAAAATAATCATCTTTACAAAAGAAACGATGCACTTTTTATTTTATTTTATTCTATCATTGAGGTTCAATTCCATTTCAAATTTTCAATGGTTTAACTGAATTGTATTTTATTATGGTCTGTCTACCTTGTAATGTTGCAATTTAGATACCTAACCAACTCATTCGTTAAGAAACGATCGATACTATGTAAAGCGTGGTTTAATTACAAGATTTTTTTAACTAATTCTCGCCACAACATCTAAAATAAGAGATGCACCGGGGAAAAAAATTAGACTATTAAACGAGTTGGCAGTAAACAAAACTAAAGTTTCAGTTCTCTAGGGTATACTAAAATTCAATTTTTTTTTTTCATAATTTTAATTACAAATTGACTGGAGATAAATATGTCAATTCATGTTTGTAATTACTTTTTACGAATATAAGCAAATGGGAGAATTACTGAAAATGTCCTAAATTTATTGCGATTGTGCCAATTCAGTCCTAAACCTTTTGCATTTGTGCCAATTCAATCCATCCGCCCAACTTTGGCCGGTCGACGCTTACATGGTAATTTATAATAGTATTTATATTTTTTTTTGATTGATTGATTGATTTATTTTTTTTTATTTTTTTTCTTTCTTCGTCCTTTGCAATCGCCGACTTCGTCAATGGCTGGCGACCAGCCACTGGTGAGAGCCAGCAAGGGCCGACTTTGCCAACTAAGCGAGGCTCGCCTCTCAGGGGCAAAATTGCCCGAGGCTCGCAAGGTCACTCGGCCGTTGTTTGGCGAGGGTCAACTTCCCCGGCCTCGAGCGAGGCTTGCCCTCGTAAGATTTGCAGCCTTCGCTTTCTGCAGCTTTGATTTGGCAAGTTTTTGCTCGGCCATCCTCAATGCATCTCAAGCGTTTGTAAAAATGCCGACTTTACTTGCATCGTCTCATCAGAGGCCGAAGCGGGCGAGGCTCAACCTCGCCGAATTTGGTGAGGGCGAGCCTCACTTGAGGTCGGCGAGGTCGACCCTCGCCAGACTGTGACGAGGTGACCTCGCTCCTACAAGGCGAGCCTCCCTCGGCCAGTTGCCGACCATTGACGAGGTTGGCGACTGTAGAGGAAGAAGGAAGAACAAAAAAGAGAGAAAAAAATAAAAAAAATTCGAAAAAATAATATCATTAAAATTTGCCACATCAGCGCCGGCAACGCTAATGTGGCGCCGATCGATCAAAGTTGGTCATATGGACTGAATTAGCACAAATACAAAATATTTATGACTCAATTTGCACAAAAAAAAAATGATTAAATTGGCATAATTACAATAGCTTTAGAAACTTTTTCTGAGCAAACCTTTCCTTACCTTACTCAAATACGACCATGATCATAAGCCTAGTGGCTTGAAGGGTGGTGCCCGACTCCAAAGGCTTGAAGCACAAATTAAGCGGATTCGGGTAATCAATTTTTTTACATGAACCGAAGCATGTCCTAAATAGGCTCGCTTGGGTCAACCTAGACCCGGTCATTATGAATAAAACTATGTTTTTCAAATCAAGGCGGGCTAATGATGAACTTTTTTTTTTGGTCGAATAGGATGACCTTTAAGACCCGATATTCGATCCAACCCGTCCAAGGCTACCTCTTGATCATGGCTACTCAAGCACGGACACCCTCCATCTAATTCCTATATTAGTTGTGAGATTATTACTTCCGCTAATATTGTTTCCCAATGCTTCCATTCGATCTCTGGTCAAGATTGACTTCTTTACTTTTTCTTTTCACTTAATTTAAATCTTGCGACTCACGTATTTTGATTTTTTGTTCTCAATTTGAAACGTTCGAAACTTTCTCACCACGAAAATATTGATACTTGGATTCACCTATAAAATTGTCATTCAAAACTATCAATAAGAAGTACGTTTGCTTTACATGACCCTGTTTTTGCGTCATATATCCCAGTACCGACCATGTAAACTTCGATTTATTGCGTAATCACTCTGTTTTTTCTTTTTTCATTTTCTTTGAATTTGCGCAAATCTCGTCAAGCGAAAACGGGGCGCCGGGGCACGATGAACATGAATCGGAGTGCGGGTTTGATGATGATAGGTGGGTCCCACCCTCTTTTTGGTTTTATCGGGCGGTTCCTTTGGAAGTGCGCCGGAGGACCTGCGCGTGGGGGAAGCGGAAGCGTTGGACTCTCGGATGACGTGGGAGTGGGACGTAAGGGGAGCACGTTTTCGGATATCAGGGCGCGAGGAGCGAGACACCTGGCCGACACGTAGTGGCTCCACCGTCGCCCACGCGCGTCTCCGTCGACGCGACAGCACGGGGAGGAGAGTCGCCGTATTTTACTATCCGACTGATCAAATGAGATTTGTCTGTTTTTCACCGAATACCATACATATCCATCTTAAGCCCCTCTGGCCTCCGCAGCAGCTATCCAGCAAAAGTGTCGAGTGGAGGGCATACTTATTAAAAGCTCGTCTTGTCGGTTCAAAATCGTAATTTTGTTGTCCGAATGTTACCCGACCCGAAGGAGAATGGTTTGAAAGAAACATTTGAGAGGTCAAGGGTGATATCATGGACTAGTAAGAAAGTAACACGGTTATCGGAACGACAAAACCTAAAAAGATACCGTAAAAACTCAATAATACAAAAAAACTTACAACATTAACTTTATTAAAGTAGTCACTAGTCATATAAATGATCAATTTCCTCACTTATTAATGATAGTTCATGGTATGGGTAAAGATCAGCATCTTCGTAGGAGCTCAAATCGAATTGCCGCATATCTTCAATATAAGATACTCCGGAGCCCCATGCGTCTTTGGGAAATTTCATTGTTGATTCTACTTGTACTCAATTTGAGGTCTGGTAGATGGCATCTCTGGTGGCATGTTAGAATAGTTTGATTCTCTCCACGTAGGGTCCCCTGAAGTTCTTGATATTCTCGATGAATTTCTCTGAAGCCGCATCGAAAAGGTTATTAAAATGTAGCAATTAAGGATGAGGACAGTTGATTTGTCCTGCTGGCCTTGACGTGTAAAAAGTTTCCATTCTCTATGGAAGAAAATAGCTGCGTGGGCTTTTAGGGTTTGAAGCTACGATACAGTTGTGAAGCAATTGTCGATTTAACCAATTTAATTTCGTTGGAAAATTAGTGACACCGAATGTGGAGACATAGATGAACGGGTAGTTTGGATTCATCCCAAATGGAATGAGATTTGATTCTTCATATTGGCTGAATATCTTCAATTGGTAATTCAAATGAGAGGTTTCTTATCTTTGCAAAATTGTCCAAATTGGAGGTGTTCGCTCGTTTTTGCAACAAGGAATATCTTTCACCGAAATTCAATCTTCGGTTTTTATTAAGAGGGTTTTGTGGCTCAACTCTCGAAAGGAAATTTTAGTGAGAACACGGAGTAACACAAATGGAAGTGAAATGGGTAGGAAATTAGTGGATCGAATATGGATTTGAGATCAACAGGAGTTCAGACTACGTTACAATACTCCTACGAAAGCAGTAGAAAGCTTGAAGATAAACTAGAATTGCAGAAACTCTAAATGCTGGAAAGGAGAGTACATGGAAGTTAAAGTGCAGAAAACTTGAGTTCTTTTGGATGTGTGTTGATCCGTCTTCCTCTTTTCTCTTTCGAGTATTTGTTATTCTTCAGTTTTCCATAACCGTCTGTCGGTTATTTTTCTACTTTCAAACTTTGAATTGTGGCGCCTTTAATAACTTCCCATTTGCCCACGTTTTACCCGCTAAATCTTGATCTTCAACTGTCAATGTGACTTCAAATTTGAACCTTCTCCAATAACTGCCGTGAACTGTTCGCACCCATTATCCGAATTTCTTGCTCATAACTCCTTGCTGACATGGCTAGTTCGGCCATCCTGTGATTTCTTTCGACTTCGTACTCCTCTTACTGTCGACTATTTACAGCTTCGGTATGTCCAGAATCTTACCGAATTTTGAAAATCCGCGACCCTATTCTTTTACTTCCCGAATATCGGGTTTAGACTTCTGGACATTTCGGTAAGTTCTCGATAACTTACCGAACCTCTCAAAGTAGCTTACTGTTCCCGATTTACCAATTTTCGGGAAATGGTGATACTAGAGCCACTTCGATAACTCATTATTATTGGTGTCAATAGATGCCCCCTTTTAAAAGAATTAAAAGAATTTTAATTCTTTTAAATGCCAAAGATGACAAGACACTTACTTTTTGCTTCCAGCGCCATTTTGCTGCCTCGTTTCGCGCGCTTGCCTTTTCGACTCTTCCTCGTATCAACTTAGTACATATATCAGACGCCCCTACACAATCTGATCTCTCACCTTCAGACGTGCTTTTTCCAGAAACTCATCCTCGAAATGACCATGGCTTTACAATGGAATGAAGCTCTACAGCAGGTGCATGTTGCAAAGGTCCATGCTTTTGACATGAAATGCATGTTTTGGCATATTCAATGCAATTCTGCATCATTGTTGGCCAGAAATATCCGTACCTTTTAAGAAGCCATCTCATCTTAATTCCAGCTTGATGTGCTCCACATATGCCTTCATGAGCTTCTGCCATAACTAGTTTTGCATCGTCCTTATCAAGACAACGCAATAGTAACCAATCTGAGGATTTTCGGTATAACTCTTCTCCCAACATTACGTACTTCTGAGCTTGTCTCCTCAACTTTTGATTTCTTAAATCATGACTTTTCAAGTATTCCATAATGAGCTGCCTCCAATCCTTTTCTCGGATCACCTCACTGATCGCTATCGGTATTTTTCTTTGTTCAATAGAAGGTACCGATAATGAGATGGTAGTTGCAATATTAGCCAACTCTTTTGATATTTTATAACCAGAAGCCACCTGTGCTAATTCGTTGGCTTCGTAATTGGTTTCTCTTTTGACATAGACTATGTCATATTCTCTAAATTGTTCCAGCAGCTTCTTGGCTAGATAATAATAGCCAATCAAATTTTCATTTAAGCACTGATATTCTCCTTTCAGTTGCTTTACCACTAGTTGTGAATCACCAAATATTTTGATGAACTGTGCTTCCAACTCAATCAGTATTCCTAAGCCGATAATTAGTGCTTCATATTCGGCTTGATTATTTGAGCATTCAAAATCTAACTTACAAACACACCTTGTAAGCTCTCCGGTGGGAGAGATTATCATCAAACCGGCTCCAGCCATACTCCTAGCACATGATCCATCAAAATACATAGTCCATGGTATAACCTGACTGAAATTCTGTTCATTTTCTTCCATTTGCAAGCATGGGTATTCGGTAAGAAAGTTGGCAACAGCTTGACCTTTGATTGCTTTTATTGGTACGTATGCCAAATCAAATTCAGACAAGATAAATGCCCACTTGGCTATACGCCCTTTTATAACAGGCCGTGACAACATATATTTTATCACATCAGTCTTACCGAGTACATGCACCGTAGCTGGCAATAAATAATGTCTTAACTTCATACAAGAGAAGTACAAAGATAGACATAATTTTTCGATTGCGGTATATCTTTTTTCAACATCAGTCAATATTCTACTTAAATAATATACCGCTTGTTCTTTTCCATTTTCGTTCTCTTGTGCCAGCATACTCCCGATAGTTGAATCGGTAGTACACAAGTACAACTTTAGTGGCCTGCCTGCTTTTGGCGGCATCAATACATGAGGATTTGTTAGATAAACTTTAACTGCGTCAAACGCTTTCTGCTGTTTATCTCCCCATATAAACTCCTCCTGATTTTTAAGACGCAAGAGCTGGGTCATTGGTTCTATCTTCCCAGATAAATTGGCAATGAATCTTCTGAGAAAATTAATTTTCCCGAGCACCATCTGCAACTGCTTCTTTGATGTAGGATGAGGAAGCTCTATAATAGCCTTTGCCTTATTCTTGTCAATCTCAATTCCCATTTGATTAACTAGGAATCCCAAGAAATTCCCTGCTCGCACTCCAAAGGCACATTTAGCTGGATTCATCTTCAATTTGTATTTTCTCATCCTAACAAAAGCTTGCTCAAGATAGTCCAAATGCTCTCCCTGACTTGATTTAATCACAACATCATCAATGTAAACTTCCAAGAATTTACCAATCATGTCATGAAAGATGAAATTCATTGCTCGTTGGTAGGTAGCTCCTGCATTTTTCAGCCCAAAAGGCATCACTATCCACTGAAAAGTCCCGATAACACCAGGACATCTAAACGCTGTTTTCGGGACATCCTCTTTAGCAATAAATATCTGGTTGTAACCCGAATGACCATCCATTAGAGATAACATCTCATTTCCCGACGCCGAATCTACTAACATGTCTGCTATCGGCATCTGATACTCATCTTTTGGAGTAGCATTATTAAGATCCCGAAAATCAATACAGACTCTCAATTTCCCATTCTTCTTCTTTACAGGAACAATATTCGAAAGCCACTCTACATACCTGGTTGTCTCAATGAATTTTGCTTTCAGCAGCCTTTCGATCTCTTCCTTGACTTTGTCAACCACATCTGGAGCAAACCTTCTTGCTAACTGTTTGTGTGGACGAAATCCTTTCTTAATATGAAGACGATGCTCTACAATATCTCTTGATAAACCAGGCATTTCATGGTAATCCCATGCGAATCAATCTTTGTATTCTTTGATCAAGTGGATTAAATCTTCTTTCATGCCCCCTTGCAGAAAAGCACTCACATATATTGGACAAAAACACACAGGTTCTCCTATATCAACTTCTAACAATGGGTCTTGAGCTTATGTTAACCTGTTATCTTCTTTGATTGGTGACTCTTCCCATTCGTCAATACAATCTGAAACTTCAGCACTCTGCTGGGTCATCTCCGCCAAGTATGCGAAGTACCTTTCACAAACTTCTTGCAATAAGGGCTCGTTTTCCATAAAGAGTATGTAACTCTTCTAATGCCAAGCTAGACTTGGGAATCCACTCAGTTTTCATATTCCCAAAGCGACAATAAGCGTAGGATCGTGAATCTGCTTTCGGTGTTCCGATAACATATCCTCCATGTGAATATTCTTGATGATCTTGATGAATACCAGTCAACCCAATTGAAGCAAATCCCGAATCAGCCTCAATGTATTCTACTCCATTACAATTCCAAAATGCCAGAACCTGATGAAGAGTCGAAGGTACACATTGATTGGAGTGTATCCAATCTCTTCCAAGTAACAAATTGTACGAACCATCAGACTCTATCACGAAGAAAGTCGTCCTTGATGTCTTGGATCCTATGGTTAAATCCAGTACAACTGCCCCTTTGACTTCGATAACTTCTCCTAGGAAATCAGACAGCTGAACATTCGACGGAATTATATCATCATCATCTTTTCCCAACTTCTTGAAGTACCTATAAGATATGAGATTCAAGGTAGCTCCCGAATCTTCAAAGATCTTACCGACAGCTTGACCATTGATTCTACCTGAAATAACCAAGGACCTTAGATGTCTTGCCTTGTCTTATGATACTTTATCAAACCTTATCATTTCTTTATCAGAGAATTCGAATTCTGCCATTGCTATTTCTTTCTCTAAGATATGCTCGAGTTCTTCTTCTACCACCAAACAAGCTCCATATTCAGCTGGAAGCTTAGCATGGACCATGTTAATCCTCATTGGCGAACGATTCTTTTTCGGCATTTTAGAGTGACCAGCTTGGCAACTCTTGTCATCTTCTTGCGACATCTTGAGATTCAGATTCTTTTGTTCTATCTTGACTTGATGCCTCGGATTAAGAGCTATCTGGAATTGCCCAAAGTTAATTGTTTGGGAAACCTGTTGAACCTCTTTTCCTTTTTTCACCTCGTGGTGAGAACTACTTCCCGAATCATATACAGAATTTTTTTCTGGTTTGACAAGCTCTTTATCATCAGGGTTTCTTTTCCAGACCCAATTTCCTCTTGTACTAAAAGATCTGGTTGGAGGAATCTGTGATGGCATTCCTTTGTCCCGACGATTCTCGAAATCCCTCTGTCTGCTTTTCATTCGCTGAAAACGTCTTTTTGCAGTTCGGTAAGATGCTTGCCCCGGCGGTTTAGCTAAGGACCATTTTCCTTCAAGAGGATCGTGTGGGATCTTAATTGTCTTTGTCTTCTGAACTTCCTGGGGAATTGATGGTGGTGGATCATCAAATTCATCTCCCCAACCAGATGGTTCAACTGGCAATGACGGGGATAAGTAATCTTTCGTGTCTCTATAGTACACCACATAATCAAATTTCCCACTAGGCTCTCCAAGCAATCATACTTTGGGATCCCCTTCTTTGTATCGCTGCCATAAACTCTTCTTCTTTTCAAGCTTTCGTGGGGCTTCCTTCTCCTTATGAACTCGTTTTTCAACTTCTTGAGTCGGAGGAACTTGTCTTGGTGATTCGGGATATAACTCCTACCTCTCAGGCATTTGTATTAGCTGCCTTGATTGAGCTTCTTGACTTTTTGATTGTGTCGAAACATTTTTAGTTACTACAATCTCAGACCTTATCTGTGGTCTACCTTCCCGACGGACGAAAGATCCCGATCTGTATCTTCCTCTTGTTCCTCTCATGTACTGGAACTTGGGAACTTCCCGATTCTGATGACTTAATTCTTGATGACAACGGGTGCATAGTTGTTTATGGTCATATCTTGTAAACTCATGCACATTAACCATACTGATCATCTTCGGGAAAGGATCTGTGTCTATTTCCATTGGAGCCTTGCCTTTGTCTTCAGCAAACTTGATCTTGCCTTGGCGAATCGCTTCTTGAATTGTCTTCCTAAAAACAATACAATTCACCGTATTATGAGTCTTGGAATGATACCATTTGCAATACCTTTTATCCGTAGTTTCTTCCTTGGATGGGATCATCTGTCTCTCAGCCAATTTAATCATTCCATCTTTCAGCAATAAATCAAATATCTCATCCAACTTATAGATATCAAAGGAATAATTACTCATCTCCTTGGCTTTAAACTTGGACATATCTCTCACCCTTGCTGGTTTCAAAGCTGGGCACACATATGGTTTTTCAAGTACCATAGTTGCTACCGCTATCTCATTCTCTTCTTCGGTAAAGTCACTGTATTCGGTACTTTCAACCGATGCTATTGTCTGCCGATTATCCTTTGTCGGCTTCTTATCCTTATCCTTCAGCAGGTGCTCATACTTAGAAACCCGAGCATTTAATTGAAAGAGATCATCAAAAGCCTGCCCCTCAAATCTCTCCTTGAGATTAAACTTCAGCCCATTAAAAACCAAATCTGTAAATTCCTTTTCGGTGAGAGAAGTCAAACACCGATTCCTGGACTTCTTGAAACGAGCAATAAATTGATCTACTGTCTCAGTGCCATACTGGTACATCCTGACCAAGTCGGCTACTGTTACCTCTGGTACCGTTCGATAAAATTGAGAATGGAACTGTCTCTCCATTTCAACCCATGTCTGAATAGAATTTGCTGGCAAATTTGTATACCAAGTAAATGCTGTCTTCGATAATGACAATGGGAATAGCCTTAGCCTTAAATATTCATTTGTTCCAGCCTCTCCACATTGTGCTAAAAAATGACCTACATGTTCCACAGTTGACTGATCCTCCTTACTTGTAAAAACAGCGAAATCTGGCATTTTAAAACCCATTGGATATGGGATATTATCCACCCAATCGGGATGTGGCTTCCTGTATACAGGTCTTGGTGTGCCTCTCTCTGCTCCCAATTGTTGCATTACTAACTCTGCAGCTCTGTCTGGGTTTCATGGCCTTAAATTCTGCTGACCCAACCAAGGATCTTGCCCCCTAGGGTCAATCTGCTGAGGTCTGTTCATGCCTTGTTGATCCATATTAAAGTTGATGGGTGGCGGCCTGTAGAGAGGATTTTCCACCACATGTGGGTATGGTTAAGCTATAGGCGGTCTTATAGGATCCATATTAGGCACTGGTGGAGGTATATTCCATACTGGCTGTACATTCGGGACCATGGGATTGGTCACGTTAGTATCAGTGGGGCCAGTTTGAGGGAAATTGTAACCACTCACACTATTCACTAGGTTCGCTGTCGTAGGATTCTCCGGCCTTGGTATAATTCTTACTGGAGGTTGCAGATTCGATCCTCCACTACCATTATACCCAACATTAGGATGTCCCGATGCTGGTGGAAATGGTATTGTACCAGGGGGATTTACATAAAAGGGAGGAACTTGAGAGGATGAACTAGGACGCGATATTACCTCGTTTATGGCGTTAATCATCATAGGCTTTATCACATCTGAAACATGACGCACCATATGGTTAGTGAGCTCATTCTGCTGTTCCTCAAACATTCTTCTCATCGTGGCTATCAAAGTGTTGTCAGGTGCCAACGCGTTGATTTGTTCTTCGTTCAATTGCCGAGGAACATCAACATTGTGATGGGGTACGTCCTCATTCGCTGCCAAATGCTCCGATCGTGCTCCATCATCTGGGTTGTTGATATTGCCGACTGGTACTCCATCTGATTAACTTCTGGTTCTCACCATTTCTCTTAATCTTACCACACAGGTCCCACCAGGCGTGCCAAAAAGATGTTCGCTCGTTTTTGCAACAAGGAATATCTTTCACCGAAATTCAGTCTTCGGTTTTTATTAAGAGAGTTCTGTGGTTCAACTCTCGAAAGGAAATTTTAGTGAGAACACGGAGTAACACAAATGGAAGTGAAATGGGTAGGAAATCAGTGGATCGAATATGGATTTGAGATCAATAGGGGTTCAGACTACGTTACAATACTCCTACGAAAGCAGTAGAAAGCTTGAAGATAAACTAGAATTGCAGAAACTCTAAATGCTGGAAAGGAGAGTACAGGGAAGTTAAAGTGCAGAAAACTTGAGTTCTTTTGGATGTGTGTTGATCTGTCTTCCTCTTTTCTCTTTCGAGTATTTGTTATTCTTCAGCTTTCCATAACCGTCTGTCGGTTATTTTTCTACTTTCAAACTTTGAATTGTGGCGCCTTTAATAACTTCCCATTTGCCCACGTTTTATCCGCTAAATCTTGATCTTCAACTGTCAATGTGACTTCAAATTTGAACCTTCTCCAATAACTGCCGTGAACTGTTCGCACCCATTATCCGGATTTCTTGCTCATAACTCCTTGCTGACATGGCTAGTTCGGCCATCCTGTGATTTCTTTTGACTTCGTACTCCTCTTACTGCCGACTATTTACAGCTTCGGTATGTCCAGAATCTTACCGAATTTTGAAAATCCGCGACCCTATTCTTTTACTTCTCGAATATCGGGTTTAGACTTCTAGACATTTCGGTAAGTTCTCGACAACTTACTGAACCTCTCAAAGTAGCTTACTGTTCCCGATTTATCAATTTTCGGGAAATGGTGATACTAGAGCCACTTCGGTAACTCATTATTATTTGGTGTCAACAAGAGGTTTTCGTGTTTTGGTGGATCTAAGGCCAATCCTCTGGCAACTTGGTGTGCGAGTGCCAATACAATATGTGTTGGGTTCCATGGGGAGTTACGGTGGTCCGCCCATGTAAGGAACCACTCCCTACCCCACTAGTGATAACTGCAAGGCAGTTATCCTCCTTCAGTTTGAAACGTTGTGACTTTTACGTTATCAGCAAAAAGAAAACGTCGTCAGTTTCCTCTCTCTCTCTCTCTCTCTCTCTCTCTCTCTCTCTCTCTCGTCATTTTACGCTATCGACAAAAACAGAGAACACTATGAAGAGGATATCGACATTTTGCTCTGCGCTCTAACTCTAGATCGAAGTAAGGATTCTATCAAGTCTGCAAGGCGACATCTAATCTGTAGCTATCACGGTACGTTCTTTGCGTAATGTATCGTTCGATCAGTGATACAAGTTTAGGTTTGGACATGTTTCCGCACGTTGATTTATACAGAATCAAGGATTCAGTATCCTTCATTGGTATCAGAGCCTTCAAAACTTGATATCTTGATCGTATATGCTCTATATGACATGTTAATACCATGTTTCATGATTGTGTTCAAATTTTTTTTTTTTTTGGATTAGGCATGCACGTTCTTCGATTGTTTTCGTCAGTACACTGCTCGCCTATTTTCAAAAATAAATGTTCAGTAAAAATGAAAATTGAATACATGGTTGGAATCTACTCATCGATACGAGTCTGGGGAATGATCGCTCGTCACTGGAGAAGGTCGGACGACCCCGTACGCACCGCACGCGCGGTGATGAGGCGAGGTTCCTCGGGGATCGCAACGAAACGTCGCAATTTCGTGAATTTTCATTCAACGAAAATGAGTTTTGACTATTCCATCGAGAACGTCTCGGCCATACGAGTCGATCGAGAGGTCGACCGCCACCAGAGGCTATCGGAGAAAGCCACACGCGCCTACACGAGCCGAAGGCGTTGCCTAGGTGTGGGCCTCACTCGCCCACCTGCGAAGCACGTGAGCGGATCACCGTAGATCGTGACTGCTGACGTGGTTGCCTACCTAGAGGCCCAATCCGACCCGTGGGACGACCCGTCCTTTGACCTGACCCGATCAACGCTGACTGTTAACCAGCGTTGATCGGCGCGTGCTGCGCACGTGCGACGCGTGAAGCGAAGATGCCGGGGCTTCTTGGGGGCGCGTGCGTGCTCCAATTGGGGTATTTTTGGTACCGATGTGTTCGTATCGAAATTTTCTACAGTGTGGTATATTTATATTACCATATTATGCATCATGGATTATAAATAATCCCATTTTTTTGCATTTGTTGCAGGAACAATGCCGTGGATGATGCAAACCCCTATGAGACCAAGAGGACCGGAGCAAGAGGAAAGACTCTTACAGCTGAGGAATGCTTTATCCCTTTACCGCTGGGATGGTCAAGCTGACATGATATCACATACGACAAGGGTTCAAATGATTCAGGAAGTCATATGGTCACGAAATGCGAAATGACATGGGTCATAGCGCTGAGAACCACTCTCCCTGTGATGTGGCATGGGGTCATAGATCGCTTATGGAAAGCCAACCCCCGTTCTTATAAGAGGTTTGGGATTAGTTTCTTGGCTAAGTACATGAGCATGGGGATGGCAAAGACGTCGACCCTTGCTATAAATGGGTCTTGACGCAGGCAAAATGCATCCTGGCGTAGGCCAAAGGGTACCCCGAGAGCATGTATATGGGCACCTTGTAAACTCAATGATCTTCCTGGTTATGACAAGTTTGTGGAGTCATTCCCTATTTTTATGCGACGTTATCACAGATGATGTTGTAGTTTTATCCTTTTTAGGTTTTAGAGTGTGTGAATATTTTTCACTGATGTTGTAATGTGAATATTTATGTGAAATATTAAGTTATGTCTGTTTCATGTGATTCATTTTATATATGCCTGAGCGATATTACTTAGTTGAGTGGGGAGTTCTAGAAAGTTTTAGTGACTTTAATGAACTCAATTTTACCTAAATGGTTATATTAATGATAATTTCAAATGATGATCCTTAGACGATGATTGTGAACTTAGTGAACTTTCGAATCTAAGTCCTTATGTGAAATTGTACATTAGTATAATTAGTTAGTGTAAAACATGTCAATAAATGTTAGGCATTAATAATTCATGCGAAATGTCTAAATAACCTCATATTCAGATACAATAGCAACGGCTTCAAAGAACATCGTGACTGAGCTCAATAAGGGCGAGAAGTTGAACGGTGAAAATTATGATATATGGAATTTGAAATCCAATATGTGTAGGAAGAGCTAGATGCACTTGAGGCTCTTAACCTGGTCATGACAGAACCGGAGGATGGAACTACTGCGCAGCACAAAAGGGATAAGGATGCCTTTGCTGCTTGGAAAAAGAAGAACTCAATTGCTCGCATTACGTTGTTGAACAGTATGTATAATGATATCATGCACGAGTTCAGGCAGCATGAGAGTACCAAGGATATGTGGGATGCATTAAAGACTAGGTTTGGGCAGACATCGGTCACCAAACTTAGACAGCTTACCATCAGGTTTGACACATACAAGATGCTACATGGGCATAATATGAAGCAGCATTTGAAGCGTATGTCGAACATGATCAGTGAGCTGAAGGATGCTGGTCACACATTATTTGATGAGCAGCAAGTGCAGGCAGTGATTTGCTCTTTGCCTCATAGTTGGGAGCATATGAAGATCCACCTGACCCACAACGAAAACATCCAAACTTTTGAGGATGCCACGTGTCATTTTGAGCTTGAGGAGGACCGCCTTCTAGCGGATAAGCCACAAAACGACGTGTATTTTGATGGCTCTGGCTCACATGGAGCTTCGGGCTCCAAGCGCAAGCATCGTGGTGGGTTCAGAAAGTGGAAAGGCCAAGGATTGGAGCCATCTAGTAAGAAACCGAAGTTTGAAAAACATGGAAAATGGAATCGTCTTTTTAAGAAGAACATTTTAAGGGTGAAATGTTATAATTATGGCAAGAAAGATCACTTCGCTCGCGACTGTAGCGAGCCGAAGAAGATAGAAATCCTTTGTACACTTAAAAGTGTTAGTTATGTATCGAGTTCATTATTTCTAATTGAATCTCATCCTTTGTGGACTGTAGACTCATGGGTCATAGACCATGTAGCTAAGGACAGAAATACTTTTGTGGAATTTCGACGAATTCCACGTGGAACGAAGTGGATTTACATGGGGAACAACTCCAGAGTGGAAGTTAAAGGAATTGACACCTGCCAACTAATCATACGCGGTAGTCGTACCTTGTTCCTACACGATGTACTGTATGCTCCAGAGATTCGTCGAAATCTTGTTTCTGTATTGGTTTTAGTCAAACTTGATTTTTGTATGAATTTTCATGACAATGGCGTGGATTTGTTGTTAGGTACAACTTTCTATGGTTCAGGTTATTTTGTGGATGGTTTTATAGTACTCGATGTTGAAAACAGTAATATGAATGTTTGTTATTCCATGTTTACATCTTCCAACTCTAGTGATATTGATGTGAATGTGTGGCATGCTAGACTTGGTCATATTGGCCAACAACGTATGAATAGATTAGCCAAAGAGGGCTTAATGGGCAATATTAAAAAAGTCGATTTGCCTACTTTTGAGCATTGCCTAGTGGGGAAAATAACGTGAAAACCATTTGAAAAAGGAAAAGAGCTGAATTTCCGTTGCAATTAATCCATACGGACATCCGTGGTCCAATGAATGTAAGAGCAAGGCATGGGTCTGTTTATTTCATCACTTTTATAGATGATTACACTCGATTCAGATATGTTTATTTGATTTCTCATAATCTGAAGCATTAAGTTGCTTTAAGAAAATTATGACCTTAGTGGAAAATCAATTAGATAAGAAAATAAAAGTATTAAGATCCGATCGAGGCCGAGAATACTTTTCTGATGAGTTCAGAAATTTGTGTGATATAAAGGGAATAAAAAGATAATTGTCTATCCCATACACTCCGCAACAAAATGGTGTTGCAAAGAGAAGAAACAAAACCCTAATGAAAATGGTTAGGTCTATGATGGCACAGGCTAATTTGCCTATCACCTTTTGAGGTGATGCTTTGTTGACTGCCGTTTATGTACTTAATCGTGTGCCTTCAAAGTCAGTTTCTTCCACCCCATATGAGTTATGGACAGGTCGAAAATCAGATTTGAGTTTTCTTAGACCTTGGGGTTGTGCTACCTATACTCACGAGTCTTCTCATAGATATGAAATTAGGTCCAAGAGGCGAAAAAAGTATCTTCATAAGATACTCAAAACACTCAAAAGGGTATGTGTTCATAGAAGAGCAAGAAAGCGAAAGTGTAACTGAATTTGAATCACGAGATGTCACATTCTTAGAGAATGACTTTCTGAGAAAGGACGAAATAGGTGAAGACTATTCCCTACTTGAGACCTTAGATCAAGATAATGGGATAGTCGGATATAATGATCCAAGTGGGAGCAGTGTGAGAAGTGAGGAATTAAGTACGAACCGGTTTCAATTGCAACAACTTGATGAGACAATGCCGTTATCCGATCCGAGTGGGAGCGTAATGGAGAATGAAGTGCCTAGGGTACAATCTTTTCCACGGTGAATAAGTTGCAAAAGCATTCCTCGTCGACGTTTTGAGATTGAAGGGGAAGCTTTCATGGTCACTCCACAAGAAAAGGATGAGCCAAGGAATGTAAATGAGGCTCTATCTTGCCCTAATAAGGAAAAGTGGATGAAAGAAATGAAAGAAGAGATGGAGTCGATGAGATCAAACCAAATTTGAGAACTGGTTGATCTTCCAAAAGGACGCAGAGCCATTGGGAACAAGTGAGTTCTCAAAATAAAGCTTAAAGCTGATGGCTCGATTGAGAGATATAAAGCTCGCCTTGTGGCGAAGGGTATAACCAACAGGAAGGAATTGATATTGAAGATACTTTTTCGCCTGTGGTGAGATTTACCTCAATTCGCCTTATTATGGCAATTGTAGCAAGTTTGGATCTTGAATTATATCAAATTGATGTAAAGAATGCTTTTCTCAATGGAGAATTAGAAGAAGAAATATACATGGAACAACCCATTGGGTTTGTTATTGAAGGCCAAGAACAAAAAGTATGTCGACTTTTGAGATCGATATATGGCCTTAAGCAGTATTCAAGATAATGGTATATACGCTTTCATAATGCCTTAGCGGTATATGATTTTGAGATGATTAATGAAGATAATTGCGTATATATCAAGAGATCCAAATGTCATTTTGTGATCTTATCATTATACGTTGATGATATACTAATTGCCGGAAGCAATATGGAGTTTGTCAAGGCAGTAAAAAATTGGCTATCTTCTAATTTGAAATGAAAGATATAGGTGAAGCTACATACATTCTTGGAGTTAAGATTTCAAGAGATCGTTCGAAAAGGTTGTTGTCTCTTTCGCATGAGACGTACATAAATAAAATCCTTGAACAATTTCATATGCAAGACTATAAACCCATTGATACTCTTATTGCAAAAGGTGAAGGTTTGAGCCGCAGAATGTGCCCTAAGACTTCGCAAGAGCAAGAACGAATGAAAAGTGTTCCTTATCCGAGTGCCGTTGGAAGCTTAATGTACGTTATGATGTGTACAAGAACTGATATTTGTTATGCAGTTGGAATGGTGAGTAGATACCAACCCAATCCAGGTTAAGCACATTAGGCTGCTGTCAAGAGAATCCCGAGGTATCTAAAAGCTACTACTAATTATGTGCTGAGTTATCAAGGAAGTGATCTGCACCTTGAGGGTTACACTGATGCTGATTGGGGAAGAGATTTATATTAGAGAAAATTTAGCTCTAGGAATATGTTCTTACTGAATAATGACGCCATATCATGGAGCAGCGAGAAGCAGAAATGTATAGCCTTATCTACCATGGATGCCGAGTTCATGGCTTTGTCAGCGACAACGCTGGAGGGTGTCTAGCTTAGGAGATTTTTTGATCATTTAGGTGTTACTAGTGATGCTGCAAATCCAGCTTTGGTGTATTGTGATAGCCAAGCAGCAATAGCTTACACCAAAGATCCCAAGTTCCATTGTAAGACCAAACACATAGACATTAAGTATAATTATGTTAAGGATGTAGTAGCACAAAAAGATGTGAACATACAGTATATATCTATGCATAGAATGTTAGCAGATCCGATGACGAAGCCGATTCCTAGAGATGTTTTCCATAATCATGTAAAATCTCTAGGGCTGCGTAGAATGTAATATACTGGATATTGTAATTTCCCTGATTGTTCACTGTTAATGAAGTTTGAGATTATTGCCTATGAGTTTTTGTAATATTTATGGATATTAAAGCTTGGTGCTTTATGTTGAGAAGGTATGTCAGACAGATGAGAGATTAGCCCACTCACACGGGTAATCGCCACTGTTTACTGCGTGATAGATAGAGATGAGACAATTTTTAAGCTCATTATCTAGGTGATAATTGAGAGCTCGAGCTTAAATATAGGTGTTGCCTTAATAGAATGTTAAGATGAGGACTTAATATTTATTATGTTTGAAGTGAAATAACCCACATATTTCACTTTATCTGTCTTTATTGCCGGATGTGAGTTCTAATGAATACTTTTGAGCAGAGTAGTTAGGTAAACTCAAGTTAGACATTGGGTATGTCTGCACTATCATCTGTACGGTATTAAATTAGAAGACAAACGCTCCATAGGGAAGGAGAAAATACCGTAATACGTATTTTATTCTACGTATGCATGAGTCGACCAATGAGAGTAGGCAAAAGTTTTGATCTCAACTTTTTTTAACTGTGTTAGACTCTCGATGATAAGAGTTCATCATTTAGTACCCTCATGACTCTTACTTATTCTCAAGATTTCTATTCAATGTTTGTTATCTTAGGATGTTACCATTAGTCGTGAGATTGATTAGATCTAATGGGACATTTCTAGAAAAGCGAACTGAATTGAAATGGAGAGGTTTGAGAGAAGAGGAAGATCAATTTAGAGTTTGAGTCACATTACAGATTTGTATTCAGAGACCGGTCAGTTATGGTTATTTTGCATGATCATAATTGTGAATATAACGTATCATATTTGAAAGAGATCGAGAGAGAGAGATATATATGTGACTGATCGATTTAGGGTACGACATATGAAAATCTACTTTTGATAATGTCCAATTTTGAGTTGTCATACACTCCCAACGGATGTATGGCAACGAGCTCTCAGAGTATGCTGGTCGTATAGATTATTTGTTGATATGAACCTTGCAAAGAAGAGAGAGTTGTTGGACTTTCGTGGGCGAGTGAGAGTTGTTGGACTTTCGTGGGCGAGTGAGAGTTGTTGGACTTTCGTGGGCGAGTGGGAGATGTTGGGTTTCATTGGGGGGGTTATGGTGGTCCACCCATGTAGGAAACCACTCCCCACCCCACTAGTAATAACTGCAAGGCAGTTATCCTCCTTCAGTTTGAAACGTTGTGACTTTTACATTATCAACAAAAAGAAAACGTCATCAGTTTCCTCTCTCTCTCACTTGTCATTTTATGCTATCGACAAAAATAGAGAACATTGTGAAGAGAATATCGACATTGTGCTCTCCACTCCAACTCTAGATCGAAGTAAGGATTCTCTCAAGTCTGCATGGTGACATTTAATCTGTGGCTATCAGGGTACGATCTTCGCGTAATGTATCGTTCAATCGGTGGTACAAGTTTAGGTTTGGACATGTTTCCGCACATTGATTTGTATAGAATCAAGGATTTAGTATCCTTGAATATGTTCATATAATTATACTTGGGCTCTCGTGTATTGTCTGATATGTTGTGTTTACTTAAACTAACACATTATGCAAATAATAGTAATCCACATTTATTAAAAATAATTCTAATAGTGCCATCTAGGAAAATAAGCAATCGCAAAAATCATTGAGTCAATAACATTCAGTCGCCAATAGACATGCGGTTCTGTTGGTAAGAGAATTGGGTGGGTGGGGATGCTAGTATCATAGATGCGGGGTTTGACTCCCGCGCTCTACAAAGAGGCAGAGCAAAAGTAAGAGAAATGAGAGTTCGAGATAGGAAAGATGAAAAAATAACAACATTCAATCAAGAGAATGAGAAGGGAAGCATCGACATTGGGCCGACTCCTCTAGTATCTTAACTAGCCATGAGATACCTAAAGAGGACTCTCCTGTGGTACGAAGAACGGCTTGACCCCAATGCAATAAGATTAGAACATGTTACAAAATTAAAAGCAAAAAGATTGAACTTTCCACGACATTTGTAGTGACTAAATCTGATCCAATGTTAATAAAAAGAGAGAGAAGAAAATAGCTTACGATTGGCAATTGGGTTGGCTTGTTTCGTATGGATTGGATCATGTTACGAGACCACTCTCTTCTGAACCGCGTAACTAAGATGGAACTAGACCGCTACTTGAAATTAAGTTGAACCGATTAGACCGATTAAAAGCGGATTGAACCTGTTTAAAACCGGCCAGAAAACTGCATTAGATGTAGAAAAATATGCTTGTGAAAACATCGTACACTGCAAGGATGGGGACCGGCTTTTCCGAAGCTTTTTTTTTTGGGTCGAGGTTGAACTAATTCAATTTAAAGTATTCGATCAAATAGTTCATGTTTTTAATAAAAATCTGGCTAAAAGCTTAAATTATTACATAGAGGAAGTATAACCCACATAAAACAGGATAAACCCTATAAGACTCGATTTTGGATGGTTTTAACGCTTGCTTTCATTGCAAATCGAAATTGAATGGATGGTCGCCGTTTTCCATTGGCTTCCTTCAAGAGGAAATCCTAGAGAAATGAAACCGACCCAGCAACTAGCGACCGAGGAATGAAGCTCCATGCCGAGAGGCAAGAGAACAGGGAAAACAAAAAAATGAGGTGGCGGGCAGAGTTTGAGAGGGTTGGTAGGATTTGGACGAGCTACCACCGTCAGGGATAGAAATGAGCTCTTCCACATAGAAAGAGAATTCACGCCTCGGATATACCGCCCAGGCACTTTTTTTGGGTCATTTCAGGAAGGAAACACAATCAAATCATTTCGGACTCAAATGCATACACGACATTCATCTCAAACGGTCCGTCGAAATCAAATTTACATCGACCATGCGTTGCATATATATGTAAAAATCCTCTTTCCACAAGCTATATTGGGCCATGAACAAAATTAAGTGAAAATTAATATTTTAGAAAACCCATAACTATAGTCCACCCAAGCAAGGCCCATGGCTTTGGGCAACCTATGAAACGGCCCAACACGACTGCGTTTTGAAGCGAACGTGGCTTGGTCTTGTTCCCTAGACCGAACGACTTGTCGTACAGGTGTACAGGCAGTAGCACGACGAACAAAGGAGCCTTCGGGGGCCATCGTCGCCGTATATAAAGGCCAGTTTCGAGACTCCGACCATTGCACGAGTCAAAACGCGTTCTGTGGGATCTTCGGAGTTTGCACGATCTACACGACCGGTTCGACTCAGGCGAGTCATCTCTCTCTCTCTGTCTATCTTTCTATCGATTGTGCTCGAATTGTTGTTCTCTGCGTGAAAGTTGGGATTGCAAAGCTTAGATCTATGTCCGATTACCCTTTTCGGAATGCCCCACGTGATCTCGCCGTCCGTCGAGATCGGTCCTCTGATCAGAATAATTTTGGTGGAAAGTGAAACCTTATGATTTCTGTTTTATCGGTTGATTTTTCGTTCACGATTGCATCGGTCTTGCCTTGGAGAAACCGAAATTGAGCTTTTGGCCCTCTCTCTTTTGGCCGGAGTTTACATTTGGTTCATTTGACTTTATGCATGTCGGTTGCTTTGCCCTAAGTTCTTGTTTCGAGGATCTATTTTGTGCATACGCGAATAGTAACAGGAAAAGAACGATTCATGTTCTTTTGGGACTGTCAGTGTGGAATTGAACCTCATATGAATGTTTATGCGCTTCCTAGTTTCGATTGGACTGCTATGAGGTCGAGTGGAAGGATGGGATTGAGCTCGTATTGTTAGTTCTGCCCAGAACAGTACGCCGCATAGCGGCATAAAGCAGACATGCATTGATGCATGGCTAGAGTGGTTTAGATATTTGACACTACATTTGATTTTTTTGGAGTTACTTGTGAATAACCATAGCTGCTTTCTCCATACTTTTGTCAGTTTTTTTGGGGGTTTTCCTCTTTCTTGGTTTTGGGTTGTATGTATGGTAGGCTGACAATTTTTAATTAAAGTCCCTTCTGTGAGTGGTTCTCAAATGAAGAATGATGGTTGAGTGCTCCGATCTTAGCATCTTTTTAGTTCTCCTCTTCTGATTTCTTGAAGGTTTTCAATGTCTTGCGGATTTGTCTGGAGACTTTTGTCTTGTCTCATGTTTAAAGGCGGAGTTTTAGAAGGAATGACAGAGTTGTGGTTTTGTTTGCATATTTACCAAATAGCCAGATACAATGATAACGAAATTTTGCCTTCCTATTTGTGTATTCTTGGACATAATTATTTCCGGCAATCATTATTTCATGCTTCTGAATGAAATTGGAAACAGAAGTTAGCGGCTGTCGGAGAAATGGCATTGAATGGACCAGCGCCACCCAGAGGTAGCGCAGCAGCTGCTGCTAGCATGCGGAGGCGGAGGACAACTGGTGGTGGTGCCTCAGGAGGAGCAACTGGGACAATGCTGCAGTTCTACACCGATGATGCCCCAGGATTGAAGATCTCTCCAAATGTGGTTCTTGTTATGAGCATCGGCTTCATTGCTTTTGTTGCCATCCTTCATGTCATAGGTAAGCTCTACCTGGTCCAAAGATAGACTCAAAAGCGGATTGAAAACAGGAAAAATATTTCGTGGTTCGTTCTCTCTTGAGCCCGAATCGGTGTCTTTATGTTGTAAGACAGAAAATCATGAAGTTTACATTTATAGATCAATGTTTGAGGTGGTAGTTTGACTCAGTTTACTAGATTGGCTTTTTTGTCGGGCACTGTAAGTTTTCGGAAGTTCTTCTGAAAATGTACTGTTGAGGATTTTGTCTTCTTACTTGTCCAGAGTTTTTGTTCTTGAATTTCGATCAGCTTGTGGTTAGCAGTTGGGTATCGAGACTCACTCAGTTGTCTTAACTGGAGATGTTTCAGAGAGAGGATGAGTTGAGTAGACAACTAGCATGCTTTAGTTTAGTGTATGAACCTTGTGGACCTTAGCTTTGTTTTCTTAGAGGAGCTGTTGGACAACTGATCCAGATACATCCAGTTAAATTGTGTCGTTTGGGACATAATGCAAAGACCGTGCTTTTTCTTGCTTGTTTTGTTGACCTCCCTTTCGTCCTTGTTGTCGTTGATGCTCTTTTTATTCTTGGAATCGAGATTTGTTGAGCATTGCATGCCTGTATTGGACGTAGTCAATCTCTGCTGACCCAAGAATGCATCGAAACTCAACTCATGCATGAAACCAAACCACACTTTGTGGCATCCTGAGTTTGAGCATGTATTTATTCTTTGAACTGACCGTTGAAAGCAAATTCCTCTCTCTCTTGGATTTGTGAATGTGAGGTCTGTAATTCTTCATTGTTAAGATGAGTCTTCCTTCTTCTGTATTCGCGAACGAAAAGCTTCTCTTTCTGTTTTCTAAGGTGCTTGGAACTTCTTGAACTTTCCAACCTCTCTTTCAAATGCCCCGAATAGATTGGCCGTATGTTTGCCCATTAGTTGGTGATACCAGTTCAAATCTGCTTCTCTTCTGGTAGGATGCATCGAATGAGGCCTGAATTTCAAAGTGCGTGCTCGAGCTTTTTGACTTGCGTTCTGTGCCACAACATCATTTTTATGTTGTTGATGCTTGGAAAATGTGCATGTTAAGGAGGATTCTCCCTTTACATTGGAGCTCAGCAAATGAAAATATGGAAGATGGGGACTTGATACTAATTATCTGGACGCATCTTTCCTAATTTGGTTTCCGACTCAACTGTTTGACACTTTCGCCGGCCTCTCTTCTTATGAACTTTCCTAAACATCAAACAACTTTGTTTGATGTCCTGGACGGTGAGGCCTTGTTCATAGTACTCCGCGAGTATCAGTTGTCTTATACAGTTTGGTGTCTCAATGGTCGATAGGATTTAGTGATTTGAAAGACGAAAAAATCTGGAAATGAGCGTGCAGGTGGGTGTAGCGCGCGAGAAAGAGAGCGGGTGGTTGGCGACTGGCGACGGTGGTGTTGAACAAAATGAAGCCGCCTCCAATTTTTTTCCAATATGATCGATCTTATCTTTTATCTCACAGGAGCCCTGATTTTTGCCAATTCATTCTAACATTATTTCTACGTTATGTCTCATGAACTTTATAACTTATAAGGATCCACATCCTGTGTGTGTCGCGACCATCATTTGGTGCCAGGGAATAGAGAAGCGGAAGAAAACCTCGGAAACAATTTCCAGATTAGTTGGCAATTTGTCTGCACTCTTTTTGTCAAATCCTAGGGGAACTTGATTGGGGTTGGAATGCTTTCTTAAACTGCTCTTGACATTTTTCATACCATCCAGAGGGTTTTGTCAATCGAACACCATTTGTTAATTTTGACATTTTTCTGGTCGTATCGAAGAAAGAAGAAATTAGTATATTCATAAGAAATATCCCGGTGAAAAGAGAATTTTATACGTGCAAGCCTCGGATGTGGATCTGTGATCGCTTCACCGATCGCCTACTCAGGAAACCCGCCAATGTAAAGAAAAACTTTCACCGATGATGTGCCTGATAGAACATATTTTTGTATGCATTTTATTCTCGTTAGGGATGAGCGGTTTTAGGTTTTGTACAGGTTTTACCTGGAATCTACCTATTGAAATAAGTTCCTCATTTTTTGGAACCTGAAACCTACACTGTCATAGGTTTCTAGCTATACAGGTTTCACCTATATTCTTAATTGAACGATTACAGTGAATCATCATATTTAATTATAAGCATTTACTGTTACAATTTACTAACACAACTTATATTTATACATACAAATAAATATGAAACATTAACAAAGTAAAAATCTTAGTCATAAATATCGCCTATCCGACCAAAAATAAAAATAAAAATAAAAATATCGCCTAAAATGAAAGCTTAGACTAGTAGTTTCATATTACACACTCATCACTGGACGCTATGGAATATCGCAGGATCGCACGAAGAGATATACAAAAAAAAAAACACAAAAACTTATTACATATTACATTACAGGTTCTAGGTTCCATCTACTTAGAACCTGGAACCTATCCATCGGAACATGTTCCCCAAATTTTAGAACATGAACCTACTCTTCATACCTTGAAATCGGGAATCGGTCCAATTTTAGGTTCTACCTTGAAATCATGCTCACCCCTAATTTCCATGATGCCCTAAAGTGCTGTCGGTGTTGGACATGATCCATTTATACACGATATCAATACTTTAAGAGGCAAAACATCAATTACGACAGAAAATCCAAATATAAAATGATAAACATATGGTTGAGATTTACATAGATTTCAATGCAATTTTCCGAGAAAAAAGTTTAAACTCGAAAATAACAATTACATTTATTTCTATACAAAAGAGATTAATTCGTTTTTTTATTTTTTGCGAGTGCTGTAGTAATGATTAAATTTTTTTCCCAATATACCTACGTATAGTTTATGTCAAGTACTATATATAGTTTATCTTCTTTAATATATGTTTTTATACACAATGCATGTGTTATTTATGATTTTGTCAGTCAAGACAAAGTTCGACCAAAAAAAAAAAAGTCATGACAAAGAAAAACAAAAAGAACCAAAATGGAAAATAGAAATGCCGCAAGTGAGAAAGTCAAGCAAACCGCTAAAAGGAAAGCGGGTCGGATCCTGGTCCGACCCGATCATTCGCTATTCCCTCTCGATAGAGAAGCACCTGACCAGACTGGCGGAAGCTCGATTGAGAGAGAGAGAGAGAGAGAGTTCTCTTCTCTAACAATGGCGACAGTTGCAGAATCATCTGATCCGAACCCGAATTCGGAGCACGCCCGGTCTAAATCAATCGGAGATGCAACTCCGTGGATCGATTACGCCGTCGACCAAGCTCGCCTTCTGCGGAAGAGAGTCGAAGACGATGTCGAGTCGTTCATCGAGGCCTCGCGGTCCCGCCTCTCCCAAATTAGCTCCACTTCTTCGGCTCATACGATGCAGACCCTCGCGATGATGCAGGTTTTTGATTCGCTTTTGCCGATTATTTCCCCATGTTCTTCCTGATTCGGGAATGGTTCCGCTTTCGCTGTTGGCTTTTTTAGCTGTTCGAGTTTGGGCCCTCGTGAATGAGAATTTGAAAAATCTGATTGCATATTGATTGTTGATTCGTAGAATAGTTGAATTGGCGATTGAGTTTTGATGCGAAAATGTCGTGGAATTGGAGAAGTATCCTAGTTTTGTGAAGTTTTTATAGGATTTCCCTTTCATGTCCGCTCTAATCTGCTCTGGTATTAAAACGTTAGTGCGAAGAAAATCTGTGTAGGGGTGTAAGCGATTTAAGCTAATAGAGTTAGACTCGCAGCTTACTCGAGCTTGAGCTTGAAAATATTTGACCTGACTTGAGAAGTTATTGAGCAATTGTATTCTACAAGCACATTACATTTATAGAAAAACATTGATATAGAAAATATTGTTATCTTTCAAGTCAAGTTGAGCTCAGGTATTAACCTGTATCGACGATTCGACATGACTCAACTCAATTCTATTACTGCCCATAATTAAAGAGATGCTCGGTTTAAGTCAACTGTATGATGGTATTGTCCTGCTAAGATTTGCTTCAGAAGAATACTGCAAGCTATCCTTGGCTGAGCTTGTCCACAGTCGAAAGCCGCCAAGCTTTTTTCTGTCATTTTGTTTCAGTCATTCATTGATTATGTCATCAAATAACACTCTGAATGTAGGATACTCTTCAAGAAGTCAAGTCCAAATATGATGCTTATGAAGATATTTTCTTTGGAAAAATTAAAGGTTTGCTCTTTTCATATTGTTGTATTGCCGATAGTTATTTTGTGAGTACATGCTTTTGTTTTAGTTTTAATTTGTGAAAGCCATATTCTCTTGAAGTGCAGAGGGCATTGAAATAGCTGCTTCGCATCCCATGTTGACAGCTGGAGTGGTCACTGGCTCGGGCTTCATTGTACTGAAAAGTATGGTTTTTTGCATCTCTGTTGGCTAGTCAATTCATCTCACTTATAGTTATGGTAAAAAAGTTTGAAGCTTAACTTGGTTAAGTTACCAAATGGCATGTTTTTCTCGTGTAAGAGTTATCTTATTGATACTTCTTGGCAGTGGGATTAAGGACTCCCTGTGTTGGCCTAATTGATTAGCTTCCTTTATCAATTCTATGGAGCTTGACTAATAAAATATATCCATTGCAGGGCCAAGGAGATTCTTGTATTACAATACCATGCGCCTTTTAATGACTGAAGAGGTGAGTATTATTGCTGTTGTGACATCGTTGGAGAAGTAAAAGATAGCAACAAGAACAAAAACAGGGCTAGAGTTGAGGTGAATTGAAGCTGGAGCCGAGAAAGATATTTTAGGGTTTATGAAAGCCGACAATGTTCATTGAATGAAGAAAGAGCTAATGACAAAGAGTCTTCTTAGAAGACCTATTAAAACTAGGGCTACAGACATAAGATGATCCTAAACTGACATTTTCTGATCTCAGCCTTCCAGCCTAATTAAACATGTACATGAAAGACCACTTGTAACCCTACAATAATATGAGAAAAGACTAAATAAAGAAGAAAAGCACTTAAAACTACTAAAATGGAATTATGCTTCTGCATCTTTCTCCTCGAGTTGGAAATAATCAAGCTCAAATGCGGAGACTTAACTTCTTCGGTAGATGTCTCTGAATCAATCTTCTTCATCTCCTCTCCAATATCCCATGTAACTTTGATACCCAAATTATCCTACCGATTCACTAGAAATTTCGTAGCCATATCCTCCTTCCTAGTTAGCATCATTCTTGTTCGATTGGAGAAAACTTGGCCTCAAGTTGGGAAGTGTCGGAAAAGATATTAGGCAAGTTCGTTCCAATCATCCTTAGTTTTCCAACCATATTTTGCATTTCAGTGATCTAGAGATTTGTCTTGAAAAAGTTGAAGTCTCCACATTCGACCTTGATTCTTTCCAACCCGAGGAGAATAATGCAGGAGCATAATCTTGTTTTAGTAGTTTTACTTGTTTTTCTTCTTAATTTAGTATTTTCTCATTATTTGAGGATTATAAGTAGTCATTGGATTGTCGTATGATGGCCATGTGAATGTTTTATTAGGTTGGATGGTTGGCATTGGCAGTTTTTATTTTAGATCCAAGGGTTCAGATCATCTTATGTCTATAACGCTAGTATAAATAGGTCTTTTAAGTCTCGTTGTCATTAGGTTTTTTCTCCATTTATACACACTAGAATATCTTTTCTCTACTCCAAATTCAGTTCAGCTCGATTCTAGCCCTTTTTTTGGTTCGTTTTGCTATCTTTTACTACTCCGACAATTGAAAAATTGGTATAAGAGCCCCTTGTTAGGTTTTTTTCCCCAGCGTTATGTTGGCTTTCACTTCTGCCACCTTCTGATTTGACTGAGTTTTAAATAAAGATGGTCCCCTTTTTCTCTTAGCCTATGGACAAGAATAAAAAGTCAATTCATTTTAAATGATGTTACAGCTCTAAGAAAACGAAATTATTTAATTTCTGCCACAACTTTTGCATTCTTTTATTGTTAGCTTAGATGTTTAAGATTCCATCTCATGGCATTGTTTCATATCACTTGGTGTTCGCACTCTAGCATTTAAGGAAGCTGGATGACATTATCTCATCAATCATGCTCAATGTGAGATTTGATTTTTATCTTTTTAATATGTGGTTGCAGTCGATGTTATCCCGAGCTGATGCCAAAGTCAAGGAACTTCGAAAATCAATTGACCTCCTGAAAGCTGAGAGTGAGAAACTGGAAGTAAGTTCGTATTTTCGGTGGCATTTATTTTAGGCCAAGAAGGTAAATCACGAATATCAAATAAAAAACATATGGGGTATTTATTTTCTCTAGAAAGGTGGACATTCCGAACATACACATATACAATCTGCTAGCTGCAAGAAATCAGAAGAGCTACATAATACCTTTACCATCCACATTCAAAAATGTGGATAGTGCACTGTCTCTTTGACTAATAATAGAATTCTACGAAATGAAGGCCTTAATTCTTTGGATGTGTACAAAAATCCAATAGCATAAACAAGATAAAGTAAACAGAACTTAAAACCAGTACCTATGACAAATTTGTAGGAGCGGCAGTCAACTTGAATGGAGACCTTTAAATTCTCTTTCAAGGATGACAAGGCATTTCTTTTCCTACAAACGACTTTACTATTGCTCTCCATCCACAAGGTCTGGAAAATTCAGTATGAAATATCTTTTTCCTTATTTCTTTATCCAAGTCGAGTGCGTAATTGTCTTTTACCAAAGCTTGAGCTATTATAAACCAACACGGAACATATTTAATATTTGGGTTAATATCACGACAAACCCCAAACTGGTACACCTGTAATAAATTTACTACAAACTTAGCAATTTGACGGTAAAATTCTACGGAAACTAACGAAGGGTAAATCTGTCATGGGTGTACCAGTTTGGGGTTTTTGGTGGTCACAAAATTAGTTTGGGGTAAATTTGTCACAGGTGTACCAGTTTGGGGTTTTTCGTGGAATTAACCCTTAATATTTTAACACTTCCCTCACACGAATGCTGGTATGACTAAGGCATTAAGTGTTCAAGCCTGATATGTGTGAGTAATGGAATTTGTGGAAACCTTAGATGTATAAAGAGGGAAACCCTCTTCTCCAAAAGCTTAAGCTGTAAGAGAACGATGCGTACAAGATTTAATATCTTTACACTTATCAATGAAAGTATCTTAACCTCGGATAGCTTTCTAGAGCCCAGAAATATCCTCCCTCTACTGATATGGCATAGTGTGTCAGCATTCGGTCTCAGAATCCCCCTAGCAAGGGAAAGCTTTTTTCAGAAACTGACATATGAATCTTATGTCGAACACCACTTCGAATATGTTTTGAATAAATTATGTTTTGATACAGACCGTATTAGCTTTTCATTGAGCTGATTGGCAATTTCACAGCATAGGACAAGATGAGGCTCAACTGTCGTTTCATACCAGTAAGATATATTGTAGTAGGATCTTCCTTTTATGTCAAATATTAGTTGTACACAATATGATCCCAGAATGCAATCCCCATACATGAAGTGCTTTTCAAGGAGCTCTCTCTACAAATCTGCTACCGAGGAAGCTGAATATGTGTAGAATTAGCAAGTTATTTGTTTTTGTGTACCCCTTGCAAGATCAGCTTATCATCATTAAACTCCTGATATTCCAGTGGTGCAAAATTTCCAAGAAATACAGAATTTAAACCTCTTCCTGGTCCTCAAGTCCTCTGAAAGATTTAGATCCCGAATCTAGAGCCACTATTCCACCTATGAGCATCAACTACCATCTTGCCTTTATCAATATACAGTCAATGATTTTTTTTTTTTGGGTCGAACAGTCAATGATTTTAAAGATGCATTTTTCGTTAGAATTTCCTTCCTCTTTCTGGGAACTTTAAATGTTGCAAATTTTTGGCAGAGGAGAGCTCAATTAGCAGAAGAAGAAATGCTTCGAGGAAGGACAAAGCTCAGGTATGTTGCTCGTGACAGAAGTGCATTATCTACTCCTGCCTGCATAGGGCCAAAAAATTCCTTAAAAAGGTTGGGTTCTTAATTCTGATGGCAGACAAGCAGGCAAGCAAATTCAAAGTGTAATCCACTCAGCTTATAAGATTGAAAGACAAGCAGGAGGTATAGTTGTACTGTTTGGTTTCGTGTCTGCTCAATTCTCTCCTTGAGATTGAGCTGGCTTTGGTTGGATGAACTCACAATTTCTGTCCCCAAATGTCAGGTTTGAAGGATGTTCTTCGAGAGCTTCCCCGAAGAGAAGCTTCTCGTTTCAGATCACAGGTGAGTTTCTTCATAGTGGAAAAAAAATATAGTACTTTGTAGATGCCATCCTTAGTAGTACCTTTTGGAAAAGCATCTGCAGGTACTCTTAATGCTAGTTAAGCGAGTGAGGTTAGCGATCAGTTTGGCTGTACTATGTCAACTCTATAGATTATGCACAGTGGTTATTCACTGGAAATGTTTACACTAACGTCAACTGATCAAGGTCAGTATTGTGTAATAGTTAGGTGTAATCGGTTCCTGGGTGGGTAGGTTCCACACTGAAACCTACCCTGCTAGAACGGGTTCCCAATTTTTGACCTACCCTGTTTTTCCGGTCCGGTTCAACGGTCTACCGGAGAACATGTTTTTCTTTTGTTTTTTGTTTTTTGTTTTTTCCTATTTTACAGCAAAATAATATGAGTAACAAAATAGTTCAAATTAAAAGATGAACAAGGGCGAGCGAGCAAAAGCGAGTCAGGAATGAGTGAGGGTTGCGAGGCTCAAACGAGCGAGGGTGAGCCACGAGCGAGTAACAAAATAGTTCAAATTAAAAGATGAACAAGGGCGAGCGAGCAAGGGCGAGCGAGCAAGGGCGAGTGAGCAAAAGCGAGTCAGGAACGAGTGAGGGTTGCGAGGCTCAAACGAGCGAGGGTGAGCCACGAGCGAGCAAGGAGGGTGAGTCGCAAGCGTGAGAGAGAGTTGTGGAGTGTCTGGGTGAGATTGGAGAGAGCAGAAAAAAAGAGGGAGTAAGAGAAAAAGATGGCAAGAGAAAAACTAGTGTTTTGAGGCTTTATGAAACCGGTTCCAAATTCGGTCCAGTCTGTGAGATTGATTACCACCTAACCAGGCGTAGCGAATCAGAATCTTCTTGAATTTCTTGAAGAGATCCATTATCATGGAGTGTGGGAAAAATCTACGCCATTCTTAATTCTTATCAAAACAGCTACCTGCCTGGTCTTTCAGTTCCATATCTTGGAATAGATTCTTTACTACCATCACTAAAAGTATCTCTTATTTTATAGGATGTCAAAGGCTTCTCTGTATGTGAAGTCCTTTTCCTAGGGAATTCATTTAGTGGATCTAAAATTGATATCATGGTGCAGAGTGTTTAGTGTTGTTAAAAGATACGTGGAGCCGACTGCAGTTGTGTGATATAGGTATAGAGGTTTAGTTTGAATAGAGATCTCTATCATTGCTCTCTGTAGAGGCTACATTTCTGGCTTTTCTCATTTACATTGGGTTTTCTATTGGCTTGTGGAGAAGGGCTAATGATAGTTTTCTGAACTTGGAGATTTTGTTCATTATGTTATGTTCCGTATGATTTCACTCTGTTCAAACTGTTGTGCTGTATCTTTAACTGAGTTACAATTGCAAGATGCACAGCGATTGTCGTCAACTAGTTTGTTTCCCGTCCTTGCTAATGAGCCTTCTATTGTTTCAATGGCAGGTTTCTAACCTAGCTTCCGAGGCGAAGCGAGAAAGGAATGCTTTGACCAAGGAGGTTTCCAAAATCACCGACTATGGAATTTCCGTCTGATTTCTGATCTCTCATTGCAACCGTTTCAACGTCCAAGCTATGTGATGGTGTCGGCGACAATTTTTTGATTCAGTACATGATATTTTATTGTTCGAAAAGGGGGTTCCTTTCCTTGATAAAAACCTCCAGGTCTATATCTGTCGGGCTTGGATGAGAAGAATCCTGTGTTCTGCAGCAACTACATTTTTGGCGAGAATTTGTGTAGATCAGAAGCGTAGAATGTTATGATACACAGTAAGCAAAAGCTTCAGCGACACTAAAATCTTACCAATGATAGACAGATCTTGTTCAATGGATTCTTAATATCGTACATGGTTTTGGGCTGTAAAGTATCCGGCAATTTGGGTTAGTGTGCTGTGATTGTGTTTGTAATTCGTATCAAATTCTTATCAATTGAAAACATCGCAATTTTGATTTGACATGTCAAATAATTAAGTGGCGTCAAAATGTGTTAAGTCTCTCTATAATCCGTGTTGTATTTCATGTCTTGTTCTATATAAGTCTAAACTGGTAGCGTCCAATATTGTCTGCCCGCTGTATAGCATTTACTAAAAAATATTGCCTGCTTTCATGTGAACCACACGTGCCTCATCTGTAATATCAGTCGTAAATTACTGACTTTGCATAATAATATATCATCTACTGTAATCGATTATTTACGTGTTGTTATTGTTAGGTAATGTTTTATAATATAAATGACGAATATTATGTTAGCAATCATAGTAATTTCTTGAGTTAATTTTGAAATATATATATACGGATATTACATGAACCTTTTGAAGATATTAAATTAAATTGTTTTATCGATATGATACATTAGCCATAAAAAAAAAAAAAGGGCGACGCTATTTCCACTTCCATTTTGGCTAAGCCACTCCTTTTTTCAATTAACAGACCGAAATACCCTCCTCTCTATTCATTTTATTGTTTCTTTTTTTATCAATCAAACCAACATAACTACCTTCATTTCTATTTTCTCTCTTAAATTATCAATTTCACAATATAAATGTCAAATTACACCCAATAAAATAGCATCTTATCATGCATCATTTTATCTTAATTTGTGGTCTCATTTTATTAAGGGAAAATTTCAAAAAAGGGCCCCAAGTCCTTTCATTTTCTCAAATAAGGGCCTGGAGTTGACCTTGTTTCAAATAAGGGCATGAAGTGCTCTCTTTGTCTCAAATAAGGGCCCGAAGTAGATATTGTTTCAAATAAGGGTCTAAAGTGACCTTAACAGTTTCAAAAAAGGGCTCGACTCACTACTTAGTAAGGGCATTTTGGTCATTTTATATTTTGTTATTATTTTTATTTTTTATTTGTTTCTTGCTTTTTCCGTTTTTCAAAAAAATTTTAAAAAAATTAAAAGTAAAAAAAAAAAAAAGAGACACGGGTGGGAAGGGGCTGCCCTCCCGCCTGTGCTGCCCCACCGCCGGTGGGGTCGCCGGCGCCTGGGCATGGGTCGGCGACCCCGCCGACCGGAGGCGAGGGCCAGCGGTCGGCGGGGTTGCCGGCCCACGCCGAGGCGCCGGCGACCCCGCCAGTCATGGCCGCCGCCCCACCGACGGTGGGGCAGCGACCACAGGCAGGAGGGCAATCCCCTCTCGCTTGTATCTCTTTTTTATTTTACTTTTTTTTTTAACTTTTAATATAATTTAACTAAAAATTAGGTTAAATTATGTTTTGATGAAAATGCTGATCGGCCGAAATATTTGGCCAGTCGATCGGCCAGCGAGGTCAAGCCCTTATTTGAAACGGGCATGGCCACCTCAGGCCCTTGTTTGAGACAAAAAGAGCACTTCGTGTCCTTATTTGAAAACAATGACCACTTCTGACCCTTATTTGAGAAAATGAAGGGACTTGGGGCCCTTTTTTGAAATTTTCCCTTTTTTTTAATTACAAAAGTTGTATAAAATGTTACAGATTTCTAGTTAAATGGCTTATGAACATAATTAACTAGCTAGTTTTTACGAAATAGTTTGAGAAAAAATTTATTTCAAAGTTGAAAATTAAAATTCAATCTAATTATCTAGCAAATTTTGACCTTGTGGATGATTTTTCAGAATAATTTGAAGGTTTTTAAAGTTAAATATCTCTCATTTGTGCTTTCTTTTGAGCTTTTCACATGTTAATATGAATTGCAAGATGGGGCTGAAAATTTATACACATTTTGCACTTTGAAACTCACGGCAGATTTTCTTAGGGGAAAGTTTTAAGCATACTTTAAAGTTCGATATTAATTACTCTTTCTTCATAGCAGGAGTTGAACAGCAATAAGTTTCATGCTTTTTCCTTTACGTGTTTATCCTTTGTTAATATTTAGATGTGTATAAATATGTTTGACCTTTGATCATGCTTTTAAAAAATTAACCTTTTCCATATTTTGATCAATATTTTTTTTCAATTTTTTTTTCAAGATCGGCTGAATAATTAAATTGAATTTTAATTTTGACTTTGAAATATAGTTTCACTCACACTACTCGCAGAAAAAAGCAATTAATTGTGTGTTCATAAGCTGTCATAAATAGAATTTTCTTGTAAATGAAAATATGAGACCAAACATTAAAATTGACAACATTCTCTAGGCAAAATGATTATAAGATATGGTAAATTGATATGTAGATGGGTGTGAGGAACATTTGTATTGTGAACTTACTAAGAAATATGACAGAAATAAAGGCAGTTTTGTGGATTAATCTGAAAAAAAAAAAACAATAAATTGGAGAGAGAGAGGAGGGTACTTCGATAAGTTAACAAGAAAAAAAGGAGTGTCTTAGCCAAAATGGGGGTGTAAATAGTGCCACCCAAAAAGAAAACCCAAATTATGTTCACTATAACACATTTACCATAAACTTTTTTCTGGGGTACCAAAAAATCCCAAACTTGTACCCGTGTGACACATTTACCCTAAGGCAAAGTTTCATTAATGAGGACAGTTAAAAATCTACCTACATGGACGATAGAAAGCAAATGGCGTTGCCATGGCACCCATGTGGCTTAAGTGAAATAAAAAGAAAGTTGTTTTGGCTGAAAAATCATTTGATGAAACCTTGGCAGAGGATAAATAGGTCATATAAAAACATGTTTGGAGTTTTTATGTCACAAGAAAAAAATTCAGAATAAATGTGTCATAGTTTTAATTTATTTGTCACAAAAAAAATATCGGGGTGAACGTGGGCATAATTTGGCATTTTTTGTGGCTTTTTTTTCCCTATTAATAAATAGTTTTAATTAATAATCTCTCATAAAATACTGTCATAACTTTACTCAAACAATTAACATTCTTTATAGCATTTATGAATGTTAACTAATTATCTGACCTTTTAGCAAATACTCGACAGTCTACAACAGCTTTAAGAAACCTTTGAGGGAGTGGATCCAAGATAACATCACCAGGTACGTTTGATTTAATATAAAAGACACCTAGGAATGTATTGTTTCCGGTTGAATTGTGGGTGATTTGGCTGAGGCGAAATGCAGTTGTCTTTTATCAGACATCTCAGTTACCGACTTAAACTCTCTGCGCATATGTAAAGCAGGAGACCAACAGCACGCAGGATAAGCAAAGATACTTAAGCCGAAAAGAGGAAGGCGTCCGCCACCAAATGAAAGATTACATCGAGGCTCTAGTTACAGAGGACATATAGAGAATCTACTTAATACCCAAATGCGTAGCTACCTCATATTTAGGCCTAAAACCTATCTACCAAACATAAAATCTATTTAATACAGAAACTGATAAATATACTCAATATGCTACATATTCTTCAACCAACCTTCACCTTCACCTTCCCTGCAGCACGCGCTGCATCATGGATAAACAAACTCAATTAGGGATTGTCATCTACATGCGGTTCTGTCCAGATGTATGTTTTCTAGTGTTTTCAAGAATACTTGTCATGGAAGATCAAGAACTAAGCATGCGGTTTAAAACATTAACACTCAGCCCATAAAGAAGTTCTTACCAAGTCATGTATCTGACAAGGTCAGTTCTAATATCTCAGCCTTTACTCCTAACCTAGCATAAGCACTAAGTGTACCATGGAGGCTGAAAGTTAAGTAAAAACATACCCGTCGTTTGGCAGCTTTATCTGCTTCTTGCGGTTGATTATTGGGCATTGAATCCGCCTCCGGCAGCAGACTATCAAGCTTATGGAATGACTGTAGGGATCTGGCAACAAAGGGATGGACTATATTCACCTCCATTGCCGATAAGGATTTTATCTGTCAAATCAGAAAACTTTTTTAGAATATAAATTCTCAGGTGAGAAATGCTCATTGAGCCACATGTAGAAAACAGCTTATTGTCAAGAATCCCTGCAAACATTTAAATTCTGGCGCCCCCTGGGAATCATATGTACCTTGATCGTTCTTGAAATTTATAGAAGGTACCGCTCCAGCTTACCAGCTGTTAATTAACTTAATCCAAACAATCAGAGTATGATCTATTCTATGCTGCTTATGGGTTCTGAATATGCCCAGCTGCATTGCCATTGCCTGTTTGGTTTGAAAAGCAAAGCCTCCAGAGATGATATACTGATGCCAAAAGTTCAAGCTAATCATTTGTGCTGGCTGACTTTATAACATCGTAACAGATGGATAATGATAGATCTCCGCAGCAAAAGGTTTGATTCGATTTGAAAGGCCACAGAAGTCTTGACTAGCATGTTTTCCATGTATCTAAAAGATTGTCAAATTATCTTGCGGTTAAATTACCTGCTAACATGATCATGCTTGACAGTCACTTTACAGTCTCCCAGGAGTGAAACTAGATTATACTGCCTACAACACATAAAGAATAAACACGGCCGATTAGTATGATCATACTTTCTCAAAAGTTGAGTCTGCTAGTTGCATCTTGACCACGGATTACGAATGTAATAATAAAAGAAATGGGGTATGTGTTGAAACGAATGGAGCACCATATGTGTAATAACCAGGTATCATGTGTTTTAACATCTTCCACTTAGTTTCATTTATTACACTAGCAACAACCCTAAAAAATGAGACAAACTATACCTCGCTGTGCAATGAAAGTATACATATGTGTGTGTGTGTGTGTATTGGCCAGCCAAACAGATGGATAGATTTAATACTATAGAAAGCATACTTGTACTGCCGATGTTCGACCACCAAATGTCTCCAGGCTGCTTTGCACTTTATGAAATCTTACATCCCTCAAATCCTCGATGAGAGACCTCACCTATGGCAGACAACATAATTTAAGGTTGCTCCAATATTCCACGCATTTAATGATAAAAGGTCGGCAAAGAAGACAAGAAATAAAGAACTTGCTAACCCACCATATGAATGTCAGGAATGTCATCCCGGGCGCTGTTCATCACATGAGAAGTAAGAATTGGTACTACGCATCAACTGATATGCACATTCAAAAACCAACTTCATATTCTCACTGGTCAAAAAGAAGCCTTGAAATTTCCACATAATGAAATGGTAACGACTGAAATTCTCTTTCAGAATCTCGTTAAGCTTCCAGAACAAGGGTAAGTTTTTCTAGGAAAAAAAGAATTCGTGTAAAAAAGATATGGTCACATTTGATGTTAAGAGAATATAAGTTCACAAATTTCAGTGGTCTGTCATGCCAAATGCATCCGGTAGCATCGAGAACCAAAAAAAAAATAATAATAATGCGATCGGTCCACAACCTAGTAGCTCAACAATCCTTTCCAACTTCAAAAATCTAGTTACACCGTCACTTTCCATTTACAACATGAAGATTTTAAGTTTATGTCAATCTAACGTTGAATAACTCCTAGAGTTACACGCAGCATGGATCACAGTATGATAGCGGTAGCCCTTCTGATTGTATAGTTGAACTAAATGCTATTATTTGGTCCTATTTGCATTATAATCACATGAATATGATTGAAGCATATCTAACAAGACCACATTGCAGGTCAACTTTTTCTTAAACTAAATGCATAGAACTGCAATTTCAGAAACTCATCACGTGAAAGTGAATCAATGTTCATGCATGAACATAGAACACCAATTCAAGTGTTCCAGACCTCTAGTGTACCATAAAATGGATGAAGAGTTTCAAATCGTTGATCATTTAGAAAACACTATATCTGGTATCTCTGCTCCTGATCATTCAATATAACACAAAATTCTCATTAACAAGCTTCCCCTCTTGTGGCATTCCAAATCCCAAGGTTTCTCATATGTGTTAACCTACTATTCTTTCTGAGATAACTCACGACTGTGGCATTGCCAAGAAAGAGAGAGGTTCCAGTAATCTGGAAAATTGATGAGGTAAATATGGTTAGTTGGACCTAGCACACCATCATCTTCCGGAAGGGACAATAATACTCCTACAATAACAACATTATATTCAACTAAAACTAACTCTTGAGCATTCAAACTCCGAAACCAAATTGAACTTATTGGACAGTTTTTGCAAGTCACACACACAACAATTTTGTCCTTATCACCGGGAAATGATCTTGATATCCTCTAATGTCTGTACAACTATTCAAGTTCAACTATGGATTAGGAACAAAAACCTAAAAGGAAAACAGAATGATGCAGATTTCAGCAATCATGACTTTGATAAGTTTATTCAACTGTTTGTGGAAGCACCACATGATATCCAACATGTACAAAACGAGCAAAGAACTCTCCTTTGAGATGCACCAACCCATGTGCATTTGAAAGTTTTTTTGCGAAGATAGCGCGGTCCTCTACTAAAACGCCGTTGTACACATTGTTAATGGACAAAGAACTAGCTTTCTGCCTTCGAAATGGGACATCAATTTGTCATCTAATTGGATGTCCACATTAGTAAATTCTCAAAATCTAATAAATTTCAAGATGCCCTCTTAAACATGTGAGAGTCCAAATAGACTGAAAAATAAACTACAATAAGTACAATTTCGTTCAAGATTTACCACTTGCACTAGATGAAAAACTCAAGCAATTAAACAAAACCTTAAAACAATGCCCGAGCTGAAAAATAATCAGCACATTCGACTGAAGGCTATTTTACATATTTCCCTGCTCCTAGTCCAATGTCTGAAACATGAGCTGTTGTTCAAACAAACTATTTCCGTGCCTACAAGCTAGCTTAACTCATATGCAGATCCCCAACTGCCTAAATATGTGTCCAGAGAAGCTGAGGGAAGAGGAAAACCTACCCACAGACATCCATTCAGGAGGCCGAATCGTACACTTGCCTCTCTTCTTCAAAGCCACAGCTAGCCACAAAGGCACTTGAGTGGCTATTTGCGGAAGAAATGGACCGTAATCACCCTGTCAGTGAACGCAACTTAGTAAGACTCAAAATCAAAACGGAAAACAAGAATTCTCGCACCCAAGCATCCAACATTGAGAAAGGAGCTTCAAATGCGACTCACGCAGATCAAATTGAGAGGATCCATCTGCATGTTGGGTACAATCTCGATCAATTCATCCTCTGCCATGAACTCAATCTGAGGCAGCGCAAAAATCGCGTCAATAACCAAAAAAGCAACAGAGCACACACACACACACACACGCACAAGCACACAGGCATGCACATATGCAGATCATAATCAACAAATTCAATTGACGAGAAACGAAAAAAGTTCATAGCAGGAAGACCTCTTGGGCTGTGAAGAGAGAGTAGTCGGGCTCAGATTGGACCGCCATTAGGGTGGATCTAGGGTTTCTTGCGGTGCAGCGGCCTGGGTGTAAAGCACGGAGCGAACGACACCGATGGCAGATACAGAGAAAAGCTCAAGCCGAAGTGAAGAGAGTGAATGCACCGTAGCCATGTTTCCGACTTATCTAAAAGCCATTAATAGAATGGGAAAGGTGACTTTCCTAATCTCCCTCAACATTGAACTCATGGTGAATTACTTCAATACCATGCTCACAGTTATAAACATACAAACATGCAGCTAAACATCAAAGGATGGTCATGGGACAAGCAACAATTCTGCACTTAAGGAACAACCAATTCTATAAGTAATGTTTACTGTCCACAGGAGTACAAGCAACTGCACAATACTATCATCTTATCTTCCCATCATTAGTTTCCATATTCCCTCAAACCCGAAGCAATGGTTTGAAAAGAGAATCATCCTTTCTCTGGTATTTTCAACGAGGAAAAGTGAGAAATGCAAATATAATAAAACATAACAAGGTTTTGCATCTTTCATCACAGGCCCCGTGCCTCTGAAGATTGGTGGAGTTCAAAAAGCTGTTAGGAAGAGATTTAACATAAACATTGCAGTCTTCTCGAACCCATGGTTAACCATCCTAGCAACAGCAACTACCAGTCCTTAAAAGTGACGCAATTGATGTTGCTTCCAAATGCCGTAAGACCCACATGAACTCAAGCAAACATCAATCACAGCTAGATCATAACAGAAATGTGATTTTATCTGTTCTAAAGAAATTAAACAACTCATCTCCTTCGCACAAAACAATTCCCAACTTTTGCAAAATATGCGCAAGCAACGTCAGCTGGAAATTCATTACTCGAGCAGCGGCATGTTAAATCAAACACATCATCGAAACGACCGAACACCAAATCACCATTCGCTTAAGAAGCACAACGAGAAGGAACTGACGCGAGCGAACCTGGATTTGGCGCGAGAGTTCTGCAATCTGTTGGACTGGTGTTCGCGAGCACCACGAGAAGGAACTGAAGCTAGAGAACCAGAGGCGAGCGACTAGATTGCGAGCAAGAGAGAGGGAAAACCAGAAGCGAGCGATTGTGAGCGAGCAAGAGAGAAGGAGACCAGAGTTAAGCAATCGTGAGCCAAGAGAGGCAGCGGTTGGTTTTATTTAAAAAGAAGGGTTAAAGTTGGAATTTTCTTTTAAGTTTTTGAGGGCAGAAGAGGCAACTGCGCAAATTTCATTAATCTTGATACTTGCCTTCCGAAAATGCTAAAAGCTCAAGTCAGGTGAAGTCCTCCACGTTCCCGCTTCCCAAGGGCTTTCAGTTTTCCCAAGTCCGTCTTTACTCAAGGTTAGAGTTGAGCGGTTTTAGAATCGATCTAGGTTTTTCACGTATTCTTAATTAAACTATTGCAGTGAATCATCATTTTTAATGATCACTATTTGCTGCTACAATTCACTAACCTCAACTCACATTTAGGCACATGAAAAATAGGAAATATTAACAATGTAAAAATTGCAATCATGGATATTGACGGAAATTAAAGCTCAGACTAGTGGTTTCAGATTATACACTCATCATTGGACACCATGGAATATCATAAGATAGAGCGAAGACATAGAACATGAAAAACACAAGGACTTGTTTTAGGTAGTAGGTTCCGGGTGGAACTTGGAACTGTTGAGAAAACCTTCTCTCTGAATATTTTGATTCTGACAAAATTATCCTTCTTGTGAGAGAATCTGGTTAACGCAAATATATTTTTTTTATTGCAGAAATGAGCATGTGAGCAAAAGCTTATAATGTTCCAAAACTGGCGTTCAGACTCAAGGAGTAGTCGTCGCACACTTACTTCAGAGATAGTTGAAGTCTTATATTCAGATGGAGAATTGTGTTGCCTTTGAAGACTTCAAATTGAGGTTTGTGTTGCCTCTGAAGACTTTAGAAGGAGGTTTGTGTTGCATCTGAAGACTTCAGAAAGAGGTTTGTGTTGCCTCTGCGGACTTATCTGGAGAAGATTTATGTGACACGTCAGCAAGGACTTTACAGAAGCTCAAAGTCACTGTTCTAATCTGTTCAGATTCAGAGAATCTTTTTAGTTCAGAAGACTGCTTCTGAACAGTGTTCAGATTCTGCAATATCTCTCTACTAGATTCTGAAGACTCGCGTTTGGCAGGTTTCCGGTTTGGCCGCGCCTTTTTATGGAAGTTTGTAAGATTTGATTGACAGGATTATTGTTCAATCAAATCAGGAGAATATCCTCGATTGGATATTACCTTCCATGGACAAGATATCTTGGAGATTTGGATGTACTCTATTTATGGAAACTGAAGATTTGGTTGTATGGGCGACTGAATCTGAAGGGTTCAGACTCTACTCTAACGGCTACTAGATCTTTCCATATACAGTCTCGGTCAATTAGGATTGATGACATCCAATCAGAGATTGAGGAGCGATCCTTTAGAGGACCTTGGTAACGGTTAGTTCAAGGTCGAAGGAGTATAAAAGAAGATCAATGGTGACTGTTACGAAACGAGTTCGCGAACTTAAAATTCCAAAGTGCTGAGTTGTTCATATTCATATTCTCTTGTTCTTGTGAGCTTAAAATTCTTATTCTTGAGATGTTCTTTTGTAAGAGTGATTAGAGTGACAACTCTTGTAACCTTTCATCGATTCATAGTGAAATCCAGCCGATCGGCTGTCATCGTGGGAGAGTGTACGTAGGCTTGCTAAAGCCGAACCGCTATAAACATTGCGTGCAAATTCTCTTTCCCTAAACTCCTCTTGCTGTGTTTAGTTTATCTGCACGTTATTTTACTGATCTTATTCAGTTTATGTTCTGAACCTATTAATTTTCGCATTAAGTATCAAAATTGTTCAGAATCACTTATTCACCCCCTTTAGGTGATATTGCTAGATCCAACAATTGGTATCAAAGCTTGGTTGCTCATTATTTTGAAGTGTTTTACTTCAGAGCTAACGATATATCATGTCTAGCAATAATTTCATAGGAGCAAGTGATGCACATTTCAGCTACAAACTATCTTATTTTGACGGAAAAAACTACAATATGTGATGCAACAAAATGAAGTGGTTCTTCAAGGCATTAGATGATCTGATGTGGGATGTTGTTGTCAATGGAGTAGTTCCCATTGTAACAGCAACCCCTTCCACTGGAAATGAAGAAAACAACAATACGAATGTTACTGCAGCACTGTCAGACTCTAAAAGAGCAAAAAGACAAGGACTCGATTCTGAAGCAGTGCACGTACTTTTCTGTGCATTATCCATTCCCCTATATAATCGAGTTGCAGAAGAAGATTCAGCAAAAGTTATATGGGATAGACTTCATGTCACATATCAGGGACTTAACAGAGTGAAAGAAACCAATCTTAGCATTCTGCTAAGTGATTACGAAGCCTTCAAAATGAAGCCCGACGAATCAATTGCTGAAATGATTGACAGGTTTCAAATACTAGCAAGTGGTTTTGCAAGGCAAGGTGCTCCCGTAGCAGAACCGATGCAAGTCAGAAAGATCCTTCAAGGACTTACAGATGACTGAAATTACATCAAGCCATCAATACAAGAATGACAAACAATCAGACCTCTATCTATTGATGAGCTAGTTAGAACTTTACAGTCATATGAGACTGAGCGTGCCAACAAAACAAGAGACTCAAAAGGTAAGAAGTCTATTGCGTTAAAATCTGAAATTGATTTTGAAGTGCTAGATTCAGAAGATGAAGATGAAGACGACGAAGAACTTGCTCTCATGGTGAAGAAATTCAGAAAGATGGCTCGAAGAGGTAGAAATTTCAAAGGGAAGAAATCATTCAAAAAGAATGATCAGAGGCAATCGAGCAATGACAAACAGGAAGGCAAAGATGTAATTTGCTTCAATTGTAAGAAAGCAGGACACATCAAACCCAATTGCCCACTTCTGAAGAAAGACAAGATCAAGTATGAGAAATACAAAAAGGCATTGAAGGCAGAAACTCTGAGTGATTCTGAAGATAGCGAGGATGACTATACTAACATATGTCTCATGGCAAAGTCAGATTCAGATTCAGATTCAGATGTTGAGGTACATCCTTCTGAAATACCAAATGAAGTTTCTGAATACATTGATGAGTTATGCTCGAATTACAAAGAAGCTCTCAAAAAGGTTTCCATTTTGAAAAGGAAGTTTCCTCTTTGAAACAACAAAATGATTCTAAAAAAGACAAGATTGAGTTTTTGCAAAGGAATTTCATCAAATCAAGGAAAATTGTGATTTGATCTTGAAAGAAAATGATTCCTTGAAAATCGAGATTGAAAATATTTCAAAGAAATTTTCCCAAAGTTCGAAAAAATTGGAAAAAAAATTTTCCAGACAAGTTCCTTATGGAGACAAGTCTAGTCTTGGTTTCAAAAAGGATATTAATTTCGAAAATAAATTTCCGGAAACAAATGGCAGGATTTCCCATAAACCTTCCAAATCTGCATATCAACGGCATTTCCAAAAGCAGTTTACAAAATCCTTTTATCCAATGCATTGTGAAAACTGCGGTGCTAGAAATCATGTTAGAAATAATTGCACGATGGTTTGGAGACCTGTTAATAGAAAGATATCTATTGTGACTAACTCAGATGGACCCAAGAAAATCTAGGTACCAAAGAAATAGTAAGTTACTTTCTACTTGCAGGTACCAAGGAAGAGAAAAGACAAATGGTTTCTGGATAGTGGATGTTCAAGTCACATGACTGGTGATCCAGAAAACTTCATTCAACTTTCAGATTACAATGGTAGAAGTGTGTCGTTTGGTGGAAAGAATGAAGGCAAAGTGGTTGGCCAAATCGACCGTAAAAATCAGAAATCTCACGATTAACAATGTCTCTCTTGTCAAAGGATTAAAATACAATTTGATTTTAGTAAGTCAACTCTGTGACTTTGGTTATCAAATTTGCTTCAAGACTCAGAATGCTCAGGTGTTAGCAAAGACAAGTAGCAAACCTTCACTGGTCGACGTCATGAAAATATCTACTTTATGAACGTTGATTCTAAAGACATCAAGTGTCTTATTTCTATCAAGGATGAATCTGAACTATAGCACAGAAAGCTAGGCCACATCAGTATCAAACACATTGCGAAGCTATCATCTAAGAAACTGGTTCGAGGTTTACCACAAATAAAGTTTGAAAAATCAGAGCTTTGTTCAACCTGCACACTTGGAAAACAGGTAAAAAGCTCCTTTAAATCTATTAATCATGTATCAACTGAACGTGTTCTGCAGCTGCTTCATATGGACATCTTTGGTCCTAACAGAACACTAAGTCTAGAAGGTAAGAAATACTACCTTGTTATAGTTGATGATTACTCAAGATTTACATGGGTTTTATTTCTTGCCCACAAAAATGATGCTTTCTCATCTTTCTCCAAATTTTCTAAAAAGATTCAGAATGAGAAAGGTTACTCTATTTCCTGCATCAAAACTGATCATGGGGGAGAGTTTGAAAACCAAAGTTTTTCTGATTTTTGTGAGGAGTTTGAAATTCAGCATAATTTTTCATCTCCTTACACACCTCAATAAAATGGGGGTAGCGGAGAGGAAAAATCACTCTCTACAAGAAATGGAGAAAACTCTCTTGATCGAAAGTAAAATTGCATCACATTTCTGGGCAGAAGCTGTGTCAATAGCATGTTACATTTTAAACCGTGTTTTTTTAAGACCAATCATTGAAAAAATCCCCTATGAGCTTTTTAAAGATAGAAAACTAGATTTAACATACTTCCGTGTGTTTGGTTGTAAATGCTTCATTCTGAAGAATGCTAATGATTGAGCTGGTAAGTTTGATGAGAAGTCAGATGAAGGAATATTCCTAGGATATTCAACAACGAGCAAAGCATACAGAGTCTACAACAAAAACTCTCGACTTGTTGAAGAATCAATGAATGTCAAGTTTGATAAAAATATTCAAATTCAGAATGATCAATCTGAATATGTTCAAGTTCCGCCACTCCATCAAAGTTCAGAATCCGAAGAAACCGAGGGAAGGGGGAAAACCTACGCACACACATCCATCCAGGAGGTTGGGTAGTAATTGTCTTCTCCCAAAATTTTAAGCTATTTCAAAGCTATGCAGGATATATAAAATATCTTAACACTCCCCCTCTAGCGAATTCTGATACTATGAGTCCATGACTTATGTCGAACAAAACTCCCAACATGTTTTGGAACTAATTATGTTGGAGGACAAGATGAGACTCGGACTATCAATCATTTCTTACCAGTAAGATCTATTGTAGTTTAATCCCCCATAGATCAACAACTTTATCAAGGAGCACTCTGCACAAAGCTGCTGCCAAAGGAAGCTGAACTAATTATGTGCAGAGTTAGCAAGTTATTTACTTATAAATACCTTTTGCAAGATTAGCTTATCATCCTTAAACTCCTGATATTCGAGTGATACAGAATTTAAACCTCTCCTCTGAATTATTTGGATCCCGAAATCTAGACCCACTATTCTACCTATGAGCATCGACGACCATCTCATCTTTGTCCATAGCCACATCTTACGCATGAAAATTTTGGAGGCAAAAGGATATTAGAAGTGTCAAAATTTATGTACAGTGTTCATTTTAGTATCAATTTTTTTTGAAAAAAAAAATGATTGTTTGAGTATCAACTCCGGTCTGCTTGGTCGAAAATCGTACGCGGCGTCTTTTAATTAGTAACTTAAGACTACGTGGCTCGCCGGAAAACAAGAAAAATGAAAAATAAAGAAATAGAATGGTTATCATTCGCGCCCTTAATATTCTAGAAAGTATTCGGCAATTCGGGTCGATCTGTGGTCAAAGTGTTTGTAATTCGTGTCAATTCATATCAATTGAAAACATCTTAATTTTCAGAATGTCAAATAATTAAGTGGAGATCAAAATGCGTTAATCTCTCTATAATCCGTGTTTTATTTCGTGTCATTTTCTATACGGTCTAAACGCGTGGCGTCCAATATTGCCCGCTTTCATGTGAACCACACGTGCCTCATCATCTGCGCGCGTAAATCCAACAGAAAATTCTCACCGGAGAAAGAACCTCAACGGCCATGGCGGCGACCGCTTGCTTTCTCTCTCCTCCCACCACACGCTCTCCCCCCAAATTCACCTGCTCCTCAACGCTCGCCACCCAGCCCGACTCCGCCAAGAAACGCCTCCTCTCCCTCATCGCCGGCCAGGAACGGGGCCTCCGGACCAAGAGGAGCCCCGGCGCCCTGTCCTCCATTGTCGAGGCCATCGACGCCGTCGCCGCCCTCGGCCACGGCACCGTCACCACTGGCGCCTCCCTCTCCGCCACGTGGCGGCTCCTCTGGACCACCGAGAAGGAGCAGCTGTACATCATCGAGAACGCCCGGTGGTTCGGCACGGCGGCGGGGGACGTGCTTCAGGTGATCGATGTGGAGAAGAAGGCCCTCAACAATGTTATCACCTTCCCTCCGGATGGGGTCTTCTTCGTCCGCTCCAACATCGAGATCGCTTCTTCGCAGAGAGTGAATTTTAGGTACGATTCAATTTCGGTTTGCTCTCTCCGCCTCTTGAGCAGTGTCAGCCATCTTCATTTTTTAAGGAGTCAAAGCTGGCTTTTGAAATGATCTCTTGGAAGAATCACTATCATTTGTGTTTCTGCCGCTTTTGAGGACAGGATGCTGGTATCTTATGCATCCTTTGCTGGAAGGGCTGTGAGTTATGCAATTATAGGAGAAATACTGACCTTGTTTAATTGTTTTTATGAATCAGATTCAGTTGGAGAATAAATGCATGGAGTAACTATAAATCTTAAGACTTTATGGTTTATTCTCGTTCACTTTCAATGGCTTTTGTTCAATTGGTCGATATGCTAAACATGGTGAATAGTTGTGGGCATTCTGAAATCAACCAAACTTCCATGCTACAAGAGTTGCATAGGATGTTACTGTGTCGAATGATAAACTAGAAAACAATGGCAGTTTGGATTTATGTCTGTCTTTCCTCCCCCAGATGTTAGATATGTCATTACGTTAGCTTATACCTTCTATGCTCCTTGAATATGACTCTGTCTTCGTCTGATTTGCATTAAACCGAGAGAATTTGAGTTCACGTTTAATCATCGGGGACAAGAAGATGCAATGCAAGTGTGACAGTGTCCAAGAGTATGCAGAACCCATACTATTTGCAGTTTGGAACTCATGATCGGTTCATATGCTCATTTCAGATTTACTAGCGCTGTGCTGCGAGGAAAGAGCTGGGAGATTCCGCTTCCTCCATTTGGCCAGGGTTGGTGAGTGTTTATTTGATTTTTGTGGAAATGGCAATTGAATCAACAGTTCTTCTTATATAGTTCAATGTTGTCTGGAAGAAAAATGTATTTATTCGGCGCATGCATGTACTATTCGTGACGGGTCAAATCTTTTTAACATTTGCCAATTGTATGTTGCACAACTTTTAAGTCTGTGATGGCATATAATGGGATATTACAACAGAAAGAATGGCTAAATAAGCATATCATGTACATGGAACATCACACAGTTTTTCTTTAGAATGTAACAAAAATGTAATGATTCGTTTAGCCTCGTTCTCATTTTTCCTAGCCATTTTACCCGGGAAGTATATAGACGCTAGCTCTTACAACGGTTAACTTCCTAGATATTGCTATATGCAGAAGCAGGGATTCACGAAAGTTCCTTTTCTTTTGTGTGTTACAACTAAGAAAGTTTTTTTTGCGATTCTAGGTCAGAAAACTAAATAACGTCATTGACATTTCTTCTTGCGACAATCTAGATACTTAAGAAGACAAACAGCAAAGAAAGAGAAAGAACTATCAATGAGAAAATACCAATGATACACAAGCTTGATTAGATATTCCAAGAAATGGTATCAAATTACAATTTTCCAAGATTAGGGGGTCATGAAATATAACTCCAAAAGAGAAGATTTTTGAAATCATTAAGTTTAAACGTTTGAAAAGAGAAGTTATTTAGGAGGATGTATTCTTCTTTCAGCCCAGATTTATGCATGAGAAGAGGTTCCTAGTATGAATTGAAGCATTTGGATCTTTTGGAAGGCAACATGATAGTGGAAACGGCAGTCCAAGAGATTTATCTGGTGCTTAATGTATTCTGATCTGTGTAGACTCAATTAATTGTCCCCTCAGAAATTTCGTTTCTGAGACACGACTCCTAAAAATTAGTGTTTTCCACTTATGAACTGTAGGGTGAAGCAGTTTCAGTCTTTGTCAATATGGAATAGTTCGTGCCATTTGTATGCCTTACTTTGTTTAACATTACGCATGATACTTTCCGAGTCTGCAGGAATACAACTTTCCTAGCCTATAATGTCAAGTTGAGCATAATTCATTGGCTTTGTTCCTAGAAGAACATAATAGTTACCATGAATTTGATTTTCATCAATTGACTGTTGGGCCGGCCTGGAATATATGTGAGAAAAGAAATTAGGCCCAAGCTCAGGATGGCCATGACGAGACATCACTATAAAATCAGAAGAGGATTTAGAGAAACTTAACATTTGTGGATGGACTCTGAAGAGAACTATGTATCTCTGAGGCAGACTTGCATAGCTTCCTGATGATTGGTATGAGCGACAAGTGATGTTTTTTATGATTGATCGAATTGCTTTCAGCATTTTAATTTAGACAATGCACTAACAAACAGTCCACTCTGTCTGGGTTGATATATCCTTCTGCATCCATACCCTTGTCTTCCGCATTTTGGGTTTCGTTGGTTTCATCATTAATCCACGACCAAATCCTAGATGATATGATCTTTACCACAGTTACTTGCGATTGGTCACTTGTCACAACAACATTGTTTAATGAGGGTTGGCTGAGTTTCTTCCTTTGAACTCTTTGTTGATCGTTAGGGTGTTTAGTAGATAAGACACATGATTGTCTTTTGACATGATAAAAGTTTGGTAGATAAGACACGTGATTGTCTTTTGACATGATAAAAAGTATGAGTTTTGTGCCACTCTCCCTCCTTGGATTGGAGTGCCTTTGTTGTTGTGTAGATTTTTGTATGTTTTGAGAATAATTCATAGTATCAGGGTATGTATGTAAGTATCATACATGCTGATAATCATACATGCTGATTAGGTAAATATTGTCTACTCTTACTTTTCAGAGTTTGTAATAGCTGAATTTAACATAAATTCATCTGTACGGTCTCAATGACAGCTCAAGCTTCCTGGGATAGTTTTCATAGCCATTTACATATTTGTGCAGTTCTTATTCCTGTTGTTTACATAGGTTTGAGAATGTTTACCTTGATGATGAGATTCGAGTTGCGAAGGATATCCGGGGAGACTATTTAATAGTCGAGCGTGCTCCTTATAGCTGGAAAGAATGAAGAACAACGTTGCTTCTATTCATTGCCTTGTGTAGTCCCATGTGAGCTTTTGCTCTTTCACAAGCCTTTCAGTTGTTGAATTGCCAGCGCAAGTTCTTTGATGATAGGAGTCCAATTCTTATTTTGTCGTAGATTGTTGTTCTGATTTTGTATACTTCTTTCTTTTGGTTATATCAAACATATATAGCAACAACAGTATACTGAGTATCAAGATTTTCAGCAACCATGGTTCAGAGTAGTTGAGTGTATACCAAAGGCATACTAATTTACAGAAAATATTTCTAACTAATTTTTTTTCCTCTACGAGCTGCTGGGAGCAGGAGATCCTCAATTCTATCTCCCATTGGTCCTAAGAACGATCCTGATTTTAATAACCTTGCTAAATTCATGTTCAATCTGACATGCGTGTCTTCGATTTCCTTGGAGAAGGCATGCGACGCAAAAGTTAATTGGATCGCTTCATCCCTGTGAGGTCTTAAGGTTTCCTAACTTGAGGACAGTTTTTGACATAATTTTGAACGGATGAACATGAACATCGTGGTGGATGTTTACCTTTTTTCTTCCTTCTAGCATCAACCGGGTTTGACTGAGTTGACCGCGCTTTAGATCAAAGCAGGTGCATTGGTTCAACCGGACAGGACATAGGACCATTTCCTGGTTCATCAGTTTGAACTGGCTGGTCCAGTTTGGTAATATAACTTCTCAAGAAGAAATCCGTTTGGTAAAAAATTTTACTTCTGAAAGAAAATTCTACTTCTGAAGTGAATTTTTACTTTTGAAACTGTTTTCCTCTAATTTGAGAAGTTAAAAAAAAATTGCTTCTCAACTCAAAATACATTTCTCGCCTCACCCTTTTTCCATTACGTCTTCACCCTCTTTTCGACCACCCCTGCCTTCGCCCGCCGCCCACAACCACCACCCCCCACCGACCTCCTCTGGCCACCGCCCATCACCATCCGTGACCATAGCCCGCCGCCGCCGATCGCCGCCCGCAACCGTCGCCACCTGCCGACCGCCCCCCGCCGCCCGCCCCCCGCCGCCAACCGCCGCCCCCCCGCAACCACCGGCCCTCGCCAACCACCGCCGGCTGCCGCCCACCGCCAACCTACGCCGGCCACCGCCCATCGCCGACCATCGCCTGCCGCCGCCCACCGTAGACCTCTGCCGATCGTCGCCGGCGACTGTCTCCACCCGCTGACCGGCCTCCGCCGCCCTTTGCTGGCCGTCGCCCAAGACCACCGCCACCTGCTGCCAACCGCCGCCCGCGATCATCTCCCCCCACTGCCAACTGCAGACCACCGCCCCGCCCGCCGACGCCTGAGTAAAAAATAATTGATAATTTTTTTATTTTAAAAAGTAAATAATATTTTTTAATAATAAAAGTTATTTTTTAAAGAAATTTTTAAAAATGAAGTATAAATTTTTTGGCCGCCGACAATAATTTTTCATAAAAGATTTTGTGTTAATAATGTTTCAGAAGTAGAAATTTTCAACCGTTACCAAACGAATTTCTCTAATCAGAAATCAACTTCTAGAACAGAAGTAGAAAAATCAACTTTTGCTTATGAGTAGAAGTAGAAAAATCAACTTCTGGCCAGAAGTTAATTTCTGAAGCAGAAGTGTTGCCATGCACGCCGCACCCTTATGGACTAGGAGGAGGGAGTCCCTCTCACTAAGTGGAGGGCAATATCGAGGTTGAAAAAATCAAGACATGGTATATCTTCATCACCCTGCACAAAAAGGCTTACTACATTGTATCGAAGGGAAAGGGTCTGCGGATTTCTATCTCAGAAGCAACATAATGTTGATGGTGCTGATTTTTGTTGTTGTGAAATAGTAGTGTAGTCGTCTGAAGATGTCAAAATGAGGTAAATATTGCTATATACATGTTTTTTTATGATAGCTTCTTATATGAATTTTGATTCAATTTATGCAGTAAGTTCTGACTGCTGTCTTTTCAAGTGGTTCGAATTCTGGTTATCCCGCTGGTCGAATGACGAGAAGCTCTCTACCCTCTTTTGTGGTAGCATTCCTCTACCCTATGTGGTAGCTCCCTTCAATCGCAAACCCTAATCTCTATCCCGCTAGTGATAGCTTCACAAACCCCCCATTCCCCAAAACCCTAAATCTCGTAAACTCCCAATCTCTAAAATTTCACACCTAAAACCCTAAACCATCACCCAAACGAAATACTGGTAACCTTTCCCTTCTCGATCCTAGACTTCATCCCAAATTGCCCACTGGAGGTAGGGTCTGGTCCTGTCGACAGCTGGTGGTGATGTTCTGGAGCTTTAGTAGCTTTCAGTACCTTATTGTAGCTGGTATGTCATTGGTTAAGTCTCGTCTCCATCTTTATAGTCACTGAAACTTCTACTACGTATAGTTAGGGCTATTCACTTGCAACAAAATGGAAGGGGTGAATGAAAATGCGCTAAGACAAGCCCTGTCTCAGGGTGGGATCTAGCTCTGGTTACAAGTACTAGCATTGAGACCTAAATCTTGTCCAAGGAGGAGTGAATGTGGACTCCATGTCACGACCCGATGAACCCGGTGGCCGTCGGCGTTCGGGCTAATGGATTGTCAAGGCCTTCGGGTTGATCGGGTCGCGACAGCTGGAGACTCCACTGGGGATTTGCAAGAGAGACAACATGCATGCACTTTTCATGGAACTCATGGAAATGTACATGTGAAGTTCCGAAGCATTCATAAATGAACAGGGATTTGAATGGGTATTGGCCTTGTTTTTTATTGGCACTTTTTTTTTATGCTCGAGATTGGCTTTTTTTGTTTTTTTTTTTTGCTTCTTTTTTTTTAGTCCCGCCTTTTTTCTTCTTCTCTTTTTTTTTTTAGACAAAAGAATTTTCAAAGATTATGCCAGACACACATGCAAATGAAATTCTAGCACACTTGAAGAGTTAATTCAGGAATTCTCCATGGACCGATTTTTCTGAGCTCTTCCGCTTTGAGGTGGCGTCGTCTTCATCTTGGAATGGACAATGATCACCAACAGGGTTTATGAAATGAATATACAGGCTAAACTGGGCTGTGCAAAGGATGAAAGTGTGTAGGATAGAGAAACGAATACTTTTCGTCGTCTTAAGGCACTTGAATTATAGTATGAGCTTAAATGCAAAGATACACTCGAAGATTCATGTTAGTCTGAGCAAGAAAATTTCTAACCATTTACCTCATGTTGCCGCTGGAATTTCCTCTATTTGGCCCGGATGTGGGGTGGTTCTTGACAAGGGTAAGGAAATGAAACCACCGCTCAAAGGGGTTAACAATGGTCACCGGTAGTGTTTGGGATAGAGAAATGAATGCCTCTCGTCTTTTCAATCCACGTAATTACTGCGAATGATCCCCGTGTCCTCACACAAAAGCCTCCACCCGCCGCTCAAGTGTGTATAGGGATGTGTTTGGGCATGGCTCGACTCTCATCATTTGAGGTATACTCCTTTTGACAAACTTCAAACACCCCCTTTTGGAACTTCACTTCTTTTTGTGAAAAACGTCCCCTATGGGGGTTGTTGATGCACGGTGTATGTTCAAAATGCTTGAATAACTTTAGAAACTTTTCAAAGATGAGTGCGGACGACGCATTTTTTTGACTTTCAAAGATTTTCCTAGGCTAGAGACTTAGGGATTTCTAGACTCTTGGAAAGACTCGTAGTTCTAGAACGAAACACTCTCGCTTGGCCAGATGACGGTTCCAATGGTGATTTTGTGATTTTATGAATTTTTATGGTATTTTTAATTAATTTTCTAAAAATAAAATGATCAAAAATTAGGTGCCAACATTACCGAGGGCCGGCGACTCGGCTGGGGATCGGGTCGCGACACTCTATTCAAGTGATACCTACTGGTTTGAGAAAGAATTCGGGAGACTAATGAAAGTCCTAAGCTGGAATTGTCAGGGGCTAGGTACACCCCTGACATTCCAGGCTTTGAGAGCTCTTGTGACACAAGAAAAGCCTGATATAGTTTTTTTAATGGAGACAAAAAATAAAGAGGTTAAGGTGGAACGAATCAAAAGACGACTGCAATTTCAGAATACAACAGTAATTAACCCAATAGGGATCGCGGATGGGCTTGCGATCATGTGGACGGAAGAGGTTCTTGTGACGGTTGAATCGAGTTCAACAGAATTCTTCAACATCATTTGTAGAGATCCGAGGAGCAGAAGGATGATGAAAATTACCTTTTTACATGCGTCCACTAATTTTCAGGAAAGAATTCAACTATAGCAGCGGCTGCATCACATTCACTCTATCAATCATCTCCCATGGATGTGCATGGGCGATTTTAATGAGATATTATACCACTGGGAGAAGGTTGGAAAAATGGGGCGGATCATCACAGGTTAGTAGCATTCCAAGATCTAATGAATGAGTGTTCTCTTATGGATATAGAGAGCAAGGGATGTGCCTTTACATGGACAAATGACAGGGAAGGAGATGCAATGGTTAAAGAAAGGTTGGATAGGGTTCTTTTTAGCTTTGAATGGAGGGTACTATTTCCAAATGCGGAAGCTTTTGCTTTGTCGACCATAGGGTCAGATCATAGCCCTTTACTCCTTTCATTATATCCAGCTAGAAAACTAAGGAAAAAGGAGTTCAAATTCGAAAATTTTTTGCTAGAGGATGAGGAATATGATGAAATAGTGAGAAATGTATGGCAGAAGTCAGTGTTGAATTACGATGATTTGGTTTGTAAACTGCAAAAACTTCTGGGGTTTTAGCAATTTGGAGTAAGAAAAAGTTTCAAATGCTTCCCGCCAAATAGAAGTACTCAAAAGGAAGCTCAGGAAGAAATGTACTGGGGCATTAGATCACGGATTAATTGACTGAAGTAGGGAGACAAATATACGAAGTATTTTCATGCGACCACAGTGCAAAGAAGACAGAGAAATAAAATCTCAATGCTGAGACTCAACGACGGTAGTTGGTGCTGAGAGCCTACAGCTCTAAAGCAACATGCAGTTGAGTTTTATCAAGCATTATACACCACTACGGGCACAAGGAACTTCCAACCAGTACTGGATCAATGCCCTTGCATTGTTCAGGATACCATGAATGAAGCCCTGTTGGCCCCAATCACGATAGAAGAGGTGAAGAGGGTAGTTTTTCAGATTGCACCAACGAAAGCCCCAGGTCCCAATAGGATGAATGGCCAATTCTTCCAATATCATTGGGAAGACATCCAACAAGACGTGCTCCTGTTGGTTAAAAATTTCTTTGATTTAGGTACTCTAGACCCGTCTTTAAACAAGACTCACATCTCTCTCATCCCCAATGTCCCTAATTCGGAGTGCATGAGTCAGTTTAGACCGATAAGACTTTACAATGTTAGCTACAAGATCATTGCGAAGGTTATGGTGAACCATCTCAAACCTTGGCTACCCGAACTGGTTACTACTGAACAAAGTGCCTTTGTAACTGGACGGCAAATACAAGATAACTTACTAATAGTCCAGGAAGTCTTACACTAGTTGAGAATTAGGAAGAGAAAGAAGCATTTCCAGGCAATCTTGAAACTCGATATGCATAAAGCTTATGATATGGTGGAGTGGGACTTCTTGAATGCTTGCTTGATCAAAATGGGATTTAATGAAAGATTGGTAGCACTGGTTATGGAATGCATTTCATCAGTTTCTTTCAGTGTGAAACTCAACGGGGAGTCCCAACAATATTTCCAGCCATCCCGAGGTATTAGATAGGGAGATCCACTTTCTCATTTATTTATATTGATGGCTATTGTACTCTCTTTTCTAATGAACAAAGTATTACGAGAGGGTAGTATTCAGGGAATAAAATTGAACAGCTCATGCCCTACCCTTTCTCACTTGCTTTTTGCGGATGATGACATTTTCTCTTTGGATGGGAAAATCAGAGAATGTCAAAACTTAGCGGCTGTGTTGAATCAATACTGCTTTGCGACCGGGCAAGCCATAAACCTGAATAAGTCAGGTATCTACTTTAGTAATGGTTGCGCATCAAGCTTGAAGTAGAATATGGCAAGAGAGTTGAGAGTTCCAGTTATAGATAAGACGGGAAAATATTTGGGTATTCCGTTGGACTGGGGACAAACAAAAATGCAAATGTTTGCCTAGATTCTCGCCAGGGGTGAATATGAAATTACAAGGGTGGAAGGAGAAGCTAATGACAAAAACCGAGAAGGAAGTCATGATCAAAACGGTAGTGCAAGCACTACCCTAATACGCAATGTCTATATTCAAGATCCTAGTTTCACTTTGCAAAGCTATTGAGAAGAAGATAGCATCCTTTTGGTGGAAACAGAACGAATCCAAATCTGGTATTCATTAGAAAAGTTGGGAGACCCTTAAAAAGAGGAAAGAAGAAGGAGGTCTCGGCTTTAGGGATCTCATCATGTTCAACAAAGCGTTGTTAGGAAAGCAAGCATGGAGACTTATTCAATCCCCATTAGCTTTGTGAAGCCAACTGTTGAGAGGTATTTATTTTCCAAGGGGAAATTTCTAGAATGTTGGGAAAGGATCAAGACATTCGTGGGGATGGCAGAGCTTATTAATGGGCAGAGATGCAATATCCGCGGACACAAGGTGATCAGTGGGTAATGGACAGAAAATAAGAATACGAGAAGATAGATGGCTCTCTCATGGACTAATTGGTGGACCAAAAAATTTAGGCGACCCCCAACTAGTAGATGAGCTAATTATTCAGGAGGACTGGTGTTGGGATGAACAGAGATTGAACATTTTATTAGGAGAAAACACAGTGAGCAATATTATGGATATTCCACTCAGCTCAAATCCAAAGGAAGATGAAATTGTGTGGACGGGAAATAAGATAGGAACCTATTCAGTCAAGTCCGCCTACCACATGTTGGAGAAAATAGCGTCGAATGGGATGAACAAAGGAATCATACTTTAAGGCGTGATAGCACTCTCTTTAAAGAATTATTTGCCCCACAACGTTGCTAATGGCTATCGGTAAAAATCCTTCAAGATACAATAGAGTCTCAAGCGAGATTATTAGATAGCAATTCTAATAATTCTCCAAGAACTCTCTACGAAACAATTAGAAGAGAAGGCTGTATCTCTTTTGGAAAGAAACGAAAATCTGAAATTGAAGAAGTGTAGTTCTGAAAAAAAAAACTAACATGAAGTTGAATATATAATGAGAATATAACACACCTTTTCGCGTCCGAAAAGTAGTTAATTCTCATGCAACTTTTCGTTGTTTGAAAACAGTTTTTTTTGTCTAAAAAATGCAACTCTTCGTGTCCAATAACGGATAGTTCAAACATACCTCTTCATGTTCGAAACTGTACATTCAATCACACTTTTTCATGTCTGAATCAATAGTTATTTTTTAACAGACACGACCTTTCAAAAGTTGTAAGAATTGTTGGATCTAGCAATATCACCTAGAGGGGGGTGAATAGGTGATTCTGAACACTTTTTAGAAATTTAATGCGGAAATTTATAAAGGGTTCAGAACGTAGACTGAAAATGATCAGTAAGAGGACGTGCAGATAAACTAAACACAGCAAGATGAGTTTAAGGAAAGAGAAATTGCACGCAATGATTATAGTGGTTCGGCTTTAGCAAGCCTACGTCCACTCTCCCACGATGACAGCCGATCGGCCGGATTCCACTATGAGTCGTTGAAAGATTACAAGCGTTGTTACTCCAATCGCTCTTACAAATGAACCTCTCAAGACAATGAATTTTAAGCTCACAAGAACAAGAGAATGTGTTTTTGAACAACTCAGCACTTTGAAATTTTAAGTTCTCGATCCCCACTTCGAAACAGTCGCTATTGATCTTCTTTATACTCCTTCAGCCTTGAACTAGCCGTTACCAAGGCGCTTCAAAGGATCGCTCCTCAATCTCTGATTGGACGTCATCAATCCTGATTGACGGAGACTGTATATTGAAAGATCCAGTGGCCGTTGAAAGTGAATCTGAACCCTTCAGATTCAGTCGCCCATACAACCAAATCTTCAGTTTCCATAAATAGAGTTCATCCAAATCTCCAAGATATCTTGTCCACGGAAGGTAATATCCAATCGCGGATATTCTCCTGATTTGATTGGAAAATAATCCTGTCAATCAAATCTTACAAACTTCCATAACAAGGCGCGGTCAGATCGGAAACCTGCTAAACGTGGGTCTTCAGAATCTAGTAGCGAGATATTGCAGAATCTGAACGTTGTTCAGAAGCAGTCTTCTGAGCCAGAGAGACTCTCTGAATCTGAACTGATTGGAACAGTGACTCTGAGCTTCTGTAAGATCCTTGCTGACGTGTCACATAAATCTCCTAGAGATGAGTCTTCAGAGGCAGCATAGACCTCCTTCTGAAGGCTTCAGATGCAACATAGACTTCCTTCTGAAGTCTTCAGAGGCAGCACCGACTTCCTTCTGAAGTCTACTGAGGCACCACGATTCTCCATCTGAATGTAGGACTTCGACTATCTCAGAAGCAAGTGTGCGACGACTACTCCCTGAGTCTGAACGCCAGTCATGGAGCATTATAAGCTTTTGTTCACATGCTCATGCCTGCAATAATAAATTATTTGTATTAACCAGATTCTCTTACAAGAAGGATAGTTTTGTCAGAATCAAAATACTCAGAGGGAAGGTTTTCTCAACAATCTCCCCCTTTTTGATGATGACAAAACATTCCTTAATAAAAGTTGGTATATATAAAAAGATTGTATGAAAGTTAAGCTCGGAAAAGATTTCAATAAAATATGAATATAATTCAATTGAATCTTTTCAAAAAGGTGTGCATCTGAATATATAAGATATGCATTTTGAGTGATAGAAGGATATCACCATATGTTGTATACGACGCTGAATTCGTTTGAGCGCATAGGTATAATTCGCGTGTATGCATCCTGCAATATGATGAGGTATTCTCTCCCCCTTTTTGTCATCAGCAAGATAAAATGTCAATTTACACATGCATGAACGGAGATTCAACCATATATTGTAAGAATAGGGTAACATTCAAAGCGCACATAAAAAGAACATCCGACAGATAAAAACAAATACGGACAATTTGAAAAATAATTTCAAGATGACGGAGGTGGGTTTTGTTTTGAAGAGGAGGAGGGAACATCAATATGCTCTTCATCATCTTTCTGAGCAGCTTTAGCAGATTTGCCCATATCAGCAATGTAGGTAGCAAATTCTTTGAGTTCCTGCATCTCTGGAACTTCTTTGCTGATCCTTTCATCTCTGATCAAGGTATAAGTACCAATGCTGGCCATCTCAGAGCAGAAAAGGCGACAGTATTTATGAAGTATTTCCTCAAATCTGTGCAACTTCTTTTCAATGTTCATTTCCATCCTGTCCATCCTCTGCATAACTTCTACCCGAAGTTTTTCAACTTCCGTCTGAACAAGACTTTGTGAAGCATTCAGTGTCCCTGCCGAAGTCTGTTGGTTTTGTTCTTCTACCATCTGAGCTTTACCCTTTGAAGCTGAATCCAGAATTCTCTACGAGTTTATCTCCCCCTGAATCTGATCAGGTGTTGAATCTGGAATGATTATAACAGGTTCAACCGTAGTTGATTCAATTTCTGTGGATTGCTCTTCAGGTATTTTCTCTGGAATTTGTTGCTTCTGAACAGCACTTTCCTCAACAGCTTTTTCCTTCTGAACAACAGGTTCGACACTAGCTTTCTCCTTCTGAACAGCAGTCAGAACCTCTTCAGTCTGAACAACATTTGATTCCTCATGTTGTTCTTTTCTGCTGGACTCCTCCTTTTCAGTATCGGCCTTGTCCTTCTGAACAACTTCAGTCTGAACAGCAGATTCTATGGGTTGCTCCCCCTAAATCTGAGCTGTTACAACAGGAGTGACTTCTGTTGATCCTATAGCTGTGACAACAAAGTTATCAGATTTATCAACCTCCATGTCTTCAGGTGGTGATGAGGACCTCTTCTTTTGTTCTCGAGCAACCAGAACATCAATAGTCGTTCTGTCATCTAGTTGCTCTTCCATTATCTCCACATATGTACTTGTAGCAAGCTGAGCTTCTTTTTCTGCTTTTTCACCAGTAGTTTCAACAGCTTCTACATTTTCACTCTCATGAGTCTTATGGGGATCCTCTTCTTTGTTCATAGGATCCTCCAGCTCATTTGCTATTTCACCAGTTTCTTCAGCTTCTGAACTGATGTTTCCTTCTGATAGCACAGTAGGAGTCCTCTCATCATCTCTTGATGATACACTTTCCTCTTCTTCTGCTTCCTCTTCTTCTGAAGACTCACTCTGAACAGTGGTCTGTTTTCCTTTTGTGGCTTCTGTCTTCCTTCTTTTTGCAGATCTCTCACTCTCTGCATTCTGTTCTGCAAACTCAACCAAGACAGCCTTTTTGTTCTTGTTGATCCAACCACCAGCAGACTGTCTAAAACCCATCTTCTGAATCATAGACTCCCCAGCTACCATTAACTGAATTTCATCTTGAAGGAGCTTTCCAGGAATGTTGATATTTTGGAAGGACATGATCCGATAGATCAACCCTACATAGGGTAGTTGTCCTTTGGTCTTTTGGACAGTTCTGTACATGTGGAGGAGAACAGTATGTGCTAGCGAGATCTTGCAGCCATTCAACAGACCCCACATCAGCTTGGCTTCATATTTCGAAATATCAGTTTTTGAAGCAGCCTTGGGTCTCAAGCTTTCAATGACAACCTTGTGCATTATAATGTGCTTCAGGGGAAAGTCATTGTAGGCAATGTGTGCCTTGGAGTCTCTGGAGTAATTCTCTTTTCCAGTCAGAGAACTGTAGGCATCATCAGGTTGCACATTAATGGGCATAAAATCCATTTCCTCAACTCCCATTAATTTTGCCAGCTCCTTAACATGCAGATGGTACACCACTCCTTGAACCGTATAAAATAAGGAATCAAAATTGGTGAAACATAAGCTAGAATAAAAGTAAGCTGCCAAATCAGGAAAAGTTGGCCTCCTTGCAGTTGCAAAGTCCCTCAACTTCATCTCCTCTAGATGCTTCCTAATAGGGATACCAGCCCTATCAAAATACTTAAGATCAAATACCCTGTGGGGTATAACTCCTCTTTGCTTCATCATCTCGAATTTGTCAGAGTGCAACTGACTTGAAAATAGTTTGCTTTCAAAGTTCTTGTCCTTGATGACCCCTCTGATTTTCTTAAAATCTTTAAACAGCACATCATCGTCGTCATCAGGCCTCCCCTTGGTTTCACTCTCTTCAGTTACAGCCTCCCTGATAACAATGCTCTTAGATGGAGACTTTTTAGGTTTAGAGACTCCAGTTTCTACAACCTTTTCCTTGCCCTTCCGAGATACATTCTCAGGAACAATAGTGGCAATGGGTGTCACAGTTTGCAGAGGGAGTTCTAATATGGCAAGAAAGTCTTTCTCGCTTGCAAACTTGTGAATATTCAACAGCAACTTGACGTTTTCGTCACTAGAGCCAGTGTTCTTGAAAGAATCATACAGAGGTTTTATAGAGAGAGCCAGGGCGACTCTTTCATCGAACTCAGACTGAGACAAACCTGATTCCTTCTGAGCAATGTGTCTTTCTTCTTCATGATCAGACCCAGAGATATCAATGGATTCGGAGAGACGAGCTTTTCTGCCCTTCATCAGCCTCGACGATTTTCTTCTCAGACTAGCACCTTCTTTTGCTGCTTTCTTCATGGTAGATGATGATTTCGGAGCCATAGATGAGAAGGTTGGAGTTTTTAGTAAGAAGGATTTGGAGAGAGCGAGAAGGAGAGAAGGAAATCAGTTTTTAGGGTTTGAGAGAAAATTGCGATATTTGATGGAGGTGCCGGTTCAGAGCCTTATGAAGGTTTTGAAAAACCGTAAAGCGGTTATTTTAGGAAATAAAATCAATTTAAAATAAAATCCAGCGATCAATACAAAGAAACAGAATTATTCCAATCAATCAAAGAGACATATGTATAGAAATTTGAGAACGTAAGATTTAGAGAACGTACCTTGGATTTTTGCCTTATCGAGAATTTCTAAATATAAAGAGGTATAAGATGAACTAACCTTGCTTCTAAAGTACTTAAAGATATGCTTCTGAACAAAGGTTATGCAAATTTGCTTCTGAGCAGTTTTGGTTCTGAGCTATGCTTTTGAGCTGTTTTGCTTCTGAGCTCTGCTTCTGAGTTCTGCTTCTGAGCAGTTTTGTTTCTGAGCTATGCTTCTGAGCTGTTTTGCTTCTGAGGTTTGCTTCTGAGCTTTGCTTCTGAGCAATTTTGCTTCTGAGCTCTGTCAATTGACCTGTACTCAATATATCTTAAGAAAAAGGATTAGTAATAGCTAATTCGTTTCGGATAAAATTGAAGGACTCTTTCTCAAGAGGTTTAGTAAATATATCTGCGAGTTGATTCTTTGTATCAACATACTGAATGTGAACATTTTCATTCTGAACATGATCACGAATAAAGTGATGTTTGATCTCGATGTGCTTCGCTCTTGAGTGAAGAATAGGATTCTTGGTTAGATTAATGGCGCTTGTATTGTCGCATCTGATCTCCACATTTGAATCCTTAACTCCATAATCTCTTAGCTGTTGTTTTAACCATAGAATCTGAGCACAACAACTTCCAAGAGAGACGTATTCTGCTTCTGCTGTACTAAGAGCAACTGTGCTCTGCTTTTTGGAATACCAGGAGATAAGCATATTTCCCATAAGTTGACAGGTTCCTGAAGTGCTTTTCCTGTCAATTTTACATCCGGCGAGATCTGCATCTGAATATCCCTTCAGAATGAAATCAGAATCCTTTGAGTACCAAAGACCATAAGCTGGATATGTTCCAATATATTTGATAATTCTTTTGATTGCTGTAAGATGCGATTCCTTTGGACATGACTGAAATCTTGCACATAGGCAGACGCTATAAAGAATATCTGGCCTTGATGCAGTGAGATATAGAAGCGATCCAATCATACTGCGATAAAGCTTCTGATCAACATCTTTTCCTTGTTCATCTTTATCAAGCTTAGACGAATGAGACATTGGTGTTTCCGTCTTCTTGCAATTTTCTAAGCCGAATTTCTTGATAATTTCAAGAGCATATTTCTCTTGATGAATGAATATTCCTTTCTTGGTTTGTTGAATCTGAAGTCCAAGAAAGAATCTTAATTCTCCCATCATGCTCATTTCGAATTCATCCTGCATTGCTTTAGAGAAGTTCTTGCATAGATATTCATTAGAAGGGCCAAAAATAATATCATCTACATAAATCTGAACAATAAGAATATCCTTACCCTGCTTCTGAATAAAGAGAGTAGTGTCAACATTACCTTTAGTGAACTTCTGTTCAGATAGAAAGCTGCTTAACCTTTCATACCAAGCACGAGGTGCTTGCTTTAATCCATATAATGCTTTCTTCAGGGAATATACGAGATCCTTTCTTCTTGGTTCCTCGAACCCAGGAGGTTGCTCGACATAAACTTCTTCTTTGATGTAACCGTTTAGGAATGCACTTTTCACATCCATCTGAAACAGTTTAAAGTCATTGTAACAAGCATAAGCAAGAAGTAGCCTTATGGCTTCTAACCTGGCAACTGGTGCGTATGTTTCATCGTAATCTATTCCTTCTTCTTGAGAATATCCCTTTGCCACAAGTCTTGCTTTGTTTCTAACCACTTTTCCTCTATCGTCCATTTTGTTTCTGAACACCCATTTTGTTCCTATTACAGGACGATTTTTGGGTCTTGAAACGAGCTCCCAAACATTATTGATCTTGAATTGATGAAGTTCTTCTTGCATGGCATTGATCCAATTTTCATCAGTAAGAGCTTCTTCAATCCTTTTAGGCTCGATTTCAGAAACTAATGCTATATTGCTCATTGCTTCCTTGAATTTCGATCTGGTTCTGATTCCTTCATCTAAGCTCCCCATTATTAGTTCCTTGGGGTGACTGGATTTATGTTTCCAGTTTCTGTTGAATTTCTCGTCTTGAGCATCATTTAGATCATAAGAATCAGACGGTGTCACCTCTGTTTCTTCTGCGATTTGTTGGCTTGTTTCTTGATTCTGAACTTCTTCAGAAGCATGGTTCTCTTCTGAATTTTCTTCTGGTTCTGAACCTTGATGAAGAGACGAAACTTGAACATATTCAGATTGATCATTCTGAGTCTGAATATTTTCATCAAACTTGACATTCATTGATTCTTCAACACATCGAGAGTTTTTGTTGTAGACTCTGTATGCTTTGCTCGTGGTAGAATATCCCAGAAATATTCCTTCATCTGACTTCTCATCAAACTTACCAGCTCGATCATTTGCATTTTTCAGAATGAAGCATTTACAACCAAACACACGGAAGTATGCTAAATCTGGTTTTCTCTCTTTAAAAAGTTCATAGGAAGTTTTCTTAACAATTGATCTTAAGGAGACACGGTTTAAAATGTAACATGCTATTGACACAGCCTCTGCCCAGAAATGAGATGCAATTTTGCTTTCGATCAACAGAGTCCTCGCCATTTCTTGAAGAGAACGATTTTTCCTCTCCACAACCCCATTTTGTTGAGGTGTGTAAGGAGATGAAAAATTATGCTGAATCCCAAACTCATCACAAAAATTAGAGAAGCTTTGGTTTTCAAATTCTCCCCCATGATCAGTTTTGATGCAGGAAATAGAGTAACCTTTTTCATTCTGAATCTTTTTAGAAAATTTTGAGAAGGATGAGAAGGCATCATTTTTGTGTGCAAGAAATAAAACCCATGTAAATCTTGAGTAATCATCAACTATGACAAGGCAGTATTTCTTACCTCCAAGACTTAGTGTTCTGTTAGGACCAAAGATATCCATGTGAAGCAACTGCAGAACACGTTCAGATGATACATGATTAATAGATTTAAAAGAGCTTTTTACCTGTTTCCCAAGTGTGCAGGCTGAGCAAAACTCTGATTTCTCAAACTTTGATTGTGGTAAGCCTCGAACTAGTTTCTTGGATGATAGCTTCGAGATGTGTTTGATACTGATGTGTCCTAGTTTTCTGTGCCATAGTTCAGATTCATCCTTGATAGAGATGAGACACTTGATGTCTTCAGAATCAACATTCAGAAGGTAGATATTTCCATAACGTCGACCTGTGAAGGTTTGCTTCTTGTCTTTGCTAACACCTGAGCATTCTGAGTCTTGAAAACAAATTTGATAACCAGAGTCACATAGTTGACTAACTGAAATCAAATTATATTTGAGTCCTTTGACAAGAGAGACATTGTTGATCGTGAGATTTCCGATTTTTACAGTGCCTTGGCCAATCACTTTGCCTTTATTCTTTCCACCAAATGACACACTTCTACCATTGTAATCTGAAAGTTGTATGAAGTTTTCTGGATCACCAGTCATGTGACTTGAGCAACCACTATCTAGAAACCATTTGTCTTTTCTCTTCCTTGGTACCTGCAAGTGGAAAGTAACTTACTATTTCTTTGGTACCCAGTTTTTCTTGGGTCCATCTGAGTTAGTCACAATAGATTTCTTTCTATTAACAGGTCTCCATACCATCATGCAATTATTTCTAACATGATTTCTAGCACCACAGTTTTCACAATGCATTGGATAAAAGAATTTTGTAAAATGCTTTTTAAAATGCCGTTGATATGCAAATTTGGAAGGTTTACGGGAAATCCTGTCATTTGTTTCTGGAAACTTATTTTTGAGATTATTTTCCTTTTTGAAACCAAGACCAGATTTGTTACCATACGGAATTTGTCTGGAAATAATGTTTTCCAAATTTTTTGAACTTTGGGAAAATTTCTTTGAAGTATTTTCAATTTTGGTTTTCAGGGAATCATTTTCTTTCAAGATCAAATCACGATTCTCCTTGATTTGATGAAATTCCCTTTGCAAAAATTCAATCTTGTCTTTTTGAGAATCATTCTGTTGTTTTAGGGATGAAACTTCCTTTTTCAAAATGGAAACCTTTTTGAGAGCTTCTTTATAATTTAAGCACAACTCATCAATGTATTCAGAGACTTCATCTGGCAGTTCAGAAGGATGTACCTCAACATCTGAATCTGAATCTGAATCTGACTTTGCCATAAGACATATGTTAGCATAGTCATCCTCGCTGTCTTCAGAATCACTTAGAGTTTCTGCTTTCAATGCCTTTTTGTATTTCTCATACTTGAACTTGTCTTTCTTCAGAAGCGGACAATTTGGTTTGATGTGTCCTGCCTTCTTACAATGAAAATAGATTACATCTTTGTCTTCCTGTTTGTCATTGTTTGATTGTCTCTGATCATTCTTTTTGAATAATTTCTTCCCTTTGAAGTTTCTTCCTCTACGAGCCATTTTTCTGAACTTCTTCACCATGAGAGCAAGTTCTTCGTCGTCTTCATCTTCATCATCTGAATCTGGCATTTCAAAATCAATTTCAGATTTTAAAGCAATAGACTTCTTACCTTTTGAATCTCTTGTTCTGTTAATACGCTCAGTCTCATATGACTGCAAGGTTCCGACTAGCTCATCAATAGATAGAGGTCTAATTGTTTGACATTCCTGTATTGATGGCTTGATGTAATTCCAGTCATCTGTAAGTCCTCGAAGGATCTTTCTGACTTGCATCGGTTCTGCTACAGGAGTGCCTTGTCTTGCAAGACCACTTGCTAGAATTTCAAACCTGTCAATCATTTCAGCAATTGATTCATCGTGCTTCATTTTGAAAGCTTCGTAATCACTCAGCAGAATGCTGAGTTTTGTTTCTTTCACTATGTCAGTTCCCTGATATGTGACATGAAGTCTGTCCCATATAGCTTTGGCTGAATCTTCTTCTGCAACTCGATTATATAGAGGAATGGATAATGCGCAGAAAAGTGCATGCACAGCTTTCGAATCGAGTCCTTGTCTTTTGGCTCTTTCAGAATCTGATAGTGTTGCAGTAACATTTGTATTGTTGTTTCCTTCATTTCCAGTGGAAGGGGTTGCTGTTACATTAGGAACTACTCCATTTACGACAACATCCCACATCAGATCATCTGATGCCTTGAAGAACCACTTCATTTTGTTGCACCACATATTATAGTCTTTCCCATCAAAATAGGGTGGTTTGTTGCTGAAATGTGCATCACTGGTTCCTGTGAAATTGTTGCTAGACATGATAGATCGTTAGCTCTGAAGTAAAACACTTCGAAATAATGAGCAACCACGCTCTGATACTAATTGTTGGATCTAGCAATATCACCTAGAGGGGTGAATAGGTGATTCTGAACACTTTTTAGAAATTTAATGCGGAAATTTATAAAGGGTTCAGAACGTAGACTGAAAATGATCAGTAAGAGGACGTGCAGATAAACTAAACACAGCAAAATGAGTTTAGGGAAAGAGAAATTGCACGCAATGATTATAGTGGTTCGGCTTTAGCAAGCCTACGCCCACTCTCCCACGATGACAGCCGATCGGCCGGATTCCACTATGAGTCGTTGAAAGATTACAATCGTTGTTACTCCAATCGCTCTTACAAATGAACCTCTCAAGACAATGAATTTTAAGCTCACAAGAACAAGAGAATGTGTTTTTGAACAACTCAGCACTTTGGAATTTTAAGTTCTCGATCCCCACTTCGAAACAGTCGCTATTGATCTTCTTTATACTCCTTCAGTCTTGAACTAGCCGTTACCAAGGCCCTTCAAAGGATCGCTCCTCAATCTCTGATTGGACGTCATCAATCCTGATTGACGGAGACTGTATATTGAAAGATCCAGTGGCCGTTGAAAGTGAATCTGAACCCTTCAGATTCAGTCGCCCATACAACCAAATCTTCAGTTTCCATAAATAGAGTTCATCCAAATCTCCAAGATATCTTGTCCACGGAAGGTAATATCCAATCGCGGATATTCTCCTGATTTGATTGGAAAATAATCCTGTCAATCAAATCTTACAAACTTCCATAACAAGGCGCGGTCAGATCGGAAACCTACCAAACGTGGGTCTTCAGAATCTAGTAGCGAGATATTGCAGAATCTGAACGTTGTTCAGAAGCAGTCTTCTGAGCCAGAGAGACTCTCTGAATCTGAACTGATTGGAACAGTGACTCTGAGCTTCTGTAAGATCCTTGCTGACGTGTCACATAAATCTCCTAGAGATGAGTCTTCAGAGGCAGCATAGACCTCCTTCTGAAGGCTTCAGATGCAACATAGACTTCCTTCTGAAGTCTTCAGAGGCAGCACCGACTTCCTTCTGAAGTCTACTGAGGCACCACGATTCTCCATCTGAATGTAGGACTTCGACTATCTCAGAAGCAAGTGTGCGACGACTACTCCCTGAGTCTGAACGCCAGTCATGGAGCATTATAAGCTTTTGTTCACATGCTCATGCCTGCAATAATAAATTATTTGTATTAACCAGATTCTCTTACAAGAAGGATAGTTTTGTCAGAATCAAAATACTCAGAGGGAAGGTTTTCTCAACAAGAATGCCTTAGAAAATAACCGCCAATTGAATAGACACGACTGTTCAAAGGTTGTAAGAATGCTTTAGAAAATAACCGCCAATTGAATAGACATGGCCGTTCAAAGGTTGTAAGAATGCCTTAGAAAATAACTGCCAATTGAATAGACACGACCGTTCAAAGGTTGTAAGAGTGCCTTAGAAAATAACCATCAATTGAACAGATACACACTCGTGTCCATTCTTCAACTGAACAAATAAAATAACCGTCAAGTGGGATAAGGCACCTCTTCGTTTGTTTTACAAACAAACTACTAACAATCCCCCACTTTGTTTGTAAAACAAAACTAAAAAATAAAATTTCTAAAAAAAATATAGCCAACATTTCCATGAGATTAATATACCTACATAAAGGTCTCTTTCGAGTTAAACCTTTATTTAGTGCAAGTATCTCAAAACTCTATCAAAGTCACAAGTAGCTTGGCTTTAAACTTGTTACTCTAAATAATAGAATCGGACATACCGCACATATACTAACCTCTTATTTCAGCGAGAAGTTCATAATTACTCAGCACTATTATGGCCTTGTGCTTGTTTCTATTTCATGAGCTCTCTAGAAAGTAACCCTAACTTTCGTAAGAAGCGGCACCACTTCTAAGCCCATATAGGTGAAGTATTTTCACGTGTTTCTATTACTAATAAACATGTTACTAAATGGTACTATACTTCATTAAGAGTATAACTCAGCCTCTAAAATGTAATAGACGATACTGACTTCTCATGTCCGGGCTAATGTCAGTATCAAACAATCACTTTCAGTAACTTGTTTTTATCCATTAAATCTTATAACTAGTGATGTGCTAGTATTAGATCGGGTTACCATTACTGGTGATTTTAATCAAAGGATTTTAGCCCCATTTCTTTTGAGGTCACTGTTGACACCTAAATTCTGACTAACCTTTCTAGTCATTTTTCCATAAAAAATTAGAACTAATTTTAGTTCTTGCCAAAAATAATCATGTAATTCATGCATCGCATTCAGACTAACGACGGAAGATCCGAGTCTTAAAATGACAGGCGACTGGACCAGACATGAACTTCGACGAAGGATTTATCTTTTGAAGGCCCGGACTTAATCGGAAAAAGAAATATTTCCTCAGGGACTGAATTGCAAACACGTAAAACCTCAAGGACTAAAGTGCAAATATTTAAAACTTGAGGGACTACTTTGCAAATAACCAAAAGATGGAGTTAGTGGAGAAATTAGAAGATGGGATAGAGAATGGGAGATAGAGAGAGGAAGATGGAGAATGTGGGATAGAGAAATGAAGATGGAGAAGAGGAGATAGAGAATAGGAGATAGAGAGAGGAAGATGGAGAATGGGGGATAGAGAAAGGAAGATGGAGTTAGTGGAGAAATGAGAAGAGGAAGAGAATGAGAGGGGCAGTTTTTTTTTTTGGGGAGCTTAGAGAGAAAAAAGAGAAACCGAGAGGGAGTTTGAGACCGAGAGGAGAGAACTTGAGCGGTCCACAACCCCGGCGAAGCACTACCACCGTCCACCGAGGTCCTCGGACCACTTTCGAGCCCTTCCGACCGCCGCCATCGCCGTCTTACACACTGAACATGTTTGAATCCGACGCCCCTGTTTTTGGTGCTCGGTTTTCGCCGGTTTGGCTCCGTTCGACTTTCGGGTCGAACGGAGCCAAACCGACCACCCTATATCGTTGTTTCAAGCTTATGTGGCCCCTTTATAGTGTTCCCATGCTTTAGTTTCGTTCATAATACCCCGGGTGCACGTTTTCAAGGACGCACATAACCTGTTCGATAAAATGCCTCGGCTGGTTCAAACCCCGACTTTGAGCATACTTTTCGTACACTTCTTGCAAGATATTCTGGTATTTATTTGTGCAAATGAATTCTACGTATGTAGCTCTTCATTTTGATATGTCATGTGGCCCGTGGTTACGATCGAGGTGTAAGTTATGCCCGTTTGAAGTTGCCTTGTCGGTCTGACCCGAATCTGGAAATTTTACATAAGTGTTGGACTCAGTCCAAATTGCCTGTTTCGCGCTCATTTTTTATTATCTTAATCTGAGTACTTTTGGACGATTCTTGATTTATTGTGTTCCTGGTTCATAGAAGAACACGTGGTTGTGCTCATTTGCTCTCATTTTGATCTTTGGGGAAATTTATGGGGTCGAGAATGCCCCATGTTGGCCCGGTTTAAGCCCAGATTTCTGGAAAAAACAGTGCGACCCTCCCGCTTTGGGGTCGGTTTTCTCTCCCACCTTATGTGTTTTGAGCATTATGTTTGTTTGATATTATTCCTTGTATGTAGATCTTCACGTCGGTATTTGTTTCGCTCATCGGTGATGATCGGAGAGCAAGAAAAACGTTCGAGAATATGCTCCCGTGAACTGGGTTCCCGGGTCGGAATATTTTCTAAGTGTTTGAACAGTTCCAGACCTGCCACTTCGGGGCCGCTTTCCTTGGTCATTTCACGAGCTTTTTGAGTCGTTATTCGGTCTAACATGCTCTCTGTGTGTAGCTCTTCACGTTGATACTTTGGGTTTGATTTGGTTGTCTCGGTGGATCAAGTTACGATCCCCGAAAATCACCTCAGTGAGCTGCAAAGTGAGGGGTTCGTTTTCTTTTTAAAGTGTTGGTTGTGCACCATGCACATTCACGACACCATTACGGTGCGCTCGTTCGGTCAATTCCCGAGCCGCTGATCTTTTTGGAAACCAGATCATACCTAGTTTCATGTGGTATGATCGGTTTCCCCTGATTATTTTTAAACATCGAGATAATCTCTCTCGAATTTGCCTCAGTGAGCTGCAAAGTGAGAGGCCTGGAATTTTTCTTAGTGTTGGTTGTGCACCACGCACCTTCACGACACCATTACGGCGTGCTCGTTCGGTCAATTCCCGAGCCGTTGATCTTTTTGGAAACTAGATCATACCTAGTTTCACGTGGTATGATCGGTTCCCCCGGATTAGTTTTTTGTACCGAGATAATCACTCTCGAATCTGGCTCGGTGAATCGCGAGGTGAGAGCCTGGGATTTCGGCTAACTGTTGCTTTGCAGCAAGCTATGTTCCCGACGCCATTACGACACGTTCGGTTGATCATTTCCCGAACCGTAACTTGTTTTGGAAACCTTATCATACCTAATTTCTTGTAGTATGATCGGTTTCCATCGATTTGATTTGAGTGCTAAGATAATCACTCTTGAAAACACCCCGAGGGTTAACTTTTCCAAATCAATTTTTTCGGAAAATGAACGAAACCCGAGATTTTGAGTGAGACTTTCGCCGAAACTTCGCTCAATTCTTTTTCAATATCTCCGGGCTTGCTCTGCCTGGCCAAAAAAAAAAGGAAAAAAAATTCGAAAAATCGAGAAAAATCAAAAAAATCGCGGAAAAGTCAAAATCGATCTTTTATTGCGTTTTTCGACATGACCAACATCGATTTACTTTTATCTCGCATTGGAGGGAGACCGATGTCCAATCTGGTCTTATTATTGTACACCCGATCCTGTCTCGAGTTTTGTATTCCGACATTGTACCTAAATACCCGAGGGCCGCGGGTTTTTATTTACCGCCTTAGCGTAGCTTTTCTTACGCTTCCTCTATTATCCCTTTTGAATTCTTCGGTTGATTTTAATTCGTTTTGATAAAAATAAAAAAAAGTTAGAATGCCATGAAATGAACCCCGCAAGACCATTTTGCATGAACACTTAGCGACTGACAAGAACATGATTAGGAGTCAAATTGATAAAACCTCGCGTGCTCACAAGTTAGATAACAATCAATTCCGGACGGTAACCGAAAGGACTCTAGCTTAAGCTAGGGTAACCAAATCCCCGGCCTTAGAATCTCTGGTTGCGTAGGACCGAGCGATCTCTCCCAATCGCTCGGAGAGGTATCCGGTCTACCTCCCAAGAAAGACCGGTGGCGACTCCAATTGCATGCACACATAGCACATATCACCCGACCACACCAAGGTCGAAGCCGATAAATTCCCGCCGCGATTTGGTATGGGCCTGGGAGGGCCCGCGCCGAAGCCTCCATCAGAAAGTAAGGGCCCGGCAATCCATTAGCCTCGATTCGATCCCTAAAAGGGGGATCTTCTTTCGGGTCGCGACAGTCACCTTTACCACATCTCTTGGAAGAGCCTTTGTAAAGGGATCTGCCAGATTCTTACTTGACCTCACGTAAACAATTGTTATGGTACCATCCTGAATCAATTGTTTCACGTACTCATGTCTCAGACTGATATGTCTAGAATTACCATTATAAATGCTACTATAAGCCTTTGCTAAAGTAGCTTGACTGTCACAGTGAATAGAAATATGAGGCATAGGACTAGGCCATAATCTGATGTCCATCAACAAATTTCTTATCCATTCAGCCTCTTTCCCACTTGCTGCTAAAGCAATAAATTCGGATTCCATAGTTGAGTGAGTTATACATGTTTGTTTCTTGCTCGCCCAAGAAACAGCACATCCACCTAACATGAAGATCCATCCAGAAGTGGAATGTTTATCTCCCATACTAGAAATTCAACTAGCATCGGTGTATCTTTCTTATACAGTCGGATAATTGTTATAGAACAATCCCAAATTTTTAGTTCTCTTAAGTTAACCAAAAATTCTAGTAATGGCATTCCAATGTTCTATACTTGGATTACTAGTGTATCTACTCAACTTACACACGAAAAATGCAACATCAGGTCTAGTACACTACATCGCATACATTAAAGACCCTATAGCACTCGCATATTCAAGTTGTGCTACTGCTCTACTAGTATTATAATTTAATTTGGCATTGGTATCAAACGAAGAACTCATTTCTCTGAAACCAAGATGTTTAAATTTATTTAACATCTTTTCAACATAGTTACATTGATTCAAAGAATAACCCTCACTATGTTTTTTAACTTTAATACCTAAGATAGTATCTACTTCACCCAAATCTTTTATTTTAAAGTTTGAAGTTAGATACTTCTTGGTCTCGATGACTCCAGTCATATTAGTTCCAAAGATAAGCATATCATCAATGTATAAGCAGACTAAAACTCCATAATCTTTAGTGAATTTAGAATAAATACACTTATCAGCACTATTATGCTTGAAACCATTGGACAGTATGACTGAATCAAATTTCTCATGCCACTGCTTCGGTGCTTGCTTAAGTCCGTAAAGAGATTTAACTAATTTACATACTTTCCTCTCATTTTCAGGAAGAACAAAACCCTCTGGTTGTTCCATGTAAATTTCCTCATTTAAATCTCCATTTAGGAAAGCAGTCTTGACATCCATTTGATGAACACAAAGGTCATAAATGGATGCTAAAGCAAAAAGAATTCGAATAGATGTTATACGTGCTACAGGGGCATACGTATCAAAATAATCTATCCCTTCTTTTTGTCTATAACCCTTGGCTACTAATCTAGCCTTAAAAGCTTGGACAGAACCATCAGAATTGTATTTTCTCCTGAAAACCCACTTGCACCCAATAGGTTTAGATCATTTTGGTAAGTCTGCTAATACCCAAGTATTATTGGACATAATTGAATTCATTTAATCATCTATTGCTTCTTTCCAAAAAGAAGCATCTCTAGAAGACATAGCATCACTAAAGCTTTTAGGATGTCTTCTAGATTTAATACTAATGGGTTTTTATTTACCACGTTATTATCCATGTCTCCTTCAATAAGAAAAACATGAGTAATAAAGTCTGGACCTAAATCCTTCGCTTTTCTTGCTCTAGTACTTCTCCTAGGCTCAGTCATGTCTTTAGAATCATTTATTTTCTTATAAGAATCTACGTGTGTTTCCATGGATTCTGAATTATTCGTATCTTGCATTTGAGCATTAGTTTTAGTTATTTCAGAATCCGTAGAACATTTATTCTCAAAGAATTCAACATCTCTAGATTCTACAACGACGTTTAACTCCAAATCAAGAGGCCTATAAGCTTTACTGTTTTCAGCATATCCAATAAAAGCACTTTTGATAGCTCTAGGATCAAGTTTCGCCCTCTTAGGGTTAGGTACTCTGTAGTATGCCAAACACCCCAACACTTTAAGATACGACATGTTTGTTTTTCTACCTTTCCACAATTCATAAGGGCTAATGTTATTTCTTGTGGATGGTACTCTATTATGAATGTAACATGCAGTAAGCAAAGAGTCTCCCCAAAGATTAATTGGTAGCTTCGAGTTTGAGAGCATACAATTGATCATTTTTCCTAAAGACCTATTCTTTCTTTCAGCCAAACCATTTTGTTGTGGAGTGTATGGTGCTGAAGTTTGATGAATACTACCATGTTCTTCACAAAAGGCTGAAAATTCATTTAGGAAATATTCTCTTCCTCTATCTGAATGAAGGACTTTAATTTTCCTTTCTAATTGATTTTCCACTTCAGCCTTATATTTCTTAAACATGGTAAATGCTCCATCCTTTGATATTAGGAGATAGACATATAAATACCTACTACAGTCATCCACAAAGGTTATGAAATACCTTTTACCACCATGTGTTAGCGTGCCGTTGAATTCGCATATGTCACTATGGACCTAATTCAATAAATTCGAATTTCTATTAACACTAGGAAATGATTTCTTTGTTAATTTGGACTTAGCACAGATTTCACATTTATCAAATTCGCCATTAAAATTTATCAAGTCTAACTTTTTCATATTCTGTAAATAGCGAAAATTTAAATGTGCTAATCTACTATGCCATAAATGAGGGGAATCAACAATATAAGTAGAAGACAATATTATTATTGATACTCAGTTGATACATGCCTTCATTGGCGTAGCCCTTTCCCACAAACAGCCCATTCTTCGATAGGATAACCTTGTCGGACTCAAACAAAACCCGAAATCCCCTTTTACAAAGCAAATCAACAGAAACTAGGTTTCTTCTGATTTTGGGTATAAACAGTATATTAAGAAGGGAAACCTTCTTTCCAGAAGTAAAATCTAAAATAACTATGCCTTTGCCAGCAACCTTTGCATGAGCTTTATTTGCCATCTCGACCTCTTGAAGATGCACTTCAACAATCTCTTCAAAGTGCTTGAACATTGATCGATCCTTGCATATGTGCACCGTTGCACCAGAATCTACCCACCAAGTAGATACGATAGTGGCAGAATTGATTTCAGAAATCATGGCCACAGAATCATGAATATTCTCAGAAATATTCATGTTCGCAAACTTGGTTGAAACCGTGGCCACGTAGTTCTCTTCAACCATATTTGCATCTGCCTTTACTGTTGGAGTGCTCTTGTCTTTGAATGTGCTCTTGCGGTGCCTGTACTCCTTTGCATAGTGACCCTCCTTGCCACAAACAAAGCAACAACCTTTTCTTCTTCTTCTAAGGCTTCTTAAAATTCTGACATCTCTTGCGTTTCAAGTTCTGGTGGGTTTTAGATTGAAATCCATTTCCCTCCACAGCATTCAATTTGGTATCATACAAAACAGACTTATCACGTAAACGTGACTCTTCCTCAATGCGAAGATGTTTCTGTATTTGGTCTAAAGTGATCTCCTCCGACTTGTGCAGCATCCTCTTTCCATAATCTTTCCAACTTGGAGGCAATTTTGCAATAATTGCTTCAACTTGAAAGGATTCCGAAATATCTATCTTGAGGGCACGAATTTTATTTACCAGTACTTGCAGTTCATGGACTTGCTCCAATAAGGGTTTAGTATCAACGAACTTGAAGTCAAAATATTTGGTAATCAGATATTTGTTCGTACCTTGCTCCTCCGCTTTGTATTTGAACTCGAGAGCATTCCAAATTTCTCTGGCTGATTTCATCTCGGTGAACAAATCATATAGCCGATCGGATAGCGTGTTCAGAATATGCCCTCTACATAGCAATTCATCCTCCTCATGTTTCTTCCTCTCCTTGTTAACCCTTTCAACATCTCTTGCACTAGGCTCTCCTCCTTTAGTGGTAGGCGCCGAATCCTCTATAGGCATCAAATTGGGGTCGAGGATATAGGAAATCTTCAGAGCAGTGAGGAGAAACATCATCTTGTCTCTCTAGCGAGCGAAATTGTTGCCATAGAACCGGTCTAGTTTCACCATATCCTAGTTCATAACCTTGATTGATTCTGACTCCATTGTTGAACGAATAATTCCTTAAAATTGTTGGAGAAAATTGCGTCAAATGGGATGAACAAAGGAATCAGACTCTGAGGTGTGATAGCACTCTCTTTAAGGAATTATTTGCCCCACAACGTTGTTAATGGTTACCGGCAAAAATCCTCCAGGATACAACAGAGTCTCAAGCGAGATTATTAGATAGCAATTCTAATAATTCTCCAAGAACTCTCTAGGAAACAATTAGAAGAGAATGCTGTATCTCTTTTGGAAAGAAACGAAAATCTGAAATTGAAGAAGTGTAGTTCTGAAAAAAACGAACAAAAAGTTGAATATATAATGAGAATATAACACACATTTTCGCGTCCGAAAAGTAGTTAATTCTCATACAACTTTTCGTTGTTTGAAAATAGTTTTTTTTTGTCTAAAAAATGCAACTCTTCGTGTCCAATAACGGATAGTTCAAACATACCTCTCCATGTTCGAAAATGTACATTCAATCACACATTTTCATGTTTGAATCGGTAGTTATTTCTGAACAGACACGACCTTTCAAAGGTTATAAGAATGCCTTAGAAAATAACCGCCAATTGAATAGACAAGACCGTTCAAAGGTTGTAAGAATTTCTTAGAAAATAATCGCCAATTGAATAGACACGACCATTCAAAGGTTGTAAGAATGCCTTAGAAAATAACCGCCAATTGAATAGACACGACCGTTCAAAGGTTGTAAGAGTGCCTTAGAAAATAACCATCAATTGAATAGATACACACTCGTGTCCATTCGTCAATTGAACAAATAAAATAACCGTCAAGTGGGAGAAGGCACCTCTTCGTTTGTTTTATAAACAAACTACCAACACCACATAATCAAACAAACAGAACAACAATTACATACAGAACAAGCATCTAGCTCCTACCAGGTACCAAAAGCCCTATGGAAGAACATTTGGAAATTGCATGCATTTCAAAAAATTCAAATATTTATGTGGAGCTCATGCCAAAATGCACTCCCAACCAGAGAGAATCTATTCAAGAGAAAGGTTCTACCTGGCCCAGTATGCCTATTATGCCGTAAAGCCCCGGAGACTGAAGAACACCTCTTTTTGCTCTGCCGATGGACAAAAGGAATTTGGTCAGATTCGCTTTTGAACATCCACATCCCCAGAGGCGAAATCACCAGAATCGAAAAATGGGTAATTGAAACTGTGAAACAGAACCATAACTCACTATCCTGGGAGTTATTCGCCTGTGTCCTGTGGAAAATTTGGAAGATGAGAAATGAGTGCATCTTTCGCTCCCAAAAAATAGATCCGAGTGCAATATTAGATGCTGCATACGCGATGGATAGTAGTTACCAATGATGGAACCCAGCAACAACAAAAAGAATGAAAGAAAGGGAAGGGGTACCCGCAAAGTGGATACCCCCTGAAAAATGGCTCCTTTAAGCTCAATATCGACGGATCCATCCTTGGGGGAGAATCAAAAGGAGCCATTGCTGGCGTATGTCGAGACTCGAGAGGAATTGTGGTCGCGGGGTTCGCAAAATCTGTCCTTTCTTCCTCGGCGGAGAGCGTGGAAGCCCTAGCTCTCAGAGAAGGTTTCTCTCTCCTAGAAGCGTACTTTGATCTGAAGGGTGAAGTCGATCTGCACGTGGAAGTGGGAAGTGATAGCTTATCCATCTGTAGATATGTGGCCGGTGACGATCAAAGCCCATGGTGCTTGCGAAATGTGATTGAAGACTGCAAGACGAGTTTGGCCCAACTTAAATACGTGGACCTATCCTTTTGTCCAAGAGAAGCAAATCATGTGGCAGATTGGGTCGCAAAAACTCAACGCAGAAAGGCCTTCCCCCTAATTGGGTCTCTGAAACCCCCCCCCCCCCCCCCCCAAGCCCCTTTTGGATCTTTTATGTTCAGATTTCAGCAACTTTGTTTTTGCTGTGACACTGAATGAATGAAGCCATCTATTTCGACCAAAAAAAAAAAAAAGATTGCTGGTTATCTGAGAGGTAGAGTATGCCTTCATTGCTGATTTCTTGTGCACGAGCAGATCATAGTTCAGTTGAAAGACTAGTTATCTCGAAATGTTCCTTTTCTTCTCTTGAGAGAGAGCCTTTGCAAGGGGTTCATGTAGCTTATATTGTTTTTTGAAATTTCAAGGGGATGAAGAGTTTGGGATGATGATGGAAATTCTTGTCAATGTCCATTATGTTTATCTTGTAATTCGACTTTTCCATCTAAAAAATTTCATCCGATTCACCTCAATTGAATATTCAATTCTTCACACGTGCGCACGTGCATATGTGTGTGCCGCCTTGCACATCTCTCTTTCTCTGTGGGGCTTCAGTAGATTGTTCATTGTTTGCTCTATGGTTTTGATAATGGCCCATATAGACCCACGCCGAGAAATATCCACTCAGTTCGATTACATGCCAACGCACTCGTCGCGACATGTGATAGGGGTCCATATATCTTGCTGCGGATGGCGATGGGTCTCCGAAAGGAGCAACAGTAATGCATGATTGACGGTTCGCCGCCATTTTCAATCCCAGAGAGTTTGTCCGAACAGAACATGTTGAAGTTTTTTGAGAAGTTTCACAATTGGCGATCAGCAGGGCACGGACACGGAGCATGTCGTGTTGATGGAGAAGATGCACGATGGACGGTAGGGTATTGCACTGGCGACTTCACTGGGCTCGTGAGGTACGAGGTCGAGAAGAAGAAGGACGAACGGGTCAAGGATGGAGGCTCTACTTCTGGTGGAAATTGGAAAAGTCTCGTGAGCTGTCCACATCATGCGGTGGAGTGATTATGATGTTTATAACCTACGAAGAGAGCCATGAAATGTCTCCGTCCGTATTGTCCATTGCTGTCCTGGAATTTCGCGTTCTGTCTCTCCATTTTGCCCTCTTTGCCAAGCGCTTTCCGGCACCCTAGACCAGTTTTTACAGATCGGTCTAAGTCCGTCTTTCCGTCTAATCGACGCTAGCATTAGAGGATTCTCAAGAAATTACTTCTTATGGTCCAACTCAAGTTATTGAGTCGGGCACGAATTGAAATTGAAATCCCATATGTCTCGACGAGCAAGATCCCGATCGTTTTACTTCTAGATCAATTTTTGGATCTAAAGTTCGTGTTCTCTGACAAGTGATGTTATTGTGATTGGGATGAAATAGATGTAAGTGTTAGATGATGCTTGCATTTAACTTCTTTTTCTTGCAAAACAAAAGCAGTGGTGCATATATTGTTTTTTTGGAATTTGATAAGCTGACAGTGTAGCAGTTTAACGATGCAACCTTAACTGCAAATGTTATGAATGACAAAAAATATATAACAATTATGGCGGAATCCACCTCTAATCCTATGCCTAGCATTTCATCATTATACTGTCATGCTAGCGGGACCCTTTTGTTTCTTAATAAGAGAGAAACAACGGATCTTAGAGGTATCTAGTCAAATTAACTTTGAAAACATTCGCTAAATTCACTCGAACGGTTTATGATACGGGCTACTATCTTATATATTGCACCACTGACTAGACATTCTAACTCCGGAGAGTGACCAAAAATTTGGTGAGATTCATACGGACCCACCGTTTATAATGATCAATAGGAGAAAAGCAAACCTGCTATTTGAAGTTTCAGATAAAAGGTAAAACTGTTGGAGAAATAGAGATATTATGCATTTCACAAGATTACTAATCCAAATATTACTTTTTAGTTAATTTTTTACTAGCTTAATAATCTTTTAAATAGGACATTTGCTCTTCATTTTTTTTCCCTTAATTCAATATCTCTTGAAAATCATATATACATTAGGATTCTTTCCTTAATGATCTCTTGTAATAAGTCAATAGTGTGTAAGTTTTCAATGGATATTTTTTTTTTTGGGTCAAAAAGTGACATTTCATTTCATTCACTTCCTCGGGATACGAGAGAGAAATATCGCAGTTCAACTGCAAACCAAAATACATCTCAGACAACTCCAAAACAAACAAGTTCCAGGTAACAAAAGAAATCATCAGAACAAAGTTATGGGTTACAAGCTCAATGAGCACATCTATGACGTCGTCACATCAAAATCGGCGGTCGATCACCAAATCCGTCTTCAGTAATGAGCACAAACCGAGAACTCCATCTATTGCTACGGCTTTGCCTTTCGGCGGTGCTCGCCTAGATTTGGCATCTCTAACACCATCACCGAGCAGAGTAAAAAGGTTGAACGAGCATAGATTTGACACGAACGAAACATTCACGAAGCTCCTCTGTTCTCCTTCGAAACTGAACTTGTTCACCAACGAAACCCGAGGAGAGCGAAACCTCGAAAACATACCCGCAGAAAATTCCAAATCTAAACTAGATCGGAATAAAAATCTCCCAAAAATGAGAGAGCAAAACTTTCAGATCTAGGCTAAATCGGAAGAGAAAAGCTCACAAATGAGAGAAAAGCAAGAAAAGGTAGAAAGACTAAACTAGATCGGGATAAAAATCTCAAAAATGAGATAGCAAAACTTCCAGATCTAGGCTAAATCGGAAGAGAAAAGCTCACAAATGGGAGAAAAGCAAGAAAAGGTAAAAAGAAGATCAAAACAACTTAAGAAAATTGTGAGGGGAAGGAGAGACTCTCCCTCATATGAAATGTTGCTGGCGGCTAGGGTTTTGGGGAGGAAGTGTTTTTTCTTAAAAGCTCCTAATAAAACTTCCTTAAATTTTGGGATATCAAGATATTTTGAAAATTTCGGTGGGGCCAAAATTTTGTGTATGTTCATGTAAATTATTATGAAAATTAGGCCTAAGCATAAATTCAGAAAGTTCGGAAGGCCCTCCTCCAATCCCCTTTAAATCAATCCATGGTAGGAGTGAGCAATTTCAAGGTCGTTTTAGGTTCGAGGTGAAACTTGGAATTTGCCCATCGGAATCGGTTCTACAATTTTTGGAATCTAGGAACCTACCTTGGAACTTAAAATCTACCCTGACACATGTTCTAGAATCTACCTAGGTTCCACTCGTATTCTAAATTGAACAATTGCAGTGAATCATCACCTTTAATGACCACCATTTGCTGCTACAATCTACTAACCAATACTCATATGTAGTCACACAAAAAATATGAAACATTAACAAAGTAAAAGTCTCTGTCATGAATATCGCCGGAAATGAAAGTTCAAATTAGGGGTTCTGGATTACACATTCATCATTGGATGCCTTAGAATATCGTATGTTTGCGTGAAGACAAAACAAGAAAAACACAAAGGCCTAGAACTTAACCGTCAAAACCGGTTTCTTAATTTTTGGACCATGGAACCTACCCTACATACCCTAGAACCTGGAATCGGACCGGCCATTGGTCCGGTTCTCTAGTTCTTGCTTCTATCCAGGAACCATGCTCACCTCTAACCCATGGACTTCAACTCCATTTCGTCCTTCTTCCTTGTCGAAATGAGCTCTCTTTTTTTGTTTGGGCTCAAAGAGTCAAAGAAAGTATATAATTATGAGTGAGCCACATTACGCGATTGACATTTTGAAAACGGCTAAGAAATTTTTCATATTTTCCAGTTTAAACTGATTGTTTTGCCATGTCGAATATTTATCTAAATTGAGGGGGAAATGGCCCTTTCGAATAAATTTGTAAGGAGAACTTGCACTTCCTCCTACAAATGGAAAAATTTAAAGGGGACTGACCATCTTAATCAAATGGAAGTTTGGTGTACGGTTTAAATGTATCTTTTTTAATTCGATATTTAACGTTGAGTTGTATTTGTTCACGTAAACATGCACACAAAATTACGAGATGTGAACTAATGTAGGATGAACATTTATATTGTACTTTAGGACATTTAGCAAAAAATCCCGAATTAAAGAAAGATTAATTAAGATTAATTAGTGTGGCATAATTTAACTAAATAAATAGATACGGCAAGCATTTCGAGAATATTTTTCTGCCATGCCTTTTCATTCTCAAAATCGACTTTTATTGAAGGAAACGAATAGCTTAGTCCAAGGCTCTCATCATTATTGCCACTGCTTAATGGAGGAAGAAGATTGAAATATTATTGGAAGATCCAAGGGTTTGACCCGGATTCAAGGTGACATGACAACACGAAAACATCACCTAAGTTTAACTAATACCGACTATCTATGGATTCACTAACTATGTTTTCTTTTGGCAAACAAATATTTTTCTTTTGGGCTAATACCACCAAAAAAATCTAAAGTGGTAGATATATGACAAATTTATCTCAAACTGATTTTTTAACTACCAAAAATCCCAAACTGGTAGACCTGTGATAAATTTATCAAAAACTAATTTTTTTACCACAAAAAATTTCAAACTGGTGCACTCGTGATAAATTTACCCTCTATTAGTTTCCGTTAAATTGAGTTAATATCAGAAAAAAAAAACCCAAAATTGATACACATGTGACAAATGGAGGATAAGAATCCCAAACTGGTACACCTGTCAACTGTTGTGTCATTCAACTCAGCAATTTGACAGTAAAATTTAACGGAAACTAAGTAAATTTGTCAAAAGTGTTAGGGATATGCAAAAGAACCAAGAACCGCCCCGAACAGGACAGATTGGCTGGTTCTGGGCGGTTCTCATGGGAATCGGTCCTGTTCCTGATTCCAATTTACTGGAACCAATAAGTATCGATCTGATTTCCGGTTCCAGGTGGGAACTACCCACCCGGACTGGACCGGTTAACATATATATAATTTTTTGAAAAAAAATTAAGTTCTCTCACTCACCCAGTTGACCTCACGAGCGGAAAGTTGGAAACTCTAGCCTCTCAATCTCGCCTCTGCTCTCGCTTTTCAACTCTCTCCGTCTCAACTATCTTCGCCTCTCGTCTCACCTCATCTCGATGTCGTCCACGGTCGCCTCCATCTCTTGCACGGTCGCACCAGCTGAGCTCTCTCGCGTCTTGCCTCTTGGTTCGTAGCAAACTCAGTGAAGTCTTTTTTCAATTGAACAGGAGCAGCAGACTCACTCTTGCCCGTGAGTCTTTTTTTTCAATTGATCCAAGAGCGTGAGACTCACACTGTGAACCATTGATGCTAGGGAGTCAACAAACTGTAAGCGTGAACCATTGATGTGACAGCGTGAGCATCAAGAGCCGGTGCTCGGTGGGACCGGTCTCATGGACCCACCTGGGAATCGGACAGGACTAGCGGTCCGGTTCTTGGGTGAGTCCGTGGAACTAACGGGTGGTTCTCAGTTTCAAATTTATGGAACCGATTCTTAGTGGGCAGTTCCCGATTTCAGGGTGTGAACTGCCCACCCGGAACCGATTACCCCTAACAGGTGTACCAGTTTAAGGTTTTTGGTGATAAAAAAATTTGTTTAAGGTAAATTTGTACCAGTTTGCGATTTTTCGTGATATTAATCATTTTTTTTTATAAATTTCTACGCAGGTTTCGAACTTGGAGGGTTCATGACAAATTGATCGGATATGATTCAGCTCAAGACAGAAAATTAGAAGTACGGTTCGTTGTTATTTGATAATAACAAATCTAAATCGTCAGTAAAATATATTAGAAATATTGTCTCCAGACTCTATTCAAAGTGAAAATTCCAAATACGAACCTGAAGTGCCGCTATTTTCTCAAACAAAAGTATGAAATAATCTTTGTTTCAAATAAGGGTCTGAAGTGCCCTCATAGTTTCAAAGAAGGGCATAACCAATGGAATTTTTTGTCATTTACTTTTTATTTTAATTTTTCTCCTTTTTTCTTTTCTTTTTTCCTATTTCTTTTGTTTTCTTTGTTGCGGTCAGCGAGGGTCGCCTCGCCTAGCCCTCGCCGGTGGTTGCCATCGCCTAAAACCTGCCACCGACGAAAAGGAAGGGAAAAAAACAAACGAAAAAATGAAAGGAAAAAAAGAAAAGAAAAGAAAAAAGGGGGAAAAAAGACAAAAATGCCCTTGGTCAGGCTTTTCTTTGAAAGGATGAGGGCACTTCAGGCCCTTATTTGAAATAAGATCCACTTCACACCCTTATTTGAGAAAATGAAAGCACTTTAAGCTCTTATTTGAAAATTTTCCCTATTCAAATTACCAACTAACCACAACCAACTCATCAATGAGATGGGTCTATTATAGTCTAAATTCATGCTCAAAGTAGGAACGTGAGCACATGAGGAGAAAAGAAAAAACCGTGAGCATGACATTGAAAAGGACGACTTCGAGGGATGAACAAAAGTTCCGAAAATACGGTATCCCGAAAATTTTCTATCCCAATTCAATTTGAGTATGATCATATTGTAATAACATTATGGTCATTTTTATCGCTTTTAAAAATGAACCGACAAAAAATATCTTTATCATCCACGAAAAAGGTTAGACATAAACTATTGGCGATAGTTAAAATAAAATTCTTAGGCTAATTATTTCAGATGATACAAACGATCAATTTTAAGAAAATATATATTTAAATTATTTATTATTTAGGAACGAAAGGAAGAATCTACGAAATAAAAAAAGAAATTCAGTGCAGCGAAAACAATGGCGCAAGCGACCCGACACCCGAGGTCTCTTTCCAGGTCAAATCGTATATTTATTCTCTCGTAGATCACTTTCATATAAATCATCATTAAACAATATATATGTATACCCATCTCTCTTCTTTCTCACGAGAAGTCTCATTTGGCCTTCCCTTTTATCTCATCATTCTTGCTTTATATCGTTTATCATCGCCATCTTCATACTCAAATATCTCTCTCTCTCTCTCTCTCTCTCTCTCTCTCTCTCTCTCTCTCAGTGTGGGATCAAGAAATGGTGGATCATCCGGCGGTGTGTTGCATGTGCGGCGACGTCGGCTTCCCGGAGAAGATCTTCCGCTGCAACCTGTGCCGCAACCGCTACCAGCACTCGTATGGGCACTCTCTCTCTCTCTCTCTCTTCGTGTACATGCACTGTGTGTAATCCAGAATAATTTCATGGCCACAGACGTCAACGTCTTCATCGCTTTCTTTATTCCATATTGGATGGCTCCTTGCAACTTGAATTCTTTGCTCTCTCGTCATTCCAAGCCACCACCCGCCCCTCCTCATGTCAACTTGGACCGCCCAGTCGCCTCACTTTTGAATCTATTAATATGAACAGCAAGAACATGTTCGCTTTTACTTGATATTGATTGAAAGCAACTTATTCATTTTTGTTTTCTCGAAATGGTGCTCAAGATCATATTGAATACTTCATGTAGGCAAAAGAAGATCGTTTTGTCTTTTTTTTTTGTCTTTTTTTTTTTTGTGTGTTTTTATATCGAATCCACAAGAAATACCCATTATTGAGGATTAATATTGAAGAAATTTCTGATCTAAAACTAAAAATAAATATTTTTTTGTGCGCCATATATTGCAGGTATTGCAGTAACTTCTATAGCGAGTCATTGGAGCCGATCGAGCAGTGCGACTGGTGCCAAAGCGAGCTCAGGAGCTCGTCAAGACACCGCGGTAGCTCTTCCCATAAAACGGCAGCCGGGAACGACAGTGGCGTCACGAAATCGGAGTACTCTGGCGGCGAGAAGATAAAGCAGCAACATCGGGACGACGCCCCTGCCCCCGTCCCCGTCGAGAAGGGAACTGCGAGGAACCCGGGCGGTGCGCCGTCGCCTCGCACGGCGACGCGCAGGTACAAGCTCCTCAAGGATGTCATGTGTTAGTGAGAGACGGAGCAACCTTGGTACAGGCATCATATACTATGTTCATTATTACCCTCTTATGTCTGTCTTGATCGTTTATCTTTTCTTGAAAAGAATGATCACTACGTTTTGTTTAGGAGGCTACATGGGTTGACTTCGAGTTAGTGGACAAGAAATTGCGATATTTTCTCTTTTGGTAAATAAGAAATTGTGATGTGATTGGGTAAAATTCCGGAATTTGTCAAAAATCCCCTCAAATTAACTCTATTTATAGCAAAATCCCCCAAGTCAACATCGATGGTCAAAACTGGCTTACGTGACAACTAGGTTAGACTTACAGCAGTAAGACCAAATGTCTATGCAATTACCATTCGCTATCTTGTCAAAAATTAAATTTTTCCTAAGATTATAACTTAAGGAAGGTTTTTTTAAGGCGTTTGTTGATATGGCTATCTTTTTGTTTTTTGTCAAAACAAAATAATTTGGTACGTGTAATTAATGAGAAACCTTGCCGTGGTGCAAATAATGGAAGAAGTACAGAAGCAGCAATGTAGCGACCTAGGTTTACTTCATAGACAAGGTTTCTGTCGCTGTCGCAACATGGTTATCGGTTGAGTCACTTGAGGAGAATTTAATGCAGTTTCGATGCCTTTAGTCCCAAGTATTCATAGTACCTAAAAAGCTGATAAAAAGAAAAAAATATATCTCTCAGATTCATTGCAAGCATTTAATAGCTGGGTCCTCGACCATCCTGATCTTTAGAGACGACAAAAAAAAAATAGAGGAAATTCAATAAGTCGATCGAAAGATAGAAGTGAAATGTGAATTACAATTTTTACTGCAATTTGTATATAGTTTCAAAAGTTTAGAAGTCATTCGGACCGTCGATGTCGTTATTTTTTGCGAATCTTTTTATTCTTATCGTATATAATAAATGATCATGATGGGTCCTAGAGTATCCGATAAAGACACTTCAAGAGCACCCAATATCGATCATAGAATACGCATAAGCTATTGATCACTTCTGTTCAATCATTTACATATACTTACCATATAAGCCGTCAGGGTTCACATTTGTATTATCGATTGATGCACGAGTAATTAGTCTTTGAATATTCATCACTTAATTTTTCTATAATGATATCGAAGAATGACATTCGCAAAGTTTTTACAATTCCTATAATAAAGAATTTCAAAAGGCATAGTCTAGCTATGGCAATGCATTTGGCGACTATCTTTAATTACAATAATGAAGGCCCAAAAGGAAGGAAAGATGGTGGTGATTATCAAAAGGCATTCCCACTATCTAATTATTTTATCATGAATAGATGTGACCGGATAAGTTAGCGTATCTAGAATAAGTAAACGATATCAATTAATTATGGCATAAACGTGCAAAATCTAATCATGGCTCAAGATTGTGTGTGTATATATATAACTATGCTATGTCCATATCACGACGTCCCCCATTTTGAATAACTTTGGGGTCCAGTTTTGTCATCTTGATTGGTACAAATGGATGAGACGTTTTGCATGCATCCGTAGAGATTAGCGAATCTAAAGATTCAGATACCACGTGTTATAGAAAGATACTTCCCTCTATACAAAAGTTAATAGTGTGGTGAATTTCTTAAATGAAGAAATCCATAAGTGTTTGTAAAAGATAATAGTGTGGCGAATTTCTTAAATGAAGAAATCCATAAGTATTTGTAAATGAATTTCTTTAAACCCATCAGGCAAATACAATCGTAAATGAACGAAAAGAAGCATGAGAACTTAAAACTCCACTCGGTTTTGTCATCATATCAACATTGTATACAAGTTTCTTCAATACATTAAAAGGTGCAAGCTCCTTCAATGAGGTCCCAACTTAGAATGAGGTTAAAAGTGATTATAGAGCCTCTAAATTCATTACTAGATTGAATGTATGGGAAATGTTGTATGCATATATTCTAGTTCGTGCACGAAATATTTTCCTTAGAATGCATGAGTAATTTTTTCCACGTCGACTTTATTTTTCCCAACTTAATGCCACGGATATGGGGATCCGGCTAACTGAAGCCTTATAAAACACCCTGCAACCCCTATGATCATGTTAAGTCTAGCCTTTGGCCTTTCTAAGTGATTTTAACTCAAAGAAGTTAGCACACGGTGAGATTTGAACGGGTGACCTTCAATTTCTGTGCTAGAAATTTTTCAACATCTCAATCAACTGCGCCAGTTTGGGGTATAAAACCAAGGGACATTCTCTAGTCCAATCCAGCAATTTACGAAGGAAAAGCAATTTCCAACCATCATATGATTTTAAAAAGCTAATAATTTACGAGTATTTAAGGAAAATTACTAACTACAAGATTGCCAATATTACTTATGATTAGGGAAAATTACGACATATGAGGATAGTTACTCACTAATATGGCCTCTAAGGCTCTATTTGGTAGCAACCCAAATTCTCTGATTCCTATTCTTTTCTTCCCTCAAAACAAAAACAAAAAAGAACAGGCATCTGTTTGGTAACGTCAGTTACTATTTTTTTCTCGAGAATAGATTTGGAACGTAAACAAGAAGGAAAAAAAGTGGCTTCTTCATTCCTGGGAACAAAAAGATAAATAATATCACTTTAGAAAAACAAACTCAGTATAACTTAATACTGGTCTTTACAACCACGAGTCCACCGCTCTCGGCCGCCAGTTGCCGTCGCCGGTCTCCGGTCGCTGCCGTTAATCGCCGATCGCCGCCCGCCAAAGTTCGCCGGTCCCCGCAAAATTGAGAATAGAAATTATTAGGGTTGTACCAAACGCATTTATGTTCTTTTTCTTTTCTAAGAGTAGCAATTTTGTGTAGTTACTATATGCGTTTTTTTGCTCAAAAACTATTCCCAGGAACATAACCAGAAAAAATCATTTCTGCTCAAACTATTTCCGGAAACAGAAACGTTGCCAAACAAGTCCTAAGTTGACAAACTGTGTGGGAACGTTACGAATGTGAATGTAATAGTAAGTTTCCAGAATTAGGAAAAAAGTTTACTATAAATTCAGCTTGATTGCGATTTTTTGGGAAGTTACGAACGCTAGAATATTCAACCATACGAGACTTTAAGGAAAATTACTATATGGGAAGGATGATTACTAAGGGCGCGCAGGGCAACACTTTTGCTCTAGAAATTAACTTCTGGTTAGAAATTAATTTTTCTACTTCTGCTTTTGAGCAGAAGTTGATTTTTCTACTTCTAGAGAGAAGTAAATTTTTTTTTACTTTTTCATGTGGCTCCAAAACTACTTCTGGAGCAAAAAAATGCTCTAAAAGTAGAAAAATGAAATTGCGTAACCAAACAGTTTTTTACTCCAAAAGTTGCATTACTAAATTTCTGCTCCAAAAACACTTTTGGAGCAAAAATTCTACTCCAAAAGTATTGTCATGTGCGCCTTAACTTGTCATTTATAAGTACCTATAAAATAAATAAATAAAAAACTACAACGAGAATGGTTACTAAGTATATCTACAATCACCGATGACGATTTCAGGTATTTAATGTGTTATTGATTAATAACTCAGTGCTAGCATTTTCATGGTAGAAACCCTGTAGACAAATTACTGTTCATAAAGGTAAATTACTAATGGGGTTATGGTAAAGACTGATGGAGATATGAGATAAGTATGCTGTCCCGCAATTCGACCCTTCTCTCGGCCTTTTAAAGGGTCGGTCTATTAATCTCCGGACACCATTAATCTATACCACAAGACTCTCATGCTTAAAAAAAAAAATTCTTATCCACAAAACCTATAGAGTGGCAATTGTAGAGCATCATGTCTCAAGGAAAGAAAGAGGTATTTAGTTGGCCATGGAAGAGTGTACGTAGACTCAAAACAGGGAAATTGTCAAAAAAGTCCTAAACCTATTACATTTTTATCAATTCAGTCCTAAACATTTTAATTTTGCCAATTCAGTCCTAAATCTTTTACATTTGTGTCAATTCAATCCTAAACCTTTTTGTGCCAATTCAGTCATAAAAATTTTGCATTTGTCCTAATTCAATCAATCTGGCCAACTTTGACCAGTCAGCGATGACGTGGATGTCGACGCTGACGTGGACAATTTTTAATTGCGACTGGCTGGAGGTAGAAGAAAGAAATGAAAAAAAGAAAAAAAAATCAATTTTTTAAAAAATATTATTAAAAATTATCTACGACAACGCCGTCGTCCACATCAGCACCGACCGACATCCGCATCAACACTGGCCAGCTAAAATTGACCGGATAGATTGAATTGCACAAATGCAAAAGGTTTAGGACTGAATTGGCACAAAAAAAGATTATGACTGAATTGACACAAATGCAAAAAGTTTTAGAACTGAATTAGCAAAATAAAAAGGTTTAGGACTAAATCGATACAAGTGTAATAGGTTTAGAACTTTTTTGACAATTTTTCCGGCTCAAACACTTTAAACTCTTATTTAACTTCTGAAAGAGGTTATTAGCCTTATACAGTGAAGGCGGAAAGTATTAGACCTTTTACATGACTCAAACTCACAAGCACATGCAAAATACTTTCACTGATAGAATTGACCATAGTACAAACTTTTTACAGACGAAAGGATAATTACTAAGAACACCTTGGCCAAAAGCAGTGGCTAAACGACCCATAAAGTGTAATAATAAAGGGCGAAAATAAGTTCTGGCCATTACGGATAAGTTATAATTCTTAATTACCATAATTTTAAGTTATATCAGAAAATTCGCGGCTCAGAAAAGGGACCGGTCCGGTTTTCTTTCTCACGGGGACCCTCCTCGAAGCACCCTAAAATAAAACCACTAAAATTATCACAATGGTGGAGGGTAAAATGGAGAGACCAAGCGTTAGTTCAGTGAACAAGGGGAGAGGATAAGTGCCGGTCGTATCTGGAAACGTTCAGGTCAACACCACATGATGCTCCTTAAATGCTGTCTACTGTTTCAAGGTGTTTTAACTTTGAAGTCCATCGGTGGATCTAGAAAGTACACCAATCTCATCACGTAACTACTACCTCTTCGAGTCCTCCTCGCTCTGTCCTCTTTCTCCCACTTCTTTTTTTCGTCAAAACAATGGATAATTGTGCTAAAAAGTCCTAATCTCCCACTTCTTTCTCCCACGTCAATGGCCACAACAATGGATAATTGTCCTCAGAACTTCTAAATCTACTGTACGGCAGTCAATTCAGTCTTAAATATTTCGATGATTTGTCAATTTAGTCCTAAACCTTTCAATTGTGTCAATTTAGCCCTAAACCTTTTGAAAATTTACCAATTTAGTCTCAAATCTATTAGTTGAATAATTAGCCAGAAGTACTACATTGACAAAAAATCAAAAGGTCTAGGACTGAATTGAGAATTTATCAAAATGTTTAGGATTACATTGACACGATTGAAAGGTTTACAACTAAATCGACAAATCGTCAAAATATTTCGGACTATATTGGCACAACTGAAAAGTTTAGGATTGAATTGACTGTCTTACAATAGATTTAGAACTTTTTGAATAATTTTTCCGCCTCAACAATATCTCCCCAATAGTAAACAAATCGAGTATGGACATACCCTAATTAACACACCTAGGTAGTAAAATTAACTAAAGTGCTCCATTAAATCCAAAACATATTCGCAAGATGGCAGCACCCACGTATGTGCTCGAGTCATTGTCCCGAGCGTCTCGGGATGGAAAAACAAGCAACCACCTAGCTCTTGAAAATAGTTGAGTGCTCAGCGAGATGTTAATCTTTCAATGCGTAAGGAAAAACTCAGAGATTGAGCAAGTTGGACCAACAGAATCGAGAACTGCCCGAACCGGCGGTTCGATTCCCGATTCTAGGGGGTATAGGACCGGACCGGATCGGACCGCCCGGACCAGCTGTCCGGTTCCCGGTTCCAGGGCATACAAGACCGGACCGCCCAGACCGGACGGAAAGATTTTAATTTTTTTAAAATTTCTTAAACGTAACCCTAATATATGTATTCTTTCTTTCCCAGCCCTCTTCTTCCCCTGGCCTCTCATGCCTCGCCCTATTTCCCTCTCTCAGACTTTGCGTACCCTTGCAAGAACATATGGACATCTACTCTGACTTATACGCTTCGTCGTCACCCTGGCCAAGGGAAAGTTGAACACTTTGGTTAATGAAGCTATTATCTGAATGTAGAAAAGCGAAAAAGAGGCTGAGGCCATGATTCTAAAACTTTATGTTCTCGGGGGTGATGAAGCCGACGAACTTGTTCTTGCCATTGGGGGAGGAGGTTGAGGAGGACTTGGGGTGCCTTTTGAGGATGTGCTCTCGCATGAATCTCTCGAGTAGGAAAGTTGCGCCGTTGAACTGAGGGTGGACCAGCGACTCCAGAAAGATAAGCTTCACATCAAATCATATGGATATCTTTTCGAGCGGTTCCATTGGACCGCTCAAGAATCGGACCGGATCAGTTGGTCGAGTCTAGTCCCCAATTTTGGAAATTGGGAACCGAGACCACTGGTTCGGTTCCCGGTTCTTGAGGGGAATCGGACTAGTTTGGGAACCGGTCATCCCTACCAAAGATAATCTATATAAATAGGTTATTATAGACTAGTACAAAAGTTATTGCGCACATTATTTGCCATGTGGAGTTCTAATATACGTTGTCCTTGTAAAGATTGTGTTTCTTAAACTCTTCACTTCCATAGGTGCCAAGTTAGGGAATTTTGAAAATTTCTTAAATATTACCATGTTTTTCTTCTGCTAGAATATATATTTACCATGTTATCATCTCACAGTTATGATTCCTTAATATTTTCAATCAGCAGCTTAGACCATGCCAATCCCCAATTTTTGTCATACTGCCGACAAAGAAAAAACTTATGGCTCCTCTCTTTGGTGCTTTCCCCGTTTCTTATAGTTTAATATACTCGATAAGCATTTAGTGTACAAATTTTAGCCTTAACTTCCTCCAACATGTCCTAGAGGCTTAACTAAATCTCCACCTGCACGTTGGACGAATATTAAAGAAGGAAAAATGTCAAAATTGAATAAATTGCTTCGTAATTAATATGGACAACATGTGTCTTAAAATAATCGGCTTGACGAAAAATAAGATATAATGTTATCTAAATGGAGAAATAAAATTTTCAAGCAAAAAGAAAAGAGAAAAAAGGCACTCACTAGTAGGGTTTGTTTTGCATTCTCACATTGAGCTAGAAAGCAAGTTCAAAGTAAGACCCCCATTTCTTTGATAAGAACAGAACACATAGAAATTAACACACAAATGGTACAATTGAAGAAGTTGCCCCAATTTTTTTTTTTTTTAAATCTCCACTATTGAATTAAAATTATCGAAAAATTTAAAATATTTATGTAGTGTTGGTCTTTCTAAAAACAGATCTGTAATTGATTAATTGCATGGCAATTAGGCACTCCTTTCTCGATCAAATAAGGAACTTATTCACAATACGTGCGAACATATGATTTCTTCACACCTCAATAACCATTTCACACACAAATTTCATATGCACGTGTGGATTATCAATAATAATAAAAGGTGCCTTGCGATGGTAGACAAATAAATAAATGAATGAATAAAAATCTTATTTCTTTCTCCATCATACCATCTCAATTTCGTCGTTCTTGTTTGCACGTGCTGGTCTGACTTTGATGAGACCTAGTTTGAACACGAAGTAAACCCCATGTGTCTACTGCCTATGCGTCCACCACCACCGGCCTTTTTCCTTTTCTTTCTCCCCAAACTACACGTTGCCATCCCAACGTGTCACATGCTTTGCTTGACCTCCGCTTTCACTACACATTTTGATGGCATCTGACTACCAAGAAAAGCCATCATGAGTCACATGCCTCGCCTGGCGTGATTGGCACAATACACGAACTGATGGATTTGTGAAGTCTGTTAGAGAGAAATAATATTAAGCGCAGAATTTTTATTGCTAATGACATACTTATAATTTTCATCATAACTATGTATGTTTTAGACTTTCGTTATATATTGGGGCAATATCTTTTATAGTTGTAACGATGTTGCTGATACTGATAGTGAAGATATTGCCTAGTGTGACACCGTGATTTTTTCCCTTTCTGATTTGGAAAGGGTTTTTTCACATAAAAATTGGTTTGTCTTCTTTTCTATTTTTTCTCTTTAAAGATTTGCGTTCCTAACAACTGGTATCAAAGCCTAGTTTGGCGAAATAGTGGGAGAGACGAATATGAACGAAGTGAAGATCTATCGGTTTGATGGCAAGGACTTTGGTTTCTGGAAGAACTTGCTTTAACCTCTGTCAGGAGAGAAACCAGAATCGATAAAGCAAGCAGAGTGGGAATTGTTAGATAGACAAGGTTTGGGTGTGATTCATCTCACATTGGCGCAGAACGTTGCTTTCAACATCGCTAGTGAGACGACAACGATGGATTTGATTGGGGTCTTGTCCAACATGTACAAGAAGTCTTCTACATCAAACAAGGTATATTTGATGCATCGCCTTTTCAATTTGTAGATGGACGAAGGTGCGTCTGTGACAGACCACATCAATAAATTCAACGTGATCACGACTCAGTTCAGTTCGGTGGAAATCAAATTCAACGATAAGGTAAAAGCTTTAATTTTATTATCTTCTCTATGCCGCGACCTAAAAATTAGAAAATTCCATGTTAATGGATTACCATATTAATTAATTAGATTAACTAACCTAGTTCGGGCTTAAGCTCTACCAACTCGCAACTTAGGTTCATATGATTAATATGCAAGAAATTTTCAATTCGGAGCCGCCACTAATCATTTACGGTAGGTTGATTAGAAACTTGAATAAAGCATCGGGAGAAATACTTTATTTCTACGAATCAGAGATTAAATGAGTTCGGGGACTTGATTAGGTTAATTTTTCAATTAACGCTCTTTCGGTATCAATTTTCATGAAAATCCTTTGGATAAGCAATGTGGATTAATTTTTAGGGTTTTCTCTTGTTAAATGCAATGCTAACGCAATTACTCTATATGACATGTGAAATGCAGTGAACTAATTTAATAATGCAAAACTATATTATATGCAAAAATAAATCTATCATAAGTGACATGCAAATGATCATACAACTAATCAACTTAACATGCAAACTAAACTCTATGCAAGAGTTATGTCTGATCTAAATGACATGCAATTGTTAGATTATATGACCTAACATGCAAGCTAAATTAATGAATTAAACTTATATCCTAAATGACATGCACATAATGACACGGCATAAATATAGCACATGCATGAATGACATGGCATAATGACGTGGCAAATATGCATGACATGGCAACAACGACATCTAGATTATATACTATTCAATATGAATGATATTTTTGTATTTTTTATGACTTTTTCGAATTTAGGATAGAGGGAAAAAGCTATCCTAAAGTGAAATAACATCCAATATAATTGAAGAAATTGATTTCTCAAGGTCCTAAATTTTACTAGGCGTTACTTTACATGCAAAAGTGTAGAAAAACATGATTTACTTCAAGAAAACTCAACCTCTTTTTTGGGATTTTTTTTTTGGGAAATTAATTAAAATGTATAAACAAAGAATTTGAACAAAAATAATTAATTTTTCCCATAATACACCTTTTAATTTCAAAAAATTCGATTTAATTCACAACGTTCCCTTGTATTGGGGCCGGAAAGTGAATTGTGATATAGAATAACCATCGCCCCTAAATACATAGGGCCAATCTTGAAATTCTATTTTGAAATTATCGGTCCTTTCCTCAAAATCGAGGACGTGACGTATAATTCACATGTGCGGGCACTACCGTACTTCTAAATTGAAGTCAGATACTTACCCTAATGCACATATTCCTCGGGACAAGGCAATACGGAGCATGTATTATGAGCAAAATTATTTACTAATGTACAAATTTAAATTACACACAAAAGCATGAGATAAACATATAAAAAAATGGATAGGATAAGATGCAAAAAATAAAATTCAAATAAGAGACACAAGAGATTATGTGCCTAATTTAAACATAGGATAATATTGCATCATCTCTAATATTATCCTATCAATAAGAATTTACATCCTTACAAAATAGGCAATAATATCTGCAAAACAAATATGTCAGACATGTAAATAATTCAAATTAGGCAATCCAAATATTCTGACAATTCAAAGTAAGAAACAAAATGATACTAATCAACAAAAGATCAGAATTTTACCTTATCTTGAGATACCGCTTTCCTAATTTGAAACTTGAACCAAAACTTGACAACCAAGCTAGGGCTGTTGGACCGTTCGGCTACGGCTCGCTCACGGCTAAGGCACGGGATGACGACGGGCGACGGTCTCGGAGCTAGAGACTTTGCTCGCACGAATGAAGATTTGAGCACTAATTCGCCTAAAAAAAAGCACCAAATTGCGCGGAAATTGCGCATAAACAGCGGGGGAATCGGCCAGAACAGCAAGCAAAAACCTGCACTGAATAGCAAGTAAAATCATCCAAAACAGTGCTGTTTTGGACCCCGAACAGCAGCAAATTCGGACACTGAACAGCTGGGAATTCAGTGTTGAAACAGCGATAAAACCCACCCCAAATAGCGGCGAAACAGTGATGAATTCGGCCCTAAACCTGCAGCAAAACAGTGGTGAAACCAGCCTTGATTCAGAGGCGAAAACAGTGACAAAACCGGCCCGGACAACAAGGAAAGCGATGCTGATCAGCAGGGGGCGTTGGGCAGAGGCGGCGGGCTGGGCGGTGGCAATGGAGGAGGTGCACAGCGGCTGGACAGCGGCGTACCGGGGCTGGTAGGCAGCGCACGGGGCTTGACTGAAAGGGGGGAGCAGAGTTTCGATCGGGGGGGGGGGGGGGGGGGGGGGGGGGGGGGGGGGGATGGAACTTGCAAGTCAGGGGCTTTGAACTTCAAATTATCGCAAAATAGACCCTTAAACAAAATTTGGTTTTAATTAAGTCATGAAAGGCCTAAATTGCATAATTTTAAATCTTGAATATGCTATGGAATTTGGCTAGGCCCTAGTGCATGGGCTAGCCGAATTTTCTCTTGGATTCCGAGCTTATTCACCCAATTTTTGGGCTTAATTTGGTTTTTCCAAATAATCTGACATTTAATTAAAGCCTTTTACAATTAATTAAACATGAACGGGCTAAATTAAACTCGAGATAGATTCAACGGCTTAAGGATTTTCGGCACATCTCCTTCCATGATGGCCGAATTTTGCAATGTGGGCTCCAGTCCACCGCCCGTCAATTTTTGGCCTTGTCTCCTACAGCCGGTCCAAATTAATGCAAATGCAATGCATGAATGATAAAATTAATGTGAAAAATGATTTAATTATTTTTGGTAAATACCAAAATTAATCCATGATGTTTTATCCAAAATAAATGACTAAAAAGGAAAGTCAAAATTTAGGTGTCAACACTCTAATTGAAAGTTGGAGTGCAACTGTGACTGTAGTGAGCAGTTTGTTTGGTAATAAAAAGTTTAAGCTTCAAGCAATCCGAGATTTGATTCTTAGCGAGGATATTGGCATAAGAGAGTCGAGTGAATTTTCGAGTACTGCCTTAATACCAAAGGCAGAAGGAGAAGCAAACAACGAGGCCAGAACCAGAACCATGGTAGATTGAAGTCTAGAGGGAGAAGTAAATCGAGGCCTCGTGGTGAAATAATTTGCTGGAATTGGAAAAATAAGGGTCGTCTGAGACTAGATTGTAGAGCCCCAAAAAAGCAAATTCAATATTGTCACGACCTAATTAGGTGTCAACATGCATCAAGATTGAAATCAAGAGGAAGAGAAATTAGTGAATGCAACTCTTGAAGAGACACTTGATAATGATGCTTTAATTTTGAATAGTCTGATTGAGTCTTGGATTCTAGACTCAGGTGCGTCATTTCACTCTACTTCGTGTAACGAATTAATGCATAACTTTATTGCTGGAAAGTTTGGAAAGGTTTATCTTGCTGATGATGAACCTTTGGATATTATGAGAAAGGGTGATGTTTATATTAAAACTACTAACGGATACCAATGGAAGTTTTACATGATGTCAGATATGTTCCAGGACTAAAGAGAAATCCGATATCTATAGGTCAATTAGACAGCACATGATACATAACTATTTTTGGGGATAGCTCTTGGAAAATAGTTAAAGGTGCTTTGGTTGTAGCACGGGGAACAAAGTCAGGAACGTTGTACATGACTGAAAGTAGTAGAGAAACCGCAACAATTGCTAAGTCGGAAGCGAGTTCTAAATTGTGGCACTGCAGGCTTAGACACATGAGCGAAAAGGGGATGAAGTTGTTAGCATTTAAGGAAAAATTGCCGGATTTGAAGTCCATAGATATTGGTCTATGTGAAGATTGTGTTCTGGGCAAGTAAAAACACATTATTTTTTCGATAATTGGGAGAGAACCAAAGAAAAAAATTGAGTTGGTGCATACAGATTTGTGAGGACCAACCCCTGTATATTCCCTTGGAGGCTTGCGCTACTATGTTACGTTTATTGACGACTCCACCAAAAAGGTATGGGTTTATTTTCTGAAAAATAAATCTAATATGTTTGATACCTTTAAGCGATAAAAAACTGAAGTAGAGAGTGAGACTAGCCTAAAGATTAATTGTCTAAGGTCCGATAGTGGTGGTGAGTATGATAGCAAGGAGTTCAAGAGAATTTGTGTAGAAATGGAATCATAATGACAAAAACTGTTCCCAACAGACCGCAACAAAATGGAGTTGCTGAGAGGATGAATAGAACTCTGAATAAGCGGGCAAGAAGTATGAGGATGCATGCAGGGTTACCCAAGATATTTTGGGCGATGCAATTAACACAGCAACGTATTTGATCAACAGAGGACCTTCAGTTCCACTTGAATTCAAGCTACCAGAAGAAGAATGGAGTAGAAAAAAGGTGAATCTCTCACATCTGAAAGTTTTTGGTTGTGCTTCATATGTCCAGATAGATTCTGAAAATAGAGATAATCTTGATGCAAAATCTAAAAAAATACTTTTTCACTGGATATGGTTCTGGTTATTTTGGCTATCAATTATGTGATGAACATAATAGAAAAATAATAAGAAATGTTGATGTTACATTCAACGAAAACATGTTGTACAATGATAGATCTATGGTAGAATCTAGTGTGAAGAAACAAATGGTGGAGACTAGAGAGATTGAGCTGGAGGGGGTTTCTAAGAGTGTTATGGTCAGAAATCCTAAAACTATTGTTGTAGACTCTAATAAAAAATCGAAACAAGAATCATATACTCTTGAGCCCACTAGTAGAACATCTACACCTGTACAAAGGTGCTCTCCGTCATTAAATAATTTGCTTTTAACTGACGCTGGCGAACTAGAATATTTTTCGAAAGAGTGTCGATTAAAGATTTTGTTAAGTGGGAATTAGCAATGCGGGATGAGTTGAATTCACTCGAGAAGAATAGAACTTGGGTGTTAACTCAATTGCCAGATGGGAAGAAGGCATTGCAGAATAAGTGGGTGTACCGGGTCAAAGAAGAACCCTATGGCAATAAGAGGTACAAAGCAAGGTTAGTAGTAAAAGGTTAGTAGTAAAAGTTTTCAGCAAAAGGAAGGAATTGACTACACAGATTTTCTCTCCAGTTATGAAACTAACTACTATCAGGCTAGTGTTGAGTATTATTGATGCTGAGAATTTACATCTGGATTAGTTAGATGTAAAGATTGCATTCCTCCATTGTAACTTAGAGGAGGATATCTCTATGGTACAATCAAACGGTTTTCAGGTTTCTGGAAAAGAAAATTATGTCTGCAAGCTGTATAGCGATGGTAAAAGAAATTTGACATCTTTATGTGTGGTAAGAGGTTCAGTAGAAGTGAGATGGATCACTGCTGTTACTTCAAGAAATTTGATGACTGCTATATTATTTTGCTATTGTATGTGGATGATATGCTCATTGCAGGATCTAGAATGAGGGAGATCAACATACTGAAGCAGCAATTGTCAAAAGAGTTTGAGATGAAGGACTTGGACGCAACAAATCAGATTCTTGGGATGAGGATCGTGTGGGATAGATCCGAAAGAATTCTAAAGTTATCTCAAGAAAAGTACATCGAGAAGGTACTGGACAGATTCGAAGTTCAGAATGCAAAACCCAGAAGCACTCCTTTAGGTAGTCATTTCAAGCTCTAGAAGAAGCAGTCACCAAAGACAGATGAAGAGCGGGAATATATGGCTAAGATGCCTTATGCGCCAGCTTTTGACAGTTTAATGTATGATATGGTGTGTACCAGACCAGACATAGCTCACGCAGTTGGAGTTGTGAGCAGATACGGGAGCACGAGCAAGGAACTTCAAGTTATTAGAATGCCGTGACAGCATGGGTAGGGGAAAGGAGAGGGAGCCCGTTGTCATGAGGAAAAATAGAGTGGCTGAAAACAAACTCAAACGAGACTTAATTAAGATACCTGAGAGGCACTTCAGATATTTCATTATGTTTTATGAAAAATAGTGTAACTTTACAAGGCTTTGTTGATGCAGATCTTAGTGGTGACTTGGATAACAGGAAGAGCACATCGGGTTATGTTTTCACTTTAGGTGGCACTGTAATCAGTTAGACGTCTAGACTTCAGACGTGTGTATTTCTCTCAAATACTGAAGTAGAGTATGTTGCTATATCTAAAGCTGGGTAGGAGACGATTTGGTTGAAAAATTTTCTGAATGAGATAGGCAAGGAGCAGGATAGCAGTGCTCTTTTCAGTGACAATTAGAGTGATATTTATCTTGCACAGAATCCGATATTTCATTCAAGGACAAAGCACATTGAGTTGAAGTATCATCATATTCGTCAGCTAATAAATAGTAGGACATTGTCATTGAAGAAGATTCTTGGTGCATAAAATCCAGCAGATATGTTAACAATGGTTGTCACCATTGAGAATATGTGGTTGTGCATTGCCTCAGTTGGCCTCCATGATTAGTGATGAGGGGGGGCCGCCGCACTAGGACAATTTGGGTTACAAAGAAGAGTGAAGACTATGAAAGATTATTGTTGTTTTGAATATCAACCTCCAAGTGGGAGATTGATGGATTTGTGGAGTCTGGTAGAGAAAAATAATATTAAGTGCAGAGCTTTTACTGTTAATAGCATACTTCTGCTATATATTGGGGCAATATATTTTATAGTTGTAATGCTGAACCTTGTAACGCTGATACTGATACTAATAGTGAAGAGATTGCCTAGTGCGCCACCGTGATTTTTCCCCTTTTTGATTTGGAAAGGGTATTTCCATGTAAAAATTCGCTTGTTTTTTTTTTCTTTTTTTTGCTCTTCAAATATTCACGTTCCTAACACAAACGTCTTATTAGCATTCAAAATCATGAAAAGTGATTGAGAAAATGGAGATCAATGCATGCCTAAATATCCGACGTGATTCGCGTACAGGTTTCACTAGGCTTTATAGGATGGAGTCTCCTTCCACCTAAACTTTTAAACTTTTGGATTAGACTTTCCAAGATAGTACCAGACCCCGATTAGTTTGCATACGAAACTCACCAGTACGAATACTTCTAAAAAGTTTGGATAAATATTATTGCTCTAATATCGGTCCCCGTCGGATTTAGTATTGTTATGAGATGGCCAGTTCATTTAAAAGCCAATCATCTACAATTCACCATTTTAAAAAATTGAGACGTAGTAAAGGATAACCCAAGATTGAACTTGTAACACATCGCTGTACTCACCTCACCTACTAGAAGCCCTAACAAATTATCTCCCTTCTCTCTCTATCCTACATTATACCTGCCAAAAAGTGTAATAAAAGAACTAAATTATTAGGTGGTGAGAGGCAAGGTGCATATAAGAATCAGATCCATTGAAAACTGGAGTTAACGAAATGTGAGATATTGTAATGCTCTTGCTCACGTGTAAATTAGACCAACACGTGGACTTAACGAACAAAAAGCAACACTCGCGAAATAAACCAAAGGGAAATTTGACTCTCACTATTGTCTTAGAAAATTCGACCAAAAATTCTCGAATATTATATAAAGGGAGACAACAAATATATAAAATCCCGTTAAAATTCCGTATTTAAACGAGGTGGATGCCTTAATAACACCCACACCCATAAGAGAAGTCCCCTCCATCTTGTTGTCCCTTCAATCTTTGTGTCCAATTTCCTCGCAATGGAGATCCTTCAAATTATTTTTGGTAATTTTGCACGTACAAAGTAAAAGTCAAAGAGTTATTAGGGATAACCACACTCTCGTTATGGAGTTTAATTTTACGGCTGCAAAGACATTGGCCATTCTCTGCTAGTGACACGTGGATTACACTAACGTCAAAATTGTGCCAACTCGGAGCCCAATAATGTTAATCTCCGTTTTCTTAATAAAATATTGCTATGCGAAGTGCGAGGCGGTCAAGGTCTCAAGCCATTAAGAAGTCATAACTTATTAATAAACGAACTAGTCATATATAAGAATAATGCACCAAAAATTCATGTACTCTTGTTATAAATTTAAAATTGTTGATGTATATTTATTTTTTCTTCAAAATGGTCCCAATATATTAGTCCTATTAATAAGTTTCACCCACATCACGATATGGACATCATAATGTCAATTTCGACTGAAGGGCATGATCTTGTATTGACTGAACCCTGTGCTTACTGACCAAAAAAAAAAAAAAAAAACAAGAACCCTGTGACTGTGAATGTAGTTTCAAATCTGGACCTTATGGACAATTAAAATAATTTTTTAATCTTTTTTCTTTCCTTTTTGTCTTTCTGGGTTCAGAAGCCGGCGACCCCCGTCGAACCCTAGGCAAGGGCCGCGCCTGCTGGTGGGGCCACCGGTCTCTGAACCCAAAAAGGCCAAAAGGAAAAAAAAAATTAAAAAATAGATTTTTTTTTATAAAATTATCAAAAATTGTCCACGTCAGTGCTGGAGGTGCCACGTAGGACGGCCGGCATCAACATCAGCTAATTTCGGCCAATATGACTGAATTGGCAAATGTGAAAAGGTTTAGGACTGAATCGACAAACTTACAAGATTTAAAATTGAATAGGCAAAAATACGAAATGTTTAGGACTTTTTTGATAATTTTTCCCCCACCGCTCCTCTTGTCTGCTTCGGATTTTGACCTGCAACGGATCCTTCCAGATCCAACATGATGTTTGTGTTTGAATCCCTTTATTTTTGGGACTGCAGATCGTCACATTGGCTCGCCAGGTTCGCCTCCTTGTGCACCACGCAACATTTCAGGTGTTTAGTTAATAAGTGCAACTCTCTTTTTTTCGTAAGGTATATATGCAAAGGCCAAACTATCTGAAGGCTCGTGGAGTACTCTGAAAGTTCTAGGAACCGATTAAGTCCAGGCCTTTTGGCTTATGTGGGCGGTTGTAACACAGAATAATTTGCACAATGTTGAGATGCGATTTGAATAAATGACCTCTAGTTTCTTAGCTCGAAATTCTGTGGGACCCTGACCAACAACATCAGCATGAGGGTTAGTTCTTATTATTTGGCACAATTGTCTGGTTTATACAACATCAGCATGAGGTGTTAAGTGATAACTGTATTGCGGTCATCGATTATCACGGTCGTCAACAAGCATTTCCATTATCGACAACCCGTTGATGTTATAATCGCTTAACACATGTTTCTCTATCGGCGGGACTTTATTATTTCTGGGTGTCAACAAGTGGCTTATCTTGGAAAAATGACGGCTCGTCATCTTCGTGAATGAATCTGGAAATTCGTTCTCTGCATCACAAATTTTCAAGGATTCCTCTCGAAAAAATAAGTGGGGATTATAATCATGAATGGAATTGCAACTAGAAATATGTTACCTTCATGAGTTATTATCTATCTTGGATTATGCTTAGGAAGTCACAAGCTCATTAAATAACGATTGAAATGTCACTCCAATTTTTTTTTTTTTTTTTTTTTTGAAATTTCACTCCGAGTTAGCTATGACATTCTTTTCGAAGTAAAAAAGATAATGAGTCGTGATTTTCCCAAGCACCAGGAGGGCAAAACACATTGCATATATCAATGGCCACGGTTCAATTTAAGTGCAACTTTGCATAATATGCTCTAGTGTTTATGCACGCACAACAGTGCACATATTCGTAACTTAAATGAGTACAACAGCAAAGAGTCTTGTCTTTACTTGATTATAATGGGACAAAAGTGCGATACCTTTGGAGACCAAGTCCGAGCCCATCAACATATCCAATTGGACCCAATGAGTTATGAGTCAACTAAGATATATTAACTATTCTATACCATATCAATTCTCCGATATGAGATTTCTCTAGCACAACTCACTCACACGTGCATCCTAACAGATTATTCTTGGCCAATATGTACAAAACATGAAGTCAAGGGTATTTTAGGAGTAAAGAGAAACACGGCTTTCCTTTACATAATAAACAAATACGTACAGAAAATTTGATTTCTCTAAAGTTTACAACATGATCTACATAAAAATAAAAAAATTCCTGATAGAATCCCAAAATTGAAGGGGAGAAAAACAAAAGAAGAAAAATAACTAGCACAGCTCACTCCATTCCAAAGCACTTGATGATTTGGAGAGTCTTTTTAGGCTAATTCACACTAAAATGAAGGGGGCAATGAAGACCAAGAAAGCATCACAAAAATCACAAGACGAATAATAGGAAGCAATTGATGCACAATTGCATGAATAAAAGAGATAAAGATGAAGTGAAGCCAATCCAACTTGCTCTTAAAAGGGTGACCCCCAAGCTCACAGAAGTTTCAGATCTTAATAAAGCGCCAAACCTCAATTTATGATTTGATCCATATAATGCTTGAACTCCCTCTATGTCATCAATGTTCAAATCCGCCCTCTTCTCTCTAGGCTTCAAACTTGGATACATCACAGCATCCTTGACCGAGCTATGAGCTAGCCCTAGCAAATGGCCGATTTCATGCACCGCAACCGATTCTAGATCGACCGCCACGTTGGATTGCTCGGAGCCAAAGTCCACTGCCCACCTCTCCGCCGCGTCGAGGTGTAGCTTCCCGCTCTCTGGCGAGAACGAATGGGCCAAAATCCCGAGCACCCCGTCGAAGGGCTGGCCATCTCCGTGATCGCCGCTATAAAACCCTATTTTGATGTCCGCAAAGCCATAATCATTCGCTTCCCTAAAACTCACCGGAATGACAGCTGCCCACCGTGCGAAGGCACGTTGAAACACATGACGGACATCGTTTGAGGTTAAATAGTCGATGAAATGGTCGGGCGAGAAAGCGTAGGTGAGGACGATGGGCTTGTGACGGGTCCACCTAGGTTTTCCGGGAAAATGCACATAGCGTCTAGTCACATGCTTGCCATGGGCGAAGTCAGAGACACCACACCTAGGCTCGAGGATTTGATTCATTGTCTTGATATCGAGCTTACCCGTGATTGAGAGGCCGAGTTTTGATTGGTATCTGACGATGGCTAGTTCAAACTCCGAATCGAACCGGCCGTCAGAACTAGGGTTTTGGAGTGGGAGATAACCGAAGTAATGGAGATAGCTCTTGATCTTCGCGACGCGGCATGTATTCAAGCCTCTATCGACATCCCGCTCGATATCTAACCCTTTGAAGGTATTATCATTTCTCTCAACAGAGTTTAGCCATGAAGTCCTTGGAGTGAATGAGTGGGTCATTTCGATGGAGATGCATAGTGGGAGAGAGATGAGAAAGAGGAGGGAGGAATGAGAATTGAATGTCATGAACATGGTAGTTCTTGGTCATGAGGAGTTGGAGAACGAGAAAATGCTTTAAATTATAAAGAAAGATGGTACAAGGCTATGCTTGGGTTCATTCGAATTATCATGGCAATTAGTTAGAAATGTTCCTCTGATGAACACCATCTTCTACCTCGGTGCTCAATCATTACAACTTCTCTAAAGAAGCTTGTTGTTGGGAATGTCACTTTCGTCAGATGCAGGTTAACGAACTCTCACTCTGGCCTTTCTGATTTCGTTTTCACTTGAAGTTTAGAGAAGGCCCACTCTGAATTACCAAGTCGGTCCCGATCGTTAGGCGTCATGATTGCTTTTAGACGTAAGGATGACTCCAGCGAAAAAAAAAAACAACCCTCGCGAATGGGTCGACTTCAGAAGAGTCGTGAACTGCCGACTGATTTGCTTTTTGCATTGGACTTGAAAGAGAATCAACCTTATACCCCACCCATCTCCTTCTCTTGTCTTCATATGACAGTAAGGTTCAAACTACAGATTTTCATGTGATGGATGTCTTCGGAATCCTAGGTATTTCATCTGAATTAGATAACATAGTTATCCAGAATTTTTTGGTTTCGCACCTATCATTACTGGGTAATAGTATAACTGTTTATTATCTTGTGCGGCTGCACGTGAAATCTCGATATTGTTGTCAATCTACATGTCAAGGGAAAATTATCCAAACAGTCCTAAACTTATTGTACGACAGCCAATTTAGTCCTAAACTTTTCAATTGTGCCGATTTAGTCTTAAATAATTTGACAATTTTTCAATTTAGTCCCAAAACTTTTTGTGATTTGCCAATTTAATCCTAAAACTTTTTGTAATTTGCCAATTTAATTCTAAACTTTTTAGGCTATGTTTGGTCATCTGGATTTCTAATCAGGGTAGGACTTGATAGAATAGGAAAAGAAATCCAAGAGTTTTGTCATATTTTATCTACTGTTTAGTGAACTATGGATATAATGTAGGATAAACAAAGGCAAAGGGCAACTGAGATTGACTCTGTTTTGCTGAAACATTAGAATGCTTCAAGAATTATTCAGTGATGAGTTCTGATGAGTGAGTTATTGTTGAGCAGAGGTTTGTGCCATCTAAATTCGAGCACGACATCGATCGAGCAAACCCAATGGAACCAGGAGTCTTGATTTGAAGTCGAATCCTTTGAAAATGACCCGTTGGCCTTACTCGTTGTCTTGTCGAGTGAGTAAACAAGTGCTAAACAATGAAATTATTCAGCCTCTTTTCACAAGTTGAAGATGGACGCATGCAGGTCGTCCAAGAAAGCTACCTTGAAAGACAATGATCAACCTCAAATTCTTCATAACATGTCAAGACCCCTTTCGAATGTTGGAAAGGTTCAAGCGATTAAAGAACGAGGGATGTGATCTCATATCATGTCAAACTATCGATTAAAGAACGTGGTTGTAGAGATATCCAGCTTTACCGCTAGAGACCCCCAGCCTGGTGCCGTCGGAGAGGCGGCCGCACTTGACGGTCACCGCCGGAGAGGTGGCCCAGGTTGGAGGAGAGGCGGTGGTTGTGGAAAAAACTTGGTTCTCCTCATATCTGCTCTCTTGAAAAATCCTATCCAGGTCTATCCCACCCCTCCCCTATGATATTTTTATCCGGGCTATATTCCCTTTATTCCATCCTGGACATCTACCAAATACAGGATAGGATAAAATATTTCGTATCCTGATTTTTATCCTAACAACCAACGCAGCCTTAATGATTTGTCAATGTAGTCCTTCTGGTCAATTATCCAAATAATAGGTTTATGATTAAATTGATAAATTATCAAAAGAATTAAGACTAAATTGACACAATTGAAAGGTTTAGGATTAATAGCAAATCGTCAAAAAGTTTAATATTAAATTGGCACAATTGAAAAGTTTAGGACTGGATTGGCCGCCGTTCAATAAGTTTATGAATTTTTGGATAATTATCCCCGTCAGTATTATATGTGTATATATATCCCCTTTTTTGAAACTCCGGTTTACAAATTTGATATATCAAACTGTTAATTAGCAAATGCAAAAAAAAAAAATCGATTAATTAGCAGTTCATCTATCCTTGGAAAAGAAAATCCTTGACACTTAGAAATAGGCAAAATAATAATAATAATAATAATAATGCTCCAATCAACATAACCAACAACTCCCAAAGCCAGTTGCTCTTGAAGTTCCATTATTTGGGTCATTGTAGCAAATATGAATCAAAACGAGATTTCTTGGGCTTTGCCTCAAGGCTCAACCCAATTCCTGTTGGGCTCCACCACAGATGATGGACCAAGTATTAGAAATCTACAAACCTTGCTATTTCCTAAGGTGCAATTTGGATCAACTATTCTCGAGAATTTGGCCAAAAAAATCCTCCGATGAAAAATGTTGTCATTATTCACGATGTATGTGATATACTACATATTTAGGTATTGACGTGGAACAGGCCGTGTCGCATCATGGAACAGTATATGCGTGAATCCTGCTGATGAAGGTTCTTATGGATGGACTCACACGGATCAAATGCAGCTAATAATTTCTTTCTCATGATCGGTGAACCCATTATGTCGCCATGCAAAGTCATAAGAATTGAGCTATCTGAATGAGCTTAGTTACGAAATTCGTGACTAAATAGATCAAATATTGATTTTCGATAGGAAACGAATGGAGATAGTGCATAGAATGGAGGATCTTCAGCCTCTATCATCCACTCATTCTCCTGTACTTGGACAATCTAGATATTAACCACTTTAACATAGGAATAGAAAGTCCAATGCGGAGGCCTCTCAGTGTAGAGATGGCAATTTAACCTATTTAAGCTCCGTTTGTTTTAAAAGTGAATGATTTTGAAAATATTTTCCTAAAACGATCGCTTTATAAAAGTGAATGAACGGAAATTTTTTCATCATCCACAAAAATATTTAAACATAAATTACTGTCGATAATGAAAGCATTTTTTTTTTAAGGCGAAATATGCTTATGCACACAGTGAGAGGCAGGTGTGGATTGATAGATCATCGCCCTTATCTGGTCGGGCCACGGTGACTAACGTGGAACCACATGGTCCTTGGATGGGCTATCTCTCTAATTCACCAATTTATGTGGATATCGTTCAAGTAAGGCTAGCCCATGATCTGTCCCGTCTTGCATAACAACTCCTATTAGCTATTGAAGCCTAATATTTATATGTTACGACATCTTTGACATATTACCTTTTAAGTGAGTGTGATAGAGACGGTTGACTCGAGAACCCTTTCAGAACCGGCTTAGTAGGTTTGTTCACACGGTAAGGTATGGTCCGGTTGAGAATTAATACGAAATTATTATAGGGTCTACTCTTTTTAGAATTTATGGCTCATAACATATGTAAATATCACAGTCACCCAAAAACTGGTATGCTAGCAAAGATTGATCCGGTTCCCATTGCATCGGAGAACCAGCCCAAACGAAGCCGAATCTAGAGTTTGAAAGGCCCTAAATCTGAATTGACCCTATTTAAAAATATTATAAGTTCTTACCCAAATTAAGATTTGCTTGAAAGATTAGAATAACAATATGGGAAGGAAACCTATCAAGTTTCTCACTTCAATTAAAGATAGAGTTAATAACTAGTGTAATTGTTGAAATTATGTCTCGAATTTGAGCTTGAAAAGGAAACCTTTCTATAACTTAAGTGGGTTTCCTAATATGAATAGATTTCCTAATTGGAATAGGTTTCATAAAAAGTGATTTTCTATTTTAGATACAGCTCTAGTCTATATATAATATGTGTCTTTTTTTGGGGAAAATTACCAAAAAGTTCTAAACTTATTACAATTGTGTCAATTTAGTCTGTTCGGCCAACTTTGGCCAATTAGGGCTGACGTGAACACCGACAGCGCTGACGTGGTAATTTTTATTTTTTTAAATATTTTCTATATTTTTATTTATTTATTTCCTTTTTTCGATGACTGGCTGGAGGAAGAATGAGAAGAGGAAAAAAAATAATACGAAAGAAAAGAAAATAGGGGAAAAAAGTAAAAAAAAATAATTCGAAAAAATATTAGAATATTATCAAATATTGTCCACGTCAACGTCGGCAGGCCAAAGTTGGTCGGATGAATTGAATTAGCATAAATGCAAAAGGTTTAGGACTCAATTGGCAAAAAAAGGGTAAATAACACAAATGGTCCCTAAACTTTAGCCCTTTAAAATTTGATTTTTTTTACATCAAAAGAAAGATGTCTAGCAGATTAATACTCAAGAGTTACATCTTTTAAGCTTAGCAAATCTCAAATAACTACGTAACAAAGCAAAATCCAGAAGTAAATAACAAAGCACGGTCTTGCAACTAGAAGCACACTTTCATTCCTCTAAAACAAATCTGCCACCGTAAAACTTCTGCGACCGATCGCTAGATTCAGTGATGAGAACACGCCGAAATCTCCCACTTCATTTGCAACCGCTTGTAGTGCGCATCTAGGTTCAACGTCCTCATCATCATCGCCGTGCAGAGACACCAACATCAATATATTGAAAGAATACATATCAAATCCTATAGGGAACTCACAGATCTATATGTAGATCTAGTTTGGGATAGTAAAATCCCAAAATCTTAACCTAATCTAAATCATGAGAGGAGAGCGACCTAATCTCGGAGAGATTATGGAGTCGCGTCACGAACATCCTCCTCAATAGCTGTCGAATGGACGAATGGCCGAACTGATCTCCATATTCACCCAAGATCAGCTTCAAAAGTTTATGTGCGCACACGAAAAGAAAGTTTCAGAAAAGGGAAATAGAAATGAAGAGGAGAGAGAGAGACAGAGAGAGAGGTCTCTCCCTTAGGAACTGTTTCATAGAAAGGGGACTCAGGCAGCGGCTTCAAGGAAAAGGGAGGAAACCCTTTACAATTTGAAATTGAGTATGAAGAAATAGCAAGAAATTGAAATTCTTATGACCAAATCGGACGAGAGTTATATCTTTTTTGGTAAGGGACGAGAGTTATATCTTTCAAGTTTGCTAAATCCCAAATAACTGCAGCATAAATTAAAAGCTAGAAAGAAAATAACAAAGTATAATCTTGCAGCTAGAAGTACATTTTCACCCCTCGAGAACAAATCTGCCAACAAAAATTGTTAGTTTATTGGATCTTTCAATCACATGAACATAAATTGATAAATAAACATACCCGAATCAAAAGAAGCTATTGTTGATCCGATGAGAGAGAAAATGTCTTCTTATGGGTATGGATCGTCACTACTCTCCTCTATAATAATTATGATGGAGTGTGTTTTTTTTTTTTCTCTCTTGTGATTTTGTGGAAGAAAATGAAGCGTAAGAATGCGATAGCCGTTCTCCACAAAAAGAGATCTTATATAGAGGGAGTGATGGAACCAACCCTATAGCTGTCAAATCTCAACTGTCCATCAAGGTTTAAAGATAATGGTTCTAAAAGCCCAATTGGATGTAACAAATATATAACAAATATATGTCCGTAATATATTTAATTAAATAATAAACCTGATAGGCCACATATTTCGGTGGATCTCGTCAAATCCAACATTCTCCCACTTGGCCAAAGGTTCAATTATCTATCTAATTCTTGAGGCTTAACACAACATAATCAGACATATAAAACATCCGTTAAGTAAGGTCATGTCTGACATTTATACATAAAAGAATTGAAGCCGGTATCCATATTCCAATGCCACAGTACCATTCTCCAGTTACTATCCCGGCACAAACATCAAACGCAACATCTAATGGCTTAATAGTCATGACCAATAACGTTTCATAGTATAAACATGTTCATGAGGTCCATACATAATTATTCGTTTCAAAAGGTTTCAAATGTGCACATATAACTAGAAGCAACAAACCATAAATTCAAAATCCATTACATGAGGTGATCACAAAATATAAAAATACATCATGTGTCCAACACCATGGTCTAAACTAAAGGCTATCAACCAAACCCATGCTAGCAACATGTTTTCGAAAGAGATTGGGTGGTAAGTCTTTCGCCATAGGATCCGCTAACATGGCTTTCGTACTAATATGCTAAATGGACACAATTTGATTTTGAACTCTTTCTCTCACAACAAGATACTTAATGTCAATATGTTTGGATGCACCACTAGACTTGTTGTTTTTTTAAAGAAAACAGCAGCCTAGTTGTCACAGTGAATCTTCAGTGGTTTCAAAATAATATCAACTACCTCAATCCCCATAATGAAGTTCCTCAACCATAAACCATGAGAACTCGCCACATAACATGCTACGAACTCCTCCTCCATAGTGGAAGATACAGTTATGGACTGCTTTGCACTCTTCCATGAAATAGGTCCTCCAGGGAGCATAAAAAGGTAACCTGATGTAGATTTCTTGGTATCGATGCATCCAACATAATCAGAATCAGAATAACTAATAACCTCAAGGCTATATGTTCTCTTGTAGGTAAGCATAAAATCTTTTGTACCCTGTAAGTAGCGCATCACTTCCTTAGCTGCTTTCCAATGACCCAATCCTGGGTTTATTTGGTAACGACCAAGCATTCCAAGAACATACGCTATGTCTGGGCTACTACATACTTGAGCATACATAAGACTCCATACTGCAGATGCATAGGGAACATGCTCCAATTGTACAAGCTCCATTTGTACAAGCTCTAGTTGATTTCTTGGGCATTGTAGTAAGCTGAATTTGACACCCTTAACAGCAGGGGCAACACTGGGAAAGCAATTATGCATGTTAAATCTTTTGAGAATCTTTTCAATATAGGCTCTTTGAGATAGTCCTAAGATCCCTCGAGATCTATCTCTGTGAATCTCAATGTCTATTACATAAGAGACTTCACCAAGGTCTTTCATCTCAAAGTTATGTGAAAGAAAACTCTTGATCTCATACAACACGTCCTTATCACTTCTAGCAAGTAATATATCATCTACATACAATACTAGAATGATAAATTTACTCCCACTGATCTTAAGGTATATACATTGATCCACTGCATTTTCTTTAAAGTTGAAATTACTAATCACATCATGAATTAAGATACCATTGTCTTGAGGCTTATTTCAAACCATAGATGGACTTTTTCAGTTTGCATTTCATGCGTTCCTTGCCCTCAACCACAAAACCTTGTGGTTGTGCCATATAGACATCCTCTTGCAAGTCTCCATTAAGAAATGATGTTTTCACGTCCATTTGATGTACCTCTAAATCATAATGAGCTACTAAAGCCATGACTATTCTGAAAGAGTCCTTTTTTAACACAGGAAAAAATGTGTCGTTATAATCCACTCATTCTCTTTAAGTGAAACCTTTCGCGACCAGTCTAGCTTTATACCTTTCAACATTACCTTTAGGGTCTAGCTTAGTTTTATAGACCCATTTACAGCCTACATCTTTGGCCCCTTTAGGCAAGTCTACTAGGTCCTAGACACCATTAGTTTTCATTGAGTTCAACTCATCTTTCATGACTTCAAGCCACTGAGTTGAATGATCGCTTGTAATGGCTTCATCATAAGAGATAGGATCAGTTCTTATGCCAACATCATAGTCTAACTCATCTAGATATACGATGTAATCATCAGAGATAGCTAATTTCTTTTCTCGTCCCGACCTCCTAAGAGCTTGTTCATCAACGGAAGGAAGAATAGGCTCTATATTATGAGGTTCTTCATTAGGTACCTCCTCTGGTGGACCAAAACCTTATGGTGGAGGTAATGGTACACTAGACCCATGAATAATAGGAACCAAAACATGATCCTGAGTAGAAATTTGATCTCGAGTTTCCTCAAGGTCTATTGTTCTAGGGGTATTATAATCAGCATTTTCTAAAAACATCGTGTTTCTAGTTTCAACAAATTTAGTGGTATTTGAAAGGCAATAAAATCTAAAACCCTTTGATCTTTCAAGGTAACCAACGAAATAACAATTTATGGTCCTTTGGTCGAGTTTCTTCATTTGTGGGTTATATATTTTTGCCTTAGCCAAACAACCCCATACATGAAGATATCCCAAACTCGATTTTCTTTGTGTCCACAGTTCATAAGGTGTTTTAACCATAAATTTATTGGGAACCCGATTAAGGATATGCACGACTGTTTTAAGAGCTTCAACCCAAAGACACTCTGGTAGAGTGCTATGGCATATCACACTTCGTACCATATCCATTAAAGTACGATTTCGTCGCTCAACAACACCATTTTGCTAGGGAGTACTTGGCATTGTATACTAAGCAACTATCCACATTTCTTCAAAAATAAAGCAAAAGTACGAGGATTATGACCTATGTCGGAGAACCTTCCATAATTTTCTCCTCCACGATCAGACCTTACAACTTTAATCTTTAGGTCGAATTAATTTTCAACTTCGGCTTTGTAGATCTTAAACATGTCTAATGATTCAGATTTATCATGGATAAGATAGACATAACCATAACGTGAGTAGTCATCGATGAAAGTGATGAAATACTTATGACCACTAATATCAGAAGTAGGGAAAGGTCCACAAATGTCGGTGTAGATAATTTCTAAAAGTCCCTTACTCCTTGTGGCACCATGTTTATTACCCTTTGAAGATTTTCCTTTAATACATTTAATACATGTGTCAAAATCAGAGAAATCTAGAGAATGTAAAATTCCATCCTTAATGAGGCGTTCCATTCTACCTCGTAATATATGACCCAGACGTTCATGCCATAATTTTGAGGAATTTTCATTCTCTAATTTTCGTTTCTTACCAGTTTTGGCAATATCATCATTCACATTCATTAAAACTAATGATTCAGCAAACGAAGAATCTAAACACAGTTTGTAGAAGTTTCCCTCTAACAGACCAAAACCAACAGACTCATCATAACGAGAAATGGAGCAACTTTTATCCTCAAACTTTAACGAATAACCAAAAGCGTCAAGTTTTGAAACCAAAATTAAGTTTCTAGTAATACTGGAAACATAAACAGTATCAACTAAATCCAAATTGAAATCACTCTCCAACACCAAACGGAGAGTGCCAAACGCTTCAACTAGAACCTTTTCCCCATTTCCCACGACAATGTTACGGTTTCCCTTATTTAACTTCTTCTTTGAAATGAATCCTTGCAATGGATTAGTTATGTGTAGAGTTGCACCAGTATGAATCCACCAGGTATTTAAAGGAGCATCAACAATATAGGACTCATAACAAACATGATTTAATAAAGTATTACCGTTCTTCTCTAGCCAGTGCCGGAATTTCGAGCATTCTTTCCTCACATGTCTTTTAGTTCTACAGAAATGACACTTTGGACCACTTGGTCCTTTTGAACCAGAAGGACTTTCCTTGTTAATCATAGGGCCAGGAGTACACTTGTTTCCATAATTGCGACCCTTGCCATGCATCTTTCCTTTTCCTTTGTTTGAACCAAAAGTAATTACATGAACACCTTCAGGTTGTTCGGATTTCAGCCTCTCTTCTTCTTGGACACACGTAGAAATTAGTTCGCTCATCTTCCATTTCTCCTTTTGCATATTATAGTTGATCTTAAAAGGACCTAACTATGCAGGAAGAGATGTCATAATGAAGTGAAAAAGAAAACCTTCAGAGATTTCCATATCCAAGGACTTAAGTTGAGTAGCCATATCATTCATCCGCATAATGTGCTCACGAACACCATTGATTCCATTATACTTGAGGGTAATCATTTTGGAAATAAGAGCAGTTGCATGTGCTTTGGAAGTGCCCTCATACTGCTGCTCAATGTGAGCAAGGTACTCCTTAGCATTATTAGAGTCAGGAATGGCTCCCCAAATAGCGGTCGTTATGGAGCCTTTCATAATCATCAGAGATATGCGATTGGATCGCTCCCACTTTTCATTAGTAAATTTCTGCTCATTTGAGCTTTTATCCGTGAGTTCAGGGGAGCGTCAACACGTAATGCACAATCCAAGTCCATGACCTCAAGAATGAGGCTTATTTGCTCTTTCCACTTCTTAAAGTATGTACCACTCAGTTGTTCAATGGAGGAAAGATAACTCGTAATAGCAGCAGGATTGTATGCTAGATCAGTAAAATTATGCACATTAGTACCTTTTAGGAAACCCACAAAAATAAATAAATGATTTAATTCATCATCACAATAAACTGAAAAATAAACAGTCCTTTACATGGAAAGCTAAAATACACAAAACCTTACCAAAAGAAATCCAAGAATCATCTATAGCCTTCCGTTGGGCCGACAATAAACACTTTAAATGGATTTTTTCATAATTTATCAGCAAATTTCATAAGGCAATAATAAATCAAATTAAATCACCGTTGGGTAGAATTAATTCGAATGGCATATTTTCAATTTATCTGCTTATCAGATTATCATTCTACTCAAAATTAAATATCTTAACTTTCCGTTGGGCCAGTTACGAATTTAATCATGAGCATAACATAAGATGGTCTTATCAAAATCAAAATCTATTTAAAACAATAATCTTCCGTTGGGCCGATTAATATTCAAACAGTTTAGAACCGCAATAAAGAATAAAATTTATTCGACATAATAGAGTCATGCTTTACAATTTTAACACAACCCAATCGCCAAAAGAATATAAGCAAGTATCGAGAAACAATCACGATGATTCTAACAGATTTACGCCATTAGCAATACTTGCCGAATCAAAAGAAAAGGGAACAACACAGAATTAGGTCGTTTAATGGCCAGATCACGAGAACAATAACCAGAATTTACAACAGTATTCAGCGGTTTCTGGTGTTTTGTTGATACAAAACGAATCAAATATATGATTGCATAAGATTCTCAAAAAATCGATTATCGTCGTATGTTTATTCCAACATCAACAAAATACCATGAATCAATCATAAAAGGAGACGAAAGATCATAATAAACATTATAACTATGTCCATGCGTTGAATAAACTATTGCTCTGATACCACATGTTAGTTTATTAGATTTTTCAATCACATGAACATAAATTGATAAATAAACATACCCGAATCAAAAGAAGCCATTGTTGATCCGATGAGAGAGAAGATGTCTTCTTATGAGTATGGATCTTCACCACTCTCCTCTATAATAATTATGATGGAATGTGTATTTTTTTTCTCTCTTGTGATTTTGTTGAAGAAGCGGAAGCGTAAGAATGCGATAGCCGTTCTCCACAAAAAGAGATCTTACATAAAGGGAGTGATGGGATCAATCCTAGAGCTGCCAAATCTCAACCGTCCATCAAAGTTTAAAAAAAGGGTTCTAGAAGCCCAATTGGATGTAACAAATATATAACAAATATATGCCCGTAATATATTTAATTAAATATTAAGCTTGATAGGCCACATATTTGTGTAGATCTCGTCAAATCCAACAAAAACTTCAACAACCGATCACCAAAGTCGGTGATGAACACACGTCGAGATCTCCCATTTCATTTGCAACAGCTTACGTTGCGCATCAAAGTTTAACGTCCTCACCAATATCGCCGTGTAAAGACATCAACATCAATAGGTTGAAAGAACACAAATCAATTACCTCTAGAAAACTCTCATATCTATATCTAGATCTCATTTGAACCTCAAATTTGACCTAAATCTAAATCAGGAGAGGAGGGCGACCTAATCTCGGAGAACTTGTGGAGTGACATCACGAACATCTTTACTGGACGAATGGACGAGCTGATCTTCACATTCACCCAAAATCAATTGTAGAAATTTGTTCACGCACACAAAAGAAAAGCCTTGAAAAAGGAAAGAGGGAGGGAGGGTCTCTCTCCCTCCGGAACGGCTCCGTAGAAAGGAGACTCGGGCGAAGGCTTCAAGGAAAGGAAAAGGGAGGAAATCCTTTTACAATTTGAAATTGAGTAAGAAGAAATAGCAAGAAATTAAAATTTCTTGCGACCAGATTGGACGAAAATGAGATCAACCATCGCAGATCTATATGATCTCTGGTTTATGTCATGTCATGATCAGATCGGAGTAAAACTCAGAGTCCACGACCCACGTCCCAAGATCCACAGTGAGAAAAAACTGGAGAGCCATGGAAGTAGCTGCAACCTGCAGAAGGAAAGGGGCCCATGTTGACTCAGAGAGCCTTATCTTCACAGAAGCACATGCAAGCATATCGCCATTGATCCTCACTTTTGTTTTCCTTCTTTTGGTTCTTCGCTTTAATGCTAGGTGGCCCTGCACTCAGTCGGAGTGTACTGGTGCACGAGTCAAAGGACTTGATTCTTATCGCTCGTTCCAAAACAAGTTAGGGTTTTGTCCATTTCCGACACCTGGCTTTGAGTGGCTTTTGAGTCTTATTGAGCCAATGGCGGCTCTTCATGTGTTTTGCATATACATCTTCTGTAACCTTTGGAGTAATTGATGTTGGCATTATTGATTCTTTTGCGCTCTGAAGTTATAGAGTTTTGCCGAGTAAAATGGGATTCTAACATGTGGGAGTAATGTCATGCTTCGATCATTCGTTCGAGTTTCACCTCGGATCTTTCATCAAATCATAAAATCACGGGAGAATTTCAAGGAAGTTCACGAAGTGATGCTGTTTTCTTAAAAGAGCATTCAGATTTGACATTATCTCAAATAATGACATGAAGTTGCCAATTTAGTCTAAAAGAAAAAAAGCCCCAAGCTCACGACCGGCCAAATCTTCGTCGGCCAGTTTGCACGTGCGACTCGCGTGCGTATATCGGCAGATTTCTAGTTTGACCCAATTTGAAGAAGCTCCAATTCTTCCAATCTACTGAAGATGAAGCGAATAAACGTACGATAACTTAAGGGGTCTATTCTTTTTTGCACTTGCAGACCATCATGAGTAGAGTATGCAGTGCCAAAAACAAGAAATCGAGGACCTCAATAGGCAACGAGTTCAACTTGAAACAACCTGAGTTTGCAGGGAAGCGAGACTACGGACGTAGTTGAACTAAAATCGAGCAGATCGAATCGAAGTGCAATGGCAAAAACGGATCAGTCGTGTATAGCTCACCTTGGAGAAACGAATTCAACCAAGACTGGTCAGAACAATCAGAAACACTACCTAATGCCAAAGTGCAACAGAAATTGGCTAACAGAAAATTGGAATTGAAAAGATGAACAATTTGTTCTCTCGAATACGATTATAAAAAATTAATAGTAAAAGTCTGGTTCAGTCTGATCTTAAACACCCTTTTATACGGTGTTAACCCTAATCAAATAAAAACACAAAATTACGAAAACGCCACTGGAATTACAAAGAATCGCCTAAAAACCTATCAAAACGACAACAAAACAAAACAAAAAAACGACGTCAATCACGGCATAGCCGTGTGTTTTGATCAATGGCCCGTTTTCATGCAGCCGACCAAATTTCAGCCCATTCTGAGTTCACCAACTCTAAGTGCATTACTATCGCTTTCAGAACCAAGCAAAGAGTAATCGATAAATGGATTTGAATGCAGGAATTTGAGGAAATGGAAGAGAGAACCGAAGAGAAAGAGTGAACGTGGGGAAAGTTGAAGGAGAATCGAGGCCAGTATAAGGAGAAATTAAAACACCAAAATTTGGGGCTTATCTCTACAAGTAAACTAGCAAGTTAACACATTTATTCATAATTTCGAATTTTCAAGAAACGGAATTTAGTTCTGAATATGAGGAGCCTTCACATGTGATTAACTATAGCAAAAAGAAAAAATCATACATGTATGCAAAGTTTGTAGGTTATGCTTATCTCTACAAGCGATACGTAGACCAAGAAGCTCAAAATTTTGACCAAGAAACCCACCCAAATGACAATCAAATAGAAAATAGAAAAGTGGGTATCGAAGATTATTATGTTCTAAATTAATTAGAACTTTTTTTTTTTTTGGTCCATCTTTTGACATGCATTTTTCAAATCTATGAAGCATGCCAATCATTTAATATTACGGAGTTGACTGTTGTGATGATTGGAGGTGTTGATCCCGACGATGAGGCTGTACTCAATAAGTGTTTCCATGTAATAATGCAGGTAATCGTCCTTTTATTGTGTTTATGTTTTTGCCTTTCTCTCTCCTTGAAATCGAAGGACTCTTCCCACACGAACAGAGTGCAAATATTCTTTCACTCTGTTTTTGCCAAGAAGTTTAGGTTTTAATGACTCGAATCCCCAAAGTTCAGATCATGCCAACGGTCCCCCCCCCCCACAACATCAATCTAGAAAGACAACAAAAGAAACAAAAGGGTGTTGTAAAATAAATGCTGTTGTGTCACTTGTCAAATGTACCTTTATTTCTTTCAAAATAATTCGATTTTCATGACAGATGGTCGCGAGAGCAATCAGAGCATGATAAATATTAGATTAATTAAATATCAAATTACATTTTCATTTAACAGCTTAAATTTTTAAAACAGTTGATTTTACATGATATCAGAACAGGAAATTTCGAGTTCACATATTTCCAGACTTCTTATTTGTCTCTGCTTTATAATTTCCACTTTTAGTACTAAGCCAAAGTCCAATCTAAGCTTAAGAGGGAATATAAAAATATCTAAATAAATTAATCACGATTTAATCTAACAGTTAAAAAATTTTAGATTTAAGTCGTGGTGAGATCTCATTGTAAACTGCAAAAGTATAGTCATTGATTGTTTAACTAAATAGAACAAAGTAAAGGAAAAGAAATGGTCCCCTCTGTCTTGTCTTTTTTCTAGTCTTCTCTTCTCACTTTCTGTTTCGTTAAAAGAAGCAATGCAGTCTTAAGCCAAAAAGCAAACAAATGCAGTCTGTCCACTTTATAGGGTGCAGAAGGATTCGGACGCAAAATTTGTGCGAGTACACGTGTCGGCAACCCACCTCCTCCCTCCTTTCAAATCGGGTCAGATTAGTTTTGGAATTTGCATCGACTGGCTTTTGTGGTTTAGTACCATTCTCTCGAGCTATACCAAGTTCTAATCCAATAGTCATGACCATAATAGAAATCGTTGGTTAAGCTTATTTCAAATGAAATTAGTTCTTAAGCAACAAGATTTACATGATTTGCAATTCTTCGAGTTTCTCCATGTCTCAAAATAAAGGTTCTCGCATAACTCCACTGTAATCGACCTTCTGTTTATATCCCATTGACAGCAGTGGACTCCCGTGCACACATAAAAAAGATAGGGAGGGAGGGAGGGAGGGGATTACTAAGCCTCTGCTTGCGTGCAACCTTTTGTATTGCTACCATATTCATGGGTAGGCAAGAGATGACATGACAAATTATCTCATGCACTACAGAAATAAGTGAGGAAATAAGTGAGGCAAGATATACTTTACATTTTAGAGGGCTATTGTCGGAGATGATACCATTCCTGATAAAGGAAGACTTGTTAATACCCTCACGAATAAATGTAGAATGAATGTTTAAATGCTCGCTCGGGTTAACAGGGGATAGATAGGGAGACTGTGGTTGCTGCTACTGATGCGAGCGGTGCCAAGATGGTGAGGACATTACCAGCGAGAACTATGGCGATGACCAACCGTAAAAAAGAGGGGGGTGATAGTCACATGTAGTGTTAGGAATTTTTTGAGAGTATATATCTGAAGATAGTTATATATGGATTACATTACAAATGCAACGACCAATAACAAACCAATTTGTGCGGAACATCCGAACTTTTTAGTTATTACATTTTCATCCCTTTGTTTTCCTAGATTTGCAGACATTTGATCATTCACCCATTTTCTCACTAACTTCGATTCTTGATATAAGGATGTCTAGCTCAACCTTTGTGGCTTTCCGTTTGGAAAAATGATACAAATGATTCATGAACTTTGGTCCAATTTGTAATGTTCATGAATTTATTTCCTCTTTTGTGTCTCATTTATAATTAGCTCTGAACCAAGCTTGATATGATAATTTCAAATAATCATAAGTGAATCTTGGCTATTTTGATCATTTGCCACGGCCAACTGAAAGCTCTATAAACCATTGCTCTCTGCTATTGAAATGTGGTTAGTGATTGTCATACGAAAAAAAATTAATATGTGCGCAAATTGCCGTTATAGACACAAAAAATCATAATTAAAGTGTCCTATTTTCGTTTGATATAATCAACTAAATAGAAAATAGTGTGTAATGCCAAGCAATAGTGGATGACTCCGCGACGGTGTTTGTTCCCTAGATCTGCTCATTGGGCAGGCCTGCCCAAGGAAAGAACATCGGTCGGCCAAGCGCCCCCCCCCCCCGATCTCTTCAAGACTTTTTCGTTAATTTTTTGGATGACACGGTCAACATCCTTCACAGAAGTGGAAATTTTTGTCCTATGAACTCTGAAGATCGAAGTACAAGCGCCTAGAAAGAATTCGCTCTCTTCGGATCTGCTCACTGGCTCTAGCTCCGGATGCTTGCTCCAATTACTTGAACACTCCACAAATCTCAAAGACGTCTCTGTTGTGCCTTCAGCAGTTGACTTATTAGAAGTGATTTTGTGATCAACTGATATTTCTTTTGCAATTCTTCTTCCCAATCTAGAGATATATCTAGCTTTGAGTGCTTTTTTTTTTCAATCTATATATAGATTTGAAATTTACAAGGCATTTTCTGTACTCTTTCAACATGTTAGTATTATTGTTGTCTCTATTTGGTGATGTGTGGGGATGTCGAACCTAAGCGTGCACCCACCGCCTTTTGGCAAAGCCGTAACTACTGGAGAAGGAAATCTCAGCATATACTCATCATTGATGATGATGCGAGATTCACCGATAAGCCGCTGGTTGTTCTTTGATGCTATGAAAGATCCGTCTTTGTAGAATAAGCGAGTTTTTGTAGACTCTATCAAGTTGATTCATTTTTCAGACTTCTTTCATGTGAAATGAAAATTTTCTTTTCAACCCCCCCCCCCCACCCAAAAAAAAAAAAAAGAAACTCTCCGTTTGTCGACCAAAAGTAAAAACCTCACTAATCTAGATAAGCACATCAAGCACGTCATAACTTTCGTATGGTATTTTAGTGATCCGTCTTAAGTAGTTTTTTAAATTAGATTATGACGGAGACGTGGCTTTTTTTGAAATAATTTAAGTCCAACATGGACACTCTACGATTGATGGGGGAAAAAAAGGAAGCAGAAGGGACATGTTTTGGCCCTAAATTGTAGGGGGATGCTCTTATGGGAAGATTGAGCGGTGGGGAGGTTCGAGCCTACGAGATAACAAAGTGAAGACTGGTCGAATCAGCTTCGATGAAGTCGAGATGATAACGAGTCTAACAAAGCAACACAAGTGATTGCACTTGATTTGAACGAATCGCAAAGAAATTGTTGGGTCCAGGACATGAATTGCAATGGCACTCGTCGAAAATTTTTGCCAGGTTCACCGTAGCTTTGAGAAAACCCCTTCACCGAATCTGCTCAAATTTTTTTTTTTTCAAACTCGTGATTGTTGTGTATATTCTCTTGGTCAATTGTACACAGAGATGTAGGTCAATACCCAAAAAAAAAAAAAAAACCCAAACTTTAATATTTATCCAATTATATTCAAAACTTTTTTTTGTCTCATAAAAAACCTCAAACTTTTACTTTTGTCCCAATTCTACCAACTTAATACCCAAAAAAAAAATCATCAACTTTGACTTTGGCCCCAATTTTAGCGGCCTAATACCTAAAAAAACCCAATCTCAATTATATCCAAAAAAAAAAATTGTCTCATAAACAACCCCAAACTTTTACTTTTGTCCCAATTCTTCCACTATTAGCCTTCGTCCATAATTTACAGTTAGTTAATCATACGTAGCATTTCTACGTTGTTAATGAATTAGATTGCAACAAAGTTGACATGAAAAAATCCCTCAACTTCTCTTCTATTGTTTGCTTCCTATATACATTGCCGGGAGATACATAGCCACTCAAGACGGCACGTTTTGTATTTTCTCCGGCACTCAATAGCCTAAAGAAAGGCAAGACGTGGAGATCTAATTATTTGGACGAACGATCTCAAATTTCATCGTCCATGAAACCTGTTGTTTTTTAATTTCGAAGTTTCATTGGTAAGTTCAGCAAGAAAATTCGAGCCACGTAGGATTAACGAACGGTGACGGTGATTATGGACAGAAGGCTGACGATGATAGAATTGGGACAAAAGTAAAAGTTTGGGGTTTTTTATGAGACAAAAAAATTGGATATAATTAGGACAGAGGCTAAAGTTTGAGATTTTTTGGGTATTAGGCCGATATAATTGGAACAAAAGTAAAAGTTGTGGTTTTTTATAAGAAAAAAAAATTGTATATAATTAGGACAGATGCTAAAGTTATGAATTTTTTTGGTATTAGACCCAACAATACATATTCAAAGGACATTTTTTTATTTTTTTTATTTTTACTATGTTCTCTCTTATTGGTTTTTGCTGATTGGAATTTTGGGCAAGTTGGATTTTCATGGCGACACAAATTACGGATATACAAATGAAAAAAATAGTTATGGTATTATAATCAGGATCACAGAAAAATTATAGCAGCTGTGTTGTCAAAATCAAAATCCCTCTCTGATCTATCATTATCTCTCTTAATCCATCTCTGCATGGAGCTAAATAGTCGCTCATCAAGTCTCCTAATCTTTGACCAAAAAAAAGTCTCCTAATCAAATGCCCAACCAACCAACAAAAGACTCAGTCTGTTTCCCAAAAAATAAAAAAAGAAAACACAGGACTCGGCCAGTCCCCACCCTGACTTGCCAGGTTCTGCTGCCTTTACCACTCTCAATCACTTTCCCAAGCATTTGGATGGGAGTGAAGGGAACATAGACTCCTTTCTCTTGGAAAAATTTAAAATAAAGACATGAAATACTATCATTTTCTTAAACGAGTATCTGAAATAGATCTTATTACAAATAAGAGTTTGAAGTGTTATTATTTTCTTAAATAAAGACTCGAAGTGGATATTATTTCAAATAAAGACCTGAAATGATCATATAGTCTTAAAGAAAGGATTGACTTCGCCGGAAGAATCGCATTTTTGTCATTTACATTTTTTGAATTTTTTTCTTTTTCCTTTTTCCTTTTTTTTTTCTTTTTCCCCTCTGCCGGCCATCGACGAGGCTCATCGATGGCCGACGGAGGTCGCAGCCCTCAGGCAAGGGCCGCCCTCATCAGCATCAAGACAGGGTCACCTCGCTAGTGTCGGGCGAGGGCGAGGGTTGCCCTCGTAGGATCTGGCGAGGGTCGCCCTCGCCCGATGCAAGCGAGGGCTGCCGATGACCTCCGCAGGCCCTGGACGAGGCCCGGCGATGGCCGAGGGAGGGAGGAGGGAAAATTAAAAATGAAAAAATGAAAGGGATAGAAAAGAAAAGTAAAAAATATATATATACTTTAGATTTTTTTTCACTAAAGTACCCTTTTTGGATGGTTGGAATAGTCACGTGCTCGCCGACAGGCCAAAAGTATTTATTTGAAACAATCTGACAAATTCATACTCTTATTGAAAATAAGATCCCATTTTGAAAAAAAAAATGATTGCATTTCAAATTTTTATTTGAAATTTTATCATTTCCGTTTAATGCCTATGTCCTCAGTTCAAGTAGACATCTCCCTCTTTGGCAGGCACTTCATTTGTGCACGGTGTCTCCTCCTCCAATTATTGCTCCTCCCTCTTTCCCCAAATTAGGAGACACACACCCACTTGCAGTAGAGAGAGAGAGAGAGAGAGGCCTTTGAGTACAGTTGCGACTGACTGTACTTGAAGCAAAGGTTCCCAAGGAGCAAGCATGGAATATGGCGGGAGCTACCCCGATCACCACACGTACTCGTCCACCCCCCAAGCGCTGAACGGTCACTTCCCCGCCCACCTCCCCCCCTGGGACATCGCTGACCTTAGCTCCGTCGGTCGCCACCCTCAGCCCGTGCTCCGCCCTCTGTACGCCGGGGGCGGAGGAGGAGGAGGAGGAGAGCTCGGCGCGCCGCACGTGCGGACCGACCCGCACCTCACGTGCCTGCAGCTGGGCAAGAGGCGCTACTTCGAGAGCGACGGAGCAGGGGGCGACAGGAGGTGCAAGACCCACCACGGGGGAGCGACGGCGGTGCCTAGGTGCCAAGTGGAGGGGTGCCACGCGGCGCTGGGAGACGCCAAGGAGTACCACAGGAGGCACAAGGTGTGCGAGTCGCACTCCAAAGCTCCCACGGTGGTGGTGCTCGGCCTGGAGCAGCGCTTCTGCCAACAGTGCAGTCGGTACAAACCAAACGCCACTCTCTCTCTCTCTCTCTCTCTCTCTCTCTCTCTCTCGCTCTCTCTCTCTCTCACTACTGCAAGCGGGTGTGTTTTTTTTGGACATTTAACTTTGATTGGGGCATTCGGTGAATGCATCTGAACATTCGATTGTTCTGAATTCTGAATCGTTGATGTTCTAAAATGCAAAATCAATATGAAGATAGAGGTTAGACAAGTAGCCGTAGGGGTGATTGACTTGACGGTGGGTGGATGGTGTGGGACAGGTTCCACCAGGTGTCGGAGTTTGACGACGCGAAGAGGAGTTGCCGGAGGAGATTGGCCGGGCACAACGAGCGCCGGAGAAAGAGCTCTCACGATTCTGTTCCCACCAACTCTTCTCAGGGTATCTTTCTCAATCTCATACTTCATCTCTCTTTCTCGATCTTCTGGTCTCTCTGTGTATTACTCGTTTTGTTGATTACTTTGCGGAAAACAAGCTATTCGACAATAAGTAGGACACCCTTTTACATGGTTCGGTCTAAGTGACTTATGTCCCGCAAAGCATCTTCCAAACGAAGACACTGCCTGCTTATACATAGATAGGAGTTGGATCCAAAACATGAAATCTACATAATTAGGAAAGTATCTTTTTCGGGCTTAAACTCGCGACATATTTTCAAGGTTTAGTCCCATCTAAATTGTCATCACATTGTCAGGCAGATTTCGGCTTGGCTAACATGAATGAATGTGCTTTAGACTATCATGGTTTTTTTCTGTGCATATCGCCGTACATTTTCCACATTAACCTTAGTAATCCACAATTTGAGAGAATTCTGTATGAAAGTGACTTCACTTGCTCAGCTTCGACTCTTCTCAGTTCCAACCCTTGTTTACATCTCTGATTATGCTACATCTACTTTCCGGTTCATCTCATGCGCGAGGTTGACTCCGGAATTCAATCCAATCTTTGTTACCCTTTGGCAATGCATGGAATTCCAAGAGAACCCAGCTGTCAGAGCGCGATCCAAAGTATTCGCTTGCCTAGGAACCCAAGCCAATCTCCAGCGTTCCCGGATCTGCAAAAGCGCCTTCAGATCAGAGGCATAGCTCCTAATATACTTACTCGTTTCATCATCCAGATTTCTTGTCTTGAGGTACACCTTAGCGCAATCGCCACCAAGATTACTCCAGTAATACTCATGGCAAGTAGGGCCGCATCGCTTCCGCCATCTCTAGCTCAGTCCCAGGCCTCAACTACCCTAACCGTAAATCTGTACTCTCCACTACTCTGATCCATCCCTACCCAATCCTTCCACACCGCGCATCATAGATCAAACTCCATGTATTCCCTCAGACTTGGAGCCGGCCTCCAAGTCTCTTCAGGTTTGCTGACATGAATCTGTTGTGGACTGTCTTGAAACTCCTTCGGCTCTGTACGATTCATGATTCTTGCGAATGCTACTCAATATTGCTAGAGGATCAGCATTCACACATTTTGGACCTTGTTGTTCCTGGCCTTCTAGTATCCATATAGATGAGCACATATAGAAGTGCACTCAATGCCGGATGTAAGGCAAATGCCCTAGGGAATGTACTGATTGATGCTTTGAAGAAATTGTGAGGTAGTAAGAGAGTATTAATCTATGTATGGGCTTTATCTCCATAATCAAGCAAATTAAATATTGCTATTTGCAGAGGAAGAAGACAGGATATAAGAATGTCATTCTGATGTAAAGAGAAAGTTTGATCTCCTCTGCCTTGTCATGTGAAAATTATTTGCTAATTTGAAGTACTGACTGCGGTAAATTGTTTAGTGGAAAGTCTAGTGAATTTATCGAGTGGGAAGTAGTCGGCAAGTAGGATACCACCGACAATTCTGATCGTATGTTGTAGCGTTGTGGTCAATCTAGTGAGACTAGCCTTTTCTTTCGCAGTCGTTTCAAGTGTGTTATAAAAACATAACCAGAACAGTAAAAGTAGGCTTTTTAGATCGATCATCTGCTTCCATTTTTGCATGCGACCTTTGACTTGATCGCATTGAATGGCACCTGCTGTCAGCAACACTGCTATGTCGAGATTAGACTGGTCGTGATGTTAAATTGGTGATTTGATCTTGCATTAAACAAAATTTAGGCTGGTCATGATGCTCAAAATCTAGATTGGTTATTATGTTAAGTGGGGTAATCCGATCTTGCATTGCATAACCTGTTCTTATGCTCTTTTAACTCCTCGGATTGCTTTCCCTCTAAGCAGAGTTGATTGACTGCGATCAGGTAGTGTACTGCTTTATTGGGGATTCTGACACAGGTTGCTCTTTTGAGGACGGCGAGTTCACATCTTTGTTACTGCTTTCGAAACAGGATGTGCTCTCTCTCTTCTGTCATCGAGAACGGATACGTGGGTCTCTCCATCCGAGCTCTCCTCGAGATCCAGCGCTGCGCTGCGCGAGCTCATCGCTGAACACCGGGCAACCATCTTGGCTAGGCAGCTCATCTTGGATCGGGACTGGCACTTGCACTATGCCGGAGGGGACCTAGGCGAGGCTCAAAACGGCGGCTCCGCTTCACTTTTCCCCAACGAGCACCAAGTGTTGCCTGAACCACGCTGCTGGGACAGGTTCCAGGAGGAACCAGGCACGCAGGTCACTCTAGATCTCATGCAAGCGCCGAGCTCCGCGTTCGGTTTGCTGTCCATGAGGGAAAAGGCTAAGGAGGAGGAAGAGTGTTCAGATATATGGAGCTCTTTCGCAGGTACCCATGTCGTTTAAATTCGATTTCCCCCTCATGTCCGTTTCCCTTCGCTGCAAGGCAGAGGATGTACCAAACGAGCGAGGACCTCTGTTTGAGCTGTATAGAATTTTGCATTTCCTACTTTAGTTTGTGTGTCGTGTTCCATGGAATTGATGCTTTCTAACTCAATCCACCTATTATAGTGTCTTTAGAGCAATGAAGTTAAATTTGTCTACGGTATATTGCACTGCAATACCTGTTGAGCTATGTGCTGTGGGTTTCATCTCGGGTAATGAATGTTTTTCAGTTCATTCCCCGAGGTGGGCATTGATGCATTTTCGATCTTTATTCAACTTCGCTCGACTTCCAACTGTGGTCGGACTAACTTTACAAAGCAGCTTTGAGCCGACTCCTACTAATCTCTCTTAAAGAGCATACGGACTTTCTTCCCCAAAAGGATAAAGCTGTTGCAATCTAAACTCTCGCGGCCTTACTCAACTCAACCAAGCCTTCAGTCTTTAAATATGTTCTTCACGGGCATAGCCTAACCAGTTTTATAAGCTCCACCGACTCATCATTTGTAATCAGCCATCCAAAAAGAAAATACCAAAGCCGAAAAACTTCTTCAGGAAATGCATCCCAGCAGTCGCTTCCATGCTTATGATCAGAGTCTTCCATCAAAAGCTTCCTTGCTGTCACGCTAGGCTTTTCACTAAGAGAATGATTAAGAATGTTCCGCTACCTGAATGAAGAGAAAAAAGTAGTAAGCTTAAGCCTTGTGTTCCATCCACAGATTGCAACAAATAGTGCCTAATGAATTTTGTGGCAGCAACCGCTCTCGGGATCTTATTTGTCAAAGAGATGTGTAATGATTTGAAGAAGCATACAGCTGTAAAAGGCAATAAGGATGCACATGATTTTCATTAATTGAAAAAGTAACGCAAGGATGTCAGGACAGACACTCGAGATGAGATCAAGTTGCAATGCCACATCGGTGCATTTACAATCTATGTGATCTTCACACAGCACCGAGTAGAAACATTATAGACCCATATCCATTTGATAGAAGTGCAAACGAAGAAAAATTGATTTGCAGTTCCAACGGAACTGAAGTGTATATTCGCAATTGCAATAAACAGAAAGCAAAATCTAGAATTTGGAAATTACTTTTTGTTTGTCTGTCAAGGTCACCAGAGATCTAAGTACACCAGGACTGATCTTATCAGCAAGTGCACCTTTATCTGAAATGACAATGGACTTCTCCTTTACATAGCTCTGCAGTCTCTTTGCCTCGAAATCCAGCTGGGATTGTTCTGCATCACGAGAAAGGAAGCTGGAATCATGGTACCATTACAATAAAAAAAGAGAGCACAAAAAAGAAAATACTTTCAACACTTTTGAGTATCTTATTAGAAAGTTCACTCAAGTAACAGCACTAATCTTATTTAAACCAAAATCTACACCACGTGCCTGAATGTATAACACCATTAAAGTTATTCAACTCCTAAAGATGAAAACCATCATTACCCATGTAAAAAGCTCATCCAACAACATTATCAATGGCAAAGATGGATCGGCGTGGTCTGTTTTTTTCCATCTGGTAAAAGTACGACATTAAATCTGGATAAACTTTGTTACCCTTGGTGAGATGGAGAAGTTTTAAAATATAGATGTGATTTATCTTGATAAATAAGATAGCCAAGTTGAATGCATCAAAGAACTTGAGTTTCCTACAACTAATGTGCTCAATAAGTGCTGTTGAGCAAAACACCCCTCCAAAGAGAACTCTCAGCCATAAAAATCATCGTACAGGAAACACCAGAAATGCCACAAGAATGAAAATGGTCAAATATGGTGGATCTACGCTACGCTGTATCATAAAATTATTGAGCTGCCCTTAACTAATGCCAACTAAAAAATAATTTTACTCCAAAAAAAAACCAACAATATGACTACTGACTAAGAAAGTCATTTTCCAGCTACACTACTACATGTATAATGGTCTCAAAAGATTAACAAGATATACACCTAAACCGGACATAACAGTTTTATCAATTAGGACAAATAAGTGCAAATGAAGACTAATTACTAACAAGGCCCCTGGTGCCCGCAATATCAGAGTCAATAACTAGGTCAGGTGCCACACTCAATGTTTACTTGAGAAGAAACGTGCGTCTTCTAAAATTCTAGACTTTTTAGGATAGCCTAGAAATACGCTTCATAAATTCCTTAACATGCAATGTGAACAGAAAGCAATCCTCTTTCTTTATGTTGGGTGATCTGGAAACAGAGAAATAAACAAGCATTTAGGGCAGGGAATTCTCACCGCAGATTATAGATAAACATTTCGTAGAGGTAACAGCATATGAATGACGTTCTAATTTGGTACATGTCTTTATAGATACAACAGATACTGTGTCATGTATTAGATCCTTTTGTTATGAGCTCATCTTCTACAGGATTAGGCACCGCGTCTGGTCCTATTAATGAAATTTATTTACATCTCACATAGAAATATGTAAACAAGCAGATTATCGGGCAGCTGCCAAGTTGATTTGAGACCCACAGATATTTCGAAAACAGTGATATACTAGTGCAATAGATACAAAGGATACCCGAGTTAGATTAATAGGGTGGCCCCCAGCTACAGATTCTCATAAGTTCACATAGGCAGGTCAATTATAGTGCTTCATGTAGTGTTCTTTTATCGTACTCCAAAATCAACTCTTCCAATCAAAAGGTCTCTGACTGCATCTACAGCCATGGCATCCACTTTCTCTCCCAAAATGCAGTCGGTGTCAATATGTTTCTCCGAGGAATACTTAAGACCCAACCCTTCTTATCCTTGATGGGAGCAAGCCATCCTAGACAAAAACCTGCTATTGGTTGTAATCTTCTCTCTACATAACCATATATGCATAGAAGCACCCTCATCTTGGCTAACATTCCTCTTAAAGTTCAAACTGTGTACATCCTAAATCAGCTTATCCAGGACATTTGCCCCACAAATTACCCTGTTGCCAGCCACCTCGGATGATTGGAATACACTTGAATAAAGAACTAACTACGGAAGCAAAGTAGAGCATAAATTCAACTATTACAACTTGCAAAGATGGTATTTCTGTTCAACAGCCAGAACATTAGAAATACAAGTTTAAAATAACCACTCAACAAACATAGCATGGAATATACAGAGACTTCATACCTTCATATGTGATCTAGATCAATAGCTAGAAATGAAACAATTAAAAGGTAAGAAAATCATATAAAAGACAAAAGGCAAGGTAAAAACCTTCTTCCAAAATAGAATGTGCTGCGTGAAATGGGATGCTTGCAAAAATGTCAGTTCCAGGGAACATCATCCACGTGGGCTCACTCGAGTCGTGATTACCACATGTCGTACACACCTCATGCACCAAGGGCCTTGATCCTGAGCCACCAATATCCTTCATAAGCGACTCAAAAGGAGATGGAACACTAGTTTTTGTTGTACGAGCCTTCTTTCTTAATGCTGTGAGTGCTTCCCTATTTCCATTCCGCAGTTTGTCATTTTCCACAAGCTGCATTTTCATTAGTAAAAGCATGTAACATCCCATCCGTAGTTTTGACAATTGTAAAGAATACTAAACATAGAAATGATAATCTTTTTTTTTCTCTTTCGCATAAGATAAGCAAACAATGTAAAAAATACAAGCTGGTCCAATTATATTGCCATATCCCTATGTTTTTGGAACATGGAAAAAGCAATGGCAGTAAAATTTCAAGCAGCTAATTAGTCTAACCACCTGATTTCGAGCTACAAGCAGTCTCTCTGCTTCAGTTTCAAGCTCAACTAGACTTTGCTGGAATTGTTTCATCGTCTCATCCATATCTCAAACCTTTGCAGCGATATACACCTGAAATAATCAAAGTTCAACTGGTCGAACAGCTCAATGAAACTTGGAAAAATGTAATGAGAATAAGATGTATCGCGGCCCTCCCGAAGGGGGTTTAGAGGTATTTGCTCGAAAGACAATCCGAATGGTTCATCAAGAAGGTGATGCACCGCATGACAATCCAAGGGGTTCATCGATTTAGAGCGTGGGCTCTCCCAAGCCCATACCTCTCGCGACGTTGGATTTTTCATTTTCTTTTTGTTCTTAACAACCTAAATATTGTCTAGGAATCGCTACTAGCCATATTTTGGGGTCGGCTAGAACCCAAACGAAACGTGGGAGATTCGCCTCATTTCCAACGCAACCAAAGATCTAGGGTCGGGGACTTGATTACACTAGCTACCTAACTAGTGTCCTTTCAGTACCTATACTTGATTGTTTGTTAACTAAGTTTAGTTTTCTTATCCAATTATGAGTCCTACCGTTCTTGTCCACTAAGTGCCCATGCAAATGTTATTGTGTTTATTATAATCCTAGTGTGAAACATAACCAGTCAAATATGAAAATGAATCAGAACAGAAAAAAAATGATATAAAAGGAATCACAACAAACACATCAAAAATAGTAATGAAGAACGAGTAAATAATACAGAGCGGTAAAGTATCCCGATACGAGTCGGGCAAAGAATTTGACATGGCCTCATTATTAAGCCCGATTACAACAACCCCTCATGAGCTACAATCAAATCGAATCGAAATCTTGTCTAAAAGACCAATCTACCAAAACTAAACTATAACCAAGGTACTCACTGAAAATCTCCAAAATATATGAATATCAACTGACACTAAGCTAAATCTAATACTAAGATCTAGTTATCTCAATCAAGACCTAATTTCTAACCATTTTCATTTTTTTTTTCGATATTTTTTAATCATTTTTTATATTTTCTGTTGCTTTCCTGACTTTTCTTTCATTCCTGTCGTCTTCCTTAAGTGAGCAAGCCTAAGCCCGTGCATTTTCTGGAACCTCCATCAACAATCTCTAAAGATGAAACTAAACCCAAAATCCATTACCACAAATGTTATTTTCTACCGTCGCCAAACTCTAATCACCATCATACCAAGCATTGTTGCTGAACCATCACAGTCACTTGCCTCTAGTCACTTACCTCTATTAGCTGCCACCTCCGACCAATGGACATGAAAATGGATATTATCAAAGAATACAAAGTGTAAACATTGGTAAATGGACTGCGACAGAGAAGTCAACTCAAACTTTCAAGTCATTTCATCATTGGTAGCCACCACAGGGACATGGCAGGTTCATATGCAAAACAAAGATGAGGACAGTAGAGAAAGGGACATGCAGATTCGAATATGATGAAATATGACTGGAATCAGGCGTAAGTTCTTTAACAAATTGATTGAAAACAAGCAATCTATATTGACAAGCTTTCAGATCCAAAATATCATGGATCATTTTTCAGTCACATCCTTGAGACATTTCATCGAACACAGCACATGCATTTCATTGAAAGGCATAATAAGCTAGGGTAAGGACCAAATCTATATGAAATCATGTCAAAACGTCTGCAATTAACTGATGTAAACTTGACTAGGACTGATTTCATTCTAAACCAGAACCTGTCTTCTTTTTCTTCGTCAAAACAGGGTGTAACCGAGCAGATTCAATCAACAAACAAATGGACAGGATTCATATGGCTTTACTAGAATTTGGCACAAACTTATTTCAATATTGGTTCAGTTTCAGATATGACTCGACTACATCTGGCAATCAGCAAGTAAAAGATACGCTCGAGAATGAACTAAATGACTCTAATCTGAGTTGAGCATTTCATCGAACAGAAGGTATGCATCTCGGTTCTAAGTCTAAATGCAACAGTGAAATAGCAATTCACAACCAAACCAACACAGCGACAATATTACAGATTCGAACTATCAAAACGAATTTCAATAGCAGTTAAATCTCTTACAAACAGAAATTAAAATTGTCGGACACTGTTCAACACGAAGAACATCCGAAGACTGAACATGAGTTTATGTTTAACAGACCTTAAGCCTTAGCTTCAAACGATGTGCAGATTGAAGAATAGAGTTCTTAGATGCTTCAGTGGTGAGGATCGTCCACGACGAAAAGAAGATCGAGCAAGAATGAGGCTCTTCGTGGTCTCCGATCAGTATACAGAGTAAAACGTTGGCGAAACGGCACGGCTCGAGAATAGTGGACCGCGTCGGCCGGAAATCGGCTACGACAGCTTGCAATCAATAAAGAAAGCCGTCGATGGTGGCTTACACAAGTGGACAAGCCTCGAACAAAATCCAAGTTCTTCAAGCTTTCTTCGCCGGAAAACGAAGCAGAATCCGTAAGAGTGGAGCGCAAGCACGCAATCTGACAATCGGCGGCGTCGGATTGTGTTGGATGGCAACTGAGAGGGTTCGCTTCCTCCGGAGATTTTCGGACGAGAGAGATTTTCTTCGGTTCTGAGCCGTTGTTACATGGTGATGAACGATCGGCGGTGATGTTGCGGCGGTCGGAAGTGATGACTGGCGGCGATGGAAAGGGAACCAGTTTGTGGAGATTGTCGATCAGAGAGAGAGAGAGAGAGTGAATGAGAGAGATGGGTTGCCCATATTCCAAAATGGGCCATGTGCAATTAAACCCGGCTCCGATGGGCTTGTTTGGGCTGAACAAATGAGTTCGAAACAAAAATGGGTTTGATCCAAATCGGTGGGTTGCATTTGTGATTTGAATCCTAAGGGCCCAACCATATTAATTTTCATTGTTTCATTGTGTTTTATTACAAAAAAAAAAAAATTGCATATTTGATGTATCGGCCAAAAATTCAGGTGTCAACAAGATGCAAACCGGAAGAAGAAAGATTATTGCCGTTTTAGCAACTTTAAAACAATACATAAATATAGCAAGAATAGAAGAATATCAAGACTCGAGAATAACTTAAATAGAACAAAACGGAGATATTGTGTTGTTACTTTTCATGTAGAGGTGTCAAGCAGGTGGTTCGGGCCGAGTTTGGGCGGGTCGCATATGGTGTTGGACCAAATCAACCTACATAGACCCTTTTTCATTGGTACGAAAATGAAAGGAAGGTAAAAAAGTGAGAATGGAGAAGACAAGTGCGTTGGCGGTCAATTGAATTTTCAAGACATTCCCTACCCCTATCAATGCAATTAATTTGCTTGCCTTTGCAGCCTATCGTGACATACATTATATTATTTGTTGCGATTACATTTGACAGAACTCAAATTGACACGTGCCAATTTTTTATAGGTGCTGACTAGGCACATGCGTGCCACGTCAGCAAGTGACCGAATGCCGAAAATATAATCTTTTTATTAACCAACTTCTTTATCACCCAAAATACATTTGTCTTCATTGGGGGAAAAAATCGGTTCTACTGATTCACAGATAACTTAGTACCATGCCAAGATTATCTCGAGTCGTACATGAAAAATTGGCGACGCAGTAGTCTCTAATTAAATCGGTACTCGAGCGATTAAAGCAAATGCTAATTATCCAAAAAAAAAAAAAATTAACCACCGTAATTAACAAAGGCCTAGGAATGTATTCTATTCGTAGCAATGAAGTTTTAAAAAAGAAAATCAAAGAATCAAAAGATTTAGCCTCCTTCAGCAATCTAAACTCTAAAAAACCCTTAAACCACATCGGCTTGATCTCTAGCGGGGTCATTGGCGCTTCCCTGTGACATGAAGATCTCGTAGACCAACCCGGCCACTCCGCCTCCTGCAATGGGCCCGACCCAATGAACCCAGTGGTCGCTGAAGTCTCCGGTGACTGCCGCCGGCCCAAAAGACCGAGCCGGATTCATGAACCCGGCGGTGAACGGCCCGGTCAGCATGAAGTTCGCTCCGTACACGAACCCGATCGCTGTGGGGCCTGCTATCCCGTGAGGTCCCTTTCTCGGGTCTCTCGCGGCGCAGGCTGTGTAGACGAGAGCAAATGTCCCTATGAACTCCGTCGCCACGCCGCCCATGCCCGTCACGTGCGGAGCTAACCCGCCCGTCGGTATCGCCTGTTCAAGCAATGTCCATTGCTCATAAATATATACTAAATGCAGAAGTCTATGGAGACTTACATGCAGATCGAGCATATCATAAGGTTTGGATAAAATTATTTGTCAAATAAGACCAAGTGTATTAGACATAATCTAATTTTACGACAAAATGTTTCATTCGCTCTCTTATTTGCCTTAGGGTAGTTTTAATAGAAAATAATAACATTTCCTCCAAAAAAATTCTGAAAAGAGAGAAGAAAATCATCACTGTCCTTGGTAGAAAGTTCATTAGGAAGAAAGGCAAATTATACCTGGCCGGCCGTGAGGAGCATCAAGAGGATACAAGCTACGGTGGAACCCAAGAGCTGAGCCAAGCAGAAGCAAACTCCGCTCAAAATGCTGACGTGACCTCCCATCACCATCCCGACCGTGACCGCCGGGTTGACGTGGCCGCCGGAGATATGCGCTGACGTGAACACCGCCGCAAACAGGGCAAAAGCATGCGCTACGGCCACCGCCAAGGCGTGGCAATTCTCGCCAGCAGTGCCAGCTGTGGGGGCCGCAGACATGCCTGGTAAAAGTCAGTTTCAAACATCTAAGCGAAATTCTTGTAAAAATTTGCTAACATATGTTCTGTGAGATTTTGTGGACCACTGTCAACTGATCTAAAAGCTTAAGCTGTCATCTAGCATGTTCAATTCTTGTAAAAGTTTGCAAAACCCATCTTTCCATTTCCATACCGACTCGCCAGGCTACATCGAAACCCCAACATGATTACCTATACTTGAAATGAAATGTAGTCACTTAGATTATGATACATAAGTTCGACCACGGTCCTATCGGTAGTAATCTCATGAAATCCGTGTAATGCGAGCTCTAGGAGGAACGTACCGGCGGAGATCGAGGAGCCCAGGCCGGCGAAGACGAAGATGAAAGTGGAGACGAACTCGGCGAAGTAGGACCGGAGGGAGGACTTGCTGAACAGCTCTTCCATGACGTCGAGGAATTGGGAACCGGCTCTTAGAAAGGAAGAGACTTTGATCACTCTCATGGTTTTTGGATTTCGCTATTTACGCCTTTTTGTTTCGATCGAAGGAGTAGTTTCACAGCACGTAGTGATCGATTGAAGGTAGTGGGGCTCTCTTCTAAGCTTCCGTCCTAACACGTTCATCAGTGTTGTTAAAGAGGTAACTGTCTTATTTAACCGCTTTCCTTGATCGTGGATTAGACGGCGGAGGTTTTGGAGTTAAAAGTTTTTTTTTTTTTTTAATTCTCTTTTTTTCGTTTCTTTATTAGGTTGGTGAATTTTAATTTGGTTTTTTTTTTTTTTGCTGCAGAACGCCCAACCACAAAGCGCTCACGCTTGAATTGAATGTTTGAAAAATTATTTCCCCAAAAATGATTGTTTATATCGTTTAAAATTATTAATGAATGATAAATGCTTTCGTCGTCAAAAACCGTTTCTATCTAAACATTTTCTTGAGTAATGCTATTCGGACAGAAAAACAAAAGGAAGATGGGTTAAAACGATATATGTAAAAACAAGAAGAAGGAAAAGGATCGAATAGAGGAACTCCGAACATTTGGAGATCTCAGATGAGTTGATATCAACGGTGACTTAGGGAAGATAGTTCAAAAAGAAAACTTTTCTTTCTTTTTTTTATAATTAATTGAGGTCATAGGATTCTATCCATTTATTCATTCAACGCAAATCTAAATTAATTTCATTCTTTCCTCACATTAATTTCACTTTTTCTCACTAAAAATTAAAACAAGGTTTTGAACCGATCCAATAAGCATTTTGTATCGTACATATATTTGTACATGGGTTCCCAGTAAATATATAGTACTCTATTCTAATACACAAATCAGGAGCAATTAAAAAATCCATACCTAGTATGATATCGATATCTCTTGGAATCCTAAACTCATAGAAATTGAAAATGTCTCATTTGCGCAATTGTGACTTCTATGGGCTTTTTTTTTCTGCAGAATGCCCAATCTCAAAGCACCCACGCTTGAATTGGGCGCACGCATTATAAACCACGACTGTAAATAAATGTGATTAGAAATTTTGACTGCCTAATGAAATGAACATATGCTTCTGATAAACATATAAAGAACATTGAGAGACGTCTTTGCACCGATGTTAAAATTCACACAAACATCATTTGGCAAACAATTCACATTCAACGAATTAGGATACATTTATTTCGTCAAAAGTAAATGATTCCGAAAATATTTTATAAAAGATTATTGCTTTTAAATCATTTACTTTCGGCGAAACAAACAAAGCTTTAGTCACATGAAGTTTTCACAGTTCTACCAATCCACCAGTGATTCTGTAAGCCTTTCTACCTAGATAGGTAAGTGTATACCTTTGATTGTTACCTTTCTCTCAGTTCTATATGTCGACACAAGGAAAGAAAAACCACACAGCATAAACAGTTGACATAATTCATAGAGCAGCAGCTTGCCAAAGTTACAATTAGGATCATTAAACAATTTTTTTTTTGTTCGATAGATCATCAAATAAGATGAAATGTAAGAAAAAGTAGCAGAAGAGTTCCTATTGAGTTACCTTATACATGCTCCAGCAAAAGATGTCTTCAGAAAAACATTAAACAGGCACGCGCATAACTACCCATTGACACATTCATAGCCAGTTTCCTAGGGGATTATATTCATACCGCTTTTGTGGATTTTGAAGGGAGCAGGCGGGGGTCAGAGCACAATCCCAACGTTCAAAGTAGACATGCTGCATCGCCTACTTTGTGAGCGCACGCATATTATTATCAATACATGGAGATCATTTGAGCTTACAAAATTTATCTGATCACACATCTGGATCACCTGTGGCACATGACTAACACTTCTCTGTTCTTGAACAAAGAATGCTACATACCATGAAGCAAAAAGAATAAATAGACATTTGCTCCTCACGGAATGGTATTGGGATTATTTATCCCAAAACTATTCAGCCTTACTTGTCTTGTGTGCATTTACCAACTGCATTTGCACATCCTGAGAGACAGCTGAATGTTCTTTGTATTCCATTGTGAACTCGCCTTTGCCCTGCACAAGCAGCAGATGTGTGAGATGACGTGGATTGTGGCATTCGTAAAGGAATTCAATCAACACAAAATCCACCTGTGTCATCGAACGAAGAGCAGTGGAGTAGCCAAACATATTGTTCAAAGGGACCTGGAAAGCAGGAACAGAGAGGAGATGAAACACAAGTTTCAGACAAAGTTAAGGAATAGCAATTCACTTACTGACTGAGAGATCTGTTGACGATTACTACATAAATGCATCATATACAATCAGTCCACAAACCATTAATGATCAAACTTGCAAACCCTGAAACGCGACATATAAAGGCAAACATAATCTTGAACTAGCCTTCACAATAGTGATCTAGATTTTACTTATTTAAAGCCAGTGTTATTTTTTCCCTGAAAAAAAAAGGTAAGCTTATCGTCGTCGAAGTAAATAAGAGCATGAACTCCAAAAATATTCACAAATACCTTTTTAAGGTAAATTCTTGCCCAGATAACATGATCATGTAAATGTTCATTGTTGTTTTTCTTTTGGCCAACTATATACTCATACTAGTTCAGAAGCCACAGGCCTGACAGGCCAAAAACAGCCAAACAACATACAAAACTTACAACATCAAAATTAGAGGCACTGCATCCAATACTGTCTAGAAATTCAAAGGTTAAAGGAGGCAATAATGTTATGCATACCTGAGCTATAATTACTGTTTCATCTCCATCCTGGTCATTGCCTACGATCATACCTTTCCTCCTGTAATACAATAATGTCAAGTACTTATTTAGCTTTGAAAACTTTGAGGAGAACATAGCAACATCATGGAGCAAAGATAGAGGGGATGGCTCACTTGTTGATATCACCAGCAACAGTTCCCTGAAACTCTGTTGGTACTTTTAACTCCACCAGCATTATCGGTTCCAAGATTACAGGTTTTGCAGCTGAATAGCACTGTTTCACAGAATATATGATTAGCACCATGAAATAAAGTGAATTTTTCACGATCAATTTTTCCTATTTTCTTATGATTAGTTTTTTGCCAAAAGGCAAAGTAACATGTCAGATTTTCTCCCCTATTTACTACTCCAGAGTGAAAATTGATGAACATGATCGTTCAAAGTGGTGAAAAATAGTTTGCAGTAAACTACCGGATAAAAGGTACCTGTCTAAATGCATAGATGGAAGCCAACTTAAAAGCCAGCTCACTAGAATCCACGGCATGTGAAGCGCCATCCGTCAGAACAACACGAATTTTTTCAACAGGATGACCAATCAATGACCCCCTGCATGGAAAAAAGAAGCAAATTGATTAAGGAATCAATTGCTATTTTCATGTTCTATTGGGAATAGGACTATTGGCATTTCACAAATTCCAAACAGCTGTCATAACAAATTTGGGTTAAGGGGAGAGAGAAACTCACGAATTGGCAGCTTCTTTGAAGCCTTTCTCAATTGCAGGGATAAAATTGGAAGGTATAGCCTGCCCAACAATCATGTTTTCAAATTCAAACTTTACAGGTGACCCTTCCGGAAGAGGTTCAACATACCTGTCATTTGAAAAATTTAACAATCAAACAAAGCTAGACAGCAAAATACACAAAGGAGATTCAACTGCACTGACACATTAACTTCGTTCGCACGGGCGAGGTAAGATTACTGAAATCCATCAAAATTAGCCTCAAATTGAAAGGAAAGGTAATGCTGTTTAATTCTTTAGTGGCTGCTATATACACATGCAGTGGTTCGACTCAAGTATCTTAACTAAGTGGATCGCATAAACTATGAAATAAAAGGCAGTAGCATATGTTCTATTCTTAAGCATAAGCCAAATTTGCATATAGTTCTAAAAGTCGTCAATCTTTCAAGCCACTATTTAGACCTCAGCAAAAGCTCTAGTTAGAAAGTCCAAGGCAAAAAACCTCATTATATCTATAGAATCTCAAAAGGGCCATCTCCCAGAAGAAAGCATTTACAACTGAAGACTATCTTTGCAACTTTCTTCATGTGTGTGTTGCTGAGACCCTCACTAATTAATAAGCAGCTTTCTGAGATACATTATCTGGCTGGGCCACACATTACCTAACAGGATACGATTCACTATAAAGGCCGGAGAAAGAGACATGTAATAGCCTCAAAGTTGCAAGGAGAAGCCATCAAACTAGAATATTCGTGAACATGTGCCAAAAATTAGCCAAGGTTCTGCGGCCCTCCAAAGGCCGCAAAGAAGTATGTTAAAACAATAAGACCAGGACTTCCATTTCAGTAGCTCGTGAGAACATCATCAACATCAACATCACCTTTATCCCAAACTAGTTGGGGTCGGCGATCGATGAACCCCAAAATATATATATATATATATATATATATAAGGGAAAAAGGACTAAAACGGACAGTCGAGAACATAGGAGATCTGCCTCTCCACAATGGTAATAGCTTTCCTCCACTCCGTCCTAAGACAAACCGTACGCCAATCCAATTCCCACTTCATTAAATCTTGTTTTACTACTTTCCCCCAAGTAAGTTTCGGCCAACCCCTTCCTTTCTTCATGTCATGCTCTCAGTAACAAACTTCTGTTCTTACCGGAGCATCTAGGGATTTTTGGAGAATATGCCCAAACCATCTCAATCTCTGTTCTCTCATCTTTTCTGCCACCGGTACTACTCTAACTTTTCGTCGAATATCTTCATTTCTTATCTTATCCATCCTTGTATGGCCACACATCCACCTCAACATCCTCATTTCCGCTACTCCTATTTTATGCTCATGTTGCTTCTGTGCTGGCCAATACTCAGCTCCGTATAGCATTGCAGGCCTTACTGCTGTTCTATAAAAATTCCCTTTTAGCCTAAGAGGGATTTTGCGATCACACAAAAACTCTAATGCACTGTGCCATTTCATCCAATCTGCTCTAATTCTATGGCTTACATCCTCATCAATCTCTCCCCCCTTTTGCAATATTAATCCTAGATATCTAAAAGCATCTTTCTTGGGTACCTCCTATCCGAGATCGTGAGAACAATGACCCAAAAATATCTCTCGCTCGATTATTCCTTATTTAAAGGTAGACAAGGTACAATACCTATTTCTTTCTAATATCCGTCCAAAGCAAAGAGCTTAATAAGTTTCCAAATAATATTTAAAGTCCGATCTACAAAGCATATCCTAAAAGCTTGATTGAGCAATTTAATATTCACTTGAGTTTTGATCATCGAGATAGATCTAATAGCAGCTACAGATAACTGAATAGTTTTCAGCAGAGAAATATGAAGGAAGTCCCTCTCTGTAATCAATCTAAAACTCGGCACAATTACAATGTGTCAGTCATTTGTAACAAAGCTGTAAGGTTGACCTTGTAGCAAAGCATGCTAAGGGAAAACATAAATGTTCATGGAACATTCAACGCAAAAACAATAAATATATTAATGAAGAATATCAAAGACATTATCCTGTTGCAAAAGTCAAGAACTGACATAAACATAATCAAGTAAACCAGACATGAGAATCCAACACTTGCTTATTCAGGTGCACCTTCACTTACCCACATACTCTACCATATTGACCCTGTCCTCCAGTTTGCTTCTTATGCAAGTAATCAAATTCAGCGCGCTGTGTAACAGTTTCTCTGAAATTCACTCGAGGCTTTCCAACAGTTGCCTCTACCTGTTTTAAGAGAGATGAGACTTCTACTAAGTAATTATTTAACTCTCAACAGCAAAGGGTGAAGAAAAGAATTTTTGCATGACATGGAAGTGAGGACACACCTTGTACTCCCTGTGAATTCGTTCAACGTATATCTCCAAATGCAACTCTCCCATACCAGATATGATGGTCTATTACAGAGAAAACTATATATATTTCATCTAAGGTAACAAATTGACACCAAAGATGATTTGAAAGTGCATAAAAGACAAACCTGCCCACTCTCAGCATCCAACCCCACACGGAAGGTAGGATCCTCCCTTTGGAAACGGTTTAAAGCTTTTGAAAACTATTAAAAGGAAAAACAAACATGTAAATTGACGATTACCACTCAAATACAGTGGAAGAAAACTTTTGTAAACTAAGTCATATGCTACTCACTTGTCCCCCAGAATCTTTTGTAACTGGGGAAACAGCCAAGGACATCACCGGCTCAGGCACATTCATGGAGGTCATGGTGTATTTAACTTTCCCATCAGTGAATGTATCGCCTGACAAATGAAGGTAAAACATCTAATATCAAGTCCCAAGGGAAAAGAACAAAGGACAAAGACGCTCATACTCAAGCTACAGACCAAGTTTTTTGGCCTCATGTTAGCTAACTAGGCTTATCACATTTAATTCAATTTCAACTTAATTCGAACCTTTCCTTTACATTTAACTACAGGAATTAACATTTCATCATTGCTCGTGGGTGAGCCAAAAAAAAAAATCATTGCTCGTGGGACAAATTTCCCCTCCCCCTTTTCAGGCAAATTAAAGCTTCAAAAATTAACAATCAGTGCTAGCTGAGCACTACCATGCTGGGGAGAGAGAGAGAGAGAGAGAGACCTGAGGCGCAATCCACTCCAAAAACAGCAACAATTTGCCCAGCATGTGCCTCTGGAATATCCTGTTGAGTAGATACTCAAATAAGATCAGTGGTATTTATACTTATCAATGACCAAAACTGACCTGGTGTACGAGTTTGACTTTTCTCAGATTGACCCAAAATAGAAGAAGATGATAGCTAATTATGTTACTAGAAGTCAAGAACTTACCTCCATCTCATCAGAATGCAGCCGTACGAGGCGAGGAACCTGCTCCAGAACAATTAGGGAAGTTCATAAGTCCATAACACATGTAAATGGAATATGGAAAACTGTGGCGGAAATTGAACAGATAAAAGTGATGAGCACTACATCCATGGACAAAATAATCAGTAACATTTGCTTGTACCCTAACAACCTTGGAGTAGCAACAGATTGCACCTAATATGAAATAGGGATGGATATGATAGCTTTAGCAATCTAAGGGCGGGTGATTTCCGTAAAGCTCTCAAATTCATAATAAATGTTAGAGTAAATAAATATTAAACCAAGCCTTCATCCAACAACTTAAGCTTATAGGTGGAGGGAGACCACATGAATATAAAGAGCATACATGGCCCATTCACAATCGATGTGGGACAACAACAACAACTTCAACACCCCCTCTCACGTGCAAGCCGGTTTATAAAAAACACAACAATTTTAAGGATGCATTATTCTGGTTTATAAAAAGCATATAGCAGATAAAATTAGGACAGGCCACCATTGGCACCTGTTTTGGATCAACCATCTAAAAAATTCCATAAGTCACGCTAGTAGGATGATCATAGACCAACCACAGTGGACTTAAGTTAAGAGGAGTTCAAAACCAAATCATTAATATGAGCTGAAATATTCAATTTTGGAGAAATATCGATATTGGTAGACGTAGTTACCACTGCTTCTCGAGTTGAAATCATTCATCCACACAAATGGCAAAGCAATCTTAGATAGATTTTCAAAGTTGCACGGGATACTCAGAATTGGTTTCTCAAGAAAGCACGTATCATGCTGGAACACATGAAACCTGATTTATGCTGGAATAGGCACAGAGGAACTAAGTCTGGAAAGAAATAGGGAAGATCTCCCTGTATGTGTTAGGTGGAATTCATGAATGTAGAGGAGCAGGAGGCCTTTTCAAAGCACAAAGTTCACTCTTCAGAAGCTAAAAGCTTTGCTCTACACCTGGCTATTGGCTGGATTCCTTCATAGGCAGGAAAATTTTCTCACTTTGTTTTCTTTTGTCGATTTTCTTTTTCTGTTACTTTCTGATATATACTCAACTTCTCCAGACTACCACTCTTTTGCTTCCAGAAGTTTCTATAATAAGATAAAGCATCTCAAAGTGAATATTTTTTCACCCAACTGAGGAAACTTATCATGACATATACAGCCTACAAAACAAATAAAATCCAGAAAGCATCCTCTAAGAATTCTTGACTCACCTTCACCTTCTTTCCAGTGTTTACATTGATGATGAAGTCCCCCTTCCGAATGACACCTTCGTAAATTCTTCATTAAACAAAAACAAAGTCAGAGGTAGATATTCACTAGAGTTAACCACTCAAGGTAAAAGCTTATAAGCAACCTGTAAAATTATAGCCATTCTGCAAGAGAAAAACTTTCAATCAGAACATACCTTAAATATGTTAACTGACCGAATCGCCCTTCCTCCAATTTAAAGGCCAATGCTACTAATGGTCCATCTGGAGTACCAGTCAACGTAACCTACTTTGACAAGAATACCTCAGTAAACCAAATACATATAAAACAATTAACAATTCCAAATTAAAAAACAATTCAAATTTCTTTACACATTTGAAATACCTTTTCTTCCTTCTTGTTTTGATCAAGAGCATAATTACTGACTTCAATTGGACAGGGCAAATAACTGAGGACACCATCCAAAAGAGGCTGAACTCCCTGGAGGCAAAGATTCGCGATAACAGGGTGATCATCTCCAAATATAAAGTTCACAATGTATGGCGCAAACAACTGATGCTAACACAAAGCATTGCAAGATAAGGGGAACAAATTTCATATACATACTTAGTAAATTATCACGCCCCCACCTGAATCAATGTATGGGACATCACCAAGACAGTAAGACACTACATTTCCCCATCATCAGTATTCTAATTTTGGAGGGGAAACACGTCAATGAAAGAGGCACCCCTCTATTTCTATGGTTTATTGTTCGGGACGACTCCTGCATGGAACCAGACCTTGACAATAGAAACTTATGGAAGAGGAAGGTTATTGTAATCCGTTGGTCATGGATGTGTTATATAGATGCTGAGAGTCAGTCAGGCAAATTCAGTTAAAGATTGTCACAAAGCAAGATGTTGCCGTTACGATAAAAGAGAAACAGAAGGATCTTTCACGGTAACAGATCTTCTTGTCAACTTGAAAGCAATCTCTTTTAATAGGTGAACTACTGACGCAATTGGGCAATTTGTCATGGAATTTTTGTCAGGTTCTATTAGCTTTTGCTTCCTACTTCACCTTCTGGTACATCTGGTATACACAGGTTCTATCAACAAATGTTGGGTTTTATTATACTGAAAGCAGATATATTAACAAGCACATTCTTCCTTAGCACATCCCGTCTAGCAGGATAAGGCTTAGTTTGTCGTTGTCGTTGCTGCTTTTGTTCTCCTTCATGTGCGATTCAAATCCCAACACCTTCCTCAGTATTAAATGGTTGATACTATTGAGAGAGGCAATAGCAGGACTTAGGTAATGGCAAAAAGCACGATTTCGTGAATACCTTATTTTTGAATGCACTACCCATGAATACAGGTACAAATTTTTTTGCTATGGTGGCCCTGCGTATGGCTTCCTGCAATATGTAGCATGTAAGTGTTACATGTTGTCAAAGAACAAGTAAAACACCAAAACATTGGTGAATGTTATATTAAAGGATCATCCCACTTCACGGTTATTTCATATCCTACACAGTCACGAGTCTTTCAAATAATAGTGAAAATACCGGAAGCTGCCACACATCTTTCCTGTCAGCATTCACAGAATAAACAACAGAGGCATAAATTATTACTTGGAAAAACAGAACTGTAATTATCACACTCAATGGCTCATAATAGGCTAGTCAAAACCAATCTTAACCTAAAAAGAAAAATTACTTCAAGAAAATTAAAAGAGCTAAACCTCAAGATCAGCAGATGATATAGGCTCATCACTTAGAAATGCTTCAGCCAGTTTATCATCAACTTCCGAAACCACCTCAATTAGTTCGCGCCTCTTTTCTGTGACCAGATTCTCCATATTGGCAGGTACCTCAGCAGTGACAATCTTTTCACTGCATTAAATGATAATTCAATCAGCAAAGCAAACAACTGCATCACAACAGACAACCTTGGGGAGCCCCTGGATTCAGAAACAGACCCACTGGAACCATGAAAATAATAGGCTTTCAACTGTACTAGGTCAACAAGACCCTGAAATTCTTCTTCCAAACCAATTGGGACTTGAACAGCAGCGCTATGGTGCCGAAGTTTAGACCTTGCCTGAGATAAGAAAAATCTCTTGATCATTCTGTCTAACAGCTGGAAAACATTATAGATTCATAATTAAGCAACAAGTGAGATTTCCTCATTGCAAAAAAAAAATTAGAAATTACATTAACTTGACACTGTATCTACACAAAATGAATCCCATGACAATATACACCCTTCCCCCACCGTCTCCATGAAAAGATCACATCATGCAGCAATTTCGTAGTCGAAATTTCCTTTTAAGTTAATTCTACAGGAAATATCAATTACATTTGCAAGTAATGACACTTATGGTACCAAATGCTCTTTTTCCAGACACAGTTTCCATTAGTGAGACAACACTGCATTGTTAAACAGAAAACATGCACGAGACAGATTAACCAGTTCCCTGGTTCAACTTCCAATTTTCCATAACCTAGAATTGCCATGGATCATAATGTAAGAAGTACTACAGCTCAATATAAAGTACAAAAAAGTAAATTCCTCAAATATTATCGAACCATCAAATAACACAAACTAGAGATTGATCTTTTCATCGACATTAATCTTGCACAACCACAATTTTAGTCATGGAGTAGAAAAATGACAAAGGAAAAGATGATTTTAGATTTGCTATCATCACTTTTTTAACATTACCTGGTTAAGAACTTTCCAAGGATCTGCTCCCATTCGATCAAGTTTATTTATAAATGCAAGTCTGGGAACCTCATATCTTCTCATTTGACGGTCAACAGTTATAGATTGACTTTGTACGCCACCAACACTACAAAGGACAAGAATAGCCCCATCAAGAACACGTAAAGCCCTCTCCACCTCGATCGTAAAGTCAACATGCCCAGGTGTGTCAATTATGTTAACCTGCAATTCATCATGCAGCAACATATCCAGCGATGAGACAGACAATCCATAGACTAAAAGATAACAGTGAAAATAACACAAAAAATTGCATCCATTAACAGAACCTAGGGGACAGACATTCCATTGAATATAAGATAACTGTGAACAATTTACAAATTTGCATCAATTAAAAGAACCCAGAGTTCCTGTGATCAAGTTCGAAGAATTACCAGATTAGAAAAGGGTAAAAAACAAAGCAACATATCCGGAGACGTGAAAAGACATTCCATAGAGCAAAAGATACATATGAAAAAATGAAAAAAGTTCTCATCACTTTACAGATGCTAGAGTTCCTATATATCATGTTCAAAGAATTGCCAGATTAAATATAAAATAACAACCGGGCAAAGACAGACCATGCAGATAGCCATTAAAGAAAAGAAATAAAGGAAGAGAGAAAGAGCAGATGAATGATCAATAAAATTGAAGTTTCGTGAGCTCAGCAAGTAGCGACTCTAAATGAGGAACAGCTGACAACCAATAATTAAAAAAACATAATCTTTTCTTACCTTGTGAAGAGAGAAGTTGATCAATACAAGGTGTTTTAAACAATATTCGATACTGCATCGTTTTACAATACCTTTCTTGTTCTTTGCAGGTTGGTTATTCGTCAACTATGGGTTTGCGGCAATATCATTAATGAACAAGCAACCAAGGACTTTGGCATGCCGAATGTCACCCCTTTACCCAACCAAAAGCAAACTTTTTCCGTGATTCAAAGGTTTAATTTTTTTGGATCATTCAAAGGTTTAATTAAACTTGTTGAAAGTTCAACCTATCATATATCGGGTATGCTGCCTGCACATGCATCTAATAACATAGAGATGAGACTCCTGATGTTCTATTATTCCTCCACCTGTAAAAGGTGGTCTTTTTTCAGGAATCTATGGGCAACTTCACATACCCAAACAGACCCTTCTAGACAGATGGAAAGTCCACATTATATATAATTAATATATGACTGTATTTATTCTTTTTAACACGACAGATGGAAAGTCCACATATCTGCAATATTCAAGATACAAAAGAGGTACTAGTGGAGTAACAGCACATTTATGAGCTTAAAAGAAAGAACCAAAATTCGTAGATACAAAAGTTTGCCCAGTTTACACTGACATGTAACGAAAGAGAAACGTCACTGAAAAATTACATATCCCCCGAACACATTACCTAAATACATTCCACATGCTATGAAGAAATAATCTACTGAACTTGAATATTCAAAGGATAGATCTTGTAAAACTTTATTCATGCGGAAGTAACTACACTCACACCAGACACTGCTGAGACTTTCCATTTTTCATATAAGCACCAAGTTAGATTTAGCACCCATTAAAAGAAAAACTAAGATATACACTAGACAGAGCAAAATTTCTATGAATGTATGCACTTGACAAGAAAGAGAAAACCTACTTTCACAGCAAATGTCTGAAGAAACGAAAAGACAGAGGCAACTGTTCACATCCAGAAAGTTTAAGCTGAAGATGAGCTACATTCTCCACTATTAGTGGAGGTAAGTTGACTCTTAATGATTTTTCTAGCAAAACCCGATGTCGCACCGAGGACTATGCATGCTAAAGTGAAGTCTTTGTTGTGACATAATAATATTTAGAGACATACAGTTCGCTATCATTTAACTAAAACTCCATCAGCACCACATATTCTAGTGCAAAATTTGGACAGGATGCAAAAGATTTCTAAAAGGAAGTTTCATCGGTGAAACTCACTACTACTTAGTCTTATTTCTATTGTCTTAAGATCAGAATAAATTGAATGAAAGCTCACACTTCTTTTCTGTTTGAAAAAAGATCCAAACTTCAAACTTCTCTCACAAACTCAAACTAAGAAGGAGATGGTTCATTGAACAAGAGAAAAATATAAACGATGCTCATTACTGACTTCTCTTTTACTCATATTTATTAGATGCCACTATTCTATTTGCTTTTTCACTTGTGTTGCTTTTGAAAAACAGTTTGTTTTCTTTTCACTCTTATGCACTTTCTGGCACAGAACCAAGTCCAATCAGTCTAAACACAACCTAATCCCAAGTTCAATTTCTAAATGAGCTCCAAAATTCAGAACATAATTTTGTGTTGGACTTATTCTTCTATTTTGGTCCTCGATGTCACTTTGATGCTGATAGAAATAATTGCTGTAATATGTATTAGAATGGTTTGCTTTTTTTACTTATGCTTGGTCGTAAAATTGATCAAGCTGGAAACTCAATTCAGACTATTTAATGTCAACAACAACTAACTATATAAAAGAATATTTCAACTAAGAGGGACTAAATACATAAATGATTTCATCCCACTTTTAGTACCAAACCCTCCAAAATTTCCAGATACTCCATATTCTTCTCCAAAGCATTATCCAGCTAACATTTTCAGATATTCCTCCTCCTGCCATTTGCCCTTTTTCCATCCACCAACATCATAAAGCTACTTCTACTAATTAGTCAATCTTTCACGTGTAAACCACGTTAAATGAGTTTCTCTCATTTGTTCACAAATGAAACCACTCAACCTTTTGTTATTGCTAATCCTATCTTTTCTTAAGATATAGAAACATTCTCATCTCTGCTGCGTTCTTTTTATGCAGATGTTCATACTTAATCGCCAAATCTCTACGGCAATACAGCATCATCAACCGTGTTTTCATCCAATATAAAATGCTTTTAAGATTGGGTTCCGCATAAGATACCAGATCTTCTCCACTTCGTTCATCCCACTTGTTTCATGTGACCATAACCCTTCAAGTTCCCCATCCACCAAGTAAATCCAAGATGTCGATATAGCTTACTCATTGGGACCTCCAGCTATCCAGCTTGCTCTTTGGTACCTCCAGGTATCCCATCACGATTACTGTTTAATTCGATCTCTTCAGGACTGGTACTAAGTATACTACAGTTTCAGCCTAAAAAAAGCCTGCAGATACCAAAGTATCCATCCAGGATTCTAGTTTTTGATCTACTCCTTCCCCAGTTTCATGTTCATGCACTAACTCATCAGCTAAATGCATATGTCATTCTTCCTTTGCGGTTTCCCAACAGATAATGAGCAACAAATTGAACAGGTACTTGCTCTCAAAAAAATTAAAAGATACTTCCCACAAAAACCAGACAAAGATCAAGACTACAGCTTCCACACAGAGCAGGAACGTAAAGCCAATATATTTACTGGGCATAGACAGCTTCCTCAATTAGAGAGACCAATTATTTAACATTTCAAGCTCTCAACTTTTCACATGATTCGATCACCGACTAATCAAGCTCACAACCTAACAACGACCTGAAAACAGAAAGAAAAAGGCTTGCTTTCTCACCTGATACCCCTTCCAAGTGCAGTACGTGGCGGCAGACTGGATGGTGATTCCCTTCTCCCTTTCCAAATCCATCGAGTCCATCTTCGCGCCGACCCCATCCTTCCCTCGGACCTCGTGAATCTCATGGATCCTGCCAGTGTAGTAGAGTATCCTCTCGGTGAGCGTCGTCTTGCCGGAGTCGATGTGGGCAGAGATCCCGATGTTGCGGAGCCTGTCCATGGAGTCCTTCCACCACGGCTCCTTGTCTTCCTTCGCCGGCGCCGCCGCCCGCGCGACGTTCCCCGACGAGAAGTGCCGGAGGCGGGAGCCGCAGAGAAGGAGCGATGCGAGCGGCGATTGGAGGTGGTGCGAGGCCGACGGAGAGAGGGGAGGCGACGCGCAGAGTGTGTAGAGGAGGCGCGACGCCGAGGACTTCGAGAGTCGCGCCATGGCGGAGATGACGGTGGGGCTTGGTCTCTGTAAAACCCTTGCAAAACCCACACCCGCACCAGTGAGCTTCGAAGTGGAAGTCGTCTGGACTTGGAATCGGTTCACTTCACGTTCTGTTTTGGACCATTTTCTTGGGGCGGGTCGGGCCTTTGACTATTGACTCGCATGAAGGGCGTTGTTCCCTCCATGTTAATTAGGGGTAAGAGGTTCACTAAACCTATCTATTGAAACAGGTTTCTCATTTTTTGAAACCTGAAACCTACCATGCATATTTTGAAACCTAAAATCTATCCTGTCACAGGTTTCAGAGTCGGTTCCAGATTCCACGTGTATTCTTAGTTGAATGATTATAGTAAATCATTACATCTAATAACCACCACCTGCTGTTACAATCCACTGACCACAACTCATAATTAGGCACACGAAAAAACATTAACAAAGTAAAAGTCGCAATGATAAAGTGGTTCCGGATTGCATACTCATCATCAGATATCATGAAATACCGTAGGATGACGTGAAAACATATACAAAAAAAAAATATAAACACTTGCTTCAGGTTTCAGGTTCCACCTATCTGGAACCTGGAACTTACCCGTCAGAACATGTTCCCTAATTTTTGAAACTTGGAACCAACCTTTCGTACCTTAAAACCTGGAACCAATCGGTTCTCATCAATCCGTTTCTCCAAGTTCTAGGTTCTACCCTAGAACCATGCTCACCCCTAATGTTAGGAACCGCTTTTGGAACTTTTCTTTGTTGATAGATATGGCCGACAATTGTTGAGAAGAATGGTAAAAGGATAGCTTTGAAAAGAAAGTAATAATTTGGTAACTAGATTTGATATAATAAGGGATGGTAAGTCTAGTAATATAGTTCGGAATGCGAGTTATAGGTTGTTAATAGTGAGGGTGTAAGTTGATATCGATAAAAATAAAAAGTATGGATGATTTTGTAATCTTTCCATGATTCTATTATCTAAACGCTTAGACTCCGTGATGACAAAAGTATCATTTTATGTATGTATATGGACTAAGGCTGCGTTTGGCCGTCCGAATTTCTAGTCAGGATAGTACATCAATTCATCTAAATGTCCAAATTTTTTGTCTCTAGTTCGTGTTTTGTCTTATATCACGTTCGTGCTTGCAAAATTAATCGCATCCAATCTAGATTGATCCATGCATTACAAAGCGTGCCAAAGAGAAGAAGTAAGTATGGAGATAGTATGTTTTGGAGACAAATGTACTGGTAAGTCCTGAAACTTTTTTGAATATTTCAATTTTATGCTTGAAACTTCTTTTTCTGTATAATTGGATCCTTGAGGTATATGTTTTTTTTTAATTTTCAAGTTGATGTTTCTGTTAAAATAAAAATGAAAATGCTTATATGGATTGACACATAAGTTATTTATGATTATCAAATAAGTTATTTATCGTGATCTTTATTCATCTTTAAAAAAAATGTGTCATCAATTATAATGAAGCTCTAGAGAAACTTTATAAATAAAATTGTCTTCAGATTATACTAATATACAAATGAAAGAAAATACTTGTGCTACACTTTGATTATTTTAGATAATTAATTATCCGATATTTACAAAACATTTCACTAGTAATCTGCTTCATGAGCGAACTTGACAAAGCAAAATACGGCACATCATGTAGTAGGACACGCAATGGGCGCTGCCACACCAAGAGGTCTCTACCCACTACTGACCATGCTCGCAAAACCATTCCAAGCTTGAAGATGACAAATGCGTCAAAGGCATGCGCACTCAACTTGACGAGACGTCAACGCCTTGTCATCCCACCGGCTCGACGTGATCTCTTTGGCTTCTCGAGTTCTTTGCGGAGGACTTTGATTAACTTCTTCAGTCCCATGTAACCAAAGGATGGCTTCCGCGACGCGACCTCTCCACCGCCGGGATATGGAGATCGACCATGCGTGACACGGCGAGCCTGCAGTCGTCTCTCAGTTTCGTCGCATCGTCTGACACCGACAAATGTTTAGTTTAGATTGACAACAAATGCATGGAGCGATGAGGGGACATATCTCGCGTGGAGGATTTGAAAGACAAGGCAACTGCGAGCGACACGCGGAGACCGCGACCGGTGGACGACACCAGGCTCAAGATTCGGGCGCCATTCTATGTCAAGGCCGACAATGAGCTGGTTCGACAAGAGTAAATGGGCGTGCTCGAAGAGGAAGCGCAGAATATGTGTCATTGCCTTTAGCTGAAATCCATGAGCTGAGTGATGCCTTTGCACAGTTTACTCAGGAGATAAGGGCCGTTTTGTTATGGCCAAATCCGAACCAGGCTGGGCCGATTGCGGCACCTCCAGCGGCTGGCGCATCTCCTGAAAGGCAAGCATTTCATGCCACTATCGCCTGATTAACATGATAATAATGGTCTCATTACAATATTCATGTGTACCAATTGGGAGGTTGATTGAGTGGCCGCTAGGACCAGAGTCCCGTGGCCATGAACACACATCTCGAGTTACGCGGACACGAGTAGTGGCATCCTGACCAGACTGAAGAAGCAATGCGATATCTCGCCGCATCTGCTTCACCACCGCCTGTCTCTTCTTCCTCAGCAGCTTTATCTTCACCCCCATCATCTTCGCCACCATTTTTCTGTTCATTCCGATCCAGCGGGTGACGATGTAGGAATCGTCGGTGACGCACGTGTGGATTTGATCCTCGCAAAAGCCGATCTTGTAAAGAGAGAACATGGTGATAGCTTTGAAATTTGAGAGACGAAGAAGAGGAGAACAGAAAAGGGCGATGGAAAAAAGGCTGCGTTTATTATCCTACTTAGAATAGAGGCTATATAGTATGACAGGTGTGTTAAAACATGAAGTATTTCTTTCGGTTCAAAATAAGAAACATTTACCCAACCGTTAAAAGAGGAAATATCTAACCTTTCATTCATAAATACGAACGGATTTAGGACCTATCTGACAACGATTCTGATTCTCTGATCTGTCCCAGAACAGAAAAAAAAATGAGAAATATGTTTGGCAACGTAAATGATTCTAATTCTCAAATTCTCTAATTCTGTTTCCGAAAGTAGATTTGGAGCAGAAACAAGAATAAAAAAAAAATTGATTCTTTGTTGCAGAATCACTTTTGAGAAACAAAGGGAGAATTACCAAAAAAGTCCTAAACCTATTGCAATTGTGCCAATTCAGTACATTTGGTAGATTGGTGCTGACGTGGCAAATTTTTAATAATATTTCAATATTTTTCCATTTTTAGTTATTTTGATTTTTTTAACAATTTTTTCTGTCTTTTTTTCTTTTTCTTTTTCTTTTTCTGGTTTGGGCCGGCAGCCCTGCCGGCCACCAACCAAGGGCCGACGACCTCCACCCTACTGAGAAATGCCAAAGGCAAGAGCTGCAGAGGAGGAGCGAGGCGAGCGACGATTAGAGGTGGGGCAAGACCGACGAAGAGAGGGGAGGGGAGGGGAGGCGCAGAGTGTGTAGAGGAGGCACAACGCCGAGGATAGTGGTGGCAATGGTGGCGGGAATTTGAGGTTATTGGGGTTTCGTCGCTACAAAACCCACGTAAAACCGCCACTAGCACAGTGAGCTTCGAAATGGAGGTCGTCTGAACTTGGACCCGATTGGTGGTTCTATTTCGGACCCTTTTTTAGGGCGGTGACGAAAGTCGGGCTTAGTTATCCGACGGTGCAAGTGGAAGGGCCGTCGCTCAACGGATAAAAGTTACTCTAGGGATAATATGATGATCTTCCCCAAGAGTTCACATCGACGGGAAGGCTTGGCACCTCGATGTCGGCTCTTCGCCACCTGGGGCTGTAGTATGTTTCGAGGGTTGGGCTGTTCGCCCATTAAAGCGGTACATGAGCTGGGTTCAGAACGTCGGGGCATTGAACATTTTCTTATTGAGTAAACCACCCACGTGTCTTATTTAATTTGCATAACAAGTGTTTCGAATAAAAGGCATCAATTAAACCGTTTTTGTAATACTAAATATCATGTATGAGCAAAATTACATGTATCTCGACTTAAATTGTTAAAAAGTTAAAGTAGAGCGAAATTAAAAGAAGCATGAGTAAAATAGTTATGGAAATATGACTGTTGAATTAGTTTTCTACATTACACTTGACATCCGTACGATCATGAATATTTTAAAAATAGTAGGAAAACGGATTCAGTACGACTATTGATATTATTAAACTAGTAAATTGACATTCCTATGTGTGGACATGATATGACACAGAGTAAAGAATACTTTAGTGAGAAAAAAAAAGGCATGAAGAAGGCTGTTCTTTTGATAGGAGGAACCCTTTTGGATCTTTTTGTTGTAGATAGGTTAATACAAGAATAACTAGATGATATGGCTAATAATTCTTCATGAGAATGAGAATAACAGTAATTTTTAAAAGAAAATAATATTCGATAACTAGATGTGTATAATATAATAATAATGAATGGTAAATCTTGTACTATAGCTCGGAGCGCAAATCATTAATTTTGAATAGTAAATATGTAAGTTGATATTAATACAAAAGGTATGGACGATATTTGTAGCCTTTCCTCGATTTTAGAAGCTAAATAACTGACTTATGATGGCAAAAGTGTTAATTTGTGCGCATCTATGATCTAAGTGTACCTTATATGTGTATATTTTGTTCGAGTAGAACTTTAGCGACCGACTGAGACAAGTTGGTGTTGAGATGTAATTTCCTTATAAATATGTGGGAAACGAAAGTTGCATTGAGAATCCTATGCAGACATGTAATTTACGTAAAAGTACGAGTATTACTGGCTGAGCTTTGATTAGGCCAGCGTAATAAACATGCATTCCTTTAATATCTGATGTATTATAAGTCTAAGTTTAAACCTTCTCATCCGATTCAAACACAAAAAATTGAAGATAACAACAACTCAGGGAAGTAAATATTCTGTTGAAAAATGGCTTTGCTTAATGCTCTAAAAATGTCAGTAAATATACTGCTCTTCAACTTCAAGGCGGCTCGACCAAAAAAAAAAAAAAAAAACCTTCAAGGCAGGGTTCTGACCAAAAGAAAAACTTCAAGGCAGGGTAAGTTCACAGGACCTACAATGGTTGCATTTCCAAATTGGTGCTTTCTGGATCCTTGGACGCAGGGGCAGTTGGCGCAACTTCAGATTCTTGGTCATCTTTAGAGCTCATCTCTTGAACGGGAGGAGGGTTAACGACGGTCGCAGGCATCGCGGTATTATCAGAGAGATGATTCCTCATCTCCCGGTGTTCCTGACACAATGCGCACCAGTGCATGCAGCAGTGCACTAGACATGGATCGCATGGTGAATTCTGCACAGAAAAAGGCTGGTAAGTCAGCAGCAGCAACCAGAAGTAATCCCCGAATCCTTAAAAATCTGCTGACAAACGGTTGCAGTGGGCTTAAGGAAGCGACAACCCATCTCGCAAACAGAGAATGAAGGATGTACATGTTTATCATAGTGGTACTTTTTGAAACTTCAACTATCAAAACACAATGTTTCAGTTAAAAAAGGTCATTTTAAGATCATTCAATAAGTAGAATGCCAAAGTAAACATAGATAATTGAACCAGCAGTTAAATCGATGAATCCTAATCTCTTCAATTTCGCTGACCTACAAAAATATCACCGAAGAAGTATACAGAAACTCACCTTCAGATGATACTTATTCTGTAATGACTGCCGAAAGAGGCCAGTGTAGATGCCACAGATCCACCAAGCGAAAAGCAGACTCTCACACATAAGAAATGATGTCTTAGGATCAATACCATGAAACATCGCTGTCGCTGCGGCAAGAGCCAACCCACCTTCAACACATATGGCATGGCAAACACAACCATTTGTCCAAGGAATATCGCCTCTCAATGTTTCTACATTGCGGCCAAACAGCACACAGGGGCAGAATAGCCCTGTCCAGCCTGTTAGATTATATAATAGTTTAGAATCATAACTGCACCATAGAAAGGATGTGAAAGAAAGAGTGAACCAAAGGAACCGCAACTGAGGTACAAAAGATTTATGAAAATTTGCTTTTACATAAAAGCAGATGTCCCTCTTCCACAATAGCAACGGGTAAAATCATTATTTGGACTAAAAGATCATACCATATCAGACACTTCCCTCCCCAAGCCTACTTACAGAATGGTCAGCTGTTCAAGGATTGAAAAACTGGACATTGCGGCGGTGATGAATTCATCGGCCCATTTTTCCTTTTTCCTTTTTGACCAAACCGGTGAACCTGCTCGTAGAGGAAAAGGTAGGCAGGATTCTTTTTTCTTTTTTGGCCAAAGGCAGGAAACAACTGAGGACTAAGCCAGAACATACCATGACTTTCCACCCATATTCACAAAAGATAATGACAACTGCAAATTGCTACACAGATCTGAAATGGTATTCTTGCATTTCCATGGTAAAAAAAAAAACAAGATGAAAATCAATAATGTAACTTTTACTGCCTTGTTCAATGCTTGAGGTACTAAACTCCTGTTTTAGTCATGCAAGTTCATGTTATTCATCCAGAATGTGCTTAAACCAATTAGTAAGCCCTAAGTTATAGGCCTCACTGGGTTTCAAGGAATTGCTGGGCTTCATAAATAAAAAGAACATGACAAAACAAAACAAACATTAAGGTGATTTTCATGGACACTATCTTTGAGACGGTGCAAGGCACAGGGGACTTGCAAGCCTTGACTCGCTTGTCGAAGATAGTAGTACCACTGCATCAGATCTCTCACTATAGCCGCCCAATCCTGAGGGGGGTAATGTTGTCAACCTATACTGGTGGTAAACCCTCGTGAACATGGAAGCGACAAAACTGGAGGTCTCACTTCCTAATCTTCCGCCTAATATCAAAACGAACCCTGTGAACAGAAAGACACGGTACAAATGGTTGCCATTCACAGCAACAGCAATACACCATGCCATAGCCTATTCATTCTTCTAATGTTCAAATCAGATTAAAATGGAATGACGATTCAGATTTCAACCAGAAGCATCCTAAGTTTCTGAAAATTGGGATGTTTTGATAAATGAAATGCGCAAATTAGGTAGGACATAGAGATAAAATGAACTACATAATGACCATCCATGTTGTTAAAATGCAAAGAAGATTCTTACAGCTTTCAGGATCATCAGCAAAAGCACAAATGCCAGTTGTCCAATCTTCGTCAGCTGGGGCCTGGTAACTTTCGGGTAAGGGTTGCCCACATTCAGAACATCTACGGACATTCAACTGCAGAGCAGAACATAAATATCAGAACTAAACATGACTTTAAATGAACGAAAGAATTTAGTAACTTATCATGCGATAAAACGCAAATTCCAGACAGTTTATGCAATGGGAAGTCAATAACCGTGTCCAGGCTGTGCAGGAGGGAACTTATGATACTGAAATGCATAATAGTGCCTCCTAGTCCTAAAACAACCTGAATCCAATTTCACACCTCAAAACGCACAAAAGGATCAAAACATGATCCCAAATTGAAAGTTCACGATCTCGGAGTTCCAACTTTTCATCGTTCGTTTCTCTTTTTCGGTTGTAAAATTGTCACTTTGCTCCCCACCTCACTGAGAACAGAGCAGCACGGTCGAAATCAATATATGAACTTGCATCACAAACAACAACCATTCACATTCACATTCCCATATCCCGATCGCCGAAAATTTCGATCCACCCCGACACGAGCGTTAGATTCACTTTCAAACCACCGCGCTGGAGAAACCAAAGAAACGTACGGGATTCCAGAACCGGTGACTCCGGAATCTGAATCCACGCGACGAGGAAAACCAAGTCAATGAAATCACATCAAACGGAGAGAGCGAATGGGAGAGTCGACCTGAGGGATTTCCACGGGCTGGTTGAGCTCTCCGGGAGTGATGTCCTCCAATGGCGCTTGGTCTCTCGTCAACTTCACGTATCTCGACTGCGCATTCCCATCCGCCATGGTTCGATCCGGTTCGGAATTCCTCAGGTCTCGCAAAAGCTGATGGAGTCGATCGACGATGCATGCACAAGCCTCATCGATTCACGACAAAGAGAATGCCAGAAGGAGGAAATGTCGCAACTTTAGAGAGAAGAGCCCTGAAATGGTGGGAAGGTATTGAATACTTCTTCCAATCTCGATGAGATTTTATTTCACATTAATTTTATTATGGATTCCCTTCCTTTTTTAACGGATATAAACTTAGTCAACTTTTTTATTTTATGATTCGACCAAAAAAAAAAAAAAAATTTATCATATCTGAAATTTGCAGCACACTCCCTTTAACTTCTCTTTATTGCGAAAAATACCCGACATTTCCCAATATATTCATATTAACACTTCAAGTTAGATCCCTCCTTGCGTCCCACGTAACCTTTTAACTTTACTTTTGTGATTGCCGCATGCATAATAAACGTCTGGCATAATCTTACGACGTGTATACGATTAATCAACATTAATTTATTGACCTTTTTATGCTCAAATTTCTATTAATTTAATGATTTTTTCATGCTCAAGTTTCTATCTCCTATTCAATTTTAAATTTAAAAGATTGGTGAATTGAAAGTATTGTTAAATGCATACTCAAATACATTAGACCAATCAAATAAATCAAAATAATTTTGTTGGAAATAAATTTGCATTAACCTTCCTAAACATTTATAATTCGTGACTGCTCTCGTTCATAAAGATAGAGTATCTTCGAGTATACAACTTGTCCAATTGATTCAAGATTGTGAAACAAGTATATCTTATTGCATGGAAAATACTCATAATTTGAAGTGTGGTTTTTTTTCATTACTTGAACAAATGCATTAGTGTTGATTTGGTGTAGAATTACACTAGAAGAATCTTAAGGACAGGTTATTTAATTACGTGAAAAAATTTCAAAATATATTAACTAAATTTGAATATTACAATAAAAGAGTAAAAACTACAACTTCTTCGAAACGTGCAGGGAAAAGTATCAAAAAAGTGCTAAACATATTGTATTGATGCCAATTCAGTTATAAATCTTTCAGTTGTGCCAATTTAGTCCTAAACCTTTTGCCTTTGTACAATTGAGTTCATCCGGTTAAATTTGGCCGGAAATCACTGACGTGGACGCAATCTGTCTTATGTAATGTGATCGGCGCTGACGTCAATATTTTTTAATATTTTTTATATTTTTTTCTTTAATTTTGGTCGGGAAGATGCCCTAGGCGAGGGGCGACCCTCGCCAGGACAATCAGTGTCCATATCAATGATTTCTACCTCAAATTGGCCGGAATGACTAAGTTTCAAATTAAATTTGCCAAATTAAAATGTTTAGGATTGAATTAGCATATGTACAACAGATTTGATTTTGCCGGGTTGTGAGGGGCCAACTTTGGCTCCTTCAAGAGAAAAAGAAGAGTTGGGGGCGTATATGATCGAAGATGCGCGCGGGCACCATTGAGATGGCGGGACTGTGGTTGAGATGGGCGGAGGGAGGTGGCGGAGTGGGGAAAGAAGATGTAGAGGCAAATGGGTGCACGGTGTCGATGGGGTTTGGGATTTTTCTTTTTTCTTTTTATTCAAGCGCAAATTCTCATTTTGGGTAGATTTACATGTAGGTAATTTAAAATACAGGTGAATGTACGTCACGGGTCCGATAGCGACATCAATGCTGCTGTCCGATTGTCGCTAACTAGACCTATCAAAATTGATCATAAACCCATTTTCTAACCCATATACGATGTTCGACCAAAAAAAATACCCATATACGATGAGCTGAGTTGTTATATATGCTAGTTGTATTCAATAAATGAGTCATAAATTTGGCTAAACATAATATAAATGTTAAATGGGTCATAAATAGGTTTACATATAATTTATACCCATTCTCTTACCCTCATTCGATCTCGCGCTCTCACTCTGCACTCTCACCTCAGTTTGGGTATGAATTGTTCTATATTAGATAGAGGGAAAATTTCAAAAAAGGGCCCCAAATGCTCTCATTTTTTCAAATAAGAGCCTGAAGTGGCTATGATTGTTTCAAATAAGGGCCTATCTCGCCGGCGGGCCAAATTTTTCTGCCGATCAAGGGCATTTTTGTCAAAATGTAAATTTAATCTATTTTATTATTATTATTTTTTAAAGTAAAAAAAAAAAAAAAAACCCAAGCCGCCGCCCCACCTGTGGTGGGGCGACGGCTACGGCTGTCGGGGTCGCTGGCGCCTCGCCGAGGTGCCGGCGACCCCGCCGACCACAAGCAAGGGCCCTCCGACCCACCTCGGTCTCGATCGACGTCTAGGGCCGCGGCCCTTGTCGAGGCGCCGGCGACCCCAACAGCCGTAGCCGCCGCCCCACCACCGATGGAGCGGCAGCCACAGGCGAGAGGGTCAGTCATCCCGCCTGTGTTTCTTTATTTTTTTCAAAATCTCTTAAAAAATAGAAAAATGAAAAATAAAATAAAATAGTAAATTACCGAAATGTTCATAACTAAAGTGACTTAGGCCATTTTTTTAGATTAATATAGTCACTTCATGCCCTTATTTGAAATAGTGTGCACTTTAGACCATTCTTTTACACAATGATGGCACTTCAAGCCCCTTTTTGAAATAATGTTCACTTCAGGTCCTTATTTAAGAAAATAATGGCACTTGGGGCCCTTATTTGAAATTTTCCCTTAGATTGAATATGAAAGTGTTTTAGGTATATTGGTCACTAGGTATGCATTGCAATAAATAAGTCATAAACGGGTTAAATGAGTCATTTCGATCGGACCATTTATGACACGACCCGACCCGACCCATCAGTTTTGACGGGTCCACGGCTAACCTCTCACAAAAATCATTAAGTTTTGATATATCAGCCGTTTCAATAAGTTTTCATTGCTTGGACAAAATAATAATAATAATAATAAGTTTTCATTGCGGTAAGTAACTTCTATCTATCAATTTCCCCATCTTCTATCTTATTTTATATATTTTTTTTTTAATCTAAAGGCGAGTTTCAAAGTATTTAAGAGAGAGAAGAGAGAGAGAGATTAAGCAGAATCTCTGAATCGGACACGGTCAAAGTGGGAGAAAATATTGGGTACCCACGGGGTGGCAGCACATTTTTACCCAAATCCATTCATTGAACGACACGTGTTTAATGGGCTCCACAATTCTGGTTTTTGAGAAATCCCTCACTTAGTCACTCTCTCTCTCTCTCTCTCTTCCGTAAACACTCCTCCCTCTTTCTTCTTCCTCTATCTTCCTCACCCACGACACCCACTAACGAGCTGGTCCTCATGGATGCCAAGCCAGACAAGCTCCGCGGCGAGATGCTCGATCTCCAGCACGCCGCCGCCTTCTTCCCCCGCACCAAGATCTCGACCTCCGTCGACTAGTCCATCGCCAGCCGGTCGCCGGAGGCCGAGATCTTGGTGAAGGAAAGACCGACTTCCATAATCCATATAAACTCAAAATCAAATCGCAAAGAAAATATGAACACATTCATACATGGCAACAAAAATCAAAGAAAAGATCTCTAAATTATTACATTTCTTCCGCGAACGATTTAGAAAAAAAAAAGACAAAAAATCGCACACCGCCCCTCTCTCTCTATCTCTAAGGCATATTGGCGAAGATGATGTGGGAAGACGCTTTTTCGCAATACGACGGCGAGCCCGAGCAAGAGTCTCCCTTCAATTTCGACTTCTTCTCTCTCCTATCCAAACCCAAGGTACTGTGAGTTCCTGGACCTTATTGATGGAGGACTTTGCTGTTCCCAGTGTTTTTTAGGGCTCCTTCTTCGCCTTCGCTTGGTGATTCGTCGGAGGCGATGTACGAGGTGTTGAGATTACAACCAAAAAGAAAGCAGAGGAAATGGAACAACTGAAACCAAGGAAAACAGAGTTAGTTGGGAGTTCTTTCTGTTAATGCAGTTTTTCAGTTTCATTCACTCTGTTACGTCGGTTTTCTTTTCAGTTGTAACCATTGATGTATGAGCTAGTCTAGATCTGAACTTGTATGATAAATACTGCAAGTTACACGAGAGAAAATGGGCTCTCAGATGAAAAGAAATGGCGTTGTGTTCATCCTCTGTTCTTCTTCTTTTATTCTGTTCTTGAGTTTCTCTCATGGTATCAGAGCCTTTTCTCTGAGAGTAAAGCTGTGAATCTCGATTTCTTTTTCTGAAAGCACAACAATGGCAGCAAAGACATCGAGATATCCCTTTCCTATCCATGTAAACATTGCTAACTTTGTTACAATCAAACTCGCAGAAGACAATTTTCTTCTCTGGCAGGCACAATTTCACAAATTTCTTCGCAGTCAAGAGTTATTTGGCTTCATTAGTGGAGAAGTTCTACCACCACAGAAGGTCCATCTCCAAGCTGATGTCGAAGGGAATGAAACTGAAACTGTGAATCCTGAGTATACTGATTGGGTAAGAACCGATCAACTGGTGTCATCATGGATTAGTGGTGCAGTTTCGGAGCATATCCTAGGTCTGATCATTGGCCTAGACACATCCTATGAGGTATGGCAGACATTACTGAATCGTTTTACACAGAAATCAGTAGTTAGAGAGTTTGAATTGAGAGGGAAACTTCAAGCATGTAAGAAATGTAATAGACAACTGTCTGATTATCTTAGGGAGTAGAAGTTGATTTGTGATCAGTTAAATGCAATTGGGAAGCCTGTGGATGAGATAACTAAGGTTTTTGGTGTCTTGGAGGGCCTAGGATCAGAGTATGAAAACTTTAGAACAACCATGTACTGTGTGAAACCTCAACTTGATTATGATGAGGTGATATCACAACTAGAAACATTCGAAACTAGGTTGCAAAACTACTCTTCAAGCCAATATAATCCTAACTTGGCCTATTATGGCGAAAGAAATATGGATGTGGAATCCAAGGGAGTAACTGACAGAATTTTCTCAGTCTACTTTTGCGTTAATGGGTCAGAGAGGAAGTATTCGTGGAGGACGCCACTATGGCAGAGGTCGTTCATTTGACAATCGAGGCCGTGGTTCTGGATATCAAGGAAGAAACCAGAGCTATAGACCAGTAAACCTAACTCAAGATCAGGGATATAGTTTAGGTCACGGGTTTCGACCCTATGCTAGTGCATCACAGAAGTATGAAGATACCAAATCTTATCCCTATCCAAACTTAGTACCACAAAAGAACTTGCAGGAGGAAAAGGCAACAAATGGAGTTCGAGTATCTTGTCAAATCTGCAAAAGACCAGGACATAGTGCTCTTCGATGCTGGTATCGGTTCGATAATTCGTATCAAAGTGAAGATATTCCACAAGCTCTAACAGCAATGCATCTTGAGGATCCTAAAGGAAGTGAATGGTATCCTGATACAGGAGCCACAGCTCATATCACTGCCAATCCTGATATAGTTCACAACCCCTCAAAATATACTTGCAATGATACAGTGACGATAGGCAATGGATCATGTCTACCTATCACCTACACTGGTGATGCTTTGCTATTTACAGAAACTGATGCATTACCTCTAAATGATGTGTTAGTAGTTCTTGACATAAAGAAGAATCTTCTTTCAGTTTCGAAATTAACTGATGATTTTTCTTGCTCCTTTGTATTTGACAAAATTGGTGTATATGTTAAGGACAATCGAACCAACTCCACAGTGAAGCTTGGACAAAAAATTGGGGGACTCTACCGAGTGGATCAACAGGCAACAAAGGCTCTGTTTACACAAAGACATAAGGCAGTTGGAGAGGAGATATGGCATCAACGACTTGCTCATACTAACACACAGACCTTGAAGTATCTTCAACAACAGTAGTAGATTTGTTATACTTCGAAAGCCTCATCTGTAGGTGGAACCTGTCCACTTGTCAAGAGTACTGCTTTACCCTTTTCTCTTTCAGAATCTGTCACTGTTGTTCCTTTAGAAAGAATACATTGTGATATATGGGGTCCCTCACTAGTAACTTCTTTTCAGGGCTTCAGGTTTTATGTCATCTTTGTGGACAATTTTTCTCGTTTTAGTTGGCTCTATCCACTAAAGTTGAAGTCAGACTTCTATGATGTTTTCCTTATGTTTTAGAAACTTGTAGAAACTCAATTTGATCACAAAATCAAAATATTTCAGTGTGATGGTGGTGGTGAATTTACTAGCACAAGATTTCAGACTCATTTGACAACTTGTGGTATTAAGCAATATGTCTCCTGTCCTTATACTCCTGAGCAGAATGGAATTTCTGAAAGAAAACATCGTCACGTGGTTGAACTTGGCTTGACGATGCTCTATCACGCTAGAATTCCCTTGCAATACTGGGTAGATTCCTTCTTAACAGCTAATTATATTATCAACTTGCTTCCAACTTCAAAGCTGCAGATGGACTCTCCTCACAACAGACTTTTTCGGCAAATACCAAGTTATGATCATCTCAGGGTTTTTGGCTGTGCTTGTTATCCTTGTCTTCGACCTTATGCTCAACATAAATTTGATCCTCGATCTCCTACATGTGTCTTTCTGGGCTATAGTGAGAAACACAAAGAATATCGTTGTCCGGTACCTACTGATGGTAGGATCTATATCAGTCGCCATGTAATGTTTGATGAAACTTTCTTTCCCTTTACTAAGAAACTTGCTGCTGATTATCCTCACTATACTTCACTATATCGGAAATGGGTCGATGAGGTAGCCTTTTTGGATTCTACCAGGGACCAACCAATGCAACGTTATAATCCTGGTCATTTGCACGAAAGTGAAGATTTGCAAGTAGGCCATATTCATATGCCATATTGTCCTACTCAATCTCACAATTTTTCACAGTCTGTTGCTGCTCCTAGACCACGTTCTGTTCAATCTCCAGAGTTTTCCCAATCTGTTGCTGACTCTGGACCATCCCCGAGTTCTGCTCCATATTCTGCAGCATCGAGCATACCTGCTGATGACCAAGCATCTCAGAGTTCTCACTCTCACCTTCACTGTGACTCCTCTGTTCATCCTATGAGAACTCGACTTAAGTCTGGCATCGTGAAACCAAATCCCAGGTATGCCTATTTAGCTGAATACAAAGTTCCTATTGAACCTAAATCCTTTAAATCAGCCTTGGCTCATGAAGGCTGGAATCGTGCAATGCAAGAGGAAATGGATGCCTTGCATGAAAATCAAACTTGGATATTAGTTCCCAGAACTGCTCAGATGAATATCATAGGCTGTAAATGGGTGTTTAAGACAAAATTAGCAGCTGATGGGACTCTTGACAGGTTAAAAGCTCGTCTAGTGGCTAAAGGTTTTCATCAAGAGGAAGGACTTGACTTCTTTGAAACATTCAGTCCAGTAGTGAAACAAGCCACAATACGAATTGTTCTATCTGTAGCTATGATACAGCATTGGCCCATTCATCAATTAGATGTCAAAAATGCATTTTTACATGGCACATTGACTGAGTCTGTTTATATGGAGCAACCTCCTGGTTTCCTACATCCTACACTGCCTCATCATGTCTGCTTACTTCAGAAATCTTTATATGGACTTCGGCAAGCTCCACGTGCGTGGTTTGAAAAATTCAGTAATTTTCTTCTTGAATCAGGCTTCTTCTGCAGTACCACAGATCCCTCTCTCTTTGTGTTCCATAGAGGTGTCGATACCATCCTATTACTTCTGTATGTTGATGACATTGTCTTGACTGGCAGCTTACCTCGGCTGCTTGCTGACTTAATCAAGTCTTTGAGTGTCACTTTCCACATGAAAGATCTGGGTTCTTTGCACTATTTTTTGGGTATTGAAGTTAAACGCACCACTGATGGTCTTTTTCTATGTCAAACTAAGTATGCTCTTGACCTTCTTACATGAGCACATATGTAAGACTGCAAACCAATATCAACTCCACTATCTGTCAGGCCTATTCACACGACTCATGATGATGTCTACCTTGATAACCCACTTGAATACAGAAGTCTGGTTGGAGGTCTTCAATATCTTACCATTACTCGTCCTGATCTTGCCTTCGCCACTAATCTGTTATGTCAGAAGATGCAGCATCCTACCATTGCTGACTTTCATAAACTGAAGCGAGTTCTTCACTATGTCAAGGGTACTACTCATCTGGGTCTATTTCTTCACTCCCATAGTACTCTGAACCTATATGACTTCTCCGATGCTGATTGGGCTGGCTGTCTCGATACAAGGCGTTCTACAACTGGTTTTTGCACCTACCTAGGATCCAATCTCATCTCTTGGTCAGCCAAGAAACAACCGACAGTGTCTCGTTCTTCCACAGAAGCAGAGTATCGAGCTCTTGCCTCTGCTACTGCTGACCTGACATGGATCAGTTTTGTCTTGTGTGACATTGGCATTTCTCTTCCCTTTCCTACGCTGTTATTTTGTGATAATCAGTCTGCCATCTCTCTTACTGCTAATCCTGTTTTACATGCTCGGACCAAACATATCGAAGTTGATTTTCACTTTGTTCGAGAAAAAGTTTCCTTGGGGTCTTTACGTGTTCAATATGTCCCCAGCTATCGCCAGCTTGCTGATATCTTCACCAAGGCATTGTCCCGTCTTGTTCACTGCACTCTCAGAACCAAACTGGGCTTGGGGTTTACACCTGCACCCAGTTTGCGGGGGGATGTTGAGATTACAACAAAAAAGAAAGCAGAGGAAATGGAACAACTGAAGCCAAGGAAAACAGAGTTAGTTGGGAGTTCTTTCTGTTAATGCAGTTTTTCAGTTTCATTCACTCTGTTACGTCAGTTTTCTTTTCAGTTGTAACCATTGATGTATGAGCTAGTTTAGATCTGAACTTGTATGATAAATACTGCAAGTTACACGAGAGAAAATGGGCTCTGAGATGAAAAGAAATGGTGTTGTGTTCATCCTCTGTTCTTCTTCTCTTCTCTTATGTTTTTCTTCTTCTATTCTGTTCTTGAGTTTCTCTCACGAGGCGGGGTGGAGGCGGCAGCGTGGTTCTTCCAGGAGAGAGCTGGGCATCGTCCAGGCGTGAATGAGAAGGAAAGACCGAGTTGCATAGACATGAAGATCTCGGCCTCTGTTTCTGAAGGAAAGAAAAAGAGCGTCGGAGAAGACAGATGAAGAAGAGAGAGAAAGTGGAGGGGTGTTTACGGAAGAGAGAAAGTGAGTGAGGAAGAATTTACCGAAAAATGTTAAACGTGGGCCCCCATTAAATACGTGTCGTTCAATGAATAAATTTGGATAAAAATGTGCTGACATCCCGTGAGTACCCAATATTTTCTCGACAAAATGGAGTGGAGTGATATTCCCCAGTACAGTGCAGTGGACAGCGCATCATCACCTTCCTCAGCAAGGTATCGAACCTCATTCCTTCCATCAACCTGCCAAAAAACCTTCTTTTCGACACACCCTTATCAATCTCTCTCTCTCTCTCTCTCTCTCTCCCGATTTTCTCCAAAATGGGAAGAGGGTCGGTGCATCGATGATAATACCAACCTTCCGGTTTCAGCCAGTCATTGCAAGCCTCCTCCTTGCCTCTGCTTCTGGCTGTTCCAGCCAAGGGAAGATGGCGGCGACTTTGGGCTCTTCCCTTCTGGGTCTTGTTCCTTCCTCGCTCGAGATCGAAAAGGCCATTCGTGCTCTCCTCGAGTCTGTGAATTTTACTCTCTCCTACCTCTCTCTCTCTCTCTCTCTCTCTCTCTCTCTCTCTCTCTCTCTCTCTCTCTCTCCTCCTGATATGGTTTTTCTTTTTTGCTTGCGACTGTGTTTCGATTCCTTTTCATCTCACACCACCATGTCCCCTGCGAATTCCGGAGATTGTAAAGATGTTCGACACGGAATAGGATGAAATAAGATTGCATTGGGATTTGAAGAAAGGCTGCTTCTCTGTTGCTGAAGAAATTTGGCTTGTGCGTGACGAGTCATTTTGATTTGCTCTGCTAAGGGTTTTATCCAAGATTGTCTTTTGGTGCTGTCCGAGGCTTTGACAGAGTCGTGGATGGATGGGAAAAAGGAAAGTCTTGCAAAAAGAGAAATGCAATCGCTGATGATTTACCTCTGTCGATGAGTTGGTCGCACTGCGTCGAATTAGGCAAATGAGCGATGCTCCTCGTTTTTCTGTTGGATGCAAAGTTAGATTTTGGTAATGTTCTTGTAGCTGATGCATCATAGATGAACAATGGGGCGAATTCGATGAAATTTGACTACACCCGTTTTAGTATGGTAAAGTGTACTATCAGGCTTCAAGCTACTTTTTTGTGAATTGCCAGTCTGTGTTTTGGTCAGTGATGTTTTGGTTCCTACAACAACAACAACATATCAAGCCTGATCCCACTAAGAGTCTCGTTTGTCGAACAACAATTAAAGAAGCACGTTCCCATATCCAAAAGCTGGTGTTCCATTTGCTATATTTTGCTATGAAATCTCTCCTCCACATGTTCATACATGATTTCCCTCTGATTAGTTTTCGGTTCAACCAGCCTCTGGCAGAGCGCTTCTTCATCTGGCTCGGAGCAAAACTGGACGCAGCTTTTCGGATGTAGGGATTCGAGCATATTGATGTCTAGTGGATGGGGGAGAGTTCGGCATGCCCTTCATCTGCTGCAAACGGAGCCAGCTATTAAGGTGCCATATTCTCGAATGGATGTATTGTGCTATCCTCTAGTAAATTGGTTTTTTTCCCAGGCCGAATCATGGTTTAGTTCTGGATGAATAATGAGACTAAAACCTGGGGTAACCAAGAACAAGCAAATTAGATTTACCAATTTGTATTAGAATTGTGAAATACATCCGGACTTGAACTATGGCTCAAGCTGAAGCTTGATCCTTTCTTTTTTATCATCCTTTGTCGTTATGCTAGAACAAACCTTATAATCCTTAACCGCGTTTTAACGGGAGGTTTATCTGTTTGTAGAGATTGGTTATCTCGATAGTCTTGGATAAAGCTTTCTGGAGCGCTATTATGAACAATCAGTCGGTCCAGAAGTTCCTGCAGTTGCTCCTCTCAGGTTTGCATGGACTAAACCAAAACAAGATTATTGCTTCAGTGGACTGAACTTAGCATATTGCTTGTATCGTTTAACATCTTGTCTTCACCAAAAATGTTTATCATAGCAACACGGTGATACTCAGAACAGAAGAAAAAGTTTCTTCATTGCAGTCTTGAGATGCTTGTTAAAGTCTTTTAAGTTCCACTTTTTGGTAAGTGGCACGACACAGTGGCCAGTTAAGACTGCAGTCCAAATGGGTGCAAAAGGTGGGTAAATAGGGATAAATATCAGTTTGATCTTTAAATAAATATGATCGAGGGAGGGCATAGGGTCTCACGACCAATGGATCAGACTAAAGTGGAATAAGATCGGATAACGAGTTTAAGTTCATCTTCTGATCGTGTCTGTCCAAAGAAGTATCATAGTAGTTATATCTAGCGCCGCCAAGATTGGGAAGTAGTTCAAGAGTAGCGCGTCAAACCTGCTTTTGTAGAGATCAATATCTGCATGAATGTTTTGGAGCTTATCTTGATTTTCTTATTCACCAACAGTAGCATAACTTGATTCTCTGCAACCTTTTCTTGGCGAGAAAAAAAGTTCTCAAAACTGTATGCTTTGCAGATGAAACTAAAAGCCCTCGGATTTGTGCGGAAGTAGACTGGGGTACGAACAATCTGTGGTGGCTCTTGGACATCTTGAAGGACAAAATCATGGAACTCCTTGAAAAATTCAAGCTGCTTTTGATCGAGACGTTTCAACCTTCCCAGCCTCCCACGCCAGAGGCTGCGGCCGAGTTAGAGGACAAAGTTGGATCGTCCTTGCTACTTTCGGTCCTAATCATCTTGGTCGTAGTGTTGGCACGAGTTCAATCTTCGTTTCTATTCTAGGCAGATTCATGACATGGTGCACTTCAAGATGTGATAAAGGTGTACCGAGTTTGCTGTTGAACCTGAGTTCCCCTTAGTACTTGTGTATGAATTCGTGTGAACAGCTTGCGAGAGGTAAAAGCGTTGCTGCTGCACTTAATTTTAGTTTTCCCGAGAATTTCGCAAAGGAACCTTTCTCATTAGACACCTCGCCTCAGATGAAGCGCTGAGTCGAGAAGCTACCAACAGCTAGAGATATCTACAGAAAATAATGAATATTTGTTGCATGAACGGCGACATTTGCGGCGCACTAACAATAATAGTCTACTGTTTTTGTTAAAGAGGCGCGCTGTTTACATGCTTTCAGACATTTCAAAGTAGTATATCTTAGCAAACAGAGATTCACAATTTCACGTTCATTTGCGTCAATGTGTTGGCAATCCTATGCATAGCGTTTTAATTCAATGCTGATGGTCAAGTTGGCGAGCATTTTCTGTTCCTGCTAAACACGGTAGTCCTTGTTCCGCAAACACAGACCGAAATAATGCACATGGATTGCAGTCGAACGATGCCAATTGAGAGCCTAAGCACAAGGCAAAATAAGGGAAATCGATGCAAGAAAATTTCTTCAAGTTCACCTCAGCAATCACAGGGGTAATTGTTTCGCAGATCCAGGTCTCCAAGAGAACATGGACCGAACATCGCCGATGGAAGAATCCAGGAGCCAGCGAGGGAGAGATAAACTTCGCTCAGACTTTGGTCTATATCAGCGTTGAAGCATCGTGAATTCCCAATGCTGCTGCTGCTGCTGCTGCTGGTGATTGCCGGGTATTCTTTTGGTAGCAATGTGTACAATGCCAGACCAATGCAAATATCAATCAACACTTCCCATTTCACCCTGGAAAAACAACTTCACCATCTACCCCAGAATGAGTACCGAATGCTTCCAAAAGATTGATTGGCAAACGCTAGATTGTCTCATTAAAAGAACTTCAAGCCAATGCATTTTTTAGAAGGCAAGCCAATCCCAAATTCACTCCGCACTGCCATGCGGTGTGCGAAATGCAGCTCAATAGTGCCAAGAACCAGACTATTTACATTCAACAACATAAAGGTATTCGACAATATTATCAAATTTGAACATTCCTATATTGCTCGGGGCCACAAAAATAGATTGCTAAAATATCGGTAGAACAGGATGCCTTGATACTCAAGTGAGATATCCATTTCTGGAGTGAAGGAAAAAATAACTCCCAGCGATCCACGTTGTCACCAAGAGTTCATCAGAATCAGTTATTAAGGCTGCAACAAGTAACGACAACCTCAGCAGATGTTAGACCACTATGACAAAAATAAAAAGGTTATATCACACATCTGACGATCAAGGTTCAAGACATCCACAATTTTGGGCCCATTAATTCCCGTTCTGCAGCAGAACCTCGGGTTGCAATCTTCTGAATACGTGATGAAAATTCCTCAGCCTGCAAATAGTAAAGAGAGATCAGTCTTCTTACTCAGGGGAACATCAAAGACGATTTTTTCTTCTAGCCTGTACCTTATATACCTTATATAGACAAACTGCAGATGGTACAAGCGCCAGCTTGCTGCCATAGTATTATTATTCTTTCAAACGTTCTGCCTCCTAGCATTACCAAGCTTTTGAAAATGACGGTACATTACATCCCACTTAAACTAGTCCGGTTTTGTTTCAGCGAAGAAAAGAATTAATATATTCCAAGGATATTATCCAGCACCATATAGTTAGCCATGAAACAACTGGCGAATGGAGTCAATGGTTTGAAGCAATTGTAGATGAAACTTAAAACTTATGATGCAGGGCCCAAACCTTCTCATCAACCCACATTAAAGAGCTAAGCTGATTGTTTAAAATCCTGACAACAACATCCAGTGGTGTCATGCCATCAACGGTGTCAAGCTCTCCACCCTGGGAGAAGCAGAACAGATACATCATCTGTCTGCCACGAAATTGCATTTCCAAAACTCAAATAGCTCCTGTCAAAGCAACCGTCAAAGTAAAGTCTCTACCTGGCTGGAATTCAGAGTCTGGATGACTGATTTAATTTGTTCCGTCATTTGCTCCAGCTCCCTCTCTATCAACTCAGCTTGTTCATACCTGCGACGCAAACAAGATCATTATCTCACAAAATAAGTTAAAATAACTGTAAGACGCTAAAAAACCAAGAGAGTTATAAAATTGCTAGCAAGGAATTAATGTTTCCAGGCCTTTCTCTCACATAACAAGCCAAAAATGCCTGTAAGATGCTCAAAGGACAAAAGAGTGATGGGGGTGCTACCAACTGATTAACGGTTCCAGCCCTTCAACACCAGTATTAACTCAAGGTCAGACCAGTAATGGGAAGTATCAATTCAAGGTCAGGAGGTTTTTGGCCAGGAGTTTGGATAAAGTTCCAAAACCATTAGGTCCAATTCTCCAAATCGAAACACACAGAAATTGAGATCTGAGTATGCAATTCTGTATGACCTTAAGCGTTATTGCAAATAATGGTGCACACATGCATTGAGCCCACAGTTTCGTAATGCACAACTATTTATATCATTGTCGAATATGATTGAAAAGATAAACTAGTCATTAGGAACTGAAATAACAAAGGTGGCAATTCAAGGTTTGGAGTTGGGACAGAAGTTGGTAAGGTTTGTCCTCTGACTAAATCACAGCAGATGAACAATATTCCAGCCTCTTCAAAATACAATATCAGCTCCTATCGCAAGTGTTCATGAGACGATGTAAAAGGACTATTTCTTGTACAAATAAAAGTCCTAAGGAAGGATGACTTTCTCCGTTTAAAAAGATCAAGCACTCAATAAATATTGCAAGAATAAATATTGCAAGAAGACAGATGTAATCAATAAGGGTCTAACTTAATGAAAGGGTATATCCATCAGATAAAGGAGAACAAGAGAGAATTCAGTTCTCACATTGCATCTCTAGTGGACGCGGCGTCATCATCGAGCAATAATCCGCATTCATCCTTGTAAATACGCTCAGCTTCTTCTTCAACACTCTGCAAAGCCTTGTCAACCTAATGCATATAGGAAAGTTAGAATCATCCTTCCACCAAAATTACACCCAGATGAGTACGTCACTGACTCACAGAGAAGCGAATATGGACAATCCTGGACTACACACCAACCGAAGAAAAAAAAAAACCTTTCCCAAACATAGCCTTAATGCACATTATTTCCTTAATAAAGCCACCCGTTGAATCTTGATAACTTCAATAAAGCCACCCCTTGAATCTTGATAACTTCAGTAACATCATAAGTAAGTGCATGAAGTTAAATTCACACCATCATCTAAATTTCTTGCTAAGATGACAGAAGGTTGACTAATTATGCGATGAGGACACACCAACCAATCAACATAGAACACGATGGAAAAGAAGATACTTTCAGCTGGCTTCCACTAGCTGGAAATTATTTGCATAAGCGTTATTCTAAGATCTTAAATAGCTTTGCCATTCCTAAGATCAAGGAATAACTATATCCCACTACGTATATTCTTTCTTGTCCGTAGAGAAAGTTTTCCAGAACAACTTCCATCAAACAAACCCAAATCACAAAGGTCCTTTCATGACTACATGTAAGAAATCACATTTATCTCACCAACAAACGCATCTTCACAATTAAGGACAAGTGGAATCTAAATACTTTCTCCAAAACCTGCTCGAGATTTTGTCCGATACTAAATTATCAAAAGAAATGGCAACCCTGGGAAAGAAACAAAATCTACCTCTTCCTGATGAGTTTCAATTAATTCCAGCTGTCTCTCCAGGCTACCTTGGGTTTCAACCACTTTTGCCACTTCTATCTGGATCATTTTCATATATCAGGCTACAGAGGAAAAATTCCCAAGCAGATAATAAAATTAATTTAACTAAGTTGAAACTGATTTGAGTAAAGGTAAGAGGTAGTTTGGGGCATCTTACTCAGAAAAAAAATCATTTACCATTCAATAAACTCTATCTTTGGGACTTCTGACATAAAAAAGAATACATCTATAAAAGTACAGAATCCATGATAAAGATACAATTGTTCAGAGATTTTGAAATCTTCTGACATGATCCAATTTTCAGCAAATTCAAAGAAAGTACAGTGCTTGTTGTAGAAAATGTTATATGTTCTTCTTTGGACAGATAATGGCACATGCAGACTAGTTTAAAATATTTTCTCAGGTTGAGCAATTATAACCTCAAGTCTAAGAAGAACATCACGATTCTGTAAAATCCTCTTGTCCCACTCAGCTATGGCATTTGCCTGCTTCCGGAATTTCCCTGTTCGCTCTTGTAGCTCAGCATTCCACTCCTTGATAATCTGCGAGAAGAAAAAGTAAAAGCTGCGTGTGAGAGAAGCAGACAGGGAGGGTTGGAAATAAGATAGAAAATTTAAAGTGGCTGGTCATGAAGAGTTTACAAGATACAAAGGATACTTCTAAAGTGTCAAACTTATATCCATAAATAAAAAAACTCTTTTAAGTGGACATCTAACCAATTATAAGCGTGGAAACTGTCCTTTCATTTCAATACAACAAAACATAAGATCCATCTCACAAATGGCTTGCTTTCCCTCTTTGCTTTGATTAAGCAAACAAAATTTGACGACAACGAAAGGAACCAAACTAAGCCTTAGGCATATTCGATGGATCAATGTTCATAAAGCATGACAAATTGACAATAATTTGATCAGAAATGGCCTGGCAAAGTCAGTGATATGAACTTCATTGGATTAGTTTGATCTTTCTTCTAGTGCATAGTTTCACATATAAGCTGTGCCCCTCCAGTGCTCTTAAATATAGCTTTAATTTTTCATGGGAAAATATTAATCAGAACAGTGGATTTAATCTTCCTTAAAGCTGTTAACCATGTTCTGATGTTTCTTCATAGAGCAACAAAGGTAATTGCAGAGGAACTGAAAAAGGAAACTTCAGACTCCCTGGTGAAAATGGAGCATGGTACAAGCGGACAATTATTAGTTTCCAGAATTCATCTCAATTAAGAAAATCCCTAACAGTTAATGCGTAAATAGAAGATTGGTATGACAAATTGACAATAATTTTGACCAGAAATGGCCTGGCAAAGTCAGTGATATGAACTCCACTGGATTATTTTCATGTTTCTCCTTGTGCATAGTTTCATGTATAAGCTGTACACCTCCAGTGCCATTTCGTATAGCTTTACTTTTTTATAGGGAAAGAAAAATACTAATCAGAAAAATGGATTTAATCTTCTTTAAAGCAGATAACCATGTCTTGATGTTTCTTCATAGAGACATGAAGGTAATCGCAGAGTAACTGAGCAAGGAAAATTCAGACTCCCTGTAGAAGATGGACCATGCTACAAGTGGGCAATTATAGTTTACAGAATTCATCTTAAGAAGATCCCAAACAGCTAATTACGTCAATACAAGATCAGTCTTACAAAGAACAATGCTTTAAGTCCACATTTCAACACCAAAGAAGAGCCTAAACAGATATATATCCTTCTTCACAAGTACGGATGCAACTCTCATAGAGTCCTTGAGCAAATAATCCTAGAAAAGTCCCCAATGACAAAGACAAAATGATGAACCACAGTCTCATGGGGAAATCCAAATTCACTAAAATCTTGCATAGGACAACAGAAGTAAAATGGTCCATTAACTTTGATCATGGATTGGAAAAGAGCATATTCATTTCGTTGTTTATTATGATAAGTTGCAAGGAAAAAGTGTAGCAAATACCTCCTCAACAGTCTTTCCAACGATCTCTGAAGGTAGTTTTGGTACCGCAGCTGCAGCGCTGGTGCTTGATGTTGCTCTAAAGGAAGTACATAAGATAAAAAGGAAATAAGCTGAAATATTCTGATTCCAACAACACATACTCTAGGATTGACATAATAACTTCAAAATTGAACAAAAGGAAATGAACTACAGTAATCTCAAAATGATGCCGATCATCTCAAGTGAAATATAGTAGTTATATATAATAAAAAAAAAGAAACAAAAGATGGATAGAAGATAAAGGAAAGTGTTTCTGAAATTCCTATAGTAGTTTGTTTTTACCTATGAAAAATTACAATGATGGATAGCGGGATAAAGGAAAGTATTTTTGAAATTCCTTCCGTATTAGAAAAAACATACTTTCCGAAATTCCTTCTGTATTAGAAAAAACAAAAGCAGGGTGGTCTTCAAAAGTATTCTAGATGAAACAAATAGTTAGACAAAGCAAACTCTTTTTGGCTAGTAGATAAAGCAAACTTACATAAACAAGAACTCTTCAGAAAAAAAGAAAGGAGTTGATCTTTGAACGAATAGTGCAAAAAGAGAGTATTAATTTGCCATGAGTATGAGAAACAATACCAGGATAACCATAGAAATGGAACAAGAAAGTGTCATGCCATGTTATGAAGTAAAAAGTACATTACTTAGCTATCAAGACAGTGAATACAGACCCGGTACTAGAAGCTACAATAAGAGATGGTGTCGGAGCTGTAGTTGTGCTGGCACTAGAAGCTGTTGTTGCTGCGGTAGCAGGGACACCTTAAAAAGAGGTTTTTAGAAATCATTCAACACGGCATCTTACTCCTTAAGCATAAAACCAGAAACGCGCAACAATGTATCAGCTGCCCAAGTTAGCTTCTACATGAATTAAACATAACAATGCCATGTCACCCCATATTTATTTGCTAAAAGACGATAAGAAGATGCTAACATCTACTTGACAAGTCAAGGATGCCTATATTATGAAGACAATCCAAGTTCAAATAAACAGGACAAGCAGCATAGGGAAATCAATGCCATAAAATAGGGAAGAGCTGCTATGAGATACTGCAAAAGGTGCAAACTCCTAAGTAAGAGTTTTTTAGGTACGTTGATTTATTAACGTAACATCTGCACCAGAATTATATTCCAAAGTCGAAATGGGAATATAAGTGAGGACCATTTATACTTCCAGCAAATACCGTGAGAGCATTTCTTTTATTACCAAGCTTATGCAAAAACATTATAAAGGATCCAGCAATTGGTAAGTTGTAATCTCTAGTTCCAAGAAATGAATTGGTCAAACTTTATTCAAGATTGCAGTAGCAAGTCATGACATGGCATGAATATTTATACTTGAAATAATATTTTTAAAGACTCCGACTTGTTCTAAAAGGTAACTGTACAGTTAAGACTCCTGTAAGAAGAACTAGAGAATGACAAAATAAATGTATGTCCCAGCAAAAGATTGCATGGTTATACAAAGTGAAGAAAAAAAATCCGATCCCTGTAGTCCACCCTTGTGTTAAGCAACATTGCTATTAACATAGCAACCCCCCAACTTCCATAACCCACAGACCCAGAAAAAGTAGTAACAGATAAGAAAAAAAAGTCTTTCTTCACTGCAAGCACGTTTAGAAGAACTATGCACAAGGATGCTCAGGTATGTCGAAGGTACACGTGACAACTGGACAAAGAACAATGCTAAAAAGAATGTCCACAAAGGTAGATAGATTACAGTGATTAAAAGGTCCATTTCCTTCTTATTAGTGATTTTTTAGCCTATTGCTTCATATATGAGCCACTAACAACATCTTTTGATTCTTCCTGGCGATTTTTCTTTACATTCAAAACACATTATCATGCTTATGCAAAGAATAATGTATTGACCCTCTACAAGTTTCTCCGATTTCATCAGGAGAGAACCTTGCTGTCTGTGCCTCAAAACAATTAGGCAAAAAACTGTCAGGCTTATAGTCGCAGTATGTCAGCAAATTATGAGTCTAAGCCATGCTCAAGCCCCATTTCAATGCTACACTGATCTTGAGGATGACATTAAGATTCAGATGATTAAGCAGAGTCTAGTTTGAAAATCTTGGTCAAAAGACAAAAATAATAGAAGACCAATCACCTGCTAGGCAGCTTAGCCAAAAACATAATAAAGAAAAAAGCTTAAGAGCCTATACATTCAGTAATCCCATTGTTCCATGTGATTACTATGATATAAGAACAAAAGGTAACTTAGTGAACAGAAGATATGTGCTCAACACAGCATGGTATGGCATAACTTCTCGCCTGTTTCTTATTCTTATTAGAAAGACACAAACCCAGATTTTTTCAATTCGGATACCTTTCAAGAGATACTCATTAACATGCAGAAAGCATATGTAGCAGAAGTATACATAGAAAATTCAATATTCTGATACAGAAATCCTAGCTAATGAAATGGTGAGAGGAAATAGGATCCACAAGTTCTTAATCTCATATCTCATTAATAACCAAAACAGACAACAAAGCATCGCCCTAAAAAAAACTAGAATAACCATGCCTCATGCTGCAGAGCATACCTACAATTAGCACTTTTGATGTATTTACGAAAAAATCCCAACTTCTTGATCATGCTAGTTCAAACGCAAAGTGTCAGTAACAACTCACTAAAAGCAGGGACGGTGGTGGTAGAAGGAGCTTGAGATGAAGCCGGTGTTGAAGTTTTGGTAGACAACGAAAAGCTTGGAACCGAGCTAGCAGTCGCTGAAGAAGCAGGTGTTGCAGTCACTCCAAATCCCGTAAAGGAACTAGCAGGTGTCGAAGATCCTGCGCTAACTGCCGACGCAGTCAAAGTCGCAGCCGCTGGCGAGGAACCCACAGCAAATGAAGACAATGTCGTCGAAGAGGACACTGAAGAGGAACCACCTGAGAATGGAGTCGATGTACTACTGGTAGTGGTGACAGTAGAAAGCGATGGCGCCGCAGATGGGGCAAAAGAAAAGGACGTAGGCTTCGCGGAAGGTGTAGTCGAGAGCGGGGCTGACGACACATAACTGAAAGAGGACTGCGAAGATGAGGAAGATGGTGTAAATGAGAAGGTTGAGGTTGTTGTGAATGTTGCGGTGGGTGTTAAAGAAGGCGAACTAGAGCTGGAGGTGGGTGTGGGTGTGGGTGTGGCAAAGGAAAACGCCGCAGAAGCAGAAAAACGAGATGACGTTGCGGCTGAACTAGAAGAAAACATGTTAGAAAGTGAAGGGGTAGTCGCCGAAGCTGGTGAAGAAGCTCCGAACAACGTAGCTGTGGTGGTGGCGGCAGTGGCGGCGGCGGCCAAACTCGGAGTCGCAGTTATACCAAGCAGGGGAGAAGCCGTGGACAGACCTGTCCCAAACAAAGGCGAACCAGAACTTGCGGCTGAAGCAGTTCCTCCAAACAAGGAGGCTCCAGAAGCAGCGAAGGAAGGCGGAGCGGCGGTCGCAGTCAAAGTCGATGACGACGTTGACGCCGCACCAAACAGTGGCGAGCTAGTACTCGAGGACGTCCCGAACAGAGGCGAACCAGAAGTGGCCGCTCCAAACAAGGACGAACCAGAACTCGCCGCGGATTGAGGCGTCGCAAACAAGGACAAACCTGAGCTCGCACTGGAAGAAGGCAAAGGCGTACCGAACAGAGAAGCAGCGGAGCTCGCCGACGAGCCAAACGATGGCGAAGGAGAACTGGACGCGAACGGCGACGGACCGGAGCTCGCGGCAGGCTGAACCATCCCGAAAGGCGACGATCCTCCGGACGCGGCCGACGACGGCGTACCGAAGAGCGTCGGCGCCGAAGTCGCCGGCGCGGAGCCGAATCCGGATAAGAATGCAGGAGCAGAGGACGCCGAAGAAGAGGAAGAGGAGGGAGCGAAGCCGAAGGGAGCGGGAGCTGGGGAGGAGCTAGGGTTGGAGGAGGCGGCGAAGGGGGAGAGAGAAGCGGCGGAGGAGGAGAAGGCGAAGGAGGAGGAGAAAGGGGCGGGGGAGGAGGAGGAGCTAGGGTTTGCGGCGGAGGAGGAAGCGAAGGAGAACCCGGCGGAGGATCCGAACGAGAAACCCGACATTGTCGGAGCGGGTACTTTTTTCTCTGCAAGCTCAGGAGGGTGTAAATGGGAGGGTTTCAGGAGAAGCGGTTGCGCCGTGGGGTTTTTGGTCTTGGAATTTTTTGAATTTTTTCAGAATGTGTAATCTAGATTCCAGAGAGTGGCTAGCCAGTTTGCCTTGTTTGGATTAATTTTGTATATTTTATTTATTTATTTACCATCTTTTATTTAATTTAAATGTTGTGATTTGTGTATTTTGTTTTTTTAGTGAATTCGGCAATTTTAAAACTCTCACAACAATTAAGCATTAACAAATAAATTCACATGTAGCTGTTTTATAATTTTTTTTAGAAACGATATTGTAGATGTTGATTAAAAAAGTTTTGTTGCTTCTATTTAAATCCGAACAAATGGCCCTAAGAAAATCAAATAGATTTTATTTCAAATTTTATGCAAAGTGAAAATGGGCTCCAATGTTTACTAGAAAGTTCCTTTGAAACTTTTTATTTTTTACAAAACCAACGAAAAACTTATGCCCGTGCAACACGCGAGTATACCAACAGATGGCGCTTGAAATACTGGCAATCTTTTTAGTAGAAATTATTTGTTCAGATACTCAAGGAAAAGTTTTACGAAAAATGTCGGAATTTTCAAAAACAAATTGTTAATTTGCAATATTGATGCTCTTTTTTTTTTTTGTTGAATGAAATTCATCGAAGTAAAAATAAGTGAAGAGTGCAATAAAAAAAAAATACTGTTTATAAGGAAAAAAAGGTTGATCTCTCACAAATTCAAATTCAATCTTTCACTTTTGAAAGATCCTCGAGAAATTGTTACTTTTTCCAACGCATTTGATAACATTTCCCTTTTGTAGTAACTATTCATTTTGTACGTTATATCAGATGCTATAGTAAAATGTACGATTCGTATTCTAACTTCCCCGGTGCCTCAGTGGCACAATCAAGATAGCGACGGCTTCTCTGCCCCTGCACAAATTCGTTCATATAATATTGTAGCTAATGTGTCGAGTACTTCGCCTGGAAAGTAAGATCATAAGAATAAAATTCAAAGAAATTGACTAAAAGAGAAAGGGTGTAGTAAGCGACGAAATACTTTCGAGGACCTGAAAATAAGCATGAATTCGAAGGTTTTCAAAATGTCAACTTTTCGAACTGTTGTTGAATCCATGGACAGACAAGAACAACCTGGAAAATCCAAACATTTTTGTAGTCGGATGAAAACAAAGCAAAATAAGTGCTCGTAGTAGTAGTAGCTAGCGAATAAGCTCGTGTCAAAAACACGAAGAAAGTGTCGAAAAAAATCATAAATCTGTTGTATTTGTGTCGATTTAGTCATGAACTTTTTAATTGTGCCGATTTAATCATATATATTTTAACCTACATCCAATTCAGTCATTCCGATTAATCTCGGCCTGATACTACTGATGTGGATGCCGGACAGCCTACGTGGTACGGTCAGCGCTGACGTGAACATTTTTAATAATTTTTTTTAATAATTTCTATTTTTTATTTTTTATTTCTTTTTATTTCTTTTTTTGTCTTTGTTTTTCCCTCTTTCCTCCGGTGCCCGGCGAGAGCTAATGCGGGTGAGGCCAACCTTCGCCCAAGCAAATTCCCCTACATCTTCGTATAAACACTTGTTTATCTAATAAAGGCAAAAAAAAAGGCACTTTGAAGGATTGATTGATCACCATAGGTGGTTTAGAATCATAGAATCAATATATAATGGATTTTTCCGTTCTAACGGGTCATCGATTTTATCAAATATGTTCCTACCTAACGGAACGTAATTTCGAATATGTTAACTATTTCTTCATTTTTTGATCGCTCGGAAGAGGCAAAAGAAAAATCTTGTTATTTCTTCATGCTATTATTAATCTCCAGTGGACATCTCATTGGGATACGAATCCGGACGAAGTTCTGACCAACAAAGAAAGAAGGAAGTTTGTAGGCTTCCTAAGAAATTCTTCGATTTTTCGTATCGAGGAATATCCAAAAAAGCATTTGGAAGTTTGTTTTGCTCAAGGACCAACTTTTGTGACAATAATTAATAACACACAATATATAACTAGTCTAAGAAACCAACTAATTTGTGTTTCTAATCACAAATTGACAGGAATCGTGGATATCATATACAATCACAAAAAAACTTTCAAAATGGAAACTAACGTATAAGGCACACATACCAGTTTGAAAACGCGAATCATAATATTCAGTCTTATGGGTCCAGTACTCTTTTGGGTGTCAAAAAAAAAAGAAGAAGCACGAGTTGCAGACAAATGGATAGTTCGTGTTTAATACGAGTTCTATCTGGATATATAATTCGATATAGGACTTTTCAAAAGCACGTTGTTTGACTCCATTAACTTTCAGCTATCGGTAAGCGGAAGCTTCATGATCAGAGAACAAGAACATAAAGTCCGAGGATTACAAACAAATAAGCAACTTAGCTTTCATAAGCTTCAATCTCCCAATCTAATTACACAAGATCGACAAACATATTGGGAAGATAATTTCCTAGTCTTACTCAAGGACCGATGGTGGACTTCCTTTGCCGCTTCCCGAGCTTGAAGCTGGCTTCGACTCCGCCATATCCGGTGCCGTGGAATGCTATTAGGCTTTGTCTCGAGCTATATTATCGGGATCTAGCAACGAACTAGTGAGGCGCGGCCATGTCTGCGTGAACGGTTGGGTTATGTATGTTCTTAAATTTGAATGCGTACAGGCGGGTCATCCAAAATCTACACTTCCCACCGACGCCGTTACTTGTCTTGCCCAAAACCCGTCAAACCGACGTTTGGCACCGTCAAGACACGTGGCCAATTTATATTGGTTGGGCTACTATAACACTTGGTATTCGTAGAGCACCCAATGATTTCTCTTTCTGCGAGAAAATATGCGCTGGCCACGTGGCTCCAAGGAAACACCTCGGCGCCACGTCGGCAATCTCGAGCGTGGGCAAAATCGGGAAAATAGCACGCCGATCGTTCGACGACCCATCAACGGCCTCTCTCTCTGCTTTTAGCTTTCCCCTCCAAGCTATTGTTCAAAAGAAGACGCTACGAAAAAGAGCGAAGAACATGAAGTACGAGCAGAGGCTGAAAGCAGCCGCGAGCATCGTGCTCGCGGCGGACGCCGGCGCCGCCGACGCGCTGATCGACGGTTCGGAGCTCGGGATCCGGGCGACCTTGAAGCCTCACCAAGTGGAAGGAGTCTCGTGGCTGATAAGGAGGTACAACCTCGGCGTCAATGTCATTCTCGGTTAGTGCTGCTCTTTGTTTTGAACTCGTGTTTTAGCTGTATTAGTCGGTGAAAACGTGGAAGAATCGACTCTGACGATTGGAATTTCCGGTGGTGCAGGAGATGAGGTATGGTGTTTTTCATTTTTCCCCTCTCTGCTGCATTTGGGAGCTTATTGTTTCAATTTGCGACAGTGAGACGTTTTCTTCAGAAGTATGCGTGGTATATGAATTATTCCCGTTGCGTTTGTTTCTGTGGATTAGGATCGTGGTCCATTTTCTTTGAGAGAGATGTTCAATAGACGAATGAGTCTCTATCGTTCACGAAGTGCTAGAAGATGCTAAAGTCAAAAGATGTTTTAAGGGGCGTTCATGTTATATTACAGTGTCTATGGAGTTTCCCCTTCTGTGCCTGGCAATGGACAATACATGAGGTGTCAATCTTGGGAAACAGATAGTCCAAAATCACTTCGTCGGGTGACAGTACTTTAGATCCAAGCATATAGAAATCTCACTTCACCACACAGCCACTTGGAATTTGTAAGGCACAAACCTATGCATTGATTACTGACTAAGTGAGTGACACATAACTGGGTCCTAGGATCTCGAATCACATATATCAACTTATCAATGCGGAAATTTGGTTAAATTGTGTCTTGACTAAATTAGACCACTCTCTTGCCATAAGAGACAGTGTTGGACCATAGGAGTGTCAATTATCATTCTAAATCAGCTCATGTATTTTTCGCTCATCCCCTTCTTCTTATTCTTCTTCTTCTCTCCTCCTTCGTATTATTCTGATCACTACTGCTGCTGTGGCTGCTACTCCTTTGATATTCCATATCTTTGGTGACGTCTAAGTACTCAAGATATTCCCTAAAAGGTGTAACCCATATTTTTATGTCATTTTCTTCATCTTTTCTCCTTCTCCTTTCCTTTTACCCTTGATCTCCATTTGAACATCACATCTTCTCACTAGGACCTAAGGTCCATCTTTTCATGTCCAAACCATTTCAAAAAGTTTCTTTCATCTTAACCCCATTTGAAGCTACACCAGCTTGTCCTTGAGTGCACTCATTCCTAATTCTGATCTTTATCTTTAGTGTCTACATATCTATTGTAGCATTCTCATATTTATTACTCTGATTATGAGTATGTGCTGGTATTTCACTGCCTGACCTTCGATGGGCTTATTGTTGTCCCATGGATTTTTTTTCCCTTAAAGTTAAAGTGGTGTCGCGACAAAATTAGGTGTCAACAAGTGGTATTGTATGCTTACTCAATATACAAGATGCTCTTAGTCACTTAATCAATCCCACTATCATTTGATGGGTGATCTGTTTCTCCAGTTCCTTAACTTTTGCAAAATGGATCTAAGCTGTTGGAAATGCCTGCTCTTTTTTTTGCATCCTGGCATCCGATTTTCTCCACTGCTTCATTTGAGCTTCTTCCTTCCCTAAACTTGCACTCCATATTTCTTTTTTCCTCTTAAGAAAGGACAGAGGTCCATATTTTCCCTGAATAATTTTAGCTTCACATTTACTCCTGTCATCCATTTTTACCATGTCATGAGCAAGCAGCATGAGGAATATCATCGATATTCACGATAAGCTTCGGTCTGATTCTTGCTTCTTTTGGCTGCTGGATACAGTTTACATTCATTGTGGATCAGAGTAATTTGATTCTTCAGCCTCAGTTTATGTTGCTAAGTAAATAACCAAAAGGCTAGCTTCCTTTGGCCGTAGACCTTTTATCAATTACTTCACTGTGATAAGTGCCATCCTACAAGCGAAGAAGCCAAATGGGCTGGCGATTCTGTGAACACATTAATCCCTTTTCTTCGTATTTTGATCTTTCCTTTCCCTCTTCGCAAGTGTCATTTTGCATTGATCTCCAATCGGCATCAATTAAGTTTGCAGAACAATGCTCAACTCTCATGATTGTTTCGGCTTTCAAGAATTGGTCTTAGTTACAAGTACTTCGATGGGTATGTAAAAAATAATCTCTTGTTTGAAAATCGGGGCCTTCCTGGAGTTCAAATTTCCTTCAAATACCATAATGGCGACCTTTTATATTGTAAACCCTCTTTCTTTCATAGTTATACTGCCGCCTGCATTATTCTAGCTAGCTTTTATTTTAAATCATGGATATTCCTCTAAATCAACGGCAAATTGCAAAATGAGAGGATATCCATTGTCAATCATGAACATGGATACATCTACTGAAGAACGGTGTTTGATTTTTAACTCCCAGACACTATATTATAGTATGACAACAACAGGGGGCTTTAAGAAAACAGATTTTACAGTATTCTAAGTTGTGCCATTCTTTAGAAATGTCATAGGCTAAGGACCAATTAAATAGGAAATCTAGTTTTCTTTAGGTTTAGTCTCCTTGACGGTGCAATGCACGGATGTGGATTTATTGAAGTATCTTAATATCTTCCCAGAAAATTACTATATTTTATCAACTAAGTTGGTGATAGCATGGGTGGTGGTGCCGACATGATGCTCACTTGGCTTTTAATGTACATTCATAATACCTTTTCTTAATTAAAGCTTCTCTTTTTTCTCCCGGGTGGCAATCTGTGTGATGAAAGTGCGCCAAAGGACATTGTTGACGATCCTTTAATTTGTAGAAGAATTATAAACGTGTCAAGTTCTGTCATTTAAGAACACTCATATCTAAACTTTTTCACATTAAATTCGTTTCCATTCGTGTCACTTTTGAGTTTGCAATATAATCGTGTTACAACGTGTCAATACGTGGCAAAAAATGCCACCCTATTCTGTATGATGTCCCTCAAGCCGCAAGAACTTCACCTTTTATTTGCTCATATTGGATGCGCTCAATTGTGCTTGCTAAGACACTAATAAATGGTCGCCAATCATTTCATCTTTGAGTATAATAGAGTAAGGACTTCCATATCATCTTCACGGCTGTGCCCTTTATGATAACCTAACTTAGTTGTTCGCAGATGGGTTTAGGGAAGACATTGCAAGCTATTTCATTGTTGAGCTATTTGAAGGTTTCTCAAGTGTCGTCTGGGCCATTTTGTGAGTTAGAAGGAGATTGCTTTGTTATGATTCTGAACTAGCTCCTTATTTCTGTTAGTAGTCTGATTATATTTTTTGTTCTGTCCTTTGATGCACCGTAGTGGTGTTATGTCCTCTTAGCGTGACTGATGGCTGGGCGTCAGAGATGGTCAATTTTGCCCCCAACTTGAAGGTTCTTAGTTACGTTGGCGAGAAAGAAAACCGTCGCAGTCTGCGTAAAATGATGTATGATAATGTGAAACAGCATCATTCGTCAACTGATGTGAGTTTATAGAAGCAGAACAAGAGTAATTCACTTTAATTCTTCTGGTTTTAACTTAAATTGTGTTGCTGACTGTTGGTGGACAACCGTTTGGTTGAAATCTGTTTGCAGGCTATATCTCTACCATTTGATATACTATTGACAACATATGACATTGCATTGATGGATCAGGAGTTTCTTTCCCAAATACCCTGGCAATATGCTATAGTTGATGAGGCTCAGCGTCTTAAGAATCCTTCAAGTGTATGTCTTACCATATGAGAAATTTGTAAGATTATCTGCAAACAACACCTGATCATGAGCATGGCAGCCTGCTCTAGGGTAGAAAGGTCAAATGGGTGGGTTTGGGAAAGGGCCCTACACAGAAAAGATGCGTGATTGAGACCTGCCTATTCCAAATATCAGTATGCTATTTTTCTGTTGTGGATGGGCTTGGGTGACAAAGTTAGAGGTCCCACCTTCCAGCCCATTTGAGCTGGTCTACAGCATAGACATTGTATTGCATGCTTTTATGCTGAGTATTGCTTGACATTTAATATATTAGATTTGGTAACTCTACCTTTCCTTCACTATGGGTAAAGTTATAACTCCATATTACTCGAACTGAGTAAGTTATTGGAGATGGACTTTTTTCATGTGGATAATGGCAATCTGCAGCCAATATCTTTGAAATTCTTCATCTAAGCTTTTCTCTATATTTACCATAGGAAGAGATGTAGCTTTTCCCTGCATTATCATTCTCATTTTTCATCCTTTCCAAACTGTGGAGATATAGCATTTTCCACGTGTTATTATTACCAGAAACATCTAAATGCTAAAGACTTTGTAGGTACTCTATCACGTCCTCATGGACCGATATATTATTCCAAGGCGATTATTGATGACTGGCACTCCCATTCAGAACAACCTCACTGAACTATGGGCATTGATGCATTTTTGTATGCCTTTAGTCTTTGGTATGCTGGAGGAGTTTCTTTCTACATTCAAGGAGGCTGCAGATCCTTCATCAGGTTATCTATACTTATGTGTGAAATTTGATTTACTTTTGGTTTTGCTTCTTCCTAAAATGATGTTTCCTTGTGGGTAATCTTCCAAACTCTGATCCAATTACATCTATGCCTCATTTTTGGTGAAAGAGGGGGGGAGAATAGTGGAAGTCCCTTTCTAAACTATTTAATCATTTGAATTGTACTTTTCAAGTGCTGGTCCAGCCTTCTTAACTAATCATTGGAAAATGCTCACTGCGTAGATATCTCAAGTGAATGGTCAGATTGAAAATCAAACAATGGAGAGTTTAACGTTGAAAGATGAAACTTGATAGTGGAAGCTACCAAAGCCTAGTAGCCTCCTTTGATGTAAAATCGAAGATTGTTTAGACATTCACTGCACCTTTGGGTGTTTCAGTAATTAGCTCCATATATTCTAATGGTGGTGACTTGAGAGTACTCTATATGTTAGTGAGAAGAGTCCTGTTGTTCAACTCTTGTTGGGGCTTTTATGTAACGATGTAATGTGCTAACTTTAAAGGTTCTGACATCACCTAACTCTGTAAGAAACCTGACGGAGGTTGGACAAATAGATTAGGATGCGTTTGGCAACGATTCGGATCCAAAAAATCAATTCTGATCAGAATTAGTTTTTTCTGATTCTGTTCCCTGGATGAGTTTTAGAGAATCAGGACGTGTTTGGTAACTGCACAAAATTTCTATTCCCGGGAACAAATTCTCTTCCCAATTGTGTTTTTTATTTAAGTATAAATAATTAAATCTTGTCACTATAAAGTCAACCTATATAGCATCACTAATAAATACTATTCGGAATGTTTCTTATAGCAATGGATGTGTAAATACTTCTAGGACCCCTTTATTGAAGTAGTTTCAATCATCATTGAAATTTGTGCTGCAATTAGGATAAGGGTTTATGCTTGTCTTAGTTTAGAAGAGCTGTGGCTCTGATATGTTGTATTGAATGGAAGAGTTAAATACACGAAAGTGGAAATTACTATTGTAGCAGCCTGCTATTAAGACAACAATGCTCTTGGTACTGAAACACTTCTTTCTAGGAATGGAAAAAGATTTAAAGTCATGCTTCTATGAACCTAAACTGCCCAATATATCTATACAAGGGGAAAAAAAGAAACTGCCCAATATCCATTCAACTATAAATTTTTTGGTGGGATCAATTAGGTATTGGTGAAGTTTTATTGGCTCACTGCAGACACTCTCTCTGTCAAAAAGATGAGCCTGATAGGGACTTCTTACTGGTATGTAAATGAATTTTCCCTTTGTGATTTCAGAAAGGAGTAACATGAAGCTCAAAACATGGGTTTATAACATATTCTAAGGGGGATGGATCTATGGTGAATTTAGTATGAACTTTTTCTTTGAAGGTAGATGCTTAACCTCAAATAAAGAATATGGAAAGTGAGTCATGATGTTGTGGTGAAACATGTTTTGCTGAAGCATGGTGAAGTTGCAAAAGAGCAAACTTCTTAAGTAGCAAAAGAATAACTATGCACATGCTCCTTGATCATTCCTTTTTTGTTTTGTTGGCGTGACTTCTTCTCCATAATAAGGCGCCTTTGCCAATATATCTGTCTAAATACTATTTCAATGGCAAAACGTGTTTTGTCGTTTATCATGGTAAATAGGCAGTGCTTTGTTTCGGTAATTTTTTTTTGTGGATAATGACACAAATGGTCCATGAACTTTGGGCCAATGTGCGATGTGGTCCCTAAAGTTTTAATTTGTTCAATGTGGTCCCTTGACTTTACTTCAATGTGCAATGTTGTCCCTGAACTTTTAATTTGTTCAATGTGGTTCCTAAACTTTTGGTACATGTTTAATTTAGTCCCTAGACTATATGAAAATTCAAGTTCAGGGACAATATTGAACATTTTCATAGAGTTCATGGACTAAATTGAACATGTACGAAAAGTTAAGGGACCACATTGAACAAATTAAAAGTTCACGACATTGCACGTTGAGCTAAAGTTTAGGGATCACATTAAACAAATTAAAAATTCAGGGATCACATTGGTTTTGGGCCAAAGTTCAGGGACCATTTGTGTCATTTTCCCATTTTTTTTGTTTTTGTTTTTGTATTTTCATGTTTTTCACTGAACCGCATTTTTATGGAAAGATACGATATGCCAAGGCTTCATTTAGATGGAGGGAGGCGTAAGGAAATGGAAGGAAGTGATAACAAGGAGAAACACTTCTTTTCTTTGGTTGAAAAAAGAGGAATGAGACAGGTTCAAGAAGAAAAACAATTTTCCTTGGGACCTATTTTTTCATTTCTCTCAAAATTAGAAGGAAATAAAGGAATAGTTTCTTGCACATGATTGGCCAGGAATTTATTCCCTAAATTGTGAAATGAATTGTAGTTTCTTTTTTCTTCTTTTCCTTAAATGCCTTCTGTCTTTCTTTCCCTCCTCACTTCGATTTTCAAATGTACCATTACTATAGCTGTCGAGGTGTTAATTTGAATTGTTCTACTTGGTCTTATGCAGTTCATGATGAAACCGAGGTCAGGAAGCAGGTCAGAAGTTTGAGATGTATTTTGAGAGCATTTATGCTACGCCGAACTAAATCTAAACTTATCGAGGGTGGGACATTGGTGCTGCCTCCTCTTACTGAGATGACAGTGTAGGTCGTCTACCTGGGGTTCGTAGAATTTAAACTCTGATATGACACTTTTTGATGTTCGTGTCCTTTTTCGATAAAGTATTTGATCCTGGGATGTACTAAAGGGTACTATAATACATTCTTTTGGTAGAATGGCTCCGATGGTTGACTTGCAAAAAAAGGTGTACCTGTCAATATTGAAGAAAGAGCTCCCAAAACTCCTTGCACTCTCTTCTGGAGCTTCCAGTACTCAATCCTTACAGAATATTGTAAGAGTGATTTTTAACGATTTTTCTCAAGATGAAAGTTGCTATTTACCTTAGAAATTGTGCTGAATGCAGAGATGCTTTTCTATAATCATGGATGTTCAGCTGTTCTGCTGACAATTAGGATAATATCGTGGAACATTTAGTTGGAAAATAGAAAGGAGACACTGGGGTGTTAGCCAAAAGCAGGACGAGTTCGGATCGGCGAATATAGAAACTCAATCATATTAGAACTGTCCACTCTTGAACCCATACCAGACTCGACTCCTGTGTCTAGCATGGGAACTGAAGCTCAACTCAAGGTGCTAGACTCTGGTCCGCAGTTGTTTGTAGCCAATTAATCATATTCAGATCCTTTTCTTGAACAAGGAAAGCCTAAGAATTTATTCAAGTTACAGACAAATCCTAGGATATTTTTAACTTGGTCCAAAGCTTGACCATAAACCTTAAGCCCTTATCGAGAGTTAAATGAGTCGAAAAAGCCCAGAGGCCTAGACTGCTGCCAACCCTAAAAAGAGATGGCTACGGCTTGTAAAACTATGCTTCTAGACACAATGAAAGCCAATACGCTTTGGTTTAGGAATGCAAGAAGCATTGTCAGGTTTCTCCTCACAGTAATTCCATATTTGGGAGACTACTGTCTCTCCCACAAACACTAAGATGGATTCTCTTTCGGCTGATGTCCTTATCAATCGAGATGAAAAAAGAAGACATTCAGAAGTATTTTCATCCAACCTTTTAGAATAGTACCATCAGTTTGTGATATAAATTGTCTATGTTAATAGCTTGATATTCTGGCCGTAAATTAGGTCCAGTATTTCTTTTGGCTGATGATGGAAGAGGAAACCTGTTGTTCCTGTAATGTGTTCACAACCAAAGTACACTATCTAGTTCATAGGCTGAGAATTAGCACTACTGCATTCTTTTATTCTTTAAGATCAATAAGAAGCACATACCTTACATGCATAGAGAAAATTGTTTTCAGTCATATGAGATCATTTGAGGCAGTTGATTGTCTCAAAAGTTCTGTGGTTGAATCATCTTTTCCGCCTGAAGTGCATTTTGTGTAGAAGCTTGGCCCTAAAGCCATTCCTGAATTGGATCATAGACTAGAGAATTTCCTATTTCCCCACATGAATGATATCTTATACATTGTGGCGTCATAGTTCGAGTTCTAAATCAAGTTGAGGTCAAGCGTATTCCTCTTGCTGTTGTAGCGCTATTGTTCATATATATCATATTCCCAATATGGGGCCACAGTTACTGACTATATTTGATGTGTCGAATTTGCTGTAGTTATTCCTCTTTGTATTTCTCATTTCTTGCTTGTCTGTAGGTAATGCAGTTGCGAAAAGCCTGCAGCCACCCATACCTATTTCCGGGTATTGAACCTGAACCATATGAAGAAGGTGAACATCTGGTTGAGGTAGGATCACTTCTAAGCAGATTTTTAAAATTCTGTTTGTTTAAAACGGAAATTTGTTCCATGGATGGCAAATATGTAACATCGGTAGCAAGTTTGAAATATTGATGGTAAGTAAAACGGGATCAATAATGTGTTAGTCTGGTCAACGGTTTGTAGAATTAGCAATTTTTCCATCGACAAACCTAATAGAAGATTTATCAATTATTTTGAGGTTTTACAAGTGGGCTCGTAATAGTTTGTACATTACCAATGAAATGACAATTTTACCATCTGCAAACCCAATAGTAGATTACGACTTGTTTTTAGATTTTAGAGTGGGCGCATAACTGTTTATAAGTTACCAAGGAAATGACAATTTGACTATCCACGAACACAATAGTAGAGTATCAGCTATTTTTATAGTTTATAGGTAGGTGCATGACTGTTTGTAAGTTGTCAATGAATTAACAACTATATCAATAAATCCAGTAGTAGATTGCGACTTATTTTTGATTTTACTAATGGGCACTTACCTGTTTGTAATGCACCAAACAAATAACAATTTTACCATCCACAAACCCAATAGTAGATTATTAGCTATGATTTAGTTTCGAGTAGTAAATGAATAACATAGTTGGTAAGTTACTAGAACATTGACGATCGTTAGTCTTTAACATTGCTAAGTAAAGTATGTCTATATACCTGACTAACAGGTAGTAGGTTGCATGATCACCGTTAATTAGAAGTTAAGAATGGTGTTACAAATTTATCACGGAAAGGAATGTTGATCTGTTTGGCCCAAACGGAATTTAAACGTTTCCTCATTTCTACTTGCCCAGATAAGTTCTCTGCAGAGGTTGGGTCCCTTATAGTTGGAAGTGTCAAAGAAGGAGGAAAAGAAACGAGGAATTGTTTGCTTTCTTAAGCTGTTGAGTCTGGACTGAGCTACAATGTGGAACTGTCTGCTTAAATTGGCTTCCATTAGTAGTTTCGAGCTTTGTCTGAACTTTCCTAGTTCTAATCAATTATCTTTTGTCTCTACTTCTTTCATAAACAGGCTAGTGGTAAACTGATAATATTGGATCAACTTCTCCGCAAGCTACATACCTCTGGCCATCGTGTTCTTCTTTTTGCCCAGATGACCCACACGCTTGACATTCTACAGGTTCTATTCCTCCTAATACGGATTTGTCATATACAGCATCTGTTCAGCTAAGAGCATTTTTCAAATGCAATGCAGGATTATCTGGAGCTACGGAGATTTTCTTATGAGCGTCTTGATGGATCAATTCGGGCTCAAGAACGTTTTGCTGCAATTAGAAGCTTTAGCCAACAATCAGTAAAAGACGATTGGAATTCTGGACCTAATCAAAATGGTGCATTTGTTTTCATGATATCTACAAGAGCTGGTGGAGTTGGTTTAAATCTGGTAGCGGCTGATACGGTGAGTATCTCATTAAAAAGCTAATCGCTCTGCTTTCTCCTCCCAGTAATATGAGAAAAAACACATGCTCTGCAGCCTGTATGTCATGGCCAACAATTACCACGAAAGTCGTGCTTGGGTTTGGCTATCTTTCTTGTTTAAGTCAGGCCCCTTCAAGGCTTCTACCCAGTCATTAAAACATCTAGTTAAGCTTTGGTTTTCGTTAGCCATGAAGGACTCACATACAAAATTGATACACTTACCGTGGGATGGTACGAGTCGGGAATCAAACTAAGTGGTGATTTGTGTCGAGGCTGCTTGATTGAATGTAAAGGAGTATGTGTGACACTGTGATGACAACAAATAATAGAGTGCATGGACTGCGACCGTGATAATCTCTATTGCAGCATAACACTGCTTTGAATCTGAGACTGTAAATATTTGGTTTTCCTTATTTATTTATTTTTCCTTTATCTGGTCATGATTTGAGTATGCCAAGGCAGAGGTGGACTGCGACTTTTCAAGCCAATAATGAACTTGGCAGCGATAGTTTCATCCTTCCTTTTACTCGGGAAGTTTTTTTCTAGATTTTGTCAGAAGGAAACCATAATACATATATTTGTAAAGTTTTGAGAGGCAAGTTGGTAGAAGTTGATGTCAGTGTGTGTTTTCTCCATAAATTTTAGAATCTGAAAAGTATAAGTTGGAGGTAATGATTGTGAAGTAAAATCTTCACACTGGTGATGATGGATTTGATGCTATCGCGGATAATAATTTTAGGTTAGCCATTTAGGAGAAAGTTCGAGTTGTGATTTGATGCTCAGGCAAAGATATGTGAGACCATGTCCGAGTTATTCAAAAGATTAAGTTGTTTGGTGAGGGCGTGGTTAGATTATTTCCAAAACCCTCCATCCGTCTATGTGTGAACTGGAATTTGGCCAACACTAAAGCAAAGCAAGTAGAGACGTCGAGGGACCCAGAGAGTTCTGAACACAGAAAGTTCTGCTTTGATACCATATAGAAGTCAAGTTGAGAGATTGAGACTGAATAGGTGATGTTTTCTGCGGCACCATTTGTTTATTTGTAATTACAATATATGGCCATCTTCAAGCGTGATACTGTAGTCTACATATGAACTTGTACCATTGATTACAAGTACTCCTCATAGTGGCCATTCACTCAAATTGAACATCGCTAGTTTAATTTTTTGAATAGGTTATATTTTTCGAGCAAGATTGGAATCCCCAGGTAGACAAGCAGGCTCTGCAGCGTGCTCACCGGATAGGTCAAATAAGTCATGTGTTATCCATAAACTTGGTCACGGCACGTACAGTTGAGGAGGTAAGATTTAAGGCTTTGATGCAAGCATTGATGATCTGTACTTACTATCAAGTTTTCATGAATGAAAGGTTATTATGAGGAGAGCACAGAGAAAAATGCTCCTCAGCCAAAATGTCGTTGGAGATGGTTCTACAGAGAAAGGAGATGAAAGTGAAGGTGTTGAAACCGGTGATTTCCGCTCCATCATATATGGGCTGCAAATGTTTGATCCTACCAAGATTAATGAAAAGTCGGGTGAAGCAAAGCTGTCAGAAGTGAATGCTGTGGTTGAAAAGATAATTGCAATGCGCCATGAATTGGGCAAGGATGAGAGGAAATTTGAGATTGATCCTGCCAATGTATCAGACGCCCGCAAACTTATTGCGGAAAGAAGTTCTGCTTCTGTTGCTTTTGACCCTGGTTTTGACGAGTCTTCTTATCGTTCATGGGTTGAAAAATTTAAGGACGCATCACAGACTAGCATTGAACAGACTGAGCATTTGGAGCCCAGGAGGGCCTTCGAGGACAGGCGTCTAAAAATCGAGGATGCAAAGAAGAAGGCAGAGGAAAAAAAGTTGTTAAAGTGGGAATCCCTTGGATATACTTCATCATCTGTCAATGAACCTATTTTTCCAATCGACAGCGACATATCATCGGATTTGGGTTCTCTCCATTTTGTTTATGGGGATTGCACACAACCATCTAAAGTTTGTCCTTCTGAAAATACCATCATATTCAGGTTGGATACTTGCAAATTGGAGTTCTACATTTATCCAATTGTTTTAAATATGATATTAAACGTGAACCGTTTGAATTGTTGTAAGTGGGCTCTCCTTCTCATATTTTCTCAACTTCTCCCTCTTATTTTCAATAAAAAGTTTATATAAAAGCCCCAGAATAATTCATAATGTGCCTTTAGGATTCATTTCAATAAGGAATGTGTAATTTCGCATAAGAATTGGATTAGCTCTAAATTATTTTTCCTTGAATTTTTAGTTATGTAAGGTTACTATTTTGTACATTTATTACTTATCTAATGCAATCAAGAATTCACAGAAGATGATATAATGTCAATTTTTGTATAGAATGCATTTCCTTTTTGAAATTAATCCAGAGTGCATTCCAGATTTTTAAAGAGCACTGTACTTGCTTCAGTGAGCTTGCCGCAGTCTCACTCAGGTTCATGATTCAATTGCCCATTTTATTGGAGTGACCATCTTATTTTGGTTTCATAAGACTTTTCAGAGGAAAGCAGATACCTCAAAAGTTGAAGCTCCAACCTTGCCCGATTGGCTTTGAGATTCACTTCCTAAAATACCCTCAGGAAACCTCTCATTTGAGCTAAAGCACAATTTTTGAATTCAACACATGAGAAGTGCAGGGATTGTAATCTTAGTTATCTTCTGGACCCAATAGTCTTCCAGGGAAAAAAAAGGGTGATCTACCAATTATAGAGCCTCTCACGTCTCCAATCCCCAAATGCTATACCTCGCTGATGTTTATTCTGATAGTTGAGGAATGTCGTGCTTCAAATAGACGATTTCTTAATGGTTGAATCACTTACTTCTGGCAGTTGCATCGACAACTCTGGGAAATGGGGCCATGGGGGGATGTTTGATGCATTGGCGAAACTTTCTTCAGATATTCCTGCCGCATATGAACGTGCTGCCGAATTTGGGGACTTGCATCTTGGTGATCTTCATCTCATACAGATTGATGGTTAGCCATTTTAGATCTTGGTTCGCTTCTAGAATACTTAGCTTAGTTCATGATATGTTTTTTTTTTTGGTAAGGAAGTACATGATATGTTGTCGTCGAGCTAAAATGAAAATTGAGTGGTCTTCAGTTAATGTCATATGAGGTGTTTGAAAGTCTTGTTGGTGCAGTGAATAAATATTTTGGTGCTACAAGCATTCATTCATGAATTATAGATACTTCTTTGTTTGTCTTGAACTTATCCCATAACCTTGCGGAGTTTACATAAGGTCTCAGATGCAGTCATTTCCTCATCCTAAAACTTTTTGGGTCGAATCCTTTAACAGTCACTTCCTCCACCTAAAAATTGTTGGGTCGAATCTTTTAACATGGTAACAACGTCAAATTTCAATTCCCTATGTTCTTTTTGTGTGGATACGTTTTTATCTTATTTGTTGCAGTCAATTCTAGTGTGTTCTTTATCTAAGTTTTGTCGGGTTTGCATGTGAGAGTGGATGTAAAGTCGTCCCACTTTTTGTTTATGGGTTTATCCTGGCCTTATATGCACGCTGCTTGTCCCTGATTAAGAGTATGGTTTTGGGACCTATCCTTTAACTGTCATGAGACTTTGAGTTTCCTTTCTGTTTCATATAGCTTTGTTTTGCTGAATAGGGTACACGGCAGACCATGAACACGAGCAGAATGTGTGTGATGATCATACTAAATGGGTGGCTTTAGCTGTTGTACAATCGTATAACCCAAGGCGTAAGGTTCCCCGAAGCAACATCTCTTTGCCTGACATGGAAGGTTGCCTCTCAAAGGCATCCTATGCAGCTGCTCAGAATTCTGGTAATGCTTCTGTTCAATGGTTGGGTGCTTTATAAGATGACATATGATCCTTCTGCTTCATCCTTCTCCACACATCTTAATTTCATATGTAACAGTACTTTTAACTGAAAGCATCTCCTGTTTTTTTTTCAAGATTAATCCTTGCTCTTTGTGGAGCACACTGACAAGGGTGTTGACGTTGTCATAGCATTGAGAACTTTCTGCATAATAATTCCAATTTTTTTTTGCTCATCGTCTCTCTCTCTCTCTCCAAAAGCTTCAATTCACATGCCGCGTGTTGGCTATCAAGATGGATCAGATCGCTCAGAATGGTACACCGTGGAACGCCTTCTTCGGAAATATGCCGCCATATTTGGCATAAAGATATTTGTGTATGTCAAAGTCTAACCACCGCCCCACCCCCCCCCCCCCCCCCCCCCCCCCCGCTCTCTCTCTCTCTCTCAACCAATTCTACCCTCTTTGGGCAGGTACTATTATCGACGTCAGTCATGAGACTGTTGCTGTCATTGACCCCATATCATTGCTGAAAGCTACGGTTTCCCACAGTTTCTCTGCTGGAGTTGTGATGGTCGAATTAAATTATGGATCCTCATCGTAACCTCTGATGTCAGTCCCCAGATGGAGGTGAGCGGTCTGGTTTAACCTGTGAGAGAGCCTTCTTTGATCCTTTGTATGTTTTGCTGGGAAAGTCTCATGTATTTATTTGTTATCTCCACTCTTTTGCAAACAAGGAAGATGCCAGAACCTGTGTCGATAGATAGCGCCACTTTCTTTCTCCACAAGTCAACAATGTTTTTCGTTTGCGTAAATAGAATTGAGCTAGTGATAATGGTCTGTGATGGTCTGTGAATATCACCGATGCTGTCGAACCACCTACTCATCGCCTAGATCCAGATTCTTCTGTCAAATTAGAGAGGCTCAAGTTGTGCCTTTCTGGCTGAAATTGATCTGATCTGAACAACAAACATGCATCAGATAGAACAGGTCTTTAGGATTCTGTCCTCAAGTAGCATCACGTCCTATCTTGTTGAAATATTTCCTTTTCAGGCCCGCATTTAATTCATATTTTATTAACAGGTGAGAGGGATAGAGGGGTATTTACTTTAGCAAAGCATTTTTCCAATGTAGGGAAAGCTTTTAACTGTTTTGCGCATTCGGTCCTCACTTCTGGCCAGACCTGAAGCAAATCGGTGAGTATGGATTCATTTTCTGTTTGCAAATATGATGCGTTACGCTGGGAATAGAAAGATTGAATTAGAGCGTGTAATTGCTCTCAGCGTCATTACATACTTCTCTAGCAAAGCACTGTTTTGGTGTGTCCTTTTCTCGATAATTTGACTCGTCGTAGGAACTAATTATACCGCACCTCTCCATTTTATGTTTTCGTGCACATGAATACAGCTCGATCTGCATAACTGTTAACCATAGTACAGCCTCAACAACTTTTTATGCAAGTGTTGAATTTCGATAGTCGAGCTTGAGCCCGTCATAATGGAAACGACAATTCTTATGAATCTCCAACGGTAGAGCAACTGTTTGCCTATGAAACGGTGGACGGCACCGTTGCTTGTCGAATCAAGTGTCCTACCATACCTGCCCCAACGTCGATGTTCTGTTTTGAAAAGTTCGTGCATTGGCTAGAGCCCTAAGACTTCCAATTCAGTACGAGGTGATGAAAAGGATTCATAGAATGTGAGCTTGCTCGTTATATAATGTAAGCCAATGAGTGGTAAGTGAGAAATGGTTGGAGTGTGTTCGACAGGGAGAAGGGAAAAGATCACTGCCTCAAAGATGAATTGCTTCTTCTCATTGGCCCAAGGAGTAAAATAAATGGAGTCATCACATTCCTATTCCACGAACAAGAACGCACCGAATCACATAAAACTAATCATTCATCCTTGTTCAATGCCCCTTCTTTCTTTGAAACCCTACTTTCCGCAAGAGCAAGCCTGAGCTCTTATTTATATGCTCATACTCCAACAAATGATCCGCCACCCAATCCTTTCATCTTCAAGAGCTTGTTCTTCTTCTTCTCTGGGTGCACGAGATGTCGAAAGTCGATGCTAATGGCTCTGCCAAATCTCGTCCTGCTTCGTCCAAGCGGTCTCCCACTCCGGGAAAGGCCACAATCCTCGCAATAGGCAAGGCTTTCCCCAGCCAAGTGATCCCGCAGGAATGCTTGGTGGAGGGGTTCATTCGCGACACCAAATGCGAAGACGCGTCGATCAAGGAGAAGCTCGAGCGCCTCTGTAAGCATAACTACTTTGTACCGATGATCATCGAACATCGTAGCCCCATTCTCCTCGGTCTCTAGAATGCATACGACGAAAGTAAACGTGATTTGAAGAATGCGTTTTGTAGAAGGGAAAGAATATATTTCTAAATTTGTTTTCATTACATGCATGCTCTGCTCTTGTGATTTAACACCATGAGAATTTGCTCTCTGCTTTTGGCAGGTAAAACCACCACTGTGAAGACAAGATACACAGTGATGTCCAAGGAGATCCTAGACAAGTACCCTGAACTGGCCCGGGAAGGCTCTCCCACACTCAACCAAAGGCTTGAGATTGCCAACCCAGCAGTCACAGAGATGGCCCTCCAAGCCAGCCTCTCCTGCATCAAGCAATGGGGCCGGCCCCCGGGGCACATAACCCACCTCGTCTACGTCTCCTCGAGTGAGCTGCGCCTCCCCGGCGGTGACATCCACCTCGCGACCCGGCTTGGCCTGAGGAGCAATGTTGGTCGGGTGATGCTCTACTTCCTCGGCTGCTATGGCGGTGTCACTGGCCTCCGTGTTGCCAAGGACATCGCCGAGAACAACCCTGGGAGCCGCGTCCTGCTGACCACATCCGAGACCACCATCCTTGGTTTCCGGCCCCCGAACAATGCCCGCCCCTACGACCTCGTGGGGGCCGCCCTGTTTGGGGACGGCGCGGCGGCGGCGATCATCGGGGCGGACCCCTTGCCAAGCCACGAAGAGTCTCCCTTCATGGAGCTGAGCCACGCGGCCCAGCGGTTCCTCCCGGGGACCCACGACGTGATCGACGGCCGTCTCTCGGACGAGGGCATCTACTTCAAGCTAGGACGGGACCTGCCTCAGAAAATCGAGGCCAACATCGAGGAGTTCTGTAAGGGCCTCATGGCGATGGCCGGGCTCTGCGAGGGGTTCAACGACGTGTTCTGGGCGGTCCACCCGGGCGGGCCGGCGATCATGAACAAGCTGGAGAACACGCTGAAGCTGAGGAGTGACAAATTGGAATGCAGCAGGAAGGCACTGATGGACTATGGGAATGTGAGCAGCAACACCATATTCTACGTGATTGAGAACATGAGAGATGAGTTGATGAAGAGAGAGGGTGGTGAGGAGTGGGGGCTTGCGCTGGCATTCGGACCTGGCATTACATTTGAAGGCATTCTCATGCGCAGCCTTTCTTAGGAAAACGTGGGATTGTCCGAAGTCCAATTGGGTTTTCAGTGGGAAATTGCTAAATGTTTCGGGCAATTTGTTAACCTTATTCCAATCTAAAGTGGGACAAGTAAGGGGGCATTTGAATTTGGGAATTTTAGTATCTTCGAGCTTTATAATCCAAATGAGAATATTGATAAATCATTACTTGTACTGCATTAATTCGCAATAGTACGAGAAATTTGTGGATCACAGGACTCTTCGTTATACAATTATCAAGAACAAAAGGATTAATATCATAAAAAATTCCAAATTGATAAACCCGTGTCTTATTTTAACAAAAAAATATGATATTAATCCTTTTGTTCAACAATCCCCATACCGGTGCCACATTTACTCTAAAGTGGTACAGTCATACCACATTTACCAAAAAAAATAAAAAAAATCAAGAATACCACAATTTGGGGTAAATGTGGTATGAGTATACCCGTTTGGGGTAAATGCAACATATATGATACAAAAATTAATTTTAGGTAAATGTGCCGTTTGGAGATTTTTGTGACATAAAAATTAGTTTGGGGGATAAACGTGGCACGCATATATCAGTTTGAGTTTTTTCGTGAAATTAACCCAGAACTAAATAATTAGATTTTTTTTTTGTCTCATTGTAACAATAATATAGAATAACATGTATTAACCCGAACCTGGAAAATAAAATTTCCGCACTATATATCATTCCTAGAAGCCCATGATTTTCTTTGACGATGGGGACACGTGCGAACACGCGCGTGGCACCGTTTAGTTTATCTTCAGAAGGGAAAATATTTTCTGAGTTTGATTCAAGAAGTAGATAATTTCCAATTTTATGATTCTTGATCCAACGGCACGCAGGCGTAGTTCGTTGGGCGGTAGAGATGGGATTAGGACACTTTCCTATTTTAACACCATCTTTCGACTACTTAATTAAACCCACGCAACCTCAACGCTTAACGATAAAAACAGTTTCTTCGATCGTCACTTGCGATACTCTCTCTGATCTTCCTCGTCTGTCTCAAAGCTTTGCCATTATGTTCTCTGTTCACGAGATCGCCTTCTACGGCGATCGAATCGACACCTGCGTCACCGACGACCCGTCTATCGTCACCCGCTGGATCGTCGACGTCCAGCGCGCCCACCTGTTCTGGCTGAACCGGCTCGTCGTCGGGCTCGACATCGAGTGGCGCCCGAACCTCGAGCCCGGCGTCGTCCACCCCGTGGCTGTCCTGCAGCTGTGCGTCGGCCGGAGTTGCCTCGTGTTCCAAATCCTCCACGCCGAGTACGTCCCCCCGTCGCTCCACGCGTTTCTCGCCAACCTCAACTTCACGTTCGTCGGCGTCGGCATCGAGGACGACGCGGCGAAGCTGAGCGGCGACTTCGGGCTCGCCGTGGCACGCATGGTTGATCTCCGCACACTGGCGGTGGGAAAGTGGCGGAATCCGTCTTTCGGATATATGGGGTTGAAGAAATTGGTTAAAGTCATCCTGGGCAAGGACCTCGAGAAGCCCAAGGAGATCACGCTGAGCCAATGGGACGACAAGGCTTTGACAGCTCGTCAAGTCGAGTACGCATGTCTCGACTCGTTCGTCACGTTCGAGCTCGGAATGGTTTTGCAAGCATGGTTAGCGGGTCGAGCTCGTGTCGGTTGGTGCGCCGGGGCTAATCGCGTGGTCGTGCCCAACATGATTTACCCTATTATGATTCGTCAAGTTGGCTCGTGAACCAGATCACTGCTTAAAAATTTTGTAGACATTGAATGATTGATTGAAATTTCTTTTTGGAAATAGAGTTTTTTCTTGTTGGCATTTACACGAGTTGATATGAATGCTGGTGACTTGTTCGGTGCATGATGCACGGTCAAATCTTATTCAATATTCATACCAACAAACACTGAAACATGTGTGTGATTTTCAAAATCAAATTTAAGCAAAGTAAACTTGATCTTTAATCGTAGTTCGTTCAGATGTTGCACTTTCTTTTTAAGTGCAAACTTTCGGGTAGAAAACCCAACTTCTCCGATAGGAACGAATATGATTGAAAAATCGAAAATATATTAAAGATTGCAAATATAAAAACACAGTTGAATCCTTTTCTCGTATATTACGTGGAGGAGGTAGGGCAGAATTTGCTAGAGTGAAAATTGAAGGTTTGGTCCCAACAAAGCAACGCCTCTTGTTGCTCTTGCTTTTCGAGAGAGTTTAATCAAGATGAAGCGAAAGATTTTGGCCTTAGATAGTGTCCGCATATACTTTTCATTATTGATTTTCTTACTTAGATCTTAGCACGAAATAACCTTAAAATAGCTACCAATATTGACACGTGAATGCACATATACTTTTTTTTAGGCCTAATATCCAAAAAACCCTCCAACTTTAGCATTTGTGATAATTATATCAAAAACTATTTTTTGTCTCATAAAAACCCCAAACTTTTACTTTTGTCCCAATTCTACCTATCTAATACAAAAAAAAAACCCATCTGTCTCGATTATATCCGCTAACTTTTTTTTTTGTCTCACACAAAACCCTCAATTTTTACTTTTATCCCAATTCTACCACCGTCAGCCTTTTATCCATAATCACCGTTAGTTAATCTTACGTGACTCAAATTTTCTTGCCGAACTTACCAATGAATCTTCGAAATTTAGAAATAGTAGGTTTCAGGGACGACGGGATTTTAGATCGTTCGTCCAAATATCTCCATGTCTAGCCTTTCTTTGAGCTGTTGAGTGCCGAAGAGAATACGAAACACATCTTCTTGAGTAACTCTGTATCTCCCGACAATATGTAGGGGAAGCAAACAATCGAAGAGAAGTTCGGGGGGTTTTTTCATGTCAACTTTGTTGAGGTGTAATTCATTAACGACGTGAAAATGCTACGTAGGATTAACTAATGGTGATTATGGTTGAAAAGCTACTAGTGGTAGAAATGGGACAAAAGCAAAAGTTGAAGGTTTTTTATGAGATGATTTTTTTTTGATATAATTAGAATGTATGCTAAAGTTGAGGTTTTTTTTTTTTATTATTTACTAGGCAGGTAGAATTGGGACAAAAGTAAAAATTTGTGATAAAATTAGGACAAAAATAAAAGTTAGAGGTTTTTTATGAGACAATTTTTTTTTTTTGGATATAATTGTCACAAATGCTAAAGTTGACGATTTTTTTTGGATATTGAGCCCTTTTTTTTTATTGATAAAGTTTGATGCAAAAATTAAAAAGCACATTTTTCTCAAGCTTAAATATAAACAAACATCCGACCAAAATAAATAAATAACCAAGCTTATTTTGAAATTATTTACAAAATAGGAATTGTTCATCAGGGCTGTAAGCTATTAGTAGAGATAAGTGCTTAAGGATTACGACGACCGTAGATATGTTAAATTACACCCATAAAGTCAAACTACTACATGTCGTTGTGACCGACCATGGAATAATTTCAGGTAAATCCGCTAAAATTCAGAAAAAGTCACGCTTTACACGAGATAAGCCCTTGTTCTTGCCTAACGGGACGGTCCCGTAGTTCTGTAAATGCACCAAACACCTTCTAAATGGTGAGAGATAGAATTCAGCCCTCTTCCACTATTTTTCTCAATCGGTTTGAGAATATGCCGAGGGGCCCAAATAGTTGTTCATCTTCTCAATTGCTATATACATCAACTAATGTATTCGACTATAAAAAAAAAAAAAAAAACTAATGTAAGGCTCTGACCTAGTTTAAGTTTCTTTATGACATCAATCAAGAAGTTACAAAAAATAATCTAAGCAGTACAACTTACAGTGTAGAGATGGGAAACATTCCCCTATAGCTTTATTCATCTTTGGCTGCAAACTCCTGCCTCTTGTTCTCCCCGACTTCCACAAGCAATGTTAGAAGAGCCTCGCACACTTTAGATGCATCGGCCTCAGATGGGTTGTCACTCAATGTTGAGTAAACCATCCAGGCATGATCCAGCTTGCGTGTGGGTCGCACAACCACAGATCCTGGAACCTCTGCATCCCGCCGCGTAACGAGCCCATCGCTCTTCTCCCCATACCTGACTTCGAGGAGCCGTGCACATGCAGCCATCGCAGCTCCAAGGGGCATTACCACAGGAAGCTTCGCAGGCTGGCCAGCCGAGAAGGAAGGAAGTTCTGCATGAGCAACATGAGATAGAGATGCGATAACCGTAGGCGTAATGCCTGCCTCCGTGTGGAATGAAACAACCGGAAGTTCTCTTGGCAATTGGTGCTTAGTCAAGAATTCTTTCCTCTTCTCGTATGTCAAGTCTTCCAGAGCTCGCATGTCACCCTTCAAAAAGATGTATGAGAATATGAGATACACACTAGCCACTGTGCAGATACTTCTTCAAAGAGAATTTGTTAATCAAAGAGAAAAGAAGAATCTTTTATTCTGTTAACCACGGGCCACAGCCAATGCTCACCCAATTAGCATGCATTTATCATTAAGAAATTCACCAAAAATTCCACTAATCAATTAGAGAAGTACACTTGACCAAAAAAAAGAAAAAAATTAGAGAAGTACACAGCATTGTCCTAACATTGCCTGTGCAAAGGCTCTTTCTGTTGGTGGATGGAATTCAAATTAGATGCAGATGAAATGAGAATTAATATGTTTGTACTCGTACAGATAGATCGTAAAGCACTGGCTCTGGGAAAAAAGTATTCACCCTCGTGTTAAATGGAATGAATATCGTATATACTAATGAGCTCACAGTACCTTCTTCCCATTATAATCATGAATGTCAAATTGATTTGTTATGAAAGACAATCCTATTATAGCTGTGGAACTTCCTTGCCATAATCAGGTAACCTTAGGTGACGTCCAAAACTGCAACCAACTAAATTCAAAGTGACAACCATAAAATAAAATAGGAAAAACGAGAGAAATTTGATATAATAAGAAACGCGTCTTAATCACGGCCAGCCTATTTCCAAACTCCATCAGTGACTTCCCCGACTTATAGGTGTTCACATCCACATTTTCTACTTATTTTTAATATCCAGCAAGCTTCTTCATAACTTTCCTTTATCCGCCACATATCCTACCATTTGGAGAGAACATTGAACAGGACCATCTGATACCCAGGGTCCCAGTTTCCGGTTTCAGCTCATGAGCATAAAAGATGTTTCAAAGATTGCCTATTATCAGCGCCTTATACCTATACTCATATGTACCCGTCCGAAGAGATTACCATATTATTCTCCCACACAATCCAATTGTCATATCAATGATCTGTACTTCGCCGCAGATAAAATTAAAATTTGCCAGCACATAGGGGAAAACATGCCAAGAGTGCGACATATGTAAAAGAAGAGTAAGAAAATCTATCAGCACCTAAAATCTTCGCCTCCTCTTCCATATTGTTGTCTCCATTCATCTTCCATTACGTCTCAAGTTTGGAGCCAAAATTAGACTTGTCTTTCCCTCTTTGTACCATTTAATAGCATTTTCTTGGAATTGTCTCTGGTGTCAGCAGGGGGTAATGACTAGACTGTTTTTAAGGTATTTGGTTGCAGATTGACAATGCTTAAGGAGGAGGAGGAAGAGGTTACATGGAAAGCATTAAACTAAAAGACTGTTTGTGTAAAGCAATGAGCAGTCAGTGTTGAGCCAAGAACCGTCCGGGTTAAGTAAATATTTCGTTCTCGAAGTAAGGCGACTAGCTCGTACACTCAAACAACAACAAAAAACAAATGAGAAAAGAAAACACAAATCATAATGGATAAGGCATGTCTTACCTTGATCACTTTACAGATCAGAATTTCCATGAGTTTCCGTAAACTAACATAATCACCAAGTTGTCCTTCCCGCAAAATGTCTGAAGCTACTGGAGTACCACCATATGGGCTCTGTGCTATGGCCAACCCAGCTACTTTGTCCTTCAACTCTGGCCAGTACAATGACAAAGCAGCTGCTGAATCTATTCCCCCTTTGCTGTGTCCAAGAATCAAGACACGTTTCTTGGCACCCCAATATATTTCCTCGATATACTCCTTTATCTCTCTAGCATTTTTCTCAACTGAAGCCTGAACATTAATACCTTAACACTCAATGGGCCATCAAGAACATAATAACACATACAATAGAAGAAGAATCAACACAAGTACCTCGCTATGAATCTTCGCAATATGACAAGTAAGGCCCATCTTTGAGAAACTCGTCTTTGTATTGACAAAATACATTGGTCCGTGGTTACTAAAAAGACCTGCCAATTACATAAATGTGATAGGAAATAAGCAGAGATTCAATGCATCAATCAATAAGCTAAAGGCCTATTTGACTCTTGAGAATTTCGAAATTTCTACTTTCATTCTCATTAGAGAACGAAAATAGATAACAGAATCTTATTTGGCGACACTTAGAAAACAGATAAGAGAAATGCTTTAATTTTTAAAGACTCAAGAGTTCAAAATGAAAAGGTAAAAGAAATTCACGCTTCTTGCCCTCCTAGATGACAATAGAGAGAAGGTGATTGAGGATGATGCATCTGCAGTTGCAGCTCAGTACTTAAACAGGTACAAAGAAAGATGCACTCCTATATGCAACGAGTTTGTGGAGTTAAGCCACAAGAGGTGTCAGAATGAGAACATTGTTCTTTCAACTCCTCTATGCTAAAGGTGAGCTCCAATCTCCCCTCATTTGAAGATGAGCAGTGCATTAGGTTCAAGGCATCACTATTCGAGCAACTAACTTCTCTCAAAGTGAGTAGTTCTCTCTTCCTGTACTGGTGACAGAAATTTCTTTTTATTGAGAACTAGACCGGAAAATCTATATGCAAATACTGTATCTCAATTGTGTTGGTGCAGCTGTTCATTAGCCTTCATATTTACAGATCTGAACCTTCATTAGAGCTTTGAGTTTTGCAATCTGTGAAACTTCAACACAGCTTCAATTGAAGTTCTGCAGAAATTTCAATTGAAGCTTCAACAAAGTTACAATGCTCCTAAAACAATAGAGTAGTAGTACTTTTATTTCTAGATTAAGTGCAGGTAAATAATTGCCAAGTGCCAAAAACATATGATCCCTCAGAATACAAATTTTTTGTGTGGGTGAAAATTACTTTGGATGAAATGTACTATGAAACATGATCAATGTTAAACCAGGCTACTGTTCATGTATATGGAAACGACTGACACCATTGAGGTGTTCATGGGACACTTCTATTATAGAAGAGATTAAGGAAACTAGTATAGATTGTAAAAGGCTGCAGTTAACTCATATTCATTATCTTAAGAATGCCATCAAAGAATTCACATTATTAAGTGTCATATAAAAGGCAATTGGATATTGCATAACTCGATGGACAGTGCTAGTGACGTAAAGTTTTGATTAAAAACTAGTATACTAAAAATGTGACAAACTATAACTACCTGTTTTAACAAGCAAGTCATATCCATGCACCCTTCTGAATTAATTTTGTAAACCCATCTCTTTATGTCTCACGTTATATTCATGTTGAAGCATGCCATGGCTCATATTAGAATTATCTAACACTTGCCCTACAAGGGCGGGCATGATGAAATTGCACCAGAGATCAATTAAACCTAGAATCCATAGAGAAAGATTGATGCCAAGTTTTGTCCTTCTGAAACACGTCCTATAGTGGAAGTGCAAAAGTTGACATTAAAAGGAAATTTCGTGATACGAGATAACGAATAAGGAAAGAAAACTTGCAACCATTTTCATTCAAACCAAACCTCAGACTCACAATGAGTTATCATGTTATTAGTCTCGTGTTTATCTACTTAACCGTAGGTATTCCTTTAGGAGCAATATGGGCTAATGATCAATTTTGACAGCAAGAGTTGGACGGGGAGGTAATAGAGCACTTGAAAGAGATCATGAAACTGGTAGAAGAAAATATTCTATGCTATATTTTTGAAGACTTTAGTGGTTTTACTTTCCAAAGCTCCGGCACACAAGTGTAAGTTTTAAAGGGATGCCAACTTAGAGACAATGTATAGCTTTTTGTGAACATTGGTTTTAATTTTTTATTGATTTAAAGCTGTTCTCTTTACCAAAGAAAAGAAAAAACAATATGTTCAACAAAATTCTCATGGCTCTACCTAAAATTACGTTTTTTCCTTTGAGAAGCAGTAATGTTCATGTTCTTGTTTTGTTCAAGAATGAATTTCGTTTCTTTGACTCTTTGATAAAGACAACAACAAATTCAAGTTTGAGAAATTAAGCTAGAAGCTATGCCACAAAAGCTCACCTCATCTCCAAGATGGAAACCAAAATCTCAATTACATTCATGCAACTAAAACCTTTAAAATGAAAGCCCTAAAACATTTATCTACCTCTCTCATTCTCTTTGAAAAACTCAGCTACCTTTCCATCCAAATTCCATTGGAAACAATCGTTAGTGTTCAAGTGTCAAGTATGAGAGTCCGATTCTATAAAGCTTTTCATCGATTTCTTGATTATTAAACAAGTTTACTTTTCTTTGCCATTTCCTCAAATAATGAAGTACAATGTCAATTCTCCAGCTGCTTTGGGACATCCTTCTATCAAAAGACAAATCTAAGCATCTATTTTCTCTTTGGACTCCCAGGGAAACCAATCTTTTGGGTCATCTCCTCCATCAGAATGTCCACACATGTACCGAAGAAAATAGTCCAATTCATTGGGTCAATGAAATCTGGTTTATCTATAATCAAAGAGAATCTTTTGTATCATTTCTTTCATCACAATGCCTAATAATCCACTACACATAATCCAATCTAATTAGTCTAATATCAGCACTATCATTTTATTGGAGAAAAATGACAAAGATCAGATTTAGTACCACGAGCTACTAAATCACTTGAAACTCTGTACCTTTATCACTAATTAACAGGCTTTCATATATGAAAAAACACTCTGCTCTACATACACAACTATTTGAGGATACATGCACTAGTTACTTAAATCTGATAGACAAAAAATTAAACATTAATATATCCTCGATTATACGATTTGTATGAAATCCAGTCTAAAAGTTTGCAACTACAAGTACATGAAATTCACAACTTTCTATCTAGACATTTGACATATATATTTTCCTTATATGTTGCCTTACCTACACAATTCAGATAAAAAGGATTGTTTAATATCTTATCCTAATGAAGCTTGACAATGGGGAGCTTTATTTAAAGCTTCATGAAGCTACAGCTTCAATGCAGATTTGTTAAGGTTCAGATCTGTAATATTAAGCTTAATGAGCATACTCACCCACACAACATGTATCGGTTGTAATATAGTTCTCAAGAAAAAGAAAGTACAGAGAGGGGAAGAGAGAACTACTCAAATTTAAAGAGAAGTAGATAGAACATATGGTTGCTTCAAAGAAGTGCTGGAATGGAACTCACCTTTAAGAGAGGAAGTGCGAGATCAGCTTGGACTTAGAGGACTCGAGTGTATATATAAAAAGTGTTTTAACTTGAGATAACCATGTTTTTAGCTTCAAAAAAAGTAAAAACAACACAACAATTTCAAACTTTAAAACTGGAAATAGTTTCCTTGTTCCATCTATAAACATTTTCCAAAATGTCACCGGACTTACTCCACAGTATGTTCATAGAAATTCCGCAAGAGCCAAACAGGCCCTTATGCTCTTTAGAATGTATGTCTAAGGACGGCAAAAATAATCAACAAACCCAAAAGTCTCCATGTCCTTACTGTGGGTTATTTCCCAGAAAGCTCAAAATTATATCACTAATATAAAGAGATCAAACCAGTCAAGACCTTACGAAAAATTCATGCGGTAGCAGCAATTTGTACCTGGAACCAACAAGTAAACAACTGATTTCGGCAACTTGTGTATGCCATGTCTGACAGAGAGAAGAACAAAGCAATCAGTAATTGCGGCATGCAGAACCAAGCTAGCCGATAGGACACACAGTATAAATTAAATATTTAAATACCTGATGTCATCTAATATTTTCATTAACTTTTCAGTTCCATCTTCAACAGGAGGCAATCCGGATCGTTGAAGCCATCCTATATCATCTGCAGACCCACGAACAGTCCTCCGTGCTCGTTGGATAAGACTGAGGTTAGGATAAAAATAATTATGTCACCACAACACTACCTAATCTGAGGATAAGTAACGCATCAGAAGTTGCCAGCTTGCTTATTCAACAAGTCCCTAGATGTCGGTATCGAGGTCTAAGAAAAAATCCCAGTATCACAAATCTAAAGTTTGAAATTAAATTGACCAAACACCTAATGCATAGCCCAACCATTGAATCAAAGGAAGGAAAAAGAAAAAAAAGGTATTCTCCAATAACAATCATTCAGATAATAGTAAAACATCCAAACAACTTTACAATGTCCCATTAGGAAAGACAGAGATAAGGATTTTGTGTGAATCACTACCTTTGAAACATGGAAATTCCATTGGACCCCGTGTAATTTGAAACAACAAGTGCATCTGTATTTGCAGATGAACTCCCAGCAGAATCCCTTGTTATTTCATCAACTGCAGGAGGGGCACCAATTTCATTAGAAGATGATCCATGTGACGCTGAACTTTCACTAAAAGAAAGTCGATTGCTAGCAAGTTGTCTTCCATTTCGTCCAGAAGTAAAAGCCACTAACTCCTGCTCACGTAGCAAAGAATGCTCAGATTCCCCAGAAGTAGATTCCACTGCAACAACACAAGAATCCATCATCTCATCATCCCACACAGAAAGCTTGAAAATGTAGCCTCAGGATGGAAAAACAAATACTGGATAAGAAGTGAGAGTACCAGAAGATATGAAAAGGTAACAAAATATTAGAACACATAGGGATGAAACTGACTCAAGCTGGACCGCTCCTGTTATATGCTTAGATCTTTTATTTAGCATATGTCCAGTTTATCTCCTTTTTTTCCAAGTCCTTAGATCCCGACTACAACTGACAGATGCTTTTGTTAAGTAAGTAGCCACCGTGTATAGAATAGTAGTTTGAAATTTTGAACTTATAGCAGGACAACTTGTAAACATGTTCCTATTAACTGAAAGTATCTGTCTTATGGTGAACCCAAAACAATAGCGCCACTAATACCCCCGCAACAATGGATAACAAATGTATCTCAAGAAATATCTTTTTTCTTTTGCAAGGAGACTTTAATGTAATGAAGAATGTTCTCCGGCTTAAAAATAAAAATCATAGTCTTCGAGTCCTTTCTCTCTAGCTAATCATCGTAGAGAGAGAGAGAGAGAGAGAGAGAGAGAGAGAGAGAGAGAGAGAGAGAGACTGCTGAAGCAACACAACAGGACATTGCACAATGTAGAGAAGACTACCAGAATAATCTGAAAAGCAGCCAGTTATGTATGAAGTTGTCTGTGCAAGATAAGAAGCAGCTTCATTTAATGAAGGCATAGAGGTAAAAAGCTGAGGTAAGAGTCCATCATATCCCAGAGAGGAGTTCTGTCCCTGCATAAGAGAAATATGTTCATTGAATCTTGAGCAACTATCTAATTCAGGAGGTCAATCGTATACTGCGGGCAAACTCGCGTATAGATATATGCTTTCACAACGTTTAACATACTTATATACACTTTACAAACACATCTATTAAAATTTTACTTCTTCAACGTGTGAAATGTGGAGAGCAAAAAATTCAGAGAATCCAAGCTCTAGAGGTCATTTCTACATTGAAACATGCCCAAGGCTCGTGACAAAGTTAAAAACAGTGGTGGATAGAGAATTCCAGTAGGAAAATCATTTGATAAGCTAATAAGGCTTCATTCCACACACACACACACCCCATATTTTGCAATCAATTGGGTTCAAGGCAGACACCGATAAGACAATTCAACACAAAATTCGAATAAGCAGTCCCAAGTCCCAAACTCTATCATCCACTTTTGCAGAATTCACTGCGCTTGACTTGTTCCCAAAGTCGGTACAACACCAATTAACTCAACGACGCTTGAAGTGGAGGCGTTAAATTTGACAAGTAAGAGAATTTCCCATTTTCTGGGAACACAAAACCATACGCAGCATCCGCACAAACCCTAACACAACAAACCCAATTTCACGAGGCCTCGTCAATCAACGATTTCAGCGATTACCGGGAGACGCAACCTTCAAAACTCCATCATTTAGATAGATTGAAGAAGAAAAAACAAAAACAAAAACAAAAACAAATGCCAAAACAAACCACAAAAGAAAGCGCGAAAAGTTCGTACAACAAGCGGGTGGAAACGGTACTCACGAGCAATGGCGAGCTTGATTCTCCACCTTGAGCTCTTCCAGGGTCCATCATTCATCAGAAGAAGAATTGCGATCGCATCACGGAAACACCATAATTCGACGAAAGACGAAAAGCAACCTGGAGAACTAGGGTTGAATCGATGAAGATTGGCTTGAATTCGACAATCACAACAAGAGCGTGAGCGTGCGAGAGAAGATATCGAGTTCAACTTATTCAACGGAAGAAGCAGGATTTCCAGATTTCTCCCATGGAAAAGCGTCAGCAAGCCCGCGCCAAAGTTGGTCGAGGACCCGAGGTTCGATGCTTCGGCGTCGTTTTAAGAGCTAACATTTTAGCTTAGCTTAACGCGCCAACCATGATGTCATTGTCGTACCAACTTAACGTCAAGGAGTAGAACCATCTCACTTTATCCATTATTCCACCAATTGAACTCCATTTCCGACCAAAAAAAAAAAAAATTAAATAAACTCCATCATTTTCTTTTGTTGAAAATTGTCAATGAACTATTTACACTTTATCTCACGTAAGTTTATTCCAAATTTCCCATGCAAAGAAATCATATTGACTTATTCCATTGAAACTTGTAATCCCACTGACTTATCATGATCATCTTTGAATTCTCGAAATCTTTGCCCAAAATCTCCTTGGCCAACTTGGTGAGCCGCTTATAACCCAAGACTGATCGCGCGACCTCTCCACCACCATCGATGCGCGTAACCGACCGTGCACGACACGCTAAGCCCATAGTCATCGCTTGGCTTGCACGCTTTGTCTCTCTATGCCACCGCCGGCGAAGGTTTAAGCTGAAATTGGCGAGGAATGCATAGAGCGATGTGGGGACATATCGGAAGAGTTAGAAATGGATTAGGGCCCGACTCTAATCTCTCTCGATCGCGACTTCCAATTAGCCATATGAAAGGATTTCCAAAAATATCCATGTTGATAACCAATTTGGCTAATTAACCACTTTTAATTACTTGAGGCTTTTGTTTATGAAGCTAATTAGATTCACAGAATCCTATTAAACTTCAACAAACAAGATAGGTGACCCCAAACAAATATAGTTTCGCATCATGACATTTAATTCCCATTATCAGGTATGATTTTGATAGGGATGCATACTAGTTTGATTTATAGTAAAATCGAGACGTGGTGAGCCGAGTGTCCGAGGACTTTGTCCGTTCTTTATGTACATTTTCACTTTCGTTATAACGGGGTAAATCAATCTACCTGTACATCATTTTTACGTGATAAAAGTTTTGGATTTGACACATGAAGTGACTTTTGTGAGCCACCTATGATCTATCTGTCGCTTCGTAGTGATATATTACACTCGTGCTTTTCCCACCCCAAATATGGCTGGAGACACCCCACTTTGAATGAACCATATTAGTCTCAAGTAGAATTAATAAGGAAATTCATCTTATTAACAGGCTAACGGATCATCTTTTCAATTTTCCTAAAGACAAGAGTACCCTTACCCCTCTCGAAAGATATTTTCTCAACCCAGCATCGCTTCTTCGAAATGATTTTTTTTTTTTTTTTTTGTGTTTGTCTTCTTCTGAACTGATTTTTCATTTCTCAAGAGTTCAATTGTTTGGAATTTTTAATGTACTTAACTTTTTATCACCCTGTCAAACAAATTTTTTATCGCGAGATTAATTTTTTTTTTAAATGCTTATTAGAGATGACATGAAAAATGAATAATATTTAGACTATTAGATTGTCAGTATAAAATGAAAATTAAGCTGTTAAAATATACAGACTATGACACAAAGACACAAATTCAAGTGTCAATTAAACCAAATGCATTCATTAAAATTAGCATATGATTCTCTTCACTCTTACTTATGTTTATGTTATATATGCTAGTACAAAACAAATAATATATATATAAATTATTAACACAATAAATAATTAGCTATCTACCAAATTTTTTTTTTTGGAAAAGAGGTTATTGGTTTTGACTTTTGTACCAAATAGAAAGAACAAGAAGAAGAAACCCAAAAAAGGCACCAAAAAAAAAAAAAAAAGAGATCGAGAGAAAAGCTTAAATTGAAAATGGGCCACACATTTGTCAAAATAATGGAAGATTTCCCGTTGGTTATTAAGTAATCAATCAGATTACTGTCAAGTATTATTGCTCAGCAAAACAATTACGCGAGAAGTTCCTCCGCAATCATTTAGTCCATACTGGAAGATAGGAAAATTCGGAAGCCAACGAATTAGTTAAAAAATTCATATGAATATAAAATATTGCAAGAATTAGCCAAACAGAAATAAAAGTACCACCATCAATTGAAAATCGAATTATGATGGTAGAAAGTTATTTGGCTAAAAAAAAAGAAAAAAATTGGAGACAATTATTTATTGTATATTAAAAGATCCATGTCAATGAAACGACCAAAAAAAATAAATAAAAAAAAAAATCAAACGACAACCATTAAAATATGTTACATCTTATGATGATTTATATGCAGACGGTCGAGAGATTTCAATAGTAATTACTATTGAAATATCGATTGATGGACTTGGATGGTGAAAGATTACCACAACCGACTAATGGCAAGTACTCAAAAAATTCTTATCCAACTAATGCTAGAGAAGCAAGAGATGCATGAGAAATGAAAATACAGCGAGATAGTAGAGATGTAAAGATATGGCTATACTAAAATGTCAATGATTCCGGAGCAAGTAGCTTCTGACATTTCTCCTGAAATTCGAAAGGTGTTCATCCAATGCCCTGTTAGTTGCGACACATTCTCTTCTGATGGATAAATGCCTGTCAACTTCCGCTTGTTGTCGATCATAGTCCTGCGTGGTCGCGACGACCTCCCGAAGCTGTTGCTTCATAGAACTCCCTTCGCGCCGAATTTCAAGTTGGTTTGATTCTATCTGGCGTAGAACATCAGCAAGAAGTGCTTCGAGTCTTCCTTTCTCCTCTGTAAGCTCAGCCTTCCTGTCAACGGCAGCCTGATAAGAACTGCGACGTTCTCTCAAAGTTTCCTTTCCTGCAGTGAGTCGGGTTTCCAGTTTGTTGAAATTTTCTTCAACAGCTGTCGACGACTCAATCTTGTCACAGTTCCGTCTATAGACTTCAGTGCCATACACAAAATATGTGGCAAACTTTTCACACTCGTGCTGAAATTCAGGAGTCTTGGTGAAGCCATCTTCGCCAGAGCTCAACTCAGCAAGCAGATCTTTTATTCTGTCTTCGAGGGATGAGTTAGAAGCAATCTGGGAGTATCCTCCTTTTGTGAGTTGGTATAACTCCTCCCATTTAGCCTTAACGTCATCGACAGCCACAGGTGTCGATGGGTCAGAAGACTCAGAACTAGATGGGAGGGGCCCTTCACATCTTGGTTTTGTTACTCCCAGGATTTCGTCGACTGCATCTAGATCAGCCGACTCGACATCTGAAAGATCAACAGTCGATTCTTCAGCCGGTTCTGGTGGTGGCACACTTGATGGATCAACTGTGCCTATGCTTGTTTCCTGCAAAGGTGTGGAAGCTGTCGGTGTCGGCATGGCCATTGACACGATCTCTGAAGGTAATTTGGGTACAGCAGCTGCAGAGCTGGTGCTTGATGTTGTTCTGAAGTAAGTACATTAGAAAAACCAAATAAGCTAACATATTCTGATGCCAACACCACATACTCTTGGATTGAAATAATAAGTTCATCATTGAACAAAAAGGAATGAAAATCAGTAACATAAAAGTGATGCTGATGATATCAAACGGAATAATAGTAATCTAAAAAAAAGAGAAGCGAAAGATAGATAGAAGATAAAAGAAAAGTGTTTCTGAAATCCCTATAGCAGTTTTTCTTGTACCAATAAAAAAAAATATTAAATGATGGAAAGCAGATAAAGGAAAGTGTTTTTGAAATTCTTCCTGCATTAGATGTTCTAGATGAAACAGATAGTTAGATAATGAAGGAAACAAATTCACATAAAATCGTAGCCGAAAAACATGGCCAAGATAGTTGAGACACCGATCGAAGAGTACGTCACAAAATTGGAGCGTACCTTATTGTTCACGGACTAAGAGTCGCCTTTACAGTTTCGAGATTCCTCGCTACAGTCGTGCGTTGAAGAATCGAGAAGAGAGAGAGACGTACGTTCGTTTTCTATTATCTTGAAAACGACAGAAGCCCTAAAGTGATGCAGAGAACTAACGGCGTTCTCTTTCCTTATAGATAATTGAAACGTCATAACGTTTCAAACTTAAGAATAATAACTGTCTTGCAGTTATCGCTAGTGGGGTGGGTAATAGTTGCCCGCATGGGCGGCACATCATAAGACCCATGCTCCAACATCTCCCACTCGCCCATGTAGGGCAAACAGCTCCCGCTTGCCCACGAAGGACTGACAACTTCCACTCGCCCACAAAGGCCTAAATATAACTCTCTCCTCTTTGCAAAGTTCATACTGACAAATAGTCTGTGTGACCAGCATACTCTGAGAGCTCGTTGCTATACATCTGTTAGGAGTATATAGCAGCTCAAATTAGGCATGACTATTTAGAGTAGATCCTATATGCAGCACCCTAGATCGATCATTCACATTATCATCTCTTTTGATCTCTTTAAACATATGTTGTATTCACAATTATGATTAAGTTCAAAACAATCATAATTGACCGGTCAGTGAATGCCAACTATAATGTGAGCTAAAGATATATCGATATTCCTCTTCCCTTAAACCTCTTGATTTTAGTTCAGCTCGCTTTTCTAGAAATGTCCCATTAGACCGAATCATCCACGATCATTGGCAACACTCTAAGATAGCAAACACCAAAAAGAGATCTTGAGAATAAGTCAGAGTCGTGAGGGCACTAATTGAGGAACTCTTATCCTCAAGAGTCTCACCCAGCTTTAAAAGTTGAGATCAAAACTTTTGCCAACTCTTATTAGTCGAATGATGCATACGTAGTATGAAATACGTATCACGGTATTCTCTCCTTCCCTATGGAGCGTATGTCTATACAAATAATACAGTACAGATGATAGTTCAGACATACCCAATGTCTAACTTGAGTTCACAAATTTACTCTATTAAAAAAAATCTTTCAGAACTCACATCTGGCATTTAAGACAGGTAAGGTGAAATGTGTGGGTTAGTTCACATGCGGACATAATAAATAATATGACCTCATCTTAACACTTAGTTAAGGCGGCATTAGTATTTTAAGCTTGAGCTCTCAATTATCACCTAGACAATAAGCTTAAAATTGCCTCATCTCTACTCATCACACAGTAAATAGAGGCGATTATTCGTGTGAGTGGACTAATCTCTCATCTGTCCGACATACCTTCTCAATATAATGCACCAAGCATTAACATGCATAAATATCAAATAGACTTATAGACATCCATATTGATAAACAACATCATCAACTGTGAACATTCTAGGGAAAAGAAAAGAAAATTATTCAGTACATTAACTTCTACGCAGTCCTAGAGTCTTTATATGACTAAGAAAAACATCTCTAGGAATCGGCTTCATCATAGGATCTGCTAACATTCTATGCGTAGATATATACTGTACGTTCACATCCTTTCGTGCTACCATGTCCTTAACATAGTTATACTTAATGTCTATATGTTTGGTCTTGGAGTGGAACTTAGGATCCTTAGTATAAGCTATTGCTGCCTGACTATCACAATAAACTAATACAGGATTTGCAGCATCTCTAGCAATACCCAAATGATCCAAAAATCTTCTAAGCCAAACACTCTCTTGTGCTGTCACTGACAATGCTATGAACTCGGCTTCCATGGTAGATAAGGCTATACACTGTTGCTTCTTACTGCTCCACGATATGGCGCCATTATTCAGTAAGAATACGTTTCCAGAAGTGGATTTCCTCTCATCCAGATCTCCTCCCCAGTCAACATCAGTATAGCCCTCAAGGTGCAGATCACTTCCTTGATATGTCAGCGAGTAATCAGCAGTTGCTCTCAGATACCGTAGAATTCTCTTAACAGCAATCCAATGCGTTGGACCTGGGTTGGATTGGTACCTACTAACCAGTCCAACTGCATAACAAATGTCAGGTCTGGTACACATCATAGCGTACATCAGACTTCCAACAGCATTGGCATATAGAACGTTTTTCATTTGCTCTTGTTCATGTGGAGTTTTAGGACACATTCTGGGACTCAATCCTTCACCTTTTGCAATAGGAGTATCAATGGGTCTACAATCTTGCATACGAAATCGTTCAAGAACTTTATTTATGTACGTCTCTTGAGAAAGAGATAACATCCTTTTAGAACGGTCTCTTGAAATCTTAACTCCAAGAATGTATGCAGCTTCACCCATATCCTTCATTTCAAAATTGGAAGACAGCCATCTTTGGACTATATTGACAAACTCCATATTGCTTCCGGCAATCAGTATGTCGTCAACATATAACGATAGGATCACAAATTGATCTTTGAATCTTTTAATATATACACAATTATCTTCGTTGATCATATCAAAGCCATATTCCATTATGGCATTATGAAAGCGTATATACCATTGTCTCGAAGGCTACTTAAGGCCATATATCGATCTCAAAAGTCGACATACCTTTTGTTCTTTGCCTTTGGTAACAAACCTAATGGGTTGCTCCATATAAATGTATTCTTCTAGTTCTCCATTGAGAAAAGCAGTCTTTACATCCATTTGATGTAGCTCTAGATCCAAACTTGCTACTATTGCCAGGATGAGGCGAACTGAAGTAAATGTAACTACAGGAGAAAAAGTTTCCTCATAATCAATTCCTTTCTGTTGGTTGTACCCTTTCGCAACCAGACGAGCCTTATACCTTTTAATTGAGCCATTGAATTTATGCTTTATTTTGAGAACCCACTTGTTCCCAATAGCCTTACGTCCTTTTGGAAGATCAACCAATTCCCAAACTTGGTTTGATTCCATTGACTTCATTTCCTCTTTCATTGCATCCATCCATTTTTCCTTGTCAGGACGAGAAAGAGCCTCATTTACATTCCTTGGCTCATCGTCTTCTTGTGGGACAACTATGAAAGCTTCCCCTTCGATGTCAAAACGCCGTCGAGAAATGCTTTTACGATATGATCGACGCGGAAAAGATTATACTCTAGGTACCTCATTTTCCATCATGCTCTCACTCGGATTAGATAACGACGGTGTCTAATCAAGTGATTGCAATTGAGACTGATCCGAAACTAATTTCCCACTTCTCACATTGCTTTCACATGGAAGAGATACCCTAACCATGTCGTTATCACTTTCCATAGTTTCATATAGAGAATAGTTTTCACCTATCTCGCCATTCCTTGGAAATTCATTCTCTAAGAATGTTACATCTCGTGATTCAAATGCAGTCACACTCCCACTATCTTGCTCTCCTATAAACACATACCCTTTCGAGTGTTCTGAGTATCTTATGAAGATACTCTTTTTGCCTCTCGGACCCAATTTTTCATACTTATGAGAAGACTCGTGTGTATAGGCAGCACATCCCCAAGGTTTAAGAAAACCTAAATCAGGCTTTCGACCTGTCCATAACTCATATGGAGTGGAAGCAACTGATTTGAAAGGCACACGGTTAAAAACATAGGCAGCGGTTAACAAAGCATCACCCAAAAGGCGATTGGTAAATTAGCTTGCGCCATCATGGATCTAACCATTTCAAGTAAGGTTCTGTTTCTTCTCTCAGCTACTCCATTTTATTGAGGAGTATATGGAATAGATAACTGTCTATCTATCCCCTTATCATCACACAAATCTCTGAACTGATCAGACAAATACTCTCGGCCTCGATCGGATCTTAATACTTTTATTTTCTTGTCTAACTGATTTTCCACTAAGGTTATAAATTTCTTGAAGCAGCTCAATGCTTCTGATTTATGAGAAATCAAATAGACATATCCAAATCGAGTATAATCATCAATGAATGTGATGAAATAAACAGCACCGTGTCTTGCTCTTACATTCATTGGGCCACAGATGTCTGTATGGATTAGTTGCAAAGGAAACTCAGTTCTTGTGCCCTTTCCAAATGGTTTTCGCGTACTTTTCCCTGCTAGGCAATACTCACAAACAGGCAAATCGACTTTATCAATATCGCCCAATAAGCCATCTTTGGCTAATCTATTCATTCTCTGTTGGCCAATATGACCAAGCTTAGCGTGCCATACATTCACATTATTCTCATAAGAATCAGCAGATGTGAAAAGGGAATATCTCACATTAACATTATCATAGTCAACATCTAGTACAACGAAACCATCAAAAAAATAACCACATCGATAATAACTTGTTCCTAGAGACAAGTCCATACCATAGTTATGAAAGTTAACATTAAAACCAAACTTGACCTACACTAAAACAGATACCAAATTTCGACGAATCTCAGGAGCGTACAATACATCATGTAGGAACAAAGTGCGTCCACCACGCATATTTAATTGACAGGTGCCAATTCCTTTTACTTCAACTTTGGAATTGTTCCCAACATAGATCCACTTCGCTCCACGTGGAATCCGTCGAAACTCCACGAAGACTCCTCTGTCTTTCACTACATGGTCAGTGGCTCCCGAGTCTACAGTCCACAAAGGATTAGATTCAGTTAAGAAAACCGAGCTCGACACATAAGTAGAACTCACAAGGGTACTAAGGACATCTACCTTTTTGGGCTCAGCACAATTGCGAGCATAATGACCATTCTTGCCACAGTTATAGCATTTCACTTTTGAAATGTTCTTCTTGAAGGGACGCTTTCCCTTTTCCTATTGATTGGTCCTTGGTTTCTTTCCTGAGGGGCTCATTTCCTTGCTATTCCACTTCTTGAATCCACCTGGACGCTTACGCTTGGAGCGCGAAGCTCCATACGAGCTAGCACCAGCAAAATAGATATCAATTTGCGGCTTTGCCGCCAGAAGGCGGTCCTCCTCTAGCTCGAGGTGGCGCAATGCATTCTCAAAAGTCTTGATGTTCTCGTTATGGGTCAAGTGAATTTTCATGTGTTCCCAACTTTGGGGCAAGGAACGAATAATTGCCTGCACTTGCTGCTCATCAGTGAGTACATGGCCAGCATCTTTCAACTCACTGATCATATTGCCCATACGCCTCAGATGTTGCTTCATGTTCTGACCATGAGGCATTTTGTATGAGTCAAAGCGGATAGTGAGTTGCCTCAGTTTGGTGACCGACGTCTAACCAAATCTGACTTTCAGAGCATCCCACATGTCCTTGACATTCTCAAAGCGACCAAACTCACGCATGATATCATTCTCCATGCTACTCAGCAATGTGATGCGAGCAAGTGAGTTCTTTCTTTTCCAGGCAGCAAATGCATCTTTATCTCTTTTATCTTGGGCAGTAGTCCCATCCTCAGGCTCTTCCATAACTTGATTAAGAGTTTCAAGAGCTTCTTGCTCTTTCAGTACATATTGCACTTTCAAGTTCCATATTTCATAATTCTCACCATTCAGCTTCTCACCCTTATTCAACTCAGCTACTATATTCTTAGATGCAGAAGCCATTGTATCTGAACATTATAGACATTTTTACACGTATTATTAAAGTCTATTTGAATGCAACAAATGCATCATATTTATACATTTTAATTGTATTAACATATAGTTTCATAAAAGACCATAGAATCAATAGTTCACTAAGTCCCCTGTCATCTTCTAAGAGTTCTAATTTGAGACTAGCATTAATACAATTATTCAACTGTGTTCTCAATAAAGTTACTAAAACTTATGAACACTCCCACAAAAAAAAATGGATTAACTAAACAAAAGCCAACAATGTTCAAAACAGAACATCAAATAACCACAGTATCTTCAAAGAACATCAATTCAAAAAAGACTTTCCAGACATTTATTGAAATAAAACTATCAAAGATAAGTTCAAATATAATCACGGGTTGTTTGCCTAATCTTCGTTTGTAAATTAACTCATGTACGTTCCAACGTACGAGGAAGGGAATCCTCAAGGTCTTTAGGAGGATCTTCAATCAAATCAGGAACCCATATTGGTGCTTTTGGAAAACTTTCAGAAAACTCTTGTTATTACGCCAGGGCGCATTCTGCCTGCGCCAGGACCCATTCATGCTAAGCGATGATGTCTTTGTCGCCCCGACTCTTATGAACTCATTCAAGAAATGAAGCACGAACTCCTTGTAAGTGATGAAATCAAGCCATATGCGATTCATCAATCCATGCCATTCCGCAGGCATGGTGTTTCTTAGTGCATAAAATGCACTTTCAGCGTTCACTTCTCGTCCTTTCCAAATGATCTCTTGGATCATGTCGTTGACTGTCTCCATATGAGTTATAATGTCACTATCATTATCCCATTGGTAATTAACCAATACTTCAATCTTCTCATCAAGAGCTTGTCTTTGCTCACGTGTCGTTGGCCTTGAAAGTGTTCTTGCATTTCGCACCTTCCATTCATTCTTAGGCCCCGGCCTCGATGACATTATTCCTGCAACGAATGCAGAACAAAGTGAATTACTAAAATCCGTCAATCATGTAATAATTACGAACATATCGTAATCAAAGACACGTAAATCAAACATCATACAAGCTCCTATAGATTGACCTAAATTTTTTTTTTAAAAAAAATATTTTTTTAACAGTCAAAGTCAACGGTCAACGGGTCAACGGTCAACGGTCAACGGTCAGCGGGTCAACGAGTTTGTGAGTTGCAAGGCGCTGAGCCGAATGCCCCGGGTTGGGCCTCAGCTCGCGCTGGGTTGGTGAGCCTGGTCCGCCGGGCTGGGTGCTGACCTTAGTCCACTGGACTGGGGCTGAGGCCCACTCGGGCTGGCGCCCTGCCTGGGGCTGAGGCCCACTCTGGCTTGCGCCCAGTGCGCGCTCGGCACTTGGGCCCAGGCCTGGGGCTGAGGCCCACTCGGGCTGGCGCCCTGCGCGCTTGGGCTGGGCGCGTACGGCGCGTGCCGTGCCCCACGTCTTCCAAACCGAAGACAAATTTTATTTTTTTGATAACCGTCGCCGCCGGCGTCCATTCAACCAGCAGCTTCCGGCCACCGCTGCGACTGCATCCGACCTCCGTTCAAGACCCATAATATATCAAAATTTTCGTATCGACGAGCACTTCGAATCTTACTTAATTTTTTTTTTAAGGCACGAAAACCTCATGAACAGTAACTCCGAAGAAAAAAAATTGGGCCGTTTACATATTCGACGAAGAAATTCAATGCAAAGAATCTCATATAATCATGAATCAACATCCAGGCTCTGATACCAATGAAGGAAACAAATTCACATAAAATCGTAGCCGAAAAACATGGCCAAGATAGTTGAGACACCGATCGAAGAGTACGTCACAAAATCGGAGCGTACCTTATTGTTCACGGACTAAGAGTCGCCTTTGCAGTTTCGAGATTCCTCGCTACAGTCGTGCGTCGAAGAATTGAGAAGAGAGAGACGTACGTTCGTTTTCTGTTCTCTTGAAAACGACAGAAGCCCTAAAGTGATGCAGAGAACTGACGACGTTCTCTTTCCTTATAGATAATTGAAACGTCATAACGTTTCAAACTTAAGAATGATAACTGTCTTGCAGTTATCGCTAGTGAGGTGGGTAATGGTTGCCCGCATGGGCGGCACACCATAAGACCCATGCTCCAACAGATAAAGCAAACTCTTTTTGCCTAGTAGATAAAGCAAACTTACATGAACAAGAATTCTTTAGAAACAAACAAAGAAAGGAGTCAATCCTTGAATGAATAGTGCAAAAACAGGGCACTAATTTGCCATGAATATGAGAAACAATACCAGGTTATCCATAGATATGGAACAAGAAAGTGTTATGCCATGTTATGAAGTAAAAAGTACATTAGTTAGCTATCAAGACAGAACATACCCCCTACTAGAAGCTAGGATAAGAGATGATGTCGGAGCTGCAGTTGTACTGGCACTAGAAGCTGTTGTTGCTGCAGAAGTTGTAGCAGGGACACCTTGAAAAAAGGTTTTCAAAAATCATTCAACATGGCATCCTTTTTCTTAAGCATAAAACCAGAAATGCACAAAACTATATCAGCTTTCAGTGTTAGCTTCGACGCGAATTAAACATAACAATACCATGGCATACCCTATTTATTTGCTAAAAGATTATAAGAAGATGCTAACATCTACTTGGCAAGTCAAGAATGGCTATATTATGAAGACAATCCAACAATCAAGTACACAGGACAAGCATCATAGGGAAGTCAATGCCATAAAATAGGGAAGAGCTGCGATGACATACTGCAAAAGTTTTAAACTCCCTGCACAATGAGTTTTTTTGGTACGTTAAACCATTAGCGTAGCATGTGCACCAGAGATATATTTCAAACCGGAAATGGGTACATTAGTGAGCACCATGTACACTTCCAGATAATACCGTGAGAGCATTTCTTCTTTTTACCAAGCTTATGCAGAAGCGTTAAAAAGGATTCGACAATTAACTTATTATGTCCAAAGAAATGAAAGGGTCAGACTCTATTCGTGATTGCAGCAGCAAGTCATGTCCCTTATAGTAATATTTTCATAGACTCTGACTTATTGTAAAAGGTAACTGTACAGTCAAGACTCCTGTATGAAGAACTAGAGAAGGACAAAATAAATGTATGTGCAAGCAAAATATTGCATGTTCATACAAAGCAAAGGGGAAAAAAAAAAAAACTGTTCCCTGCTATCCACTCGTGTTTAGCAATATTGCTGTACATATAGCAACCCCCAACCCCCAAAACCCACATAACCAACAAAATAGTAATAGAAAAAATTGAAAGTCTTTGTTCACTGCAAGCACCTTTAGAAGATGCACAAGGATGCTCTGATATGTATCGAAAGTACACAATTGACAACTGGACAGAGAACAATTCTAATAAGAATGTCCACTAGGGAAGATAGGATATTGTAATTCGAAGGTCCATTTCCTTCTTATTCTGGAATTTTTAGCCACTAAGCATATCTTTTGATTCTTCCTGCTGATTTTTCTTTACATTCACGGTACATTATCATACTTGTGCACGGAATCATGTATTGTCCCTTGACAAGTTTCTCCACCTTCAAAAGCTGACTGCTCCTCAAAACATATAAGCAACAAACTGTCACGCTATAGTAGCAGCTTGTCAGCTAAGTATGTGTGTCTAAGCCATGCTCAAGCCCCCCAATTCAATGCTACACTGATCTTGAGAACGACATTAAGATGCCGAAGATTAAGTAGAATCTGACTTGAAAATCGTTCTTAAAAAGACATATAATAAAAGACGAAGATCTCCTACTAGGCAGGCTTAGCCAAAACCATACTTAACACAGAAAAAACCATAACCATTGTACCATGTTAAGACTGCGATATGAGAACAATAGGCGACCTAGCGAACACTAGATATGTGCTCAATACAGCACGGTTAGGCATAACTTTTCGCCTGTTTCTCCTTCTTATTAGAAAAGCCACAAACCTCATTCCTCTAAAGAGATGCTCATTAACATGCAGAAAGCAACTGTAATGAAAAGTATACACAGACAATACCAAACAACGTAGCTGTGGTGGCGGCGGCGACAGTGGCGGCGTTGGCCAAACTCGGACTCGCGGAGGTCGCAGTTATACCAAACAGGGGAGAAGCCGTGGACAGACCTGTCCCAAACAAAGGCGAACCAGAACTTGCGGCTGAAGCAGTTCCTCCAAACAAGGACGCTCCAGAAGCAGAGGCGGAAGACGACGGCGTCCCAAACAAAGGGGAAGCGGCGGTCGGAGTCGAAGTCGATGACGACGTTGACGCCGCACCAAATAGTAGCGAGCTAGTACTCGAGGACGTCCCGAACAGAGGCGAACCAGAAGTGGCCGCTCCAAACAAGGACGAACCAGAACTCGCCGCGGATTGAGGCGTCGCAAACAAGGACAAACCTGAGCTCGCACTGGAAGAAGGCAAAGGCGTACCGAACAGAGAAGTAGCGGAGCTCGCCGACGAGCCAAAAAATGGCGAAGGAGAACTGGACGCGAACGGCGACGGACCAAATAGTAGCGAGCTAGTACTCGAGGACGTCCCGAACAGAGGCGAACCAGAAGTGGCCGGTCCAAACAAGGACGAACCAGAACTCGCCGCGGATTGAGGCGTCGCAAACAAGGACAAACCTGAGCTCGCACTGGAAGAAGGCGAAGGCGTACCGAACAGAGAAGCAGCGGAGCTCGCCGACGAGCCAAAAAATGGCGAAGGAGAACTGGACGCGAACGGCGACGGACCGGAGATCGCGGCAGGCCGAAACATCCCTAAAGGCGACGATCCTCCGGACGCGGCCGACGACGGCGTACCGAAGAGCGTCGGCGCCGAAGTCGCCGGGGCGGAGCCGAATCCGGAAAAGAATGCAGGAGCAGAGGACGCCGACGAAGAGGAAGAGGAGGATCCGAACAAAGGGGCGGGGGAGGAGGAGGAGGATCCGAACATTGTCGGAGCGGGTACTTCTGACTCTGCAAGCTCGGGAGGGGTTTAGGAGAAGCGGTTCCGCCGTGGGGATATTGGTCTTGGAATTTTTTGAATTGTTTTTGCAGAATGTGTAATCTAGATTCTAGAGAGTGGCTGGCTAGCCAGTTTGCCTTGTTTGGATTAATTTTGTATATTTTATTTATTTTTTTACCATATTTTATTAACAAATAAATTCACTCAAGAAAAATTTCTTTCATCGTGGGAATCTTTTCAAGAAAAGGAAAGAGAGCTGGCATACAGACAGAGGGGACCACAATCTCTCACAAGAGAAAGAAAGAGAGGACGATTGCTTTCTTCCGAGAGTTTGAAATTATTCTCAAGCAACTTTTGCTGGATATTGCTCGTTTACAAAGCATTGCAACGCCACTAGTCTTTTTTTTTTTTTTTTTCCTGCCACTGATCTAGTGAGTCTGCCACCGAGAAGCTACTCGAGTGTCATTATTCATACTAACGGCCAAAATACCCCAAGTTGCAAGCGTCATCGCCACACACCGTGGGCACGCCGTGCGTCCGCCAGTCCCGAGCGTTTCCCATCCATCGCGATTCAAATCGGGAATCGATATCCGCAATATTTCAAATTAGGTAAGTTACCTTGTCTAAATCAGATTTGCTAATATTGTTTCTGATTTTGAATTAATGTGATCCTCGTGCAATATTCAATTTAGGTAAATTTTCATCCGCAAATATGCCGAGCCCTTTTTTTTTCTTTTTGATTATTTTCATATCTTATCCATATTTTCTAGTAAAGAAAACCGGTTTGAATTATAGGGGTGATTCCCTACCGACAACGCGCAAATTCGAACTAATCTCGATCTTGAGCTTTGTCTTGATGGCACGGGGATCGAGATATCTAATCTTTAACCATTAGATTTGATTCCTCGATCTAATCCGTTATTTAATTCGAATCGGAAAATATTTTAAAAAAGATCATGCATTATTTTTTGGATGTGCTTTGATTTGTTACCTAAAATAAAATAAATAAAATACCAAAAAAATTTAGAAGATAAAGTTTCCTTTAAACTTTGTCTATCTAATCTTGAATTAGGGAGATAGTTGGGTAATAAATCAAATAAATTTCGAAATCAAATCTATGAATCGTTGAAGATTGTATCATTATCTGATTTTAAAACATGCAAATAAATGGATAAAATATTTTCTCAAAATTATGGGATTCAATAAAAGCTAATTCCAATTCTTTTAAGATAATATTTAACCGATTCATGTCTAATTCTCAGAATTTTTTTTAATTCTAAAAATCCATTCAAAATTACCAAAAATATCTCATTCATATAGATTGCATATAGTTAGACATTCTATTCATGTAGATCGAGTATTTCATTTTACATATGCACGTCATATAGGCCTCGTCGCATAATCGTTATGTCATTTTCATGCCGCATTGATTAGCCATGTCATATAGTTTTGCCACGTCATTAAAGTCTGTCGTGTCATATAATTCGGCATGTCATTTTGTCATATTATTTATTGCATGTCGCATTATTCATCATGTCATGCCCCGACACGTCATTGATGCCATGTCGCATTCGTACGTCATTTGGAATTATGTCAAGTTTCGTTCATTTTAGGCTAATAGACTTAGTTTAGCTTAATGTCACATGCCATTTAGATTAAATTCTTGTCGTTTTTGCATAACATATGAATTAGAAGTCATGTTACTTTGCAAGTCATTTTTTTTTGGTAAGGGACTTTGCAAGTCATTAAGATTCGAAAATTCTAAAAAAGAAATTGTTACACATTCATGTCATATTAGGATCATTGTCACTTATCATGTCATTAGAATAATTGTGTTCTTAGAAGAGAATTACATTCATGCATTGCATTCATTAAATAAAAAATCCAAAAGTAATTACACCTTTGGAACATTAAATCAGAATACTTGAAAGTTGCCAACTCAGAAAATTTTCATGAAATTGGTACCGAAAGGGCATTAATAGAAATATTAGTGTAACCAAATCCCCGAACTTAAAATCTCTGCTTCGTAGGAATAAAGTATTTCGCTTGATACTTTATTTAGATTTCTAACCAGCCTACCATAAAATGATTAGTGGAGACTCCAATTTGTAAATCTTTTTCATATTAATTATTTAAACCATAAGTTGTGAATTGGTAGAGTTTGGGAGAGCTTGAGCTAGATTAGTTAATTTAATTAACTTAGTAATCTATTAGCTTAAAAACTTGATTTTTAGGTCGCGACAGCTTGGCAACTTCGCTGGGGACACGTAGATTTCAAAATTTGAAACCTAGTGGACTTAGACCAATTTTCATTTCAATTGAAAATTATTTTTGATTGGCAGCGTGGACTCCAGGTAAGTCCTTAACATTAAAGTGCTGTTGACACTTGATTTTCAATCTCCTTATTTTTAGAAAATTAATTAAAAATATCAAAAAAATTATCAAATTGCAAAATCAACTTTGGAAGCCTTAGCCAAGCCTAAGGAACCATTTTTGAACAAAAATAATTTTCAAATTTTTTTGGCATTTTTAATGTTATTTTTTATTAGAAAATACCCCAAAATGGAAAAAATAGCATCTGTGACCGGAAAAATACAAAAAAAAAAATAGTCATTAGGATTTTTTTATTTTCAATTGCATGTTGGTCACTTTAAAATCCAAAAATTCAATCAGGAACCTACTTTTCCATATTTTTACATTTATGTCCTTGACTTTCCAAAAAATATCAAATTCAACATTTTTTAGGCTTTTTCTCACTTTGGGCTAGTTATGACATTTGTTTCAAATGACTTCAATTGTATTTTGGTTCAATTATTTCACGGATTGAGCAATTTTGGAAAAAGACCTAAAATCTTTGCAATTAAACTTTTTCTAGGAATGCCCATGCAAATCCAAGGCCACTACCCTATATTTTTCATCATTCTGAATCCATTGGTGTGGGTGGTATGATTTGATTCAACTGTTTAGGGTTTAGATTATTCAAAAATCATTTTCGGGTCGAAACGAAAAATTTGGGTTTTGCGCAAATTCGAACCAATTTTGCTCAATCTCATCATTTTTAGATGAAAACCATGGTGCAGAGTTCAATTTTGGGGGATTGGGAAAATTTGATCATGTTTAGACCTAATTTGGCGAAAATAATGAAACCGGGTTAGCCGTGTCGGGTAGATCCGACCCGGCAACCCGGTTACTATTCATCTTCTTCCCCAAAGGGTCCCATGCGCACATCGTGTAGAAATCGACCAAATTGACTATCAATTCAAACCCAATCGACAATGCTAATCATTAGGCTTTGTAGGCCGCTCAATCCCAGTTCCAACAAGCCCATTTTCATGGCTTGGTGTAGCTGGAGCCAGGATGCTCAGCTCTGTTTCCGCTGCCACACGAACCCGACTATGAACTAGGCCATTTTCGACCAAAATTCTCACATTGTTCGAGCGTCCCATGCCACGTGCCTCCTCCAACCTCATTCCAGAACCTGTCCCGTCGTTTTTTGTTATTTCCCAAGCACGGATTTGGGACGAATCGGGCGAGCTGGTGTTCGAGTACGAAAAAAGGACAAAATACCGTTACTTGTGGGAATATTCGAGCTGGCCATGAGAATATGGGAGAGAGAGGAGTATGTACGAGGTTGGACGAGCTCCATAAAAGGATGACGAGGTCTAGAGCTAGGGGGTTCCATGATTTTTTCAAAATAGAGAGGGTTATGGCCGATTCTCGGGGCTGATAAACAGAGAGTCTTCGTGAGAAAAAATCGAGTGAGTGTGAGTTTCTTGAGTGACACTGAGCATCGACACACCTTCACCTACATCCCCAGAGTCCTCCCGACCATCGTCGACCTCCGTTCCGTCGCTGGCGCCGCCTGAAAAGGTAGCCCAAATCACCTACATGAACTCCCCTATTTCGTTTTCTCGATTTTGTCGGGTTTGGCTCCGTTTGATTTTCAGGTCAAACAGAGCCAAACCGATTACCCTCATCTGTTGCCCAATGCTTGTTTAGTCCCTGTTGAGTGTTTGCATGCCTTGATCCTGCCCGTAGTACCTCCGTTTCGTGTTTTTACCGTTGCATGCCACCTACTCGATAAAATGTATCGGGTGGTTCAAACCCCCGACTTTGGATCTTTTTTTTTATTGTCGTCTTACATGTTTTAATGTCCATGTCTGAGTCTATTGTGTTCTATGTGTGTAGTGCTTCGTGTTGATGTTTAGTTTCGTGGTTGGTTGTGCTCGGGTGTCGAGATACGAGGCTGGGAATATGCCTTGTTAGTCTGATTTAAGCCTAGATTTCGTGAAAAATAGTGCGAACCCCCCACTTTGGGGTTGATTTTCTCTTTCGTTTTACGTGTTTAAAGCGTTGTTTTTGTTTGACGTTGTTCTTCGTACTTAGTTCTTCGGATTGGTATATCGTTTGGCCATTGGCAATGATTGAGGTGCGACATATATCCCTCGTAAGTCGCCTCTGTGAACTGGTTGCTTCAGGCCTGGAAATTTTTCTGCATTGGTTGCTTTGGTTGCTTTAACAGTTCAGACCCGCTACTTTGGGGTCGTTTTTCTTGATGATTTCTTGAGCTTTTGAGGTCGTTCTTTAGTTGATCATATTCCATGTGTGTAGCACTTTATATTGATGCTTGGTTTTGGGTTTGGTTGGTTCTGTGCATAGAGTTATGTGCCCTGAAACATGCCCCGATGAACTGATAAGTGAGGCCTAAATTTTTCCTAGTCTGGAATTGCGAGTATGCGTTTTCATGACCTTGATACAGCGTGCTCACTTGAGCTTTCCGTGAGATGTCAACTGTGTTGGCAACCTTGTTTGATCTAGTTTCACATGGTGTCAATAGTTTTTGCTAATTGTGTTTGAGCACCAAGATAATCACCCCGAAAAACACCTCGGTGAGCCGCAAAGTTAGAGGTCTGAATTTTTTCCAAGTCTGGACTTACACCCGAGCACTTTCACGACACCATTATGACATGCTCGATTGATCATTTACCGGGTCGTCGATTATTTTGGAAACCTTGCTCTACCTAGTTTCATGTGGTGTGAACGGTTTCCTTTGATTATTTTTTAACGCCGAGATAATTGGCCATGAAAATGCCTCAATGAGCTGGAAAGTTAGAGGTTAGATTTTGTATCTAAGTGTTGGCCTGCAACTTGCCATTTTCACGACATCATTATTATTGAATCTAGCAATATCACCTAGAGGGGGGTGAATAGGTGATTCTGAACTGTTTTGAAACTTAATGCGGAATATGATAGATTCAAAACACAAACTAAGTAAGATTAGTAAAATAACACGCAGACAAACTAAACATAGCAAGAGAAGTTTAGGGATAAGAGAATTTGCACGCAATGTTTATAGTGGTTCGGCTTTAGTAAGCCTACGTCCACTCTCCCACGATGACAGCCGATTAGCTGGATTTCACTATGAATCGATGAAAGGTTACAAGAGTTGTCACTCTAATCACTCTTACAAAAGAACCTATCAAAGATATGAATTTTGAAGCTCACAAGAACAAGAGAATGTGAATCTAAATAACTCAGGACTTTGGAATTTTAAGTTCATGTGTTCTCTCTACAACAATCACCATTGATATTCTTTTATACTCCTTCGACCTCGAACTAGCCGTTACCAAGGTCCTCCAAAGGATCGCTCCTCAATCTCTGATTGGATGTCATCAATTTTGATTGAACGAGACTATATATGGGAAGATCTAGTAGCCGTTGAAGTAGAGTCTGAACCCTTCAGATTCAGTCGCCCATACAACCAAATCTTCAGTTTCCATAAGTAGAGTTTATTCAAATCTCCAAGATATCTTGTCCATGGAAGGTAACATCCAATCGAGGACATTCTCCTGATTTGATTGGAAAATAATCATGTCAATCAAATCTTACAAACTTCCATAAAAAGTTGGGGCCAAACCAGAAATCTGCCAAACGTGGGTCTTTAGAATCTAGTAGAGAGATATTGCAGAATCTGAACGTAGTTCAGAAGCAATCTTCTGAAGTATAAAGACTCTCTAAATCTGAACAGATTAGAAAAGTGACTCTGAGCTTTTGTAAAGTTCTTGCTGACGTGTCACATAAGTCTTCTCGAGATTGAGTCTTCAGATGCAACACGATCCTCTATATGAAGTCTTCAAAGGCAACCCATTTCTCCATCTGAATACTAGACTTCAACTGTCTCAGAAGTAAATACGCGACGACTACTTCTAGAGTCTAAATTCCAGTTTTGGAACATTAAAAGCTTTTGTTCACATGCTCATTCCTGCAATAAAAGTTTATTTGCATTAACTAGATTCTCTCACAAGAATGATAGTTTTGTCAGAATCAAAAAATTCAAAAGGAAGGTTTTCTCAACAATCTCCCCATTTTTTATGACGACAAAACTTCCTCAAAAATACTAGATTTTGAAAAAGATTTATGAATATAAGCACAGAAAAGAATTCACAAAAGATATGAATATCTGTCTCAATTGAATCTTTTCCAAAGGAAGTACATCTGAATAGAATCTATTTGTTCCTCATTTGAAAATGTGAATTTATGTGATACTTCACCATATCACCATTGCATATAGTCCTCCAAGAATGATAATTGCGTATGATCTTGCAGTTCTGCAATAAAAAACTCGATACTTCTCTCCCTTTTTGTCATTAGCAAGAGGAATAAACGAATATTATAGAACACACACCAAACTTGAATAGCAGAGCTATCAGCCAATAATAAGGACGTGATAGACAAATTCATAACAGACCAAGGATGTTCAGATCAAAAACAAAAACAACTTAAACAAAGACAGTTGAAAAAAATCAAATTTAAACAGGCGATGGTTGAGGTGGTTTTGTGGAAGAGGAGGGAACATCCATGTTCTCTTGATCACTCTCCTGATTATTTTCTGCAACCTGTGCTTCAGTATCTTTGGCCACAGTAAGCATATAGTCTCGAAGGGCTTGCAAATGAGGGAACTCCCGAACAATTATGTTATCTCGAATCATAGTATATGTCCCCAAACTTGCCATCTTAGAACAGAAAAGACGACAGTATAGATTGAGCGATTCTTCGAATTTATCCAACTTCTTTGAAATCAAGCTTTCTAGAGCATCCAACCCCTTAAAAACTTCAGATCGAAGCTTCTCCATTTCCTTCTGAACAGAATTCTGAGAGAGGTTCGCGTCCACTGGTTCTCCAATGAGATCATTCAAAGTTTCTTTTGGAGAAAGAGTCCTTGCGGGAGTTTGTTGTTCTTCTTCTACCATCTGAGCTTTACTTTTTGATGTTGAATCTAAGATATGCTGCAAATTTATCTCCCTCTGAATCTGAACATGGTCTGCATCTGAAATAATCGTAGCAGCTTCAGCAGTAGTTGATTCATTCATAACAGGTGACTCTTTTGTGATCTTTTCAATAGTACTTGTTTCCTTCTCAGAGGTCTTCTCTTCTTGTTTATTTTTGTTCCTGTTTGCTGGTTTTTTCCTTTTCATCAGCAGCTAGATCCTTCTGAACAACTTCAGTCTGCATTTCTTCAGTTTGAATAGCATCTGTTATTATCTTCTCAGGTTGTTCATCCAAAATAGTAGATTCTTGATGTTGCCCCCCTGAATCTGAACTGTTTTAACAGGGGTAACCACTATTGATCCTTCAGCAGTGATAGTGAATTCATCATCCTTATCAATCTCCATGTCCTCAGAGGATTTCCTCTTCTGTTCTCAAGCAACAAGCACATCAATTGTTGCTCTGTCATCCATCTCTTCTTCCCAAACAGCTACATATTCTTCACTAGCCTTCCTAGCTTCTTTTTCTGCCTTCTCAGCAGATGTTTCTTTTTCATCTCTACTCTCATGAGTCTTATAGAGGTTATCTTCTTTGTCTATAGGATCCTCTTGCTCATTCGTTTCACCTTTCTGACCACTTTCTGACTCAACACTTCTTCCAGATAAGGCAGTGAGGGTTCTCTCATCATCTTTTGATGATACATCTTCTTCTTCTAATGCTTCTTCTTCTTCTGAAGATTCACCTCAAACAGTAGTCTCCTTTCCTTTCCTGGCCACTATTTTTCTTCTCTTTGCAGATCTTTCACTCTCTCCATTCTTCTCCTCTAAATCAATCAGAAAAACCTCTTTGTTCTTGTTCAACCATCCACCAGTAGTCAGTTTAAAACTCTTTTTTTGTATCATAGACTCTCTAGCTACCAAGACCTGAGTCTCATTCCGAAGAAGCTCAGCAGGGATTTTGATATTATGGAAGAACATGATCTGATAAATTTACCATGCGTAGGGTAATTATCCTTTGGTCTTTTGCAGAGTCCTATACATATGGAGGAGGACTGTGTGTGTCAGAGAGAGTTTGCACCCATTATAACACACCCCACATCAGCTTGGCTTCATACTTCGAAATATCTGTCTTTGAGGCAGCCTTGGGTCTTAAACACTCGATCACAACCTTGTGCATTACAACGTGCTTCAGTGAGAATTCATTGTAAGCAATATGTGCCTTTGAGTCTCTAGAATAGCTTTCTTTTTCAGTAAGAAAACTATAGGCAGCATCAGGTTGTACATTAATGGGTAAAAAGTCCATTTCATCAACACCCATCAGTTTTGCGAGTTCTCTGACATGCAGATGATATTAAACTTCTCCAACAGTATAAAATAGAGAATCAAAATTTCTGAAATACAGACTTGAATAGAAATAAGCAGCTAAGTCTGGAAAGATTGATTTCATTGCAGTTGCAAAATCTTTTAACTTCATTTGTTCCAAGTGCTTCCTTATAGGGATATCAACCATATCAAAATATTTAAGATCAAATACCCTGTGGGGTATAACTCCTCTTTCCTTCAACGACTCGTACCTGTCACAGTGTTTCTGGCTTAAGAACAGTTTATTCTTAAAATCCTTGTCTCTTATAATCCCTCTAATCTTCTTAAAATCTCTGACCAAAACATCATCATCATCATTGGGTCTACCTTTGGTTTTAGTATCAATTTCTTCTCCTACTTTTTCTTTAATAATAATTCCCTTTGATGGTGACCTTTTAGATTTCAATGATCTAGTTGACACAACCTTTTCTTTTCCTTTCCGAGAGACATTCTCAGGTAGAATTGTAGCAATCGGTGTCAAAGTTTACAGAGGCAATTCTAAAATAGCAAGAAAGTCTTTCTCGCTTGCTAACTTGTGAATATTCAATAGTAACTTGACCATATCATCACTGGATCCTTGGTCCTTAAAGGAATCATACAAAGATTTGATAGAGAGAGCCATAGCGACTCTTTCGTCAAACTCAGACTGCGAAAAACCTGATTTCTTTTTAGCAATGTGTCTCTCGTCTTCGTGTTCTGACCCAGAGACATCGATAGGTTCAGTGTTGCGAGCTTTTCTACCCTTTGTCAACCTTGACGATTTCCTTCTATGACTAGCACTTTCTTCTGCTACTTTCTTCATGGAAGAGGATGATTTCGGAGCCATAGATGAAGAAGTTGGAAGTTTGGAGAGAAAGATTTCGAGAGAACGAGAAAGAGTGTAATCAGTGAGAGAGTACGATTTAGGGTTTGAAAGGAGATTTTGATGTAAAAAGAGGTTCTAAGAAAGGTGACGGTTCGTGACCTTTCAAAAAAATTGAAAAACTGAAAAGTGGTTATTTTTGGAAATAAAATCAATTGGAAATAAAATCTATTTAAAATAAAATCCGAAAATATCAATCCAAAGATAATGTATTATACCAATCAAAAGGTGTACAATGAACTGACCTTGCTTTTGAAAGACTTTTTCATCAATGTGCTTCTAAACATAGGTTCTGCAGATTTACTTCTGAACTCTGCTTTTGAACAATTGCAAGTAACCTGTTCTTAATACATCTCAAGATAAAGGATTAGTAATAGCTAATTCGTTTCGAATAAAATTGAAAGTTTCTTTATCAAGAGGCTTAGTAAATATATCTGCGAGTTGATTCTTCGTATCAACATACTGAATGTGAACATTTCCATTCTAAACATGATTGCGAATAAAATGATGTTTGATCTAGATGTGCTTCGCCTTTAAATGAAGAATATGATTCTTGGTTAAATTTATAGCCCTTGTATTGTCACATCTGATCTCCACATTAAAATCTTCAACTCCATAATCTCTCAGTTATTGTTTTAACCATAAAATCTGAGCACAACAACTTCCTAGAGATACGTAGTCTGCTTCTGTTGTACCGAGAGCTACTGTGCTTTGCTTTTTGGAATACCAAGAGAGAAGCATATTTCCCATAAGTTGACAGATTCCAGAAGTGCTTTTCCTATCAATTTTACATCCGGCGAGATCTGCATCTGAATATCTCTTCAGAATGAAATCAGAATCTTTGAATACCAAAGACCATAAGCTGGATATGTTTCGATATATTTGATGACTCTCTTGATTGCTGTAAGATGCGATTCTCTTGGGTTTGTTTGAAATCTTGCACATAAACAAACGCTATAAAGAATATCTGGCCTTGATGCAGTGAGATGTAGAAGCGACCCAATCATACTGCGATATAACTTCTGATCAACTTCTTTTCCTTGTTCATCTTTATCGAGTTTAGACGAATGAGACATTGGAGTTTCTTCTTACTATTCTCTAGGCCAAATTTCTTGACAATCTCAAGAGCATATTTCTCCTGATGAATAAACGTTCCTTTCTTGGTTTGTTGAATCTGAAGTCCAAGAAAGTACCTTAATTCTCCCATCATGCTCATTTCGAATTCATCTTGCATTACTTTAGAAATATTCTTGCATAGATGTTCATTAGAAGAGCCAAAAATAATATAATCAACATAAATCTGAACAATAAGAATATCCTTACCCTGCTTCTGAATAAAGAGAGTAGTGTCAAGATTACCTTTAATGAATTTTTATTAAGATAGAAAGCTACTTAACCTTTCATACCAAGCACGAGGTGCTTGCTTTAGACCATATAGAGCTTTCTTTAATGAATAGACGAGATCCTTTCCTCTTGGTCCTCAAAACCCGGTGGTTGTTCGACATAGACTTCTTCTTTGATGTAACCGTTCAGGAACGCACTTTTTACGTTCATCTGAAAAAGTTTAAAATCATTGTAACAAGCATAAACAAGAAGTAGCCTTATGGCCTCTAACCTGACAACATGTGCGTAAGTTTCATCGTAATTTATTCATTCTTCTTGAGAATATCCTTTTACCACAAGTCTTGCTTTGTTTCTGACAACCTTTTCTTTATCGTCCATCTTGTTTCTGAACACCCATTTTGTTCTTATTACATGACGATTTTTGGGTCTTGATACAAGCTCCCAGACATTATTGATCTTGAACTAATGAAGTTCTTCTTGCATTGCATTGATCCAATTTTCATCAGTAAGAGCTTCTTCAATCCCTTTAGGCTCAATTTCAGAAACTAATGCTATATTGCTCATTGCTTCCTTGAATTTTGATCTGGTTTTGATTCCTTCATCCAAGCTGCCCATTATAAGTTCCTTGGGATGACTGGATTTGTGTTTCCAGTTCCGGTTGAATCTCTCGTCTTGGACATTACTAGAGTCTTTAGATTCAGGTTGTATCTCTTCTGGTTCTTCTATAGTTTGTTAACTTGTTTCTTGATTCTGAACTTCCTCAGATGCATGATTCTCTTCAGTTTCTTCAACTGGTTCTGAACTTCGATGGAGTGATAGAACTTGAGCATATTCAGATTGACCATTCTGATTCTGAATATTCTCATCAAACTCGACATTCATTGATTCTTCAATAACTCAAGAGTTTTTGTTGTAGATTCTGTATGCTTTGCTCGTTGTTGAATACCCCAGAAATACTCATTCATCTGACTTCTCATCAAACTTACCAACTCGATCATTAGTATTCTTCAGAATGAAGCATTTACAACCAAACACACGAAAGTATACTAAATCTGATTTTCTATCTTTAAAAAGCTCATAGGGGGTTTTCTCAATGATTGATCTTAAAGAAACACGGTTTAAAATGTAACACGTTGTTGACACAGCTTCTGCCAAAAAATGCGATGTAATTTTACTTTCGATCAAGAGAGTTCTCATAATTTTTTGTAGAGAACGATTTTTCCTCTCCACTACCCCATTTTGTTGAGGTGTGTAAGGAGATGAAAAATTATGCTGAATACCAAACTCATCACAAAAATCAGAAAAATTTTGGTTTTCAAACTCCCCCCCATGATCAGTTTTGATGCAGGAAATAGAGTAACCTTTCTTGTTCTGAATTTTTTTAGAGAATTTGGAGAAAGATGAAAATGCGTCATTTTTATGCACAAGAAATAAAACCCATGTAAATCTTGAGTAATCACCAACTATAACAAGGCAGTATTTCTTATCTCCAAGACTTAGTGTTCTATTAGGACCAAAGACGTCCATGTGCAACAGTTGTAGTGTACGTTCAGTTGATACATGATTAATAGATTTAAAGGTGTTGGATCTAGCAATATCACCTAAAGGGGGGTGAATAGGTGATTCTGAACACTTTTGAAATTTAATGCCAAAATTAATAGGTTCGGAACATAAAATGAATAAGATCAGTAAAAAGACGTGCAGATAAGCTAAACACAACAAGATGAGTTTAGGGAAAGAGAAATTGCACGCAATGTTTATAATGGTTCGGCTTTAGTAAGCCTACGTCCACTCTCCCACGATGACAGCCAATCGGCTGGATTCCACTATGAGTCGATGAAAGGTTACAAGAGTTGTCACTTTAATCACTCTTACAAAGGAACCTCTCAAGAATAAGAAATTTTAAGCTCACAAGAACAAGAGAATGTGAATCTGAACAACTCAGCACTTTGAAATTTTAAGTTCGTGAACTCACTCATAACAGTCACCATTGATCTTCTTTTATACTCCTTCGACCTTGAACTAGCCGTTATCAAGGTCCTTCAAAGGATCGCTCCTCAATCTCTGATTGGACGCTATCAATCTTGATTGACCGAGACTGTATATGAGAAGATCTAGTAGACGTTGGAGTAGAGTCTGAACCCTTCAGATTTAGTCGCCTATACAACCAAATCTTCAGTTTCCATAAATAGAGTTAATCCAAATCTTCAAGATATCTTGTCCATGGAAGGTAATATCCAATCGAGGATATCCTCCTGATTTGATTGGAAAATAATCCTGTCAATCAAATCTTACAAACTTTCATAAAAAAAGGCGCGGCCAAACCGGAAACCTGCCAAACGTGTGTCTTCAGAATCTAGCAAAGAGATATTGTAGAATCTGAACCATGTTCAGAAGCAGTCTTCTGAACTGAAGAGACTCTCTGAATCTAAACAGATTAGAACAGTGACTCTGAGCTTCTGTAAAGTCCTTGCTGACGTGTCACATAAATCTGCTCGAGATAAGTCTTCAGAGGCAACACGAACCTCCTTCTGAAGTCTACAAAGGCAACACGAGCCTCCTTCTGAAGTCTTCAGAGGCAACACGAACCTCCTTATGAAGTCTTCAGAGGCAACACAATTTTCCATCTGAATACTAGACTTCAACTATCTCAGAAGCAAGTGCGCGACGACTACTCCTTGAGTCTGAACGCCAGTTTTGGAACATTATAAGCTTTTGATCACATGCTCATTCTTGCAATAAAAGAATTATTTGCATTAACCAGATTCTCTCATAAGAGGGATAGTTTTGTCAGAATCAAAATATTCAGAAGGAAGGTTTTCTCAACAAAAGGAGTTTCTTACCTGTTTTCCAAGTGTGCAAGCTGAACATAATTTTGATTTCTCAAAATTTGTCTGTGGTAAACCTCGAACCAGTTTCTTGGATGATAGCTTTGAGATGTGCTTGATACTAATATGACCTAGCTTTCTGTGCCATAGTTCAAATTCATCCTTGATGGATATAAGACACTTGATGTCTTCTGAATCAACGTCCAGAAGGTAAATATTTCCATGACGTCAACCAGTGAAGGTTTGCTTCTTATCTTTGCTAACACCTGAGCATTTTGAATCTTGAAAGCAAATTTGATAACCGGAGTCACAGAGTTGACTTACTGAAATCAAATTGTATTTTAATCATTTGACAAGAGAGATATCATTGATTGTAAGATTTTCGATTTTTACAGTCCCTTGACCAACCACTTTGCCTTTGTTCTTTCCACCAAACGACACACTTATACCATTGTATTCTGAAAGTTGAATGAAGTTTTTTGGATCACCAGTCATGTGACTTGAACATCCACTGTCCAGAAACCATTTGTCTTTTCTCTTCCTTGGTACATGCAAGTAGAACGTAACTCACTATTTCTTTGGTACCCAGATCTTCTTGGGCCCATCTGAGTTAGTCACAGTTGATATCTTTTTATTGATAGGTCTCCACACCATCATGTAATTATTTCTAACATGATTTCTAGCACCACAGTTTTCACAATGCATCGGATAAAAGGATTTGGTAAATTGCTTTTGAAAATGCCGTTGATATGCAGATTTGAAAGGTTTATGGGAAATCCTTTCATTTGTTTTCGAAAATTTATTTTTGAAATTATTTTCCTTTTTGAAACCAAGACCAGACTTGTCTCCATACGGAACTTGTCTGGAAATAATATTTTTCAAGTTTTTCGAACTTTGGGAAAATTTCTTTGAACTATTTTCAATCTCGATTTTCAAGGAATCATTTTCTTTCAAGATCAAATCACGATTTCATTGATTTGATGAAATTCCCTTTGCAAATACTCAATCTTGTCTTTTTGAGAATCATTTTGTTGTTTCAAAGAAGAAACTTCCTTTTTAAAAATGGAAACCTTTTGAGAGCTTCTTTGTAGTTCGAGCATAACTCATCAATGTATTCAGAAACTTCATCTGGTATTTCAGAAGGATATACCTCAATATATGAATCTGACTTTGCCATGAGACATATGTTAGCATAGTCATCCTCGCTATCTTCAGAATCACTCAGAGTTTCTGCCTTCAATGCTTTCTTGTATTTCTCATACTTGATCTTGTCTTTCTTCATAAGCGGGCAGTTGGGTTTGATGTGTCCTGCTTTCTTACAATAGAAGCATATTACATCTTTGCTTTCTTGTTTATCATTGCTCGATTGTCTCTGATTATTCTTTCTAAATGATTTCTTCCGTTTAAAGTTTCTACCTCTTCGAGCCATCTTTCTGAATTTCTTCACCATGAGTGCAAGCTCTTCTTCGTCTTCATCTTCATCTTCTGAATCTGGTATTTCAAAATCAATTTCAGATTTTAAAGCTATAGACTTCTTACCTTTTGAATCTCTTATTTTGTTAGCACGTTCAGTCTCATATGACTGCAAAGTTCCGACTAGCTCATCAATAGATAGAGGTTTAATTGTTTGACATTCCTATATTGATGGCTTGATGTAATTCTAGTTATCTGTAAGTCCTCGAAGGATCTTTCTAACTTGCATCGGTTCTGCTACAGGAGCACCTTGTCTCGCAAGACCACTTGCTAGTATTTGAAACCTGTCAATCATTTCAGCAATTGACTCATCGGGGTTTCATTTTGAAGATTTCGTAATCACTTAGCAGAATGCTAAGATTAGTTTCTTTCACTCTGTCAGTTTCCTAATATGTGACATGAAGTCTGTCCCATATAGCTTTCGCTGAATCTTCTTTTGTAACTCGATTATATAGGGGAATGGACTGTGCACAGAAAAGTGCATGTACAACTTTAGAATCGAGTCCTTGTCTTTTTGCTCTTTCAACGTCTGACAGTGTTATAGTAACATTTGTATTGTTGTTTCCTTCATTTTCAGTGGAAGGAGTTGTTGTTACAACAGGAACTACTCCATTAACAACATCCCTCATCAGATCATCAGATGCCTTGAAGAACCACTTCATTTTGTTGCACCACATATTGTAATCTTTTTCGTCAAAATAAGGTGGTTTGTTGCTGAAATGTGCATCATTTGCTCCTGTGAAATTATTGCTAGACATGATAGATCGTTAGCTCTGAAGTAAAACACTTCAAAATAATGAGCAACCTACTTTGATACCAATTGTTGAATCTAGCAATATCACCTAGAGGGGGGTGAATAGGTGATTCTGAACTGTTTTGAAACTTAATGCGGAATATGATAGATTCAAAACACAAACTAAGTAAGATCAGTAAAATAACATGCAGACAAACTAAACATAGCAAAAGAAGTTTAGGGATAAGAGAATTTGCACGCAATGTTTATAGTGGTTCGGCTTTAGTAACCCTACGTCCACTCTTCTACGATGACAGCCGATTGGTTGGATTCCACTATGAATCGAAGAAAGGTTACAAGAGTTATCACTCTAGTCACTCTAATCACTCTTACAAAGGAACCTCTCAAAGATATGAATTTTGAAGCTCACAAGAACAAGAGAATGTGAATCTGAATAACTCAGGACTTTGGAATTTTAAGTTCATGTGTTCTCTCTACAACAGTCACCATTGATCTTCTTTTATACTCCTTCGACTTCGAACTAGCCGTTACTAAGGTCGTCCAAAGGATCGCTCCTCAATCTATGATTAGACGTCATCAATCCCGATTGAACGAGACTGTATATGGGAAGATCTAGTAGCCGTTGAAGTAGAGTTTGAACCCTTCAGATTCAGTCGCCCATACAACCAAATCTTTAGTTTCCATAAGTAGAGTTTATCCAAATCTCCAAGATATCTTGTCTATGGAAGGTAATATCCAATCGGGGATATTCTCCTAATTTGATTGGAAAATAATCATGTCAATCAAATCTTACAAACTTCCATAAAAAGTTGGGGCCAAACTAGAAACCTACCAAACATGGGTCTTTAGAATCTAGTAGAGAGATATTACAGAATTTGAACGTAGTTCAGACGCAATCTTCTGAAGTATAAAGACTCTTTGAATCTGAACAGATTAGAACAGTGACTCTGAGCTTTTGTAAAGTTCTTGCTGACGTGTCACATAAGTTTTCTCGAGATTGAGTCTTCAGATGCAACACGATCCTCCATCTAAAGTCTTCAAACGCAACCCATTTCTCTATCTGAATACTAGACTTCAACTGTCTCAGAAGCAAATACGCGACGACTACTTCTAGAGTCTAAATTCCAGTTTTGGAACATTAAAAGCTTTTGTCCACATACTCATTCCTCAAATAAAATTTTATTTGCATTAACTAGATTCTCTCACAAGAATGATAGTTTTGTCAGAATCAAAATATTCAGAAGAAAGGTTTTCTCAACAATTACGATGAGCTCGGTCGATTATTTCTCAAGCCATCAATTTTCTTGGAAACCCGATTCAACCTAGTTTCACGTGGTATGATCGGTTTCTCTTAATTCTTTGTGAGCACCGAGATAATCGCCTGAGAAAATCCCTTGGCGGTTGGTTATTCGAATTGAAATTTTTCAAAAAATGAGTCAAAATCGCGATTTCAAGTGAGATTTTCGTCGCGTTTTCGGCCGATTCATCGTTGGTTGTGCTTGGCCCACCCCGTCGTCATTTTAAAAAAATTGATTAAATCCCCAAAAAAAATCATAAAATTTCAAAAAATTAAAAAAATGATCTTTTATTGCACGTTTAGAGTAATTAGACTTTATTTTACGAAGGTGGGTGACCGATGTCCATTCCGGTCCGTTTCGTTGTGCACCTGATCATGTCTCAGGTTTCGATTTCTCGACATTGTATCTAAATACCCGAGGGCCGTGGGTTTTTATTTATCGCTTTAGAGTAGATTTCTTGTTCTATGTTCCCTCTTTTATGCCCTCTTGAATTCATTGAATGATTTTCATTTTTTTAAGATAAAAAATCAAAAACTAGAAAATGCCATGAAACAAACCCTTCACAAAACTATTTTGCATGAACGCCTAGTGCGGTGGAAAGAACATTTTTAGGGATTAAAAGCGACTAAACCTTGCATGATCACTTTAGGTAACAAAACAAACCGAACGGTAATCGAAAGGACCCTAGTAGAAATACTAGGGTAACGAAATCTCGGACCCAAAAATCTCTGGTTGCGCGGAATCGAGCGATTTCTCCAGATCGCTTGATAGGGTTTTCGACCTACCTTCCTCAAAGGTCAGTGGTGACTCCTTTGCATGTATACTCGCACATGCCACACGATCACACTAAGATCAAACTCGAATTCCCGAAGTTGCGATTTGGTATGGCTTGGGAGGGCCCGAGCCAAGAGCCCGTCCTCGAGGCCTCTTGGCAATCCATTCGCCCAATTTTTTTAGGATAGGGTCGCGACAAGTGTTAAATATTTTTATAGGAAGGAGATATAAGGGGAGAAGTGTTGTGGCTAACCCCTTTGTCTTGCAGGTTTCGGAGTTGGGATTTTAATTTATGTATATTTTGAAGCGGTGTATGATATAAATTGTTGTGCATGTTGCAATTATTTTTCATCGCACCCACTCACGAATAACTCGCCACCGGACCTGGGTGGCACAACCTAGGATGGTACTAAGAAGGGACTATTTAGCTAAACCCACCTAGCTATGACAGTCCGCGCAACATTAGTTACACCCACGTAACTTGAGTCGCACTTCTTATGTCCCGAAATTTCTTTCAAGGTCGAGAGTTACCGCTCATCTGTGAACCATGCAGATAGATTCGTAACCCTTTGAATTGTGGGCCGTTACTCGACTGAGTTGAGATCACGTGGGATGGTCAAGCTATAACCCCTTAGCTTCGATCTATCCACGTACTTGGTTTCATTTTGTGAGCCTATATATGTCAACCTTCACTATTCATGTGCATGTCCATGTGATTGCCATTGTGTTTTTCATGGTGACGTAAGTCCTCAAACTTTATCTTGACTTTACTTACTTTATTCATTCTTTTGGGTCGGTCCATGTTAGACTTCAATCGAATGTTGAATTTAGTTTCATGGTCATGCTTCCACACAAAAAAAATAAAATCAAATGGATGAGTTAGTTATAAAAAAAAAAACAAAAGGGAGAAAAATCCCTTCGGGAAGTTTTGTCAAGCAATAAAGGACTTCATCACATTTTTCCGCAAATTGTCAATGACAAGAAGATTCTTCTTGACAGATTTAACCTTGGAGATTTGTTGTGATAAAAATGGAGAAAGACCTTTTTCAGAAGATTTACTCTCAACATATGCCCTTACTCTCCTAAATGTCATGGGTCGTTCCTTCCAAGAGATTCACTGACAATTTTTTTTAGCAGAAAAATTCTCAACAAAGAATTCACCTTGGTTTTTCCTAACGAAATTTTTCATCAACTCTGTAATTGGAAATGAAAAGCCAAGCAGAGTAAAATAGGGTAGTCATGGACTGACCAGCTTTGAGGACATGTACTCATTGCATTCCCACTTCTTTGTAGGTGATTATCGATCGTCAAAAATCACCCGTTTGTATCTGGTCCAAGACAAAATTAGCTGATCAATTTGACGTCTATGCCAAGCGCTCCACATCCGTGAACGTCCATGATGGCCTGTACATGGCTTCACATGATGAAGCAGGATTGTCTAAATGATCCCATGCTGTCACATCAAGCTGACATAAATTGATGGAGGCGTTTTTCACTACCATTTGACTATCTTCGGATCGCCAATCACTGGAGAACCCTCAAAAGAGGCGGGCACAAGCCCGAATGAGTGAACCTTTAATTTCATGCACAGTCCCTTGCAAGGGATATTTCTTGCTTTCTAGCTGTCTAGGTTGCATTTTCAATTCCTAGTATTTGATTGTTTGGTCAAATTCCCCATCTTGGGGAATCGCCTGCATTTTCTCATTCAATGAAATTATAGAATTTTTATAAAAGTGTTTTGAGGGCATAATGGGTATACCAAATTTGCCCGGTGATGATATCCAACCGATTGAAAAATTATATCATCCATGGAGAATCTTGAGGGTCGAGCTTAATTATGCTTCCTTATTTTTGAGTCTTTCAAAATAAAAAATATGATTTAAAAAAAATCAGAAAATAAACCCCCCCCCCCAAAAAAAAAAACTTGCATGCGGTTTAGCCCTGGTTTTTCTGCTCACTCACCCGTTTGATGTTTCAAAATTAATCCAGGGGCAAGGAACAAATTCTCAACTTGAACTATGCACTAGGCCCGATCGATCTTCAAACGGTCCCGTGGAATCCCTGCATGAGTTTTGAACCATAGTTCACAACTGAGCTAGAAGACCTTGATCAATCCTGTACCAGCCTATATATCAGGCCATTGGCGACTCGAAGCTGATCCATGCTTCGCCAATCCTTCAACCGCGTCCCATCAGCTGATGGAACATGGGGCAAAGCCAAAGCCACACGATCTCAAAAGGGAGTATCTCTACTTAGGCTTCCTCAATTCTGAAAATGACATGCTGTCTTCCTCCTCACAGGTGCCAAGCTAGGGGGCATGTCCCTAATTTCAGCCACTGAAGCAAAGATCGATCTGAATCTCCCGGATCTCTACTCACTTTTTTAAGACTCATGCACCTTCTCTCGTGTATGGTAGAGTGTGTATTAGAACGTTTGCCAAAGACCAAATTCTCGATGTTGGTCGTATCTAGGGAAATCCTTGATCCTTGTGAAGCCATGATCATTCGACATGATCCATTCTGACGGAAAAGGGGGCAAACCCACAGCGAACCCCAACTTTAAAAAGGGGAGTATGTTTTCTTTAACCTATTCGATTTTGATGATAACACTCTACTTTTTCTTGCATGGGCATACTACCAACACGATGGTCATTGCCATTGAACTACCAAGAGTATCTCGAGTTCTCACTCGACTTATTTCATGCACGTTTCTTTTTGTGCAGGGGCAAAAGTCAGGAACGAGTTGTTCCTCCAGTCCAAGGATTAAGCTTCCAAACTTGCTAGATCCATTCGCGTACATGTAGGGGCAATCCACAGTTCGTCATTCCTGAGAGTTTTCTTACAAATATGAATATGCTTGCATTGTTCGTTCTTTAAGCAGACGCATGAGTCTTTCATGGAACTGTCATGAGTCATTGCTCCATTTTGCATGCTTGGAAAATGCTCAGATATTGCATAGTTTATGCATGATTATTCTGCAAAGAAAAAATATTACACTTGGGTCGTATTCACATATTTCTGAATAATCAAGTTATGAGAGTGAATTTCACACATTTTTGCTTCATGAGTTTAAAGTTTCATACATGTTTTTGTCTGTATTACTGATCTTCAATGGGGAAGAATTTTTAATCAGACAAATCTAATTGATCCTATGGAATATTCATCTTAAATGAGAAACGTCAGGACGACGAAAGGTAAACCATTTCCGTACATGTCCTACTTGTTGATCTTCAGTGAGACGAGTGAAAATTCTATGCTCACAAGGTAGAGGGTTATCTCGCGAGAAGTAGACGATCGAAGTGATGAGGGGCATTCATTTCCTCTACCCAAACACTACAGGTTGTCCCTTGATTAACCCATTTGAATGGTGGATTCATTTCTTTACCCCTGTCAAGGAAACACCCCACATTGGGACAACTACTTGAAAAGTAAAAAATGGTTAGAGTTTTCTTGCTTTTACTTGCATCAATCTTCAAGTATAGTCATTGCATGCGAATTCAACGATAGCTCAAGTGCCTTAGGATGACAAAGAGCATGTCTTTTTATATCCTACACACTTTATCCCTTGCTTAGCCAATTGGAGCGGCAAACTCGTTTCTTATAACCCGATTGGTGATCATCCTCATGGTGAAGCAATGAAACCATCACAAAGTATCAAAGAGAACAAAAACTTCAGGCCAACCATTCAAAGTGCATTGGAGTGCCAAATTCGAAAAAAATAAAAGAGAGAAGAGAATTCCAGCGGGAAAAGTTTCAAAGATATTCCTCAAAAGAGGACCCCTTTGGAAATTCGGAAAGAAAAAAGAAGTTCGCTGAAGTTTGGAATCGTCGAAATGATGGTTCCCCAGAAGAAATCTGCAGCTATCAGATGAAGAAATCTTAAGAGAAGAAAACCATTGACGGAGGCATTGAAGCATGGATGATCACCAATTTCCTCAAGATTACATACTCGTTTGAGCCATTCATTTCCAAACCCAAAATTGAGCCTATGTCACATCCCTCACAAAGTCTCTTCAGATTAAAGGCACTTAACGTAGGATTTCAAATGTTTGTAAATATTGCTCGAAGAAGTGCGAGCAGGATTATTCTATCTCATTTTGCAGGGTTCTTGACTTGTAAACCCAAAGCATCTTGATGATATTATTTCTTTCAAAGCTATGACTCGCACGAGTCCCCTTTGCTAAACCATTGACCAAGCCTACATTACATCCTGGTAAAGACCCCTCTGATTGGTCAAGTCATACTGATTGCGAGAATATCCGAACCCTTGTCAAGCATGATGACAGTAGCTTCGAGTGATTCTCATTCCCGCATCAATGGTCGGGTTAAATAGCCTTTCAAAAGAAAGTGAGTGAAAGTCCTTTCTGACTTAAGGTTCCTCATTCAAATATGATCAAGTTGTCATAAGAATGAAACAGATTTCCTTATTGATAAACTTCACCAGCGAAACTTGTTAATATGAGCAAATTCATGAACTTTGTCAGATATTCACATTGCATCAATTCATTTTATGCACGTGTGTTGTTTTAAACCTTGCCTCGGGTGAAAAGACAGGTACAATGCAGTTATCCGGGCCATTAATGACAACCCCAAAGAACAAATTCCTCTCCAAGTCTACCCGACACTTGAATCAGGTATGTTTTCTTGCTTCACCCGACACTTGAATCGAGTGTATTTCCTAGTCATTGCTTGACACTTGAATTAGATGTGACAAATTTTAAACTTACCTGACACTTGAATCGGGTATGTTTCCCCCAGTTATTACCTGACACTTGAATCGAGTATAACGACCTTCAAACTTACTTAACACTTGAATCGAGTATGTTTCCCAGTCATTACTTGACGGTAGAATAAGTGTGACAAATTTCAAACTTACCTACCACTTGAAATAGGTATGTTTCCCCAGTCACTACCTGACACTTGAATCGGGTGTGACAGACTTCAAGCTTACCTGACGCTAGAATTGGGTATGTTTTCCTTGTTATTGTCTCACGTGACGTGCAGGAATGGCGAAAACCTTGGAATGGCCTGACACTTGAATCAGGTACGTTCCCTAATCATTTCCTCATTGCACGTGTAGGTATGACAGAAATTCAGAGTAGCCTGACACTTGAATTGGGTTATTCTTTTTACCGACTCACAAAGGCCTACAAACACGTAGCTCTCGAGAGACAAAATGGCGCCGCTTGAACCATAACTCAAGCACATTGAATTTCACACATATCTCGCGTTGTTTCGCATCTGAGGGAAACCTCAGATAACAGACAGGCAACCCGTACCTTAAAGAACCTTACTTTCGCTAGAAAAAGTTTGGGGATTAAGGGAAGTTAGTACTTTGAGAACCTTACTTTCATTAGAAAAAGCTTGGGGATCAAAGGAATTGTCAACATTGCAAAAAATTTAGGTTTAAAAGCCTGGATGCTCTGTATGCGATCCTTACGCTAAGTCACTTTTAAGTCAACCTCACGTTTTCCAGACGATCTCAGTCATGCCCAGCGGCGGCAACGAAGCTTCCGCAAACCGTTCCTTAGCAATTCCAGTCCAAACAAGCTGCTTACAAGTTTACCAGTCGTTTGCCTCACTGCATCAGCGAAGCTTTTGGTGTCTTGGCTACTGACCAACAAGCGGTAAGACTCTAGCAGCCCAGACCAATCTTTGCCCCATGAAGTCGTGCTTTGGTCCCAGCTGTTGTTCACTGTCCACATCCGCGGGACACCACCACGAGCTCTCCACTAGATTTGACCCCTTGATTCAATTTGTTACCAAATTTGAATTGGAAAATATTTTCAAAATCATCATATCTTTAAGTGCGTATTTGATTGATTGTTTCCTTATTTGAAAATTCAAAAAGATTTAAAAAGGTAAGGTTTATTAGAAATCTTATCTCGAAAATTCAATTGCCTTAGCGAGATAAGATTTTCTAGAAATCTTATTTCATAGGATAGACATTCATTTAAAAAGATGTGATTTTTTAGAAATCATATCTTATAGATTAGGTGCATTTTAAATAGCCTCATATAGATTAAGATTGCATCTTCATTTAGGTAGATAAGTCAATCTTAAACTTTTCAGAATTAGGATCAAAGATTTCCTAGATGATTTTAGGATTTAATTCAAATTATTTCCTAGACATTTAGGATAATCTTCATTTAAGATAGATTTTATTCCATTAATTATTAATTTCGAAATTCGTCCAAAAATACCAAAAATATCTCATGCATATGCATTTCACATAGCTTAAGAATATTTCATGTCATGCATGTAGATTAGGCATTTCATTTTACATGCATATCATATAAGTTAGAATGCACATCTTGCCATGTCATTCTCATGTATGCTGTGCCGTTTGCCACGTCATTTAGTTTGCCATATCATTTCTCGTGTCGTCATTTGCATGTCATAAATCTTGCCACATCATTAATTGCCTGCCATGTCATAATTAATGCCATGTCATATTTGCATGTCATCTAGAATCATATATAAGTTCATCCATAGAGCTTGCATGTTTAGGTTCATTAATTTAGTTCGCATGTTTAAGTAATTTGATCTAATGATTGCATGTCACTTAGGTTAAACTTAATTCATCTTTGCATGCCATTTAAACTAAGTTAATTTAGTAAATTTGTATGTCATTTAATTAGAATTGCATTGTCATTCCAGTTAGCCTCATTTTCACATGTCATTAGAGTTAGGTCATTTAAATAAATGCCTTGCATGCCATACTATGTCATTTTAGATTAATTGCATATGCATTCCATTCCATTTGCATTGCTCATTGAATAACCAAAAATAAAAAATAATTGCATTAGTCTAAGTATTACGCTTAGGAGATAAGTGTTAGGGTTTTAGGCTGCAGCGTCCAGGTGCGTTCCCTCTTCCTTAATCTTGCAATAATGATTACGTACCCGCATGATCACATTTGCATGTTAGGACTTTCAAACTAAAATTAATCCAAGCTGCATGTTGAAATATTTTCATTGAAATGAAAGGTACCGAAAGGCCGTTAATAGAAATATTAGCGTAATCAAGTCCCCGAACTTAATGAATTTTGGTTCGTAGAAATAAAATATTTCTCCCGATACTTTATTCGGGTGTCTAATTAGCCTGCCGTGAATTGATTAGTGGCGACTCCAAGTTAGATCATTTGCATATTAAATATTGAACCCTAAGTTGCGATTTGATATGGACTTGGGAGATTCCGAGTTAAGTTAATTAGATAATTAGCTTAACAATCCATTAACCTAAAAATCCGATTTTTAGGTCTCGACAGAGCTTCTAATAATATATTTTATGTAGATAATCACAAGAGAATTGAATGGAAATCGTAATATTCCTCCGCTTGTTTGGGCGTACTTTGAAGAGAAGTGATCTGGAGGGAAATGGAGTAATTATATTTATATAGACTCCACGATGTAAATACAATGAAGGGTAGTTTTGTAAAAAAGACTCGATCATTTTGATTTACTTCTATTTCCTCCCATTTTTCAGAGGAAATAAAATATGGGCCGAGAGAAAAATAATTACTTCATGCTCCTTTCATTTCCTCCTGTTTTATTTGCCAAAAAAACATAAAAATAAATTAGGTGAACTATTGTGTTTTATATTTTCTAGTTGCATATAATCTAATTTATAAATGTAAATTTATTTCTGTCTCGTTTCTTATAGCTTCCAAAACTCAATTGGGGCGGCACTCTTGATCACGTAAACATTTAATGAATGAAACAAAGAAGAATAATTATGTGTGCGTTGCATTTTCATTTTGAACTAATCGGCTCGCGCAATGCTGAAAAGAAAATTAAATTTTCTTCTTTACACACTTTTTAGCTAAAAGGTCATTTCGATGTTACTGTATTTGTCTAACAAAAGAATGTGGTTTGTATAAATTCTATACTATCAAATTGGAAACGAACGATATCCTCTCGTACGATGCATTCTTGTCAAATGATGAACGACCTTGTATTGAAATTTAAATTTTGTGTACTGCACAAAAGAAATTGTAACTTTTTCCAAGGCATTCGATAACATTTCCCCCCCCCCCCTTTTTTTTTTTCCAATGATGAATGACCGGAGCTCGCGGCAGGCTGAACCATCCCTAAAGGCGACGATCCTCCGGACGCGGCCAACGACGGCATACCGAAGAGCATTGGCGCCGAAGTCGCCCGGGGGGGAGCCGAATCTGGAGAAGAATGCAGGAGCAGAGGACGCCGACGAAGAGGAAGAGGAGGGAGTGGGAGCTGGGGAGGAGCTGGGGTTGGAGGCGGCGGTGGAGGAGGGGGCGAAGGAGAAGGAGAAAGGGGCCGGGGAGGAGGAAGAGGAGGAGGAGCAAGGGTTTGCGGCGGCTGAGGAACCGAAGTAGATCCCGCAGAACGAGAAAGCCATCGTCGGAGTGTAGAGAAACAAGGAACCTTGGAGGAAATTTTCTGTATTTTCATGATTTTCGTCTATCTTTACAAGGCTATACTTCTACCTATATATACAGAGAACAGAGCCAACCTCAAAGACCTGCTAATCAGGAGATAAACATAGAAAGATATTAAACAAGAATCTCTAATTGACAGCTCACGTTAACACTCCCCCTCAAGTGGATGAGAATATATCTTTGATACCCAGCTTGACAAGTGAGCCTTGAAACACTCGACTCGACACAGCCTTTGTAAGAATGTCCGCCAATTGATTTTTAGACTTGACGAATGGAAACCTTACCACCTTAGCATCCAAGTTCTACTTGACAAAATGCCTATCCACCTCAACATGCTTACTGCGGTCATGTTGAACTGGATTATGAGAAATCTCAATCGCAGCTTTATTATCGCAAAATAGCCTCATCTCAGATTCCGGTGGAAAACCAAGCTTTGTCATCAACTTCTTAAGCCATAGCAACTAGCACAGCCCTTTAGCAACCCCTCGAAATTCTGCTTTAGCACTCGATAAGTCTGCCACTTTCTGTTTCTTGCTTTTCCATGTCACCAAATTTCCTCCCACAAACGTGAAGTAGCCCGACGTAGACCTCCTATCAGAGATACTACCTGCCCAATCCGCATCTGTAAATCCTTCCACCTCGAGATGACCGTTCTTCACAAAGAACAATCCTTTTCCTGGAGCTGACTTCAAGTAGCGCAGAATCCGAACCATAGCATTCATATGCTCGTCACTCGGAGCATGGATAAATTGACTCACCACCCCTATAGCATATGCGATATCAGGACGAGTGTGTGACAAATATATTAATCTCCCTATTGACCTTTGGTATTTGTCTTTATTGGTAGGTACCTGATCAGGAACTTCTCTTAGTCTATGATTTTGGACTATAGGGGTATCAGCAGGCTTACACTCTAACATTCCAGCCTCAGTTAATAAATCCAACACATACTTCCACTGAGATAAGAAAATACCTGCCTTTGACCTGGCCACTTCAATTCCCAAGAAATATTTCAGGCCTCCCAAATTTTTCATCTCGAACTCATTCGCCAGCCTCCCTTAGAGATCCGAAATTTCTTTAGGTCATCCCCTGTGATGATCTTATCATCCACATATATGATCAAAGCTGTTACTTTGCCTTGTCGTCGTTTTAGGAACAGCGTATGATCCGAATTACTTTGAGTGTACCCATACCTCTTCATCGCCAAGCTAAAACGACCAAATCACGTACGGGGCAACTGCTTCAATCCATACAATGACCACTCAAGTTTGCATACCACATTCGACTGATTAGCACACACATATCTTGGGGGAATTTCCATGTAAATTTCTTCCTCCAGATTTCCATGAAGAAACGCGTTCTTCACATCAAACTGGTGCAAAGGCCAGTCCAGATTTGCTGCAAGAGACATTAGCACCCGTACCGTATTCAGCTTCGCAACCGGAGAAAATGTTTCCTTGTAGTCTACGCCATAGGTGTGGGTATATCCTTTTGCTACCAGTCGTGCTTTGTACCTCTCGACGGATCCGTCTACTTTATATTTGACGGTGAAGACCCACTTACACCCTACGGCTCCCTTCTCTTTCGGCAACTCTACCAGTCTCTAGGTCTTATTCTTCTACAAAGCTTCCATCTCCTCTTTCATCGCTTGAACCCACTTAGGATCCCTCAAAGCTTCTTGTACTCCATCAAGAATATGGATTGTGGAGACATTGGACACAAATGCCTTCAAGGGTTTCGATAGTCTTTGTGTCGAAACATAATTCGTAATTGGATATTTCGACCTTCGTTTCTCCTCATCTAGTGAGTACCTATTAGGAGCCTTGCCTCTATTGTGCCTATCGGGTAATTTATAACCACCAACTACATTAGTATCAACAAGAGAATCATGTGTGGTAGGAGACCTTACCTCATGAGTATTCTCAGGAGAATGGCCGGGTACTAAAGATGGGACAATCTGAGGAAGAGAGGGCTGTTCCTTATGTGGCAGAACACTCTTTCAATTATCTTCATTTAGAATCTGCTGCCCATCTCCTTGTATACTGCCATGATCCGTAACTGGACCTGTTGCCTCCACCCCTAAAATGCCTTGATTCACAACCGGACCTGCCGCCTCCACCCCTAAATCGCCTTCCATTGGCGTGGCTGGACCCTGCTGCCATGGGTCAAATGCAGCTGGACCTGCCCCCGCCACCTTCCCACCATTTGACCCGTTCACCATGTAGCTCCCCCTGAAAGGTACAATTGGTGGCGAAAAAAAGATCGGACTCAACAAAGGTGATGTCCATTGTAACATGAGTTTTCTTCGCGTCTGGACTATAGCAGCGGTAGCCCTTTTGGTGGGTTCCGTACCCCAGAAAAACACACCTTACAGGTACAGCATATGGGTCCAGTTTTGTCTGTTGATTCCTATGGAGGTGGACATATGCCACACACCTGAACACCTTGGGAGGTAAAGTCATCACTGAGGGAAGTGAAACATGCTTCGACGGTGCCTGGAGTGGGGTCTGAAAGTTCAGCACACGTGGGGGCATTCGATTCATCATATGCACGGCAGTGATAACAGCTGTATCCCAAAATCGATTAGGCACATGTCCACCCACCAGAAGTGCCCAGGCCGTCTCGAGGATATGACGATTTTTCTGTTCGATGACACCATTCTATTGGGGTGTCCGAGTGCAGGAAGTCTCGTGAATTAATCCATGGTCCTGAAAATAAGCTGTGAGGTGTTGGTTAATATATTCATCGCCATTGTCGCTGCGAAAAACTCGAATAGGAGCCCCAAATTGAGTTCTGACCATGCGGGGAAACACACAAAAAATATTGCCCACTTCATCTTTGTTTTTCATTAAATATAACCATCTCATCCTGGTACAATCATTCACAAAGGTGACAAACCAACAAATGCCGGACATCGTAGTAATTGGTGAAGCACCCCACACATCAGAATGTATTAATGAAAAGGGTGTCATGCTTTTATTCAAACTCAATGGAAAGGACGCACGATGGCTCTTCGCCAAAATGCACGTCTCACACTTAAATACAGAATCTGATAAATTACTGAATAAGTCTGGAAATAAATACTTCAAATATCCAAAAGAAGGATGTTCTAAGCGATGGTGCCATAACCAAATGTCATTTTCCTTAGTAGTAGACTAACTGAGGGTATGGTGTGCTCGGCTTGCATTAAAGTCATCAATATAGTACAGCCCCTCCCTCTTAGTACCACGTCCAATAATCTCCTTCGTGAGGATATCCTGAAATAAACAAAACGATGGATACATAAGTACACTGCAATTCAACTCATCAGTTATTTGCCCAACAGATAGTAATCGGTTAGATAATGATAGCACTAGTAGAGTGTGAGACAGTGATAGAGATGGAGAAAGATCAACACTGCCAGCCCCCGTAACAGGATAACTACAGCCATTCGCATTATATATAAGTTGTCTCCTCGGAGTTGTCCGGCTCAGGAGGTCATCAGAATTGGGTGACATGTGATCAGTAGCGCCCGAATCAACAATCCACCCATCGTTACTTCTACCCCGAGAAGCACTGACAAACACACATCCATTGTTACCTAGAGGAGCCGAATCAGGAGCAGCGATGGAGTCTACCTATGGCACCAATGAGTAGGACGAGTCAACCTTGGCTAAGGATGCCTGTCCTCTACCTGTCGATTTTTTAGTCTTCTTCTTAGCCTGCAATTCTTTCCACCAATCGGGGTAGCCATGCAACTTGAAACAGGTCTCCTTGGTATGCTTAGAATTCCCACAGTGGGTACAACCCCTACTACTTACGGTGGCGCTCTAGCCTTCGGACCGGTGCTATATTGCTTGCCCCCAGATGTAGCACTAGCAGGAACCATATGTAAAGCACTGTTTTCATTGCTGCCCGCTAGAAGCCAGGAATTCATCTTCCTTCCATGCGACACCATGGCAGCAGCGTTGGTAGTATCCGTATACGCCATCATGATAGCTTGTCACACGTCTTCTCTCCTCACCCGTGCGTAGGCTTGTTCCACTGTAGGAAATGGTTGCATCTGTAGCACATCAGCCTGGACATTGTCCAGACGATCATCAAGGCCATCCAAAAAAAAGTAAACACGATCTTCATAAACCAAGGTGTTGTATCTCGCAATGTCATGAGGGCACGTCATGGGATTAGGGCGGCGAAAATCAATCTCCCGCCAAAGACCTTGGAGATCATTATAATACTTTTCAATAGGTCCTCCCGCCTGCTTTAATCGGGTGAGGCGTCGCTTCAAATCATACAACTGCTAGACGTTAGTGCCATCAAAGAAGGTGGTGGCCACCGAGTCTCAAACCACCTTTGGCAGTTGGATATCGAATAAAATTGACAATCAAAGCCGGATCCATAAAGTTGATAATCCAGCCCTTCACTGTAGAGTCGTCGGTCTTCCACTTCCGGAAGCCAGGATCAGTCGGAGGGGGTTGGGGTAGAGTCCCATTAATATATCCCAATTTATCTTTACATGGGATGTACATCTCGACAACTTGGGACCAAAGGCCATAGTTGCGGCCATCTAACCTGACAGCAATCGGTGGGGCGGTAGAGTGTGTCTCAACATGAGACGGTGATGTGGAATGTTGAGTCAGAATCTGGGTCAATCTTTCAAGAAGAACATCCGTGTTCAATGGTCCCCCTTGTGCTTGGTGAGGGATAACATCACCTGGGGAATTTGCATTTGCCATGAGAATGTGTATTGGCAAGAAGCAAACCGTGTGAAAAAATAGGAGTGGGTCTGAACGGTGATTTGAATCATTGTAGCAGAGGAGGCATCTAGGTCGTGGATAAGTCGGTGCGGCAGCAGCACAGGAGTAGCCGCGGTGGTGGTAACAACCGGATCTGGTGGCGTCACGGCGGCGGCGGCAACAAAATCAGTTAGGGTTCCTAGGATTCAATGGGTTTCTAGGTAGTGTTGAGTCAATTCAGGTCCCTAGATCTAATGCTCTGATACCATGTAGAGAAATAAGGAACCTTGGAGGAAATTTTCTGTATTTTCATGATTTCCGTCCATCTTTACAAGGCTATACTTCTACCTATATATACAGAGAACAGAGCCAACCTCAAAGACCTACTAATCAGGAGATAAACATAGAAAGATATTAAACAAGAATCTCTAATTGACAGCTCACGTTAACACAGAGCGGGTACCTTTTTCTCTACAGGCTCGGGAGGGTGTGCACGGGAGGGGTTTAGAAGCGGTTGCGCCGTGGGGTTTTTGATCTTGGAATTTTATGATATCTTCAAAAGATATTTAAAATATTTTCTTTGATTTTATATATATATTTTTTGATTATAAATATTTGATTTGATTTTTTTTTATTTTTTTAAATAGTCTCTATCTCAAATAAGATTCTATTAACAATAATCACTTATATCCTTATAAAATTAAATAAAAAATATTTTCATTGTCCACAAAATATTTAAAAATAAATTATTATCGATAATGAAAATACTTTGTATTGACTAATCATTTTCAGTGATAACAAGCAACCATTTTCTACGAGCTTAGGTTCACTATGACACGTTTACCTTGACCCATTTTCTGTGAAACCAAAAGTCCCACACTTGTACAAGTATGGCACATTTACCTCTGTCGAGGTTCCGTCAATGAGCAACGTTAAAGATTTGCCTACATGAAAGCTGGAAGGCAAAACGGTATTGATATGACGTCCACATGACTTAAGTGAAATAAAAATGACGTTTTTTGGCTGAAAAATCATCTGACAGGATTTTAACGGAGGGTAAATGCGTCATATGAATACAAACTTGTGGTTTTTTTGTCATAAATTTTTTTTAAGGTAAATGTATAGTTTGGTGTTTTTTACGTAAAAAAAAAAGTCAAAATAAATGTATCACAATAGTCGTAGTTTGAGATTTTTTGTGACTTCTTCCCAATTTAAAATATGTATAGGCAAATGAGGGGATCACTATGCATTTGTCTTATACTATTAAATTAAATATTACTTTTAGGCGGTTTTTAAATATTTATTTTAGCTCATCAAGTAAATGGCGGGCAACCGAAAAATCCGATTCTTTCACAAAAGACGGGAAAAAAAACGTGAAACACGTTGTATAATTTAGAAAAAGCTAAAAAAAAATTCGGCAATGTGGTTACATTTAATCTCTTGAGTTTTGAGATAAAGTATTTTAAAGCTGCCGTGGATAGGCACGTGTCTTCCATAGCAATTAAACTTGTGCTAATTAAAGTAAATATCATCATAGATCCCCATATCGAAATCTATATAATACTCTAAATTTGTAGTTAAGCATATTGATCATTAAAGAAAAACTTGATTTTCCAGCTAGCCGATCTTGACAAAAAAAAATTCCAAATAAATAGTTTTTGCTTCATTTGTTAGATAACACTTGTTCGTGTGCTTTCCTCTTATCTTTTGCAATAGTTTTTTAAGTTGCAAATATTTATCTTTAGAGTCGGGGAGAAAATAAGACAAAGTATTTATGATGGTCCAATCTCAATTAGGGTTTATAATATGAATTTATAGGAGTGATTAATTACCGTTAAAGTGCATATATATATATACACACGTAATCATAGAAATGCCTCATATTACATATCAATTGCACATTAATATTTCAAACCACCGATATGTCTCGTTATCGTTCTTCTAGATACTTAAGATATGGAGGAGTGGATAGTTAAGGAGAAACTAAGCTTCTTCCATAAATATTGATTGGTTCCTTTTTCCTCCTCACATAAAGGAGACAAGTTGACTTTGCACTATGTGAACAAATATAGGAAAACTGTTAAGAGAAAAAAGAAGAAAAAAAGAAGAGACTAACACCACCAAAAATCCCAAATTGCTATATTAGTGCCATATTTATTCTAAACTAATTTTTATATTACAAAACTCTCAAATTGATACGCTTGTGTCAGATTTACCCTAATTTGGTATACCCTTGCCCTATTTTATTCAAAATAGTGTGAAATCTGAGATTTTTTTGGATAAATGCGGCATGAGTACACTAGTTTGAGGTAGATGTGGTGTGCGTGTACCAGTTTGAAAATATTTAGTCATTTTCTATGAAACAAACGGAGCCAAAAAATAAGAACTTCATCTTTATATTACAAAACTCTACTCTCAAATTGGTACGCTCCGTTTGTTTCCCAGAAAATGACTAAATGAAAATAAGAACTTCATCTTTATATTACAAAACTCTCAAATTGGTACACTCCGTTTATTTCACGGAAAATGAATAAATATTTTCCTGAAAATGATCGATTGTATCACTTGAAATAATGAAAAATATATTCATCGTCGTTAATAATATTTTATTCAAATACTTTCAAAAACGACGACAATTTTTTTTATTCATCCATCTTTATAAGCAATACATACGATTTTTTTTAGAAAAATATTTGCTAAACGATTTATTTTTTTCGCTAAACAAAGAGGCTTTATTAGTAAATGTAATAACCATATGAAAAGGGGCCTGAAAATGATGGTGAATACAGTGTGTGTGTGTGGCTATTGAAGGTTAGTTGCCGACACTATGAAGGGAGAGAAATTTACAAAAATCATTCTCAAACTTTTTTCCGAAACTATACTTTACACCGTTTAAATCCCAAATTCTACTTATTGTATCCCGAAGTTTCAAAAAGAAAATTACACTTTAAAACTTGAGTCGAACATCGAGAAGATAGTGTATGGCATTTTGAAACATCAATTGGCAAAGTGTTAGGACTCGAACAAATAGTTCAAAAGAAATTGAAATATATTAAAACCTTATATGAATAGAACATTTCAAATAAACAAGGAAATATTCAAAAATATAGTAGTATTATATTAAAAACTGATATTATTCGTAAATTGAATTGCAATTGCCCTGAATAGATTTCTGGCCTTAGCTAGCATTTTTACCCTTCAAACAAATGGCTTTGTTAACAGGTACCTCCAGAGCACTTTGTGGAAGAAAAGAGGAAAATATTCCATTTTCAAAATACTAATTATCCATGTCATGAAAATATAACATTGAAATTGATATTTCTTTGTGATAACTTAACGGAGATTCTTTCTAACAAAATCCTTAACCTAAATCCAACTAGCTCATCCCCATTGAACTCGAGGAAGAGCACTCATCCGCAAAAGTGCAGAAGCTAATGAAACTGACATCGATTATGACAAAAGATAGTCTTGATCGCCGAGGACAGATGGATCCAGTCATTTATTCGACTATGCGTCGAACCTAAATCAGCAGTCAACATAAGTTTTAACAATAAAATTCCTCGAATAGTCGAGCGACAACTGTGAGAAGATAGGCATGATGGTTTTGAAAAAAATTGCAGACTGAACAGGATATAAATGCCAACCCAAAAAAATGCACGAAAAGTGAATGCTGCAACTCCTTATTCAATCTGGTTCATCTGATCGAAATACTGCATGTGATATTCATTAAGCTGAACTTTGCTTTAGTAAAAATCGATAACAAAGGGCCTAACATGACAAAAAAACACCGCATAACTAGAAAGAACGAGCATATTCTGTAGCTTACTTTAGGTAAATTAAAATGAAAAACTGCTGCCGACGCCAAGAAGCTGTAGCATCAATAGCATCTCCCTTCCAAGGACAAGGGCGCCTCAGACTTCATTTCTTTTGAACCCAGTGGAGCGACCCTGAGGGGAGGGTCGCCTCTAAGCCGTTTTGGATAGAAGATGGTACCTCCAGACGGGGCCTAGCCTTACTGCTGAGCACACTGTACTCGTGGCATTGAATGTTCATCATCATCGTCTTCATCCTCATCCTCAACATAAGCCTCACGCTGACGGTGACGGTGCTGCCGCCTTGACTCTTCCTCCATGTTGACATCATGTAATGTGGTCTCCTCACACTGGTCCATATTCGACAAAGACCTGCCCTGCCTCAGCGGTAGGACTTTCTCCAGAGCCTGGGATTTCTCTGGGGACAGAACCCCCGAGTCCGGGAATTCTACATTAAAGTGTATGAAGAGTCGACCCTTCATGAAGGGCCTCTGGTGCTGAGGCATTCCCTCATCATTGATCACTTTGGATTGACCTGCAAAGCAAAGGACATTATTGAGCAATCAAAGCTGGTTCATTACAGAATTTGAATGCAAGATTAAAATTTACCAGGCTTAATAATCTCTCCAGGGTTAGATTTGATGAGAAGCTGCCTGCCATCAAGATGGGTCAGGACAAATTGAAACCCGCAGAGTGCCTCAGCCAAACTTAGTGTATACTCCACCTCAAGATCATCGAATTTCCTCTTGAACTTGGGATGCTCCTTTTCTTGCAAGACAAAAACAACATCTCCAGTAATGGTTTCGGGCTGCAAAACAGGGATGGAAACACGTGAGTTCTCATTTTTAAATTGCATATCAAGCAAAAATAAAGTAAAAACAAAGTGTTGCACCAAAAAACAAAAAGTAAAACAGTCATGGGGGAAGACCATCTCAATCCCCAATCCTATACCAACTTCTCCGAAAACTAAATTATCAGACTGCTACCACATTCTTGATACCCCAGTATGCAAGTTCAGCCAACGAAGCCAAAGGTAATACAGTGGAATACTAAATCAATTAATTCAACACAGAAGACACACTTAGAATATCAACATATTGAGATGACATACAGCTTCATCTGCTTGTCCCTCGAACACAATTTTCTGGCCGTCCTTCATCCCCTTCTCGACATGCACCTCGAGCACCCTCTTCTCTTGGGACACCTTGCTTCCTTGGCATTGGCGGCACCTATCCTTCTCACTAATAACCTCACCTGTATCCAGATGGGATAAAGTAAAGGGGTAAACATATATTTTTTTGGCATTTAGGGTTAAATATAGGGATTTTCATATACTACAGAGCATGCATAACCCATTTGCAACACACCCCATCTTTATCACCATTGCTATGGGTACTTAAAATAATACTTTGAAAGATTGACTATCCATCCACTCAATGCTCATAGATGCGGGCCGTGTAAAATATAAGCCCAAAGGCGGCTGCATAATTAAAAGCAGTCCTCAATGACAATTTGGAAAAGGGAATGATTGCAATAATCAAATTGAGTGCAGATTTCTTGCCTGTGCCTCCACATTCAGAACAGACATGTTGCATTTGTTGAATCATTCCCATTCCAATGTGGCGTGTCGTGACCTTCATTCCTGTACCTTGGCATCCATAACATCGGCTAGTGGCTCCACTTTTTGAACCTTTCCTGAAAGGGGAAAGCTTGTCAAATCTCATGCACACTAAACATCCCATTAAACATTACCAAATCACTCTAAAGGTTAAAAAATAATAGCCAGAATCCTTCTTTTCTCCTCCAGTTGTCTAACAATACTAAGCTGCACAGGTATTCATTTGGGATGATAGGTGGGTAGGTTTCAGAAAAAAAACCTAGAACCTACCCTGGCAATCGGTTCCCGATTTCTGGAACCAAATCGGCTGGTGTTAGAGTAAAGCCGGGAATTGACTCTACCACTTTTTTATTACTTTAAACAAACCTTAAGTAATATAATTATCGTTTTATGATAACATGTCATGTCAACAACCTTTAGGATAATTAAAGCATTGATGTCGAATCTAGGCCACCCAAGTTCTAATTCACATGTCCAACATATCTATTTTTCTTTAAAAAGAAGAAGTAAAAATAGGTTAAAATCCAATTCAAAACCGATTCTACCCGAGAATTGACAGCTAACGATATAAAACGGGAATTGAATCAATCAAGGTCAGTTCCGCATTTTTCACCCATGAACCTAGCTGGTCCCCCAGTGAACTGGTATGAAACCGGTCGGGTAAGGCCAATTCGGTCCGATTCCAAAATTGAGCCAGGATGGTTGCTCGTTTTGTATTTTTATTTACCATTTCGGAGTATCACCATCTCCACGAGCTTCTATCCTCGTCACTCATTCTTAAGGCACACCATGCACTCAGATTGCATGAGAATAGAACCAGCATTTAGCTGTAAGAAGATCATATGCAGCTGATATAGTAAAATTTCAGACAAAGTGCTTAATCTACAGATTAAAGAGAGTGTAGTAAATAGATCCAATGGTTAATGGCTAGAAACTCTTTTCATGAGTTTCAACCAGGAACCAACTTTTTCCCCACATTTGTAGATGCAATACAGACCTTCAAACTTTAAGATTTAGTAAAAGCAGTCAACAATAGAGACATACCCTTTGCATTTAGGGCACAATATATTCCTGGAAAGAGAAACTTTCTTCGTAGTCCCATTGTACAAGTCCTCCAAAGAAACTTTCATAGGATGCACTACGTCCTCCCCTTGTTTCTGCCTTCTCCTTCTAGAACTACTAGCACCTGACATAAAAATTGTCATATCATCCATCAAAACAATTCCCCAAATAAAGGCAAATATCCAGAGGCATAATTTCTTCAAAAAGAGCTTCAGCTTAGTTCACTCACCACCAAATCGTCCACCAAATCCTCCACCAAAGAAAGAGTCTCCATGGAAGAATGATTCAAAAATATCAAATGGATCATGACCACCACTACGCCCTCCTATTCCCTCTTTAAGAGCATCTTCGCCATATTGGTCATACATTTCTCTTTTCTCTGGATCACTAAGAACTTCATAAGCTTGAGCCAACTCCTTGAACTACTCCATATTAGCAAAGAAAAGCAGAAATGAATGGTAATAATTGAATCTTCCGCAAAAGTGCAAGTTACTTCCAGTCCTTCACTTTAAAAAGTAATTCCGCCACTACAATGCTACCATCAAATACTACCTTAAAGTACTCACAAAATGCATACAGATTACTGTCCCGCTGTACTGCAAGTAATCCAGTAAAACTTCTATTCCAACATGTGCGAAGCTGTCATGATCACTTTTTATGGATGGCAATCATTGGACATGAGCACCTTTCAAATGTTTAGAAAAAAAAAATCTTCCCTCGAATTGATGAAAATTCTAAATATCAGATAGGACTAATGAGAAATCCACCAAAGGAAAACTAAAACATCTAACATTTTCCTTCTTGAATCAAGATAGAAATTCACATAGAAATATATTTACTCAATTCTTTCTCTCTTTCACCTTCTCTATTTCTCTCTCTCTCTTTTTGTTTATGTTATCCAAGTTCTCTAACTTTCTTCCGGTTTCAGATGAGCATATGTGAACATAGAAGACATTGGCAATAAGGATATTGTGGAAGTGACAGAAACCTAAGCATTTGTAAGAGTAACTTGTAAACTCTTTTGAATTGATCATGTTCCACAGATAAGCATCTTCATGGTTAAATTTGTTTAATTAATTATGATGTTTGTGAAATGTGTTTCCAGATGCACTTTCTTCTATGTAGAATGGGAGAATATTCAAAACCTTTCAGTTTCTGTTGGTTCTGAGAGAGAGATTATCCATTCGTTTATTGGGTAAAGGCCTTAATTTTATTGTGTGTGTGTGTGTACCGCAATCATGCATACTCTATGGAGCGAGATTGGTCAATTTTGCATGAAGAGACTGTTTCAAAACACCTCCCTAGCGAGAGCTCGTGGGGAAGGGGCTGAAGATTTTCAGACATAAAAACCATACATGAGTATCATAAAGATATGAAAAACAAGCTATTTACCTTTTCAGGGTCACCACCTTTGTCAGGATGATTCTTTATGGCACTTTTTCGATATGCCTTCTTAAGTTCATCTTGACTGGCATTTCTTGGGATGCCAAGTACTTCGTAGTATTTGGTGTTATCACTCTTCCTTGAAGCCCGCCCAAACATGATTATATCACTTTAGAAACACCAATCTGGGAGCAGAAACACTCAAATTTGTTACCAGAGGCCTTAATCTATCTTCTCAAAAGGAAAGTTTACAGGCACAAATCTAATCCTTGCCGCCAAGTGCACCTTGCCCATATTAATATTCATTTCAGTAGCTAGAAGTACATAAAACAGAAATACTTGCATACTGAAGACAGCTAAAACAACTAATGAAGAGCCACCACTTCAAGAACAAGCAATACAAAGTAAAGTTCATGCAACAGAAATATAGTCCCCTTGTTGCCTTAAACTTCTTTCTAGTGCTGCAGCCATTTGATTGTTGCCTCTGGTGGCAAATTTTTTTTTTATCATCCCACAAAATATAATTCCAAGCCTCAGAAGAAGAGAGTTCAGTCTACAAGAAGTTGGGAGAGCTTTAGCAATTGGATACATCCATCTCTCCTATCTAACATTAACCATTCTGATCAACGCGCTCCATGTGATACTAACCAAAAAGCACTTGTACTCCCAAATAATATATTGAAAAAACTAACAAAAGATCATTTATTCAGGTAACTCTATCTCACATTACATGTTCTCAAAACTATTATTTACACCCAAAATTAAATTAATCATTTTGTTAATAAAACAACAAGGAAAAAAAGATTCTAAACTTCATACGCCCAATAGATAAAGGAAATCTTCAAAGGAAACGGGCATAAAGTTGTCCTGACTCAAAGTCGCATTTGCTACTCAATTATAAATAAGCTTCTTCTCTCTGGTTCAACTTCAATCCGCCATAGTTAAAATTCACATTGAAGAAACAGAATAGGCATTAGCTTCTTCACTTCCCTACACTCCCCTTGACCGACCCTTAACATCTTGTACCCAATAGCTGTCAGCACACAAAACGTTGTACAAGCTTCAAAATGGTCAGAAATCTCTACAAATCCACCCACTAGTTTACAACACCAAAGCAGCTCTGTGAAACACGAAGAGCTGACCTACCTAGCAAATCCTCTTACACGCCACCGAGATCAGGGACTACACGAAGCGTTCAAGTTCCATATACCGCCGGTCAATCATACGATCTACATATTATCTTTCCAGTAAGCAGAAACCAGAACGTTCCGCTGGATAATTTGATTTCATCAAGCGAGGATTAAAAAACCACTGCCTCGACATATGCAGTCCCAACACCTGATTCCACCAAAGAAGGAGGCAATCGACCATGCACAGCCCCGAAAAAGAAAAAAAAACCAAAACCACAAGTGATCGCGATCGAACGATTCTACGGATGAACCAAACAAGCACAGAAAGATCCACACCTGGACGATCAGTAGGTTAACCAACAAGAAAGAGCGAGGAACAACCAAGACAGGGAGAGACGCTCACACGGATTCTGTAAGGAGAGAGAAAGCGAGGGAGGCAGTTTTAGAGAGAGAGAGAGAGAGAGAGAGAGAGAGTGAGAGGCAGAGGAAGAGGAAGAGTCTTTGCTTGCCTTCCTCGAAGGTCGAAGCCTATCGGGATGCAGAGGGAGAGAAGGGTCATTTACTAGGGGCGGATTACCTCTCGCACGAAGGTATCTTCATTTAATTGCTTAATTTTTATTTTTATTTAATAAGGCGGTGCCTACGCCTACCAATAAAGAAAAGCAGTTTTGAATTCAGATCGGCGAATGTTTGTTATGATATTTACAATTTAGTTGTCCGTATATCTTTGATCTTGGCTTTTACATGATCTAAGTGCATTCAAATATTTTCTTTCTTGCTATGGAACGGACCTATAAATAATCTTTCGCGCGTAAAATTAAGATTTTGAGTTTCGTGGTCGATTAATAACACATCAGTTAACTCAAAAAAGTACAGTCTAGATTCATTGGATAAATTGCACATATACATTTGTGAAATCAAACGATTCGGGGTAATTACCAAAAAAAATTTAAATTTATTGCATTTATGTCAATTCAGCCATAAACTTTTTTTAATCAATTAAGTCATAAACCTTTTGTAATTGTGCCAATTCAGTCCACTTTGTCGGCCAGCCCTAACGTAAATAATTTTTAATAATTTTTTACATTTTTATTTTTTATTTTATTTTTTCTATTTCTTTTTGTTCTTCCTACTCCTACCGTGGCCGGCGAGGGCCAAGTCACAAATGTTATCAAAAATGATCCACGTTAGCGTCGACTAGCAAAGTGGACTGAATTGGCATGATTGCAAAAAGTTTATGACTTAATTGGCCAAAAAAAGTTTAGGACTGAATTGACACAATTGCAATAGGTTTATGACTTTTTTGGTACTTGTCCCCACAATAAATCAGGCTTCATTTCGACAAAAGAAAATCATGCTACATTGTTGAAATTTATTTTATTGAGATACACATGTAAGTTGTATTAGAAAAGTTTCACGTAGGAAAATTAGCGTTATATGAAGTAGTTAATATACCCTAGTTGACCCATAACTTATTGTTTTAAACTTTTGAGTGAATGTAGGTTCAACTTGATATGTTAATAGGCTCGAACTTGGGCTTCCTCTTGACGGTCTACTCGAGAGAAGGTATCGGGTTTCTATTGCGCGCTCCATGCATATTTCAGGTTATCAAATATAGTAAATACAATCCGACCAAAAAAAAAAATAGTAAATACAAAGTAAAAGTCACTCTATAATATCAATTTACAATTATGCTTACATTTTATACATGCAGATCAATTGGAAAAAAAAAAAAGAAAGGAAAGGAAAATGGTACTAAGACACAAATGAATGGAAAATGTATGTTATTCCTAACTAGTTAGCTGTATTTTATTTTTTTTTAAATATCCATAGGCATGGTTCTGGAGCGGCTAAGAGGCTCATGAAACACTCTGCAAGTCCCATAAACCGATTAAGTACAGGCCTTTAGCCTATACAGGTGGTCCTCAATCGAAGCAGAAGGTGGGACTCGAACAAGAAGTTCTTAAACTGGAAATCCCTCAACATCCAAATGTACATTTGAAGTACATCTATTTAGTCTAAAGACCATAATTAGATAAATAATTTCCAGCATTTTTCCATACCGAAATTATTAATATGCACCATACACGACTTACTTACAAGTTACAATACTAATATATTAGTAGGGAAAGCCCCCGCAGCACGATAATGATAGTCACCCATGCAATTATTTTAACTCCATTTTTGTGGGCTGAAAAAGTTGATTTGCATCAAACTTCTTTTTTTTTTTTTTTTGGGGTCGAGCTTCTAAAGCTCTTGAAAAAGCGGTAATGTGACAAGGGTTGTGCTACCAAACCGGCTCTATCCGAAAAACGGACCGGTTTGCCCTGAAAACCGGTCCGGTTCCAGCTTCTTGTTGAAACCGTCCCGTTCCCGATTTCGAGCGAAGAACTACCCAGGAACTGGACCGATTTCATAAAGTCTTAAAACCTTAATTTTCCTCTTGGCATCTTTTTTTTTCTCTTTTTCTCTGTTCTCTCCAACCTCACTTGGACACTTTACGACTCTCTCTCGCTCGTGACTCCCCCTCTATCTCCCTTGCAAGACTTTACAACTCTCTCTCGCTCGTGACTCAACCTCTATCTCGCTTGCTTGCAGTTCGCCCTCGCTCGTTCGAGCCTTGCAACACTCATTCGTTCCTGACTTGCCTTTGCTCGCTCGCCCTCGTTCATCTTTTACTTTAACTCGTTTTGTTGCTCATATTATGTCGCTGTAAATAATGAAAACCAAAAAAGGAACAGAAGGAAAATAGTTTTTTGGGAGAGACCTAAGAATCGGACCGAAAAAACAAGGTAGGTTGGAGATTTCAAAAACTAGGAACCGATATTAACAGGCAGGTTCTAAATTCTAGATTCCAGGTTTAGATAATTCTCACGTATGTCTCCCTCTTAAACCTGCAAAAGACAATCAAATCTCAACCATTATATTCCACATCCAAAAAGTCAAATGAAATATCATCTATAACGAAAGGTATCTAGGGAAATCCTGCTTATTTCACCCAGAAACAATCTCGCTGAGGTTGAATAACATCGGAACAGGGAAGCTCTTAGCTCCATATTCGCAGCCCCACACCCCCAATTCACACTGATGCTTGGCTTGACAATTTGCCGGAATTCGTCGCTGAATCGCGCGCACACATTGTGAAATGTTTCTGACGCCTTTAATGGGACAGAACATCAATCTCTTTTCATTCCACCAATCAATGAGGAATCTATTTGTTATATGGAGTGGCTAGGGAGTAGAAAGATTTTACCTGGCGTTTACTGAATGATCTCCTTCTGCCAATAGCTACTTGAATCAAGGTGTTTACAAAGGAGGAGGCGAAGGCGAAAAACCAAACGATCAAGTTATCATATTAATATCACCGGATCGCTTGGAATTGCCCTAAATGAGAGTGAAGCATGAGTTCACTAAGAAAGCTCCAAAACTAGCACGCTCGACAGAAACGGAGAGACCATGATTCCTGTTATATCACATCGAAATCCTCATGCACTAGACAGTAGTTCCTTGATCACGAATTCTTTACACAGTGCAACAGATATAGCATCTGCAACTACAAACTGATCGGTGCTTCATACCAGCCATTAAGAAGACTTTGCACAAAATCAACAATTTGGGGACGAAACCAAGAAAACTAGCAGGCTCGTGGAATTTCGCATTGTATCAGCCAAAGTACCTGGATAGTTTCACTCAAGAGTTCTCTAATTTGGTGACAGCACACAAAGTCCCTGCTTTGATGCTTAATTGCATTCCTGTTTCTTTACCAAAAAGGGGGATAAACAAATGCAAAATAAGTATTTGGGGGCGGGGGGGGGGCCATAGCCAACAAATCGACTACTGTAGTTAATCATGATATATTTTACAAAAATGGAATGAAGAACAAGATTCATTCCCGCAGGTACCCAAATTTAACTTATACAATGTCATATACACTTTAATTTGACAAAATAAATGCCCGAGGGAATCACAAAAAAGGAAAAAAAATAATGGAAAAGAAAGCAGGGGTTTTGAATATATGACTTGCCACAAGTGGAAGTTTTGTTGACGTGGAGAAACAAATTTCAGACCGCATCTGTGCAAAATAATGACGCCACAAGTCTTGCTGATGCTCGACGAAATGCTCAGAAGTCGAGGGAGCTCAGTGGCAGCGTGTTTCTGATTGTCCACATATCCACTTAAAAGAATGAAGCCAATTTGGAGAAGAGAACCGCTTGGACTCCTGAGTTCCCTCTCACTCCATCATTCGTTCACTAACTTTAGATTCGTGGATGTGAATCTCAACATATCCATCTTCTCATGAGGAAATTCAATCGGAGTTGGAATCATATAAATCACTTGGGCAAGGGGTCATGACCTCAGACTCAAGTGACTGGAGCACCCTGTGCATGGTTGGCCTATCCTCCGGGCCAGATGAGACGCACTGAATTGCGATCCCAAGCAGAGCATCAAGACTTTCCGTCTGCACACCCTCACACTGTGGATCGACAATCTCTCGTTGCCTATTTTCCGTGAGGAGGAAGTTTAACTGCCAAGAAAAATGGATGAGTATTACGGCTATACTTATCACAATCACACACGCACATGCATGCATGTAGAACACAAGCACGTGCATTGGCATCAATCTGGGTGGTTTCTGGAAGCAGTGGAATTAATTACTCGGAAAGACCTGAAGGACTTTAGATCTCAGACGAGATATCATAAGAAAAGGGCATCCAGCTATCACTTATTTAATTTATGGGAATAGAGGATCCCGAAAGTTTTGAGGAGGAAAGGAGAAAGCTAGACATCTAGATAAAGTTGATTCTTCTCTGAAGATATGAACAAAAATTCAGGTCTTCAAGAGAAACCAGATCTGGTAACAAATACTAATAATACCAATACGCTACAAAATTCCAGTAAAGCTACCATAGCAGGCAAAAGGATCTTTGTAGTGTTCCTCTGCATTTACTAATTACTACAGTTACTCACATTCAACATCTTGTTATAATGGGGAGAAGTGAAGCAAACATTTTATACACTCAGCAGAGAGCATCAAATATATTTGATAGAGATATGTAGACTACTCCAGAGTTCCATATCCCATTTCAATTTCATGTGAAGTACACTACATAGCCTTTGCTTTCCAATTCGATTAAGTAAAGGAATCATGGATTTCCATGGTTTGTTGACCATGGTTGATTCAATGCATGTGACGACACAAAGCTCTTTGCTATGCCTTAAAAGAGTTTTATACACCCAAATAGCACACTCAGAGAACATCCTTGCATAATTCTTAAAAAGAAACAAGAGATCCATAGGGAGTGAACTTCCTGTGTTCAGTAGCATATCCTTCAACTTATCTTCAGAAAAATTTCAGTTACTCATTTCAATCTCATTGTCCATGTCTCAACTAGAATCCTATGCAACAATTCAAGAGAATGAGAGCCAGCAGAATGACCATCACTTTATACTTACCCAGCCAACAATGTTAAGGCCTTTCTCTATTAGTGTAGCATCAGTCGGTCGCTTTCCACTCAGTACTTCTAGCACCAGCACTCCAAAACTATAGACATCACTCTTTTCAGTTGCTCTACCACTTTGCATGTACTCTGCATATGTAGTAGTCAAGGAATTCAGGAAACGTTAAAGTTGATAACCTTAGTATGAAAGAAATAAGCCACACCAGACAGATCCCCTTGAGAGAGTTAACCTACAGACTAAGACTAAACCGTAATTAAACAACACACAGTCCATAACTTACTGGATTCTATAATGAGAAGTACGAATCGATATAAAACTACGAGTAATCACATCTCTTGGTGCATATACTCTGGTGCTGGTTCCTTTTTGGCCCTTGTAGTTTTGTCACTTGACACATAGCAAAACTTATCTTCACAAAATTGGAAACCATCAGTGGTCCAATCACACTCAAAAAGTATGACAGAACCAAAATGGAGACAACAGGACTGGACTAACCTAGCAAGGCATGCACTTCAAGGACTAAATGGCAATATTTTCCTACTGAATGCTATTGCAACTATATCCATTGTCTTACAGTTGGCTGATTCATTCACTTGCAATTCATTACGTTACGGGTTGCACTCACTGCCCCATTAAATGGATTTCATGAACTTATTGGAAAGGACTAAAAAAGGCCAAAAGACAACAGTGTAGGGGTGAAATATCACAATGATGGCAAAACTAATATAACATACCAAAAGTCGTCTGACCACAATGACTTCAGTCAGAGCTACCATCAAGGTCCATTTAGTCAGTCAGTCTCCTAATGTTAACTCCTTCTATTCACTTTGTCGATTTGGTTTCATGCCAAAGATCCAAGAGAACCCAATGATTAAGACAACGTCGATGCCTTGAATGCTTTCTTGGTCGATTATTTTGGTTGACTACAAAAGTGATCAGTTATTAGGTCACTTCCCTCATTTTAAGGCAACTGCATGATCACTGTCCAAGAATGACATGCTTTGAGCAGCGAAGAGAGGATTTTGCTAACAGTAATAGCACCAAATGAAAGGACCGAGTCCTTCAAATAGCAAAGTTAAGGTATCTAAAAGTTAGACAATTTAAGACTGGCAAGTAGAACGTCCTTTAATGCAGCAATTCACGGTTAGATGTGACATTCTTACCTGGTGCTAGGTAACCAAATGTTCCAGCAACAATGGTTGTAATATGAGACTCCTCATCCTCCAATAATTTAGCAAGCCCAAAGTCAGATACTCGTGCCTCCAAATTACCATCAAGCAAAATGTTGCTTGACTTTATGTCACGGTGAATGATTCTTGGGGAGCAATCATGGTGCAGATAAGCAAGTCCTTTAGCTGCTCCTACAATGATATTACAACGTGTCTCCCAGTCTAATTGCTCTGATCTTTCTGCATAAGCAAGCATGTCAAGTACTTTATTTTTTTGGTCATAAGCACATCAAGTAATTGAAAAGTCCCATTTACCCAATAAATGAGCAGTGCTACAAGATGGTTATGCTAAACTAAACTATAGTTTACTGGACAATAATGAGGCTATATGTTATCCATTTAAAAGAAGATATTACAACAGCTCTTTCTATTGCCATACAAAAATAAGAATGATCGATTCCACCAACAGTCTGATGCAGCTCATATCACCATGCAAGGGTAGCACCTCTCCCAAATTGAATATGATGCTTAATTGGTGCAGTCACGACTATCCTTCAATTAACGGAGGTTAAAAAAACTTCTGCAAGGTATTTAACTAATTCATGGACCAAAAGTTAATTTCCACAGGTTTGCTCCATTCCATTACCAAACAAATCTTTATTTGTGACAGTAGTTGTCTCTAATCAGGATTTGGTGGACTATTCCCCCCCTGTATCTACATCAAATGGACCTCATTAGCAGTCATAGGACAATGTTAGACCTAGAGTATGCTGACGCACCGACAACTGACATACAATCTCTGGCCTAAAATAGATCCTCCTCACTCACCCTGCTCTTCCCATCTCTTTCTATACTACAACCAATTAAAAGCAGAGGTGCTACTGATCAGCTTCCTGCCTTAATCAAAGGTAATACCATATTCAGCAAGTCAAGGCACATCACATCATCAATAAGCATTTCCTGCCTATTAGACTAATATAATGGCAAAACCAATAGTGTTATTTATGACAACGATATCATGCACAGAAATTGGGTGCCACTAGTACACAAAGAGCAGAAGTAACGTTGTGAGTGTGCTGCACTGCAGCTTTCTGTAAAGAGAACGTAGAACGAGATAAGTACTCACCGTGAAGTGCTTCATCAAGGCTACCACCAGATAAGAAGTCATAAATCAGTAATTTCGCCGTAGGAGAATTACAATATCCCCTTAAATTCACCAAGTGCCGATGTTTTATGCTTCCAAGAATCTCGAGCTCCCTTTCGAAGAAGCGGTCAAATCCTTCATTGATTTTGACAATTTTTTTCAACGCAAACACATTACCATCATCCATTGCAAGCCTGTACACTGTTGCAAAACCCCCACAACCTATTATGTGTTCCTCGTTCAGTGTCTCCAACTTTCTTATAATGTCTTTCGAGGAATATGGCAAGTCTCCATGAAACATGACAACTGACGCACCTGAAACAGCAGGATTATGTTTGAGATTACAAAAGTCAACAAACTTACATGATAGGAATAGCAAAATAAAAGCTGCTCAACAAATATCTTGAATTTTTTGTAACAGTACGCACCGCCATTGATATTTATAGCAAAACCTTTGGTTTCATTTTTGCCAAATTTCTTGTACAGAAAGCAACCCCAGAAACACATCAGCGCCACCAAAAGCAATGCGCCCACAGTGGCAGATGCACTTATAAGAAGTCGGCCAGAGTTTTTCTTTACACCTAGACTTTGGCCTGAAAGACATAAACATCATGAGGTAAAACGTAGAATACATTCAACTTTCAGAAGTTCCAATCAGCACATCCAACAATACCTGATGCAGGAGACTGGGAATTTGTAGAAGGTCCTCCATTACATGCCGCATTGATCTGTTTTCCACACAGACCCTTGTTACCTGTAAATCTGCAAAAGTTTTTCTTGTCAACCAGTAAACTGTAGCAGAATGCTGTAGATTATCATTAAAAGAAATGGAAGAGATATGAAAGATCATTTGACTGCAGAGGTAGGTACTTACGAGCTTTCTGGAAAGTTGCTGAGCACACCATCAGATGGAATTGCTCCAACAAGAAAATTAGCAGACACATTGCTTCACAAGTTCACATACAATCAAATCATAACGAGAATGTTAGAGTGACATTTTCCAATAAATTACGATAAACAATATGATCAAACTTCTATTGTCTAATGTCAGCAACAAACTCACAAGGTAACAAGTTTATTCAACTTTCCAATAGACGGAGGGATCAAACCGCTAAGAGAGTTGCCTGAGATATCCCTGAAAAGTCAAAGAGAGAACTAAATAATCCAAGAGAGAAGAACTATTGGCACATTTTAGATGACTCGCACACTCTCTCCCTCTCTTTGGGAGTGAGTAAAAAGACAGTTGCACAGAGCTCAGGCCCATTGCTAATAAAATTCACCTACAAGATCCTCAATAAGGAGAACAAAAAACTCACAGATTTCGTAGATCGTAAAGGTTTCCCAACTCACTGGGTATTAGACCACTTAAGTAGTTACCCTGCAAAAAACTGCCCAAAAGAAAAGCTTGCTTGAACATTAACTGGACATAAACAGGATAGTACTAAAAAAAAAACTTCCAAAACAGAAACCTAAACCACCACACATGCAGGATGACTAAGAATTTCATTTAATACAATTCTGCAATGTGTCAACAGCAGCTTGAAAAGAAGTCCCATCTCTGTAAAAGAATCAAAATGAAAAAGCGAGAATATCCAGATTCTATAAATACAAAAAAGGGAACAAACAAACACAGCCATCCTGCAAATGATGAGCTATTTCAATCCCTAGAGAATCCAAGTTAGAACTTACATTCCCTGCAACTCTGTGCAGTTTCCCAACTCAGAAGGAATTGCCCCATAAAAGTTGTTGTCATGAAGAGATCTTTAGCAAAATACACATAAGAAGCATTAGATATATAGGGGTAGAAGAAGAGATGAAAACGCAGAAGGAAATTCACGATACATACAGAATTCTCAAGTGCTCAAGCTTCGCAAGATCAGGTGAAATGGATCCACTCAATTTGTGATAAGAAAGACTCCTGCGATTAACATAAGGGGAGTTTTTCGACAAATCAATATAAGGGAATTTACTTTTGCTTGATTCAATCTTTTTGAAGCAAACATATTTAATTTCTTAAAGAAAGGAGAGATAGGTAAGGACAATTTATTATGCCATCGACGCACTAATGAATCTTAAGGACTAGTTTAAGGTAATCCAATAGAAAAATGAGGCAGGTTTCATTTCTTTGAGATGGCACCAATGGGAGACCAAACCATATGACTGAATGCATCCTGGGGATCCCATCATCTCCGCAAGATATGCATGCGGAGGAATCATGTTTAACTTAACAGTTACTGGCAAATTCGAGACAGTATATCATCCGATCTCAACCTATTTCTAGTTAAGCAAAGTTCAGCCTAAATCGTAAACCTGTTTCAGGTTATGGCAGTGCCCTAAAAGCAAAACTGTTTGAACCACCACAAACCTTCTTATTAGTGAAAAGAACCTCAAAATGATCACCCGCAAGCTGTGCATCCCATTACCAAGCAATATTCCGAAAACACCAAAGACTACAACTGCCAAGCCTTACACTGATTGGCATCAGGATCATATATCCTCTTCCGCTATCTCACTCGATTTTTTATAAAGTCCTCAATGAGAAATAAATATTCAAAGTGTTTTCTCATAATCTCCTTACACATCCAATTAAGGTCTCAAATAGCCTTGCGTATAATATAAACGATATTTTTGAGTTTTGACAGAGTTGTAACATTAGTAGAGACCCTTACACTTGTGTACCATTTTCAGGCTAAATCGACCATCAGTTTCAAGTCCTTTTCTCTTTACTCTAGTATTAGACAAGCTCATAAAAACTATTCAGGATAACATTATCCAGTGTATGCCTTTGAGGTTTATCTGCGTTGCATGAATAAAAAATCTCCGTTCTGGTGTACACTCAGGAGTGCACTGGGCTATCATGGGTTATAGGAGGATCTATTGGGGGTTTTCACTCAAACCATAGTATGCGAACTACTAAACTCACAGCATATTTTAATAATACACAGAGTGGTAGGTAATACTCCATCGTTTCTGAGTAGTGTATATAGGTGGAGGAATCTTGTAGTTGCTTCGTCAATTGAATTTTGAGATAGCTAAGTACTTTATAAATAAATAAATAAAACTACATGTTAGGATGTTCTTTTCAATTTGAAAAGCTCAAACTTCTTCAAAGAAAACCTGCATTCTTGCTATAGAATTTAAGATCTCTTGTTAGTATTTCCCAATGGCCTCACCATCCTACCAAGCACTCATTTTACTCATGGAAAAATCGAAGGCTAAGAGACATTATAGGAGCATAAGATTTTCTTAAGGCAACATAGCTAAGCAATGATGATAACATCAACAAAGAGAAGATAAGCAGGCACGCCATTGATAATGTAAGTTCCCTAAATTTCACGCACAAGATCTTCAACACATAAGTATGTCAATTGAGGTTCGAGCTCACAGTGCTAACATAGCGTGAATTGGTCCAAAGTTTCGTGCACCAAACTAAACTTGACATATAATGGTCAGGTCACACGTCAAGAAGAGCTTGTAGTCCGCTCTATCTCCCAAAAAATAATTACAGAAAATAATAGGAAGCCATGTGCAAGAGGATTAAAGAAAAGTTCTCCAGATAGGTTTAGAGCTTACAAATATATTACATTCTTCGATGCAGGATCACAAGTCACTCCTTTCCATTTACATGGGTCAGAATCCTCCGGTCTCCACTGAAGAAGGATGCCATCTGAACTAACAACTGCAGATCTAAAGCTCAAAAGCGCCTCACCTATGAATGTATGAGTAAGATGTCTTAGTAAAAATGCTCATGTAGATCCAAGACGATGTCTACTACATATTCCCACTCTCAAATAACATGAGCACATTAATCCTAAAAGACACTTTTCTATTTGCATTTTTATGCATGTAGCCTACATTGCAAAGAATGAAAATTAGCCTGAATGCCAAAGAATGAAATTTCAACTTCCACAAATTAGACCTGATAAGAAATGTACAACTATGAGAGATCTGATCAACAGGAATGGTAGTTTTTTTTTTTTTTTTGGTCGAAACAGGAATGGTAGTTCAACTAAACATAATTGAATGATACTATCCTAGTGAAAACAATATCAAAATGGGTACAGCTTGCAAGTATAGGGAAAAAACAATGATACTCTAATAACAACACTTTGAATTTTACATCAGCATTCCAAATTTTGATAAGTGAAGAAGTCAAACCAGCAGTTCACCGTACCATCAGGGCTGAGAGCTGTACTTTTGTTGATTGAGCCATAAAGCAGTAAAAGGCAAAGCAACCATACTCCTTGGTGATTCATTTGACAAGTGCCCATCATGGCACTGGTCAAGCATAATAGAGCTACTCCAAATCATCTGATGTGCCAAGCTCTAGAATAATTGAATTGTACATATAGCTACAACTGCAAAGATGCCACCTTGAAGGAAAGAAATACGATAAAATCCTGAAGGACAGAAAAAGAAGGAATTAATGAAAGGCATTTAGAAACCTCATTAGTATTAAGTTTAATGAGGTTAAATTAAGCTGATGTGCAAATCACTCATAGCAGAAAACAGCGATTGTCCTAAACAAATAAACAATTACATTGTTACAAAATAAACGCCCACACGGACAACCAATAAGCCCTTCAGTTATTTAAGTTACTATAATGTAGCAAAAAGCAAGGGGATCGATGTAAATCCCTATTGAGTAATCCCATCACAATATGAGTGCCTGGATAATAGCATTAACTCCTTCCTTCAGATCCACTCTGAAGACAAAGATACAAAATTGCTTTCACATTTCCAAGATGTCTTAGTAACTGCAATAATAAGTACCTGGCACAAAAAATTGGAACCGAGACTGACAATTTAAAATGTGCCGAGTACATTGAAATACGTTTGATGCTCTCAGGGCATGACAGAACCAGGAAAAATCAAGCCATATGGAGTTTCATAGTTTTCTTCTCATTTCCGGAAGTTGTCGATGTTACCGATATTCACTAAAAAAAATGTTACTGCGACGACACACCTAGGGGAGCAGCTTCATCACATACACAGTATCTAATCCATTCCCAAGAGTAGAAGAGCTTCAGACAAATCTTGAAAAGGTAAAGAAGTCATGACTTCACGGTGCAAGAAAAATGCCATATAAACCGATCCCAGGATCAGCCATGACGCCAAATCCCAATAATAGCATCTTGATAACAGTGGCCACATTTCCCCCAATTCAGCACCAAGACCTTCGAAATGAGTAACTGGCACTAAGCACCACCATTATTTACCCAACTCAGCTAGTTCTCCCAGAAGCTACTCAAAATGTTCCACAAGCACGAAGCTCTGAGCACTAACTGTAGCTTCCAGACATGCCATTCGACGCGTTTCACTTTCACCACCAAACACGAGGCACGAGAGCGCAATCGAAGCAAAAGACTAGAAGCGTCTAATTGAACCAAACCAAAAGGAACAACTACCCACATCCGAGCCGAAATCGAGCTCAGCTCTCGACATCGCAAAAGGAAATTGAGCAATGCATAATAAAATTAGAGAACGCCAAGGCGCACCTCGAGCTGATCCGGGCGATGCCGGAGGAATTTGCCGGAAATGCAGGTGTCTGTAGCTGCGAAACGGGGACGATGAACGGCAAAAATTCGTCGCTTCCCCAGAGATTTGTTCGATTGTGAGGGAAGAGAGAGAGGCAGTGTGTGTGTGTGTGTGTGTGTGTGTGTGTGTGTGTGTGTGTTTGTGTGTGGGGAATAGATGCTTGGAATTTCGAAGCGGGCATCAGGGTAGCCAATGAGAGCAGAGTGGTGTCGCACGTGCGACGGAGACCTCTGGTACGTGCGACCGACGCTTTGAGTTTGATTGACATTCCATTTTTAGTTCTCTTTTTTTCCTTTTTGCCAGAAATTCGTTTTATAAAAATCAATTTTCGATTTGGCCAGATTCATTTTATAAATTGGCTCATGTGTTTTATCCGTTGTTCTAGAGCCGAGACACCCAACCCCACCCCCTCTCCACATCGACAGCCTGTCAAGTCCCCTCTCTCTCTCTCGCTCTCTCGCTCTCTCTCTCTCTCTCAATTATACAAATATCTAAGTACATACGGGTCTAGCAGTCATCAACTAGCGGGGCCGGGTCGGGCCAAACGGGCCGGGCCTCCACTCTGCCCAAGATACACTAATGTTGAAAAAATTGCCCAACAAATTTTAAATCTATTGCATTTTTGCGAATTCACTCGTAAACCTTTTAATTTTGTCAATTAAATCCTAAATATTTTCACCTTTTGCCAATTTCGACCAATTTTTGCCGAAAATCCCTAACGTGGTCGCTGGCCATTCTACATGACCCGATCGATGCTGAGTGAACTAATTTTTATAATTATTTTAATATTTTTTTGAATTTTTTTGAATTTTTTTCCTTCATTTTTTCTTTTCTCAACGGCTAGCAAGGGTCACCGAGCCCTCATCACTGGGCAAGGGTCGCAGCCCTCGCCTAGCCTCGCCCAGACCAGACCATCACTACCGCAGGCAAGGCCAATGCCAGTCTTGCCTACGGCTGCAATGGCCTGGCTCAAATATGGGCGAGGCCGAGCGAGGGTTGTGACCCTCACCCCAGTGGGCAAGGCGTCGGGGCTCACTCCAGCAGCCAGCAAGGGCGTCGTTGCCCTCGTCCGCAACCGGCGAAACGGACGACCCTCGATGGCCACTGAGAAAAGAAAGACAAACAAAAGAAAAATTAAAAAAAAATTTAAAATATTATCCACGTCAGCACCGGTCGTGCCACATAGAACGATTGGCTTCGACCAAAAAAAAAAAAACCTTAATTGGCAAAAGATGAAAATGTTCAATTGGCAAAATTAAAAGGTTTATGGCTGAATTGATGAAATTGTAATAGATTTGGGACTTTTTAAAAAAAAAATCCCCGCTGATATGAACCACTACTATTGAACTAGATGGATTCTCGGAATGACGTGGCATTTGTCAGAAACAAAAATATTAAAGATTCAGTATAGAAATTGGAGGTTTTTTTTTTTTTGGTAAGGAGTATAGAAATTGGAGGCTGTGTTTGCTCTCTCGCTTAAAATGGTGTCTCTAATCAAGAGCAGTACGATATTGCTGGCGTGAAGTTTTTGTGGGCACTAGGTTAAGGGTTCTTCAACGAAGCACTTGACTACCACAAGTGAATACGCAGATAGCAGAAGCATCTCAGGCATAGGTGCCGCAGCTTGTTAGCTTCGGCTCCTGCCAAAAGCTTGTCCTTCAAAACCCTGTAACGCCCCCCCTCGACCACCTGAACACATCTTCGGTCAAGACAGATGTATCATGGACACGAGATTGCGGTGATGCAGCTGCCACAGAGGAATGTAAGCTGTGGTAGTGATCATGCGTCGGCCACTGAAGGGGACGCGAGTGACTCTGAGCGCCAAGGGACAGCTCGCCAACTCCGCTGGTCTCCGAATGAGGGCCTCATGAGCGGTTTCGCTTCAAGGGGGCGTGAGCCTATCTGAAGCCGAACCAAGGTGCCATATTTGGCAGCTCCTTGTTGCATAATAGACGAAAGAGGTCGTGGAGAGGAATAGAGATGTATAGTGGGACTAAAAGGTAGAAGCAGAACTCCATCAAATGATGAATGGCAAGAACATACTGTCGATGAACTTAATGAACAGTATCCAACCAATATTGATGTGAGAAATAGAAGTAGTTGACCTGTTCAAATGAATGTTAGTGGACAAGTTCTCAGTTAGTACAAAGTTCAACAATGAATGTGTGTGAATTAGACGGCAATGCGTAACCCTCTTTCTCTTTTTGTCAGGTGGAGTGAACATCTACATATCTAGGCAAAGTAAATGACTGCACTGTTTAATTGTTGATGGTATAATGGTATTATAATCGGTTTAACTTTCATCACCTCCGACCTTACAGAGTAAAGAAACAGTACAATCAACAATGCACCAGTATGAAGTAGATTCAATCTTATTCATCAACAAATGAAGGAACAGAAATGTGATAACCAAAACCTGTTCTTGTCATAATGCCATTCCACACAATTAGCTGATAGAGAGAACAGAGCAAATTCGAGAGGCACCCTTCGAAGGAAAAGGATTGAAGAGGAGATAACGGCATATGCCGTTGTTCTTCCCAAGCTCTACGGCAGGCAATTGGCCTATGCTACATGTAAGGGATCAGTGGCCTTAAACTAGGATACCCGAGAAGCTCAAAACGTTCCCATTGGTTCAATCAAATGGCAATGGAAATAGGCTCATACCAAAACCTGCCGATGAGGGTTAATTGATGATGATGACCGTTGCGACTAACTTGACCATTCTGTGCTATGGTCGAGCCTACTATGGTGTCGGCAAAGCGATTCTTTTGGGGATGAGACGGTTCTGTATCAACAACAAAACCATGTCATGTTGTTACTCACGTATGCTTTCCCATAACAGCTTCCTTCTGATTCATCATCATCTTCTCCTGAAACTTCTCACGTTTAGCGGCCCTGATGTCGAGTATGCTAGGTGGCATCGGTTTGAGTGAGCCATGCAGCTCGACTAGTTGGAAAAACTCTTGCTTTGTTAAGCTTTTCTTCCGAACTAGTTCATCAACCACCGCATCCATAAGCTTCCGATTCAGCTGAAGGATCTGATATTGCAGAGAAATGTTAACAGGACAAGGACAGAGCAAAGAGGGGAACAGAACATTTCATCAAGACAGTATGTTACCTCCTTCGCACAGTTGTAACATTCATTCACAATCCGTAGAGCCTCAAGATCAATTTCCTGAAATTTCATAATTTGCTTATCGTATGCACAGTGATGCACAAACAGCAAGAATTGTAATCTAGACTAGATGACTTATTTGACTTAAACTACGTGGACCAGTAGTTATGACAGTTTTGAGTCGCTCTCAGAAGTCATATAATAGGAACAGGTAGCCCGCAAAGGGAACATGCTGAGGGATGTTTCAAAAGGAGGAGTTTCACTAAAAGGTAGTATTCAGCTATATTTATGATGTAACTCCATAATTCAAAACAAAAAAAAGTTGAATCTCTCTAAAGGGAGATTTCAAACCACCCACCGGATTTCAAACATTATGTATCAAACTCTCATAAGTTACAAAAAAATTAGCTACATAAAACTATATGACTTTGCCTAGTGCATCTACTCTATAAGGTTGTGCGACGTCCAATATGATATTCATTGCTTGCACTAATACAGTCTTCAGCCCAAAAATCATGATACCCAAATTGTTAACTAAAATCTAAAGAATAAAATAGCTGTGCTTACGTTAATATGATCTGCAACCCACAAATTGGAGACCCCATAATGTTTCTCAGAGAGACCACCGAGTACATAAGTCCTTGCTGCCGACCTAGCATTATCTGCTGTTTCTGCCCATATGGTGCTCAACTGGATCATTTAATCGAGAAGCTTATCAATTAATCGGCTGAGATAGCTCAATGGAGATAAAGGCTACGATACAGAAATATATGCCTGACAAAGAATTAGTACAACAGCACAATACAGGCAGCAAACTTCAACTGATAGTTACAAATGACTAGCCCATCTATATTTTCAGAGCCAGTTCAGGGTGCAGAGCAATTATGGTTGTGACTGTTTAGCTTCTGACGTGCTGCACTCTATTTTCTATTGCATTTTTCAGCTAGTTTCAATTGCTTAGGTTATTTCTTTTTCTGACAAAATGACAAAATTCAAAATTCAAAACAAGAATATATTCTAAATGATTTCTACGTGGAGATCACAGAAGTTTCTATCTTCACTTCCACTTACAGCAAGCATATAATGGACCCCACGGATAACATGCTTTATCATGGAAAGCTTAAAACAGTGAAAAATATATGGCACAGATGGGGATGGTTCTAGCATGATACATGATCAAACGATAAGTCGTATAGCACAGAAGCTTTTCTAACCTGACCCTCGCCATACCAAAGCTCATCGGCAGCACGTGGAGCTAGTTGAACAGTGATATGATCTAGAAGTGACCGCCGACTGCATGATAATTGGAACCGAATTAGATTGAAAAAGTGCACGTACTCCACAGTTAACAGTTCAAATCACAATGACTTCTAAGCTAGATAAGCTTTAATGCTGTTATAACAATTCATAAAAGTAGCAAGTTACACCTTGGAGTTAAAAGAATTCATACCTCAGCATTCCTCCTTTAAACTTCATATGATCCATTTTCATCCTCACATAACCCAACTCCCTACCTGCTCTAGGAGCAATAGTGACCTGCTCAGAACAATAAAGTGTTAAACAACGTGTCCCAATTTCGCAATATATATATATAGCAAAGCAGTGAATGAATGGACAAGAGAAGCTCCACAAGAATTGTATCCAACTCAATTTTGAAGAGATAAAGAAGGTAGCACGGCTAAAAACGTGAAATTGGTCTATATCTAGAGCAATATATAGATAACAGGAGGATAGTCACCTGGACCACTTTCTAATGAGATACCACAACTTAGTGTAAATCCCAATGTCCAGACCCATTAAGTACTCCATATACCGTACGCACGCAAATATACTCCTCCTATTAGCTTGGGAGTCTGGGATTCATGTTCGAATAAGTTCTCTAAAGTCCTATGCAGTGACACAAGCACAATACAGCAGTGTCCAGTATCGCATCGGAGATGACTACGCAATTCAAAAGGAAGGTCAAGCTAATTCTTATAACAAAGGGCAACGAAATTCCAAATTTCAATCGGCCTTTTATTTGGCCTCAAGGAGAAAATTGGGTTTCAAAAGGTCAATTGCTGTTCTATTGCCATTGTCACATACAGTGGACATGACACCAAGAAAAAGCTACGTTTGTAAAGTTGGAATTGGGATATCAAACACACAAGGGAGGCAGGAAAAGATAGTAAAACAGACTAATGACAAGTGAGATAAAGACAGGACGAGTTTAAATTGCTCAGGGATCTGCACAGATATTAATGGAGAAGAAAGGTGCTTAAGAGCCATACAAACTCAATATTTCTTAGATCAGGGAAGTTGACAGCCACGACAGCCATAGCCGCTTCATTAATAGCCACTTGCTTCCATGTCTCAGGGCTCCTCTCTTTCCTGTCTAACATCCCTCTTTCTTCAATTTGTGCAGCTTGTAACAAGTCATCAGTAGTGATCTGCTTGAAAGCAACAATAATCCCATTCAACATATCAATGAAAGAATCCAGAAAGCTAGCACAGAAGCAGCAATTTCTAGCATCAGGGTAGAAATTCTGTCTACCATTAATAACAAGAGAAACTATATGCCCACTCACATGTCGAGCTTGGAAAAGAAAATGTTACACAACTTTATCTAAGTGAGTAATCTTAATTTCCTCGTGATCAAGACTGAAGTGACTATAGGGAGTTCCATTAGAAATTATCGGGAAACCACTATCAGAAGCATTCGTTGACCAAAAAATTGACAAGATGCACTTTTAACAATTGTAGATTTTTCCAAAGAGAAGGCACGAGGAAGTTATGGGTAGGCCAAGGAAAACAGGGGCATGGATGATGACTAAGAGATAAGCAAATTCCGTTTTTCGGATACAATAAGATATTCTGAAAGAATGTGAACTCTTGCTAGTACCAATGAAGGAGAGTTATTTCTGTATTTATGTGATGTTCCAGTAAGCTAAGCTAAGCATTATCTTTTGAGTACTGATCAACAATTTCTATCCTTCATCAAGAATAACAAACAGAGCAATTACAAGCTGTTATAAAAAAGTATCAATGAAATGCAGAGTATTTTGGGCTTAGATGACGACTTCATCTCTCACAACAAAAGCACTATCATCATAGGACTGTCTCATTTTTTAGCTTCAAATGAACTCAACTACTCAACAATTCCAATGGGATTGACCATTTTTCCCAAACAAAATTTCCCTAAAGCACTCTCCACCAATCAACTGCTTCTGGAACTTGCAGAATACCTAATGGAGTTTGCAATCCAATCATGGACGCTGTCTCAACATCCATTCCTCTTGCTCACAAAGGTGATTCATCATATAGTCCTCATTCGCAATAATTTGCACTATTGATTTCACAAGGGAACTAAAACCACAATCAAGACAAAATAAGAAGTTTCACTCCAATTGAAGTATTACTTCAGTTCTTCCATCGCGCATCATATTAATAGCAGCAACCTCCACAATGTTAGCTAGCTCTGCACCAACCATTCCATCAGTCATGCTAGCAACAGCAAGATAGTCCACATCCTCAGCCATTGGCTTCTTCCGAGCATGGACCTACATTGAGACCATTCAATGGTCCAAAAATTAGATTAGCCAATGAGATAAAGAGTTGATAAGAAAAGGACTTCAAATGACACAAAAGTAATAATAGCTCATCTTCGTTTAAGAAAGTTTCCAGGTGTAATAATGACCTTAAGAATTTCCACACGACCTATCAAGCCAGGTTTTGGGATATAGATCTTCCGATCAAACCTTCCAGGTCTCACTAGTGCAGGATCAAGAATGTCGGGCCTATTTGTAGAGGCAATTGTAATAACCTCCCCTCTTCCTTCAAACCCATCTAGGCATACGAGGAGCTGAAGCGCATTCGTGGCAAACAGCAACAAGCATTAATTCTCAGATAGGACTTGTTATATCTGATGATTCATGGATGTATTACAACAGCGACATAACTCAATGTCACAACTGACCTGATTCAGAGTAGCATCACGTTCTTGTCCGCCAGATCCCTTGATCAACCCACGTTCCCTTCCGACAGCATCCAGCTCATCAATGAAGACAACAGATGGAGCCTACAAAGATTGACATTTTAAACTACTCTGCCATATCAGCAACAAAACTAACAGCTCAGAAGAAACTGAACCAACTATCAAGATCTGAAGATCACGGTATCATGAATTGAAGTATAATCAAATCCTGCTATAAAGAAAGAAAAATCAGCCAAAACACAACTGATTAATGATGATAAGATGAAACAAGCGACACATGGGCAGATAAGATGAGTGATTCATAAATAAGCACCATGGACAAAAAGTGTAGTGGAACAGCTAAAGATGAAAGTTACATTTTCTCTCGCTTCCTGGTAAAGCGCACGGACACGAGAAGCACCAACACCAACATATATTTCCACAAATTGAGAAGCGGAAATGGAGAAGAAGTTTACGCCAGCCTCACCAGCCACAGCTTTGGCTAGCAAAGTCTTACCAACACCAGGGGGACCACAAAGAAGTATACCACCTGGTTATTAAAAGAAGACAATGATTGAGAAAAATAAATTAACTGAGTGGAAAAAAGGGAAAAAGTAATAAAAGACAAACCGGGAGAATGAAAGGGTAGAAATGATAATGCCATTAGTAAGCCAACACAACCAACAAAGCGACATTTTCATATGATGCATATCACATTAACATGACTAGAGCAAAAAGTTTGCAAGTAGTAAGACATTGATACACCTGCCCCTAGTAGTTACTAATACTACTGCGTCATTGGAGACCTTTGAGAAACTAACCTGGTATTTTTACTCCTCTTCTCCGATACATCTCACCGTGTGTGAAAAACTTAACAATCTCCTCAAGCTCAAGCCTTATCTTCCCAAGACCTGCAACATCAGAAAACTTCACATCCACGCCTCTCTCGAGATACTGGGGGAGCCTTTTATTACGTGCCCTCCTAACTCTAGCACCTGACTTCATGAACTGCATTGCCATCTTCATATAAGGATTCTGTTCTCCTCCTGCTCCTCCCGCTCCTCCCTCAATCTCCTCATCACCACCCTCTATTCCTTCCAATTCTCTCTCCAACTCCCTCATTTTCTTCTTCTCCTCCGCCTCCGCCTTCTCAATCTTCAATCTGTCCTCGTAATCCTTCTGCTGCCTCCTATAGCTAAACACCACAGTTCGATAGAAGATCACGAAAAACACCAAGCCGAGTGCGGTTGCTACATTTGAGTCCCGCGCCAAATTCGCCCACACGATTGCCATGTGCTGATAATTCTTCCTCGCTTCGCGCAACGATTCCTCATACTTCCTCTTCCGAATCTCCCTCTTCATTCGCCTCTTCTCCTCTTTCTTCTGCATTCTCATCGCCTTCTCGATCATCTCTCTCTCCTCCCTCATTCGATCCAAATCCTCCTTCCTCTGCCTCCTGAATTCCTCCCTCACCCGTCTCAACTCCATCGCCCGCTTCGACTCCTTCTTGGGCTTCATCAGCTTCAACATAAATCCCGGCACACTCCACAAGAACCCCAAATACGGCGCCGGCACATCTGGCCTCTTGACCGGAGGCGTGTACGCATTAACACATGCAGAATCAATACTCAACTGATCCCACATATCCCAAAATTTCCTATTCCCATCTACGGAAGGCAACACAGTCCTCAACACTCTAGAATCCTCCAAAACTACCAGCACAGGCTCTACCCTTTGCCTTAAACTAACCCCGGGTGGCTTTATCACATGCTTAAGCTTGCCCTGTTTCTTTAGTTCTACAATGTCAGTATAAGGAATTCTATCAGTAACTAAAGGAAGCCCTTTCGACCAAGACTTCAGCTGCTCCGGGGTCAATGCTTCGGGGGCTTTCTTGGCTGACCTCTTCTTCTCCGAAACCTTGGTAGCCGCCGCCACGGACTGAGGGAGGGAGGCGTAGATGATGGTCAGGGTTGCAGGGATGGAGAGGAAATTGAATTGGGGTCTCTTTGTTTCGTCCTCGGGATTGTGCCCCTCATTCCCATTTTCAATGGCGCGAATTCGGCATGAAGTTGGAGGGCGAATGGGGATTAAAGATGGGGTCTTGGGTTTATTCAGATTGGATTTGCGAAATGCGCGAAAGGGGAGGGTTGAAGAACCAAGATCGCAATGGAAGGCCATGAATTGACAGCTTTTATGCGAAGCGTGTAAGTGCTACATCGTCATGAAAAGTGCGTCAATACATAGATTCCGAGTTGAAGAACGTATGCTGGACGATCTGCGTGAAGCGAAACAAGAACTGCTTCCTTCAACCTTCAGGGCGATTTCGCTCTGTACAGGCCGAGCAGCAGAGCAGCTCGCGCGCTTGTTGTGGGCACACTCGCCCAGCAGAATAGATGAACAGATGTTGGAGTTTTGGAGATAGGGAAGAGAACCGGGTCATGATCACTTTGCTTAGCCCGAAAAACATATTTTTGATGTTCTTTTTATATTAAACGATCAACAAAACCAAAACAAAAATCACGCACTTGTTAAGGATCCTTAACTACGAATATTTCAATTGTCATGATTGTGATTACACCTACCTAAAAAAACATATAACGCATGAAAAACTGTAAATTTTTCTTTAAGTGCTTAGCTCTGTTTGTTTCACGAAAAAATGAATGATTAGAAAAATATTTAAAAAAATAATAATCAACTGTATTGCTTATGAACATGAATAAAAGAAAAATATTCACATCGTTCATAAAAATATTTAGATTTAAATTATTATGGATAATGAAAAAAATCCCATCAATTAATTATTTGAGCGATAAGCGATCTTTTTTAGGAAAATATTTTCTGAATTATTTATTTTTCGCGAAACAAACGGAGAGTAAATAATGTATTATCTTCTCTGGGGTTATTTAAAGCTTGTATGATAGGGCTCGCATCGATTTCGATATGTAAATCAGTGCTCTCTTGCTAACGAGAAAATATTCAGTGGTTGCAAAGCGCCGCGTCAATCGCTGATGTAGCTAGCTTTTTTGTCTAATAATAAGTTGACACGTGTCAGCTGAGTGGAATAAAATACATAAAAATTTGATTTTTATCTTCTTCTTCCTCCATCACAAAGCACCACCCCTCCGGCCATCATCTCCATTGCAGGCTCGCTTGGAGTTTTGGATTTGGCGACCGGATATGGACTTTGTTGCTTGCAATCGTTACTGTGGAGGGACGAAGGTGACAATGCAGCAGTGTAGGCGGATTGTCGGTGGATGGACAAATCCGATCACGACTTGATGCAGTGTCGTTGCCATCGGTGGATCGGCGAGCAAAGCTTTCAGCCATGGATGAGGCTAGATCTGGTCGAGCAACAATGGAGGCAATCGTGAGCAATGACGAAGGTGCGGCATGGACCGACCGCAAGCAACAACGTACGACTTTGTTGCTCGTAGTCGTTGCTGTTGATGGATGGACAAACTCCATTCACGACTTGTTGCAGTGTCTTTACCATCGGTGGATGGATGAGCCAAGCGTTGGGCCATGGGTGAGGCCAGATCTAGACGAGCAACAATGGAGTCGATCGCGAGCAATGAAAGAGGTGTAGCTTAGGCCGACCGCAAGCGACCCCAGAAGTGGTGGAGACGGCGACCCAAGGGGTGGTGCTCTGTGATGGAGGAATAAGATAAAAATCAAATCTGTATTTTATTTAGAGTTAATGTGACGAAAAATCCCAAATGCCCAAATTAAATTTTTGACCACTAAAAATTCTCAAACTAGTACACATATGACAAATTTATCCGCCGTTAATTTCCATTAATTTTTACCATTAAATTACTGACGTGGATGACACGTAATAGTTTATAGATATACCAGTCTGAGATTTTTACCCCTCGTTTATCACAAGTGTACTAATTTGGGATTTTTTGTGATATTAACACGAATTAACGAAAACTAACGGATGGCAAATTTGTTATAGATGTACCGGTTTGAAATTTCTTGTGGTTAAAAAACTAGTTTGGGGGTAAATTGTCACATGTGTACCAGTTTGGGATTTTCGGTGGTAAAAAATTTAGTTTAGTAAATCTGTCACATGTGTACCAGTTTGGTATTTTTGCATTAACCCTTTTTTTTGTTTTACCTCAAACGACACTAGTCCACTTATTATATCACAGTTACTATTGACGATTTGCAATCATTGAATATTTTTTCTTAAAAATGATAAATTACATTATTCACAAAAATGAATTCATAAAAAATATTTTTATCACCTATGAAATTATTTAAATATAAATTATTATCGATATTAGCAAAGAAAATATTTATCAAATCAATTATTTTTTTGCAAACGTAAAGTAACAGTGTTTTTGTTTGACCAGAACCTAAAGTGATTGGTAAATAACAGGAAATAAATCACGTCTCCCTTTAGTTTGGTTTTTTTTTTTTCTGGCCGAGGCAATCCTGCTGCGTGAACATACAGGACTCTCTCTCTCTCTCTCTCTAGGGTTTGGTTTCGTCACGGCAGCATTGCGAGAATCTTCATCGTCTTCTCCGATCGCAACCTCCCATTCATGTCCTCCCCGATTCTCCTCCTGATCGCACCAGGTTTCGGTCTCGTTCGACACTGATCTCTCCTCAATAGCACCAGGGTTTCGGCGTCTTACAGAATTATGTACTTATCACCACCGTCTCCTCGCGTCCTCTCCATCGCCGCCTATGCGAATCTCCGCGTGTTCGGCCCTGGTTTGAATCCTTTCGCTCCCTACTGCCTCGCCCATCACTCTCTGTCTCGCTAATTTCTCGTTGTCTTGCTCCTCCCTCCTTTTCTGCTTCTTACTCTACCTCGAATGATGTAAATTCGCGGCCGTCTTCGATTGTTCTGAGCCTCTCTCTCTCTTTTTTTCCTTTTCCCTCGCCGCTGGGAGCTTTACGGTATCCGCTCGCGCTGGGCGGAGCAAATTTGTTTTGTCTTTGCTCTGGGGTTCTCTGGTGATCGATAATACCGGTGCTTAGTGTCTGTTCCGGCGGTAAGCGTCGGAGAATCATGCCTCAAGGGGAGGTGGTTTCGATCCGGAGGAATCTGTCGCTGACGAGAAGGCGCTCGTTTAGGAGCCGGGCTGACGGGGATGACCGGGGGTGGACTCTGCTCCACATAGGTGCTCGAAAAGGCGACCTCAGACAGGTCGGTGATCTGATACTTTTTAATGCTGTTCCTGTTTGTTTTGGTTGTTTACCCTAATCGTGTTTGGTCATATCGTTTTTGTTCACGATAGAAGATCGTGCTACAATATACCATAAGATGAAAGGCTTTCGGATTGTGCTGTCAGGATTCTAGTGTGAGAGTTTTCTTCGTGAAAGCATGCTTCTTGCTTTCCTCTTTTTTCTGTATTATACTAGCGAGGGAAAAGAGGAAAACAGTACGTTGGGAGATGTTTCTATCTATAAATGGTCTTAGTTGAGTTGTTTGTCATCTACGACATAAGTTTTTCCACTCTCTTGGGGAAGCAATTAGCTAAAGGAAAGAATAAAACTTCAGCTATTAAAGAGTTTTCACTGATGTCGCCACAACTCAACTTGAAGAATATTGGGAATTTATTGCTCTCGTCGTGGTAGTTTGAGAAAAGGATTATAATAAATGCATTCTTTCGATAAGGTCTTCAGAATTAGATCAAGTTACCTATACCCCACATGAAGTGTTGAACTCGGTGAGGTACTGCTGGGGTATCTTGAAAGTACATGCATAGTTGGCTCTTGCAGAACCTACTCGGAGACTTGTGTATTGCCTGCCCATTTCTTACGTGACCAATGAAGATTCTGAGACCTTGACTAGTGATTTTCAATGAGGCTCTTGCTGTGGATGACCCCTACTGCCGAAATGTTGCAAATGTCCCCTGGCTTGTCTTACTCTGTCTGAAAATTGGTTAGCGGGCTTAGTCCCTTCTGAACATGTTTGATTAGTGGGCTTATTCCCCTTTCTTTCTGGTGGTGATCATAATTTTGAGTAGTGATGCTTCATACGAGTAAAGTGGACAAAAAAGAAGTTGGTTGAATGTCTGCTTATGTGGGGCTGTTGGGATTACCAAGGTTGGTGGAGTAAGTTTGAGTGATTAGGGAGCTAATCTGATCTTCTTAAATCCTATCTGCATGGTCCTGGAGCATCTGGTCGTAAGATATTCAGGATCAACTTAAAAGGAACTGTTTTCTTCACAAGCATAGAGCTGTCCCTTGAAGATGGGGGGTCATTAAAGGAATATCTGAAGATGAGGAGCATTGCAACAATTTTGCAGTAAAATACATGGCTATTACAAAGAAGCAGATTGAACTTAGTAGTACTTATTTTCAAAGACTAATACACTAATGCAGGGAAATTCTACTTATTGTGTTGTTTTCAATCGGAGCATCTTAGTGACACCAATTTATGTAATGCTGGAACTGCTTGTCTTTTGCAGTTCATGATTACATTTCACATACATCATATAATTTTACTTCCATACTTTTCCTTTGATTTCCATTTTGTCCTGTTTTCGAGAAATTTGTAGTTGAAGTTGAATAGTGTATTGTTGGGTTTTTCCTAATGCAATTTCCTGTCTGACAGTTTTTTAGGCATTTTTCTTATCTAATTGAATTCCCTTTTTCATGAAAGAAGTTTGATTAAGCTTTTTTTGGGAACAGGTGAAGCGCCTTCTTGATGAAGGAATGGATGTGAATGTGGCTGCTTGGGGCCCCAAATCAAAAGGGGTAACACCACTCCACCTTGCTGCTGAGGGCGGCCACGTGGAAGTCATGGATGAACTGCTCGAGCGAGGTGCAAATATTGATGCTAGAACTAAAGGAGCCTGTGGCTGTGAGTGCCTTCTCCTATGTTCCCACGCTCACCCTGAACCTACTTAATTTCTGAGTACCTTCTTGTTGTTGTTGTTGTTGTTGTTTTTTTTTTTTTTTTTTTTCAATAGCAGAAGAATTTGGGTAATGAGTGTGTCCTCAAGGCACTTCCTTTCTCGCTGTTTTTTTTTTTTTGGTCAGACTTCCTTTCTCGCTTGAACATAGGAACTTTTGAAAGAACCAAACAAGGGAAGATTACAACTTTCTAGGTTATGACTTTCTTGTGATGTGTTTAATTAGTGCTTTGGAAATCGAAACCCTCTTTGTCAGGTATGCTTATCTAGTGTCATAAGGCACTCGTTGACATGACCCTCGACAAAATATTTCTCTTTATAACAACAAGAAGAAAAGCCTTTCTCACTGATGGGTGTTGGTTAGAATACTTCTCTTTACTGAACTATAGACTCCTCGGGAAACTGAGGGATTCGTAACTTTGCATAATTGCACTTGTATCGTATGTGGTTCACTGATGTTTGATTCAATGTTGACTCAGGGACACCTCTCCATAGTGCGGCCAAAGAAAGGAAACGGCAAGCTGTCAAATATTTGATAGAGAATGGAGCCTTCTTGCCTGATGACATAAATGATTGCAGATTCAACCCACCGCTGCATTACTGCCCTGGCCTCGAATTTGCTTATGAGGAGATGAAGCGTCTGCAGCAGGAGAGCTTATCTGCTGGTGAGGGCTCCTCCTATAGCTCGGAAAGCTTATGATGAGTCTTCCAACACTCAGGACTCGGAAGCCTCTCTAATGAGCCGACATGTTCACCATAGAATGGGGATTGTATTACCAGTGAAACATGCCATCGTCCCGCTTTCTCTCTCACAGTCGTGTCTTCATCTTATCGTCTTTATTCTGATGTTTGCAGTTAAACACAGTACTCTGGTGTATTTGAAGACAATGACTATCTTATGTACTCAAGAACCATTATAAGGATGATATCTTGTAATAAAGTCTAGACTTTGTTCTCATTCCATAAGGAGTTGGGACTGGAACAGAAGGCGGTTCCCAGCGCAGCTTTAATTTCCTTGTTATGTTTGGCGTGGTCTACTAAGAATGAATGAGCAATTTACTTGCATTGTCCATTACTTCAATAGAGGAAAATGGCAGTTTTTTTCCTGAGAACCATTTCTTATGTCGCGAGTTTCCGTGACAATGACCAATTTGTCGTAATTTCAATGAAAGGAATTGGTTACGTGCAGCCAGTCGAGGTGATTTCTGTAGTCTTTAGTTCATCTTGTCACAGGAGGAAACAGATTTATTACGGTGACATGCAAATGCTCGAAAAAGAGGATGTTGATTGTTTTAGTAAATTTGAAGATCACGGGGATTACGAGAAATTATACGGCCGTGTTCACAATCAACTCTTTAAGCTTGGACAAAAGGACTGCCTTCTTATTTCCCTAGGCATATTAAGTCCCCAAAAACGTGTTCACAAGGAAATGGGTGTATGAAACATTTGAAACACTACATATAAGAGGCCTTTGTTTATTGTTTACTCAATTTGTTTCTATCTGTCCATTTTCCTTTGGCTGTTCTATTTGTCTCGCCGAAAGGTAAATTACAGTCAAATCCAACTGCCTTACTGTGATCACAAGCTTTAGGAAGGGAAAATTCTCCGGAAAATTTTGCCCTAGTTGATGGAATATGGACCCCAACAAGAGCGAATAATGCTGTTCAATTGGTGAATTTTCCCCATTTTATCGAAAGGACAAGTGAGGGTAGCCATTCATTAACCCAAATTGCAGCTTTAGTAAGGGAAAAATTGCATAAAAAATATTAAGAACGTAAATGGCAAATCTACTGTCGACGTCCTCTGATGCATCACAATGTGAAGACTACCATTATTGGCCTCTTGAATATAAGGGCCAACTAGTATAAACCACAAACATTTCCTGAGACTGAAGGAGGACCTTCAACCTTCAGAAGATAAAATTATGAGAGTGGCTAAAGCTCTAAGAGACCACTGATGTGATTCCCTCCTTTGGCAAACGCTAGTGTGCAAATACTGATAGAATGCACACAAGAAACTCAGAATATCAGAATAACTGCAACTATTCGCTTTTGTTTATGAAAGTCAAAAAGAATTTCTTCTGCCTCTGGTGTAGCATTAACATTGCGTATTGCCACTCAAATTCATTACCTACAAAATTGAACTTCGACGAGCTATACAGGACTTTCAGCATGACACCCAGTTGGCATCATACTAAAGATGAAAAGCGGACATGACAGTGGTCTTAAAATGCTGCATCCCGCCTTAGTAAAGTACATCTTTGCAAAAGTTTGCTGCCTCTTAAAGTGATTTCCACCTGCCGAAGTTTGCTTTGATGCAGCAATGGAGCCCAAGGGACGTACGAGTCAGTCAAAATTGACTGTTCAATGAATCCCGAGCATTTTGGGCACACAACAACTGAGCTGTACCCCAAATCCACCTTTTGCGTGTGCTAGGTAGTTTCGTATACCATGTCAAATCAGGAGGTTGTTTCGAGACATTTGCAATATTGCTTCTTTTGGTTTAGACAAGCCCTTTATCTTCTCACAGTCGAATTAGCAGCAGTCTTTTCTTTCATAGCTTCTTTCTCCTGTTTCTTTTTCTCCGCATCAGCCTGCCTTTCGTTCTCCTCACGTGACTTAATGAACATCTTCACGAAGACGACCAAGATTTGAGTCACTGCAAAAAACAAGCATAGAAAAAACTCACTACTACCATACACAGAATGGAGGAAAGAGTCGGTCAGCAAGAAACACCCCAGATAAACAACACTAGTGAATTGACCAACAGACAATATAACTTCTTTCCAATGGAATTCGATGAATGACGGATCTCAATTGACGGTGCTAATATGACTGCAAAGAAACATAAATATACCAACACCAAGCCTATTGGTGAAAAAAGATATTACCCATAGCAAGTGATACAAGTAGTCTCACCAGGATGTCAGGTGATGTATGCAAGCAAATTGACAAGAAGTAATTTGACTAGGCCATAATGAATAGAATATCTCGATGAGTATATCGTAAAGATAAATTGTACCTTGTTCAAAGGGACAGCGAGCTGGATCCTCTCCAAAATATTGACACAGAGAATCGGCATTGCGGCCCTGCGAGATAGTGGATTCATGTAAACACAGAGATATCATATGTTGAAGTTCAGTCAGACCCCCAAAGAGGACTCACCACTTCAGAGTACACTGAAATGAGTGACCTCACTTCAGCTTCAGCAGTGTCAAGAAAGCTCTTCAACACCTGAAACAAGAAACATCCCATAGGTGTATAAGGAGGAAAAAGGCCAGGGATTGGTTCATTCTGTCTGACTTGTACACACAATGCAATAAATTAAAAAGTGATTATAGTAACTAAACCAGTGGAGCTATTTAAGATTGGCATGGCATACAAACAGAGAGACAAAATCCCGGAACAAATGAGGACCTCTTAAAATTCAAGAACTCGAGCAAAAAATGCTTGAAGAAAAACAAACTCACTGGCGACAATAGTACCATCCTACCATGAAGCTAAGAATATGCGACAATAATTGAACCAAAAAATTTGATCTCACTGAAGCTAAGAATTGGAGAAAAGCCAATACAGCCTGCAATAGTTCTGCCAAGACCAGCATGAGCCCCAACAGTGATGTCAGTCACTGTACTCGGTTAACCAAAGTAGACTTTTGCAATTTATTCAGAAAGCTACATCATCAATTAGCAGCTCTCCACAATTCACATTTTTCATTACTATTTCTTCAGTATTCTTTCCCATTGGAAGCGAGCGGCAGAAGCCCAATACCTTCACTCAGGGAGATTGCCAAGAGGAAACCTAAGTCCGAGCCCATTAATATATCCAGTTGAACCCAGCTTAAGCCAATGAGTTATGGGCCAACTTGGATATGTTAACCGCTCCACATCACACCAATTCTCCGATGTGGATCTCTAACACAACTCACCCGTACACCTCAACAGTTTCTTTGAGTACTTACACAACAGTGTTAAAAGTAGGACATGGACAAAGTCTCGTGATGAGGAAAAACAAAGGAAGAGGTTAGAAGAAAAGTAGCAATTTGAGATGGTCAAGTCATCAGCAAAAGGAGAAGGAGGTATTGGAGTGGATCCATTTACAAGTTAAGAAGATTTACAAAACGGTACTCACTTTCTGGAAGCCAGTAGAGATGGCACCATCATTTTCAGAAGCAGCAAGTTCTTGCTCAACCTTTTCAAGACCTTTGCTGACAGCTTGCATTTCCTCTGCCAAAGATTTCAATTGGATCTGGCCATACGGTTAAGAAGCAGATTGAAAAAGCAACAACGTAAGTACATGAGGTAAAGTAGGGCTAGTAAGAAGGGATAATAGGCAGGAGCAAATCCAAAGTAGTATCTTTATACCTTAGAAGCAGCTTCTAAATGAACAAGATCCTTGCCAAAATCGAGCAATTCTGGAATTTTTTCAGCAAGAAGCTGGAGAAGAAAAGAGGAAGTTCATAGGATTCACATTCACATTAGATTGCCATATGAATACATGTTCAAGAAAAGAACCAACTAAAGGATAAACAAAGAGCTGGAAAATCAAAATTAACCAATGACAAAGAGCTGGAAACTTTGAAGGATAGTTTAATGATTCTTAGAACTATAAGAATAGTTCCGCAATTAGTATACTCCAGAAGATCCTGACCAAAGAAACCTTGATTCAATAGCATTGCCAAATCTTTTATGTAATGAGGCAAAGATGTTTAGAAGATTGGTTATGTGAGCATTAAACAAGTAATAACATAAGACTACACACAGTGTATCATAAAACATAAATATGTAAGGTGCAATAAAATTAAAAAAAAAAAATAGTCAAGAACCATTCATGCGAAGCTCTTGTTAAGATCTAATAAACGAAGATCATCCAGTTGCACAATATAAAGTTGGAAAATAGGCTAAATGGAAAATGGAAGTATCCACAATAGTATATTCCCTCATGTGCATAAGGACGCCAATAACGATTTCAATTGGCATGCAGTCTTCAATAAGATTATAAGACAACTTATCTCTTGCAGGTGAGATCAACCAAGAAATTTCTCCAGCACATTCATCTTTACTTATCGATGACGGCCCATTCCTTATAGCAGACGGCTTGTCAGTGGTGATAAGGGAATGCCCCCAGAACTATTCTTTACTTACTGAGTCTAAAGTATTTGGACAACAATTTGCAATTCAGGCCATTGCACAAAGAAATAATCATGACATTCATTGCAATGTGCTATGATGTCTGATAAGTTTGCATATTTGAATGGAATCATCACATAATACATTAGCAAATCAATCTCCATACCTATTGTACCACTCCCAAGAGACAATGATTGACCCATAAGCAAAGAGAGAGTGAGAGCGGAGATATACTGTCTGATCGAATTATTTTTCTATCAGGAGATTACAAGATTTACTTTGATGTAATTTTCTTTTTTCCTTTTCCTGTTTTAAGAGGCAGTCCTTTGCTTCTCGCCTTGCGCATTTCTTTCCTCACTCATTAAGTTTTGCATGTATACAAGAGCAAAAGGGTCTCAACAATACTCCTCCAACACTAGAACTCAACGTACTAAGGGTACCTACTTTCATATCACTCTTAATCATGTCCACTTTCCCTCCTTCCAGGGGTCGGAATGTGTAACAGCCACCTAGTCCATTAATACCTTTTGTTTTTGGTCGGATGTCCATTAATTCCTTGAAATCTTGGAAAAAGTTCACAATATTTTACCTTGCATAGGTAATGCATCAAAGTCATCTTGTTGTTTCTGGCACGAGTATCAGACAATTTAAGGAGGCTGTCCAATTTGAAGCCAATAGCGGAACCTGTAATATGAGAACCAATATATGTCAACTATGACACGCAGTAATTAAATCTGTCAAAAAAAGTATGGATTTTCACCTCGTGCAGTTCCTTGGTTCAATGCATTGCCCAGAGTGAGAATGGTTTGCATTATCTGACGTAGTTTGACTGACTCTTTCACCTACGTTGACATATAAAAATAGATGCTAAGTGTATTGAGTTTTTCATTGCAATGAATATGCTTGATATAGGCGTTACCTCTTGAGCTGCATCATTAATAGTACTGAGGTTACACCTTAGGTCATTCACCTAGAAGCAGAAAAAGCATGTGAACACTGATATCTTTCGGAATAATAGGAGATGGAACTAGAAATTACTAAAGCATGGGATACACACCTGACTTGAAAAGGTGATCCTGAAAGCAAACACTCGTAACTTGGATTCTATGCGGGGAACCTTCATCAGTTCCAAGAAAAACTGAAACATCAATAGCCAATTTCATCAATAAAAACATAAAACTACTGAAGAGAATACAGCTTTTCGACATGTGGATCGAAAGAAACCTGTTCACACCTCCCTAGCGATCCCTTGTCCCCAGCATAATTCTGGAAAAGGAGGAGCAATTGCGGAGTACTTTAGTAAAAAAAAAGGCATCCAACAGATATTTAATAAACATAGAACAGTCGACTAGAAAATACAATTTCAAGAATTATCACTTTTAACATGAAATAGAAGTTTACTACCAAACACACACCAAGATATACTGGTGTGATCAGTTAGGACTACTTCGAGCTACTGTACATTGCACCAAATGCGTTAAGGATTTTTTACAGATGCCATCAGGTTACCACTCACCAGCACCAAGTAGGAACATCAAGATTATTTTCAGAGGTTTCCTTTGAAAACATCTACCTAAGGTACTGTCTTCTGCTGATTAGGTTTGAAATAATGACTCTTCTAGAGAACGAAAAAGTTGAGATGTTTCTTGGTGCTAAATTTTTTTAGTTACATATAAAATTCAACTAAGAAGGTTCCAAGAAGGTACTGCCCCTATACAGCTTCAGACGTAAGCCACACATATTCACAATTATGCACAAAAAGACTATCTCTAGCATTTCCAACAAACAAGATGTATGAGAATGAACTCTCCTGCTATACCAAAAGTGAATACTGTAAAACCAATTATCCCTAAGAGAATCCCCAGAGGATTCAACTCCTTGAAATGCTCTCCTGTTCCTCTCTCTCCAAATGAGCCAAAAAATAACGAGAGGAATCATCATAATAATTTGCTTCTTTCCAACACACGAGCAGATAATCCCTCCCCAAGCCCAAAGTTCGTGTAGCACCGTGCCTGAAAGTCACCCAATTTACTCCTTAAATTGCCAACACTGTAGTCCAAATCTTTCTATTCCAGCATAAAGTAGGTGATTCACATACTCCTCTTCAATCTTGCACAAAAAAGTTCTATTAGTTAACCAGTATTTTCCCTCTGTTCTAAAGATTATCCAAAGCAATAATACGTTCCCAAGCTGCTTCTGAAGCGAAAAAAGAAACCTTCAAGGAACCTGGACTTTCTAGATAGATTCCCAAAGAAAGAGAGTGCTCTGTTGTAATTGCATCTGAGTACAGATGAGATCAGAATAATAGGTTTAGCAGAAAAAGTTCCGCAGGTACAGTAGCCTACTATCCCTTCTCATATCTAACATAGCCAAAAACTCTTCCATCCCATTTCTAAAGGAATCTTCCATATGACTCTCATTCAGGTAAAATTCGCTGTTGTCACATAATACACAACTCTTCCCTGTTGAAAAAACCACTCTTGTGCACAAGCTAAAAGAATTTACCTATAGATTCTTTTCACTTTACTAATCCAAAGAAACAAAAAAGGGACATGTTACTGTTTAAATGTTCTCAAGAAAGGCTTCCAGGCTATCAATTCAGGGACCAATTACATCTTGTTTTTTAAGAATCATTATCAGCAGAAGACAAAAGATAGAAGAAAATATGTACTAGCAGGAAGGTACAGCCAGTAAAAATTCAGACAATTTTTTATACCATCAAGGACATTCCAAGCAGGGAAGCACTCTCCACAGGAAAGGAGATATACAGAAAGAGCATGCCTAGCAAGGAGATAGCATGAGCACGAATTGATTTGTGATTGGTGTGAGCAAGTGCATATGTACACAGGCACGTATGTGCATGCATGTAAAGGTGTGTATGTGTGCGTATGTGCGTGAGAGAGAGCGTGTGTGTGTGTGAGAGAGAGAGAGAGAGAGGAAGTATATACCTTCAAAGTCTCCATTTCTTCCTTGGTAGGACAGAACTTGATGAGATTTTCAACCTGATCAATGTCCAAAGCTGAAGAATCCAAAGCCAGAACTGCATTCTGGGAAAAAATGGTACTACTTAGTGTGACCAACCCACATGACAACTTTTCAAAGACAATCGCTTTTGAAATAGATGAAGGTAGATTATAGGACAGTGCATGACGCACAAGGGTAAACATGCTTGTTTGCATCTCCATGCAGGCTTAAAAATAATCATAAATGGATGTTGCATGATAACTGAAATTTCCCTTCTTCTCTATATTATACTTCATAAAAGTGATCATTTGTCACACTCAATCTATCGAATGCTTAGCAAACTATATAATTCGACCAATAAATTGCATTTGGTAGGACTACATCAACAAACCCTAAATCACAGCAATTCTTGGGAATCAATATATGTAGATATCCAGTGAATATTAACAGTCATGTCAAACTAAGGGGTGGAGAAAAACCTAATATGTTTCTTGAACTTCAATGAAAACAAATTAAACTGTAACAGAAAAAGACGATATAATCAAATAGTATAGATCAAAGGAGTTTAGTTCAGCAACAATATACAGTAATGGAAGCATCCAGGAGATAGGAAATTAGTAAATCGCTCTCGAAACCTTCTTATCTCACTTTCACGTGAAAAGAGGTATATTTTTCAAATATTGCCCATGCTTTGGCAAAATTGCAAAAGACAACAAGATCCCAACTCCTCGGCTAGAACCTATTTGATCTATGTAGCTAATATAGTACAAAAAGGTAGCATCAATGTGCAAATTCTTATTTAAGTAGACCCATAAACTAACTTGAAAGCCATAAAAAATTTCTTTGCAATTGTCTGATAACATGGATTCATGCCCAGTCATTTCCGTAGTCTACTTTGACTAAACAATCCAAACAAATCCATATCCTCATCACAGTGGGATTGGGGGCAAGAATACTGTACCCCATCCTCTTTTAAATTTGAATAAAGTCTAACCACGTGACAAAAATAGAGTAAAAAGAAAAAAGTTCAAAAGAAGTATGAAAGTTGGGTGGCTGCAGAAAGTCAAACCCAATGGGATATCCAGATTCTTCTTAGTATTCGAGAAGCAATAACAACTTGTTTGCATAACAAATTAAAACAGGAAAAATTCCATAGATATGCAACTGGAATAAGGACAACTTACCATCATATCCGGCAAAGGAATTTTTATCTTTGAGAGCATTATTTCACAATTATATGCTCTACGCAAGTCAACCTGGCATTTGTAAGTAAAACAAATTATTCTTGACACATAAAATTTGAATAACAAAAAAGCATTGCCATCTGATCCTAGATAAACATATCACCACCGATAATATAAGGAAGGCACCCATGATTGTCTTACCAAATAAGAAAAACAATTAAAAAAGAGTTATAACAATAAGTGGCTTTCTTTTAGCCTGGTGAGAAAGGTAATCCAGAAGCCAATCTCTCCAGGCTATTGCAAATACAACAGTTTTACTGCTTCTGGAGGTTCTTCAGAGTTCACCTTATTTGGTTAAAAATACCTCAGGCAACTCCCAGACTAATACTTTACCCATATAACATGCTTGTAGCATGCATTAACATCCTACCAGCTACTACTACTATCGCAAATCAATTACTGCTTCTGTTCCAAGGTCTGCGGTTAAAAAAAGTAAAACACAAGTACGAAAAAAAGTGGATATCTCACCAATTGCACTTTCTCGGGTTTATTGATGTTAGAACGCCGACCACCAGCTTTGTTACTCCCACTTCCATCCGAAGTAGCTGCTGAGAAGAGACTTTCAAGTTCTGTAATGTCTATTTCAGGGGCCCTGTCAAGTATTAATTGTGACGGGAAGCCCATTAATGAATGAACTCTGATACTTCTCAAATAACTGAATTGCAGAAAGTATTGGTAGCATCTATAAGAAGTTTCAATGGTGAGAATATAGCTATATCTACTATATTGAGTATCAACAAACCTTGCTTGATCTTCCTGCTTCTGAGAATCAGCCCATAAACTTCCTTGCATTGCACGTGTTACTTTTACCCAGTGCAGAGGTTTTAGAGAGGATTTTTTAGGTGGGATAGAAGTCCCACCAGCAGATCGACCCCTCACTTGATTCATTGACCCTAGAGTTCTTCCCCTTCCACTAGATGGCAGAGGAGGTGGGGCTACATTTGTCCCCTTAGCTCCTGGAAATGGAGGTGGACCAGGAGGCTTTGGAGCCGGCGGTGGAGGTGGTGCACCGGGAGGCTTCAGAGCTGGCGGTGGAGGTGGTGCAGAGGGAGGATTTCGAGCTGGTGTTGATGGGGACAGACCTGGACGTCCAGGACCTGAAGGAGGTGGTGGCGGCGGTGGAGGAGGAGGCTGTGGAGCTGTTGGTGATGGGGATAAACCTGGTCGTCCAGGGCCTGAAGGTGGCAGCGGCGGCGGGGGCGGAGGCGGAGGTGGCTTGGGAAGGTTGACCATGGAATTAATATTTGCTGCGGAAGGTGAAGGAGATTCTCCGGGAACAGCACCTCTTGTGGCAGACTTTAAATGAGATAATGCTGGGGGAGGCGGAGGAGGTGGCGGCGGCGGCGGCGGCGGCGGCGGTCCCTGCAACTTAAAAGTTCTAGAGTCCGAAAATGAAGGTGACAGCCCTAAAGATGTTTGGCTATGTGCAGAGGAAAGCGAGTAAGTTGGTGGAGTGAGAGTAGGACCTTTAGAAATAAAGGTTGGAGGTGGAGGAGGCGGCGGTGGCAATGATGGTGATTGGATTGGATTAGACAGGGATGATTGACTTGGGAAGGATGTGAAGGAGGGAGGTGGAGGAGGTGGACGAGGAGGAAGGGGAGGTCCTTTAGATGAAACAAATTGGGAAGGTGGAGGTGGCGGCGGAGGTGGAGGTGGAGGCGGCGCCATTGCAGATAATTGTCTTGATCTAGATGAAAATGGCGGAGGTGGTGGGGGAGGTGGAGGACCTGGTGGAGGGAGTTTAGATGTTGGAGGTGGGGGAGGTGGTGGTGGGATATTAGCGGATGGCATAGAATTAGAAGGAAAAGATAGGGCCTGAGGTGGACCTTTTGATGGCAATGCAGCTCCATCAACAGTAGAAGTTAGCATTGATGAATTTTTTTGGTGACTGACATGTGGGGGTGGGGGTGGGGGTGGGGGTGGGGGTGCAGTATGTGGCCCTTTAGCTATGTTATTGGAAAGAGGTAACGGGGGAGGTGGTGGTGGATGAAAAGTTGGCAAAAGAGGTGGAGGAGGTGGTGGCGGCGGAGGTGGCGCCTTAGAAGCATTACTAGAGGGAAGCGAAGGGGGAGCTGGTGGTTGATGTGAAGATTGGACAAGATGAGGAGGTGGGGGCGGCGGTGGTGGCGGTGGTTCTGCTAGTGATACTGGTGGTTGGGGTAGACAATCGGAGACAGGAGGTGGCATAGATGAGGTTAACTCAAGCAAGTGAGTTTGAGCTGTTACGTCTGCAAGGCATGGTTGCTGATCAATAGGTGGAGGGTCAACTGTATCTGATTCTTGATCCACGAGTTCTGAAGTAAATTTTGCATCAAGTACATCATCGCTATCAAAATTTGTTTGCATCACAGAATTTGTCGGACCTGTTGACTGCTTTGGGAAAAATTCGAATGCTTCATCCGAACTATCTGCTGCACTGGAAGTATTATTTTCATCCTCGGAATCAGCTGGTGAAGTGTACAAACTTGCTTTGTTTTGTAGCCTAGACAGTTCTTTCACATCAGTCAAGACTGAAAGTTGTTTAAGCAACCAAAGTGCAGCATCATCATTGTTGTCGACCCATTCAACATCACTGAAAAGTTCCTGAACCCTGGAGAAAGCTTCTAAGGGCAATCCGCCTTTTTCCTCTCCAGTCAAAATAGTGATCGGAGCTCTCGGTGGAGAGACACTCTCAACATCCCCAAACAATACCTGATGTGAAAAGTCAATTCAAAGGTTTGAGAGACCACCAAAAGAATATAGGCACAATTCTATCACAAATCAATCTGCAAAAGGGATAATCGGCAATTTGTCTGGACAGAGAAAATCTTATTCTTTGGCCTTCTCTAACGCTTACACTTTACTCTTACCATTCTAGCAAGGACTGGCTTATAGAAATATTCACCTCTGTGCGAAATCCTTTTGGATACCGCTCCTTTGAATCCCAAAGAATGTCCAAGTTCTCAGAGTTCAGCATCAGTATGTTAGATCGGATGAATGCAGTATTGAACATTATCCGGAACATCATAACTTCCCTTTCTGAGTCCAAGTCCAAGTGGACGCACTCCAGAACCACATCTCCTTGCACCAGACATTGAATGTCAATTTTAATGACATCACAGTCCCCCTGCAATAGGTCATCTAATTAGCACCCAATCTCCTTGTCAAAAACCTCTTGTAGACACTCCAAGGACATTTTTCCTATTTTAAAGACATGGGTAGGAAAGATAAAAGTGGACTTAGCTTGCTAAACTAGCTATTCTTCAGATAAATCTTCTAATTCTGTCTCTAAAAACAAACTGGTTTTCGAAGACATTTATGTTATGAGCTTTCCCTGTTTAATTTCAGGAAACACGTGCAATGAAAAATTCCATAAGATGTAATCATATAGGTTTAGGTTGGTACACAAGAAAATCATTAATGGAAAGTGTTTTACTTCCAAATGACAATCGAACAGGAAGTTGAAAAATGTGGACAGAAGAAATCTTGCCTGTCGATAATGTCGAAGGGCCTTCTTCGTCTTGGACAAGGAAAAAAGCATCTGCGTCGAAAGGCCCCCTCTACTAAGGAGATTCCTGCCGAATATGCGGATAAGTGGCCTGCAACCATTCTGCGAATCAAAGCTAGGAATGGCTCTCAAGATTATACAATCCAAAGAAAGTGCTCGCTCTGGAGGTGGCCACTCAGGAGACATATTCCTCCTTGCAATATACTGAAGGTACCGAAGCTGAGAAGGCAACGGATTCAACGGCGAGAGGAGCTGCAAAAACCCCTTAGGAGCCTCTCGGTGAACAATTTCGAGTGTTCTCCGTTCTCCGCTGTGCAATTTTCTGAAAATCAAGAAAGCTGCCAGTAGGAATGCCAAGAGTGGCCAACCACCTCTCTCGCAGTGCAGTAGAATGACGTTCTGCTGATTCCCGACCAAGAGCCAGCTCTCGCAGACGCGAAGAAAATGTTGAATCAATGACAAAGGTAAGAGGGGACAACCCTCGTACTGGCGCGGATAATCCATGACAGTGACGTCATAATCGCACAGAGTTTCAGCGAATTGGCTGCGTTTCTCACCTTCGCGGAAATTGAACGCGAGAAATGCCGAGTCCGGAAACTCTTCGTGTAACTCAGCCAAGATCTCATGCAGGTAGACTTGGTACATTTCGTCCGGCAATACCTCCGTTGAAAAGCAGGAATCGAGAACTGCATAAACATCTAGCAATTCAAATAGCTGCACGCAAAAAGAAGGGGAAGTGGCAGTTGGGAACTAAAGTTAGGCAATGAGGGATGTTACCGTAAATCCGGTCGACCAATTCGAGCAACCCATCTGGGGGTCTTTTGTAGAAGAATCTACTGAGGAGGGACATTTCTGTCAACCAATTCTATCACATTCAGAAACCCGCCTACCCTTTCACACACAACAAAAGAAGAACTTCTTTAATCAAGATCAAACTAGGCTCTCATCAGCGTTCAGCTACCAATAATGGAACACAAAAAAACAACAATGATCGAAATTCATTCGCTGCCGACAAACACTGGCAATCAAAAAAGGAAAGCGCAAGCTTAGAATTTCAAACTCCCAACCTAGGAAAGCCCTAACTCAACACCGAACGGCCCACTTAGAACAACGACAACGCGCATTGCCAGAAATGCTCGAACAGAAAGCACCATACAAATTCCAGTTACGAATTTAAAGATGAATCCAACTTCTGGGATTAATCAATCGGCTTTGGACGAACCTGAAGTGAGAGGAAGTTCCTAATTCGGGGACGAACTAGTGAAGACAAAAGTTCTGCAGCGACTGCGAGGCCATGAACTCTACTCCTCTGACATTTTGAAACTTTGAATTTGGGGAAGAAGAAGAAGAAACAGCACCTGATTTTTTGATGGGCGAGATTGACGGATTCATTTATGGACGGCCCAGGAGAGAGAACGCCATGAAAGCCACAAACGCGCTTTTCACAGCCCGAACGATCTTGCTACTCGTTGAAGTGGACATGGACACGGACGTTTTGGGCCCATTTAGCCCAATTCGAGGCATCTTGGCCCAAGCCCAGTCCGTCCATCAGATCTCTCTCCGATCCCGTCTGCCCGGAATGGCCGACGATGTCGACCGGAACACGACACGAGGCAAACCACAAAGTATAAAGAAGAGAACAAGATAGTGGCACGCGCTTAACTCGTACTTCACAATCAAGCATTTAGGTCGTTTGCGAAAAGTCATGCCCTTCTGAGTAGCGATATGAGTTAATGAAGAGTAAAAAACATAATCACGATATGCCGATGCAAATCGCCGGCCCTAAATTGCGAAAACACGTAAGGGTCTCGTTGTAGCTCTGTTCAAGTCTACGAGGTGTAACGCCAATTTACCTCGGTAAAATTCGGGGGAGATTTACGAATGAAGAAATTTAGTTGTGGTAACTATGGGCCTGTTTGGTTCAGCATTTGGTCAAGGGACTTTGGGAAAATGCAAATACCTTTGACCTAAAGGGGTTTTGTGAAATGCAAGTACTATTTGGTAAACTGTAATTGAAAAGTGCATTTGGACGCAACTTTGGGAAAAATGCTGTTTGGTAAATTTTCAATATTTGGTGTCCCAATTTAAAATTTTTTAACTTTAATTTGTTTAAAATTAGGAAAAAAAAAACAATCGCCGGCAGCCGACGGCGACCGGCGGAGGAAGGAGGAAGGAGGAGAAAAAAGAAAATAAAAAAATAAAAAATTGTAGTTGCATTTCCAAAATGCAACTTCCTAAAGGACCTTCGGAGGTACTTTGAGCTAAAGGCCTTTGGAGAGCATTTGAGATGCAATTGCATCTCCCCAAAGTGAGTAAAAAAAGTAGCCAAACAACATTTGCATTTGCCCAAGGGACTTTAGAACCTCAATACTCATTTGAAATGCTGAACCAAATACAGCCTATGTAATAAGGTGGATGGTACGATAATTTCTTCACTAAACTACAAAAGGGCACATCATTGGCAAAAGAAAGAAAGAAAGTGGAAAAGAAAACAAGGAACTAGAAAATGCACAAAAGGGAGCTTAGAAAAGGACATATCTGGCTGGCTTTCCTTGGTTTGTACATCAAAACTTTCTTTGACATTTTTGGCAATGGGAAAGACTCAAATAATCAAGGTAAAATTGGAAACTGTATCTAATATTGGGAATAAGTATAACATAAGTGTCATAACTTTTTTTCGACTACTTAAGTGTCATAACTTTAAAAAAAAAAAAACATGCAATTGAGTGCCATAACTTTCAATTGATCACTTTAGTGTCAAAATATTTTAAAAACGTTCACCCAAGTGCCGAAAATTCGACATGGCATAGCACTTGTGGTGAACGTTTTTAAAAAGTTATAGCATTTAAGTGATCGATTGAAAAGTTATATGACACCCAGGTGATTGAAAAACAAGTTATAGCACTTAAGTGAGGCCCGTACATAAATAATGGCACTCAAAGCTTCCCAAGAGGAACTAGTCGAGACCTGCAAGGGGGGAAAGAAACAATACCTCAAACCAGCCACCAAAAAATTGAAGAGACGGGCTGTTAAACCTGTGCAGGGGAAAGAAAAGGTTGTTCAAGATGACGACCAACTTCACGATACTCCGATACTTATCGAGGAGGGTTCAAAAGGATGGGCTGTGGTGGCTGGCCCTAATAAGCCACCATGGGATAAGTGAATATTCTAAGCTGAAATTGTCAGGGGCTGGGTTCTACCCTGACATTCCAGCATCTGCGAGCCTTGGTGGCTCGTGAAAGACCCAACATTATCTTTCTTATGGAAATAAAGAATAAAAGAGAAGTGGTGGATAGGGTGAGGAAGCGACTCAAGTTCAACCAGTCAATTATAATGGACCCAGCAGGTATCGCGGGGGGCATGATTGTTGTCACGCCCCAACCCTCGGGTACGCGACAACCCTACCAAACGTCTTAGGTCAAAGAGACGACATCCCATGCATGTCATCGACCCATTCGTTTTATCTTTTTAGTTAGCACACGCGGAACGAACAATCACCTAGACAATCATAAACATAACAGGAATAGAAACGCAGGAAGTTACAACAACCAACAATAGCAGACTCAGCCAAAGTTTACTTTCATTAATACATATTCATAAACCCTAAGAAAGCTACAGAATCTACAAGCCCGTCTTCAAGGCCGCTCCCTATGACCGACAAAAAGGTACCGAGTCAGGACATGGTTAATTTCATATCTACTCCAAAAGAGGGGGGGTCCCGACACCCTCGTCATTCGCAACAACAGATCACCAAAGCTGCGGACCTAAAAAAGGGGTTAACTACGACGGGGTGAGAAATAAATCTCAGTGAGCTAACGCCTAAGCCCGGCTAAGGCGTTGACTCGCTCAGGCGACCTACACACAGTACAACACAATAGTATAACGCCAATCACATGCAAGCTTACCACGCCTTGGATCACACATACACAAGACTCGACTTGACATGACAGTCAATCAATCAAGACAACAACCAGAACACCACAATAGCTTGCAAGCACAATGCTCCACACGTATTCCGGTTATTAATGGCCACAAGGACCCGCACACTAGACAGTTGGTGCGTAGCACACTAAACAGTTGGTGCTCAGCATACTAAGCAGTTGGTGCTCTACCGGCATGACCGGGCATCGTCCCTTCCTTCCGACGACGGCGTCCAATAGTCCGTGTGGTTCCGATTGACACGGCACGGAACTACCAGGAATCCCTATAGGGGCTTCAGTCCATCCATACTGCGACCGGCATCCGACCAACTTGGTGACACAGACTGTCGTGCATCCGATAAGTCGTGTGATTCCGATTGACACGGCACGAAAATATCAGGCATTCCATTATATGACCACACGAGCACACTAGGCAACCAGCCAGTTTAAATCTTTGCATTTATTCCAATGCACCCACGCACCGAATCGTGCTCAAAACCTGGCCCAAGGCCATTTTCATGCTCAAATATGCAATTTAACTCCACACGTGGTCATGAGATGCACGAATTATCCACCAAACTTTGCATCTAAATACGGGTGATCAACCCTCATACAGTCAATCACAAACCATTCAAGGCATTCAGCAGTCAAGCATTGATCACCACATCGAACGTTTGACGATAAAATCAACACATCGCACTCAAATACTTGAACTGACCACATGCGACTAATTCGCTTACCAACCAACTAGTCAATCAATTCATTGCCCTCTCGGCTCTAACCAAACGCTCGCTCGCGGTCAAACAATTACAATCAATCAAACAATCTCGTCTATTCACTAATTAGCCACAAACAACCTAGCTAACCAGTCTAATTTATTTAATTGTGATCATTTAACTTAAAACCCGGTTTCTAACTAAATCGACCACAATTAATTTACGTGAACGCCTAATTAGACTAATTAAGCTGAATCCGAATGCAATTAGCGACCTAACCGAGAGTTAGAGACTAACTCACAAATAAACGGTCCGGCGACGACGACGGCGACGGCGACTGCGACGACGGCGACTACGACGACGGACGGCGGCGACGACACGAGCACACAACGACAACACGGCTGAGGTCGGCGGTATGGGGCGAACGGCGGCAATGTTGACGGCTGAGGGGAGGCTAGTCGGCGGTGGCTCGGGTGGAGGGGCTGAGGGTCGTGGGGCAGCTGAGGGTGGCCGGCGGCAGAGCTCCAGCGAACGGCTGGACGACGGGTGGTAGCTGGGCGAGCTCGGGCAGAGAAGGGGGAGGGGTCGCGGGTCACAGGGGGCTCGCTCGGCCGGCGCGACGAGGAACGGCAGGGCTGCGGCTGGACACAGCGAGGGGCTGAGGGGGCTGGACGGCCGGAGAAGAAAGAGGAGAGAGAGGGAGTGGGTCTCGGCTAGGGCCTCGACCGGCGCACGGAAGGGCTCGGGCGGCGGCTACCAGCGCGGCATAGGGGCTGGTGGCGTGGGTCTACGAGCGCGGCGATAGCAACTCGCGGACCTCGCGGGCTCGGGTGGAGGTGGGTTGTGAGGGCGACGCGCAACGGACAAGCTCGGGGGGAGGGGGGCTGTGGCGGCGGCGGTGCAACAGAGGAGGAGGAGGAGGAGGAGGCGCGGGCTCACGACCGGGGCTCGGGGATGCGACGGGAGGAGGGGACGACCAGCGACGGCGCGGCTGCAGACAGCTGGAGGATCGGCGACGACGGAGGTGGTGGTGGTGGCTGGTGGAGGGGTGGCAACGAAGGGAGGAGCTCGGGATGGGGGGTTGTCGCACGAGCAGAGGAGGAAGTAGAGAGAAGAGAGGAGAGAGAGAAGGGGAAAGGAAGAGAGAGAAGAGGGGAGGAGAGAGAGAGAGAGACGTGAGTGATGGGAGGGGGTGATGGGGTGGTTGGTTGATGTGAAGGGGGGCCCACGGGTCAAAGTCATATTTGAATTATTTTGACTTTTAGCACATAAAGCTAGGGCTGAAGGGAGGTTTCGCGAAGGGGTCAAGCGCAAAGAGGGGGCAGTGGGCACGAAGGGTCTCTGACCGGCGCTTTAGGGTTAACATTTGAACTAAAAGAAATAAACTCCGTCCAATAAATCGTCCTTTAGACCATAAAAATTCAATTTTATTTATTTTATAGACCTCAAAATTCCGGGACGTCACAATTGTAATGTGGGACAAGGAAGTGAAGATGGTAGTGCAAGAGAGTAACGAAGGGCTCATTGACCTGATATGCACACCTCCTGGCAGCAGGAAAACCTTTTGCTTGACCTTCCTCCACGCACCTACCAGCTACCGAGAAAGAATGACCATGTGGGAAAAATTACGCACTATTCACAGCAGTAATAGACTCCCTTGGCTATGTGCAGGCAACTTTAACGAAATCCTCTATCACTGGGAAAAGAGTGGAAAACGAGAAGCAGACTAATATATGATGGTAGCCTTCCAAGAAATGCTGAACGACTGTGCCCTTCTGGATTTAGAGAGCAAAGGGTATGCCTTCACTTGGGCCAACAATAGGGAGGGCACCGAATTAGTCAGAGAAAGATTGGATAGGGCGATTTGTAACATGGAATGGAGGGTGTCGTATCCCGAAGCGGAATCCTTTGCATTGCCGGCTGTGGGATCAGATCATAGCCCCGTATTAATTGTTTTGTTTCAGCCCCCCAGGAAGAAGAACAGGGAGTTTCGCTTTGAGGCTTTCTGGCTGGAAGATCCTGATTGCAAAGAAATAGTCACCGGGGCATGGAGTGACCGAAACAGATCGTACGCTGACTTCGCGAGCAAAACAAAAAAGGTGGCTAAAGCTTTAACTAGCTGGAGTAGGAGAAAATTTAAAAATGCTCACCAGGAAATCGAGCTTCTTATGAGGATTGTCACGGCTTGCACTAATGACCCTAGCGCAGAAGGAAACGAAGGAATCTTGAAGCAGACAAAAGACTAGATTGAAAGGCTATGGAGACAAGAAGAGATGGTCTGGAGTATGAGATCGAGGATTAACTGGCTGAAGTGGGGAGATCGAAACACGAAATACTTCCACGCTACTACGATTCAACGCAGACAGCGTAATAGAATTTCAATGCTGAAGCTGGAAGATGAGTCTTGGTGCAGAGATCCTGTGGAATTGAAGACCCACATCATGACCTTCTATCAAGCTTTGTACTAGTCAGCAGGTGACATGAACATTTAGCCCGTGTTAGACCAGTGTCCTGTTTTGGCCACAGAAGACATGAACAAGGCGCTGGTGGAAAAAAGTAACGATGGAGGAGGTACGGGCTGCAGTGTTTCAGATGGGGGCAACAAAAGCTCCAGGGTCAGATGGACTTAGCAAACTGTTCTACCAGCATCACTGGGATAGTATTAAAATGGACGTTTTTCAGCTAGTTGATGGTTTCTTCACGACGGGTACTTTCGACCCCTCCCTAAACCAAACGCACATAGTCTTGATCCCCAAGGTGGCTCACCCTAAAAGCATCACCCAATTCAGGCCTATAAGTCTGTGTAATTTCAGCTATAAAATCATATCTAAAGTGTTGGCAAATCGGCTAAAACCATGGTTACCAGAGTTGATAGCTGCTGAACAGAGCGTTTTTGTTTGCGGAAGGCAAATCCAAGACAACATACTAGTGGTACAGGAAGTGTTGCATTAGTTGAGAATCAGGAAAAGGGAAAGAAAGTTCCAAGCAATTTTGAAAATGGATATGCAAAAGGCGTATGATAGAGTGGAGTGGGATTATCTTTGCGCGAGTATGCGAAGGATGGGGTTCTGTGAGAAATGGGTCCAACTAATTAAATATTGCATCTCTACGGTGTCCTTTAGCATCAGAGTGAATGGTGAATCTCTGAGCCTCTTTCAACCGTCTAGAGGAATTAGACAAGGAGACCCACTGTCACCCTATCTATTTATTATCATGGCTAATTCCCTGTCATCCCTCATGAAAAAGGCAGTGGAGGACGGCACGGTTAAGGGCATCAAGTTAAACAGAAAGTGTCCTTCCTTATCTCACTTGCTTTTTGCGGACGATGCGATCTTCGTCCTGGACGGAACCTTGAGAGAATGCTAGAATATTTCAAATGTCTTGAATCAGTATTGCTACGCTTCAGGGCAAGCTATCAATCTGAATAAATTGGGTATTTACTTTAGTAGGGGATGCCCTGAATCGCTAAGAAGGAACCTGTTAGGAGAATTGAGAGTCCCTATTCTGGAGAAAACAGGAAAGTACTTAGGTATTCCGTCGGATTGGGGCAGCACGAAGAAAGATATGTTTAGCTGGGTGTTAGCGAGAGTAAACTCGAAGCTGGAGGGGTGGAAAGAGAAGCGCATTTCAAAAGCTGGGAAGGAGATACTCATAAAGACAATAGTTCAAGCCTTGCCGTAGTACGCAATGTCCATTTTCAAGATACCCATGTCGATATGCCGAGCGATCGAAAGGAAGATTGCCTCCTTTTGGTGGAAACAGAATGCGAACAAAGAAGGAATCCATTGGAGGATATGGGAGCATCTAAAGACAAGGAAAGACATGGGTGGGTTAGGCTTCAAGGATTTGATCGACTTTAACATTGCCTTACTCAGCAAACAAGCTTGGAGAATAGCCCAAGCCCCAAACTCTCTCTGAAGTCAGATCTTGAAGGGAATTTATTTCCTAGAAGGAAACTTATGGAATGCTAAGAAAGGCTAACGCCCATCCTGGGGGTGGCAGAGTCTATTAGCTGGCAGAGACGCAATCAAGCCATAGGTTAAATGGGCGGCGGGCTACGGAAGAAGGATTAGAGTTAGAGAAGACAAGTGGCTCCCTTCAGGCATTTTCAAAGGACTTGTGAATAGCTCAGAACCCCAGCTGGTTGCAGGCCTAATCAACCAGGAAACACACGCCTGAGACTCCCAACGGATAGCAGAGCTGTACAACGAGAAAATGGAAAGAGAAATCATGGCGATTCCACTAAGCTATAACTCCCCAGAGGACCGGTTAGTGTGGGCTGGTAACAATGAGGGGAGATACTCGGTCAAAGCAGGATATAACAAGATTCAGGAAGCAGCCAACAAGGACTCCAAAACACAGGCATCTACATCATTTAACCTCCAAGGAATCTTTGGACGAACCTATGGACAATCCAAACCTCCCCAAAGGTTTGATTCTTTCTCTGGAGCGTCTGCAACAACGCACTACCGACTAAGGACAATCTATTCAGGAGGAAACTAACCCCGACCCCATGTGCCCCATCTGCGGCCGAGCCCCGGAAACACCAAAGCATCTCCTTTTGCTGTGTGATTGGATGAAAAGGGTATGGTCAGACAACAGATTGAACATAGATATTTCCCCAACCAGTATCTCAAGGATCGAGAGATGGATGATGGACTACCTGACTGCAAATGCAAATCTCCCACAAGATAAAGCCCCCCGCAGTCGTTAATCGCCGAGGTATTTTGGGCCATCTGGAAGACTTGCAATGCCTGGGTGTTTCAAAAGTGCGCTCCTCAGCCCTGGAATATCGTGGACGAAGCAATCGGCTCTTTCAAGCTATATAGAAGGTGGAACCCAAGCGAGATCAGCGGTGCTTTTGGGCAGAACTCATTACCTGCTAGTTGGTGCTTACCGCAACAGGGCCGACTGAAATTAAGTGTCGACATGTCATGGTCTTGCGAAACAGGGGAGGTCGCCGCCACTAGAATACTGCGGAACGCCTTCGGCCTGCTGGTTTTTGGCTTCGCGAAGAGTTTTCGAGCCTGTTCAGCTCGAGATGCAGAAACCCTAGCAATTAGAGAAGCTCTGGAGTTTGTGGCGCAAGTACAAAGAGATAAGAGGAGCAGATCGTGCTGGATTTGGTGGAGCAGAGCACGTGGTGGAGATTGTGTCATATTTTCTTCCTGCCGTATGTTGGATTCTGGGCCATGAAGAAAGCCCATGGCCCGTGCGCGCTGTTATTAAGGGCTACCAAGCTCTTCTCGGCCAGCTAGAGAGGGTATCGCTAGCCCACTGTCCCCGAACGGCAAATCAGGTCGCCGATTGGGTTGCAAAGGCTCACCACACCAACTCCCTCAACCCGAATTGGCTTCTCAAGCCGCCTCCTTCCCTTTGCACTTTGTTATGCATAGATTGTGGGAATTCTAATGTCTTCTTACTAGTTTATGAATGAAAGTAGGAGTTTTTCTGTCCAAAAAAAAAAATTGGCACTCAATTGAGTGCCGTACCAAAGTTATGGCACTTGTGGTGTCCTTTTCCCCTAATATTGGAAAGAGGATGGTCTAATCCATCATTCTTTTTATGGTATGTATACTCTATCTTATTTTTTTTTCTCCTTTATCACAGCACCAACCTTTTTGTCTGATAATACAAAACTTTGGCCGAGGTACAATCCTTAAATTAATAGCAGACGAGATTTAAAGGTTCACCATGCATAGCTCATGGCACGAGACGCACTATATTATGTAAATGTTTGAAGGTTGCATAGCATATATTTGCTAAAGAGTGCACCAAAACGGTCAAGAGGGACGACAGCCCCTCGTCAACCTCCTCGATCCATCATTGCTTCTGATCAACAACAATGAATCCCTAACGACATCCCTTCAAGAAATTCTTGCATTGCCCCAGGTAAATTCTTGGCGTTGGATTCATGAATCGAGTGCAGTCACGACGTGAGATCTACGAAATTACACAACTTGTGATTGAACTGACCCAATGTGAAGTGACTCAAAACGGGTATATGGCCCTCACTCTCTCGCACCCACCGGCGGCCTGCCATGGTGGCAAGTGCGGTCTATTCCTATCTGTCAAGTTACAACCACGGTGGTCCATAAAATTCATGTGAAGATGAGAAAGACCGCTGCCTATTCAAACTCTCTTGGGATTTGAGATGGTCCTTGCGTTTTCCCAGCCTGTTTCTATGCATGGCAGCATCTGTGCAGTTTTCAAATAGTACTTTTTTTCCTCTCTCTTTTTTGTGCCTCAGTTTTTTTAACTTTCCTCTGTCATTATCCGAGCAAAAAGACTTGGCCTTTCATGGTTTCACCATGGCCTGACAAGGGGCAAAACTTCTGTGAAAGGAGTTGCCAGAAAGATACAAAATTTCAGAAAAGGCATTGCAATGATTTCAGTCTAAATGTTCTCAGAAATGCTATCTCCTTTCCATGGCCATATTCATTCTAGAACTACTGCTGCTAAATGAGCAGTGTCACTGTGCCAGCTTTTATTATTATTATTATTATATATTTGATGAGAACTGAACAATGAACATAGAGATCTGGAAATGGAGTCCATTTATGACCCAAACTATGGTCTATAATTACTCATTCAAAAAGTTTTAGAACTTTCTTAACGTGTCAACGTACCAAACTTTCTTTGGGTTGATGCTTGTAATTGTTAATATTGGCACATCCAACCCCAAAAAATTTCATCATAATTCAATTTCACAGTCTCTACTCAATACTGGGATCATATTATTTTTTTCCAGACAAGCACCCAATTCGTGTCCACTTCCTAAAACAAGCACTTAAGAACATCTTTCGAGGATAGGACCATTTGTTTAAAGGTTCAGACTTTTTTGTTATAGACAAAATATTGAAAATGCTATTTTTTTTGCGGTGGCCAAACTATGTACTTTCATAAGTTTGACAGATCGTGTTAAGTTTTTCACACAAGTAAAAGTTTGTGCATTTTTTTATACGTCTAAAAGATCATTCAAATGTGTCTTAAAATTAAAAGACCATGCATTTTTTTTTTTCGGGTATTTACCCCCACAAAATCATGGGGGCAAAATCCTAATTAAAGAAAAAGATCCTTGTGTGGATCACAACCAGTGAGAGGGGACCTTAAAATCACACCAGACTCAGGAATGGCGCTTGCAAAAAGAAATTTGCAAGCGCAGATGATAATAATGAAGTCAACGAGCCGACAAAAATAATAAAAATCCTGAAATTACATGCAAAATATATATTTTTTTATTAGTTATTACTTATTTTTAAGCTCTCTGCCAGCTCTCTGTCCGAATCCATAATGTCTGAAAAGGACCGTTGGTTCGTTCCTGTCATTCACATCCATGTAAATCCACAATGCACAAGACCCAATCTTTTGTAATATCATAATTTGACAAATCCCCGAAAAAGAAAAAGAAAAATCAAAGTTTTTTTTTTTTTGAAAACCCAACAAAAATATCAGTATCACTCGCTCTTTCCAAACTCAAGCGCGCACAGACTGGTAGGCTCACACTCACCCTCAGTTTCATGTCCCAGTAATGGCAACACATGAACAAGAACAAGAACAAGAACAAGAGGATCAAGAACACCCGCCAGAGCAAGAACCAGGCAACGGGAACGAGAACGGGAGCCTCTCTCTCTCCACCTACTTGGGCCTCAGCTTCTCTTTGTTCTTGGCGCATTTGCCCAGGAACGCGCTGACCCTTTTACCTAACCTTCGGACCCAGGTCAAAGACCTCTCCTGTACGCTCCTCCAAGCCGAGGACCAGCTGAGGCAGATGAGATCGAGGAGGAAGGAGGACTCGAAGGCCAACGCGAGGGTGGTGGAGATCTTCGCCAGCCACCGGAACGCGTGGCAGGAGGAGGAGAGGAGGCTGATGCAGCAGCTGGACGAGGCCAACGAGGAAATGGCTCACTTGAGGGCGAGGATGGAGGAGAACGAGAGGGTCGAAGCAGACTACAAGGCTAGGGTTGAGGAGCTGGAGAGGGAGGTTGGGGAGAGGGACGAGATGATTGGGTTCATGTCTAGGAGGGTTGAGTTTGGAGAAGAGAGTGACAGGAATGGAGGTCATGGTGATGTGGAGGAAGCGAGTGAGTATGATTACGGCCAGCAGCAGCAACATCACCACCACCATCAGTATCAGTACTTGAATCGGCAACAAGAAGAGCAGACTGGGAATGGGTTTGGTTCTGAGTATTTGGGGTCTGCTTCCAGGTTCTGGGCTGAGAAAGCCAGTGTTTGGCAGGTATGGTTTCTGCTTTTTCCTTCTGCTTTTCGGGTTTGTTTTTGCAATGTTGTTTCATTAATGTCCACAAATTTTTGGACATACTTACACTGAGAACACTCTTCTGCTGATTTCGATCTTTGGAATGAAAAGATTCTGGTTTTTCTAGAGTTTTTGTGATGACGGGGAAAGTTCATGGGAGGTTGCGGTTTCTGGGCTTTATTTCTCATTATAACTTTTCTTGATATTCTTCGTTTCGCCTTTTTTTTTTTCATGATTAATATTTTCTTGAGTTTCAAGAAGAAAGTGATCTACTTGTTCTAGTGCCAGTTCACTACTCTCTTTCACTTTTGCTCCGGGATCTCTGTGCATTGTACTGGAGTGAAGTCTTCGTCTTTTTCCTGGTAAAACAATGTGAAGTCTTTGTGTGTTGCAAGAATCTCTGCATTGTGTACGGATTTACACTGTCCAGCCAAATGTCTTTACCTTCATCTAAGAATCTTCATAATCAATGCAAACAGGGAAAAGTTAATAACTGGGTTCTCCAGGTTCTCCTGGTTTCATGTCTATACCTACTAGATAATGCCTTTAATCTGGGGTACTAGTGAAAAGTTTGAGTAGCATGAGTTCAAGTGTTAAAATGAATTGACGCAGTTCTTATTAAGTTTGGTGGACGAATATCTTTCTCATGGAGTTTATCCACCTTCGTTTTGTTAAATTCCTTTTTCCTTTCACTATCCGGCATTTTGTTTTTATTCATCAAAAGAGACATTTTTATGTTCTGGGTTAGTTGGTTTGGTTAATTTCCCTGGATAGTTTGGCCCATTTCCTTGTTCTCCATTCCCAGTTGCATTTTCTTATTTTGCTGGGGGGACAATCCTTATCCCATAGATAAGGATGTATGAGAAGATCATCTATCTACATCCACAGTATGTATGTAATGGTCACGCCAAACATGTAATCCAAAGGAACGTGAGCTTGTTCAGCAATTAGTGTTGGCCGATATCAGTTTAGAGCCATAATGCCAATAATAGAAAGGAAAGGGTCAAAAGGATGCGATTGTATGAGGCGATGCTAATGTGTCGTGTCCCTAGTGTGGGCGACCAAGTTGCCGTGAAAGCAGAGTAAACATATTGATTCTTCCAGCCACTTGTGTAAGATCTTGAAAGTTTGGTACCGTAAAATCAGTTGTTCGTATTGATACTTGATTTCAGTGGTAGGATAACTAACCCATGTCTGAAATAAGTTCAAGCTTGATATAATGTATAGCTCTTAATAATGTGCTTCCTGAGCTTCTTAAACATTTGGTAATTGTGAAGCTGCTCGGTCGTGTGGCATTATACTTCTACTGTGGAATGAAGCTTCTGAGATAACTGTTGGGTGTCAGAAATGGGGTGATCTGGTATTTCTGGTGAAGACTTTCTTCTCCAAAGATATGAGGAAGTGAGATTGGAGAACTTATATCCAACAATCTCATTTGTTGACTCTAATTTCCCACTCGAAAATTCTTTTTTATTGAAATTTGGAACTTGATGGAGCATACAATTGCTAAGTACTGGCGTATAGCTTGGAATTCATGGTTGAGCAGTCTATGGCTGTCATTTTGACGGTCTCTTAAAAAACCCAACTCGGAGGTTCATTTAGCTTTGCTCAGATTATGATTTTGCACGGAAGATCGAAATGTTAATTAGTTGCACTAATGGCGGATTAATGATATTTTTACAGGGGCAGAAAACCTGTAGCGATTAGATTTAGACAACTTCTCAGTGTTACACATATTTCATCAACAGATTTGTTGTGCTTGTCTCTCAGATGGCGTTGTACACACTGGAATGCCTAATGTGACCATATCAATATCTTAACTGTCTTATTTGTGGGCAGGATGCACAGTATGAATCCCTCGAGTCATTACCTCATTCAAAGCATTATGTGACAAGGTATGTGCGGATGGTTTATATGCTTCCTTTGACCCTTTTCACAATGCTATTTTCCTGCAACTGATTGGAGGTAATTTGTTTCCTGCTCAGAAGGGAGTCTCCTTGGAAACTGAATGGTGAAGGGGTAGGCGTCTCTTCTAAATTGAAGTTACTTGAACAAGAATTGTTGAATTTGGAAAAAGTTGGGGATGGTGATCCTTCAAAGGTTCCTTTGCTAATGAGGAAGCAGGCTAAAAGATGTCAAGCTCTAGCAGGAAAGATTGACGATCTGTGTAGAAAGATGGTATTGGCTATTTAAGTTAATTTTGTTGCTTACTAGTCTTTTTGAGCTGCTTGCTATTTGGAGATGCATAATACATGCTAGTTTTGTAGTGCATTAGGCACCTATAAGCTGATTAGAGTTTCTTGTGAGCATAAGTGAAGCTACGACGCATGTACAGTTGATGGCTTAGATATGGAGAAAATTAATGATGAACCTAATGCACAGATATTAATCAAATGCTAGGTTAGATTATGCTTAACTCAAGATTTTGCATTGGATCTTATTCCACTAGGGCGACATATCAGTCCTACTCGAGCTGATGTTGGGTATCTTGTCTAATTGAATCTGTATACTTCCCTTCCGTGTCATGTTCATAAATGCTAACAGAGTAGTGGGCTAGTAGACATTACGAAGCATTTCAAGTCTATCTTATGATTGTGGTCCGACATTCCTCTGCTAGTTTTTAGGTTGATCACATGACAGCCATCTGAGTGTGATTATTCCTGCGAGGCATCAGTATTTTCAAAATCTACATTTAAGCCCCTTAAAAGGAACAGTTTTATGAACCAACATTGTTTGCTTGTGACACCAAAACTAACTTCGTTAGTGAGTTACCGACTTTGATAGAGTGCATAATTTATCATGACTAAATACTCAATGCAGTTCAATAAGTATCTCCCTGTTCTCTTGATATAATAACACTGTAAAATGTGGAAGAAGGTTGCTGCAGTTCAATAACCCTTTTGTTCATCTGCCACAGCAAGCTAGCGATCCTTGCGAACCAACATTGAGCTCGGAGTTTAGGACTCAAAGGCAGACCGAGTTCTTGCTAGAAGCGTTCCGGCTCCAACAGCGTGCAGCCGAGACAGGACAAAAACTGATGGCACTACATGCTGAAGTCGGGAAGAGCTATTACGAGGAGGAGCTCGGGGGCCATGCCAAGCTGACCACGAGACGGTCCACGGACTCCATAAGGAACAACTTCAAGGAAATCCAAAGAAACCTGGAGATATGGTTGGCTCGAATAATCGGGGACCTGAAGGGGATTCTTGCCAGAGACGGGGCATCTCGCGTGAGAGAATATTATGTTGCTAGATACCCTTTTGTGCAGTAGAATCTCTAGTGCCGTATTAAGCTCTAATCTTCGACAAACGGTTGTGATTTTTTTTTGGAATCTGACCCGAGACTATGAAGTAGCAATCATAAGCTGCATGGCATGGCACTGAAATGGAAGCTGTGCATGATGTTTTTTGGTGGCATCAGAAATTAACTGACTTGTGTAATTAAAATTGTAGTTACCATAAGGATTGGACAGTGAAATCAGAGTTCTTACTCTAAGTCTCGGCTATGTCGAAAGCAACCCGACATGAGCATGAAATGTCATGATGAAGATCCATTGGAGAGCCAGCCCAGAGATTGAATTGTCTTCAATAGAAAGTGAATGGCCTGGGATATCCTGAGCATTGAGCATTTTATCAGTCATTCAGCTCTTGGTCAGTATAAAAGATTGGAGCATTTGCTTTCTGTTTTTCTTTCTTTTATTTTCTTGTTCCTTTTTTGTGCTTTAACAATGCAATGTAAACATTAGGTTCGGCACTAATGATATAACTAGCCGTTACCCCACCAAACCCACCAGTTGTAGGAGATATGTAAGGATTAATACATAGAATAACTTTTTACGGGATTAATTATCATATAAAGCAGCAGATATTGTACCCGATTGACTATACTCATCCATTGCTACTCTTGTAAGATTGAAGAACAACAGCTAAACTAGAATAGACATGGACTGACGTGGTTTGTCCGTGTGACCTGTTGAGGCTGTCCTACATCTGTTGTAGAAGGGGCTGGTGGTCGGTTTATAAATGTGAGGGAATGTCTCATCCTTTGAGCTAGTTTTTGGAATGAGAGAGGCTCAAGACCACTCAATACATAATATTAGAGCATGAGGTCTTGAGTTCAAACCTTTCCAGGCCCATTTGCCTCCCCAATTAAATATGTCCATGCTTAGTACTAGTCAAAAAGACCAGACTAAACTTGAGGGGGAGTGTTAGAGACCATGTCTTTATCTAAAAGCTTAAGCTTTTGAAACAGTGGCAATGGTCTCACAATTTCTCACATGTTTTTTATTTTTTACCGAATCAAATCCAATTCAATAATCGAGAACACTCAGAAGAGCATATTCCCCAACAAGGTTGCTAAGTAGCGAACAAAAATGATGCTCCAATGTCACCACTATACGTGAATCATCAGGGTGAAGCGCCTCAACCTCCTTCCTTACCTCTTCAACAGCGACATTATGATCTGTGGACAGTCGCTCTGCTGCCACTGGCTTGTTCCCTCCCTCTGTAACTCTCCTGCCAAGTACGGCTCTAGAGTCCCCCAGATTGGCCACATATAGAACATCATTCGAAATAAATCGGGAGCAACAGAAACAGAGATACGAAGAATATCTACTGGAGAGGAGAGATAAGGCTCTGTTACGGTGAAGCGTGCACAGCTTCAAGATTTTGAGACACTAGCGATGCAGGATGGAGAATCTGTCACCAGCTATTGTGCCAGAACAATGGAGATCAGCAACAAGATGCGATTCCATGGCGAGAAGATGGACGACGTCACCATTGTGGGGAAGATTTTGCATTCCCTGACACCAAAGTTTAATTATGTTGTCTGCTCAATTGAAGAGTCGAAAGACATAGATGCACTCCCTCTTGATGAATTGCAAAGCTCCTTATTGGTCCATGAACAGAAGATGAACCGAAGTTCAACAATAGAGGAGCAAGCATTGAAGGCTTCTACTAATACTCATTCCAACAATTTCAGAGGAAGGGGTAGAGGTAGAGGTAGAGGAAGGGGAGATCGAGGAAATAGAGATGTCAGCAGGAATTTCAAAGCCAATAATGACCAATATCAAGGCAAAGGCAGAGGATGGGGTCTTGACAAATCCAAGGTAGAGTGCTTTAGATGTCATAAATTTGGTCATTATGCATCTGAATGTTATACTAGACTGCCTCATGATAAAGAAAAGGGAGAGAATTCACATTTTGTCGAAAAGAAAGAAATAGAAACGTTGTTGATGGCTTTTCAAGATAAAAAGAAACCCGAGTCAGATATTTGGTATGTGGATACAGGATGCAGTAACCACATGAGTGGAAGTAAGTCGTAAGTCTTCTTTTCCTTATTTAAATGAAGCATTCTACTGTGAGTTTGGAAGTAAGTCGTAAAAGGTGATATTAAGATAAGAACCAAGAATGGTTTTGTGGAAATGAGCTTTGATATCAGTATTTGGTGATCTTGGGCCTCTTTTATTCCAAAAACTAGCTCAAATGATGAGGCTTTCCCTCACACTTATAAACCGACCACTAGCCCATTCCACAACCGATGTGGGACAACCTCAACAATCTCTCCCTCGCACATCAGGCCATGGGTCGGAGGAGCAACAACCCGTATCTCTCCCATGTGACTGTTGGGTCCAGACTCGTTGGTAACCTGGCTCTGATATCATGTGAGAAATTGTGAGACCACTCCAACTGTTCTAAAAGTTTAAGCTTTTAAATGAAAGCATGGTTTAATATTTAATTACTCTAACATGACCAACATTCAAAGATGGCGATATATTTCATCAACAATCTCAGGCCTTTGACCCGTCGATCTATTTCGACAATGCATCTGTTGGAAAAAAGAGTTCCAACTTTGGTATGAATCACAAGATTTACGACCCCTTAAACTCGAGAAACGGGCTACAAACTCAGATACACAAGTAACCGAAGGTTCTAGCTTTCTCATGATTCTAATTGAATCCAGAACATCCCTGATAAGATACCACATTACACTGTTCTTTCCATGCCTAGCAGCATCTGCATGTGAATGATAACCTCAACAGGAATTGCCTCTCCCCGTCGCTCTTTAGACCCTATCTCTGCTAGGTTGGGGTAGGCATAGCCACGGTTCAGGAACCGCCGGTTCCGGTTCATGAACCAACGGTTCTAGTTCGTAGCCATGGGGGAACCGGAACCGGAATCGGCGGGGCGGTTCTAGCCCGGTTCCGGTTCAAAACCGAAAATGTAATCGCCGGTTTCGGTTCCGGTTACGGTTTTTGAATTTAAAAATTAAATTGTAATGAATTTGTAATTAAATTATCAAATAATGAATTATGAAATTATGAAATAATTTTGAATTTTTGAATTTTTTTTTTTGGCCCGGATTTTCCTGTTTAGTCGTGGGAGGAACCGTAACTGGGCCCGTATGGCACGGGCCGGTTCCGGTTTGGAACCACCGACCCGGTCAACGAGCCGGTCACTGGTTTGACCTAGGCCGGTTCCGGGCCCAAACCGGCCCATGGCCATGCCTAGGCTGGGGAGAGCACGTTTTAATGTGGACTTTCGACGACAAATCAAATTAAACTGAGCTGATTCGACTCGAGAAAGTTGAGACCAAAACAAACTACAGAATGGCCTGAGACCATAATACACCAAACAAAAACTTTGGTTCAATAGTTGATACGGCTACCTCAATCCGGAGTACTTCAAAGCGGTCACCTCACAGAGAAGAACGAAGTCTACAGCTTCGGGGCAGTCCTTGCAGAGCTCTTGACAAGCAAGAAGGTCACGGATCTGCAGAGACCGCAAGAAGCAAGCAGCTTGGCCACATACTTTGTTCTCAGCATGGAGGAAGACCGGCTGAGCGATGTCCTTGACCCTTCAATTGGTAGAGGAAGGGACTTCGGATCAGATAAAGGGGGTTGCTAAGATAATAAAGATATGCCAATGAAGGAAGTCGCTACGGAATTGGAGGGTTTGAGGAAGCTTTCAATGCATCCATGGCTGCACGGAGATGTTTAACAACAAGGATAATCGCGAATGCTTTGCTTAATGGAACATCCTCGTACCTCTCTACCCTCCGCCATCAGAGTCAGTATGTTGACGGTGGGGATGGAGGATGATGAGCGAAAGAATATTGAGTTCGCAGTTGGCTGGCATGAATGATCTTAGTCTTAACCAGAAGCGCTTCGTCATCTCCGCTAGATTATGTTTCCGGTCTTTAGCTTGAAATCGAGAACATCTTTATCGCCATCGATATATACTTTTAGGAGCACCATATGAAGTGAAAGCAAGTTTGCGTATAGAGGCCAACCTTGGCTAGTTTTACAAAACCCGTTTCGTAACCTTAAAATCACATTACGGTCCACGAGTCTTACCTGTTACCAGCGTATAGACACCGGGATGATACCCGTTTCAGCACAAACAAGGATTCAGAAAGACAAATTGCACCAGGTCAACCTGCTATGTTGAGGCTTTCGTAAGATTTCAACAGATACTGATCTTTGTGGAAAACAGTTTCCCTAGAATGATTCTTCCAGAGTCTACACCCCATAAGATCCAATTACCATTAAGTGTTCAAAATCGCTGGCCATAGCGACAATACTGGGCAGTCGCCAGTAAGCTCTGAGCTAATGGAAAATAGAGTGTACACATATGCAACATTGCATTCAGAGTCTAAAATAGATGCGCTCAAAATTCCAGATTCAATCAGGTCATTCCAAATGTAACGAAACAGAAGCTGTCTCAGAAAGCGATAGGAAAATACAAATTCTCAAAATAAGGATATCCTAACCACCTTTCTATCAGCGAGCTGGTATACTGACAAAGCGCTCTACTTCTTCTCTTCCTTCTCAGCTTCGGCCGCCTTCTTCATCCTTGCACCGACGTGGCGTTGGTTCATCCGCTCCACACGGAGCTTGGCATAAGCACTGAAGGATTTCATCTCATTGGTGATCTTGACAAGCTCAACTGCTGGCTTCTCTCTCACAATCGACATGTAGCTACCTTGGACTTGGGTTGCAGATGCCAACTCTTCCGGAGTGGAGTCACCAGCCTACAGAAAAGAAAGGCGTATAAAGTATTCAGCCACCATGGAGATTGTTGTATTCAACAAAGGTCAATAATGAATTGTCGAAAGTCATTGATACACCGGGTTTACCTTAAATTTGCGAGCACGTCTTGGGAAGACAACCAACTTAGCTTTGTAGGTCTTCAACCTCTGCACATTAGCTTGAAGGCCTTCTAGGGATCGGTTCTTCCTTCGGTGATCCAAAGCAATTCCGATAGTCGGAGCTAATTTCTTGGGGATACCTGCCGCCTGAAATACCAAAGAAGTTTCTGTGTAAATAGGAGGAGAAGGAAAAGTACTCGGGTTTCTTCCACACGCAAATAAATAAAAAGACCCTCAGCTAAACCACCTCGAGTATTTACAGCAACTAGCATTCAATCGCCCAAAAAAGGCACACACAGAGCACAGAAAGAGAAATAAATAAAAAATGACAGCAGCATATAGTGATCCAAGGCCGAAAAAGATCAGTCAAGAAAACAAATTAACAAGATGTTCGCTTCGATTGACCAGGCCCATTTTTTCTAGGTGGTTACGACTCGACAATAATTCATTTGACATGGATCAGAATAGCAAAGAACCGCATCTCACAAAATATGGAGATTGTTTCTTCTCCTACTTTCATCACAAAAATAAGCAATTTTTAATTGTATCATGAAGTAACTACCAACTTTGCAGTGTACACTAGTAGATAAGAGAAGCTTCCTCCACGACTAATTAGCACAAGTTAAAATGGAAAAAAACGTAAAGACTTCACAAACAGATGCAATCCACAACAAGAAAATAAACTTTACCTTCAGTTCTTCCAAAGAGAACCCTTTTCCAGCCCTCACTTTCATGTTGTACTTCAGAGTTTGACCATGAACAATAGGCCTAAGAGGTCCAGCTGTAGGCCTTGGAAAAATCTTCACAGCCTTCTTTTGCCTCGCTGAAGATAATAACAGATTATTTAAAATATAAAGGCCAAAAAGATTCGCCAGACTAAGAACTAATCCAGGTTTGTAATCAACAGATCAGCAATTAATTTACCTTGGCGTCTCCTCGATTTCCTTGCAGGCTGGTTAAACCAGGTCTTAACATAGTTCTGCCAGTGCTTCCTGAAGTGCCCACTCGGCACAACATTGTTATGCTTAACCATGGCTTACCTGCAAAACAACAAAGCACATAAACATGAAGCCACCATGTGAAAAAGTGCATCAAGCGAGCAAACTCCATCAGGGTAAGAGGAGCTAAAACCTGTACGAGTAATATGTAATTCTCAAGAGGAATGAATATTTCAAAGGGGATTGATTGTCAGCGAGCTTAAACATTGATACAAACACCCTTTCCACAGCAAAAAGACATCGGTACAACCCCAACCCAGCCAAATATGCCTACGGATGAACAAACAATGAGATCAAAAAACCAGACCGAGCGTTCTTCAAGTACTTTATGCAGAGTTATGTCAACTCATAAACTAATGGCCTATGAACTGCTCGCAAATCACCCAAATAACCTGCCGAGGATGACAGAACACGCATATCGAGCTCGAAAGCTCGAATTTATACATATCGAGTTGATGAGACTGAGAAACATAACAGGCCACTCATCACACCATTTCTCAGTCAGTTGCCAAAACCCCAAGCAGCATCAAACATGCTATCGTCCAGTGTTCACCATGTGACCAACAGCCCGAGCTGCACAAGTTTTCTGACAACTTACGCAGTTTCAAACAGCCAGATTCAACAAATGACTCGAAAAAAGAAAACGCAGCGAGCCAACGTAATTCCAAGTTCGAATGGACAAACCCACGAAGTTAATCTATATCGACAAGAACCATGTACATTCACCCAGAATTCGATAATAGACGTCGAAACGACCCCAATAAAAACAACCTCGCCGCACCAATGCTCCACAACGTAAAATCGGAGAGAACAAAAAACAATACAAGAACTTAATCGGCATGGTTCACATCCAAAGACGACGACGAACAACTAAACGGAGGAAAGCAAGAACAGGAATCTGGCTGCGGCGGAGCCGCCCAGAAAGCTTACCTGAGAGGAGAGGAAGACGAAGGTCGAAAGGAAGAGCTGGCTCTAAGTCTGGACTCGGCCGCCTTCGCGCAAGAGCACGCTATTATGTACCGAAACCCTAGGCCTAAAGAGAATGCCGAATTACCGAAATGTCCCCGGTCCGTAATATGGGCCGGGTCACAACCTGAATTTTGGTTAGCCCAGATCCTTCAGTAGCCCATTTTGTCAATTCTCTTTCCAGAATCGGACTTCACCGATCAATTTCAACAATTATGACATGAGCTTCCTTAATTTGAATCTTGGGGTTAAAAGACACAACTTAGGAAACTATTATTCACTTGGAAATATGAATAGGAGATCCATCGACGTGCACTATACATCGATACCACGTAACTATATAGCATCGGTGAAAAAGGAAAATATATCTTCAGTGACGCGATGGATACATCACGTGACAGTGATGCGTGATGTAATCGACCAATTGAAAGTGAAATGCACAAACACGGCACCAATTAAGATGAGATTCATAGCACGAAGGCAACGCCCATCGGTCGGTTATATCACATTATTATTGTCATGCGGTGTATCTCTTGGGTAAGACTTTCTCGGGAGTGAGGAGGTCTACGGATAATATTCGATGAAAATGTGCGCTAACTCTAGTTACTACTCGGTAGAGATAATTATAGAATCTTGCCTCAGAACTTCCGATTTATTTGTTGCTACATCGAAATGGGCAAGGGACGGGCGCATGGGGAACCATGATCCACGTGTGCAAAAAGAAAAAATAAATTTTTCAAAATTATATAATTCGAAAAAATTTAATTGTTAATGTTTTCATAACAATTATGAATTATTCTGCTTGAAGCTAATTCATATTCTATAATTACTAAAACCATCAGAAAATGAATTTAACTCTACATGTTTTGTATGAATGTGTTTGGATAATTCGCAAGCGGTTTTATGCATAATTAATTTGAAAATCATTGAGAAAATGAGAAATTATAATCTCCCAATGAATGGTTCTCTTTATATTGAAGGTTTATGTTATAACTACTATAAAATGAAATAAAAATTAAAAAAATTAAAAAAAAATTAAAAAAACAAGAGCGTAATACTTTTATTCTGTCCAAAGGCAGTGAGGTTGAGTCGAAGTCCTTGTAATTTGCCTTTCACTCCGAAGGGAAGCGAAAGGTTACGAAAACGAAAAATTATCAAAAAAGTCATAAATCTATTATAATTGTGCCAATTCAGTTTTTTTTTTTTTTATCAATTGAGTCCTAAATCTTTTACAATTGTGTCAATTCAGTCCATTTGGTCGGCTGGCACTGACGTGGACAATTTTAAATAACATTTTAGTATTTTTTGAATTTTTTAAAATAATTTTTTCTCTCTTTCTTTTCTTTTCTTTTCTTTTCTTTTCTTTTGGTTAGGGCCGACAGGTGGCCGTCGAGATTAGGCTGCCCTCCTCTCCCGATCTAAATTTAGGTTAAATATGGGGGTTTTGCCCTTCTGAACTAGATCTAGACATAGATATGAAAGTTCCTTACATCTACTTGATTTGTATTCTTTCAACATACTGATATTGGTATCTCTGCACAGTGATGATGATGAGAACGTTGAATTTAGACGTGCACCGCAAGCCGTGGCAAAGGAAGTGGGTGACCTTGACGTGTGCTCATCATTGAATCTAGTGATCAGCCATCGATTGTCTACGATGACATATTTGTTCTCGAAGAATGAGAGTATGCTTCTAGCTGCAGACTATGCTTTGTTATTTTACTTTCTAGTATATACTTTATTTTGCATTTATTTGAGATTTACTATGCTTGAAAGCCTTCTATGTACGAGAGTATTATTTTCATTAATGAATATAATCTTTCTTTCAAAAATATAAAGAAAGCAAAACCATCACATCCTGCCATTGCAATCCAGCACATGGGGTGTGGCCTGGCCTCCAAGCGCGGAATATGAGAGAAACGAGAGAGTTATGAGAGAAAACGGAGGGTAAAATGGTATTTTAATCATCCGATCGGTTGGTTTTGGAGCCGCAATTAAGGGTGCGCATGGTAACACTTCTGGAAGTGAATTTCTGCTCCAAAAGTGCTTTTGGAACAGAAATTCGTTAGTAATACAACTTTTGAAGCAGAAATCCGTTTGGTAAAAAAATTTACTTCTAAAAGAAATTTCTACTTCTTAAGTGAATTTGTACTCCTGAAGTTATTTTTCCCTCAATTTGAGAAGTTAAAAAAAATTGCTTCTTAACTCACAAAGTACTTCTCGCATCACCCTCTTTTCATTACGCCTCTCTCGCCTAATCACGCCTTCGCCGTTGTCGTCTGCCGCCGCCGCCCACCCCCCCCCCCCCCCCCCCCGCCGCGAACCGCCGCCGCAGACACTCGTCAACCCCCACCCGCCCCCCACTGCCGACCCTGCTTGCCGCCCCCCTCCGACCACCGCCCGTCACCATCTCCGGCCGCCGGAGTAAAAAATAAATAATAATTTTTTATTTTTAAAAAGTAAATAATATTTTTAATAATAATAAAAAATTTAAAAAATTTAAAAAATAAAATAAAAATGAAGTAGAAATTTTTCGATCGCTGACAATAATTCGTCGTAGAAAATTTTGTGTTAATAATATTCTAGAAGTAGAAATTTTCAATTGTTACCAAACGAATTTTTCTAATCAAAGATCAACTTCTGGAGCAGAAGTAGAAAAATCAACTTCTGTTTCTGAGGAGAAGTTGATTTCTGAAGCAGAAGTGTTGTCATACCCGCCCTAAGTGATAAGATGATGAGAAGTTGATTTCTGAAGCAGAAGTGTTGTCATACCCGCCCTAAGTGATAAGATGCAACTCGACGTTTTCAAAAGAAGAGAATAATCCAAAACCATCACAATTCAATTGGTATTTTCAAAGAACATGCTTTTGACATGTGCAACTGGCTCGGATCCTTAATAATTTTCACATACTTCGTCGCATTTTAAAGAGTGATCTATAGAAATCTCTATGCTTCAATCACCCGCCAACTCGGATGTGGTTAGCACATCATATACTAAAAGAGAAAATAACATGAATGGTCTCTAAATTTTAGCCCAATGTATAATGTAGTCCCTTAATTTTAATTTAATCAATATGGTTCTTGAACTTTAGCCTAATGTGCAATATGGTCCCTGAACTTTTAATTTATTCAATTTGGTCTCCGAACTTTTGAAACATGTTCAACTTAGTCCCTAAACTATAAAAAAAAATGTCCAATGTCATCCATGAACTTGAATTAATAGAAGGATTGCATTGAACATCTTCCTATAGTTCAGGGACTAAGTTGAACATGTTCCAAAAGTTCAAGAACCATATTGATCAAATTTAAAATTCGAAAACCAAATTGCACATTGAGCTAAAGTAGAGGAACCATTTATGTCATTATCCCATAGGAAAATGACAACTCAATCCATCGTTTTCTTTCCTCGTAGATCCGAAAATTCAACATAAGTCCTCTGCATATACACGAGGAGAAAAAAAATACACGTTACATAAGAAAAAGAAAATGCCAATAAAAATGATGGTGTCCACAAAAAGTAAATATTCAAACGTTTCACGAGTTCTATTGTTTATTAGTAGGGGTCAAAACTGTTTTTCGATTTGTAAATTCATCATAGGCATGTATATAAAAAAAAAAAAAACGTCTATCTCTTTCTCTCTCTGTCTCACTCACTCTCCTTATCCTCCTAAAATAACATCTCTCTCTCTCTCTCTGAGTATGCGGGTGTAGTGAAGATGGCCTTTGTTGTTTTGCTTCTTCATCTGGCTTTCTTCTCTTCCTAACGGTGAGAAGGAATCAAAGATGACCAATCACTAAGTCCTCGCAGTAAATATAGGAGATGAAGGCAGATGCAGAAGCTTCAGGTTCAGGCCCACCAGAAGCAGCCGCCTCGCGACAGAGCACCAACACCGCCGCCGCCACGGCTGTCCGTTCGCCGTCTCGTCCAGCCGAAGCCGCCCCAGACAACGCCGATCAAGAAGACATCGAGGTAATGACATCGCCGACACCCTCTCGATCTCTTTCATAGCTTCACCGCAAAGTCGAAACATAACAGAGGAGATGATGATGGTGACGATGACGATCTTTCATTTGCATCGCCGTGGTGTGTGTTGAAAGATTGCAGATTCGTTTTGGAAGACTTTTTGGGGGCAAACTTGACTGCTTGCATCTTGCACGTGGCTTGAACATAAATATGGGGAGTCAAACTTTTGATTTACGAAAGGTAAAACAGTCATGAAAGAGTCCAACATATAGCATCACTTAGAATTCCAAAAAGGTAGATTCTTAATATACTGCATAGACCATACTTGCTTCCTGCTGTTTAATTTGACTTTGAACTTTTCACTTAATATCCCTAATCATTCAAAGAATGTGGGGATAATATAACCATAAATTTTCTTAAAAAAATTTCGAGATCTAAATTTCCCTTTTATTATTATTATTAAAGAATGACCAAACAAACCCTAAAGTTTTACACAGATTAGAGACCAAGAACTACAAAAGAGTTCATAGAACAAACTTTTCAAGTTGTGCACCATCTTCGCTGCGAAGATAGTATCTAATTTGTTTGGTGGTTTGGTCACATTCATTGCCCTTAAGCTTGATGGAGAATATGGAATCCGAGTGCCAGAATAGTCAACTTAGAAGAGTCAGCATTTCGATGCTAACCTACCAAAAAGAAAAGTCCCATTCGAACTTTGAATTTACAACTTTATTTATTTTTTTTGTTTTGCCCTTTCTGGCCTGACATCCAGTTGTTTTATTGGACCACGCGATGAAGGTGAAGATTCTTGAAAGGGTCATTTGTCAGATTGATTGATACTGTTTTGGAGGGGAACATTGTTATAAAAAAATATATCATAACTCTATTACACTTTTGTCAATTCAGTCCACATTTGTGTCAATTCAATCACAAACTTATTGCATTTATGCCAATTCAATTCATCTGGCCAACTTTGAGAGGCCAGTGATGACGTGAATGCTGGCGCTAACGTGAACAATTTTTAATGATATTTTATTTTTCTTTTTGAATTTTTCTTTTTTTCTCTTTTCTTCTTTCTTTCTTTCTACTACCTCTAGCTGGTCGCTGACAAGATGAGCCCGACAAGATCGCCCCCGCTAGCCTCGCCCAAATCTGGCCTGGGTGAGACCTTAGCCCCTAGCCGGTCGTCGCCGGCGACCGGCTGGAGGTAGAAGAAAGAAAGAAAGAAAAAGGGGAAAAGAAAGAAAAGAAAATATAACTTTAAAAAATCTTAAAATATTATTAAAAACTGTCCACGTCATCGCCGACTAGCATCCACATTAGCGCCGATCGGTCAGAGTTGGTCGGATGGATTGAATTGACACGAATGCAAGAGGTTTAAGACTGCATTGACACACAAAAAAAAAGTTTAGGACTGAATTGGTTCAACTGTAAAAGCTTATGAATGAATTGGCTCAACTGTAAAAGTTTATGACTGAATTGGCAAAAATACAAAAAGTTTATAACTTTTTCTTGACAATTTTCCCATTTTGGATAGTTGGAATTTGGAGAGATGACGATAATTATAAGCAGAATCGAACCGATTCTTATAATTCTGGCGTTCGTTCTAAGCCTTATCATTTTAGATGACACCTCGCCAGCCTAGCTCCCCTTGTTATATTCGAAGCGCGTCGAGACAAGATCCGACAAGATCCGACGGGTGCATAATGGAAGATAAACAGGAAAAATACAAATTATTATATGAATAATTCATCCACCAATTTACTGAAAAAAAACATGAAATCCATACTTGTTGAGTCTCCGACCTAGGAAAAGAATCACTAATCCCTCTGATAAGGCAGATTTGTGCGCACATACTATTACCAAATAAATATTCGTATGTAGAATTCGTAAAATATACTGATAAAAGTTTCGCGCATGACTCGTACATTTGAATACTCACAACAATAATTGATACTATCGCACAATATTCTCACATTCAAATCAATTTTATAAGATGTTAGGCTCTGTTTGTTTCTCAGAAAATGATTAATTTGAAAAATATTTTCCTAAAAATTATTTCTTATATCGCTTGAAATAATAATGAAAAATATTTTTAATGTCGACAATAACGTATGTCTTGACATTTTGGTGGACGATGAAAGTATTTTTTGTTTATTAATTTTTGTATGTGATATAAACGATCATTTTTATGAGAAAATATTTTCTAAATCATTCATTTTCAGTGAAACAAACGTACCTTTTGAATGACTTTTTACAATTGCATTTACTCAGCAAGAAACAATCCTCGTGTGGCAATGCGGCATATCAAAGAGAGAGAGGGAGAGAGCTGCTAATTAAGATGTTAATTTTTTGACCAAAAAAAAATTAAGATGTTAATTTAGATGGTGATGAACTTTGCTCATCTTCTTGTGATCTTGGATTTTAGAATGGACCCGAGGTCAAGCCAATGGCCACGGGCCGGGTTGGGCCAGGAACATGCCCGGGTCAAACCTGGGCCCGCGGTTCGAAATCGAAATCGGCCCGTGACTTCCGAACCCGATTCTGATTTCTTCAAACCTTGATTACAATTTACAATTTGATTACAATTTATATTTGATAATTCATTATTTCATAATTTCATAATTCATTATTTTCTTTTATTTCATAATTTGATTACAATTTTATTACAAATTCATTACAATTTAATTTTTAAACTCAAAAACCGGAACCGCCACTTAAGATTTCGATTTTGGAACCGTGGCCATGCCTAGTCAAGCGGGGCTTAGCCACTAAGGTTTAGTTGGATCTTTACTGCAAGAGAGGCCCAATTAGCAAGCTTTTGACCTTTTCAACAAGGCACGCTATGCATAAGTTGGTTTTAGTGAAATAAATTAACTTCCCAGACCGAAAAAAGAAGAAGAAGAAATAAATTAACTTCGATCTAACTTAGATTTCTGGTATTACTGAAATAACTTATAATCATTGTTTAATACCACCTAAATGATTCTATCTAGGTCACTATAGAATACATTCATTTAAGAATAACATTATGGACCTCAGCAAGAAATCTTGGCACCCTTAACCATCCTATGTCTAGATGATCCATCTATGCTTGGGTTCAGATCTTGGCCATGTTTGTTTGCTTCGAAATAAAATCAATAATACGCATTTACTTTTTCACGGTCATTTAAAAAGTTATTCGAAATTTTATACGAGGATTTATTTGTTATTTGAGTCTCATCAAAGTTTCAGAAAATCGCAAATCTTAAAAAAGAAAAAATAATAAAAATACGTCGAAAAATCTAAAAAAAATTTGGTCGAAAACAAAAATATAACGAATATCTCAAAAAAGAAAAGAATTTACATCTCCATCGTCGAAAAAGCTTCCACCAAAACCATACGGGGAAAAAGGAGGAGAAGAACAACGTGAAAGATAAGAAACGAACAAAACTTGAGGATCACGCACGGAGAAAAGTTCAAAGAGGGCCAAGGGAGAGGGAGAGGGAGAGGGAGGGGGGGACGAAGTTCGGGATGGTGTGAGCTTCATCGTTGCAGCTCTACGATGGCGGAACTCATCTATTCGTCCTCGGTCCCGCCACTTCGATTCGCCTTCCTCTTCTGGTTCGTTGCATACTCTGTTTCTAAACCTCTCTGATTTCCCCGTTTTCTTCTTCCTTTTTGTTTTGCTGGTTTTAATGGACTATCGCTCGTTGGACTTCCATTCTGGACATTTGATTGGGGCGTTATTGTTGTCCCTGTCTGGATTCGAGAGATTGGCCGATTTCGCTGTCGCCGGATATTGCAGATCTCTCCATGCACTGTTATTTCATAGGCCTAGTCGGTCATTTCTAGGGTCCTTAGTTTAGCTGCGGGATTGGGGAAATCATCAGCCTCTCGGCTTTAGCTTTACTCTCAATTTACTGTAATCTGTTCACTAGTTTGAAGTCAAAATGCTTTTCACTTGTCTGAATTTGAACGGAACTCTTGCTTCAATGGAGTATTTTGCTCTGCTTATAGGAAGAAATTTCCTGCATGTCCTTAGATTTGTTGTCTTAATTAGGGGAAAGATTTGACCATGACAAAAAATTCAAAATTTTTTTTTGGGGGTGTTTATGTCGAATGCAGAAATTGAGGAATTCGGCTGATAGGCAAGCTTCTGTTCCAATGGGGGAGTTCAATGGTGCAGCTTATGCGACCATCCATGAAGTGCCGTCTTCACCTAGGGTTGATAACTTTCGAAAAGTATCGGTCCTTCCTCTCATTTTCCTCATCTTTTATGAGGTCTCTGGCGGCCCGTTCGGGGTCGAGGATAGCGTTGGGGCTGCTGGTCCTCTCTTAGCCCTTCTTGGATTCTTGGTCTTTCCGTTCATATGGAGTGTCCCCGAGGCATTAATCACCGCTGAAATGGGCACCATGTTCCCCGAGAACGGCGGTTACGTGGTTTGGGTTTCGTCTGCAATTGGTCCCTTCTGGGGTTTTCAGCAGGGCTGGATGAAGTGGCTTAGTGGGGTCATAGATAACGCCTTGTACCCAGTGCTCTTCCTTGACTATTTGAAATCAGGGATCCCCGCTTTGGATGGCGGGTGGCCTCGGGTAGTTGCGGCATTAGCTTTGACGGTGCTTCTTACATACATGAATTATAGGGGCCTGACCATTGTCGGATGGGTTGCGGTTGCGCTAGGGGTTTTCTCGATTCTCCCCTTTGTGGTTATGGGGCTTGTGTCGATACCCAAGTTGGAGCCGTCTAGATGGTTGGTGGTCAATCTTCACAATGTGGACTGGAATTTGTACTTGAACACTCTGTTTTGGAATCTAAACTACTGGGATTCGATAAGCACCTTGGCTGGAGAGGTCGACAACCCGAAGAAAACTCTTCCAAGGGCTCTCTTCTATGCTCTGATCTTGGTTGTTCTCGGATACTTTTTTCCGCTTTTAATTGGAACCGGCTCTGTTCCATTTGACCGTGAGCTTTGGACGGACGGGTACTTCTCCGATATTGCCAAAATCATCGGAGGTGTTTGGTTGAGGTGGTGGGTCCAAGCTGCTGCGGCTATGTCCAATATGGGAATGTTTGTCGCTGAGATGAGCAGCGACTCTTTCCAGCTCTTGGGCATGGCTGAGCGGGGCATGTTGCCCGAATTTTTTGCCAAGAGGTCTAAATATGGAACCCCTCTGACTGGAATTCTGTTCTCGGCTTCTGGCGTGATTCTGCTTTCATGGCTGAGCTTCCAAGAGATTGTTGCTGCAGAGAACTTCTTGTACTGTTTTGGAATGATCTTGGAGTTCTTAGCATTTGTGAAGTTGAGGATTAAGCATCCTAACGCATCTAGGCCTTACAAGATACCGGTCGGGACAATTGGAGCAATCGCTATGTGCATACCTCCAACTATACTAATAGTCGTCGTTCTAGCTCTTTCTACCCTCAAGGTCGCGATTGTGAGCCTTGTGGCTGTGGTAATCGGTTTCATAATGCAACCCGGTCTTAAGTACGTTGAGAAGAAGAGGTGGCTGAAATTCTCAGTCAGTTCCGATCTCCCGGATCTCGATAATGACATTAGTCAGGAGAGCACTGTTTCGTTGGTGGATTAGATCATTGGTCGTCATATGCGAAAGTCCAACAAGGCTGTTTCATCGGTTTGATGCAAAGACATCATGATCGAAATGCTCCTCTTGCGAGTTGATGCGTTTGGAGAGAATATCGAAGGAGCGCTAATATGCTCAAAAGCTCTTTTATCTCAGAAACTGGCTTTGCGTGGCAAAGCTCTGCAAGCCGTGGCAGAATCTATTTCATCGCTTGAGTTAGAATGGTGATAGATGGGGGAAAATTGGTTGGGAAAAGGAGAATAGGCTAAGCTTGTTTGGTTTGTATTTGTAATGTTGTAGCCTAAGCATCCATCTCGTTGCAGCATCATAAAAAGTTTTAACAATTATCGATGTAGTTTTATAAATATCTTGCCGAGTTCATCAAGGCAGTGATAGTTCAGCTTACGCCACTTGTGACTTGTGTTGCTTTTCCAGTGCAAATACTCATCAAAGAGAAGCCATGATGGTATTGCCCAAGCCAAATCTTAATCAACAACCAAACAAGAGCTTGCCTGCTCTCGGTCTGATGATGTCACATGCCGAAGGAGCTGAAGCAAAAGGAGAGTGACCAGAACCTAGGAAGAATGAACTGGTCTAAGTTGACACACAAAAGCCAATGTTCGAGACTCCATAATCTGAATGGTTCGCCATTTCGGAACTACCTAAATGATCATCACGTGAACAAGTTCCTCGTCCCTTCGTTCCTTCATCAAACAACTAGTCAAATGGAGGATTTGGCAAGTTGATCCGTCTATAATCCTTTCGAAGAAGATGGCGACAAAACAGCAACCAAATTCAACCATCGACAAAGGGGAGTGGATAAGAATAATTGAGGAGCTCTAGGCTATGAACTGTTGAATTAAGGCACCGCAATATGATGCCATCTGTTCAAGCAAAAGCATTCATGTACATGCATTGAAATCTACGACCACATTTAAAGAACAAAAATAGAGCGCTTTCTAGCTTAAGCTCAATTTGATTGTGCTGCCATCGCATGACCGTCGCCATTAAGGCAGAATATGCGCGGAATCAGAACTAATATCAAATGATCGCGCCCCTCCTCACACTACGTATAGGTTTCAAAATCATGACATCGTGGCAATGGGACTTTGACATAGTGACAATATCACGACATCGTCGCTGAATAACATTTCGATATTCACCTGTGGATCCATCTCCTAGTAATCTTGCTAGCTCAACACTGTTTTCTATATGCACCTAGCAGAGGCCGCACCAACAGAATCAGAGAGGCCTAGATACCGGTACAAACAACATAGACGAAGACATCAATGACTGCAGAAACCAAGCAAGCAGAGAAACCCCAACATATCGCCATGACTCTTCGTTAAGGAGAGCATCCTGTAATACTATCTGGAAACAGAGGTACTCAGTCGACAGCTAAACAATATATGCATTCAGACAAATGACAAAAGCAACTTATAATTCTAACGTAACCTGGAAATACAAAGGAACGCTGTATGCCCACAAGACACTAGTGGTCGGCAAGCTACACCATAGAACCCTCAAGATTATCATGACAATGCACAGAAAATTGATGTCATTGTAATCAACCATTACTTTGAAATCCGTAAAGCAACAGCTCGAGATCTTCCTGAGATACTTTATTTTCCAAAATGGACACTACTAAGCCCGTTACAAGGCCAAAGTGTATAGTTCCTCTTTGACAATTAGAGGATCTAACACTCTTTAACAACATTACGAGTACAGCTTATACACGACGCCTCTTCGGAAGTCGGCAACCATTATGGGGACGCCGAGTTGTGTCCTCAATGTACACGATCGGGTTCTGGTTCCCTCGAGCGTTTGTAAATCCCTCTCTCCAGCTCATGATTGCTTGTCGTTTCTTCTTGAAAAAGGTAAAACCTCTCACTTTCATCACAACAGACTTCAACCCCAAACTCCTAGACAGTCGCCCCACATGTTCAGCAGTGGCCTCAGCAGCATATCTAGATAGCTTCGGGCCTCCCTTCATTTCCGGCAAACAGCCAGCCGATGCGCCAATCTTCTTGTTACCTTTGGAATCAGTCACGGTAACAAACGTATTGTTGCGCATAAGCTTTATGTGGACGAAATCGACATCTTGCTCCATGTTGTAGCGAGAATATTGAAAACCACCAAGGGCTTTCCCTTCTTCCTCTACGATTCCCCTAACATAATCCATGAACCTGGAGCCAGTGCCATTCTCAACATCCTTTTGAGTTGAAGAGTGGAAGAATCTCATCCGGGTCAAATGGGAAGGGTTAACCATCCGCGTCCTTAAAGTATTAACATCATAAACTGTGGAAGCTCCATATACATTTCCATACATTTTTATCATCGAAACATCATTCATCCGGGGAGCTATGACTTCACCTGGGCCAGTAGATCCTGCAAAAATGAAATGGTCCATCATCCCTTGCCTAATAACCATGGCCTCCGAACCTAAATTTCTTCATCAGATCTCTAGTCGCAAACAACATTCAGCAATTTTTCTCCAAATGATCAGAGCACAATGACGAAACGGAGATACAAACCTTAAAATTTGAATAAATAACGAATGGCAAATTCAGTAAAACAAGCACGAAATGCATGAAGCAGCACGATGAAGTGTAAAATAAACCACCAAGTATCTGATTATCCTTGAACTCCCACGATAGTTCCTAATCGCCGCAGCTAAATGGCAATCTAAAGCGATGCGCTAAGACGACATGCCAATCCAAAAATCCAAATTCGAAGTGTCAAGAAACAATTTTGAACAAGGCAAACCAAGGCATCTTATCAACCAGTAGCTCGAGGCGCTTCCGTAGGGATTCTCGCAAATCAAGCACCACGGAGGAACCCAAAAATAAGAAAAACAAGACGAAAAGCCACTTGCCTGATGACTGCGATCTTGTGGTGAGACCATGGCGACGTTGAAGACGAGAAGACGAAGAAGATGCGAGTCTCTGGTTCGAATCGAAGATTTTGGAGATTAAGGAACGAGCGTGGCGATTCATGGTAGAGAGCCAACTCATTTTTAGCTTCTCTCTAGGGTTTGTTTTTTACTCAGAGTTGCTCGGCTTCGACACAGTTCATCAGTCGGGTCGGATCTAAACAAGTTTAGGCCCAACAAACATGGGCTTTGAATCTTTGACCAAGAAAATTTTCAATAGACCTCAACGCTCACGGCATTTTCAGCATCTTCCTATTCTTCTGCTGTAAAACCTCGGAGAGCAAAGAGATCGAAGCCATTTCTGGTCGAATTCGACTAGACTTAACGACCAATGGAGAAAAAGGGAAAGAATCGGAGTTCAGCTTCTTCCCGCTCCGGTGAGGACCTCCACGCAGCCGCGAGATCCGGGGACCTGAGAGCCGTTCAGTTGATACTCGCCTCGAACCCGCTCGCCGTCAATTCCAGAGATAAGCACTCCAGAACGCCGTATCCTTCCCTAATCAATCGTGCCCTTTTCTGCCTCTGCTTCATTTGATCAATGCAAGTGAATAGAAAACATTCCTATTTTCAGAAAATACTACGAATAGCTCTGTGTTACTTCATGTCATTTTCTTTTTTCGCGTTGTTTATTGGTTCTCTCTTTCATGTCTGTCCATTTTCTTGTAGACTAGTGAACTTTGCATAATTGCTTGATACTCGTTGATGTCCGGAATTAGCATAGGTGGATTGGCGTGGTATGTGGGGATCGAACCTGCGATTGACTCGGTAAATTGTCATGTTCCAGTTCTTGACTGTTATGAAATATGTGGGGAAAGAGGCTGCTGATGCCAGAGTCTGTGCGAAAAGTAAGTAATTGATGAGAAGGAGTGGTGATAGAGTTAAACAGTACTCCGCTGTGTATGCTTGTGCGCGGGAGATTATATGAGGTTCCACGGTGGACGAAGTTGGTGCATTTGTGTCCACTCGTGTGAGGATAGAGACATGAACTGCCTGAGAATCGGTGCTGCTGTCTAGACAGTGCTTGTGAAATACTTGATTGCCGATTCTTAAATTGCGCAACGTTGAAGGTGTTGATGGAACATGAACCACTTGGAGAATTTATCTAGAATCATGTCTCTAAACAAGCCATTATAAGGATGAACTGGTCCCAAGGCCCAAAGGCCATCTTGAGCTGTCGCTTTTCTCATTGATTCAGTCTTTTTCCTAACTACAATGTTTCCCCGATGGGATTCCTCTGAAACTAAGGCTTGCAAGTTCATTTGTTCCACTAGTAGTGAGGAAGTCTGTTGAGCTATGGTATTCTTTGGCATTCGTAAATCTTTCATGCTAAGCTGATAAGCATCTGCATGAGAAGATTACTGTAAATGAGCGTTGTTCAACAGCTGCTTGTTTGAGAAGGGCAATCTTTGAAAATCCTATACATTCCCTCTTTTATGTCAAATCATACTGAAAGTTTCCTTGTTAATACTCTTTCACAGGCTTCATCTGTGACTGAGTTTAGAAATCAATGTCTTCAATCGGTCATTCATTGGAGATTATACTATATTTACTTAATCCACAATGTTAATGTGAATACCAAGGTCGAGCTTCCAGCATAGGAAATTTTTTACTTCGCCTGCTATTGCCTTCTTTTTCTTTTTGAAACTGTGATTACTTTCTTCTTCGGGATTTGTTTATACTGCCATTTTTTTCCTTGACCTGACATACTCTATTAGACTCCATTTAGCAGCATGGTCTGGTCAGGCACAAGTGGTTGCTTATCTCTGCCAGAACAAGGCTGATGTCGGGGCTGCTGCCATGGATGATATGGGGGCAATTCACTTTGCTGCACAAAAGGGGCATTTGGAAGTCGTACGCACGCTTCTTTCATCTGGGGTCTCCGTTAAAGCTTCTAATCGCAAGGGCTTCACTCCACTACACTATGCAGTTCAAGGGTCCCATTTGGAGCTCGTGAAGTACTTGGTAAAGAAAGGCGCTAGCTTGAGTACCAAGACAAAAGCTGGGAAAACCCCTGTTGATCTTGCAAGCAGCGAAGGAATTCGCTCCTTTTTGGTAGAATCTGAAGAATCATCTAAAAAAGGCGAACATCCTGATCCTGGGAAGCAAGCTGAAGCCTCTAGTACAAACTTATCTTCTCATGAGAAATCAGAAAATAGTCATGAAATGTCCAGGAATTCTGAAGAGGAGGATGAAAATGCAAAGAGAAAGGGTGATGACGAGGAAATCAGGGAAGCCTCTCAATCTAAAAAGGCAAAGGTCACACTTAATCATCTTACGAGTGCAGATGATGCGCAAGATGATGAAGAGAACTTTTGAGGCTGTTGTGCAAAGTTTTGATGAATGTGCTTTGTATATTTGGTAACTGACAAAATTGCACTAACTTAGGAGGGCTCGTTCTTGGATGTTAATTCTATTGTAATATTTCACTGATTAAGGAATAGAGGTTCACTAAATTTACTCTTGTCAATTTTTGGTCCTTGCTTCATTTGTAATGTGTGTGCTGGTTGCGATAGCTTCATATAGTGGTTTAAGGCTTAAACGCAGCAACCGATGAGTTCAGTGCAGGGTGTGGCGTGGCATCATCGAGTTGATCTGTATCTCATCTTCCTCTGAAAGTTGAAGACATTCCATCTATCTAACGCACCATGTTTGGCTCAGTGTCTGAATTCTACAGCTTCTTAGTTATGAATTTCTTTTTCTGTGTCAGTAACATTAGCTTCGGCACGAATGTTGGGTTTGTTCTTCGGACGACAGGAGTAGAGGACCAACTATGCTGACAGAATCTGCTTTTGTACTTCCGTTTTTCTTTCCATCAATAGAAAAACAGAAATCCCACGAAAATGGAGAAGACATTGAAGAGAGAGGTGGTGACAGTTACCGGCATTGGCAACGGCGGCACTGCGGAGCGAGGAACTGATGTGGGTGGCGGCACGCTGGCGAGGCGGTGGTTGTTGTGGTGGCGACGGTGTTGGATGAGGGATGCAAAACAAGTTAGTCCACAGAGAGCCATCTATAATCATGCGTACCAGGCGGCGTCAATTGTCGGGTTCTCTTATATCGATGTAACATCGTGTGAATTCGTGTCCACCTGGCACGAATGGTCGTTCATACTTCCCATTTTAACTAAGGTATCGAAGGTCAGATGCAGTACCAATGGACAAGCTAATTACATTTGCATTCAGTCTTCAGGTTTGGTGCTTGTTCTATGCCAGTGAAGAAGGGGACCAGAGTCTAGGAATGCATAAAGTAACAATCCCTCGAACGAGGCCAATAAAAGAAAGAGGAGAGAGGAGAGTGAATACAAGAGAGATGCCGTCTCTCTCACTCAAACAACGCGAATGCAAAAGAAAACAAAACGTCTGAAATCGCCATTCAGATTCCATGGAATTATACTTCGTGCTTGTAATTTAATTATTGGGAAAGTAAGATTAGGAAAAAAAAAAAATTTAAAAAAAGCACCATCAGGGGCTCCACCTAACACGATTTAAGAGGAGAGTGCTCGAGCCCTCTCGTCAGCAACCTTGGCAGCGATTGTGAACTCCATCCCAACCGCCCGCAGATACATCTAAACACAAAAGATGAAAGTTTCTGGGATCTTTCCAACCTTTATAAAACGAACTTGGGTGCTGTGCTTCGCATTGTGGTCAAAGAGAAATTTTAGTTAATTTTCTAGGTTTCGGTAATGCTTTTGATTAGTACAATAATCATGCGTGCCGCCTTGTTTCGGCAAGTGGTTGGATAGATCGAGGATGCGAATCTACTTTTTCACATGTGTATTGTACGACCATCGATGTTGGATTAGAGGCGGGTGTCATGAGAATACTCGTTCCACCACGCGATGTGTCCTTGTAAAACGTTTTGGTTTTTTTTTTCACTTTTGCCAATTTTTATTACGGCATATTTACAATATTATAACTCGTTCATATATGAAAATCTTGGAAAAACATGATATTTGTGCACATGGCAATGCGAAGCTTAGTAAGTTGTGTTGTGCATCATAAATTCATAGTGCATAATTTCTAGCGAGTTCCTAGAAATTATATCTGCAAGTGCCAGTTAAGAACGAACTACTTAACCTGAGATTAAAACAAAAAACCGGGTACAAATTTGAGTTCAACGCGCTTATTTTATGCTCAAGCTTGACTCTATCTCCATGAAACGCTCTTTGACATTTAAGATTGACTTTACTTGGGATCGCAAGATGGAATACAACCGATTTAACTTATGTAGTAAGTTGCCTGGTCTCTTTCAAGTGTTGCTAAAAACTCCACCTAGTTATCACGGATGAGAATTAGGGTGTGCATGGTAACACTTCTGGAAGTGGATTTCTGCTCCAGAAGTGCTTCTGGAATATAAATCCATTTTGTAATTTAATTTCTGAAAAAAATTTCTACTTTTGAAGTGAATTTTCACTTCTAAAGTTGTTTTTCCCCCAATTTGAGAAGTTAAAAAAATCGCTTCTCAACTCAAGAAGCACTTCTCGCCTCACCTTCTTTTCATTACGCTATCATCCTCTTTTCAACCACGCCCGCCACCGACCTCCGCCGCCGCCCACCACTGACCACCGCCCGCCGCTACTACCACCGCCACCCACCGCCCCTCGTCGCCGACCTCCGTCGGTCGCCGCTCATCGCTACCGGCGACAACCGCCAACCATCGCCCGCGATTGCTGCCACCCATCGATCGCCCCCCGCTACCAACCACCTCCGACCTTCGCTGGCCGCGCCTGTCACCGCCCGCGAACACCGCCACCAGCCGGCCGCCGTCCATTGTTGCCCGCGACCACAGCCAACCGCCGACCACCGCCACATGCTGTCGACCACCGCCGACCTCCGCCGGCTGTCGCCAGCTGCCGACCACGCCAACCGTCAACCCCAGCCCTGCCCATTGCCGCCGATCGCCGCCGTCAGCCATTGACCGTCGCTGGCCACCACCGCAACCATCACCTCCCACGCCAACCGCCAACCACGCCAACCGTCGACCGCCGCCGCCGATCGCCGACCACCGCCGCGACCATCACCGCCCGCCGCCATCGCCGAGTCGCCGTCTCCGGCCGTCAGAGTAAAAAATAAATAATAATTTTTTATTTTTAAACAGTAAATAATATTTTTAATAATAAAACTTATTTTTTAAAAGTAAAGTAGAATTTTTTCGGTCGCCAACAATAATTTTTCATAGAAGATTTTGTGTTAATAATGTTTCAGAAGTAGAAATTTTCAACCATTACCAAACGAATTTCTCTGATCAAAAATCAAATTTTGAAGCAGAAGTAGAAAAATCAACTTCTGCTTTTGAGTAGATATAGAAAAATCAACTTATGGCCAGAAGTTAATTTCTGAAGCAGAAATGTTGCCATGCGCGCCCTTAGTAACCAACACTTCGTTTGTTTCGCGAAAAATGAATGACTTGAAAGATATTTTCCTAAAAACGATAGCTTGTGTTGCTCCCAATAATTAGTCAATGAAAAATATTTAAGTCCAAATATTTTCGTTGACTATTCGTTTTCGTAAAAGATATACGAGATCATTTTTAGAAAAAATATCATCAAAATCATTCGTTCTTCGCGCGAAACAAACAAACATAGCATAATAAGTAAATGTTAGAGAACAGTCGAAAACTAGAATGTAGTACTCGAAAAATTACGTACCGAATCACTGGCGCAATCATTCTGGTCACGTGTGAGCCACGTGAACACGTACGTAGTAACGAGCTCATGCTAACGTTTACATGATTGCAAATTTTAATGACTCGACTCTACTTTAGGTGGCGTAAATGAGTGGAGCTACTAATGTAATCGATTGAATATGATCCTACTTCGATTGTAGCCGTTGTGTCCAGACATGAAGGACTGCTTTCTCCCCTCCGCCAACAAAATGCCCCGTCAGCATCCTAATAAAATAAAGAGAAGAAGATAAATTAAAAATTATATATTTCTGGTCAAAGAAAAATTGTTTATTATATGAATATTATTGATAATGAACACCGGCCCACCATTATGAATGTTTTTCATTGGACCAAAATTCTCCTCGAGGCGCAATGGCCGATCCCTTTCAATGCCAGGTTAAAAACTTGCAAAGGCATGGAAAATTCCAGACTTGAGAGAGGCTTTCTTTTCCGGCAACAACGTTGACTAAGAATCGACACTAGGACCGTCCTGTTTTTGGAGGAGGGTTGGGTTTGAAATGAAGGCCATTTGGTGTTGATTGGGATTTGATTAAGAAAGTGTGGGATTTCGATTTAGATTTAGAAATCATAATGAAAATCTTTGATATTGACGATGTTACACAAATCTTTGGGTTGGACGGGATAATATGGTCACATTATGCCGGAATATATGTTATTACCAAAAGGGTCTTGTTAACGAGTGTCTCGCGAATGTCAGTTGAGGAAATATGCGATCTATGCATTGAGAATTAGAACTTTCTCTACATACTTGAATTTTGAAAATAGATGGCGAATGACTAATCAAATTGATTAGTTCATGTATGGACAAAGTTCAAGTCTACTGGTCTGTCCCGATGCATTGACACAGCATACACCAATGCACTTTCTCTTGCCACATGTCGTGGTGATGACTTCTTTTGAATTCTCAAAACTTCTGTCGCTCCATCCTCGCATAGGCAAAAAAGTCCATTGCTTTCTCGGCTATGCAACCGATGGCTCCGAAGAATTCAGGATAGGAGTGCACTCACCTTCGATTGAAGTTACTGCTTAGATGCTTTTAGCAGTTATTTACTTCGCACTCTATATTCAATATCACTGAGTAAGCAATGATTTATTTATGTATGGCTTGAAAAGAAAAGTGGAAGAGGAAATTGAAACTCTTAAAATTTCTCTCTTTTTGCCCTCTTACAAAAATTTCAAAGGTAACTTTCATTCTTCCCAACCTCTCTTGATCTCCAAATTGACCTGAGAATTAATCTAGCCCACGTGTCGGCACGGGACAGGGGAGCACCATTGCTTCCGGTACATGAGCATCACACCGAAACATCTCCCTCGCCCGAAAGCGCCTTCTCAACGACCACACTCGTTAAATAACAGAAACTGAGCTCGAGTTCTCTTTCATGGCTGACCTCACTTCTTCAGCTCTCTCTCCCTCAGGTACTATCTACACCCTTTTTCTTTAATAAAATCTTGTGAATAGTTCTTTTCCAACCTCTTTTGTCGAAATGCACGTCATTAGCGCGATAAATTCCACCGAGAAGCACATCTTCTGCTATCGATTTCAACTCTATTTACCGCAATTCGGACATCTTCAATTCGGTTTTAATCCGGAGGAAAATGACAAGTTCGTGCCGGAATCTTGTCAAACTCAAAAACGATTCAGATTCCGTCTCTCGTATGATTATTTTATTGACACCAGAGCGGTGTAGACGGTCGGAAATGCTTAACAATACTCGGTTCCTGTACATAAAATATTGAGTAGCGATAGCGTCTCCTCTAGGTTTTGAAATTGAGCTTCTATGGCAGCCTGCTGCTGACCTTTGTTATTGCGTGTGTGTCGGGCTTGGGTTGAATTAGTTCAATTGGTAGTCATCATATTCTTGGCTTGTTTAGGAGAGCACATTACTTTCTTGTTCTGTTGGGTGCGAATTGGTCTGCCGATTATATGAGCTGGTTTATCGGAGACGGGTTATTCAGGATTTTAAGTCTGAATTGAAGTCCTCGATCAGTAGATGCGCAGATAGTTCAGTGTATAGTTTGCCTGCTTCTTTTAAAGGCACTTTGCGGAAACTTTGATCGCATGATTGCAAAGTTTCAATCCGTCACAAATTTGTGTTGCTTGAGCTCGTTTTTGTCGCCGGTAGCTGTCAGGGGTGGGGGAGAAGTGGCATGAGAGGGAAACAAGGGAAACACTAGCAATAGTTCTTTCACAAAGCTAGAAGGAGTTTATTACCTTTAGTTCAGTTTAGGGGAGAAAAAAGCTTTCTTGACATGGAGGGAAGGGGGTTTTCGGGATTCTACAGAAATTCTAGTGAGGAGATGTTCCTCAAAGCCCTGATGGAGAGCTCAGTTGGAATGCCCATTCCGACAATGGAGATGTTGGGATTCAAGAATTTATCTCAAAACTTTCGCACAGATAGCGAGGAGCTCTTCAAAAGCTGGCTCACAAATGCAGAGGCAAGAGTCTGCATATCTTCGTTTAGCAGCTTTGACTTTTCACTTACAGCCACTGTTCAAGATTGAAGTATGTGTATAGGGTTTTTGTGATCCATTCAGATGGGGAGTCATTTGAAGCTTTTCAAGATTTTACAATCAAACCACGCTCATCATCAGTACTCAACCATGCACAGTAGTTTTGTTGATAGATGGCACAACAATCGCCACTGGTTTTCTAATCTATCTTCACAAATTTTTTTGACAACACATTGATTTTTTCCACCGAATTAGAAAATAGTGGTTTGTAGGAGAATTTGATTCCTTTCTACTTTGAAGTAAGTCACTCACTTCCTCAAGATCATTAAGAGTAGTTCAGCAATGTTTTTGCAGAAGTATGACATTATCAGTGTCATTTTCTTTTTCCTTCTGGCAATTTGGAGTGTGAGTGCTACTCACTGGATGCATCACCTAAGTGGGAAGTTGGGTTATCAATTAGGCGAGCATGAGCATTATTCTCATTTTAAAATGAACACCATTATAGCCTGAATTTTCACTCTTTGGTAGCAACAAAAGTGGCATGGTGACTAGTTAAATGTGTGCAACAGATCACTGACAAGTATAGTAAGAATTATGGTCCAGTAGAGGCAGGATAATCGAGGCATCAGATGGGACGTATTACCCACTAATGCATTAGTGAAAGTGGTTTCCTGTTATTATCTCTAGGGTAGTAATTTGCATCTTGATTGACATGAGCCTGTCTTAATGCAGCACTTTTTTTGCCTTTTGAAAACAATTAACTAGATACTCAAATGTGCTTTTCCTTTACGCCCATGAAAGTTAACTTTTGTCAGAAAAATGCTCTCGCAATTAGTAGGCTGGAAAAAAATTATAGTTTGGTTTGCAACTGTACTCCTTAGATTCTCCACCTCCTGCACGAGCAGAAGGCAGCTTCTTCCAGTTGTCTGTATTTAGGCGAACGAGTAATCCACATGACTACTACTTTAGACTTTCATTCAAGACTGCATTGCAGTTTGTATGCCATCTATTCATGAACTGTGAGAAGATGACACTTATGCATGAAGATGTACCTGATATATAATGAAAATACTTGAGTGATTCTTGAGAAGTTTTTAGCCTGAAGTTTTCTTTTCAAGAAACCTCCTTTTCTTTCGGACTGCACTGACTTTCCTCTATTACAGAATCATGGCTACAATTCACCAGGTGCAGCACATCGTACACGGCAGGCATCAAGGAGGTGATTCTATAAAAGTTCTTGACCTTTCACTCTCCCCTTTTCCCCCCATTTCACCTCTCAATGCAAATATGTATTGCAAAAGTATACTTTCGTGTTTCTTCTCCATTAGACCCAAGGGCTTTGAAAGAATTGAATGGGGAGCCATATGAGGTGAATATTTCATGTATGGTTCTGTAGGGTGGCAGTTGGTGCAGCTGCATAAACTGTTAGTGGATAGTGGGAACTTCTTGTTAGGGTGTATTCTTGAAGCCACAGATTGGTCCTAGAAAAGGGAATGCTTTATTCATTTAGGATTGTGGCGTTGTCCAGTTGAGTATCTGAGGATTTTAAGTTGTAGCATAAATTCTTGCAATCATTGTCCACGAACTTTTACTGCATTTCTTATGTGATCTGTAATTTCCGTAAAGTGTTTGTCTGTGTTTCTGCCTTCAGGATATCCACAGAACTAGCAAATGTATCGAATCAAGAACAACGGGACATTCTGCAAAAGAAAAGAAGCAATGACTTGCTTTCACAAACTTGCTCCATTGCCGAAGAAATTCCAGGGGACCTCAGCCAAACTTCAAGCAGGTTGAACTAGAAATTCTCCTGTAGCAGCTCTCATGAACAAGCTCTTGCTTTTAATGATTAATCCTGATATAGGACGTATATGCCATAAACAATGGAGCGTCTACTAAAAGTTCTCATAATTTTCCTCTAAAAGGAGAAGTCATTCTGTCAACGTGTAATTGTGATTTGAACCATGCATCAGGAATGCTACTGAAAGAGGATGGCAGGCTAGTAACCTGTATCTTGCCAAGGTAAGTGAGCTTAAAGTGATTTGAGAATTTTTACTTCAGCAGTGATGGATTCTTATTATCCACCCTTCATGCAGGCTTGGTTTAATAGTTCACAACCAATGACGAGAAGCCGATCTTCTGAATTACGGTATCATACTTCCTAATGTAGCTTTTAAAGTAACAAGCAGTAGAGATCTGGAGACAAAAGTTGGTTCTGAAGAGTCTCTTTTTGCACATCATGGAAAGCACGTTAGAGCTTCCTGCCAGTTTCATTCTTCAAAGCACTAAAGTGCTGGGCTGTTCATTTTTGAAATTCAATGGGTCATTAGAAGAGTCTGCATCTCCAACTTTTCTTTTCAATATGTTTAGTTGCAAAAATTTTCATCTCGATGTGCTCCTTGTCCTTGACAAAACAAATATGCCCTTCTTGCAGAAGGAGGTATGCTGCCATGCAGAGCACTCAAGGCACAGTGCCAATGGAAGTGACAAACAGTGGATCTCGGCATGGTGTCAAAATGAAACAAGAGACCAACAACAATGGCGGCTTCAATGATCTCTCAATGAGCGAGATTCCTGAGCAGTTGGGAACATTTGTCTCTCCATCCAATTCGTCCTCATCCAGCATGAATGCACAACCAGTCAATAATTTGGATAGAGTTTCCTCTGTGGTCAGCATGCTAAAGGGTACTCTAGAACGCAAGAAGCTTGCTAATCAAATTGAGAGAGAAACTTTTGAGGATTGCTTTCAGGGGTCCTTTCAAGCTCAAGATGTTCTTGCCAATACTAGCTTCCATCAAGGACAAGGAGATCATATTCATGAAATGTCATTGATGTTCCATGAAGCCTCTCAAGGACAGACCCAAGATCCAGCTATTCTACCAAATGTTGAAAGATCTATGGACCTCGACTTTGAACAATTGATAAATACCAGAAATCCAATTAATGTGAGAGCAGTTTCCCAAGAACCTTCACAGAGTGAGTCTTCTGCTGCTGCTCCTATAGTTTCCTCTGGATTTGATGCATGTGATGATCCCAGCAACTCGAGCCAAACTCCAAGCGCTTGTGAGAGCTCCAGGAAGAATGTTGGAAACACTATAAGTCCAGAAAATGGTTCAAGGGCCAAAGGTACAGGACTGATGACATTTTCTAATTTAAGTCATCGAGCTGTTCAAGTATCATATCCTGATTAACCTCGATTCTGGACTAATATTGTGCACTGAAAAAATTGTGCTGATGGCCTTCACTTTAAGCATTAGAGAAGTGTCTAAATATGGTTAGTGTACATGACAATAGGATTGCCCAATAATGCTCTTCTCATTCTCCGTATTCAAGGAGCAGAATCCACTATTCCAGCTTCTTTCAAAAGGAGCAGGAAGGTGGTTATTCAATTGTCGTCATCACTGGTGAAAGGAGTGAAATTTTATTGCACAGTTTTTAGAATGTTCCATGTCCAGTCTAGATTTCTCTCCATTTCAGCCTGGTAACTCATTACTAAATGTACAGCAAATCTTTCTGGCACTCTTGTCGGCTTACCTAATTGTTACGTACATGAATGAATATATGTATCTCGCTGTAACATGAACTAATACCTATCTTTGTAGAAAAGTAAGTCCATTATTGGTGCAGCATAAAATGAAAAAATGTTCTGGATATATCCTAATTTCTCTCTGATTAAGATATGCAAGTTGGACAATTTTATTCGTCTGGTCTTTGGATTTATCATAGGCAATAGGTCATTTCTCAAAGCTAAGATATTTTGTTCTGTTCTTTTTGTGAAATTAATTCTTTACCAGGTGCAGATTTTAGAGAACGGATCATCGACAATTTGAAAGATGATCAAAAGGTATATCTATTGATTTCAAATTGAACAAATTGACACATATATTTTCCTCTCTCTCATCTGGCTGAGTTTAACAGAGGGGAAATCTGGTGCGTTATGGATCTGTCTCATCTACTGGTTCAGGTAACATTCTAGATATTAAAGATCTAACTTTTTATAATTCCAGGCAGATGCTTGCTTTATTAAAGAAAAAGCAGTATATCTCTTCTTCACGTACAGCAAACTATCAAAACTTAATTTCCATGATGACGTCTTTCATGCTGTTGAAGTATGTTTAGTTGAATTAGTCAGTAGTTAGTAGGTGGTAGTCAAATAAGGTATTTAGGGTTTCGGTTGTGCCTTTTTCTCTTATTGTGCTATCCTAGACCCTGCAAAATCTATCTTATCATTTTTAAGCATTGGTTAAACATTTTCGGTGTGCAAATTCATCAAATATGGAAGCCTTTTAATGATGCCGTCGTTTCTGCAGGGGATAAAGGGGATCCAACGAAAAAGCGTAGAGTGGAACGATCAAGAAAGTAAGTAGACTCATCACCAATATATTTTTTTGATAGAGAATTGACTGTGGTTTTATGTTCCACACAAAACTAGTGACATATTAATGGCCTGTATTTGCAGTAGTCTCCTTAAAACATTAATTATTTTAAAGAAGGTGCAAGCATTGAGTAGAAATGCAGGGTAGTTTTCTATCTCACATGGCTTTTTTTCCTTGATTGAACCTTGAGAAGATAGCTGACAACTTCTATCTAGAGCAGTTAGACTCTTGTCTCAAGCTCTCTCTCTCTTCCTAGTGCATCATTTGGGTACAACTATAAACATTCTCTGCATGGTATCAATACCTTAATTAAAACAAAAATAGAGCGGAATGGTGGAATTAGTCAGTGGCATAAAGTGTGGACTCACGAGAAGGTACGGTCACAGTTACACTGCCACCAAGGCCTCAATCGTTTTCTGGTCTTCCTTAGTAGTTTTCGGAAATTCAATTTAAGGATGATGGGAAGGGCATAATCTTGCCTTTTGTATGCAGATGTTATGGAAATAAGAAATACTATTAAAGTGAGAGATCGTTGACCAAATTAAGCCTCAGATTTTCCTGAGGCCTGGAAGGGAGACAAAGTGCAATGCAGCCTTAGTCACTTAGACTATGTTAGATGAAAAAGTTCAGACACAAACAAAAAAATTTCATTCCTGCTGGAAGGAGCTACAAGAAGAGTTTTGTCCTCCTGTATACACCTTTTGCTCTTTCCTGTCGTTGCATAGCGTCCTCTCTCTCTCTCTCTCTTTTTGGGGGGTACAGTTCTCTCTGTGTGTTTAGAAGGTGAGAGTTAGTTGCACCACTAAAGCATGAGCATAAGATTCTAATTGATCCATTCTGCCCAGTGATGTTCAGATGATCACCACACTACATAGAAGTGCTAATTGTGTTTTAACTTATAGTATTGCTTTGCTTTAGAATGGCAGAGGCAAAGGAGAGGAACTCGACATCAACTATTCCATCAGATATCCAGTCTATCTTGAAGCGGTGCGAAAATCTTGAGAAGGAAGTGAGATCGCTCAAACTTAATTTGTCTTTCATGAATAGGTAAAAGATGAGAACCTTTTCTGTTTACTTACAGAAGTCATTAGAACCATTATGCTTTCATCTTTTTATGCGTTTCCTAAAGACACATCAAGAGATTCTGCCAAATTGAACTTCTAATTATGGTGAGTGTTGGTTGATAATATTTTTCTCAATTTTCTGTAATGCAATACCTGTAGGGGGCACCTATATGTGAACAAATCAAGCAAAGATAGAACTAGGGGATAGTGTGCTCAAGTCAAATTAACTAACGATCATGCCTAAGGGCTCCTTTTGGTGGTGGATCTTGATAAATTGATGCTCCTCCGTTCTAATGTTGTCTTGTGAGTCAGTCTTTTGTTTCTTCAATTTATTAACAATGGATACTCTCCTTGAACCTTCCTTTAGAAAAGATTCTGAACAGACCAAGCAGATAGAAGAGCTGCAAAAGCAGAATGACGATCTGACAGAAGAAAAAGAGCGGCTCCTAGAAGTTATTGAGAGGATCCATTCGGATTAATATGTGAATATTGCCTTTTGCCTTTGTAAGGCTTGCCCGTGCCATATCAACTATACCTCGATCAGCCAAAAAGCAAGAGTTTGGCGGGAAACTCACAACAAGCCCCGTTACCAGTTGGGATGCCCTATATCGACTGTTCAACAACTAAAACGCTGCTCGGGCGACAAATGCTAATACTATGTTACTTCATGCTCTCTTTAGTTGGCAGGAATCTAACAGTGAATTACTTGCCATTTTGTCAATTGAAAGACTCTGAATCGTGGGGAACCAATTTCTTTTTTTGTTGGTACAAATGAAAAGAAATCAAGCATTCATGTTCTAAAGTCTTCGTAATTTTGTGAAAGGCGAATAAGTCGGATGATGAAAGTTGTCCTACCTTAGTTTTCATCAAAGTTTTGAAGACAATTTAGCTGCCCCCTTTACTTGCATTTTCAGTTTTGCCTTTCCAATTTTGTGGTGTCATGCACAAAATGAACCTCAGAGGTCGACATTTTATCGGGAAAGTAAGAGTCATGCACAACAGCAAAAAAATGAGGAGTAGGACAACTGGCTATTTTTGTTTCATTTTTTTACTTCATCCATTTCTTGCAAAAAGTACAAAGCAAATACACAGTTGTTCTGTGTGGATCCATGAATCTCGTGGATATTGCCCGAGTTCCACCTGCCAGGGGCAAATGACCAATGCTGAATGCAGAACTCTAACTCAGGAGGAGCAAGGTAAAAGATATTTGCAATATCTAGCTTAAGGGGCAGAAAATATAGACAGTTTATATCAAACTTCGTGGATTGTAGCATATATTAGAAAATTCCAAATAAAGGCCTGAAGTGCCCTCATTGTTTCAAAGAAGGACATGACCAAGAGTATTTTCGTCATTTTATATTTTATGAATTTTTTTCTTTTTTCTTTTCATTTTTACTATTTCTTTTTTTTTCTCTGTTGGGCCCGGTGACCCTCGCTAGAGCTGTCAATATGGGTCAAAGACTCATATCTGACCCATATTTTATATAAAATAAGTTATATGTGGGTTATTAGTTTTTAAAAGGCCCAGTAAAAATGGGTCCAAAAAGTTAGAGTTAAGTTAAATGGGTCAAAAATGGGTCTCACGTAGAAACCCATTTTCGACCCATCCATCAGAAAGTCACGGAGACCCTCGCACGCAGCTCCGCAGTCTTGCCCTCGCAGCTCGCAAGCACCCGCCGCCGTCGCGCACCTCCGTCTCGCTCGCCTCCATCGCGCGCCTTCGTTTCTTTCGCCTCCATCGCGTCTCTCTTCCCCTCACTCAGGTCTAATCTAAGTAAGCCATCTCCATCTCTCTGTCTTCATTTTTTTCCTTGTCCGCGTCTATCAAACGAGAGAACTCGTCTGCGTCTTTCAAAGCGAGGGTCTCCGTCTGGGTGAATGTTCTTTCAATTGCGAAAACGTCTGATGACTGAAATTGATTTTGGGCGTTTCTTGGTCACGAGGATTGCTTTGGAGATGTCAGACCCACTGTATCCATTCGCGAGTCCTTGTGAGTAGTACAGTTCTTACGATTTTAAAGTTCTAGAGCATGTCTTCCCGTCCTTGAATTTCATTTCTGGAGTCATATGTTTGAGGTCAGCTCCGAGAATTTTCAAAATATGCTACATGCGTTGCTCTCAGGCCTTCTGAATTTAGTGTTTTACTAGCTTTTCTGGTGATTTATGAGTAATCTCAATCAAGGGAGGCATCAGCTATAATTCTAGAGCAATGCTTTAGGCAGTAATGGTGTTTCCATGGGGTGATTCTACAAATTTGTTAGTAATGTATTTAGAAAGTTAACAAGGAAACAATGGAATATACTAACCCATTTGAAATATTACCATCACCAGCTGAAATATTACCGCAGATTCAAAATTTGTGATTTCAACTCACTGATTTTCAGAATACTTGTGATGATTTGGCCAATCATTATGAGAACCCAATAGAAAGTTCAATGTCCTAAGCACTTATATTTTCATAGAGCAGAATGAGTATGATGCATTCGAGAGTGAACACTTTGGCTCACAATCTAGTAAGTCACAATTGGATTTGTATTTGGAGGAGAATAGGCTTGATAGAAAAAAATATCCGAATCTCAATGTCCTTGATTATTGGAAAGCTCATTCACAACGGTATCCCGAGTTGTCTCTTATGGCACGTGATATATTGAGACACTTTCGTTGCCTCATAGTCGGCCTTTAGCATTGGAGGACGCATTTTAAGTAAATATCGTAGTTCTCTTGCACCTGAAAATGTAGAGGCCGAGCTGTGCACTAGAGATTGGTTATTTGGAGTTCCGCCTGAGCAAGATTTCGATGATGAGTCTCTCATTGTCGATTTTGAAGACTATTTGCATTAGGTACTGTCTTTTATCTCATTCTCCTCTTGGTTTACTCACATGATTTAATGCACATGCTGGTTAGAAGATGTGTGTGTATATACTAGTTTCTAATTGATGATTATCTAAATTTTATAGCTATGGCTTTCCTTCACAGAGTGAAAGATCAGAGAATCTACGCTACATGGATCGACTGTGCATCTTCTCCTTCTAGGCAAGACACTTCTATATCTCTTTGATATTTGGTGGAACTGAATATGATATCCAACTCTGATTTGCAGCAAACTTCACAGAAATGAGGTTGAAATTGTTTTGTTTTGTTTTACTCGCTACGGTCTTATGTTAGTGTTTCTCCTTACACAGGTTGGCATGAGAGAGACGCCTCCCGGTTCCTTAACTTTGTTGGAACAATTTGGTTCTTATATAAGCCAAGATAATTTGGCTCTCTCCAAACATCAGGGGACAATTGATATCATGCATCTAGATTGACAGTCATTTGGGGGGTGTTTGAATGATGGGATCAGTGAAGAATGGTGTTTTTTTTTCTTTTTTTGTGGATTCTGGGTTCCATGGACTAGTATGGTTGTATTTATTACGTAGTTATGTTGAATTGATTCTGGGTTCCATGGACTAGTATGGTTGTATTTATTACGTAGTTATGTTGAATTGCTTGCAAATGTGCTGCTTTTAGCAGCTAACATGACTATCTTTTGTGTTCCGTTTCTTATTGCCATGAAATATGCTTTATGCTTTCTCTGTTTCATTACAGAACACACATTGCTTGCTTGGCCTTATCCTCCTTGTCATACCAAATTAGTTGCTGTCATATTATATTGTCGATATCGATCACATGCCGTGGCAAGTCTAGTAATATGTGGAAAATACTCATTCCGTTAAGCGCGGTCCAAGCTCCATTATACCAGTCTCCAAAACTTATGTTCAATTTGGTACGGCAAAGAGGAACCTGCAAGTCAACATGTATGCAACTCCAGCAAACAGGGGGATTTAACTGATCACATTTGGACATTGGACATGGTTGGACGTTGGGCTGTGGGTCTGTCTGGAGTAAGGTTCGTCCAGAATCTTTCCTGTTTTCCCCAACCAGAAATGTTCATATATATCTGGAAAGTGGAAACAGTCTTACTAGCCTTCCCACATGCATCAGTGAGCGTGATCTTTTATAGGAACTGAGATTCGGTCGGAAAGCGAGTTAGGAAATTCGGGTCGAACATGCGTGACGGTTGGTTAAGTTCATCAAACACATGTATATCTACTTTCAAAAAACGAGTTACCCATACGAAACTAGGCTCATTAAATATGGGTCACAACCAACCAAAAAATATATATAGTTCACAACCCATTTTGTCAGCCCTTTTTTTTAGAAGTATTTCAATTTATAGATTTTTTATATTTTTTATTTTATTTATTAATTTTTTATTGTTTAATTTGTCTTTTTTTATTTGATGTGAAGTTTTTATCCAAGTAACATATACATGTTAAGAGCTTAATGTAAATTTAGTGTGTTTTGATAATATGGGTCAAAACAGGTCGGGTGGGGTATGGGTCAGTTGCGGGTCGGGTCGGGTATGGATCATTAAATATGCGTCAAAATGAGTTAGACGGGTCAATATGGGTTGGACCATATTAAACCCGACCCACCCATTTGACACCTCTAACCCTCGTCGACTGTTGGGCGAGGACCGGCCACACCTGGGCCAGACGAGCCCTCGCTAGCCCCAACAGAGAAAAAAAAAAGAGAAATAGCAAAAATGAAAAAAGGAAAAAATTCAGAAAATGTAAAATAACGAGAATACCCTTGGTCAGGCCCTTCTTTGAAATAAGGTCATTATTTGAGAAAATAAAAGCACTTCGTGCTGAATTGGAATTTTCCCTACATTATGTGATATCTCCACCGAATACTGAGTAGCCCATGGGGACGATGGCCAAAGACGAGGAGGATTACTGCGAAAGATGGTAAAAATGCACGATTCATCCAACAAAACAAAAAAAAAACACTTCCATTTATTGAAGCTAACTAGTCATCTTAGAAGGAATTACATGGCAAATCCACGACCAATGCCGAACGTCAATGGGGCCTTCGGACTGTGTCAAATTGAAAGGAAGGGTATCTAAGAGTGTAACTCCAAATGCTGCAAAATATTTGATACTCCTGTAAATCCTCCCTGCAAATGCTGCAGGCATTAACTGCTCACGTAACCTGTGGGTTGAACCAACCCACGCAAGATGATACTACATCTGTGATTTTGCACTGTGATCTTTGTTTTCTAATGATATACGTGATAACCAGTGCTCCTTCGGGATCTTTAAGACCGATTAAAAGACCATATATAGGAAAACTTCAAAAGAGGAGTGCTTTTTTTCTTTTTGGAAGGAGACGAAATGGCGAAAGGGCAACTAATCGTAGCAACCATATTGAGGGTTACGACGAGTTTCAGACCCGTTGCAGAACGTTCGGTTGAGAGTCTCGACCCCCAGAGTCGAGACATCTAGATGGGCGAGCTCGTCAACATAGCTCCACGGACATCCCCAACATGAAGAGTGCTCTTTCACATGAGGACTGACTCATGGGCTTCCTGCACTTTGAACTTGTGGTCTACAGGAAACACGGTGGGTGCTTTCGCCGCTGGACTTATCTGGCTTGGTGATTCAAAAGAGAGGCGCTTCACTCTTCTTTCCAGTTATTAAAACTGGGGCAATTTCCAGTGTTCAGAGAATTGTTGCCTCCCTATCAAATGAGCCAAGGTCCCGAAAAGGAGTTTCACCTTTGCTTCCTATCAATTCATCAGTGCAAAACCTAATCAAAATCCTCCAAAACCTCTAAGTCAGATTCAAGTAGTTGCGTATTCTAGCCAGACATTCCTCGAATTAGCAATCAAGAATCTTCATTACACGAGGAAACGTACAATTACAGAGTGATAATCTGAATGCAAACACTAGAAGAAAAATGAATGGTCACTGGATGCTGAAGCTGTCTGCACTGCTGAAACTTCTCACCATCATATGATGCAGCTAAGCATTACTTCCCAAGATTAACGTTACAAACTCTGAATACTTGGTTCAATGCCATTCCTTTGTTTCAACTTTATAAAACATCAATCTTGAGAAGTGGGGCGAAAGGCTGGATTTTCCGTCAATCTCTCCAATATCTTCTCTTTGATCAGTGATAGAAGGAATTGAACAAGTTGCCGCAATTTCAACAGTGAGTTCCCGGGTGCTAGAGGAAGTTAAGTCGAACGAGTGTAGTATCCTTCACTGGAAACGGACCACAAACATCTGTATGGAACAGTTCCTCTAATTCAAGGAGATCAATTTCAGGTTTTGTGTCCGGGCTTACCTTATCCATTCATTGTCGTCGACAGAACAGCAAGCAGCATCCGGGTGAAAGCAGAGTGGCTAGGATAAGCTTAGAGAAATGTTCATCTGATGAGATAGAAGTGCTCAAGCACCCAACCTATACAAGGGGCTCCATCATCTTCTATCTTGCGCCTAAGTAGTTGAAGGGGCCAGTAGGAAATAGGCATGCTCTTCTCCCCGCCCACCTGGATATGGAAAGGTCAATTTTCTAGGAATTCGTACCTGCTTCCCTTTCTGCCCCCGCCATTATATTCTAATATAAAAGAAAGCCAACAGTAAAAAAACATGGAACCACACTGCTGCTGCTGTCCAAAGAACTTCTGAAGATATTCAACAAGAAGTATCTAGATCCGCCCCGACAGTCTAGGTCAATGCAAGTGGGAATAGCAGGCAATCGATGACTGAAATGATTTATCCTTTGCCCCAATGATGGCCTTTTTTCATCTAGGAGAATTCAGAATTGACTACTCCATGGCGAATCATGGTCGATTAGTGAGTATCACATCTCAGAAGCGATCTATGGTTTTTGCAATACAACACAAAACGCCGGAATCCTCATTTTTTGTCTATAAGCTCTCCTCGCTGGCAAGAGGCTACAAAGGTCTGATCCAGTAAAGTCATCTAATGTGGTAGTGAAAGCTGACATAGTAAAGATGATGAACAGAAAGGCTACACAGAAGGCACTTCATATGTCACAGAAATATCATTTGCCAGCCGAAAATGCATGTCTAGTGCATTCTCTAGAACAGGAAATGCTCTAGCAGCAAGAGAATTTCCCTTTTCATATGTGACTAAGATTTTGACCAAAAAAAAAAATGTGTGACTAAGATAACAACCAGAAGGCAAAAGTACCAACAACGGGGGATTATCTACAAACAGGTTCCAAAGACGCCAGCACCTGTAATATACTCTCCAAGGCTTTATTTCCCTTTTACTTATTAGGCTTAAAAGAAAGATACTCAGACAGGAAACTATGAAGGACTGAAGCGATAACATACATCAACAGTCATACAGCAGTTGCCTAACTCACTGGCTCCAAACTTTTTGAGGTCAGTGAACACATAGGCCTGGACTTGGACTTGGACTTGGACTTCCACATGGATCCAATACGTACGGCATCAAGTGAAAACTAGGACATCCACGGTGATAAAAGAAGTTCAACTAGTTGATAGTTCACCATAAAGTCAACAGAGGGGTCTATTATTACCAGTTTCTACATGGAAGTCCCAATAAACATTCTTTTGAGAAGTCATCTAGAAAATAAAACTGAAAGAACATCTAGCACTTAGCATCAGAATCTTTGACCTCACTCCATGTTCTACATCGTTAAAGTCTTCAACCCAATTTTAAAGTCCAATCAACTTCACCATTTTCATTACACAACGAATATGCAGATATAAATGCTCAAGTACAAGATAAAGCATTCCATCCAGACTAACCAAGAAGAATAGAAACTACTGCAGATAATAGCATGTACCAAAAATTCTTGAATTAAGTATTACCTCAACATACCAATAAAACTTCAAAATTTATATTGGCTTGGCAAAACCCATATAAACACTATGGATTACAACAACTAATACTCAGTCTACAATCATACAAAGCAGCTTATGAAATGTAAATTCAACAAAAAAACAGTAATGTTTTCACTCACTATAACGACCATCCACCAACCCAATTTGCCACCATACTATCCACGCCAGTCTCCTCGAGTTACTCAATACATCCCCCTGCTGTTATTCAGGATCGAACCCAGAGTCCCCAACACCGCGAAAGCCAAAAGCGGACTCACGTCCAAAGTATCGAAAATCGGCGGAATTATATTCCTAAACAAATTCAAATACGGGTCGCACAAGTCCCTAATCGCCGACAGCGGCTGCCGCTCCCACGGGATGTTCGGGAACCAACTGAGCAGAACCCTAACCATCAGAACCCCGCTGTAGATATCGAGCCACTTCGCCAGACCCGCAGCAACCACCGTCAGCGGGGTGTTCAGGTACCCGCTGGGGCGGTCACGGAGCGCTGCGAAGAACAGCGGCCCCGCCGCACACGATAGGTTCCCTCCGAGCTCTCGGACCGCGGCGAGCTCCTGAGGGCCGGGGTTCAATTTCGACAGCAAGGCAAGGACGTTATCCACGGGAAGTTTCTGGACTAGCTTCGCGATTGAAATCGACACTCCCACCGCTAGGGCGAGAACTGAACTCACGGTGCGGATCGATTCGCCGAGCTTGGCGTGCGGTGGCCGAGTGGGAGTAATTGCTGGTGGTGAGGAAGCTGCGGCTTTGGCTGCGAGATTAGGTCTTGAGGTCGAGGAGAGAGAGCGAGAGAGGGACTTGGGGAGAGAGTTGAGACGGAGGAGAGGGACAAATTGGGGCTTGGGCTCCCGAGAAACGATAGGGTTTTGTTTCGGTGGGAGGAGGGTTCGAGAGTGGAGGAGAAGGGTCGAAGATGCCATCGCTTGTTGATTTTCCCGGAAAATCAAACGAGAAGATAGCAGGATTTACTCTTGCCCGAGAAAACAGATGACGGAGTGGAAGTGATGCGCCCTTTATACAACGACGCCCATCATCCGGCCCAAATAACAAAACCCGCATCTCATTGGGCGTCGACCGGGTTGGCCCATTACTGATAGAACAGTTCCCATTATAATCATTTGGAAGTAGCGAACCCACGATGCGGGGACGGAGCAAGAGGCGGCGGCAATGCGATGATGACGACGGTGGTGGTGGTCGTGGCAGCAGCTGTGACGGTGGCAATGGCGGGTACGCAGGTGGTGGGATATATCATAATGATAGGGGGGGGGGGGAGGGTTAGGGCTGTCAAAAAGGCCCGCGCCGACCAGAAAATTTTCAAGGCGAACCAGCGACCCTCATATGCAACAACAAAAAACAAGTTGGTTGCTTTAAAAAGGCGTGCGCTGGCCCGGCCCAAAAATTTTCTAAATTTTCAGGCCGGACTGATACTGTTTCGGATTGGGCCGAGCCGAGCTTGGCACTATTTGGTTTTGGGCCGAGTCGGGCCTATATAAGACCCAGCCCATTGACACCCTTAGGGGGTTTAATGAGGCGATGGTTATGAACACGATTTCGGCGGTGGAATGTCTATTATAATTTTTACTATTATGATACTTGCGCTCTCTCTATCTCAAATAATTAGCATGAAGTTATGCACTTCAACAATTATTCTAATCGGACAAAGTTTACCGTTAATTGCTCAAAACTCCCATCAACTTTGACATTATTGCACAATTGTTCTCCAATTTTGAAAAATTACAGATTATCCAATCTAAACTTTAGCGGGAAAAGTGTCAAAAAAGTTAAAAATCTATTGCATTTGTGTCAATTCAGGCCTAAATCATTTATTGGTGCTAATTCAGTCCCAATCCTTTTTTCATTTATGCCAATTGAGTCAATCCAGCAATTTTGACTGAAAATCATTAATGTGGATGTCGGTTGTCCTACGTGAAACGACTAACGCCGACATAGATATTTTTTAATATTTTAATAACTTTTAAATAATTTCTTTGTTTTTTCATTTTCTTCTTCTTTTTCTTTTCTTGCACTTTTTTTTATTTTGGGGGGGGGGGGGGGGCAAGGGTTGTCGACCGACCCCTGTTGGCCACAACGAGGGGCTGCAACTCCCTCACCCAGTGTCGGCGAGGGTCGCCAGCCCCTAATAAAAAAAAAGTGCAAGAAAAGAAAAAGAAGACAAAAAGAAAAAACCAACAAATATATTCAAAAAATTATTAAAAATATTAAAGTAGTATTAAAAAATGTCCACATTAGCGTCAGTCGTGCCACGTAGGATAATCGATGTCCATTAGCGATTTCTGACCAAAATTGGCCGAATCGACTCAATTGGCACAAACACAAAAAGTTTAGGACTAAATCGGCACAAATGCAAGATGTTTAGGATTGAATTGGCATAAATAAAAGGTTTATGACTGAATTGGCATCAATAAAAAGTTTATGATTGAATTGACATGCAATAGGTTTATGATTTTTTGACACTTTTCCAATATTTAAATTAGAGTGGCTAGCTTTCCAGTTTGCATAATCACTAGGTGAACTAATTAAATTTTTCTCTCTGACCAAACCAAAGTAACCTCTATTACATTTTCATAACTTCACCAACCATACATCCTCTTTTTTTTTTTTTTTCTCATCAACAGTGTTAAATATGTTTTTTTATTTATTTATCGAAAACAGTGCTAAATATGTTACTTTGGTGAAAAAAAAAAATTTATGAGAAACTTCATTTTCAAGAGACATGTAATGGTTATATATAGTAAAACTAGCAAGAGCAACAAAAGTAAAAATTTACGGGTGCAATCTGAAACTTTTCAAAATGCAGATGCTATTGTCGACAATGCCAAAATTTGAATTTTCTAAATTTACGAGCTATTGTGTAATGATGCCAAAGTTGAAGATGGCATCGAGCAATTATCTCTAATAATTAAACAGGTGTTCTGGAAAAATATTTATTTGGACCCAGGTCAAGTGGATCCAGTGAATTAGGATCATTGATCTTGTGAATTTTCGTACGAGCCCTATATCAAGCATCGCGCAAGATTAATGGCTATAATTTATTGGATTCACTAGACTTTGGCAAAAAAAAAAAAAAATCTCAAAATTGTGTAATGAAAAAGATATTGTCATAGCTTACATGCTCATACCTGGGAAAAGGATATAAAAGATAATGGACAAAATGGAAATTCCAAGGGACGCCTCACGCCACTCGCACGTGCGTATGCACTAGGGGTGATCGATTCCAGGATGGGTGGTTCTCACCCTAGAATTGAAAATCGCCCGCTATGGACCGATTTCGCAAAATAAGAACCGTGAACCACCTACTCATTCCATGAATCCACCAAAGAACCGAACCACCCGTCCGGTCTGGTTCCCGGTTGGATCCCGGTTATGGTCCTACTGAGGGAACCAGTTCCTAGCGGTTGAAAGAGGAGGGCTCATTTGCATTCCCCACGTAGCACCCATTCACCATTTTGCATGTGAATCATTTTTAATTACCGCGTGCAACATGAGAAGACCGACAGAACAACTAAGTATGTTGCTTCGCCACATCCAAATTATTTAAGAGGACAGTACTCGAGCAGTGATTGATGAGTCAAAGGCATTACTTCAGAATTTTGTGCCAACTGACCAAAGACAAAAAGCTTAATCCGATAAATGAAAGTGAAACTTATCCTCCACCGACCAAGGCAGCTCCACAAAGCAGCAAACTCTTTGGGGCCTGAAACGTATCAACACAAGTAAATTTTAGCGCAGACTGCGTCGGAATTCAGCATCACTTTATTTTTTCTATCTTTTAAATTTAGTGGCAGCTTTTGAAAGTGACACAGGATGGCTAAAAGTCGCGAGCTTTAGACATTTTTATCCTAATGCGTCACTCACTAATGAAACATTTAAATGAATATACATTCATATTATATAAAAGGACCGGTTTGATTGGACCGGTTGGATGGTTCATACCCGAAATCGAGAACTAAATCGGTACCCGCCCGTTCTAGAAAATTAGAATCGAGAACCGAACCGTACCCGCCGATTATCATCCAAAATCAGTCGATTGGGTACGGCCCGATCCGGTTTAGTTGGATCAGCCCTAGTACGCACAATCCATCCTATGAATTGGGACCGCGCGAATTCCCGGAAAAAGCCATCACATTTCAGTTTCCCTCTCAAACCCAGAAATGGCGCTTTCCATCCCTCCTCTTTGGGGTTTTTAAAATTTCCCCTTACTCTCTCACTCGAGCGATCGATGCAATCCCAATCCAAATCGATTCATTTCCTCTCACCGATCTCACAACACACTCTCTCCCGCTTTCTTCACTCCCAAAACCCTAGCAACGACGTCCCCTCGTCGGTTCGGAGATGTCGTCGGCGGTGGAGCTCACGGAGGGCGCGATATGGAAGATCTGCGAGCGCGAGCTCGTCGGGGAGAGCGAGGTGAAGCCGATACTGCAGGTGACGGACATGAAGTTGGTGAACACCCGGAACAATCAGAACCAGAACCCGAGCGACAATGTGGAGAGGGAGAGGCAGAGGTTCCGGGTGGTGCTGTCCGACGGGACCCACGCGCAACAGGGCATGCTCGCGACGCAGCACAACCACCTGGTCTATTCGGGGCAGTTGCAGAAGGGCTCCATCATCAGGATGAAAAACTTCGTTTGCAGTGCCATCAAGGATCGACTGTACGTGATACGAGCTTTTCTTTTTTACTCCTGACGGAGTCGCATGCTTTTGCTGTTTGTTTATGTAATTCGTTTTTTTCTTTTTTGGGGGTTTCCGTTGGTTGGAATTGGTTCGACTTTGTTGTTTGGATAGTTTATTTTGCCTTCAGGTATTCAGGGAAGGGAAGAAACTGAGTTTTCAGTTGTCGCAGGTGCAAAAAGGGCAAAAGCATTTGCCATGGATTGCTGAAGTGACGGCTTTATGGGTTAAAAGTTACAGTTTTGGGGTTGGTGTTATTGGGCATCAAATGCCTAATTAAGTTATTAGGGGACTGTTAGTGACCTTGTTCTGAAGCGATAGGTGTTGGAATTTCAACTGGGCAGCTATCCGTTGAACTCTCTCCTGCACTTTTAGAGTGTTTTGTTGTGCGGGTTGCTTCGTTTTCATAGTAATTGGTCCAAGGGAGTGGAAGTTATTGATTATGGATTAGTAGAATCAGACACAATGACGGTAAATTCGGAGGAACAGATATTTAGTAGATAAACAAGGTAAGCCACGAGTTATTGTGATCGAGTGCTCTGTCTGGATGTAGTAGCAACTCAAGTTGATCCCCTTAAAGTTTTTTTGCATGTGTTTTTTTAGTTGTTGTGGAGAGATGAAGAAAAAGTGGGGGAGCTAAAGAGTTTGTGTCCTTGGAGCCTTGTTTGAAGGAAATTGGGCAATTAATTGTTGTTGTTGTGGTTGTGGTCGTTGTCGTTGTCACTGTCTTCATTCTCGTTGCTGCTGTTATTATTGTATTCAAATGACAAAATTTTATTTGCCGCAAGTGTATCTGAGTTCTTCAGCTGTATTTCCTCTTTGTTAAATTAGACCTCATGTCCAAATCTGATTTGTGCAAGCAGGATTATTGTTATTGTTGACTTGGACGTTGTACTTGACACGCATGATCTTATTGGAAAACCTGTACCGGCGAAAGTTCCTGGAAGTGAAGCGGCAAAACCAACCACACCCTCTTTACAAAACATGCATGGTGGTGGTTCTTACTCGAATAGTATTGATCAGGGAACATATCCTGCAACAAGCGCTGCTCCTTCTTATGGCAATGCTGCTTCCATTGCTCCTGTGTACTCAAACACAGAACCTGGTGTCCCTAGGTCAGCTCAGTTTGGTGGGTGCTATACTAATCAGAACATGGGTATCCGCAATAATACCAATGAATTTCAACGTTCACCTGTTAATTCCTACGTCCACCAGCCTCAGCCATCATATCAGCAGCCGCCACCAATGTACATGAATCGGGGACCTATAGCAAAGAATGAAGCTCCCCCAAGGATAATTCCAATCGCTGCTCTCAACCCTTACCAGAACAGGTGGACGGTTAAGGCCAGGGTGACTGCAAAGGGCGAGCTTAGGCATTACCACAATCCACGCGGTGATGGAAAAGTGTTTTCTTTTGATCTTCTTGATTCTGATGGTGGGGAAATCCGTGTGACGTGCTTTAATGCTGTCGCTGACCAGTTCTACGACCAGATTGAAACTAGCAAGGTGTACTTAATTTCCAGGGGTACCTTGAAACCTGCTCAGAAGAATTTCAATCACCTCCGAAATGATCACGAGATATATCTGGAAACCACCTCAATTGTAAAGCCATGCATTGAGGATGATAACCAAATCCCAAGGCAGCAGTTTCATTTTCATTCCATTAGTGATGTTGAAGGCATGGAAAGCAACAGTATTATCGACGTAATTGGTGTTGTCCACTCTATAAATCCGGTTGCATCAATAATGAAGAAAAATGGTTCTGAAACTCAGAAAAGAAGCCTTCATTTGAAAGATGAGTCTGGCCGAAGTGTTGAATTGACTTTGTGGGGGAACTTTTGTAATGCAGAAGGACAAAGGCTGCAAATTCTGTGCGACTCTGGACAGTTTCCTGTGCTGGCAGTGAAATCTGGTAGAGTCAGTGATTTTAGTGGGAAGGCTGTGGGTACTATTTCTACGAGCCAGTTATTTATAGAGCCTGACATCCAAGAGGCTCACAGGCTCAAGGAGTGGTTTGAGCGGGAAGGTAAAACTGCCCCTACGGTATCTATATCAAGAGAAATTGCAAGCATGGGCAGGACAGAGGCAAGAAAAACTATATCGCAGATCAAAGATGAAAAGCTAGGGACTTCTGAGAAGCCGGATTGGATTACAGTTTCTGCCAATATTGGATATATAAAGGTGGATAATTTCTGTTACACAGCCTGTCCCATTGTAATTGGAGATCGCCAATGCAACAAGAAAGTTACAAACAACGGTGATGGGAAGTGGCGGTGTGATAGGTGCGACCGCTGCGTTGACGAATGCGACTACAGGTACATTCTCCAGATCCAGATTCAGGACCACACTGGACAAGCATGGGTGACTGCATTTCAGGAATCTGGTGAGGAAATAATGGGTATATCTGCAAAGGAGTTGTTCTATCTGAGAACTGAGCATGATGAGAGGTTTGGAGAAATCATCCGCAAGGTTTTCTTCACCAAATTCATATTAAAGTTGAAAGTGAAGGAGGAGATCTTTAGTGATGAACAACGGGTGAAGTCGACTATTGTCAAAGCAGACAAGGTAAATTTCTCTTCAGAGGCCAGGTTTCTTCTGGATTTATTGGACAAGAACAGAGCAGATGGGTCTGGTTCTTCTGATGTCAAGTCAGAACATCTAGTTTCGAACTCTGGGATGATCAGTACTTTAACAGGGAATGCTGAGAGTATGCAATCTTCATCTTTTGCGGGGAACTATTCCATGGGAAACAATGCTGGTACGGGAGGTTATAGGTCACCGGCAAACCATACTTCGGCAGTTCAATATGGAAACCAGTATAACGGTGCTAGACTTTCCATGACGGGCCCAGTCGATATGAATTCAAGCTGCACTAGCTGCGGGAGAAGCGGCCATAGCTCAACAAATTGCCCGAGCATCATGAGCGGCCCTTCTCAGACGATGGGAGGGGCATACGTGAATAGACCTCCTGGAGGTTCCGGTGATACATGCTATAAGTGCAATCAAACTGGGCACTGGGCGAGAGACTGTCCTGGGCTAAGTGCAGTTCCACCTGCCTATGGAAGCAGCGCCGCAACACCTAGGAGGTATGGGATGGTTTCCAGGGAAAGGGTCGGGGGCGTTTGAGAGTAATGTAATGGAGTCAGCTTTTGTTTATACCTTTTCTTATCCAGTTCTTTTGGGTTTGAGCAATGATGAAGGCGTTCCTTCCACTGTTCCCCGTGTTTCGTGGAGGGAAGACGATGCAGGAGGATGCCCCGTGCCGTGGTAATGAGAAATATTTTGGGCGAAGGGTTGTAATAAGCTACTCTTGTTTCATTTCATGCAAATGCAACTCTTTCCTAATTCTCGAGTCTATGAAGGAGCGGTGGGAGTGGCTGTGCCTTTATAATGATGCTGGGGTGCTGTTTTTCGCTGACTTTTGTTTGAAAACCGTAGTGGTGTAGGTAGGTTGTAAAGTGTTAGCTCATGTATTTTTTTCTTTTTGTACTTTCCTCCAGCATTATCATCAGATATTGATGGGTTCTGTTTTGTGAGCTAAGTTTTCTTGGCATGAAAAAAGAATTGGTACCGTCATCAAGCCAAGCTAATGAACTTTCTTCAAGAAGGGAGGAAAAAGATCACAGGACCACAATGTCTCAATGCTATTCTCTCATGGAGCAAGATCGTATATACCACGTCAATGTCACATAAATAATTGTTATCGTTTACTGTAGGGTACCCAAATAAGTTGATCTCAAATACTGCATGGATAATGATTCTCAGTTGATCTTCCGATATCTTAATCACAAATAGAAAGTACTAGCAACAAACACTAGATGCTGAAGCTGTCCCACAAGCTTCTACTGGAGGCGAGTTTGTCATCATTCCTTGTGTACTGCAGTTGATGCTGGAAACATCAGCCTGGCTTGCACCGCGGTGTGCGATGCCATCAATTATTAAGTTTGGAGCCACCACCCTTTGAGCAGCAGCTTTCATCCGGATCCGTTCAGCTCTAGAGCCAATAACTTGGCCGACTATGGAGGCCATGATCGTCAATGCCATAGCCGATTTAGGCATCACGACCGACTTTCTCAACATGGCAATGAAGGGTACAGCCGCATGAACCGCTGCAAACCATGATAGAGAAAACTTCTCTGTGTGCTCCTTCCACGCACCTAGAGGCACGTTGGCGGCCATGCCCAAGAGCGCAATTACTAGCATCTTCGAAGGGAGGGGTTGAGGACGCAATGTCTTAACCAAGGCTGTCCGGGCAAGGGCCGCTCTTGCTGCGACTACTGTGGGTGGGCATTTGAGCTTTATGCCTGGTGGTGGCTGAAGAGCCTTCGCAACCAGTGGAAGGACACTGCTGACAGCTCTGTATGACTTAGCTATTGGGCAATTACCCGTTTGCAACCATTCGTTTCCATGTGCCTCGTGATTGGTTGGATTTCCTTTCTGCAGAAGAAACTCAAAGCATGACAAGCCTTTTGTAACATCAATGAAACATAATACTTTCACATGTCTCTGAGATTTAAAATAATCGAGAAATGCTCATGCGTTGTGAAGCAAAATTAAGACCACAGTTTCACAATACGGACCAATAATATCTTTCGAAAGTTGTCTATTAAGAGAGTTGTAACTTATTTTTTAATTCTACACCTCTTTAACAATATGTTGGATATACCACCAGCCACCAAGTTAAACTCATAACACTTGAAACAGATGCATAACAAAGAAAGTGTGTACTACCTCAGAAGAGGGTCCTTTCTTGTTGGATGACTCAACCGGCTTCTTCTGCTTCCTCGATCTATCAAAAAAGGGACCGAAGCTAAACGGACCCCCTGGACCAAAAGCAGACAGACTGATAGTCACTGCTTTTGCTGCTAAGGGATTGAATTGAGGTATAGGCTTGGCAACAGCTTCAGTATTAGGAACGTTGGGACTCTCGGTGAGTGGGACAACTCCATTCTTTCCATGGAAGAGCTTAAAAGCCATGTCAAAATTAGGACCATCTTCAAAAATTGGACCTTTGGCACCCTGTACCTGAGTATAAGAAAAGCCATCACTCTATCGTGTGATTCTCTATAAACAAAGAGTAATTATCACAGAAAGAAAAAAACCAAAAATACTGGTGCCCCATATCCAAACAGAAGACGAACAGCTTACAGGTTGAGGTGGATCTAGAAACGAAAAGGAAAAGCATGTTGGCTTGTTAATATTCCTAAAAAAGGGGCATCTCTGAATCGCCTTCTCATGAAAGGAACAGTCGGGTGCATTCTCATTGAGACCTTTCAACAAGTGTTCCATCCCTTCTCGCGCCAACAAACCCTCCTGCAAAAGGAAAATAATACTGGGGTGTCGTCAAGAAATATAATCGATCACATGCAGGACATGAAAAAGCGACCAGTTCGGCCAATTAATCAAAGTTTAGGAAAGTTAGAGCAGCTGAATGAAGCAAGTTTTACAAGTTTGACAAACTAAGGACTTAGGAACAAATTACAGCAGCAAAATCCAACTCAAGCAATGCTGACTCCAAATGGCTTCAAATTGTACATAAAGCCAAGGAACTCCATGTATCCACAGCATTCTCATACCCAATCAATCAAAATCTCTCTCTCTCTCTCTCTCTCTCTCTCTCTCTCTCAGCAATATACATACAATTTTTGCCAGCTTTCAATCCTATGAACTTATTGACCAAAAATAAAAAATAAAAAAATCCTATGAACTTGCCATGAAACCGTTCCCACAACTCAGAAAAAAGCACGACCGTCCAATATCTATCTCCTATCACCAATCCCTGAGTGGAATTTGAATAGAGCTCAAGCAAAAGTTCCAAGCTCTCGAGGCCACATGAAACTAAAACCAAAACTGGAAAAATAAAAGAATGGTTTAGGCTCTGAAGCAATCAAATGCCATGAACACGAACAGACGGTTCAATAGGAAGCGAGGGCACGGTTGAATCGAAGGGAATTTCCAGAGTGAGATCACACCGAATTCAAGGAAATTGAAGGAGAGAAAAATATTTACCTGGAAAGAGAGAGAAATTTTCTAGCGGCAGCCGGAAGTTCCAAGAATCCCGAGAAAGAGCCGGAAAGAACGTGTGGGCTACACGGACGGAAGAAGAAGAAGAAGGCCAAGGCCAGAGGGGGCTTATTGGAATTTCCACTAAAAGTGATCGGCTGAGGAACACGTGGATCACGTAAAATACATGGTTTCTATATTACTTAAATTTATTATATCCCGAAAAAGTAAATGAAATGAAATGTTATTTTGAACAAAAAAATATTATTGTAGTCCTTTTAATTTAACAATCATAGTTCTTCTGCTGGAGTAAATATCACGTACTGATCATCATAAGTTTCTCCGACTCTAGATTTTTGAATTCCAATCTTTATTGTATACAGTACTTTCTTCAAAAATTTAGGATTACTCTTATCTTTCTCTACATATCTAATTTAGCGCCGTTTCACTTATAGTAACGGTCCAATTATGTGCGCAGAAAATTAAAACTGTAAAACTAAAAGGTGCCAAGATCCCTTTTATGATAATTTCACGATAAAATCGCACACCAGACATGAAGTTCGTTTTTTTTATTTTTTTTTCCCGAATTTTCTTTTCCCAGCATGTTACATACATATATCGCAACAAATTTTTTTGGTTATTTCCTAAAATTTTGTTTTTTTTTTGCACAAGATGTTATGATCCACAAAATGTGGTCCCAATGAAAATATCTAAATACAATTGGTGGCGGTTGGGCACGTCACAATTTGTTGCACCGTACAAACTAACTTTCTGTAGAAAAAGGGAAAAAAAAAATCATGCAAAAACATATCGCAGTGCAGTGGTGGCCACAGGTCGATTTGGGCCCGAAACCGGCCCGGAACTGGCCCGGGTCAAAATCGGAACCGGCCAGTGGCATACGGGCCCAGTTCCGGTTCTCCCAAATCATGAACCGGTCCGCAACCGCCGGTTCTAAACCGGCGAACCGTGAAAAAAAAAGGGCATTAAAAAAAAAATATACGAATCAGCAGTTCCGAACCGTGGGTTCCGGTTCCCGGTTTTCATGAACCGGAACCGCCGGTTCATGAATCGGAAACGCCGGTTCCGGAACCGTGGCCACCACTATCGCAGTGGACATTTTTTGTTCAGAAAAAAAAATTATTGATGCATAAAAATATCCTAATTAAAACACGATAATCTCCCGAGCATCGCACCGTCGTGGGAGATTCAAGCATTGAGTATTAAGAATATTGGAAGACTTGCCAAACACATTTACAAAGCCTCCCCGAGTGTCTTAATGACGATAATAACACGACTTAAGCTACTAAACAGAGCCATTCCAACCGCACGGGCCGATCACGCAATAATAATTTGATCTCGGAATCTTTCCTTGCTAAACACGTGCAGCAGTGACACGATCGTGCATGTTCCCACGTTTATTGTTGTAAAAAAAATCAGTCAAAAGCTCAATTATTGCCGCATCCTATGTATGAATCAGTGAGAAAGGCGACCGCTTCGTCTGTCGGCATTGCATCGATTTTGCTACATCACCTCAACGATGGATAACGTGAAAGTGCCACCATCGTATAGGATTCGAGACAAAGAAAGGTGCTTGGGCTTCCTCATCAAGAGGAGCTACGAGGTTGAAATGGGCCATGTCCAAGCCCAAACATATGGCCCAAAAAGTGTTCATGATCGTAGCTTTAACGTTAATGGGCTTCAATGTGGATTAGCGTGGGCTCATCCGATCCAATCCACAGCCCACCGGTATTGCAGATAAACATCCTTTCTATCTATTTCCAATGGCATCGGATATGATTAGATCGGTTTAATGACATCTCCAATCTGTAAAGTTTTTCTTAACACTGTCGGAAAAAAAGGTACGGTAACATGATAAACTGCAAAATCCATAGACACCCCTAGGCCTGTCAAACGGGTGGATCGGATCGAAAATGGTCCGAACCAAATTGACACATTTAACTCGTTTTAACCAATTTCCATTGAATATAAATCTAGTGATTCATAAAACACCTATATATTTAATCGAATTTAAGAAACTTCCTATCCAAAGTAAGGTGAGAGCATGGAGCGCCATTTAACATCCATTAACTCAAATAACTACCTAGTCCATCAAATACTGGTTAAGAAATGAATGTATTGTTGGGGTTATCCACATCGGTTGTGGAATGGGCTGGTGGTCGATTTATAAGTGTGAGAACAAATCTCATCCTTTGAGCTGGCTTTTGGGATAAGAGAGGATGAGAGAGACCCAAGGCCATCCAACACTCACCAACCATCAACCTTTAAGTATCATTGCAGCGGAGCTTGCTTCAAGCCATACAAGATTTTCTTCGAGCGACACATCATGTGTTCTTTACCTTTGACCTTATCGTAAGTCTCCGGCTCTCCCAAATCTATATATAAGACATGACTCGGAATAATATTAGCTGATAGATCAAAAATTACCTTTGTCTTTCTCACACGTGTAGATCTCCTCAAAACAAGTACTTCAGGGTCATTAGTTTGTTTTGAATTATTGCGTTCCTCTTGAAATGCCTGCTCATTAATAATGTGTTCATCTCGAACCTCCCATTCAGGTGCATTCTGATCTGCTAGAATCATCTTCACAGGAATTGTGTCCAGCTTAACATATTTTGGTTCTATTGCCGTCTCACGCTCTGTCTGACAATCTTTGTACATCTTTTCTTCATGATACACCATATTCTAATTGCGAATGACTCTGTTGTTCACATAATCCCAAAGCCTATATCCATACTCATTGCCACCATATCCGATACAGACGCACTTGTGGGACTTAGCATCAAGCTTCTTCCTATCGTCTCTGTCAATCAATGCATATGCAATACAGCCAAAAGCTTTTAAATATGAATAATTAATCTTTTTACTTTAACATTACTCTTGAGGTACTCCTCCATCTAGCGCACTAGATGGACTCATGTTGATCAGATAAACAACTGCATCAACTGTAGTAGCCCATAAGTGTAGCCGCAGACCCGCATGTAGTCTCATGCATCTTGTACGCTCCAAAATAGTTCCGTTCATCCTCTCAGCTATACCGTTCTCTTGAGGAGTTCTAGGAACAATTTTCAAGTCATGTATGCCTTCCCGCCCAAGTATTCTACAAATTCTTTGCTCGTGTATTCACCACCATTATTAAACTTCAAAGTTTTAATCTAATAACATGTTTCTTTTTCTACCATGGTCTTCCAAATTTTGAACACGATGAATACTTCTGATTTTTCTCTGAAAGCATAGACTCAAGTTTTTCTTGTCACATCATCAATGAAAGTGATAAAATATCTCTTACCGCCATAAGAGAGTTCTTGAGCCGGTTCCCACATATCAATATGAACCAACTCTAGCTTTCGCCCTTTATCCTTCACCCATTCAATTGAAAACTAATCGCTTTTTGTTTTCCATAAATGCAACTCTCACAAAAATCTAACTCAACTTTCTACAACCTGGAAGAAATTTTCTTGAGTATAACTACTTTACACCCTTTTCACCAAGATGTTCCAAACGATAATGGCAAAATTAGGCAAATTACATGTCGCCACTATAGTTGCAACCATATCATTGATATTGTCTTCCTGGATAAGGTAAAGTGTACCCGTACGCTTTCCCTTTACTACTATTCTTGCTCCTGAGGCTATCTTCCACTCTCCGCATCCAAAAGTTGTTACCATACCTTCTTGGTCAAGTTTACTAGCTGAAATTAGATTTTTCTTCAACTCAGGATTGTTTCTGGTTTCATGCTAAACTAGATGTCCTCCACCTTAGATGTTCACAATCGCATTTTCTTTTCCCAACTGGATATATTGACGGGCTCGGAGTTGAGCTCCCTCTTGGTGATCTCCCAAGGTAAAGGTATTAGACTTCTACTACTCGCTTCTATCAAATGGTATCAGAGTCGATGGTTGGTGACTCATGTGGCAGGTTCCGGGCGGTGAGCGTCTTAGTGTAGCAACGCAGGCCCGATGGTAGACTTAATGGTTATGAAGTTGGGTTTTAACGGAGATTCAATTTGAGATAAGTTGATGCGGAAGGATACCTGAATTAAGAGGAAGCGGACCTAACATTGAACTTACACGTGAGGAGGAGATTGTTAGGATGCACGTGTGGGTGGGTTGTGTTAAAGAATTCTCACATCGGAGAATCGAAGTGGTGTAGAGCAATTACTATATTCATGTTAGGCTTTTGAGTAAAGGTGGGTTTGACTGGATATGTTCTTGAGCTCCCTCTTGGTGATCTTTTCGAGCGAAGATATCGGATTTCTGCTGCACGCTTCCATTATGTATGACTCATTTTGACAGGTCCAAATGTATCCTTCGTGCGAATCATATGATTTATCTTGTCTTTGCATTTCGGAATGCAAATGCATGAATTAGGCAAAGGTCGCAGTCAACACGCCAACTCAATTATTGCATCACATCACATGGAAGGGCACAGGCCATGTGCCTTGAGGACCACCCATGTATTAAGAAGCGATCCTTTTACGTGACTCCACGTAATGCAACGCATCCCTCGCACCACTTTTTGGACCATAATTATGAAAATCATTCAGGTATGCAACACTAAACAACAGAATTTAGACGCCCATTGCTGTTCCACCACCATGTCGTTGAATGAGACGAAGTTGTACGAGTTAGAGGAAATAAATTTGGAGAAAAATTCCAAATAAGGGCCTTAAATACCTTTATTTTCTCAAATAAATGCCTGAAGCGAATATTATTTTAAATAATGGCCTGAAGTGCTCTCTTTGTTTCAAAAAAGGGCATAGACCAAGGGTGTTTTCGTCATTACATATTCTGAATATTTTTTCTTTTTTCTTTTCTTATTTTCTTTGTTTGTTTTTCTTGAAGGGAACGGCCACTGGAGGGTGTCCTCGCTGGCCGCAGGCGAGTCCGACGACCGTCGAGGGCGGCCTCCTCGATGGCCACCTGGGCGACGTGAGCCATTGCTCGATTCGGCAAGGGCTGCCCTCGCCGATGGCCTGCCAAGGCAAAAAAAAGAAAAAAGAAAGAAAAAGGAAAAGAAGAAAAGAAGAAAAGGAAAAAAAATTTCTTTTCTTTTCTTTTTTTCTTTATTTTTTTTCTTGAAGGGAACGACCACTGGAGGGTGTCCTCGCCGACCACAGGCGAGGTCGACCCTCACCTAGGCCAGGCCGACGGCCGACTAGGCAAGGCCACCCCTCGCCAGATCCGGCGAGGGCTCGCCTTGCCTAGGGCAAGGCCGATGGCCATCGAGGACGGCCTCCTCGATGGCTGCCTGGGCGAGGTGAGCCCTCACCCGATCTGGCGAGGGCATCCCTCGCCGGTGGTCGGATAAGGCCAAAAAAAAAAAGAAAAAAGAAAAAAGAAAAAAGGAAAAAAAAGAAGAAAAGAAAAAAATTTAGAATATGTAATGGTGAAAATACCATTGGTCTAGGCCTTTCTTTGAAACAAAGAGAACACTTCAGGTTCTTATTTGAAACAAGATCCACTTCTGGCTTTATTTGAGAAAATGAAGTCACATCAGTCCCCCATTTAGAATTTTTCCTATATTTGGTCACCTTTTTCCAGGGCACGAGAAATTATGTGCGTCTATCTATACATATCAATATTTAAGTATTTTGAAAGGTTTGAAGCGTGTTTCAACGTCAAAGTCTCCGATGGTCTTTGCCAAACTCTCAAACTCTCGATGGACTTTAGGAAGAAGTACAAAAAAAGTCCTAAACATATTACATTGGTATCAATTCAATCTTAAACATGTCAATTGAATCAATTTAGTCATAACCTTTTGGATTTGTGTCAATTTAGTTCATCGGGTTAATTTTGGTCGAAAATCATTGACGTAAACGTTGGTCATTCTATATGGCACGACCGTCGCTAACGTTGACATTTTTAATGATACTTTAAAATATTTTATGATTTTTGAAACATATTTTGTTTTTTGTTTTTTTTTCCTTTCATTTTCGCCGGCGAGGGCTGAAAAAAATAATAAAAAATTTAAATTCTTGAATATTGTAAAAAAATATCCACGTCGGCGCAGGGTGTGCCACGTAGTCTGGCCGACGTCCATGTTATTGATTTTCGAATGGACTGAATTGACATAAATGCAAGAGGTTTGGATTAAATTGATTCAATCGAAATGTTCAAGACTGAATTGGTACTAATGCAATAAAATTGAGAATATTTTTTTTTTTTACTCTTCCCATCAACTCTACACAAACTAGTCATCATTGTCAAACCCTCTTTGCGAGACTTCCAAATAAAGCATCTCTCACCCCCCCTCCTTAGCTTCAATTCATATCTCCACTCTAATCGGAGATAATCGACAGTTCACAACCAGACACATCCGCATTAATTAACTTAGGAAAAAAAATTGTCGGGGCTAAGAATGGAAATTGCTTCACTAGTGGGGTGCAAATTAAGATGTAAATTAATTTTATATTTTATTAAAGGAAAATAGAAAGTTCATTTAGAGCAGAGATTGCAGGCTAAAAATTCTATCAAAGAGAAGACCATCCTACCCACACACACACAAAAAAAAAAAACAAAAACAAAAACAAGATTAAAGTAAAGCGAATGAAGGGTGATTAGCCAAATGGATGAAGAATGTGAAATTGTTGAAATGCCAAACCCTCCAATACTCGCAAATTTGGGACTAATTTGTACACAAAGACATGTCGTTCTCTCTTGTCGGCATGACCCTAATCGTCCATCAATCCACCGGTAAGCGCCCAATTTTTTTGGGTCTATCTAGAATTTTCAACTAGTAATATCGACCCAAGAAACATTTTTTTGGCCTTTGAAATTTCAAATATGCGAGTATGTGGATAAATGCTTTACAGAAAAAGGAAAAAAAAAAAGGGATTTCGCCGGTCCAAATTCGTTGTTTTTATTTGGGGAAAAAGAAGAAGAGTCAGAAACAGACATATGTCGGTGAAGAGGATTTTCCTAAATTGAATACTTTATAGCTGACGACCGGAAACATTAATAATAATTTAATGGGAGACAAAGACGTGCGTGTTGTTTTCGTTCCTCTAATTATAAAAACAGTTTGGTCCTAAGCATGATCTTAAAAAGCTTTCTCAAATTAAGAGATTAAAATGAGTATTCTCGGGAGTTGGGAAGAAAAAGTTAATCCCCTAATTAGGGAGACTGGGAAAGGAAGTCCCATCTCGTTAAAAAAGGAGCACAGCTAGAGGACCGTCGGGGAGAAATCCCCGGAAGCTGCTAGTACACCCAGTTGGGGAAAGAGAGGAAACTATCGGACCCCCATGAGCCAAACCTGGGGTTAAAACTCAAGGCTAAGTCAATCAGCCGGTTTGGCTCATGTCCCTGGTTGATCATGAGAGTGTTGTTTTCGTTCCTCTAATTATAAATACTGTTTGCAAAGGAAAGACAAGACAGCCATCGTGATTAGTGGCATGCCCTGCCCACCCACTACTGCTCCTACGTGCGTCCGGCTCTCCGGTTTGATTTGATAAATGCCACAGTATTTCGTTCGTCGCCGGTCAATTAATGACGTCATATCTCCATATACTTTGCCAACTATTATAAGCTTGTCAGCGATGGAAGCACAGTTTCTATGATTAGTAATTTATGGCGGCATTTTGTTTTAGGGTTAATACCACAAAAGAATTTTATATTGGTACACATGTGACAAATTTATCAAAAACTAATTTTTTGATCACAAAAAACTCCAAATCGATATACTCGTGACAAATTTATCCCGAACTAATTACTAATCATAAATTAGTATGATTCATAATTCATCACGCCCTTTTGTTTTATTGAGAAAACCCACGAATATTGGGTAAAGTATAAGTCGATAGCTATCATTCTCATGAATTTGTGATTCATTGGATTAATAACTCTATTTTAATTGATTAGGAGGTCATTATCGTGCTACCACATTTAATGGGGAAGGTTGTCCAAAAAATCATAAAGTCTATTGCACTTTTACTAATTCAGTCGTAAACTTTTTAATTGTGCCAATTGAGTCTTAAATAATTTCATATTTTGCCAATTGAGTCTATCCGGCCAAATTTGGCTAGATATCGTTATCGTAGACATCGGCTGTTCTACGTGGCACGACTGACGCTGATGTGGATAATTTTTTAATAATTTGTTCGAATTTTTAACTCGTTTAATTTATATTTTTTATATTTTTATATTTTTTCTTTATATATATATATATTTTTTTTAATTGTGGCTGGCGAGGGTAGCGAAGCCCTCACCGGTCCCAAATTTGGGCAAGGCGACCGCAGGCGAGACCATGGTGAGGATGGGAGATAATACGCAATCCCTTTATCGGTGGGATTCTCTGGTCATTGCTTTCCTTTCGCCTCATGCTCTATCTATCATCAATTCGTGTCGATCCTAGGAAATAATAGCTTGCATCAACCAGAGAATATGAGATTTCAATATAAAAATCAAAAGGAGCTCTTAGTCCACAACAAGAAGCAAGGACTATAGCGAGGTCGGCAGGTAAGGAGAACAGCCATAATTAATGTTATATTATAACGATTCCTCTTTCCACGCCGGTTAAGCAATCAAATAAAGAAAGTTTACTATTTCGAGTAGACTATTCCTGTCATGCCACATGTATTTAATGATTCAAAACATTTCACGTTGAGTATGCTACAGGACTACCAACTAACAACTAAATCATTTAGAGAAGATATCCATGTATGCACATAAAATAAAATCAAATCATGAGTTATTTGAATTGTGATAATTTTCAAAAAATAATTGCTTCATATAATTAGTTAACGAAAATTATTTCATTATCGAGAGAAAATTATATTTTGGAATTAATGAACTTTCACGCCTTAAATATAACAAGAGGATTTCAACCCCTTAAACAAAAATATGCAAAGGAAAAAGGAATGACTTTTAGGCTCTGTTTGTTCCGATGAATGATTGGAAAATATTTTCTTTAAAATGATCATTTGCATCGTATAAAAAATGAACAAGCGAAAAAAAAAAATTGTCGTCTAAAAATATATTGAGACATAAATTATTGTCCATAATAAACATATTTTTCGCTGACTAATTATTTCAATTAATACAAGACATCATTTTATAGGAAAATATTTTTTAATGTTTTGCAAAATAAAAAATTCAAACTCAAAATTGACCCTCCAACTTGTCAACCAAAAAAAAAAATTATCCTCTTACGTGGCGCCAGCAGATTGGCTGGGGAGAGACAGAGGTCAAACGCGAACCTGTGTCGGCGGTGGAATTGATGGGGGAGGGAGAGAGGGTCAGATCTTGGAAATGGATTTCCAGAGAAGAAACCAAGGGAAGGGAAGAAACTTACCACACCCTTTTGCGGAGAGACGGAGACAGGGAGACAGCTAAGCAAAGAAACCTGCGAGGTGGAGTTTATTTAAGCTTTCAGCTATGGTCGACGAGTGATAGAGAGAGAGAGAGAGATCAGTTCCAAACCATTGCATTTTCATGCACGTCCTTCGTCTTTCTTAGCTCCTCTTCTTCTTCTTCTTCTTCTCTCTCTCTCTTTCCCCGTCTGTTGCGAGATCTTGAAAATTTACAGGCCGAGAGGTGAAGAGTATTCGGAGGGAGGTACGGTTTCATTCTCTCTCTCTCTCTCTCTCTCTCTCTCTCTCTCTCTCCATCTGACTTCATCGTCCTGTTCTGTGCTGTTCTGCTCTCTCTTTTTCCGCCGTACTTCCTGCGTCGTGCCTGACATTTGCGGTTACGTGATTTCCGTTTTTGTCCTTCTCATCGGCACTTCATCGATTCCCGCGTCCCTCGCAATCACATTCGCAAGTGGGTTAACTGTCAGATCTGATCGATGAACGAGCAGAATCGAGAGATTGCCCAACGAGTTAGAACGTAGTTTAACATCGTCAGAACGCATTGTTCCGGCAAATTTAGCCACTGGGGAGACATTGTCGCATTCGTGAATAGCCAGAATTAGCTTGTCGTACAGCAGCATTGGATCGCATCGCATTTGGTTTCTCCAATTGGATTGCATTTCTGTGATTTTTCGGTATTGTTTTCTTTTGCTTTTCTTTCCTTTTATGTTCATTTGTAGTTGTCTCCGCTAATTTCTCACCTTCCTGCTAAAGCTTTGTTGAATTCCGGGTGTGTTTGATGGAGATGGCTTGGAACTATGTGCCTTTTTTGCTATTTATTTCTTTTTTTGCCTTGATTGATGGGCTTTCATGAGGAAATTTACCCACTGATGTTCAGGGAGATAATGAACTATTTAGTCGACAAAGACCATTGGAGTTGCATGATGGCATCAAACTTTTCTTGAGTTTCAAGCAATGATTGAATTGTACAATGAATTTCCATATTCATTTCTCTTTTGCTTTTCATTATTAGTGTGGGAAGAAAGACAAAAGGAAAAGGGTTGATAGGAACATAAATAAAGGTACTGACTTGGAAAGTAACATCTCTTGTTAGGTGCTCTCAGATCTTGTAAGCACAGTCTTTTCTACTTCTTTCTTTTTACAGTGTGTTGAGTGATCGATGATGTTAATTGTAAGATCTGCTGATAAACGTGCTTTTTCTCTGGTTTCTTCATGTTCTTTTCTCTGGCTGGATGATGCACACTTGAATTTTTTGTACATCAGATAACAATTGGACAGTGTCTGGAATCTCTGCCGGTAAAATTGCGGCTTCGAATCCTGCACTGCTATTTTAGAAACTTGAACTGGTTCCGGTAGTTTAATGTCTAGTTTTCTAATGATCAGTTACCGATAGTCAATTTTATGTCAGCTGCATCCAGTTTTAAACAGTAACATTCGGCGAAGAAACTGAATCTATTTTGGCTGGAAGCCTGTACTGAGCTTATATAGAAGAAAGTGCTCAGCTTGTCTCATAAAGGGTGCATTTAGTATAGAGTGGGATAGAGCATGTGAATTGAGATTCTATTTGAATCATACAAGTAATGTTGCATTTGTGCAGGTAATTTTTTAGACATTTGTGGCCATGAAGTACAAGGATAAGGATGGGAAACCATGGATGCAATCTGATAGGAAGGCTAGGGTTGTTCCCTTGACGATTTTGCTCGTCGTGCTATGTGGTTTTTCCTTTTATTTAGGGGGAATTTTCTGTTCCGGGAAGGACAGATTCGAGTCCGTTGACGTCAAAGATGTTGCGAAATCAGTCTCAGATCCTAAGGAATCAACGAGTTCCCCTCTACAGATTAAATCTGTTTCATTCCCTGAATGCAGCAGTGACTACCAAGATTATACTCCATGCACCGATCCAAGGGTATCAATTAGTCTTTGCATCATGGTGATATTTGTTCGAATTGTTTTCTCTTCAAATCGATAGCTTATGATATATATTCTGCAGAGGTGGAAGAAGTACGGCACTCATCGCCTTACTTTCATGGAACGCCACTGCCCTCCAATTTTTGAAAGGAAGGAGTGTTTGGTTCCACCACCAGATGGTTACAAGCCACCCATCAGATGGCCGAAGAGCAGAGATCAGTGTTGGTACAGGTACTGCGATTTTCCACTCTACGCTTTGGGTAGGAAATTATTGGTTGAAATGTGAATCTGGATTGTCTAATTTTTCTCTTTGGATGTTGCTGAAGAAATGTACCATATGACTGGATCAACAAGCAAAAATCCAACCAGAACTGGCTGAGGAAACAAGGGGACAAGTTCTTATTTCCTGGTGGTGGTACTATGTTCCCGAGGGGTGTCAGTGCATACGTTGACTTGATGCAAGATCTGATCCCCGAAATGACAGACGGGACCATCCGAACTGCCATAGATACTGGGTGCGGGGTAAGTCTGCACTGTTTTTCTTGTTTCAATGTGGAATCAGTTGTTAATTGTTGGATCATTAGTCCCTTATTGACTATTCGAGTACAAGAATCTTTCAGTTTTGTACCATAAGAGAAATTATTACCTAAATTGTGGTTCCTCAGAGATTGTGTGCTTGATTATACAAATGGTAGACTTCTATTCTGGTTCTGTTTAGCTTAATATATATGGTTGTGTGCTTTCTAGGTTGCAAGCTGGGGAGGCGATCTGTTAGATCGTGGTATTCTTACCGTTTCTCTTGCGCCAAGAGATAATCATGAAGCTCAAGTCCAGTTCGCATTGGAACGTGGAATTCCAGCTATACTTGGCATCATATCTACTCAACGTCTTCCTTTCCCTTCAAACTCATTTGATATGGCTCATTGCTCGAGATGCCTTATTCCATGGACAGAATTCGGTATACTCATATCTTAGATTGCATTTCGGAATGTATAGCTTGAGAGTACTTCCCCTTTTGTTGGGCCTTGGCCATAGAATCAGTGAATTGATAGGAAGCGTGATTGCTAGCTTTACATCACTAAACCCAACTTTGGACTGCAAGCTTAAAAACTTCATATCCAGATGCCAAGCGTCCTTTAACTCAATGTGTTCATTGTCACTGCATTTCTGACCGTCATGAGAACTTTCAGGTGGAATTTACCTCCTAGAAGTGCACCGAATACTACGTCCTGGAGGATTCTGGGTCCTGTCCGGTCCACCTGTCAACTATGAACACAGATGGAGAGGATGGAACACGACAGTGGAAGAGCAGAAATCAGATTATGATAAATTGCAGGATTTGCTGTCTTCGATGTGCTTCAAATTGTACAGCAAAAAGGACGACATTGCTGTGTGGCAGAAATCTTCCGACAACACTTGCTACGATAAGCTTGCCAATCCGGATGCATACCCACCAAAATGTGATGATAGCCTTGAGCCGGATGCCGCTTGGTACACTCCACTTCGAACTTGTGTCATGGTCCCGAACCCAAAGCTAAAGAAGTCAGATCTGGAATCGTTACCTAAATGGCCCGACAGGTTGCGGGTTGCGCCGGAACGGGCTTCTGACGTTCAGGGTGCGAGCAGTAGCAATAATTTTAAGCATGATGATAGTAAATGGAAGGTGCGGGCGAAGCATTACAAGAAGTTGCTTCCGTCTATTGGCACCGACAAGATAAGAAATGTCATGGACATGAATGCTGCCTATGGAGGTTTTGCGGCGGCTCTGATTGATTATCCGTTGTGGGTCATGAATGTGGTCTCATCATATTCAGCGAACACGCTTGCTGTGGTTTATGATCGAGGGCTTATTGGAACTTACCATGACTGGTATGTTCTGAAGCTGAGACGTTCTTTGCAACCCATACTTAAATTGCATATTAGCTATCTAACATTAATCGGTTTTGTGTTTTATTTGACAGGTGTGAATCCTTTTCGACATACCCTCGAACCTATGATCTTCTTCACCTTGATGGTCTTTTTACTGCAGAAAGCCAGAGGTATGCCTTCCTTGGAGATTTTTTCTTGAACTCTTTTCTTCTGGAAATTAGTAAATTCTGTTGTTCATCGCTTAACCACGCTGATCGGCCATAATTACAACAATTTAACCTATCAACCTTCAATATGGTCTGCATAATATGATGAACAAGTGATCTGTAGGGTCTTGTCATTTCACAGTCTTGAGAGTCTGTCCAACGTTGTGACATTTAACTCGAGATGACATATCTCTTGCTGCGGAAGCTATGTAGAGAACTGATGAGCACCGTTTCTATTTTATGCGCTTACACTGCATACTTTTGCAGATGTGAGATGAAGTACGTGCTTCTGGAGATGGATCGGATCCTGCGTCCAGACGGTTTTGCAATCATCCGGGAATCCAGCTACTTTGTGGATGGTATTGCGACACTAGTGAAGGGAATGAGATGGAGTTGCCGCAAAGAAGACACCGAATATGGAGTCGAGAAAGAGAAACTACTAATATGCCAAAAGAAACTCTGGTATTCATCTGACTCCAATTCAAGGTAAAAGAACAACAACAAAAAGAAGGCATTATGAAGTTTGATTTGAAGCAAATTGGTAATACTTCAAAGGAGGACCTGAGCGTTCTCTCAAGGTTAAAGTGTTGAGGATATGATTCAATGCCACACACAGTACACAGCATACAGAGATTTAGATTATTCTTCTCACCAGTGAAGAACCCTTAACTGTCAAAATTTAAAGTCCAATAATAGTCAACAAATCAATGTTGTGATTTTGTCGATCTGTAGTTGGCCCTTTAATATGGGAAATATGTTTAAGAGGAATTTCAGCTCGTATTCTTCGTTTCTCTTTTTGGTTCGCCGGCGGACAAATATCGTCCGAAATGGGAGGATGTTGTGTAAAGGTTGAGAAATTCAACCTAGTATAGCTTGTATTGCTCCAGTTCAACCAGTCATTAATATTTATATTCTTTCATGACTATGGTTATTTTGTAAACCCGGACCCCATCTTTACATAACTTGGCATTCTTCCTCTTTCCTTTTTTCCATCCTTTGACATACTATTTTAAATACATGTGATGTGAGGATAAGTAGAATTAGAAACTATGAATTATGATAAATATCTTTTAGTTAAGGGTTGACTAACGGGTTGACCCAATTACAATTCCATTCAAACTCAACTCGGTCCACTCACTTATCGTCCTGTAGTGCACATATGATAAAATAGAGGCGGTAGGTCCCAGGGTGGCATTCGCTCTATCCTGGAACACACACCGGATGCACCGGCTCCAAGTTTCGGGAACTCAAAACCTACCTTGTACGGTCTTGAAATCACCCTGAAACCTAGATTGCCGGATAATCTATATGATACTACCCTGAACTTTCTAGAAAATTATTTATTAGATAAAATGATATAATTTTTCTATTAATACATTCAATACGCAACATAAGGTATATGTTCATGTCTAAAGGCAGGTTCTAGTGTCTAGGGTCATACAACCATGTACTATGTAGAACTATACCGTGTGCACTGTGCCCTATCCAATATTTCTTAAGTAAACAAACGTGAACTTATTTTTATTTATTCACGACCCTCTTATATATATATATATATATATATAAAATTTTCACATTTAGATGTGTGAAAAGCTTTAACTAATTGGCAGTTTCCAACCTTATTAGAAAAATCAATTCTTAGTGGGCTGGGATATGTTTCACGTAAACTCATGGGTTTCAATGATATCTGAAAACTGATTTATTTCTTTCTTCTTCTTTTTTTTTTTAAAGAACTTTTGATGTTATTGACCGTGTATTTTGACATGTAAACCAATGATGTGGTATGTTGAATGCTTAGGGTCTACATGGCAACGATTCTGATATGAAAAAGTGATTCTGATTAGAATTGGTTTTTTATGATTCTGTTCCTTGGATGAGTTTTAGAGAATCAGAACGTGTTTGGTAACTGTACAAAATTTCTATTTTAGGTCGAGGGAAAGTGATGAGAGAACTAAAAGGGAAAAGTGAGAGATGTGGGACTTCATACTGTTTTGTGTTTTTGAAAAGTGATTCTTTTTTTTAGAATCAACTTTTTTTGTTGTTATTTTTGCTCCAAAACTGTTCCCGAGAATAGAATAGAATCATAATCATAATCATTTACGTTACCAAATATATTTCTCTCTTTTTTTTTTGTTTCAGGGAACAGAAGCAGAGAATCAGAATCGTTGCCATGCAGACCTTAATGTGTTAATAACTTGGGTTGTGACAATTTTAATTTGATTAAAAAATTTTGAAAAATATACAGGGTAGTACAGGGTACCTTGAAACTTGTGAAACCGATAAATATCAAGTGTGCTTCCAACTTCCAAGAGCCTATGGAATAGTTCTAGGTTTTAGAAACTTGGAACCAATGGGTAGCTACCAAGTTTCAAATAATCGAAATGGATAGTGTTGGTTCCAGGATGGGGCAAATATCCATATTATCATAGATAGATTCTAGAGAAGGGGAGCGAGCTCCCTGGGGTCTATCATCCAGCAGTATAGGTCTATCAAAAGGGTGGATCGGATCGAAAATGATATGACTTAAATTGACCCATTTCAACGTAATACAAATTTAGCGACCCATATCCGATTTATATTGCTTAAAAACTTTCATATTTAACTCAATCTAGGAAAACTTGTTTCTTATAAATTTCTAAAAAAATTATATTGCTAACTTTTGTAATTTAAAAAAATATGATTTTTTTATATTTTATTATTTTTTCCTTTTTTTTTGCCTTGTAAGTCCGACAAAGGTCGCTGGCCAACCCTTGCTGGTCGAGGGCAAGGATCCCGACCCTCACCGGATTTTGTAGGGCAAAAAAAAAAAAGAGAATTTCGTAGAGACTCAATGATTACATGAGAAGAGAGGCTCGATTCGACATTCTTTAGTCACATATGCCAAGTCATTGACAAGTCTAACAACCGTTAGCTCAGTTCATGGGACTCGATCTCCCTATTGGATAACGAGAATCTCTCTACTGTTAGATTGTTGGATGAGAGTGAATCTCCACCGTTAAATTAGTATGTAAGAATGAAACTCTACCGTTAAATGAGAGGTGAGATCAACGGTTGCAAATCTCCACCGTTAGATTAATAATGTAAGAATGAAACTCTACTGTTAAATGAGAGGTGAGATCAACTGTTACAGTTAAGAGTGACTCTTGTTAAATACAGATGCCACATCCCTCATTTGTATTGTCCTATATTTGAGCACTAAAATCATTTCTCTCCAAGAAATTCTCTGTAAACACTTATTCAATTTTGATTTGGTTTTTTACCCTTTTTCTCGATGGATAACATGAAATAGAGAGCAAGTGGCCGATTACTCAAGATTTTTGAATTTTACTGTGTGAAGTACCCATTCTCATTACCAACCAGCAAGCCAAAATCCGAAGCACTATACTCGATGTTTCTAACAGTAGTGCGGACAAGGTGACAAACATCAGGTTCTTATTTGTTCCGTCCTTATAAAGTGATAGCACTGCTATGGACCACCAAGTTGTGCACTCATTCTAACCACACAGCCTACGACGTCACATGAAACCAACTCTATGATAAAAGTGAAACTGTAGAGACACCACATGAAACCGATACAGTGAACAATAAACTTCAACAACTCGGCTCCTGTATTTTCACGATCCCATTTTTAATTTCAAAAACTAACGGTCATCAACTTTGGCAATTTCGCTAACAGTTATTCAATTCTTATTTTAATCAAGAAACGAAAAATGGCTGTCTTGATTTATGATTGAATAGAAGCAGAAATCTGGGGCATTTTATTTTCTTTGCTCATGGTGAGACCATTTGTGATGAGCTGGTGCGAAAGAAGTTCACTTCTCTAGGTGCACTGAAGCAGCTGAAGTTTTGTATAATATAGGTTTGAGATTGACCTGTATATGCCCCCAGTGAAACTGATAACCTCTAATCACCACACGCTCCGTCGTTAGAAAGATAATGGCAAATCGACAATAAGCTCTGGCGGTTAAGATACACGTCCAGGAGAGAGAACACGCCAAAATAAAGTGAGCACAATCAATTCACATATTTATATAACCAAAGAAGCATTTGGTCAAATCATCAAACTCACAAAGTACGACTATCGAAACATTTTAGTTATTTGGACACCATCTACTTGACCATCCTAAAGAGAGCTAAACCGTCTTATCCCGTGACTTTCCGCAAAAAGGCACGGCCAGGTGGAATCTTGTTTGGCTTACTTCGAAACATATCGCCAGGCTCACCGCGCCATCCTCCGGCCTTCATAGGATGCGGCACACGTGGTATGGCAGAATCCTTTTGGGAACTTAGTGACATGTTTGCCATCTTCTGTGCTGCGCCAGCAACAGCACTTGCTGTTCCACCCTTATTTACAGAGGCTGGCAATTCATGCAGCATCCATAGTCAAGACTCAAGAAACACCGGTGACAAGGCAACTCACATCAATGTCATCATATTGGACATACAACACCATGCATTTATTAGTTTAATGATGAATATTGGACATACAACACCAAGCATTCTCATTACCATGTACGCCTGAATTGACTAAGCTTATTCTCACTCCTTACTGGACTCGCAAATGAAATAAAACAAGCAAAAGAAACCTAGCTTGCTTCTGAAAAATGCTTGATAAGTGAAAGACACAGAAAGAAAGGGCACCAAGAAAAATACTTACATGGGCTGTTCTTCCCTGGTGGGCGATATTTTTGTGGTTTGATGAAGGTACCTGATGACTTGTTATGATTTGCATCCTTCTAGACAAAGAAAATAAAAGATGCTCAGATAAGTACACATGAATCCGACGGGCCAATAATCTTAGGACAATGTATTGTTTAATATCCTAATTTTCCACATGTATCCTGTGCGCGCGCGCGCGAGAGAGAGAGAGAGAGAGCATGGTTCAAATTTTACTTAAATGCAATGAATGAACAAGTGCCACTTCTTCTCTATAATTTCAGTGATCAGGCCTAGCTAAATGAAGCAAGTCTTAATGGTCTCTTGAAGGGTGCCTGTACAAGCGTAAACTGGAAAGGACATGCAGGACCGATGAAACAAATCCCACGCATGAAACTTCAAAAGAGAGAGTCAAAGCATGTTATCATCTCTTTAAGACTGCCTTTCCCCCACTATGAGCAACTCCTGTCTTAAACCTGATTTTACATGAAAATCAAAACACAGGTAAGAGACTCGCACCTCACTGCCCATGTTTAGCTTCCTTTCTACACCTGCAATAACAAAGGGAATGAAATTAAATATATATCGTATCAAATCTAACTTAAAACAGATGTGCATATTCATCTACATCTACAATTGTCAATTTATTAGGAACAAATCTCCACAGAATATGCCTCCAGGTAAACGTCTTTTGATCCGTCTTTTATAGTTAAATATTAAACAATTACCCGGATGGAAAGGAAAAAATAGATGACACTGCCAGCAGGTAAAAAGAGTTGTATGTGACTCGAACAAGAGTCTTACATCATCATGGCTGATGCTTGAATTAACAAGAATATTACCAAGTCCTACCACTAGAACAATTCGCTGACAATGCCAAGCATCAAGCTATGCATGTACAGATATGAGATTTTAGGTAATATACCAAATACACTTGAACCCCTTGAGGCACTACTACCTAGTGGAACAACTATACGGAAGGCGAATTGCAGCTTTAAATTTGTTTCAAGTTCGTGTTGTGTCAATAAATCCTATAATTCAGCACCTAACTCACAAAACTTCATTTCGACTCCAGAAAATACGAAAAGTTTCCCTTTACAATTTGAAAATCATTTCTTGTTGAAGTACTAGTTTTTACCCTAACCTCCTGCATAAACACATATCATAGGGCCGTGAATCCAGGAAACCACAAAGATGGGCAAAGAACCAATGACGATCTAGGTGGGAGAATGCAATTTCTTTAAAGCTTCATATATTTCAAAATCATAGCATTAACATGCTGTTCTCTCCTGAGCCTGAATCAACACATAATATCATATACAGGTTAACTGAAGTTGCTATACTCTATCTCATCATCACATTTTTGTCGCGAGGGCTAAAAATAATTGACAATGTTATGCAACCTTTGTTGACAGGCTGCTGCTTTGGTGATGAAAGGTTGCCTGAGAGCTTTGAACTGGCTACAGCAGCTGTTCTTCTAGTATTTTGCAGCTGCAAAGGTGCTCTAGCGCCAACTGTGCCCATACAAGTGAATAGCTCATGTATGATGACAAGAGAAATCCAAAGAGAATTTTCTTCTCATGTCCAGTAAAAGGATATTAAGGCTAATAAAGAGAACCTGAAGGAGGGGTCCTTGGAGCAGCTGCTCTCACACGAAGAGACGGTGGAACATAAAAGCAACTCTGGCACAGACACGAGTACAGTACACATTACAAAGAAGCCATAAGTCCAAAGATTGAAAGTAATGAAACTTTTCTGAAACTTTTTAAAGGAAAGAAAGGGGACAATGTAGTCACCTGAAAAAAAGGAAGCTGCAATACTTCAGCTGCCGTTGGCCTCTTGCGGGGATCCCATGAACAAAGTGACTGTCAATGAAACGAAAGCACGTAAAAGTAAATAGCAAGCTAGATCAGTGAGCAGCAAGGCTGCAAACTGGGTTCTCTCCATAAAATGCACACTGAAGCATCAACCATCGAACTTCAGCTATAAAAGGCCATAATGCATTTCCGTAGTTTACAATTCGCTTACCTTTATAAGACTAATAGCATGTTCACTTGCAGATGGTATCACCACAGAAAGATCAACACCAGAAAACTGCATTACACAACTAATTCCGTCTCGTAAACGCACACTAGAGAATATAATTATAGAAGGAAGCAGTAATAAAAAAAACTTATTACCTGGGGGAACTGATAATTAATGACCTTTGCAAGATGAAGGCCTTCTGTCCAAGAGTCTGGGGTAGGACTCCCTAATACACTGCATATTTTGTATATCTCATCTGCTTCACTGAATGCATCACAGGTGACGTGTTAATTACTTGTGCACTCAATACCAACCAGCGAGCAATATCTAAAAGAAAGCAGTTGAGAAACCTACAAAGCATACTCAAAGAAACTATGTTACGAGCTCCACATAAACCATAATGAGACAAGTGGAAAATTTTCAGACCAGAATAAATTCAATTGCACAGTTTTAAGAGGAAAGACCTACACCAGGACATATACCTGCTGCCTGGAAAAAGTGGACACAGGTTGAACATTTCAGCCATGATAGCACCCATAGCCCACATATCTACATGAGCAAAGCAAAAAGAAAAGTATGTTACTGATTATAAATCGTGTCTTTAAATAATCCAAGTAGACAGTTCACTGCCGTTACAACTCACCAACTTTAGGACCATATGTAAATGACTGAAGCAAGACTTCCGGCGCTCGATACCTGTTTTTCATTTTATTGTTTTTTGGGTCAAGACAACACAGCAGATTACAAAAAGAATACTGATGATTGCTGAAATAATTTGAATTCTAATAAGAGAGTTCATTTCACCCACCAGCGTGTTGAGACGTATTCAGTGTATGGTGGCCGTGAATTTATTTCACGAGCAAGGCCAAAATCAGCTATTTTAATCGTTGCTTTCGTAACCAGCAAATTTTCTGCGCGCGCGAGAGAGAGAGAGATAGATTTAGACCTAAAAGCATAGGGAAACTGAAACATAAGATAACAGGAGAAACTATGTTATGGGCCAGACGTGCAATTTCATATAAAAACCCATTGCAGGTCATAATGATAGATGCACCAGACTTGTATATGCACTGGAAATACAACAGAACACGCAAAGGTAATTTAGCAAGCATCTCCCGCAGAAGGGGTGGAAGGGAAGGGGAGGGGTTACATTTTAAATGTAAGCCCAAATCCCAAAAAATTGTATAATAGACTCAGTAGACAATGTAGTGAAGCAACTCTTACTGTAATGCAACTACTAGCCATATAAAATTATCCTAAAAAATTAAGCAAAGAACTATACATGAAAGAAAAGCAAAATGGAGAACTATATATGAAAGAAAAGCAGATGATTCCAAACTAGATTGCAAAGGTAACTCCCTATGTACTGGCGAGTGGTTGCTCATGGTTCGCAATCTAGTTCTGGAGCTCATGTGGAATGTTTAGGGTTGGTAAAAGGTTGAGGGAGATTCTCAACACATTGTATAGTTTCTAGGAAAGGCTAACCGGTGTATTGCTTTATGTTAAATAATACAAACATAAGAAAATCGCTTTTGACATAATGGTTGAGCTTGCCGAGATTATGCTGGTCTATATGTGTTTAGCTTTCCTCAGTGTGATTTACTGCCTATGTCCTGAATCCTTGCAAGTTACATATGAACTATTGCCGCCAATAATCCCACATTAATGAGTTTTTCCCTATAAAAGAAAAAAGAATAACTTGCCTAGCTACTGAGCGATAGCACAGAGTCATCAAGCTAACAATTCTACAGAAGATCTAGAGAGCGTCTCCTGTAGTCAGAACACATGGCATATCTTGAATATATGCTGATGAGAAGGCGACTAACATCTATCAACAGCACTAAAATACCAGGGATTCCGGTCGATTATACTCAAAGAAAGGTACAAATAGAATAACAACTAGAAAGGGAGAGGTTCAGGGAACCAGTAATTAAATATCTAAAACCAGAATAATTTAATTTCTCCAGCTAGAATAGCCACCGTCCTTCGTTTGGTCATAAACTTTGCTTTTTTCTAATCATCACGAAGCCGATACTGAATCAACCATCAAATTATGCTCTAAACTCAAGGTTTGTTACCTGGTTTAAGGTCACGGTGGAAGTACCCGCGCTGATGCATGTATGCAAGACCTTGAAATACTTGAAAGCACCAATTTCTGATTTCTGCTTCAGAAAATGATTTTTCTCTGTCTTTCATGAGCTGGTACAAGTTGAACTCCTGAAGCAGGCACGAATAGTGAGCAATTATGCCCAAAGTAGGACAAGCACTCACTCAATGAGAAGAAACACAAAAGTGTACCATGTACTCAAACACGAAATATAAGATATCATTTTCCCGGATGACTTCCTTAAGCTTCACGATGTTTGGATGGTTTAACTTCCTCAATGACTGCCATAAAAAAGAAACTTCTATAAATAACGGCATAGAAGCAATGGATGATTAGGTTAAAAGACAAATACTATGCTGTAACACCTTCACTTCTCTCAAATTTATGCACTCCTCCCACGAGTAATATTTCTTCTTCATTTTCTTAACTGCAACCTGAAAAAAGAAATGGTGTGCTATACTGATTAGATAGCAGATCTCCAAACTACTACTGCTATGAAAACGTACACTACAAACACACTTACAACTTCACCAGACAGCTTATTTATAGCTCGCCAAACACTTCCAAATGTTCCATCACCAACTTCTTTTATTAATTTGTACCTACAGCAACAGAAAACCAATCATAGACAATCCACACATACAAGCATGCAAAGAATGAACTGCATGAAGTTGAAATTACCTCTCCATTCTTTCAGAAGCAAAGCAACTGAAATAGATTGAGGCTCTTTCTTTATTCCAGAAGACCAAAATAAAACTAATTTCCCAGGAAGTATAACAATTACAAGCAGATGACTCTGAGTTAACTGTATATACTACGAATAAACGCCGTTGCTCATCTAGCTGAATCTACCACTGGTATTGGAAGGCACGAGCCGCGATTGTGCCACCTGACGTACTCTGTCAGACAGATTTCCCAGCTTTATTAATTATTGAACTGAAGGCGTGATGCCCGTGACAATGCAAAGGCAGAAAAGGACAGACACCTTCAAACATGCTGAACCGATTACACCCAACTAAAAGGATTGCCTCTCAATTCAGGGATACTGCATCTGGAAGTAGTATTCAAGATTCAACTACAGCAAGAGCTATCTCATCCACACGACTCCATTGCAGATGTTCAATGACGAGTATCTGGTCAAACAAACCATCCTGCACTATATAAGGACTATCTTCTGTTCCAATGCAACAACTTCCAGTAAAGTTGCCCACAAGCAGATATGGATTTTTAGGTGCTGCATTCAGCCCTGTAAAAAAGAAATGGTGTTGCAAATGAAAAATGAGCACAGAATCCTACGAGGATATAAAATCAATATTTAGAAAACAGAAGTGTCATGACATTCACCTTTCACGACTTCTCTCAGAAATTTTCACATGAAGCTGAAATGGAAAAGCACCGTCCAATTTAAAGTTGGTTAGAGAATCTTTTCAGTCAGCACAATGGAAAAACAAGAAGAGTCGCTTACCTGGTACAATGCACTGATGATCCGCCTCCTATGCTATAAAAACCTCGCATTATTCCTCTTCTACTATTCATCCAAAAAGCTGACAACTATGTGCAACAATTCACAAAGGAAACCAGAAGAAAATCTCCAAGCACAGAAAACCGCCAATCAAGCATATCCTGGAAAGAGAGAATCCAACACTTTGGGCGATTCAACCAAAGCCGCGGTTGCTCCATATCTTATGAAACAAACACTGTTTCCAAATCCTAATTGAGTGTAACCTGACAAAAAGATTACAATGTCAGACACATATTGTTCAATCAAGCAAGGTTGCATGATCTGTGGCAACAACACAATATGCAAACAAATACAAGCATAGAGAAGCTGATTCTCATCAAAGCAAAACTTAAACAAGCTGATGTTACTGCAATTTTTTAATTATGTCCCTAAATATTGACCCAAAACTGATGAACAAGATCCTCTTTTCCTAAGCATATTGACAACTTTTGGTTACGTCCCAACATGTTAAATGAGGACAAAAAAAGAAACGGAGATCATAAACCACGCTAGAAATTGGCATCCTATAGATTGCCAAGTCCCGTGATTTGTTAAACAAAGTCGCCATCCGATTCTGAAGCAAAAGTTTGTGCATGCGTATGTATCGGTGGGTATGCATGTGCAAATGTGCGCATGTACATGCATTATTTTGTGATTAGACAAAGTCAAGTGCTTTTACTTAAAATGGAAGAACAGCAATAAAAGGCTGCAGCCTCCCTGCCGGCAAAGAAAGAAAAACTCGCTTGCACTTATTTGCTACTTTTACGAGTCAAGGTATTCCCAGCTGATCTAGAAAAATGACCCACTACTTTTGAGCACAAAAAAGATGAAAATATACTTAAATGAGATAACTCTGGTTAAGCATCGCGCGGAAAGACGTGGTGATAATAACAACAAAAAGATGTGCACAAACCCGATCAAATTCCAAATGCTACCAACCAGTTCCAAATATCACAGGTTAAAGAAACTATTCTAGATCATTTCACAACAAAAAAGCTGCTCTATAACAACAAAACGATGTAGACAAACCCAATCCAATTCCAAATGCTACCAACCAGTTCCAAATATCACAGGCTAAAGAAACTATTCTGGATCATTTCACATCAAAAAAGCTCCTCTACTAGTTTTCTTTGATTGTTAAAGAGAAAGGTATTATCAGCATATACAAAGCCATTAGGAACTAAGGATATGTTAGAAGACTATATTAGGTTGGAAGGGAAAAGGGGGGGGGTTGAACTTGAGGAGAATGAATTGAAGATAGAGAAAGCTATTTTTTCTTTTGTTGCTTGGGAGAGATTAAATTTGGAAATGAAGAAAATGCGAGAGGAGTGCTCAACTTGTTTGGAATACCAAAGCAAATGGACGAAATGAAGTTTTGTTAGATGAAATAAGAATTGAGGACAACTACTTATGGGAAAAAGAGTGTAGCGTAAACTTGTAGGGTCAATTTGGTATTCTCAAAAGCAATCTTCCCAAGTTTGGGAAGACTGAGATTTGTGGGTCAAAAAACTGAATTAGGTGGGTCCCCAATGCAAATAATCCATCCTAATTTTCCTCCCTTCACATGTTCTCTGTTCCTGAACAAGGTAAAATGTAATTATCACTATTTTCTTGTCCGATCTCTTTCAACTTTCCCAAACATAGCCTCAAAGTACCATGACCAGTAATATCATACAGAAACCTGAACTATGAAATCTACTCTTTTAACAAAGAAGAAAGAAGTATACAAACACAGAGGCAAAACATGGGAACAGAACATGGAATTGTCACATTAAATAAATTTGAAACCAAGTTCTGTTTAGCACAAGAAATTCTCTGCCTGCTAATTACTCAGCCTCGGTCTAGTAGGAACCTAGAAAACATAAAAAAAAACTGCTCTAATAGAATTTTTCTCTCATATTTTTCTACCTCATGAATCCCCGGAAAGGTTTCCCATCTCTGCGAGATAGTGCCTGAAAGCTTCCCATGTAGACATGGGCGGAACTTCACGGGCTAATAAGATTGGCAACTGCATCTTATCTTAAGCAGCAAGAGCATAAAAAATCTCACGCACTGAAACTCTCTGTAGAAAGGATGAATAGTAATTGCACCTTTTACTATAAAAATTCTACTCTCCATCAAACACAAAAGTTTCCTTCTTGGAGCCAATCAAGTTAAGGAATGCAACCGAACCAACCAACTCGACAAAATTTGACTTGTGGAACTTGACTCCAACAGTACCCAGGTGGAGGCCAATCAAGCTTGAGTTTTCAAGTCAAGCTCAATGAGGTAAATCACGGGAGATGCCCCAGCTTGGCTCGATGATCCAAAATTAGATCTTCTAAACAAATCTAGTAGATTTCTTTATTTTTACAACAAAGAGTACGTTTAACATAGTATGATCCAACAATAAGTTATAATTGTCTCTCAAATTCTATCCCTTGAGAAGCACAGAGAGTCGTAACTTGTTGGCGCACACAGTCTTGTGTTGGATTGGACTCAACTGAAACTCCAGCTCAAGCTCTCAAGGTGCAATGAAATAAAAATTTAAGTTGTTTCTATGTGTAGATTTACGGGTAAATATGAATCAACTACTTAATCATGCTCGCAAATCACTCAAAGCAATATAAAGTTGCTTGAGTATTCGGCAAGTCGAGCTCTACTTCCAACTGATTTCTACCCTTAATAATCACTTAAAAGGGAGGAAAAGCACAAAAAGGAGAAACATACAAACAGATAGAAACCAAAAGCAAATGCAGCTGATTAAAATTATGGAGTACAAGCCCACAAAATACGGTGACCGCACCACACAAAAGAGATCGGACAGAGCATTTAATGATTGGCCGAAATCCAAAAGCCCAAGAAGATAAACCAATTTCACTTCACATCAAAACCTTCAGGAATAGAAAATTTATTTCGGTGGCATTATAGCAAAGCCATTCATCTCAACCGCCAAATTCCTCATAAACAATTAGCAAGCCACCAAAGCAGACCTCGACGCAATAGTTCGACATTAGCGAAAATCTCGTCACATGAATCGCCACAAACCGAGCCCTAGACCACAGCAGGTCCTCTCCAACACCAATCCGCACAAACGAAACAACCTCCGGATCCGATCCGAACCGATCTCGCCGGATCTAAAAAGAAATGCGCTCAATCATCGAACGCAGACCTCAAAAGCACGGAGATCCAGCGATCCATCACAACACGCACATTTTCCACAAGGTGCGATCGCATATACAGAGAGTGAGAAGAGAGAGAGAGAGAGAGAGAGAGAGAGAGAGAGAGAGAGAGAGAGAGAGACCGGAGAGCCAAACGGCATGAATGAGCGTCGCCGAGGACGGGAAGAGAGAGAGGGGTTCCTTCTCCGTCACTCGAGGAATTTTTGGGGAGATATTCCGTCGTCTGGTATTCCTCTCCGATCTGGCCTGCGTGCGAGAACACGAGGCTCCGCTTCGCTGGTGCGCGTGCGTTTATATAGCCCGCCTTGATTTTTTTTTTGGCCTTTTCAAGTTTTTTCGGGTATTTGATTGGGACCCGTGGAGCAGCGGAACATTGATGCCGTAATCATTTTGGCATTTATTCCCCAAAGAGTAACGTTGATTTTTTTGATACCCGTGCCCGGTGCCTAAAGTAAAAAGCAAGGAAGATATCGAACCTTGATTCCATTCCGATACCGTAGGACCAAAAGAAAGGAATAATTTAATTAATTACTGCATATAATTTATAGATCAATAATTTAATATGTACGTCTAAAGGATTCCGTCAAGAAGTAGCCTTTAAAAACTTATTACAAAAGACCGTTTAAAGTAAGATTGCAATCGATTTTAAATACTACTTTATTTGGTGACATGTATAATCAACACTTGGAAAATTGAAATACTAGAATATGTACAATGAGTGCTTTGGGAAGATTATGGAAACAAGAATAGTTTTTTTATTTTTATTTTTATTATGTCACTGCCGATGATGGTGGCAGGAAACTCTAGGTAAATCACTTTTGCCGTCGAGTTCTGATAAGTCAATTCTTTTACGAATTTAGGAATTATTTAATGGGTGTTAACGATAATTGTTTTGCTAAACCGTGTGATAGCCAGACATGAGAAAGAGATATTTCCGTATTTTCTTATAGAGAGAAGCTGAGTGAGTTGATTGCGATGTGTTATGGAAGTCGTTCTCGATTTATCTTTGTGAATTAATTGCACCCTTTGAGTTCTCAAACCACACGCCATTTGTATCACGAGGTGACTTCGAAATTCACAGTGTAAAACCATTTGAAAAGGGCAAATACGGAAATTAGAGGGTGAAAACGGGTAGCTTTTTTGGTCAGTCATTTGCGTAAATCGTCGGATATTAAAATTAGATGACATAAAAGGGCAGATTTAAAGGTAGAGAGACGCATGAATCTTGGGATTGGCAGAAAAATTAATGCCCCTTTTTTTTTCGTAATTTTCTCTTCATTCGAGGAAAAAGACAATCGGCATGGTATAAAACTCGAAAAATCCAATGGAAACATATATTTACGAAATTGCCACAATGTGGACGCTTGAACAGAATATGTTTTTCGACCGAAAAAAAAGAAGAAGAACAGAATATGTCAATCCGTTAAAAATGATAGGTTACAATTTAACTTGCCACGTGATAAATCAATTTTATAGATTTGTATGTACATCAAATACGGTAAAATGAAATGAAATTGAGTGGTGGACTGTGTTAGAAAATCTAACATAGGTGAAGGAAGACCACATGAATATAAAGAGCATATAAGACTTGTTCTCAAGTGATGTGGAACAACAACAACTTCAACAGACTGATTTTATGGTTGGGTGTACTCGATGAAAAGATAACCGACGGTGATGATCAGATGGTGGGTCGAAGTGGGTCATCCATCACGTGGTCACTTGGCAGCTTGTAAGGAGCCCCTGACCTAATTTGTCATGCTTTGCTTGCGTACCAAATCCCGGCCGCTCGTCCTCCGTTCATGGATTCTTCGTAGACTTTCATGATGGTTGCCCCCAAATCATTGACCTCAATAATATCAACAACCCCCTTTGATTTTTTTTATTTTTTTTTAATCGAATGCTATTCTTGTTAGTATGTTATCTATTGAAATAACACTTTCTTTTCTATATTTATTCTACTCGAAAAGTATTTTAATGTTGACAAATTCACTTATTAAGTTTAAATTGGACATGTGACAACATTTGAAATGTACGATGTTGTTGTTTAAACTCGAATTTGAGACAAAATGTACTAACAGGGACCCATGTAATGAGATTTTTTTTATTTTCAAAATGCCTTTCTCAACTATAGTGTTTTTGGCATCCAACCAAAAAACTGCTAGGAAGGGCAAATTCCAATTGTTGTTGTGTCGCCATCTTAATGATGATATATATCCTTTGAACCTACGGATTGTGGAGGTTGTGGGTTACCAACTTACCACCCACACAGTAATTAGCCAACTTATAGATCGATCCTAGATATTTCTCGCGCTTAAGTTGATGTGGGATTGATCTTGATTTTAATTTCATGCTACTCCTTAATAGGGCCGTCAAATGGGTCGAATCGAGTCGAAAATGGTCCGACTCGAATTGACTCATTTAACCAATTTTGACCCATCTATATACAATACAAATTTAATGACTCGTATCCAACCTAATTCATATTACTAAAACACCTTACTAACTGCGTTTATATGATGTACAATTCATTTCCTTATGTAAAAACTTAAAAGAAGTAAGCATTTCCAGCGAGCTCAACACACTACTAACTGCGTCGTTACATTGCATGACCTATCTAATAACTTATTTTCACAGAGTACAAGTTTTGATGACGAAACACGGCAACATGCTGGCTCTAACATATTATCCCAAACTATCCATTGCAACAACAGAGTGAGAGTGAAGAGTCTCGAGGATTTTTCAGGCATTACGACATAGGACTTTGACAACGGCCGCGAGGTCCAATTCAAACAAAAAGAGCGAGAGTGAGTGGTGTTGGGAATCTAGCAAATGGGATGAATAGCGGAATCAGACTCTGAGACGCGATAGCACTCTTTTTAAGGAATTATTTGCTTCACGACGTTGCTAATAGTTATCGGCAAAGATCGTCCATGATACAATAGAGTCTCAAACGAAAATATTAGATAGCAATTCTAATATTTATCCAAGAACTCTATAGGAAACAATTGGAAAAGAATGTTGTATCTCTTTTGGAAAGAAACGAAAAATATGAAATTGAAGAAGTGAAGTTCTGAAAATAAACAGAATAGTTGAATATATAATGAGAAAAGAGCACACATTTTCGTGTTCGAAAAATAGTTAATTCTCATACAACTCTTCGTGTTCAATAACGGATAGTTCAAACATACCTCTTCATGTTTGAAACCGTACATTCCATCACACCTATTCACGTCTGAACCCATAGTTACTTTCGAACGGACACAAACACTCCAAAGGTTACAAGAGTGTCGGTTTGGTAGTTATGTCCGAATTGACACGACCTTTCAAAAGTTGTAAGAGTGCCTTAAAAAATAACCGCCAATTGAACATATATACAATCACGTCCTTTCATCATTTGAACAAATAAAAATAACCGTCAAGTGGGACAAAGCACCTCTTTGTTTGTTTGACAAACAAGCTACCAACAAGTGGGATAGAGCGGGAGGCGAAGTTAAGGTGCGAATGAAGCAAAATGGTCATGGATAGACATGGCCACGGGCCGGTTTGGGCCTGGAACCATCCCGGAAACGGCGGTTCCAGGCTGGTTCCGAACCGCAAAAAATAGGGATTAAAAAATAATAATAATAACCATTGGCAACAGTCACCTTTTTTTTTTTACTAATTTCTAACCTATGATATATTATAAATATCCATTCACATCTCTCATTTTTTCACACAAATTCTCTCTTCATCTCAATTCTCTCAAATTCTCTCTAACTCTCAATTATTCACAACATCTAATTTATTATTTTATTTTCTTCAATTACATTCTCTAATTCCTTACTTTCTTTATTAATTATCTCATTTAATAGTTCCATATTTCAAATTCTTTTTTCTTACCCTATATTTTTTGCATTATACCATATATTTTTTCTATATAAAAAAAATGGCAGGTGGAAGTGGAACTGGAACTAGTGGCAAAGGCAAGAGCAGGGAAGGGGAATCCGATTATCCTTAGGGACTCAATTTCGAAGTTGATGTAGATGATAAAATCAACATTATTACTAATATGGAGCAAGTCCAAGCGCAAGAGAGTCTTTATCCTCCTACCGATTTCGAAGAAATGTCAACAACAAAGGAGCGGGAGTTTACATCTGACGTATGAGACCACTTCACGAAGATTGAAAGATTTGATATAGCTCCAAAAAGGTACGATGTAGTTTGTAAATATCGTCAGACAAAATGCAAACATATCGATGGAGCCAGATATGAAACATTTAACTGGCATCTTCAAAAGAAACATCAAGCCGAAGCGGGAATTGACACCAAGCAACAACAATTTCCGAGTACGCCGATCCTAACACTCCTCATTTATTTCGTTATAATGAAAAAACTTATAAAGAAGAATTAGGTAAATTTATTTCTGTTGAACATTTATCATTTAGTTTTGGTGAAAGATTTGATTTTAATCAATTTATACAAAATGCATGTGCTCCACGAGTAAAACGTGTTCCTAGAAATATACTTAAACGCATTATTAAAGATCTTTATAAAAAGGAAAAAAAGATTTACAAAACTTTTTTATGAATTTTAATGGACGTGTGCATATAGATAGCGATATTTGGAGTGATCATTGGCAAGTTAATTCTTATATGAGTATAACACATCGTTGGATATATGATAGTTAGAATATTTAAAAAAGAGTTATTGCATTTAGAGTTTTTTATGATAGGCATACGGCAAATAATATTTATAGATTAATTAGGCAAATTTAAGAAGAATATTATTTGCTTAATAAATTTTTTTCAATTGATTTTCATAATGTCGCAGCAAATACCGCTTCAATTGTTGAACCAGACAAGATTTGTAAACCCATTTTTTGTGGATAATTTTTTCACGTTAGATGTGCTTGTCATGTTTTAAATTTATGTGTACAAGATGGTTTAAAAACTCTTGATATTTTTCTCGACCCAATAAAAATGGCAATTCAAATTTTATGGAAACATTCCCAAAAAATGAAAGAATGGTCTAAATTTTATAGAGCAGGTGGAAAAAAATCAAAAATATTTTCAAGAGATGTTCCAAATCGTTGGAATTCTACTTACAAGTTGTTTAATGAATCTTTTTCATATAAAGACTTATTAAGTGCATTTATTTCAGATAATATAATTCAAATTAATTTATACCCACAAGAATGAGATATTTGCAACAACAAAAAATTAGATATTTTAAAAGTTTTTAATGATGCAACTTATACTTTATCCGGTGTTTATTATCCTACTACGCACTTATTTTTAATAGAATGTATTAATATTGTTGGAGTTTTTGAAGAAAATGAAAATGATGATTTATTAAGTGACAATATTAGAACAATGCGAACAAAATGGCTACATTATTATAGGAAAATTCCTATTATTTATTTAGTTGCTTTTATTTTTTATCCACGTTGTAAATTAGATTGTTTATGTAATTATTTGAATACGTATTATGAATGTTTACATTTAATTGGTGAGGTAAATATTAGAAATATACAAACAACGGTTAAAAACGCAATAATAGAATTATATCATGAATTTTGCAGTACATATAAGTTAGGTGATAGTGGATCTTCTCAATCTAGTGACATATAAAGTGGATCATAGGTAAAATTAGTAGAGGGTACCAACTTCTGTTGCATAGGCAAAAAAAGCAAAAGGGAGCAATAGAAAGTAATTCTGAAATAGAGAGCTATCTAACCGTTTCTTTTGAGTTTGATGAATCTGAAGACAGCATAGATTTCACAATATTGGATTGGCGGAAGAGGCATTCCACCCAATACCCAATTCTTGCTTTAATTGCAAAATAAATTTTAGCAACTCCTTGTTCGATAGTTGCGGTAGAACAAGCAGTTAGCGCTAGAGACAATATTTTGGACAAACGACGTTCAAATTAGTTCCCGATTCGGTGGAGGTTCAAGCTTGTGTTGATGATTAGACAAAGGCTCAATATAGACAACAAGAGATAGATCGCAATAATGAAACCGAATTTTCTGATGACGGAGATACCACCGCCACCGGTAGCGACGATTGAGGATGTGGTAAGTACGGGATTATCAAAGTTAAGAGAACTATATGGGCTTTGATTCTTCTACTCTCAATAAGATATATAGACACTTAATGATAATTCATTAAGTTCAAGCCCCCTTTCCCTTCCTTTTTTCTTCTCAAATTTGATTACAATTTGTATTTGATAATTCATTATTTTCTTTTATTTAATAATTTGATTACAATTTTATTACAAATTCATTACAATTTAATTTTTAAACTTAAAAACAGTAACCGAAATCAGGCGGTTCCATTTTCGGTTCGGAATCGGAACCGGCTCGGAACCGGAACCGGAACCGGAACCGCAATTTAAGGTTTCGGTTCCCCAAAAATTGAACTGGAACCGCCGGTTCATGAACCGTGGCCATGTCTAGTCACAGATGCCATGAAAGAGAAAGAGTGGTGCAGAAGACGGAAACACATCAACGGTCTATGAAGCACTGGCACGTTAAGTAGGTCATCACGTCCATGTCGGACACTTACACGCGGTCAATGCCGGCGACACGCCGGGGACACGCAAGTCGGTGAGGAAGGAGGGCGGAGGAAGTGCAGATCTGGAGGTCGGAGATCGGGGGGACGAGGAGGAGAACGGTGCCTGCGTCTCGGACCATGAGAGAGGGAGAGAGCCGACAATAAGTGAGTTGGTGGGGAAGGAGGGCTGGATAGCGCGGATCTGGAAAGGGAGGCAGCGATGGAGCGAGCCAGCGCCAGAGGATGGGCTTCGTGTGCGCCAGAGGACAGAGCGAGAGAGCCTCGGAGAACTGAGGGAGAGAGCGCCGAAGGAGAGACGAGACAGCCAAAATCACAGTAGTCGTGTTGCTTCGTGAGACAGAGAGGTGAGAGAGGTGAGGCGAGTGAGAGATTTTTAAAAAAAAAGTAAAGAGAGGGGTGGGGGGGAGGGGGAAGAAGACGAAGATGAGAGAGGAGAGAGAGCGTACAGGTCTAGTCTACTTTGCACCGTAGATTGCAGAGGTATAGATAGACTAATTTTTTTTAATAATAGGAAAGATAATAAAATCTTTTCCAAAAATCTGCTTTGGCTCCATATATTGATTGGGGAGCACGTCACTTTCGGGAGAATCCAATATCTTTTCGGTCAAGTGATTTAATTTTCTTTTTACTTTATTATTTATTTATTTTTCTAGACTAACTGGGGTCAAATTATGAGAATACCCATGATAAAAAATTTCTTTTGTATTATAAGAGCTCTTTTTGTAAATTCTCCATTTTTACAAAAAAATAAAAAAAAATAATAATTTATCATTCGTATATGAAAATATATTTTTAATATACAACGTGTCCCAACGTGTCGAAAATTTTTATTTTTTAGATATGACGTGTCGACGTGTCGTTTCGTGTCACGTGTCGGTGCCGGTGCTACTTAGACAACGGTAGCTCGATCGCTCTCTGAAAATCCTGTCAATGGGGAGAAGTGACTAGCAATAGCAAGTAAAAATGGGCTAGGCATGTTTACTTTAAACTTTACTCTTTTGATTATATGCGCTGAAAAGTTGGTTTTTGAACAAATCCATTTATTTTGGATTTTTATATTCATAACCCATTAAGGCCCACTAGCAAATTTGAGTCGGCCCATTTGTCACATACATTCACTATGGATTAAAACATAGGTTAGTGACCATTCTAACAGATCTATTCCTTAATGATCACATTAGCATCTTCTTATGCGAAGCTTTAGCAAAATAATTGTGATGTCATTGTTGAAATCCCTCGAATTTTCAAATAATGTGAGAAAACGAAGTAATTTTTCTGCAAGAAATGCAGATTGGTTCTCACTTTCGAATAATCATTTTTGTGCTCCCTCGCCGGGTATTTTCATGCTTACTACATTCTTCATCGTGTTTCAATGTATGTCCAACATTGAAATTCTGTAGATGACACAGCATATACACATGCATCCCCAAGGCCTATCATTGCTAGATCTATCAAAATGGGCATAGACTCATTTCTTAACCCATATTTATGTGATGAGTTGTTATACGGATTAGGGGCAGAAGGACACCTCAAATGTCAATATTTGTGTACGGCGTTCACTTTGGTTACAATATTTTTCGCCGGCTCATTTAAATGCTAAATCGGAGAAAAAGTGATCACATGCCAATAGTGTCCACGTGGATTTTTAAACTTAAAAATAAAAAAAGAAGAAGTTGCAGCGACGAGAGTGGGGGATGGCCGAGGGAGGTCGCCGAGCCCCGACGACCCCCGCTGAGGGCTCGCCGTGGGTCCGCGAGGCCTCGGCGACCCCCCTCGGCCATTCCCCACCCTCGCTGGCCATTGCCGACGATGGTGGGGCAGTGGCAAAGAGGGCTGTACAAGCCCTCGTCGCTGCAACTTCTAATTTTTTTAATGATTTTTTAGCTTATTTTTTTATTTTTTTAATATAATGTGAAACTTGTGATTGATTTTTAGCTTTTTTTATTGTTGACTGGGATCCTTCGGCGAGCCACATAGATGCTAAGTATGATTTCCGGCGAAACTCACCGGAGCTGGCACTGAAATAACAGCATTTCAAAAAATTTGGCACTTAAGTGAAAAAAAAATAAATATTAGCACCAAAGTGCGCGCCGTACACAAATATTGACACTTGAGGTGTCCTTCTTCCCGAATTAGGTATTTTCTCAATATAAGTCGGGTTGGATATGAATCACTAGATTTGTTTTGAATGGTAATGGTTCATTTGGGTCGGATAATTTCAACCCGAGCTACCTATTCGACGGGTTTAATTCATTGCACGATGCCTCGTGATATATGAAGTAAAACGACTCACTTCCCTTCTATTTCATGTACTTCGAACTTGATGTGATCTCGTGGTGGATATATAGTTGTGCAGATCATTGAGTTTTTTTTTTTTTTTTTCTGGTCTAACAGATCATTGAGTTGGGCAGCAATATTTCGTGAGAAGGTAATGTTATCATTGCCACTTATTGTGAAATCTATGTAACATATATCATGTTATGCGTTTCTCACCGGGGGCATATTTATTGGCTGCATGTATGCATTATGCACATGTACGTTGTTATTGTCATTTACTTATACGTGGATCGAAATTTGTCAGTATTATAGTCAAGATACGGGGATAAGAATGCTAGAAGTGTCAAAAGTTTTATAAGGCGCTCATTATAGTATCAAAATTTCCGCCGGTTCACTTCAGTACTAGACCAGAGAAAAAATGATCATTTAAGTGCATCCGACGACAAATTCCAACAAAAAAATATTACGTGGTTTTTTTTAATTAAATGTTAATGTCTAAGTGGCTTTTTCATAATTAAAAAGAAAAAATAAAAAATAAAGTCCATTGGATGATGAGGTGGGTTTTAATCACAAAATTCTCTCTTTCTCTCTCCCCCTCTCTCTCTCTCTCTCTCCTCGAATTTCCTCCCTCTCTCGCCTCTCATCCGCCTAGCGCCTCATCAGATTATCACCATTTGCAACGACGTCGCTGGCGAGCCGCCGCGTTTTTGTCGTTGCTTCTACCGTCGCCTTGTCTCTTCTCCTATGCTTCTTCTTCTCCCCCATTTTTGTCGGCGGCGTCGACGGTTTATTGGGTAAAAGAAGTCGGATCAAATTACTCTAAAAATCAAAATTGAGGAAAAAGAATCGAAAATTGAGGCGTGCTGAAATGAACGAGGGTTGGATTTTTACTTCGGAGAGGATCTCGAACTTGAGAATATTGGCCAGGCTCTCAACTTCGTTTTCCGAAGTCGACATGGAGGAGGGTATTCCGGTTCGGGAGCGATCAAATCGCAATTTTTGACCGTGCCAACGACTAATGCGATCAATTGAAGTCCCCACTGAGATTCAATGCTTGGGGATTCCTGCTGTTTTGGAGGGGAAGAGTATGGTTTTGGGGGAAAATCGAATCTGGTGCCAGGCATAGGTACTAGGGTCTCGATCCCGACCTCTATGGACTCGAGCACAGGCGCCAAGCTCTTGAGCATAACCTCTGTGGATCTGGGCCTAAGCGTCGGGGAACCAAGCATATGCACCGAGGTCCCGAGCCCCGTTTCTTTGGATCTATGCCTAGCCTCGATGGACACGGCCCCAACCCCGACCTCTGGACCAGGCCCGTTGCCAAGGTTTCGGGAATGAGAGTTGGGGATCTCAAACGTAGAGTCTCCTATCCAAGTGCCGATGTTTAGTCATATTTCGAAAAATGATTTCTAATTTTCGAAAGAGGAAATCATTTTTCTCAATTTAAGCATGGGCAGAGATTTTTCGCCGACTCATTTTCCTAAAACGATTCAAATGCTGGAAATGAATAAAATGTTTTCCCATAATTTTTTTTTCCAAGAAACAAAACGGAGCCTAAGTTTTACGAGCAGTGAGCGTTGTGGTGTAGCAACACAGGGCTCGATGGTAGATTTTATGGTTCGGTCCAGAGAAAGAAATTAGGGATGAAGTGAGAGCAAACCTAACACTGAGCTCACACGTGAGATGGGGATTGTTAGGATGCACGCGTGAGTTGCGTTAGATTAGTCTCACATTGGAGAATTGGTGTGGTTTGAAACAGTTAATATATCATAGTTGGCTCATAACTCTTTGGCTTAAGCTTTTGAATGAACGTGGGTTCAACTTGATATGCTAACGGGTTCGGATTTGGGCTTCTTCTTGGCAATCTTCCCGGACGAAGTTATCAGACTTCTGTTCTCAATAACGCGTCACATGCATTTTGAAAAAGAGTTCGAGTACTTATTTATTTTTGGCGGTGGAAACTTCCTGATTTATAAAATAGTGGGTACATTTAACTGTTTTACAATTTTAGCTTCAGATAAAAATTGTTCGAAGAGAAAAGTGAATAAATGTGGAGCCAAAAATAGGTTACCTTCAAAAGATAGTATAGATAATATAAGGGCAACTTGGGAAAGGTCAAAGTTGAGTCAAAAGGACTCTTGGCTAAAATACAAAAATAGATAGACGAAAAGAGAATGTCCAAAAAATGAAAGAGACCATCGGTTAAATTACGCAACTTGACTATGCTTTCACAATACTCCTAAATTCACCAGCACCAGTCACATCAAATTTAATCTCCCCATCACTGGCCATTGCCCTTGCGAGAGTAGACATTAAAATATTTTCATCACCACGAAAATAATTAGGTATAAAATATTATTGATAATAAAAATATTTTTCCTTCATTAATTTTTTTTAAAAAGTACAAGCGTTTATTTTTTTTTAAATATTTTGTAAATTTTTAATTTTTTGTGAAATAAATACACCGCGAGAGAAAAAAAAGAATGTATATCTAAGTGTAAATATAAACGTAGAATCTTCTTCATACGATCAACAATTTGATTGCTCGCAGTCGGCGGTGGTCTTTGGCTTTGCTGAGACTGAGGAATACGAAACAAATGATTCTTGCCGCTGCGCTCTGCTGAACCCAGCAGCCGCGGCCAGATCCGAAGCTTTTCTTCTCCAATCTGATCATCCATCTCCAAATGAGAGGAGCCATTGGAAGAAGGCTCCCTAACTCCTTCACCCTCTCCTCCTCCCGACACTCCCTCCTTCCCTTCTCCACCTCCTCCCCCTTCGGCGGCGGCGGAGGAAGAGGCCGTGGCCGTGGAAGTGGCGCCGACGGCGGACCATCGCGCTTCGACTCCACTCCCGGAAGACCCGCTTCTGGCGAGACACCCGAAGCCGCAGAGCCCCCGCCGCCTCAGCCCCAGCAGCATCCGCCTTCGTCTGGGCTCGGCCGCGGCCGGGGAAAGCCGCTCCCTTCGTCTCCGATCCTCCCCTCGTTCAACGCCTTCGCGTCGTCCATCGGCCGCGGCCGAGTCCCATCGGCTTCGCCCCCTCCGCCGCCGGATTCTGCCGGTCCCGGGAAGCCAATCTTCTTCCGGAAGGAAGATGGTCCTCCCCAGTGGGACCCCCCAAAATCTAGGTCACCTTCTGAGTATGCTGGGGCGGCAGGCGGCGGAAGTGGTGCCAGCGATCTCCCTTCCAGTATAAGGTCGGTTCTACAGGGTGCCGGCCGCGGGAAGCCTGTGCCGAAGCCGGGCCCTCAATCCCCACCGGTGCAGGAAGAGAACCGGCACCACCGCGCACGGCCGCCCTCGCCCCCGCGGATGGGTCGGGAGGAGGCTGAGAGGAGGGCTTCAGGTTTCACAATCATGTCGTTCTCATGATTTGGCGATGACAAACCTGTAGTTGTTAATTGTTTGCTAACTTGTGTTTGGCAACTTCAGGCAGAGGAGACGGTGGTGGTCGCAGTGGAGGCAGAGGCGGCCGAGGGAGAGGGTTCCGGGGCGGCCGAGGCAGGGGCAGCTTTGGCGGAAGGGGATTTTCGAGGGACCGCGCAGAGAGAGGGCAGTTCCAGAAGGACTCCGACGAGGGCCACGGAGCTGGGCTTTATCTCGGGGACAATGCGGATGGAGAGAATCTGGCCAAGAGAATTGGGCCTGAGAACATGAACAAGCTGGTCGAAGCGTTCGAAGAAATGAGCGAGAGAGTGCTGCCTTCCCCAGCTCATGACATCTATTTGGATGCTTTACATACCAATCTGTTGGTCTGTCACTTCTCTTTGCCCCATAGTTTCTCTGTTCTTAACTGCATTTTCTAATGCAGAACACATATAACAATCCAGCTACATTTGCGCGGGCGAATTTATTGTTATTAGAATGTTTGTGGCGGAAGTCTGCTATATGTGTTCACAAGAATTACGAGCAATTTGTAGGGAATTGTAACTGAACTTGACCCGGTGTTATTCATAAGTCCTACCCTTTTTGTTCTGGATTTCAGATTGAGTGTGAGCCAGAATATTTGATGCATGAATTCGGTACGAACCCGGATATTGATGAGAAGCCGCCTATTCCTCTTAGAGATGCTCTCGAGAAGATGAAGCCATTCTTGATGTTATACGAGGGAATTCAGAGTCAAGAAGAGTGGGAGGTAATGCTGTTCTCCCTGTAATAGATATTTCTAAGTTGTGTTGTGCATTATCGATGTTTGGTGCTGCTAGAGATTGGGATGTGGATATAGGCTTGTGCTTTTGGTGATAAAGTTAGCTGTAAGATTCTTCAAGACGAGGGATCTGCTTGCAACAAACATGATAACAATATATTGGAATGCATGGTCAGATTGTCTTCGTTATGTTTTATTCAAACTGGTAATTGAATGCGGAGACTAAGGGTTGACTTGATACAGTGTTTCAAACCCTGCATTATATTATGTACCTGCTGTCTGCATCCTTCTCTTCCTCATCAGCATCTGTTTGCACAGCTCTCAATACTCTGAGAAAGGAAATGACTTAGAAATTCATTGGCATCCTCAGTTTCTTTTTCTCTTACTTGTTTGTAGGAAGTCATGAAGGAATTAATGGAAAGAGTCCCATTGATAAAGGAGATCGTCGATTACTACAGTGGACCTGACAGGGTAACGGCCAAGCAACAGCAAGAAGAGTTAGAAAGAGTGGCCAAAACTCTTCCCCAGAGTGCTCCTAATTCTGTGAAACGGTTTACTGATCGGGCTGTTCGCTCTCTCCAGGTCAGTGATTGGTCATAATTCTATTTATGCTGCTGTACTGTGGTGATTACCTTCTTGAATGCGTAGTCTTTTTCTCTTTTGTCAAGAATATTGTGCTTGTTAGCCTTTTTATCCTTGACAAAGTGAAATCATAGAGATGTTTTGTAAAGCCCCTGAGCTTTGGGGTTATTGCAGATTTGTCCCTGAATTTACGACCATTGCACATTACCCCCTGAACTTTCATTTTGTGCAGCACTTAACCCCCCGTCAATTTTTCTGCTTTTTCCAAAGGTATAAATGTACTTTTCTAATGCTGTGTGCGATGGTCTTACAAGATAGATTGAGTCACGAATAGGAATAGAAGAAAACTAGATGAGAATAGAAGAGTTCATAGAGTAGAGTTGAGAAGAGAATTAGCTTGTAGCAATTTCATTCATCAGGTTGCGGAAAACGGAAAGCCAAAGACAAGTATATAGGTTCATCGAGCATAGATCCCGAACTCCTCTATTCTTACATCAAAGTTGTCCTGAAATGAAAATGTGACTAATGGACTGTAATAACAAAAATAAGTGAAGATACTATGTGTTGGGCTATCGTTCCTTTAGCAATAAGTGACCCAGGTCAAACTAGTCCCGTTATAGTCCCATCCTCTTCTATGCAACCTCGAGGCTTAATCCCTCTTTAGTCTTCTTATGCTTTTCTTTGCACGTGAAAATGACACAAATGGTCAATGAACTTTGGCTAAATGTGAAATGTGGTCCTTGAAACTTTTAATTTGTTCAATGCGGTCCATGAACTTTTGGTACATGTTCAATTTAGTACTGTACTATATGAAAATATTTAATGTTATTCCTGAACTTGAATTGGTGGAAGAATAACATTGGATATTTTCACATAGTGTAGGGACTAGATTGGGACCACATTGAACAAATTAAAAGTTAAAGTATCACATTGCACATTAGGATATAGTTCGGGAACCACATTGCACATTTGGCCAAAGTTTATGGACCATTTGTAATTATCTCTTCCTTGCACAGCACATTAAGACCTCTACACTGTGTCAAGAGTCCAAAATTAGTTCAATGTGCCTTCTAAAGTGATTCAACTTGGCGCTTTCTGCTATTAAGAATTTGTTTGACATATTTTGGTTGCATATTGGAACAGTTGGAACTTTGATAGTTGTTTCAACTTATATGTCCTTGCATTGTGCTAGGCAATGTCAGCACTAATGACAAAGAAAAATGTTTTTGATAGATGCGACGTTCGCCAATAAAATGCATGAAATCGAAACAACTCTGCATGATGTGCAACCAAAGTTGGCATGTGTTTTTCTTCCTTAACATATTGTTGGGAGGTGTCATGGAGAATTGTTATTCTCCCAATTACTATTTTTCTTCTGGAAGAGAACTTCTGAAAGGTGTGAAAAAAGCATATTTTCAGAAACTGAGTTGGGTGAAAAGTTGATCGCAATGGAGATAGCTATTAAAGAGACCATATATTGGATGAATTGAAAATGGATTTCTTGGTTTCTGTCTCCAGTCTTCATGTATGCGACACTAGTTCTTCAAAGATGTCAGACGTCTTTGTATTTCCTTCGGACTTTCTTTAATTTTTGACTTTGTTTAGATGGGCTCTTAATTGATCTAGATGTTCTTTTTCCCGTTTTGCTGGTGCTCTCGAACCTTTACCACCAGGCCCACTCTCGTAAGGTCTTGATTGTGATCTAATTGAAGACTGCAAGTTCCTTACTAGTCTTTTCTTCATGCGTGTGAAAATCAATTTGACAAAGAAGATGATGTATATACATCAGATGGTGCACCTTCATGACGATAGACTCCTACAAAGGTCCTTTCATGATCTCTAGAGAAGAAAGTGTTATGAGCTACATTTGTAAAGGACATATATCCCGGCACCCTTGGCTTATGAGGAGATATGGGGGAATGCTTAATGAGTTTTCAATGAATAGACTTTAGCCAAAATACAGTGTTGTGATGTACCTCGATGACCTGGTGATGGATGAGCTCACTCGGCAGCGAATATTGTTCCTTTTGTTCTTCTTTGGGATGATGTTGTCTTTGGATAAGACTGAAATAAATTGAGACAAGAAGATTAAGTCGTGTTAGGAATTTGAAATTATTAATTCCTCTACTCAAGATGAAAGCTGAGAAACTAGATGCCAGCAGAGAAATAGGCAAGAATAAAGTAACTGTGAAAATTGGTCTAAGACACTAGTTTTTCAGCTGTCTAGTATCCCAAGTTCATCAACAGATAGAGATGGAAGGTAATGGTTGGCTTGGGTTAGATATTAAGTGTGTCAAAATTTAAAAGGGACAATATGATTACATCTTTTTTTCATTTTCCGAGGGCAAGTAAAATATTCAGGGTTTTCTCACTGAGGTCAAAATCTTACGAGTTCCAAGTTCTAATTGGAATTTACGGAACCTCACACTCGATAAAAAGGCTTTCTTGGATTCCCCAATGCCTTGAACCCCAAAAGGCTATATTGGAGACATAGCATACAAGGAAGGAGAGCACACTAGCCCGGCGCTGCTGGATGCTTTTTGGTCAAAGCGAAAGTAAGAATACGAGGAGTGTCCTCTGAAGAATAATGAGTGATTGGGAAAATTTGGCGTCACCACATTTTCAATGATTTGAGGGGAGTGTTTTGAATTTTTTGGGCATGTAAACAATGACCAGCAGGATTTTCTGGTAAGGATGTGACTGTCTGGTGGAGATCCAAATGAAAAGAAGAAAAAAAGCATACTTTGTAATACTATTCCTGTCAAGATTTTCAGGAAGCATAAGGACTTTATAAGCTGAAACTCTAAATGCATACATTGAAATACTAATCTTACAGAGTATGTGGTTCTTTAAGGTGCAAATTGGTGCTTATGCGGTGCAGTCTGTAGTGTCGTATCTGTACATCCGACGCATTGTTCTACTCACATCGGCAGTGCTCCTAAAACTGGCTAACTGGTCCTACCAAGAACCAAGCATTGGGCCGTTTCAGTTTTTTCACCATCTGAGCAGTCTCTTGGTTGAAAACGGTTTGTCAGTTTTGACTGCTATTTGTTCTAATGGTATCATAACAGATGGACTTCGATGATTATTCAATCCTAAATACAACCTGAAATGTGGGCCTGGATCTGAATGTCACTGAGACTATTGTTTGGATCTTATGCATTTTACGATTTAAGATTCTTAGGTTGGCTGCGCGATTGTCGGGATCTAGAATGTACATTCAATGTACCTTTTTCCAAACATGTACATAATGTACAGTGCATAGTCACAGATGCCCCTATTTGACTGTGTGGTTCATGATTCTCGAAATAGAAGCTGCTTGCTGTTTTAGGTGAAAGGAAAGCACAGTTGAGTAGGGGAATGATTGAGGCAGTCCGAAGCTTGTATGAAGAGTTAGCATTTGGTTCCTTCTATGTTATTTTCATGTGTCAACTGTAATTATGCGTGCTGTATGTTGGCAAGTCAAAAAAGTTCTGGTACACTGGAAACATTATTTGAATGTCCGTGCACACGCATTTACACTTGAAGGTTTTAAAATGTTACATGCAACGGTTTTTTTCTTTTGATGATGATCGTCCGAAATGCAGAGTAATCCTGGGTGGGGATTCGACAAGAAATGCCAGTTCATGGATAAGCTCGTGTGGGAGGTTTCTCAGCAGTACAAGTGAGACTCAACAATATACTGAGGCTTCTTCGCTGTGCTTGATTTCTGTCACCGAGTTGCGTGAGTGCGAGTTCTTAGTCAAAGTCGGGCTAAAAGCTAGATTTCGTAATGAGGATTTCTTTTGGAGTTGAACTCAGTTTCTCTCCTAGGTGGGCATCATCTCCTACTCTTTAATGTTGGATTTATTATATGGGTTAACTTTATTTCACTGTTTTCAAGTTTAGACCAAGGTTTAGGTTAAATAATAGCTGCGGTGTGGCCTCGTGAAGTGATCTCCTTGTGATTTCTGGAAACGAACTGTGTTATGTTGCGAGGCGCGAAAAATCACGCTCGCAGTCCCATTTTGTAGAGTCGGCGCTGTACCAAGTCTTTGATGGCAATTATGGACCAATGACATGGCTTTCGCCCGCGGCTAGCACTGGGCTCTTTCAATGTATGCTTGGAGAAAGGAGTCGAGGTATTTACCAAAGATTCAAACGTTCAATATGGGGATGTTTGGAAGACGGGATTGCTGGTAAATTTTGAACTTGCGGGCGCCCAAGGGGATTGAATATCCGCGGTCAATGTAATTCAGAGGAGAAACCGGCTTTCGCAAGTACTGAGAAATTGCAAATGGCCAGGGTATTTCATATGCGGCACGGCACGATACGACAGTCCGGTCCGAGTGGTGAAAGCTCATATGGTGATTAATTAGGGGGGGACAAATTTCTAGTAGTCTCCAAAGACATCATTTTACATGTCAATTTGTCCAAGTTAGTAGCATTCGGATAAATGCCAATCTGCTCGAGTCTGCAGCATTCAGATGATCAAAGAAGACGGCACATACAAAGGCCGTAAGACGAAAGAAAATTCATGGAAATGAACAAAAGAATCTGAACTTCCGATGCTGGCAACAAATATGAATTCCAATTTCACTGAATTCTGTAGCATCCCGAGTTACATTGCATCCGCTGAAAACCTGCCCCCGGTAAAAGAGAAAATGGCGGTCCGACTCTACAACCGTCGTCCCTTCCGACCACTAGAAAGGTTGTGGTAATTCCATTTCGACGTTAGATACTCGATCGATGAAGAAGGTAGAACCATAATCATAACTCTCAAGAAATATACCGAATGAAAGAATTTTAAATTTTTGTGAGACTACTTCCGATCTGATCGACTCCACTTGTATTTCATCTTCGACTGCAACTAACTATAGAAACTGTGTAGAAGGGGGAAAAAAGTTACTGGATTTCATAGGTATTGAGCTTGTATTCTTTCTCTGTTCTCTTCCCACCACGTCTTCGCGCGAACTTCCCCGAACTGTTCGCGGCTGCATAAGGCGTAAAGCGAGACATCAACTATCGTTACCACCACCGAATAAGCGCAAATAAGACTAGAATGAAGCTATGCCGTTTCGTCATTTCGATGGCACTAACAGTCCGGGACATGAAATTAGTTAAGCTTGCAGTAAAAGAAAAATCAGCAATGGCAAGAATTTTTTTGTTACCTGAATCGTACTCGCCGCAGTTCCCTAGTTCCGTCCACAAGCTGCCTAATGGTAATGTACACGCCGGGCTCGTCCTCCTCGATCCACTCGGTCTCCACTTCACTGGCATTGCTGTAGGAAACCGATGCCTCGTCCCTGGATGAGGTCGTGGTGCGAGACGCCTCCATGGAGGCCATCTCACCCTTCCCGCCAGCTGCTGCCGCCCCGTGAGCGCTGGACCCCGCGTTGTAGTGGCGACCACCTAGATCGGATGGCTCAGATGGCGGGAAGTATCCTTTACTGCCGGTGGGTTTCTGGTGACTCCTCGGCATCCACTCTCGGGTTGCAGTCGGAAGCATCGGGCTTTCCCTCGCAGATCCCATCCTCGAGTATGATGAATCTCTCTGGAACTGAGAAAATTGATCTCTTAACGATGAAGGACAAATATTTTCAATGTAGAAGCGAATTGAGTAGGAGTCACAACTCTTCTTCAAGATAGTACCTCGTCCTCAGATCGCGCCGGAGTGTTAAGAGCTTGCCGGTTGAATCTCTGGACGTTGTAGAGCTCCATGATCCGGTCATAGTTCTCCGCCCACCATCGCTGCGCTTGCCACTTGTCGAACATGTCACGACTAGAAAAATTTTGAAATCCATGACAGACGTTAATCTCCATTTTCAGCAAAGATTACCAATAGTTTTCGTAAGCAAAAAATCACCATTGAAGACGGTGTTCTGAGAGAATGTCCTAATTCTAACCCAAGCAAACCATCAACAACTGAAGCTTAAGCATTGCCCTGCCCATCGATACCTGAAGCGGATTCGCTTTAGATCGTTTCCGCCATTAGGCAGAGACTCGAACGTTATGTGTACGCCGGGCTCGACCTGCGCCATCCATTCCTTGGACTCCTCTTCCTCCAACACCACGTCGCAAGATTGCGCCGAGATGGATGCTCCTCCTGGGGTGCGGTCTCCACCGAATCCCACTGGGATTCTCGAGTCCATCCTCGAGGTGGGATGGCGACCGGGACGCGTGAAATCCCAAGCGGGCGTCGAACTGGAGCTCCCGCCTTCCATGAACGGGTACGGGACGCCCTCCGAGACCGTGTCGAAGTCCGCAAAACGCCGATCACCCTTCTTGTAGCTGGGCGAGCCCGTGCACGGTTTGCACTGACGATAAGCGCCGGAGAACTTCAACGCCATATCCTTAATCTGCAGAACGCCAACCACATTAGAGGGACATACGCCGCGAAATTTAACCATTTGATCCGACATGAACATGACCCTCAATTTGTGTTTGGTCTACTAATTGACTGTCCAATAGTGACATGAAAGTGAATCTCGTTCTATCTTCCTTTTTGTGTTTCTATGGACAAGAATTCTGATGTGGGTCACAAGAAAGAATAATGGGGGATTGTACAAAATCTGTTACCACTTTTGTCTGGCCAAGTGCAGTCTATGCTTTGACCAACATGTTTGAATACACAATCATAATCAAGATGGTTTTTTTATTATTACCATAATAAATTTTCTTGAAAAGAATTAGTGGGTGAATGGTATCATTACAAGATTCTGTTCCGGGAATTCAGGATTCGATTTGCCCTAAAAAAAAAAAATTGAAGGTGTCAGAGACAGACAGCATCGAATAAGAAGCGGAGATTCCGCAAAACCTAGAATTAGTGTGTCCTCCAACAGTCACGTCAGTCACATATGCTTCTTGGGTCATCATGGAATCATAATTTAGTACTGCAGATTTCGTTAACAGTATGACTACTGTAGAGTAGAGGTTGAGTTTTATTCTTTCTTTGTTTTTGTTTTTTTCAAATTTTTTTTTTGACCATCAACAAAGTCTACCCTTTCAATCTAAGTAAGACAACAAAAATTACACCCTCGAAGACTAAAGGATCACTGACACTTTGCGACCACGAAATCCACAAAGCGGTACATTTACTCAGATTCGATCCACAGCATTCACAAAAGGCACTGAGAGACTCGTCATCGATTGAGTCGGTAAGTTGATTTGCACATCCAAAAAAGAAGATAGCAAATTTAAAAACATCACAAGACGGTAGAAAGACAATGAACTAGAATGAAAGTTTGACACATGAAGGATTGAGTATAATGTTTGCCTAACATCAAAATGTTGCGGAAAGAAAGAATTCTCCATTGTCCTTTTTCTCCGATCAAAATATTTTCATTAGAGACTATAATTTTACGATGTAGCTCATACCCATGATACAAGTACATGGTATAAAAAAAAGGGAATGAAAGGACTAGCAAAATTCAAATTAAAACTGAAGTCGAACGGCGCAGGCAAAAGGGCTAGTTGGTACGTGACTATAGTACTAAATTATCAGCACACCCAAAAAAAAAAAAAAAGGGAAGAAAAAACCTGTGGACGTGACAATAATAACATGTCAGCTGTACAAAAAGGAATTGGACAGTGTACCACACCCCTACAAGATCTACCCACGACCTAAATTGAATGTAATTTCACGAACTTTGACATTTGCACGTTTAAGGTAACAATAAAACACCAAATAATGCACTAAGAGTCAGAGTATAAACGTAGGCATGCAAGATGCCAAACAGCGGGCCCCACATTCATCAGCCCCCTAAATAAGGCAAAAAAAAATTCATCAAGTGTACCAAAACGTAACATAATCTCGCTAGTGAAATATATTCATATTACATATCAATGTTCCATATCGATGCGTAACGTTAATGTGATGTAAATAAGTATCGTTCGACCATATATGATGCGATCGCCAGAAAGGTGATTTTTTTTTTTTTACGGGGGATGGACACGATATTATTTATTTTCATGAAAGAGGACAAAAAAGTAAAAAAAAAAAGGGAAAACAAGTATAAAATCTGCATTGAAGACAGCGGGAGAGAGGAAAGAAGAACCTGCGTGGTCAGGCTTTTGACGGCTTCTTTGGAATTCGGGGTGCCGCTCCCACGCGCGGCCGCCCCTCCGCCCTCGTCGCCGCCGTCGTCCGCCATCTGCTTCGTGCAGGGTATGCACGTGAACATCCTCGATCGCTTTCGCACAATCAATGAGCACCTGCATGTTTTTTTATTTATTTCGATCAGCTCCTTTTTCTTTTACGCTTACCCCCGCTTAAAAAGAAGAGCGCTTTTTCTCTCTTTTTGCAGTAGCCAAGATATGTGATCGGTGAGGAGATTTAATGGGTCGCTAAAAGCAGCCAAAAACTGTAATTAGAGCGTACAAAAATTTGCTCTGTTCGAGGAATTTGATGGCACTTTAAAGGAAAAAATCGCAGCTGAGAAATGTACGATAACGCCCCTTCCAAGTTCACAGTGAAACATCAAATTCTTGTCCTATGTGCGCTCTTTTTGACGAGACTCGCGAGAACATTCTCATGTCAAGATTGATAAACAGAGCAAAACCCAACCCACCAAATTTGAACAAAGAAAGTATACATTTATCCATGGCTACTTAGTGTGCGAAACCGATCGAAATGGCCGCAAAAAGATAGGGCCTGGTTCATCTTGACCGTTAATTCGGTAAAAAAAACTCGTATAAATCGAATGAAAAGTAAAATGGGAATTGAGAAAAAGGGGGTAATCAAACTGTTTGAATCTATCGTATTTCGTGACAATCTCCTAATTAAATTGATCAGATTGCAAAGAGAATGAACATGGGGGGGGGGGGAGGGGGACAAAATGAGAAATTGAGAAGAAAATGGGGGTTGGATCAAAGGGGAACGGTGGAATTCAAAGGGGAACAGATGGGCAATGGACAAAGTGTAAAGGGGGGGAGAGGGAACAAAAAGGAAAAGATTAATCGGGATCAGAGAAGGGGACTACGAAAATGTTCTTTTTTTTATTAAAGAAAAAATTAGCTGGTCAATAATTGAATGAGAAAAGGACAAAACAAAAACAAAAAATAAAGCGAGTCATTAAGAGAGAGAGAGAGAGAGAGAGAGAGAGGTGCGTGCGTGCTTTTGTTTTAATTGAAGAGACACCCCAATGAAAAAGAACCAAGCAGAGAGAGAGAGAGAGAGAGAGGAGACTGTGTTAGGAGAGCCGAAGTTTCTGACAAACCAATGAAAGAATAAGGAAAAGCGAGATTTTTTATTAATAAAGATTTGATTTTGATTCTTTTATTGAATCGCCCGCTTCTTTATTTTTCTGCTCCCCCCTCTTTCCACAAATGAACACAAATCTCAGCCCTCCAAGGAATTGCAAAAGCGACAGATAAGAGAGAGAGAGAGACGGACATGAAAACAGAGGAAGGAAGAGAAAGACAGAGAGAAGAGACGATAGAATCTCTTTTTCGTGTGGGGGTGTCGATGGATGGACCAGCGAAAAGGAAATTAGAATTTTAAAGAAATAGAAAGAACAAGGAAAAAATATTTTTTTGTGGCGCAACAAAGAACTCAATGCGTGGGCTTGGTGTGTCGAGGACCGAAAGCAACCCATGAATACAGAGGAAAGACACGGTGAGGGAAGAAAATGTCCGAATCATTATCATTTGTAAGATGAAATGCAACACACAACGTGGGCAAAACAAAAGCATGAGCAACATCCCAGTTTCATATTGTATGGTTTATACATTTTTTCTTTCTTTTTTAGTTTTGTAGATAGCAGAAAAGAAAGGGATTGCATCATTTACTATTCGAAAATGACTCACCGAAGCTAACAGCAGCAGTTCCTGTCCTTTTCTCAGTCTCTCGCTTCTTTTCTCCTTTCTTCTTTCTTCTTCTTCTTTTTTCCCTTTTCCGCTCTCTCTCTCTCTCGCTCGCTTCAATGCTCTTCTCTTCAATGGATCCGAATTTGGGAAGCTGAAAACAGAACCGAAGGATGAGGGATGAAGTATTCCACAATCAGTAAACAAGCTCTCTCTCTCTCGCACGCTCGTCCAACAACCAAAAGAAACACAGAAGCAAATTGCAAGAGAAGTAAAATCGTCGGGTACTCTCTTTCGAATCGGGGACAGTGAAAATGAATACTGAAGCGGTTCAAATCACGAAATGGGTCTGAATCAAAATCGACAAAAGGCACAAAAAGAGCACATTATGGTAAACCCCCGTTTTGGAGTGCCAAAACAGAGCAAGCGATTCTTTACCTTCAGCAGCACACTGCGGAGCTCTTCTTCTTCTTCTTCGTCTCCTCTCAAATGAAAGATTCAAAAGCAACTTTAAAGTCCCAGTGGGATCACCGAAAATAAAACCCCCCCTCCCCGTGACCACACACGTAGTGGGCAATCAAAATCACCTTCGACCCTCTCAGTCTTCCACAAGCACCCAAGAAACAGAGCAACCCAGCTTCGGAGTCCGAACAAACCAAAATCGCGCACGATGGAATAACGAAGCAAAATAAGACAAAAATCCCAGAGCGAGATGAGGGACGTTTGTCTTTTTGGATTTCGAACGAGCGAAAAAGGAAATAAATTTCCCTCGTTTTTGTTTTTGGAAGCTCCGAATTTCTCGTGAAGAGGATCCTTTCAAAAAACGAAAAAAGAAGAAGAAATCATCGCAGACTGAGAGTCTGAGAACGCAGAGAGGGAGAGAGAGAGAATGAGAACAAATCGGGGAGGATTGAATTTATACAATCCAGGGGACGGGGGCCCGACGGCGTCGTATCAATCGCCGTTAAATCCGACGGAAAAGCTCACGCCGGTGGGGGGGTGCTGAGACGGAATGGGGACGGCACAGTTTTCGGTCTTGGACGAGGAGGACAGGGAGGGTCCACATGTCGAGGCGATGTTTTGGTGAAAGGCGATCTCTTACGTGTGCGGGAAGTAGATGACATGGCTCTTTCCGATTGGGACGTGCGTGACCAGGCGGAGGGAACGGACGGCTGTGATTGGCTCCCGAAGTTTGATGGTTCGTGGGTTTGACCTGACCAGCAACAATCCCATCAATTTTTGTTTTTTTTTTTCTTTATTTTCGCGGGACAAAGATTTATTTGCTCTGGTAGGTGAAGCTTTTTAAAGGGGGAATGTTGGGATATGTTTGTAATTGTATACTCAGAAAAATGGAATTAAATGTGTACTCTCATCAAGTGTCAGTTGAAGAAATTTGAACTTTAACTTTAATCAATATTTATAGGGTCACCTTCACGGACGAGTCCATAATTCCTTTCTCATATAGGGGGCAAACTTAAATTTTTACTCTGAATTCGTAACAAATACAATATGCGAAAGCGATTTTGTGAACTTCTCGATTACTCCAACCATTCCGAAAATTGAACGTGCCCTACATAATATACGTAGTTTAAGCTCTTGCAGAACAATACACACGATAAAAAAGGCTTGTTTGATAGAATTAGACCCGTCAAATGGTTAGGTCAGGTCGAAAATGATCCGACCCAATTAGACTCATTTAACCCGTTTTGACTAGGGCTTGGACCGACCAAACCGAGAACCGACTGGGTTGGTCCGGTTTCCGAGGGCTTCGGTCCGATTTTTGGTTCCGTAAAGTTAAAACCAGTTTCGATCGATCCGGTTCTTGGTTCTAGGGGGACCGGATAGCCCGGACCAGACCGACTAATATTTAATCCAAATTTTAAATCTAAGATGTTTAGGATGCTTAGTATGACTTTGAGGTTTTGCGATGACGCGATGCAATTAACGAGAGGTGGTCGGATGAATATGTCGTTAATGAGAAAAATCTAATGACAAATCACAAAAAAAAAAAAAAAAATGTGACCGGTCCGGTTCCCAATCCTTGCAACTGGGAATCGCTCCTCCCGGCTCCAAGGTGAGACCGGATCGGAACCGATCACCTCTAGTTCTGACCTATTTCCATGCAAATGCAAATCTAATGACCCGTGCCCGTACTTGACCCATACCCCAGCCCAGCTCATATTCCTAAACACTTCTATATTTAACCAAATTTAGGAAAACTCATACCCCAACTGAGGTGAGAGTAAGAGCGTGAAATCGAGTGAGGGCGAGAGAGAATAAAGAGAGAGTCATTGAGGTGAGTTGGGTCTGAAAAAGTATCACATTCACAACCCATTTATGAACTATTTAACATCTGTATTATATTTAACCCAATTTATGTCCCATTTATTGAATATCGCTAATCCATATGACAAGTTAATCAATTAAATATAGGTTTATGATCCGTTTTGACATGTCTAGATAGAGTTAACACAAAACTATCTATCAAGAGAAGAAAAAAGAATGAAATCAACAGCAACATAAAATCCGGAGTACATGGCTGGCATCTACATGCTATGTATGTGTGGCAGAATGTGGTGGCCTATCGATTTCAATTCCTTCTTGGCAGAGAGAAACACTCTGGCAGAATTAAGGAACATCATTGGGCTACCGACCTTTTTTAGCCATTACTATCACATGATATATTTGTCGAATATCCATTTCTTTTTTGTTCTCGTTTGGCGAAATATCTCATGGATGGAACTCCACAGATTCTTGTAGCAGCAGAATATATCTTGCTTTCTACGTGAAGCCCTAGGCCAGAAGATTTAGTTTACTTGCCATTCAATACAAGGAAGGAACTTATATCGTATCTCGAGGCTAGTCTGGTGCTTACTTAGCCTGGTAATCTTCATAATTCAAAACAAATCAAAAAAAGGAAAGAGCAAAAATAAATAAATAAATAATAAGAAAAAACAATGGAGAGATTTCGATTATAGGTGCTTCGAAACAACGTGACTAAGAACATCTGGAATGTGGTATGTTATGTACATAGTAACGAGGATTCATAGATCGAAAGCGACAAATTAAACGGAACATACATTCTTTTAATGCATATGTTCATTGTTGAAGGATTAGATGGTAAAAACAATTTATTATGACTCGTGAGGAGAACAATTATAGTGTAAGCTCTCTCTTTCTCAAGTTATTAGGTTTTAAGAAGAAGAGAGAGAAATAGTCTTAAGGTTTTACGAGCCATCTTTTGTAATCCTTGAATTTCCATAATAGATTCTACTTGTTCTCTCCCCGTGGTTTTTCTCGCGATACTAATACTTGAACAGTCTCGACTTTGATGATTGCGATTCTCGTAACCACATAATCGACCGTTGGCATGACTTCGTGGCATATAGAGCGATGTCGAACAATACAAAACCGGTGCAAAATGCATTAGGATTGGACTACCTAACATGAGTAGGCATTGGTATTGGTCCAATTGGTTCCATTCGTTGATCAGTTTTCTTTCACCCTCTCTCATCAAATAGAGATCTCAATCACCAAAATAGACTTGCTTGAGGAAATGGCTCTATCCAGAAAGAACCCTAGATTGGTGTGGTGAGGATCAACTTATATTAAACTAATGAAGAAAAAGATGCCATGGCTCGTGGCCCGGAGGTACGTAGCCATTAAGGAACTGAATTTTTGCATGCATGTGGCATTATGTGGTAAAGCTAACCCTAGCTAAGCTAATCTGAGCTACAAATACTCTCTTTTTTCCCAGCCTAAATCGATGAGGCCATGCAAATGAAGGACCGTTAATCTCTGTGCAACTTTTTAGCTGTCCTTTTTGCTTACTCTTTTGATTAGTGTTGTTTTAACCTCCTTTTGCTTTTCTCAAATCTTTGGTCGGTTCTCACAGCTACAATAATCATTTCATCGCTCACGTGGCAATCCACGTCGATGTTCGAAATACGAACAACAAAGAAAAATCGGGATGTAATCGAACGTTCAGAAAAGGGTTAGTGATACATATATTTCGTTTTAACTTTACATATTCACTATGACTTAAGCTCGTCCTATCCATATCGATCATGAACCATGCGCTTAATTTCCACTGAGTTCCACCCAAATTCACTAATGTTTCTCAACTCTCATGTGAATAATATTCTTTTTCAAGAAAAAGAAAGCTTGCAGACTCTCTTTTATGGTCAAGAACACAGAAACTCCCCCCAAAGCAAAGAGGAACATAGAAACTCTCCATGATGCCTGGCTAAGTACTGCTTTCTGCCAACCTCAGAATATAAACTTGCATTACTTCAGCTGACAATGATCATGTCCAAGTACATACCAAAATTCAAATGCAAAACTATCCACAATGGAAGAAACGCTTATACAGCACACTGTAAGTAGCCAAGATCATGTTCCTCCCCCAACCAGGCTCCTTTAAAAAAAAAAAAAAAAAATTCTCCTGTCATTCTTTTATTTTCCTTAGTTCTGACTTCAATAATGTCAAAAGTACATGGAATGGTCCAATACAAGGGTAAAGAGAGCGAGGTTATTAGGCAATAGAGAAGGGGGGAAGAAGAGGAAAAGTAGACACGAGCCTCTGAGGAGAAGGACCACGGCTCGTTTAAAGAATTCTACCAAATTTGATGTCTAAGAATTTGTGCATGCAAAATGGTTGGTAGACTGGCTGAATGGTCCAATCTGACTGCACGGGTGACCACCAACTATCCCAAACCCCACAGCGCGAGCGTGATGGAATGGAATCAACAAGACAAAACCAATCTGTCACAAATCCAATTTGGATTGGATTTTGTACACCCAGATTCCCAAATCTCATCAATCAAAAACATTAGTTTGCCACACACACAGTAGAGAGAGAGGAGGTCTAAACGACCTCACATTCCTAGGACTAGGCTTACATATCCAAGCAACGTAGGACTAGTCCCTGTCTAAATGTCTCCGTTTTCTTTCACAAGTGCTAAATTATGCTAAAAATTTAATGTTAACAGTGATGTTAAACTTACGGGCTTAAGGGACCGTCCCATTACACATCAGTCAAACCATCGAAAGGAATATTAGTGTACAACCACCACCGGTGGCTCTTTAATGATGGTTTATACTTATAAATCACTTCGCAAAAAATCTCTCGTCTGATACAGATTTTGAGGTGTCGTGGGGAGAATTGGATGATGCAATCCACTCTCATATCACCAAGTCCGCCCAATACAAGAAAAAAGGCCGAGAGTTGGAAAAACAAGTCCACTTCTATCTTGATTTGCATAGCAAACGCACACTTGACATGTATACATTCGAACATAAATAAATTTTCAATAGCGTGATCGATATAGTGAATTGGACTATGAGAATAATCGACGAATTTGAGTTAAATCAAGATTGACTTAACTCTCTTTTCGAGCAATGTAGGGTAAAATAAGTTCTTGCACTAACGGTTGGTCATATGAGCTTAATGTAAGGACAACAACTCCATGCGCTTAAATTTTTCCTTTTCTCTGCCCCCTTTTTTCCCTCCATTGGCGTGACGGTCTCGCCAGACTAAGGAAGAGAGGCAACCCCCAGACAGTGGGTATGGTATTGGTCAGAGAGCTCAGAGATAACATTAGTACGGTAACCAGACAGATTAGCCACTTACTACCGGCTAGGACCGGTGACTAAACGAGGGGGGTCGGCCTTGGGCAGTGTGGAGTTTCTCAGAGAGATGTTGCAGGTTGTTGTGGGTTGTCAGTGAACCAAGCGAGACCCAAATCGGCTTTGGCCAAAGAGATATCATCGTGGGCAAGCCAAGCCCTTCCCCCTTGGTCGTGCTTGTGTGTTGCTTTTAGTAACTTTAAACCACGCACACACTCTGCTGGCTTTATTCCTGACTCTAACCTGTCTTTAAGCAAAGAATGGTTGGACAAAACAATTCAAGTTCCCCCCCTTTCTCTCTCTAGAATCACCATGTGTGAGGGGGATGGGGGAAGCAGAGCTTTAGCAAAAAGAGGGTTTTGTCATATAAGATCTTCTTAACCAAGAAAAGCATAGTCAAGGTCCAAAGCAATTCCCAACCCCCCTCCTCCACTCTGTTCTCCCCTGATTTCTGTTCCTTTCTTTTTGTATTTTTTTCTTGGTTGCCCCTCTTTTTGGTTGATGAGATGCTTCACTGGCATAATACCCAATAATTCAAACGCAAAATTCTTTTCCCTGCATTTGTAACAACACCTCTTTAGGCGATGTGGTAAAGAGCGAAAGAACCATTTCCGAAAGTGCTCTTTTGTCATAATTTATGACACATTATGAGCTGTAAGATATGCAGTGCCATAATGCTGTCTTTGGGTTAATTTCTCTCTCTCTCTATCTCGCTTTTTTGGCTTGTTGGAAGGGGAAAAAAAGGGTCATTTACAAGTGCATCAAGATCACCCTTTGGAAATGTCGAGGACCAATATTGTCTAGAGCAGTTGTTTGTTATTTAAGGGAGAACAGATCATGATTGCATCTCAGCATCAAAGGGGATAGTTTGGCACTTACTGGCTCGACAAAGCATTTAACCTTATTGCAGTACTTGGTTTTGATTGTTTGTCAATCATAGTCCCGAAGAAGATGACAAAAGTTGTTTTGGAGGGATGTTAGTTTTTGTCTGTTGGGGGGGGGGGGGGGGGGCACAAGTCCAAGTTAGAGAAACCACACACACACACACTCTCTCTCTCTCTCAAATTTGGGATTGGGATTGGTCAAGAAGCATGGAAGAGAAGGGGGGGTTTTGGTGGATTAGACTTGTTTAAACGTGGGGAATGTTCTGTTCTGTCATAAAATAATGACTGGTGACTTTAAAAAAGTGATTAAAAAGTCATTCAGCAGCAATCAACCCTCTCCGAAGGCTGGCCCCCGGGACAAAAGAAAGAGAAAATCAAATGAATCCTCTTCAAAGGAAAGGAGATCTAATCTCAATCCCCAAGTCCTTCAACCTTTCCCCATTTCCAAGGTTGGATTGCCCCCCTTTTTTTCATTACACTTGCTTCTTTTGATTTCTTGTTCCAGATTTTGTCGTAAGGTAGCTTAAAAAAAAAAAAAAAAACATACCCATGTTAAAAGAAGAGACCAGGTGTGTTCTTGCATGCAATCCAAGCTCTTTTTCCCAACAACTCAGCCGTACCACATCTTTATACGTTTGGATGGAACGAAGCTGCTATATGTGAAAACATCAGACTCAGACATTGTTTTCTTCTCCTTGTTGTTGTTCAAATTAAAGGACTTTTTGTCAACATCTTATTCATGCAAGAGTGCTTTAAAGCCTTACCTAAGTGGATCCCTGTCGGCCTTAACATAAGCACATATAAATACAAATTGAAAAGGATGGCAATGATCACAAACCGTGAATTCTAAATCTTTTTATTTTTCCTTTTTAATGAATTCGTCGTAACTCATAAGTTTAGCTAACAACAGCAAAAACGTCTATAAGCTACAGGAAGTAGAGAAAACAAAGGGGACGTCAAACTCTAAACCTCAAAAAATTTATCTGCCAAATTCTGAACGTCTCTTTTGTGGATCGATGGAGTGAATCATACATGTAATGTGTTGAAGTTTGTTTGCAAAACTAACAATAAAGTGCATTTACTTCATCCGCATAGGACGGAGAGAAAAATGCGAAGCACTTTATTAGTTAAAAGGCTATTATAGTATTTCAAAGTTAAAAGGCTATTATGGTATTTCAAATAGAGAAATAATCAAGTGGGTTAGACCCTATTATACTTGCTTGCAGGTGCGCGATTATTAGATGCATTTAGCACTAATCAGAAATTGTATTTTTTATTTTTCGAAATTATAATAATAATTTAATTGTAATGTCCTAGCGAAACAGCGTGACTGTTCACTTAGGAGTTGTGGCTATTTTTATTAATATAATTTCGAATTTTTATTTTTGCCTAATGGTCATTCGGCATTCTTACAAACTTTGAAAGGTTGCAATTTTTTGACATTACTGTTTTGGGACATGAAGAGTTTGCGCTGAATTTAACAATTTTTAGATACGGAAAGTTGCATTCTTTTCAAACGTGAAAAGATTCCCCTCACACGTGAGTGAAAGATTATTAAGATAAACGTGTGAGTTGTATTAGAAAAATTCCACATCAGCGACTTGGTGTGCAGTTAATATATATCTTAGTTGGCTCATAACTGTGGGTCTAACTGGATATATTGACGGATCAGACTTGAGTTCACTCTTGGTGATCTCCCTAAGTGAATATCGGGCTTATGCTACACGCTTCAACTTAACTGGTTGGGTCCACAACTTCTTCTACTCTCCTTGTTCCTATCATACCTGCAGCGACTCAACAATATTTACCAGCCATGAGTGGTAGCGCATTTTGAGCGCTCTATTCCATTAACTTGACAATCACAGGAAACTATTGTAGGGGCAAACCACAATGAAGTCTATCAGACTTATATAGCATCAAATCCCAGCATTGCACACATGGCTACACTTCTACTTCAGAAATCAACTTCTGGCCAGAAATTGATTTTTCTACTTCTGTTTCTGAACAGAAGTTAATTTTTTTTACTTTTGCTCCATAAGCTAATTTCTGATCAGAGAAAGGTGTTTGATAACATGACAAAATTTTTGCTTCTGAAACAGACATTCGATTGGTAACGGTTAAAATTTCTACTTTTGAAATATTATCAACACAAAATCTTCTACGAAAAATTATTGATCCTAATCTAAAATGCATGTTATTCGAGAAAAGTGAAATGCAAATGCTGACGGATTTACGTATAATTTGTCATTTAATTATTTTATACAAATGGGGACCAATTTTATGGAGAAAATTCTATTAATGAATATGATAATTGAGCTGATATAACAACACTAAAAGCACAGGTTGTTCTAGTGCTTTCTCGCTTGTGCCTCTAGCGTGGTTTATGTCGCAATGGGCATAGTATATAAACTTTCTTCATGCCTAAACCGTCTCTAGTTTAGAGGTGCATCATGATACATTTAGTAAACCATACCATTGGACGAGTTGATTTATGACAAACAATAATGCTTTCCAATAATTTGGTCTGGTACTTGTTGAGAATCTAAGGAGAAATTTCAAGTGAGTGCATATGAAAATAACATTCACAAATCTTGCATAGTGCTTTGAAGGGTGTGAATAATATCGACAAACAGAAAAATACATGCATTTTGCCTTCTCAACATCAAATTTCCTTACTTTCAAGAGTTTGAGAAACAAGACAGATGACTCGAGAAATTCAAAGACGACAACAACAATAGTATAATTGTGTCTTTGTGGGATTGCTTGGTCCACTTCAAAATATTTGTGGGATGCCATATAACCAACTTAGGTCAATTGCTTGATCCACTTTGTCATGATTGTGTCTTTGCGGAATGCCATTTAACCAAATCATGAAACATTTATTTCCTATAATTCGTTAAAAAAATAATATTGCTAAAACACTTTCATGCAATATAAAATTTAGTGAAAATTTATTATAATTTTTTTATTTTTTAAAACATAATTTTTTTGAAAAAATTATTTTTTATTTAACAGGCAGTGGTCACCGACGGTGGCGGAAGACGGTCACCAGTGGTGTTTTATCTCTTTCTGATTTTAACTTCTGGAGAGAAGTAATTTTTTTTACTTCTGAAGCAAAAAATCACTTCAGAATTAGAAAAATGAAGTTGCGTAACCATACGGATTTCTGCTTCAGAAGTTGCGTTACCAAACGGATTTCTACTCTAGAAGAACTTATAGAGCAGAAATTTTGGTTCAGAAGTATTACCATGCGTGCCCTATACTTGCAATTTTACTAGAGAATGGAGAGTGCTTCGGTAGAGATATGACAAGTAAATTTTTGTGTACCTCTTTATCTGGTCGACCATAGTCCATGGATTCGATCAAGAGGACATCGAAGCTATAAATATCACTCTTCTCATTCCACATTCCACAAGGCGGACAAGACAAGATCAAGACATACTCGAATGTTCCCACCAGTGGGGTTGTAATGTGACTTTCTCTTGATCCCAACAGCTTAGGGAGCGCACGGCAACACTTTTGCTTTAGAAATCAATTTCTGGCCAGAAGTTGATTTTTCTACTTCTACTCAGAAGTAGAAGTTGATTTCTGATCAGAGAAATTTGTTTGATAACAATTGAAAATTTCTACTTCTAGAACATTATTAACACAAAATCTTCTACGAAAAATTATTGTTGGTGGCCGAAAAAATTCTACTTCATCTTTATTTTTATTTTTAAATTTCTTTAAAAAATTATTTTTGAAAATAAAAAATTATTATTTAATTCTTACTTTGGTGGCTGGAGACGGCGACTTTGCGGCAGGCAGTGGTCGTGGCGGCCGACGGTGGGTGGTGGGGGGTGCGGCGGCGGTGGGCGGCGGCGGCTGCGACAGCGATTGGCGAGGGCGGGCGACAGGGGGTGGTCGGCGGCAGCGAGCGCGCGGTAGTTAGCGGGGGGCAACGACCGACGGTGGGCGAGGGGCGGCGGTGGGAGGCGACGGCGAAGGCATGGTTGGGAGAGAGAGGCGCTGAAATGAAAAGACCTCGAAGTGAGAGAGATATTGATGTTGAGAGATTTTTACTTTTGAAAGAGAAGTACCTTTTTTAACTTCTGGAATTGGCTAAAAAATAACTTCAGAATAGAAATTTGCTTCAGAATTAGAAATGTAATGTTGCGTAATCAAACGGATTTCTACTTCAGAAGTTACATTCCCAAACGGATTTCTGCTCCAGAAGCACTTCTGAAGCAGAAATCCATTTCTAGAAGTGTAACCATGCGCGCCCTTCGACACCAAAGTAAGGCACCTTGGAATTGAATTCGTCACCCATCAAAATGTTGCATAAATTCCGAGGCCACACAATTATGCCACTAAATTATGTAAGCCACCGGTCAAAGCCGAAATGAGTGGTTTGAATATAGAATTACCTGCCTTTTACAATATGAGATCGAATCAGTGTTATTTTTAATCCACCAACGCAAGTCTTTTATTATTGTAACTTCTTTTTTTTGGCACTCATTGAATTTCATCTTTTATGAACCCATGAGCGTGTAATATCTAACTCTTGTGGCATTGTACAATCTTGTTTTTCCAAGTTGCCCCGTTGGGATCTACTCATGAATCTAATCTCTCCTTTTAAAGTATCACACACAATGGAAATTAATGGACACTAATGAAATTGACCACATTGCAAAATCTGAATTTAATTGTCACTCTAGTCCTCTCTTGCACCCACGGCAGGCATCCAGTAATATTATTAAAAGAAACTGAATTACCGACGGACCTTCCACGAAAAACAAGAAAGAAAAGTAAGACACATCATGAGCTAACACACCTAGGGTCTATTGTGGAGGCATTGAAGGGCTCGGAAGAGGGTTGGGAAGTTGTTATGACTGCCCACTTGACCTAAATCCAACATCAATCAGTGTTTGGCACATTGTTGGCTGAGTTTGCTCACTGACGGTCGTAAAGAGCTCGACCGTTGGAGGTTGCCGCGATCACGCGGCAACGCATAAAGGATCTCATCTACTATGGAATATGGAGAATGAACATCTGCATTCCTTGGATTAATGGAATCACCTCGTTCAAAGCCATTTCAGCAGGATCGTTCCACCTGAAAACGAAGAAGATAGATTTGTAAATAAAGAAGATAGACATGAGAGCAAAAAAAAAAAGTGAAAAGAATATTTTGGACTATAGATTTGTAAATACTCACTTATGTCGCTATTTCTTAGGGCAGCCTGATATTCATTGCCTGCTACCTAGTGTGCGTTGTTCGCCTCTTGAAGGCGTGCATCCAAAGACATGGCTAATGGTGCTTTTTGTTTCGTAGTTGAAGAGATGGGTGGAGTGTATAGGTTGCCAGAATGAGTGATAAATCATTTAAATAGGGGCTTTTGTTTTCAGATTCTGATCAACCTAATTGCCTCTCTTAGAATCATGTTAAAAGGATGGTAACCTAAACTCCCTCATGAAGATTATTCCTATCATGACAGGACATGACCTACTTTGTGATTGAAACCATTGCCTTGTAATTGGAATATACAAGCTTGATGGCTGGTTGAAGTGGTAGATTTGCTCTAGGCCGGAGTACAGGACTACGCTCGACAAACTGGCAAGGACCTCATGAGAGTCAGTCTGCCGCCACTTTCTACCGGTGATGGGTACTGGCTAGGCAACGCAGATTTGAAGAGCGCGGCCACCTCCTCATGATTGCAGGCATCTTGGCCGGCAAATGAAACCAAAGCGTTGGCGCCGTAGAGATTCACCACATTCCCACGTTCATTGTCCAATGTGTAGTGAATTCAAAAACATATTTTTGATTTAAATTTTTTAATCAGTATTTTTAAATATATCGTGTGTGTATATATATATAGAGATAACTTTTCTTTAATTTGCTGGTAGGAGGTGGTGACAGGTGAGAAATTCAACAAAGAAAAAATATAAAAAAGAGTAGAGAAAGAGGATGGGTTAGGCTTTGTACCAAATTGGGGGGACTGAGTACGAATGATACAAATGAGGGAGAGAGCTCCCTTATTTATATAAGAAGACTCTCAATGACTACCGTCGATCGACTCTAGATCTAATGGTTGAGGTTGCATCTCCCCATTTAACAACTACCGACATTAAATGGAGAATTCTAGAATATGGTACGTTTACCGTATCGCCCGTCCCTGAGAATATTCTAGAGGATTCAAGAAACACTTCAAGTCTTGTGGTTCACCTGGGCCATGTGGTCAATCGATTGGCTCACGGAACTCCGACCCGTGACACCAGCGGGCGTCAGCCTCTTTATTTTTGTAATGATTTGTTCATTTAGGTTGAATCTAGAAACTCTATGACAAGAACTAAGGTGCCTAGCTAGGCACATTAGCACAAGACAGCCTAAATCGCTTGTTGGGAAATGATTAGAATGAGATTTTATAATAAAGGCTATGATTCTTCGTGACCCCCACTAAGCTCTTCGAATTCTTCAACAGTTGCAGAACTTACTACAGGTTCACTAGCCAAGGATGTACGGTGAAGAAGCGAGTCGAGAGATCGTTCCAAGACCACTCGATCATGGTCACAATATACGAAGGCCAACATAATCATCTCGGGCCAGCAACTTAGCTGGGATGTTAATGCCTCTGAATTTCCGATGAACATGTCTTATGGAGCCTCCTTATTTTCCACAAGAGTTATTGGTCCAGTTACTCCAAAGGGAAAACAATCACCAAGACGACCCAATGTCCAAAATGTACCAAAATTTGGGAGCCCGAACTCCAGTACCAACTTCCTTGAGAATCTCTATTTTTTCGTAGCGATGTATGAGTGCGCATCATCATTCGTCCATGACTCAGCACTCAGCAGATAGAGCACCTTTGAGGACTCCTAATCTCATGTTGCTTTGTAATTGTATTACATTATGACGTACTAATGGGGAAAATTGTCCAAAAAGTCATAAACATATTGCACTTTTGTCAATTCAGTCATAAACTTTTTAATTTTGTTAGTTGAATCCTAAACCTTTTCACGGTTTGCCAATTGAGTTCATCTGACCAATTTTGGCAGGAAATCGTTGACGTGGATGCCAACCGTCCTACGTGGGATTTATTTTTATTTTTCTCTTCTCTCTTTTTATTTTTCCTTTTTGCTTCAAAGAGCTGGTGAGCTCGCTGGCCAATGGCTGAGGGCCAGCAACCCCACCAATCCCTAGGCGAGGGCCACGGGTGAGGGGTCGCGGCCCCTCGCTGAGGCCGGCGAGGGGCCATAGCGAGGGTGGCAAAGGTCGTCGGCCCTTTGAATAGAAAAAGAAAAAGAAACATAAAGAAAAGGAAAAAGAAAAGAATAAAATAAATAAATAAATAATTCGAACAGATGTTAAAATATTATAAAAAATTGTCCACCTCAGCGACTTCCTACCAAAATTGATCGGTTGGACTTAATTGACAAAGCGTGAAAAGATTTATGACAAAACTAAAAAGTTTAGAATTGAATTGGCAAAAGTGCAAGATGTATAAGACTTTTTGGACAATTTTTCCTCTTTCTATGTAAAGTAGTCCACTGCATATGTTCTTGAGCGGTGCTTTATATGAAAAACCAGCTTCTGATGCTGTAGAGAAGAAAGCGGACCCGGTCGTGTCGTCTCTTTCAAAAGCCAGTTGAACATTTCTTGTGCCTGATCTACCTTAGACATGCATATATTTGCTGCATGCTCTTACCATTAAAATGCACAGCTTTTCATTTGGAAGTTGCATACGCAATGACAAGGTAATAATCTTCGCCATAGTCGCACAAAAGTTCATGCGACCACGGTGTATGCTCGTGTTATGTATGCATACTTAGAAATGGCAGCTCGATTTCAAAATTTATCGTACCAATAATTTTAGCCCCGGCTAAAAACATGCATTTAGACCCTTTGAGACCGAATAATAGTCCAACAAAACGCACTTTTCTCACCTCATGATCCGCCCAGTGATGGTCGATCTCGCTCGCGTCGACAACACATGATCTAACAGCCGTAATTATGAGTCCTCCTCCGTATACCCAAAATAATGCACCTAAGAATTTCTCCAAACATAGCAGCAATAAGCAACAGCAACAGAGATCAGGGAGGGACCACGTATCTGGATGTCTAAGAGAGAGGGTAAGGAAGCAGAAGCAGTAAAAGAAGTAGCAAGCATGCAACTTTCAGCAGCTTTTTTTTCATATAATGAAGCATTAATGCATCGCTTTTTGATTCGCTATCAGCTCTGTGGAAGAAGCACAGTGGAAACCAAAAAGATTTCCAAGAGAAGAACACAATGGGCCAAAAAGAGAAAATGTGAAAGAGACTACGAACTGAGATCAGGATAGTTACTTGGTGACACTTAATATTACACACACAAAAAAGAGGAGCAAAGCAAAAAGACCTTGACTCCAGAAAAAACCTACCGCTAACTCCCCTACTTTTTCCCAGACCTACCTCCCCAAAGAGACTGCCAAAACACAGGCCAATTCTTCTGGGCCTCATTCCAGCCCAAGAGAGAGCCTTCCCTGAGAGGGTCCCAACTGGAGGACACAATGCCATAGCTCACACCCAGAAGAGCTGACCCAAAGAAGAAGAAGGACACAAGGAAAGGCACCCAAGTGGGGACATCAATCTTGAGCCCCACCTTGAGGTAGTAGAAGAATGGGAAGAACAAGAGCCCGATGAAGAGTGGGGCTCCGACCGAGATCGCCATCCGGTTCATCATCCTGTTGGTCACCACTTCGGGTATTACACCTTGGTCTCTCGCGTCCTCTTGACCATTATCTTCATCGTCCTCGTCATCGTCGTTGCTGTCGTATTCTCCCTTTGGTTTCTTCGTCTTCTTGGCTTTCTTCGGAGAGGATTCGAAGCCCTTTGGGCTCCTCAAGGCGGCGTGTAATCGTGGGGTGTGGGAGTGATTTCCTCTTGAGGACAGCTTTTCGAAGGAACCTGGGAATTGACATGTTTGTTTGTCCATCTTTAGTCGTCTCTCCCAGTGGTTGGTTATTAGGAGAGTGCAAGGTTTCTGAATCACATCTAATTGTTCATAGCAACCATCAATCTGCAACAGCAATTTTTGAGCCATCGCTAAGCGTTTGCCGGATCATGTAGAGTTCAATCATGGACTCATCGGTTACTACCAATCAAAGCAGTTAGCATTCAGGATTTGAACCATGTTTCTAAATGACCAGATTGATACTCCATATCACAAGACTAGGGAACACTGACATAATTGAAAGACCATAGCATAGCAGAGTTCTAAAACAGAACGTGGAAGTGATTTTCATCAGTATGAACACTAGTTTTTTCAATCAAAAGTTTCACAACATGACCCATAGTCCCCGGGAATAAAATGTTAACAATCGGCCCGATGCAGAGGAACTAAGTCTCAATTAAGGGTGTGTTTATTTCAGAGGAAAAGTTCACTATAAAGGAAAATGTTTTCCATGAAAATTATTTTTAAGGAAAATTCTTTCCCTAAATGTTTTTCCCATTTAGATTAGGGAATTCATTTTGTTTATTTTAAGCATTAATAATTTCCTTTGATCGTAAATGATTTTCCATTAACTAATCATTTTCAACAAACCAAACGCACAAAAGCTTGGAAAACTAATTCGCGAAAAATTCTTTCATCCAAACGAGCACACTCTAAAGCATGGACGTCATGCAACGGATCGCGGTGTCACGTATATGAATGTTTGACAACTCACACGTGATGTATGGAAGTGTGTATAATATGTTCCCCCATTGATTAGATGTTCAAATGCAATTATTCTCTTCGTGCGATTGATCTAAACAATCCACCTTAATTGATATTTCCCCGACACACATATGTCGAGTTTGTTGCTCAAGAAATATATCTTATGTTACTTACTCTCTCAAGCAAACACTTTCCATATTTAATCACTAGAAATTGCTTTATATCTTATGTCCAAATAAGTTTTTCTTGCTTACTAACATCAAAGAAGAAATTGAATAAAAGAAGAAGTAAAATCTCCCCAAAGACAGTTACTGGCAGATTAAAAATAACTACCCTTCGCTAGCAGTGCCAAACCACATGTTTGAGGATGATGGGTACAAAGTGAACCATAAAAAGCGACTGGTGTTGATCATTGAGAGAGTCGGCTGAACTTGATTACCAAGAAAGTGAGGCTCTAAGAGAGAGAGAGAGAGAGAGAGAGAGAGAGAGTCAGGGAGGAGATTCGAGAACAGCACCCAAGACCACGACCCTAAATACGGAGACTTAAACAAGTTCTTTAGTTCCTTCTTGGACACATCCAGATCACACCTGCCATAGCTATGTGGGGATTCTCCGGGAAGTAGATAAAGCATCTTTTGGTTTTTTTCTACTTTTTTTTTTGCTTCGAATTTGAAGAGTTTCGCTGGAAGTTAGAGAGAGAGAGAGAAAGAGAGAGGCTTTTGAGTACCTTCGCTGCCCAGCAAATAGAAGTGGAAGCCATTTGACGTGCTTCTCGGATTCTCTCCTGATGAGAATTCTTCACCAATCGGCCGATTGCTCCATGCGAGAGACAGAGAGACACAGAGAGAGGAAGATAAGGTGAGAGATTTTCAGCTGCTTTCGACATGGGCCTGGATGCTTCTCTGCTTAATGATGGACTCAAACCCAATCTGGCCCAATCAACAATCATTTTTGGCCCAAAAGGAAATCGTTACATTACGTTATTATATGATAAAGCAATCCTTCTTTTGCAGTTAAAAATATTGTTTTTCTTTCTTTTTCTCCTGGAACATCTTAAGCCAGCCATCTTCAATTTTTGAGGAGTCTATGACCCAAAAAAAAAAGAAAAAAAAGAAACTGTCACTTAATCGCGTTGGGTTACCATGCATTCCTTCCTAGGACCATAGCGGAAATCAGCATCGAAGAGACAACTCTCATGGATTCACAGTCCTCCCCTACCATTTGCCAGCCTCATGAGACGTCAAGCGTCAAGATCGTGCCTTGTCAATCTATATCCCCATGGAAAAACCGAAAAACCGGTACTGGTTCGGTTGCTCAACAAACGGATGAGAAATCTCATTGGGGGAAGTTTGCTCTCAGTATTTGTATCTACCAAATACCAGCCAAATCATCCCCCATTAACCAAAGAAGAGGATTCCATCCATTGCTGCAATTCGCTCAATGTGTCCCCTCCTGCATTGTCTCTAGAAGCAACGCACAGAGATCGAGTTTCGCTCGTTATGACACCAGGGCACCAACAGAGATGCTAAACATGTCAAATCAAGATATATGGGCCCTGTTTAAGAAGATTCAATACATGGATTGCCAGTGGGTCGAAAGCAGGTAGGAGCTCCAGTTTTGCTATGTATGCTAATGCTGTGCAACAGACTTGTTCAAAGCAATTCACTCAAGAAGGCGTCAGTGAATGGGTAGAGGATGGAGTTCACCGAAGCAAGTGGTGTTGATGAGTATCGACTAACTTGAGGAAACTCCAAGACGGCTGCAGAGGACATCCATGGCTTTGTCAAAGGACTGCGAAAGCTCCGGGATGGATGTTTTGCATACTGAAAGCAGAGAAAATGTTTAGTTTCCCCCTAATATTGTATAATGCACTCCACGATGGCCACATGAATATGACTAGCATCATTCTTGAATCTATTCCTGTACATTATATGTCGTAACAATTGGACTAGAAGCCTCACATATGTAGGAAAAACATGGTACCGTGCACTGAACAGGTGACCGAGCCATACAAGCTCTACAGAAACCAAAACCATGAGTACAGCTTGAATCTTCTGAGTATTTTGTCAACTACACAATGGTGGGACTGAGCTATGATCTTAATGATAGAGGTGTCATTCTTAACGGATTCAGATGATTATACAACCTAAGTTTTCTACATGAGCATATCAGATCTTGCTTTAGATAAGCAAGGTAAGGATGGCTTTCCAAAATGAAAGGAAGTTTAAGAGACAGGTCCCGGGATGATCATACCGTGAGATGTGCTGGTTTGAGCATCTTCCATGACTTCCGTGAACGTCGCCTGAAAAGAGCCATTTGTTTGCACATTTAGTTATGAAACAATATCAAGAAACCTCTGGATATAATTGGATTGGAGTTGCTGTATCATTATGAGTACCTTTATAGCTTTTTGAGTTTCATTGATCTGCTCAAATATCTTCTTATACTCCTTGTCCACTTCATCCGTGACTTGTTGAATTACCCGGGCATGCATCTGTCACATTCAATATGGAACATGATATAAAGTGGGAAAATCAATCAATTAGGTTTCTGACATAGTTCAGTACGACTAGAAGACAGAAAAATTTATGGAATTACGGTCTCGAAGAGTGTCCTTCCAACTGATAGAAAGACAAACCAAGCAGGCAACACAACTCTTTCAGGATCATTGATACATCAAAATTAACTTTGATCTTTTTTCAATTTTTATGTGTGATAAAATTAACATTGATCACTACTGAACCTCATAAACACAATTGAAAGTAATTCGTAAGTTCATGGTTGTGACAACTAAGCCAAAGTAGCTGAATGAGCCAACAACTGGATCTATTTGCCTAAACGAAGAAAATGATACGATCAGTTGACGCGTTTCCTCGATTCATGATAGTCAAATTGTACAAGAGAAATGCTGGACTGCCTCGAGAGTTCGCCTACAATGCATCCATAACAGATTTGACGACAGTTCACTCAAAAGATTTGCATCCGAATGAAAATCATGCTCAGACACAATCAGATCTTATTTCTGAGGAAAGTAGAAAGTTTGGCCAATATTGATGGAAAATCTCTGTGATAGGAAGTAGAAATAGACAACAACAGACCTAAGGATGAATCACGAGTTACTAAAAGAGATTCTAATTCGCATCATCCAATAGAAAATCCCTAACTCACAGCTAAATGTATGCCTAATTTGCATAATACATTTGATATTTGCTCCATTGATGCATCATGTCGAGGATTTTAAACTTACTCTTAACCAGAGGTCATCAAGCCTCAAGCAATTGCTATTTACTAAACCTAAATCCTGCATTAAAATAATCGGAACCGCGGAAAGGAAAAAACCTTGAAGCGCTTGTGGAGGCGGGAGTGAGAGGCTTCGACGTCCTTGGAGATCCCGGAATGCGAGCGATCGAGGCGGCGCTTGAGATCGTCGACCTGCGAGGAAGCAAAGTCCTTGAGATCGCCGATCGAGGTCAGGCTCTTGCTCGCCGGAGACGGAGTCGGGCCGGAGGTGTTGTCGCCGTTGATTCTGCTGTGGAGGCGGCCTCTGGTTTTGGACTTCCGCGACGATCCGGTGGCGATGATGTTGAAAATGGATTGCAGAGAGTCGCGAGATAGCGACAGCGAAGGCATCCGTGACGGCGACGCTTTCTGCTTGCGGGACGATGATCGCTTCCTCATCGCGACTGATCGACTGATCTCTCTCTCTCTGTCTCTCCCACCGAGGAGTGGGGCTGTTTACTGGCGGGCATTTCAAAAACATCGAGAAAGACGTTTTATACTCGGATTTATAATTTCATCTTTATTTCAGTTTGAAATCCGTAGTCTACAGGGATGAGCAAATTGGACAGACCGGACCGAAACCGCCCGGACCGGACCGGAACCGGTGGTCCGGTTCCCGATTCTAGAGGGCAGCAGTCCGGTTCGCGGTTCTTAAAATTGGAACTGGTGGCCGGGCGGTCCGATTCCTGGTTTCTAGTTCCAGGAGCCTAGGACCGGACCGGACCAGTCGAAATTTTTATTTTATTTTTTATTTTTAAAAAGCAACCCTAAATTTAATGTTTACTTATTTAGGGTTTGCTTTTTTCTTTTGCACTTCCCAGCCTGCTACCCTGTGCCCAAGTCCGAAACTACTCTCCGAGCTTTACTTGCGCTAATCACTCAAATCATTCTCTCTCTCTGTGTGTTCGATCCCTCGTCCCTCTCTGTATCAGACATGTCGTTTGCTGCTGGATGAAGTGAAACAGAAGAACATGTATGATGCCGCTGAGAGGATTGAGGATTTCATGAAGAAATTGTGAGCACAAGGTAAAATCTGTATTAAGCTGACATCTAGTTTGATATCGCTTGGATATTACACTGAACAAGTAGCTGCAGCCCTCAATATTTGTGATCCTTCTTGTTTGAAAGTTTGCTATTACTCTGAAGTTTTAAATGGACAATACTATGAATCATGAATTAGAGTCCATTTCATTATTGAAAGCAAGGGTGGTCCAGCTTGGTGAGAAGACGAGAAAATTTAAGTCAAAAGACGGTTGGACAGACTTTGGTTTGGACTAAAGCATTCTGAAATCAACGAATGCGCTCAAGGTTTCTGAAATAGCACTGCAAATTCAGAGAATGGAAAGTGTGAATATCCTTGTTACATGTTTTTATGTTGTTGGAATGGTTCGTGTATGAAACTTCATGTCCTCTTTTATTACGATCTAAAGGCATTAGGTCCACTTACCGGAAGGTTGAATCCTCCATGAATGCTACTTGTTTTACAATTTCTGTTTTAAGAGTCCAACTATATCCATATAACACCTTGGTCGATATGTTAATCAGACAGAACTCTCCTTTGGTATTCATAGAGTGGTTGTTATGTCAATTAGGGGTGATCGGTTTCCGGTCCGGTCCGGTCCGATTCCTGGGCGGTTCCATTGGATCGGTAACATGACAAAGTCCATGTACATTTTGCCCGACACCTATCAAGCTCATGTCTGCCAAACCAGAAATTAACCCCACCAAAGTATACCCATCAGGTAACCTTCCCAGGCTTCTCATCTCATTAAACAATTCAACCCCTTATCCCACACACAAAGATGCCCATAACCAGAAATCATGGAATTCCACATCACCAAATCCTGATCAGACTCGGACATAGCATAAAACACTCTACTTGCTTCATCAACATGGCCTAACCTTGAATAAGCAGTCACAAGGGCACTATTGCAGATTGAGACATAGCATAAAATTCGCTAGAACCGGGAACCAGACCGCCCTGTCACCGGTTCCAATTTTTGGAACCGGGAACCGGACCGGACCCCTCTAGAACCGGGAACCAAACCACCGGTCGCGGTTCGGTCGGTTTGATTTGCTCACCCCTAATGTCAACTATGTGAATCTAACTTAAGAGCATCTTTGGAGCTTCATTTCTGTTCTTTTTCTTCCTTGTAAGATCGAAGTAAGAGGCCAACAAGGTCATCTTTGTGAATCTTAAATTTGTTGTAGCCTATAAGCAAAGAGAGATTGAGTTAAATGGCCGACAATTGCCTCAATCAGCTCGAATCCATGAACTTACTTGAATTTGCACTGTTTTTTTTTTTTTTGGCATGTTTCCGGTCCAATGGAACCGCTCGGGAACCAGAACGGACCGGTCGGTCCTGTTCCCGGTTCCGGAAAATTAGGAACCAGGACCACCGGCCCGGTTCTCGGTTCTTGAGGGGAACATGAGCGAACCGAAAATCGATCACCCCTAGTTTACAGCTGCACTCGTATAGTCATATTTATAGTTTCATCAAAATTTCCATTGGTCATTCATAGTTTACACACATTTGATCACATTTTTTCGTTTTTTTTTTCGATTATTATTTAATGACTTGAGTAAATATACGCCTTTGCCTTCTATTCTCAATAATCTTGAGTAAATATACGCCCTTTTCGATTATTATTTCATGCCCTTTTCTCAAAAGACTTTATTAGCATAACAATTTTTTCATGACGGTAAGAATAACAACATATTATGAGCCACAAATTCTTAAAGGACTAGACCCCGCAATAATTATTAATTATTTGTTATTTAATTTTTTAGGCTCACAAATTCTGTCAATTTCAGTAGATAAAAATTGTCAGCCTATTCCTTTCTCAAATTGCTGCAATAAATAACAAAAATGTACTCATTCTAGCATTTCTAGTGGCTATCGAAAGTCAAATAATGATATCACTATTGTTCTATATTTCTCAACTTTTACCTTTTGAAAATTTCAAAATCTCTATTTGAATCCTCAACATAGGCTCCATTAATTACTTTCATCTTAAAAAAAAATATTTTAATGGTGGACTTCATATATTTTTCATTTTTAACCATTGTTTCAACTTTTTTTTTCCTTGAGTGAATATAAGTGACCAGACAGAAAGTTTTCGAGGATCTGAATTCATTGATCGAACTAGAATAGCAAAAAAGCGACAAATTATCGAATTTGATGCGAGTTAAGTACGTAAGTGCGCGTTGTCGCGACCTAAAAAAAAAAAAGATTTTAGGCTAATGGATTATCAGGCTAATTAGAAACTAACATAATACGGACTCTCCCAAGCCCTACCAAATCGCAACTTAGGGTTCATTAAGATGATTTTAGATTTGGAGTCGCCACTAATCATTTTTGAAAGGTTGATTAGGAACCTAAATAAAGTAGTGGGAGAACCACTTTATTTCTACGAACCAGAGATTTTAAGTTCGGGGACTTGATTACACTAGTTAATTAAAACTAATGCCCTTTCGGTACCTTTAATTTCATGAGATATCCTAAGTTTGGCAACTTCTTGAATTGGTTCTCAATTGATTTGTTTTTTTTTAAGGTTCAATTGAGGTGTTTTTTTTTAGAATGAATGAAATGCATGACATGCAAGACTATACTAAACATGCAAAATGACATGACAAAAGCATAACATTAAAGACAAGACAACATGCAATTAAATGAAATAGACATGCAGAGTCTATAGCATGCGATAATTATAACTATCCTAAACATCATGCAATTTATTTAATCAAGCAACTCAATCATGAATATCCTAAACATGGTTCTAATGGCATGTAAGATGACATGGTAGAAAAATAAGAATGGGCATGGACATGCAAATATATAGTATGCGAAAATTGCTATGCCTTAATGTTATATGCATGATTTTTTTTAAAACATGGACGACAATATGCAGATGGTACTTGAAAACATGATTCAAAAATGGACATGCAATATATGAGCAGATTTTATTAGCAACAGAGTATGCAATATGACAAAGGATATGCAAATGATATATACATATTTTTTTTTATTTTTAAAAATGGAATGCAAGATTGGGGATACTCGCAAATCATGATACGATATGTATGGAATATCTATATATGAAGCGAATTCTCAAAAAATATGGCAAGGATATAGATGGGACTCGAAAACTTGATATGCATGTGACATGAGATAGTGCAAGATATAAAATGATATATTCTTTTTATAAAAAAAAAAAGAATGTGAGATGAATGATACTCGAAAAATATGCAAAGATATGCAATGTGATATGCAAAATATGACACATGAGATATGCAAAACATGATGAAAGAAATGAACAGATTTTTGTATTTTTCCTCAGAATTTTCGCCCACTTGGAGGTGATCATGAAAGATTTTATTATCTTGATTTTTATCTCAAATTTTCGATGAGATAAGGTTTTCTATGAAACCGAATCTTCCTAAAAATTTAATTAGATGCGGTTTCTAGGAAACCGTATATTTACTAAATCTTTTAGGAATTTTATCATGGAATATCAATCAAGATAAAATATCAATCAAGATAATCATAATCTCCAGTCAATCAAAGACAGCAATCAGAGCAAATCACGAAAAAGGCTTATTCAATTTTTCGAAAAAAGAAATAACCAAATCTAAAATCGGCTTTGCGAAAGATAACGAAACAGATCTAAATGGCAATAGATCAAGCTTGCTATCTTTCCCGATTTAAACCGGAGAATCATTCCCGAATGGCAATATGAAAGATTATCCAAGTTTAAAATTTCATTGCCTATTAGGAAGATATCTTCCTAATTTAGATTTAGCTATCATCTTTAATTATTCTGAAAATCACGTAATTATGCCTCAAAATTTCGAAAATATCATAATCAAATTAGGGCTTCAATACACAGAAATTTTCATGATTTTCTCCGAGGGCATTGGCAACTCACGCCCAAAACCAGCATCAAAACATTATTGAATTCGTGCAAAACAGCATCATAAGCATGGTAGAACCTTACCTCAGCGCTCCCGCAAAATTCTGTATAATTAAGGATCATGAAACATGCAAAAAAGGAACTTTTTGGACAAAACAGCATAAAAACAATGCAGAAACAGCATGTGTATAGCAGCGAAACAGCACAGGAAATATGTCAAAACAGCAAGTAAGCCATCACAAATCAACTTTGAATCAACCTTAGTAAGTATACGAGGCTTACCTTGGTCCGTGGGATGAAACTCAGGCTGATTTGTGGCTGAAACAGTGCTGGACAGCACCTTGTAAACGTGGATCGGTAGACTAGGCGAGCTGGAACGCGAGCCACGGGACAGCGAGCTTCAAGGGCTTGGACGGGTAGCTCTAGGTGTCAGATTGTCGCACCGTCAGTGGCTGGTGGTAGATCAAGATGTCAGGATCGTCACGATGGCAGGCGCCGATTGAATGGAGCAAGGATGGTGGCGCACGGTGGATCGGCGCGAGGCTGCTCGCGGAGGATGACGGGGAACTCTCTTAGCCGTGTGCTCTCTCTTTCTCTCAATGCTCTCACTTTTTTTTACGTAAGTTCTTCCAATCTCGAATGCCCAACCCCCTTTTAACCCTCATTATAATGTGGTATATATAGAACCAGGGTTAATAACAAGCAGGATTTAATCGAGCCCGTCGGTTTAGAAACTCTAGATAGGATAACAACCGTAGGATCATAAAATCTGAAAATTAAGAGTCCTAATTGTCTAAAATAGCTTGAAATTTTCGGCACTAGGGAATTCATGAGCTAGCCGAAAATTTCAATTCTTTGTGGGCTCAATCGCGCAATCCCGAGCTCAAATTAGGCTTCATTTGGATATTGGATCAATTAATTAAAGCCTTTTCAATTTCAATTTAGCAAAATGGGCTGATCTTAATTAAAAATTAGGTCCAAAACCCATTATAAAATTCGGCCCACCCAATTCTGGTCCAGTCGCCTGTTAATTTAAACTCATCCTGGTCTGCTATCAATTCAATGCAAATGAAATGCAAATTAAATTAAACATGAAAAAAAAAATGATTTGATTATTTTTTGCTAGAACTAAGGATTAGTTCTAATTTTTATGCAAATGAAATGATTTAAGGACAATCAAAATTTAGGTGTCAACACGCGTTATTCATAGCTCGAAAAATGGGCTCGACTTAACTCAAGATTAGTGATAATGGACCCTAACTCGATATGACTCGCTATCAAAACCTTGATGTAGTCCCAATTCTTAACCATCTCTTCCCAAGATTGTAAAATGTTACGGAACGGGTATAGAGGTGATCCGCTGTAATGCAAAAGAAGATGTAGAGGTAATTATGTCAACAAGTTAACAAGAAAACATGAAGAGGGAGTGCGGGAATTTGAACTTACGACCTATTTGCCGTGACCCCCGCCAAATCGTTTCCTCCAAAATTTTAAACCATTAGGAAACTGGCTAAGTAATATATACGAGATATAGAGGTGGAAAATGGGTCTAGAACTCATATTTGACCCATCTTTCATGGTGGTGGGTCACAAATGGGTTCCTTAAGTTTTAAAAGTGGGTCATATATGCGATACTTAGAAACTTAGTGGATCCTAAATAGATTTTGAATAGGTCATAAATGGGTTAGCTAAGAAAACTATAAAAAAAATTAGCATATATATATATAAATAAATAAATATATATATATATATATATTTAAAAATGTATAAGAAATAATTTTCTCCTAACTGGATTTTAATATTGAAGTGTTTTAACAATATAGGTTGAGCCGGGTATGGGTCACTAGATTTGTATAATATGAAAATAGGTCAAAACGGATTCAATGGGCCGGATCGTAGTTGACCTGACCCGACTCACCCGTTTGACACCAACGAGGTATATGTGTATATGAATGTTTATTACTCAACACCAATCAAGCCTCTTTAAGAGTTCCAATCAACAATTAAAGTTTGAATATGGAATTTTTTTTTTTTTGACATGAACCTAAATATACGATTAGTTGAGCACGAGTAGTTCATAATAATTTGACTCTCATCATATGAAAAAGTACTCCATATCTATGGTAAATTAAGTAAAGCTCATATTAAGAGTAGACAAAAAGTAAATTTCATTCATCTTTCAAAATTACGATTACTCAATTTATAGTTTAAAATATCAGCATTAGCACAAAATAATGTTGTAAGCTTTTTTTATTCAAGCAAGCATGGAGCATATAAATTTCAAATAAGGGTCTGAAGTGTTCTCACTTTCTCAAATAAAACCCGAAAGTGGACCTTGTTTCAAAAAAGGCCTGAAGCGACTTCTTTGTTTCAAAAAAGGGCATGGCCGAAGGATATTTTTGTCTTTTACCGTTTTATTTTTTTTTTCCTTTTTTTTTCAAATAAAAGCCGAAAGTGGACTTATTTCAAAAAAGGGCCTGAAGTGCCAAATTAAAAAGAAATCAAATCGATTATTTTGATTTTATCTTGACATTATTTTGATGACAAGTATACTAAGGAAGCCAGAAGCATAAATGGTCTTAAGCAAAATAATAATAATATTAGTAAGCCTGAACCGACACCGGCCCGACTCGACAACTTAGGTATATGCGGGTTGGATCGGGTTACGCTAAGCTTGATTCTCTGAACTGATTTTGTTTCTCTTTTTGTTCCTAGGAACAAAAAAGTAGTTATTTTTTCACGTAGATACAAAGCATTCGAATACGTATTTAAATGTTATTTCGTTGTTGTCAATTCTTTCATATTGCATGCGAATTTTTCAGTCCGTCTTCTATAAAATGTATCCTTTGGTGCTGAAAGAAAAATATTAGTGTAGAAATTAAAAAGAAATCAAATCAATTATTTTGATTTTATCTTAACATTATTTTGATGACAAGTATACTAAGGAAGCCAAAAGTATAAATGGTCTTTCAGCAAAATAATATTAATACTAATAAGCCTGACCCAAATTAGCCCGACCCGACAACTTAGGTATATGCGGGTAAGGTACCAGGTCGGGTCGGGTTACGCTAAGCTTGTTTCTCTAAAATGATTTCTCCTTTTGTTCCCGGAAACAAAAAAGTAAATTTGTTTTAGGTCTTGTTTTTATTTCAAATCTATTCCCCGGCCATTGATCTATTCCGGAGAATAAAAAAAGCAACTGACATACACAAACAGATTTATGTTCTTTTTCTATTTCGGGGAACAAAAGAATAGAAAAACAAAGAAATAGGCCAGTTACCAATCAGGCCCTTTGATTACTATGATTGTGCAAACTACTTCTATCTCAAATATATTGTGTTAATCATATTTTGAGTTCCATAATTTCGAAAATTTTGAATTCACTTCTATTTGATATTATGAGATTGAGTTCCCCAAGTATTAAGTAAAGTGGGTCTTGTTCCTGTGAGCCACCAAAAAAAGTCTTGCTAGTGTTGATTAGGGGTGCATGAAAACCATTCTGTTCCAGAAATAGATTTTTCTATTTCTAGTTCTGGATGAGTTTTTGAGCCAAAAAATGCGTTTGATAACGACATAAATTTCTGATCTTGGAACAGAAATTCGTTTGACAACAGTTGAAAATTTCTACTTCTAGAATAGAAGTAGGCGGCGGCCGGCGATGGTCGGCGGTGGTAGGCGGCGGCCGGCGGTGGTTGGGGACAGCCGGCGACCGGCGGCGGCGGTCGGCGCTAGGAGGAGACACCGAGCGACTTTTACGAGTTTTCTGTTTCTGATTTCTATTTCTCCTAGAAGCTAAAATTTTTTGTTTCTCATTTCCCTTCCAAATCTATTTTTGGAATAAATTTTTATTCCAAAAATAGAAAAATAAAATAACGTTACCAAACGAGTTTCTGTTCCAAACCTGTTCCAGAAATAGGTTTGGAACAAAAACTGAAAAACAGAATGGTTTTCATGCACCCCTAGAAGACCTCATTGTCTCGGTTTGGCAAGTCTTTCATTAATGGTTTGATTTATCTAATTGAACCAGTTGGCAACTAGAATCGCACCCAATAATTCAAACTTATAAAGCTAAGATATAAATTAGTAATTCATTGACCGGGAACAATAACCATGCACTTATACTCATCGCATATGAAATGAAAAGAAATAAACCCAAAAATAAAGGACAAGTTTTGTTATAGTAGATGTCAGACATGGGGCCGAGATAGATATCTGAAATTATCTGTTGAACTTATTCGTCAATCCTGCGATATGGACATCCTCCTACAGTATCTAAATTAACTTGATAAAGTTGGAAGGCCAGGATACTTAAAAATCATTTTTAATAGCAAGTGGAGAGTTGAAGATTCTCTAGAAAATTAGGCTAAAGAGATCTGGAACATTCACCTTTTTTTCCTAAAATGTTTTTTTGGAAGAAAATGTGAATATTCACTTGCTAAATATTAAGTTTTATAAGTCGAACAATCACTTGATAAATCAATTTTAGTATACTTATAAACATTAATTGTAAATAACTTGGACTTATATGTCAAACTATAGATGATAGAGAGCGAGTGCTCATGAAGTAAAAGTGCACATCTTTTTAGACAAAATTGAAAAAAATCCGCATTTTGCTAGCAATTAAAACAAAAAGTTCCATGGAGTAAAGTATGTAATGTGAAACATTAAAAACATATAATTTTATAAATTCTCATTGAAAACCGACTCGAGCATGTTGAAATTGCGGTCTGAATCATTTATCAAATGCTGCTGGCCCAAAAAAAAAAAAAAAAAATCAAATGCTGGCCAGAAGAAACATTTATCAATCAACTATTAAAGTAATTACCCCACCGGTTTGATGACTTGTAACACAAACCCATTTCTTGGGTCCCTTAACTGTCATTCACGGCCAAACTGGCCCGAGAGAATCCGAGGAAAATCTTGATAAAAAGAAAAAGGTGATAATGAAAAAAAAAACAATAAAGCAAAGAAAAAGAAGAGGGGTCATGCTAGCTTGGAAAAGAAGAGCCACTAATGCTTTAGTGTGGCTTTGTGTTGTCGGCAAGATTTTAGTCAAAAGAAGTAGGGGTGAGCAAGATTTCAAGATAGAACGTGGAACTTGGAGAATCGGATCGGTGGGAACCGATCGGTTCCAAGTTCCAGTATATAGAAGATAGGTTCCAGATTCTAAAAATTAGAGAACCTGTTCTGACGGGTAGGTTCTAGGTTCCAGGTAGGTGGAACCTGAAATTGAAACATAGAGCAAGTTCTTATATTTTTTCTTGGTATATGTCTTTGCGTCATCCTTTGGTATTCCATGATGTCCGATGATGAACATGATTTCAAGGTAGAACGTGGAACCTGGAGAATCGGACTAGTGGGAACCAATCGGTTCCAGGTTCCAGTGTATGGAGAGAAGGTTCTAGGTTCCAAAAATTAAGGATCCTGTTTTGACCGGTAGGTTCCAGGTTTCAGGTAGGTGGAACCTGAAATTGAAACCTGGAGCAAGTTCTTATATTTTTTTCTTGGTATTTGTCTTCGCGTCATTCTGTGGTATTCCATGGTGTCCGATGATGAGTATGTAATCTGGAACCACTTTATCATTGAGATTTTACTTTGTTAATATTTCATATTTTTCGTATGTCTAAATATGAGTTGTGGTCAGTGAATTTTAACAACAGGTGGTGGTCATTAAATGTGATTATTCACTGCAACCATTCAACTAAGAATACATATAGAACTTAGGTGGAACCTGGAACCTGCGATAGGGTAGGTTTTAGGTTCTAAGGTATGCATGGTAGATTCCAAGTTCCAAAAAATGATGAATCTGTATAGACGGGTAGGTTCCAGGTAGAACCTGTACGGAACCTAGAACCGCTCACCTCTACGTAACATGCCATATGGCAGCAACTTCAGCCCGGCCGTTCTCAGAATACGTCTTTCAAAAAATAAAATAAAATAATGATTAGACGGTGGGGGTGGTGCCACGTGTCGCGATTTGAATTTTTTCAAAAATAAAAAATGGTTTTCTGATATTAAAATAGGCTTTTAGAAATAAAAAAATAAAAATCAGATCCAACGGCCGAGAATTAGTCTCGCTGTTTGATCTTAACCGTAGATCTTAGTAATCTGATCCAAAGACCGTGGATTAGCCACGTGGCTTAGCCTTAGCCGTAGAATTAAATAGAATAAAAAAAATTCCATAAAATCAATAAAAATTCAGAAAATTTAGAAAAATAAATGAAAAATACCTAAAACTACGTCGTTTTAGTGCCACCCGGGACCCTTATGGTCTGGGTCGGGCACCTGCGAGGTGCTGGTCAGGTCAACCCAATCCGAAAAAATTCAAAAAAAATCAGAAAAAATTAGAAAATCCAAAAAAAAAAAAATCAAAAAAATTCATAAAAAATTTAAATAAATAAATAAATAAATTCTCAAAAATTCTCAAAAATCACAAAAAAATGAGAAATGACCACATTCAACTGGCTTGACCCATTTTTGTTGATTTTGGTTCTCGAACTTCTCCAAATGACCGCTTTTCCCATCTAGACATTTTGTCCCAAATTTTCTCAAATCACCCCTCAACATTAATGGCACATTCTCTAAGCCCTTAGGGCTTCACTAGGCATGCCCTGTGATGGTTTGATGTGATTTATCTGCATGTCTTATTTCCTTGATCTGCGCACCTACTCTTACTGATTGTGATTGATAGGATAGTGCTTCCCATATGCATGAACCCTTTAGACGTTAGAGCTTACCTTACCTCGAGACATCTGTATAAAATCCATAGTTAGGAAAATCACCCGACTTAGGTACCGAAAGGGCATCGACGAAAACGTCGGTGTAACTAAGTCCTCGAACTCAAATTCTCTGGTTCCGTAGAACTGAACGGACTCTCCCAACTGCTCGGTAGAGTTTCCAATCTACCATCCAAAAATAGATTGGTGGCGACTCCATTGGCATGCACGCATTGCACATGGTACCCAACCACACTAAGATCGACCTCGTTTTAATAAAAATCCATCCGTTGCGATTTGGTATGGGCTTGGGAGTGCCCGCGCCTGGATCTCACCATCTTACTGAACGGATGAGACTTTAACAATCCATTAGCCCATCGCATCCTCGAGAGGGTCGCGACAAAGTGCATTCTTTGTTTCAAACAAGGGCATGGCCGAAGTATATGTGTATATGAATGTTTATTACTCAACACCAATCAAGCCTCTTTAAGAGTTCCAATCAACCATTGAAGTTTGAATATGGAACTTTTGTTTTTTTTTTTTTTGGACATGAACCTAAATATACGATTAGTTGAGCACGAGTAGTTCATAATAATTTGACTCTCATCATATGAAAAAGTACTCCATATCTATGGTAAATTAAGTAAAGCCCATATTAAGAGCAGACAAAAAGTAAATTTCATTCATCTTTCGAAATTACAATTACTCAATTTATAGTTTAAAATATCAGCATTAGCACAAAATTATGTTGTAAGCTTTTTTTATTCAAGCAAGCATGGAGCATATAAATTCTAAATAAGGGCATGAAGTGCTCTCACTTTCTCAAATAAAAGTCGGAAGTGGACCTTGTTTCAAAAAAGGGTCTGAAGTGCCTTCTTTGTTTTAAAAAAGGGCATGGCCAAAGGATATTTTTTTCTTTTGCCATTTTAGATTTTTTTTTTCCTTTTTTTATGTTTTCTTTTTCTTTTCCCTTTTTCTTTCCCCTCCCCCAACCATCACCAGCCTCAGGCAAGGGTGGCCCCGGCCCGATGGCGGTGTGGGTAACCCTCGCCCGGGCCGGCGTCGCCCTCGCCTGAGCCCACGTCAAGCGAGGACTTTCCTCGCCAGATCTAGCGAGGCTGGCCCAGGCGAGGAAGACGCCGGCCCGGGCGACCCTCGCTCGACGGTGGCGCCCCGAGGCTAGTGTTGGCTGGGGGAGGGGAAAGAAAAAGAAAAAAAAGGAAAGAAAGGAAAACCAAAAAAAGAAGAAAAGGAAAATGATTTAAAAAGGTAAAGGACGAAAAGGACTTTCGATGATGCCCTTTTTTTGAAATAAAGATGGCAGTTCAAGTCTTTTTTTGAAAGGCTTAATACCCAAAAAAAACCTTCAACTTTAGCCTCTGTCCCAATTATATCCAAAACTTTTTTTTGTCTCATAAAAAATCTCAAACTTTTACTCCTGTCCCAATTCTACCGACCTAACACAAAAAAAACCCTCCAACTTTAGCTTTTGTCATAATTCTACCTGTCTAATACCTAAAAAAATCCATAACTTTAGCATTTGTCCTAATTATATCCAAAACTTCTTTTCGTCTCATAAAAAACCCCAAACTTTTACTTTTGCCCCAATTATACCACCGTTAGCCTTTCGTTCATAATCACCGTTAGTTAATCATACGTGGTATTTCCACGTCGTTAAAGAATTATACCTCAGTAAAGCTAACATGAAAATACCCAGCAACTTCTTTTCTGTTATCTGCTTCCCCTACACATTGCCGGGAGATACAGAGCCACTCACGATGGTGCGTTTCGAATTCTCCCTAGCACTCAACAGCCCAAAGAATGGCTAGAAGTGGAGATTTGATTACCTGGACGAACGATCTCAAATCTCGTCGTCCTTAAAACCTGCTGTTTTTGAATTTCGAATATTCATTAGTAAGTTTGGCAAGAAAATTCGAGCCACGTAAGATTAACTAATGGTAATTATAGACGGAAGGCTGATAGTGGTAGAATTGGGCAAAAAGTAAAAGTTTGGGGGGTTTTTTTTTTTTGATATAATTGGGACAAATGCTAAAGTTGATGGTTTTTTGGGTATCAGACCGGTAGAACTGGGACAAAAGTAAAAGTTGTGGATTTTTTAAGAGAAAAAAAATTTGGATATCATTGGGACAAAGGCCAAAGTTAGGAGTTTTTTATGAGATAATTTTTTTTTTTTGGATATAATTGGGACAATGGCTAAAGTTGGAGATTTTTTTTGGTATTGGGCCTTTTTTGAAATAATATTTACTTCAAATTTTTATTTGAGAAAATGATAGTATTTCGGATTTTTATTTGGAATTTTTTTATCAGCCTTGGGAAAGGAAGATTTGTGGCCGTGTCGGGCGATGGGTTGAATTGAAGGGCCTATCGTATCATACGGCACTGCACGCGACCGCCCAGCGCGTAGCGTACATACACCATCGCTTCATCATCACCACCTATGCCTGGCCTGTGTGTGGCAGCGCCAAAGTTGCTTGAAAAAACTCCAAAAGCCAACCAAACGAAGGCAAGTCTCGTCGATGGTGGAAGACAGAGCATTCAAAAACGACGCACCGTCTAGACCGCTCAATCCCTCTCCATCGCGCATTCCCATCTTCATTAACTCCTTTGACTGCAGAAACCATTGACCTGCGACCCATCCGCTCTATATACAACGCAACCAGTACCACACTCGGCGACTCCTCTCGCATGCATTCATTTCGCTTCTATAAATACCAAAACGAAACGCAGAGAGAGAGAGAGCACTCTGACGACGATGGAGAGGATTCAGGTGCTTGTAGAAGGCGTCGTTAGTACGACGAGGAAGATGGTCTCGGGTACGACGGCGTTCTGCCGGAGCGAGAGCCTTCGTTCCATGGCGGGGGAAGTCGCTAAACGGCTGGTCGTCCTTGGACCCGAGGTTATTCTCTTCGGAGTTTTGAAACGTTTCCTTGGTATGCTTTTTTGCCTTGTGCTTTCCTTCTTTTCCCATGTTGTTTTTAGGGTTTATTCATCACGCGTGGCATTTTCGCAACCGCTGATGTTTGATGTGTTTGTGTTTGGTAGGTGGAATAGGGGGATAGCTTCCGTCGCCATTTTCATTCTGGAGATTGTCTTCGACTTAAAACCCTGGAAAAAGGATTAAGGGGAAGAGATGATGGTACTGCTTGAGGGGAACTGCTAAATTTTCTTTCTTTCTTTCGGGGTTGTTGGGGTTTGTTTCAGGCTTTATTGTTTTATCTCGTGGTGTTCGTACTGAATGTTTGTGTTAGATGGTCTTTACTATGGTTAGATAGCTTTGCACAACTTAAAGGACATGTTCACCCTCGAATCTTCATCATGTTAAAGTGAGAGTTAATCCCTCGAAATATATAAAGATCAAACCAAAAAAGAAGAAGAAGAAGAAGTAGTAGTGAAGAAGTTAAAGCGCATCCTAGGAAGGAGTGGATGATTTATTAGCATCTGTAATTATCCAACTTCGACGTCTAGGATCTTAATCTCACGATATAAGGTATAACCAAATGCATCTATTTCATTCTCAACACTCATCTAAACAAATCAAATGTGTGATATGATTTCCCACCACACTCTTCAAACTTGATTCGGAGGAAGCACGATCTATGACCCCAAACGAGCATGAGCTTTCATCGACTTTAATTGGAATAAGATCATTGATACGAATTCAAACTCGAGAATTGTAACTCATTCAAGTGGCGCCCTCATTTTCAGAAACAACGTTCAAATCAATTTTTCATTTCACGCAAAATTTCACCGTCCATTAACGCTTTTTAAATTTTCTTTTATCAACAAATGACCAAATGGAGGTACCTGATTATTAGGCGAAGCTCGCTTGGAACTCGATATGAACCGATACATCACTTGATCATCTATGCCATTGTGCTGTGGGCCCATGTACATGGATAAAGTATGTGCCCAACCACGATGAACCGTCTATCTTTTATGCGCATCGTGTTCGTGTCGTCCTCATTTGATTCTTTCTCGTTCGGCTTCACTTCCCTGAGGCTTGAATTTAAATCATATATGTACATATGCACAGCAGATTACACTAAATTACATGCCTTAGAATCATCTTGAATCACTGATCAGAGAAGTATATCACGTGGAACGAACATACCTCGATAGCCACAGATTAAGAGCCCCAAATGCAGGTGAGAAAGAATCTGGATCCGAGATCGCTCGTTGTTCGAGAGAAAACCACAGAGAGTTTTTGGAGAGAGTTTTTCTTACGATAGAATTAAACAACGTACGTTTTGTCCAATAGAATATATTATCTGCTCTCTCTTGGAATTGAATAGAAAACTAAATATTCCATGATTCTTATCAATAAAGACTTGCATTTATTCTGTTTGCTTCCATATAATAACTAATACCATATAATAAAGACGATTTTCTTTATGGGCGCAATTAATTCCAACAACACGTAAAGGACAGGTCTTTTATTTGCGTTGTATATAGAGCGGATGGGTCGCGTGTCATTTACGTTGTTGTTGGAGCCCATAGCTACATGAAGCCAATAGTGGTGGCCACGGGTTGGTTTGGGCCCGGAACAGGCCCGGGTCAAAATTGGAGCCAGCTCGGGTTAAAATCGGAATCGGCCCGTGGTATACGGGCCCGGTTCCGATTCTCCCAAATCATGAACCGGCCCGGAATAGCCTGTTTCGAATCGGCGAACCGTGAAAAAAAAAGGGCATATATATATATATACGAACCGTCGGTTCCGGTTCCCGATTCCCGATTTTCATAAACCTGAACCGGCAGTTCATAAATCGGAACCGTGGCCACCACTACATGAAGGGAATGGATGCCTCGCGTGTCATTTACGTGTTGTTGGAGCCCACAGCTACATGAAGGGAATCCCAACATCACGTAAATGACACGCGACCCATCCGCTCTATATACAACGCAACCAGTACCACACTCGCGACTCCTCTCGCATGCATTCATTTCGCTTCTATAAATACCAAAACGAAACGCAGAGAGAGAGAGCACTCTGACGATGATGGAGAGGGTTCAGGTGCTTGTAGAAGGCGTCGTTAGTACGACGAGGAAGGTGGTCTCGGGTACGACGGCGTTCTGCCGGAGTGAGAGCCTTCGTTCCATGGCAGGGGAAGTCGCTAAACGGCTGGTCGACCTTGGACCCGAGGTTCTTCTCTTCGGAGTTTTGAAACCCTTCCTTGGTATGCTTTTTTGCCTTGTGCTTTCCTTCTTTTCCCATGTTGTTTTTAGGGTTTATTCATCATGCATGGCATTTTCGCAACCCACTGATGTTTGATGTGTTTGTGTTTGGTACTTGGCAGGTGGAAGTGGGGTGATAGCTTCCGTCGCCATTTCTATTCTGGAGATTATCATCGACTTAAGGCCCTGGAAAAAGGATTTAAGGGGAAGAGATGATGGTACTGCTTGAGGGGAACTGCTAAATTTTCTTTTCTTTTCTTCTTCTTCTTTTTGGGGGGGGGGGGGGGGGGGGGGGAGGGGGGGTTTGTTTAACGCTTTATTGTTTTTATCTCGTGGTGTTTGTACTGAATGTTTGCGTTATATGGTCTTTACTATGGTAAGATAGCTTTGCACAACTAAAGGACATGTTCACCATCGAATCTTCATCGTGTGAAATTGAGAGTTTTTTTCTTTTGGCCGAAAGTTAAAGTGAGAGTTAAGCCATCGAAATATAGAAAGATCAGACAAACAAAAAAGTGAAGAAGTTAAAGCGCTTGCTTAAGTTATTTCGGTCCGCCTCCTAGGGAAGAAGGAATCATATATTAGAGTCTCTAGGGCCTCTTAGTCTTCGGTAACTCTCTAGATTATTCTTCTTCTTTTTTCGATAACAAAAAAAAAAATACAGAAATCTGTTTCGAAATGTAAATTAATTTTTTATTCCGGAGAATAGATTTCTATTCTGGGGAACAGAAACGAGAAGTTAAAAAAAAAGTAACTTTTTTATTCCCGACGAACGGAATCAGAAACAATGTCATTTTAGAAAAACTTGCTCAGTGTAACCACGAGTCACCACCGCCGGTTGCCGAAGTTGCCGCCGTACTTTTTTATAATTGGATTAAAAAAATTGGGAATGGAAATTTTTAGGGTCGTTCCAAATGCATTTTTGTTCTTTTTCTATTCCGAAAATAGAAATTTTGTGCAATTATCAAACGCGTTCTTCTGCTAAAAAACTATTTCTGGGAACAGAATAAAAAAAAATCATTTCTAGTCAGAAATTGCTTCCAAGAATAGGAACGTCACAAAACGCGCCCTAATTATCTAACTTCGATGTCTAGGATCTTAATCTCGCGATATAAGGTATAACCAAATGCATTTATTTCATTCTCGATACCCTTCTAAACAAATCAAATGTGTTGTAATATAACGCGGAAACTAACTAGGATTTTGCAAATTAAGTCAATGCGAAAACCTAGAAAAATAACGAGGAATGATAAAGGATACCAGAGATTACATAGTTCGGTCTGAATATCGGTACCTACATCCACGGGGAGAGCAGGCAAGAATAATCCACTATAATCGGAGAATCGGAGTTACAATCCTCAATACGCTCGTGTTTCCCGCACCTAGACAAACCCAAAGTGTTTACAAATAAAACAATTTCACCTGAATATAAAACTCATTGCACAAATCAAAGAATGTTCGCGCCCCGCGTATGGCCAAAACTAGAACGTCTCGCCCATTCTCTATTTATTGAGCGACGTCCTCCTCTTCTTGTGCGGCACTCTTCTTTTTGGACTTCTTTTGCGGATTCTGCCGGTAACCTTGAATAAAAGCAAACCCTTCAACTTTTGTTACCTTTCACTCCAATGGGTCCCGCAAGATAATATATATAAATAATAGGGTTAATACCACGAAAAATCTCAAACTGGTACACTTGTGACAAATATACCCCAAACTAATTTTTTGACCACCAAAAACCCTAACTGGTACACCTTTAACAAATTTACCCCAAACCGGTATACTTGTGACAACTTTACTCTCCGTTAGTTTTCGTTAAATTTTTTCGTCAAATTGCTGAGTTGGATGACACGTGGCAATTGCCGGATGTACACGTTTTGGGTTTTTATCCTCTATTATATCAATTTGGGATTTTTCGTGATATTAATCCAATTTAACAAAAATAAACGAATGGTAAATTTGTCACATGTGTACCAGTTTGAGATTTTTGGTGGTCAAAATAAATAGTTTAGGATAAATTTTTCATAGATATATCAGTTTGAGGTTTTTGGCGGTCAAAAAAATAGTTTGAGATAAATTTATCATAAGTGTACCAGTTTGGAATTTTTGTGGTCAAAAAATTAGTTTGAGGTAAATTTGTCACAGGTGTACCAGTTTGGGGTTTTTCGTGGTATTAACCCTAAATAATAAGTGTGAGTCCCCTCTTTTTTTTGTCCTGTAGCGCTAATATTACCCTCTTTGCAAAAGAAGTTCTCCACTGTACGACAAGGAAGAAACCCACGAGATCGGTCAAATTGGTCAAATCTTGCATATATCCAAGATTTTCTTTAAATCAATTTAACAAACCGATTTATATCCGTAAACGATTCAAACTCGAGACATAATTTAACAATTCTCCACCTTGGTTCGATGTTTGAAAATCAAGTCATAGTGCCATTCATCCAAGCTAACTCTCCCAATCGCCCCGACGGGCGCTCACTCTCTACAGACATCTATAGTGCTCAAGCAGAGCTTGAGCTTCGCCAAAGGAACAGGCTTAGTCATCTTGTCTGTCGGGTTCTCTGCTATCGCTATCTTTTTCATCACAACCTTACCCTTTGCCAAGACATCTCGGATAAAGTGGTACCTAGTATTGATATGCTTCGTTCACTCGTGATAAATCGGATTATATGCCAGATAAATCACACCTTGGTTGTCACAGTGTATATCAACACTTTTCTGTTCTAACCCAAAGTCTAAGAGCAAACCTTTTAACCATATCACCTCCTTCACTATAAAGGTAAGTGCCATGTACTCTGCCTCAGTCGACGACAAGGCAACGTGGTCTTGTAAGGACACCTTTCAATTGACTGCACTACCTACAAGCGTAAACACATACCCTGCTAAAGACCTGTACTCATCCAAGTCACCTGCATGATCATAATCCACGTAACTTGTGGTTTCGCTAATAGTACTGTCTCTCCGGTATACTATACCAACGTCTTCTGTCCCCTTCAAATATCTGAGGATCCATTTCACAGCTTCCCAATGAGTTTTATCGGGACGCTTCATATAACGACTGACTAGACTCACCGCCTGTGAAATATCAGGCCTAGTGCATATCATAGCATACATAATACTACCCACTGCACTAGAATAAGGAACACGAGACATATGCTCCTCCTCCTCTTCCTCGGTCTGTGATGATAACTTCACTGAAAGTTTAAAATGCTTCACTAATGGTGTACTCACATACTTCGCCGATTGCATATTAAAACGTGCAACAATCTTCTCAATATATTTCTTTTGAGATAGACGTAATACTCCTACAGTCCTATCACGCAAAATCTCAATACGAAAAATTTTCTTTGCAGCGCCTAAATCTTTCATCTCAAACTCAGTACTCAACTGCCTCTTCACCACATCAATATCACACATATTCTTAGCTGCTATTAGCATATCATCAACATATAACAGCAAATATATCAAAGACCCATAATCCAGTCTTCTAAAGTAAACACAGCTATCCATCTGACTTTTCAAATAGTCTTGACTAGCCATGAAAGCATCAAAATGCTTATACCACTGCCTAAGAGATTGTTTCAGCTCATATTGCGATTTTTTTAACAGGCAAACATGTTCTTCGTTACTCGGAATAGCAAATCCCTCTGGCTGCCTTATGTAAATCTACTCCTCCAACTCACCGTGAAGAAACGTCGTTTTCACATCAAGCTACTCCAACTCGAGATCATGTGCAGCAATTAAGGCAAGTAAAACACGAATAGAAGTATGTCTTACCACAGGAAAGAACACCTCGTTGTAGTCAATGCCCTCCTTCTGTGTATGCCCTTTCGCGACAAGTCTTGCCTTATACCTCGCTTCCTCGACACTAGGAATGCCCTCTTTCTGTTTGTAGACCCATTTACTTCCAACAATCTTCTAGCTCTTGGGTACGTTAACTAGCTCCCATGTATGATTTCGATGGAGTGATTCCATCTCTTCACTCCTAGCCCCTAGCCACTGCGACGACTCAGAACTAGCCATCGCCTTAGAGTAAGACAAAGGCTCATCTGTCTCCACCTCATCACCTACAGTCAATGTCACGCCCCGCGTCCTACGAGCGCGCGACACCCCTTCAGTGGTCGATAAGAGTTGCGACAACCCAAGACTAGTCGCCGACCCAGATCAAATCTTAAGATCTTAAAGCATGCGCTAGCGGAAACAAACTCAACACCCAGACAATAAAATTCAAGAGGAGGATAGAGAAGAGAGAAACGGGAAACAAACCATTATATAAACATGCCAAGGTTCAAGTTACAAACACGGACAACATCAAGAGCAGCCATCAACTACAAAAGGGTACCATGGCCCATTGACCTATATCCACTACTAGGATATACCAAAAAGGCGAGAAACACTATCCTAGTCTTCAACCCTCGTCATCATCAAACAGTGGTCCCTCTTCAGGATCAGACTCCATAGGTTCCTCAGCACTCTCCGGCTCCTCAGGCTCAGGGGTCTGAAATATTTTAACTTACAACTATGAGAATAAATCTCAATAAGCTCACCCCTAAGTCTCGGTTAGGACGACACGTACCACCAGACCAACCTAGCATGCAGTCTACACCACCCATACTACAATTACACAACACGAGGCAAACAAGCCAGGCATAATCAGCATAATTAATCCCACCAGCTCAGGCCACAACTGCAACACATAGCACTCAACAGTGCTTCACATATACGTATATATCTTTATACATAGCTCAAGTCTGAAAAGATCGTGACCCGCGTTTAACGCCTCAGGTACACGTCACAACCCGCGTTTAACGCCTCAGGTTTGGGTCCAGAGCCCAGTCAGACATCAAATCCCGCGTTTAACGCCTCAGGATTGCACAACACCCCGCGTTTAACGCTTCAGGGTCCAAATCACATATACACATCACAAAGCATATATTTTCAGAGCGAGCCTCGCGTAACACGCATCAAGGCATAAATCAAATATATCGTTCGCACGACCACACTTGCACATCAAAGTTCACCAATCAATTCACACAATCCAGAGCACAATTTAGCAAACCCGAAATTCACGTTCGATTCACATTCGCGCAAAATGCTCTAAACCGAGCCACATACCACGCACTTGAACACAATCAAATTCCACCGCACCAACCATACTATTCAATGCTACAAATATCATTCCCAAGCATCCACATATCACTATTAAATTGCCAAATCTCGGGTCCCCTAAGGGCAGCCCCTAAAACAACCCATAAATGCACATAAATCACTCGTCTCAAGTGCAAATCAACCACAAACCCATCTAGGATTAACATACTACACCAATCAAGTTTCTAACCACCTAAAACATCACCCAAGAGCTCTAATATTCATCCCAAACACTTTTAAAATTTCTGATCTTCGATGAATAGTATTTTCCTTCGATGAATAGTGCATATCTTCAATGAATAGTGTCCCGTCTTCGATGAATAGTGTTCCGCCTTCAATGAACAGTGCACATGGCAGCCACTAAAATCAACTAAAAACTACATCTAAGCTAGTCTAATGATGACCTACCACCCTAATCAAGAGTTAGGAGTTTGCTTACCCAAATCCAAGCTTGAAATCCACACAAACCCCTCAAGATCAGCCCTTAAAACCCCCGGCAACAGCGGCGAACGGCGGTGGCTTGGCGAGCTAGGCGGCGGTGGTGCAAGGCTGAACGGCGGCGGCGGCGGCTTGGCGGGACCGGCGACGGCGTGAGGTTGCTGGTCGGTGCCGGCGTGGAGGAGGAGGGGATGAGGGAAAGCTTCAGCCAAGAGGGGGGAAATGAGAGAGTGAAAGTGAGAGGAGAGTGAGAGTGAAAAGATGGAGAGAGGATGGCAAGACACATCCCATGATCTTTGGCTTTTTGGGGCATGAGTGGGAGTTGGTAGAGGAGTTGGTAATGGGGTTCTAAGATGTGACTAAAGTGGGGTGGTTGATGGGGTTTCCAAGAGTACAACATCCCATCAAGGCTTTTTGGCTCTTGCAAATGAATACCGCGAAGCAAAAACTGACAATCTGCAACTTTAGGACAGGCCGGAATTTTGGTTCGGACGATCGGTACGGCTGGCCAATGAACACTGAGCTCCAATGAGGCGACGTCCAAATATTAGCAATGATATCCTTGAAAATTCGGCGCCCGAATCCGGAATCTAATTCGCGGTCCACACCGGTTGATTGCGACTTTAAAATATCTCAAACTGACGGGCGGCTTTTAGGAGTTACGCGTATCGACCCGCGATAGGTCCACGTACTTAAATTCCTAGCTAGCCTTTCCCTCACGGTCAGTCATCTCGAGAGTGATCAATTCCGAGTGAGATAAATCTAGAGTGCAATAACAAGTTATCCATTCATTTATAAATCCCGGAAATGGGTCGAATTTCAGAATGTCACAACTCTTCCCCCCTTACAAAAATTTCGTCCTCGAAATTTACAAGAAAACAAACTATCCAAATAAATGGGGGTGCTGACGCCTCATTTCTTCTTCGCTTTCACAGGTGGCTCCTTCGGTCCCATGATGTTCCCAGATTACTTTCACTAGCTGGACTGTCTTGTTCCTCAAAACCTGCTCTCTTCTGTCCTCTATCCGAACTGGCCTCTCCACATATGAAACTCTGTCGTCCATTTCGATGACTTCATGATCGAGTATATGAGTCGGGTCAAGCTCGTACTTCCTCAGCATCGACACGTGAAACACGTTGTGAACCTGCGACAAGCTCGGCGGCAAGGCGAGACGGTAGGCTAAGGTCTCGATTCGCTCCAAAATCTCGAATGGACCTACGTACCTTGGACTTAATTTCCCTTTCTTTCCAAATCGAGACAATCCTCGCATCGGTGAAACCTTAAGGAAGACGTGATCTCCCTCTTGAAATTCCAAAGGTCTACGCCGCTTGTCTGCATAACTCTTCTGGCGACTCTGCGCAGTCCTCAGTCTGTCCCTGATAACCTTTACTGCCTCAACTGACTGCTGAACCAATTCTGGACCCGTTATACCCCGTTCACCAACCTCATTCCAACACACTGGAGTTCTGCAAGCTCTGTCATACAATGCCTCAAACGGTGCCATTCTAATACTCTGCTGATAGCTGTTGTTGTATGCAAACTCGACCAGATGCAGCTGTTCTTCCCAACCCCCTTTGAAATCTATTACACATGCCCTCAACATGTCCTCAAGTGTCTGTATTGTCCTCTCTGACTGTCCATCTGTCTGCGGGTGATAAGCTGTACTAAACTGCAGTTTCGTTCCCAAAGCCGACTGTAAGCTCTTCCAAAAGTTTGATGTGAACCTGGGGTCACGGTCCGAAGTGACAGTCACTGGTACTCCATGCAGTCGCACGATCTGACGCACATACAACTTTGCCAACCTATCCAAATCAAGATCCTTTCGCACGGCGATGAAGTGTGCAGACTTAGTCAACCTGTCTACCACGACCCAAATGGAATCATTGCCCCTCTGACTCCTTGGCAAACTTGTCACGAAGTCCATCGTGATATGTTCCCATTTCCACTCTGGAATTTCTAACGGTTGAAGCAATCCACCAGGTTTGCAGTGTTGTGCTTTTACTTGTTGGCATGTCAAACACTTAGCCACATCCACGTCCACTTTCATTCCATTCCACCAGTAATGTTGACGCAGATTCTGATACATCTTCGTACTGCCCGGATGAATGCTGTAGTTGCTTCGATGGGCTTCTGACAAAATCTCCTCCTTTAGTTCCTCGTCATTGGGCACACACAGACGTCCACGGAACTTTAAGATCCCATCCTCGGATACTTGAAAGTCGGGTTTCCTCTTAGTTACGTCAGTACTCAGGATCTTCTGAATATCAGGGTCCGTAGATTGTAAAGCCTTAATCCTTGCCTGAATTTCCGGTTCTATCCTCAAAGTAGCTAACAAACTCGTGAGGTGACCTACCTCGAACTTAAACTCCGAATCTCTTATTCCTTCGAGTAAAGTCCACTCCTTAACCATCATATACGCTACACTCGATTTTCGACTTAGTGCATCCGCGACTTTATTAGCCTTCCCAGGGTGGTATAAGATGTCGCAGTCGTAGTCCTTCAGCAATTCCATCCAACGGCGTTGTCTCATGTTCAGCTCTTGTTGGGAAAATAGGTACTTCAAACTCTGGTGGTCCGTGTAGATTTGAAACCTTTCTCCAATCAAATAGTGTCTCCAAATCTTCAATGCAAAGACAATCGCTGCAAGCTCTAAGTCATGCGTCGGGTAGTTCTGTTCATGAGGCCTCAATTGTCGCGATGCGTATGCAACAACTCTACCATGCTGCATTAGAACGCATCCTAATCCCTTTAGCGACGCATCACTATAGATCTCAAACCCTCCGGGACCAGATGGTATCGTTAATACTGGTGCGGTCGTTAGCTTATGCTTAAGCTCTTGAAAACTCCCTTCGCACCTATCTGTCCATTCAAACCTCGTTTCCTTCTTCAATAACCGCGTCATCGGAGTAGCTATCGACGAGAATCCTTCCACAAACCGTCTGTAATACCCTGCCAGACCTAGAAAACTACGAACCTCTGTAACTGACGTCGGTCTCGGCCAATTCGCAACTGCTTCAATCTTTGTCGGATCCACCGAGATTCCATCTCCAGAGATTATATGACCAAGAAACGCTACCCGATTGAGCCAGAACTCGCACTTACTAAACTTGGCGTAGAGTGCATGTTGTCTTAGGGTCCGTAGAACTATACTTAGATGTTCCTCATGTTCTTCAGGGCTCTTTGAGTACACCAGGATATCGTCGATGAATACTATAACGAACTGATCCAAAAACTCCTTGAATACTCGATTCATCATATCCATGAAGGCAGCTGGGGCATTAGTCAGTCCAAAAGGCATGACGGTGAATTCGTAATGTCCATACCTAGTACGAAATGCCGTCTTTGGTATGTCCTCCTTCTTGATCCTTAACTGATGATAGCCCGTCCTCAGGTCTATCTTAGAGAACACTACTGCCCCTTGCAGTTGATCGAACAAGTCGTCGATCCTTGGCAGTGGATACTTATTCTTGACGGTCACCTTATTCAGTTGTCGATAGTCAATGCACAAACGCAATGACCCGTCCTTTTTCCTCACAAACAGCACTGGCGCTCCCCACGGTGACGCACTAGGGCGGATGAATCCCTTATCCAGCAGCTCTTGCATTTGAACCTTCAGCTCCTTCAACTCTGACAAGGCCATCCTGTATGGCGATCCAGAGATTGGCTCCGTCCCAGGGGCCAACTCGATTACAAACTCCACTTCTTTTTCTGGCGGCAATCCCGGCAATTCTTGAGGAAAGACATCAGGAAAATTGCGCATCACGGCTATGTCTTCTAGCCTTGATTCCATCATCGTCGAATCCACAACAGACGCTAGAAATCCTTGACACCCTTCATCAAGCAGCTTAGTCACCTCAAGTGACGAAATCCAAGGGATCGAGGTTCCTCCTCGGCTTCCCACAAATTCATATCTAGGATGACCAATCGGATTAAATTGGATCACCCTGCTACCACAGTCCATCACAGCCCTTTGTTTCCCTAACCAATCCATTCCTACTATCACATCAAAATCATGCATAGTCAAAACTGCCAAGTCTATCCATTCATCTCTACCGCCAATGTTTAACTTACAGTTCGAGCATCCTAACGAAATCAACACTTTATCCTTTAGGGGTGTGGTAACATGCAGCATTACTCCTAACGGTTTCGATTCAATACCAGCCAAATTCACAAATTGAGCAGACACAAAGGAGTGCGACGCTCCCGGATCAAACAAGGCATAAGCGGCATGATCACATAAAGAGACGGTACCTGTGATCACGCCTGGAGCATCTTCCGCCTCTTGACGTGCCATTGCAAAAACTCTTCCTTGTGCCGGCGGCCTATTCTGGTTGTTCTGCGGCACGGCTCCAGTCTGAGGTCCAATCCGAGGTTGCTGAGGTTGGAATCTTGGTCCTGCAGCCTGATTCAGGCAATTCCTTATCTGATGATCATGCCCGCCACACTTGAAGCAAGCTCCCATCCTACCGGGGCAAGGGCCATTCCCGTGCCTCCTTCCGCAAAATCGACACACCATGCCAGATTGGTATGCCGGCTTCCCAAAATTCTTTCTGACTGGAGAGACAAAACGTCTATTTCCTTCTGCCGGCCTCTTCCCAAAGTGCCGGTTGTCCCTATTAGGCGCATACCGCGATCCAATTGCGATAGCCCTTTCGTTCATATCTCGCTCCACCATCTGAGCTCTCTCATAAAGTTCATTGTAATCCCTCAGATTTAGGAGTATCAGCTGACTGCGCAGTTCCGGCTTTAGTCCATCTCGAAACCTCCTTGCTCTGTCTAGCGGGTTCTCAACCATCCTAGGTGCGAACTTAGACAGCCTAGCAAACTCTGCTTCATACTGGTCGACTGACATCTGATTCTGACGGAGTCGCAGGAATTCTGTCATCTTCCTCTCTTGTGCAGTCTCAGAGAAGTACTTTCCATTGAATGTCTCCACAAAAGCGGTCCAGGTTGGGATAGTACCCACGGGGAAAATCCTTCCTTTGGTGGCCTCCCACCAGTCATTGGCGTTGCCTTGAAGCTGGTACACTGCCAGCGTAACCTTTTCCTCCTCAGTGCACCCCAGCAGTGCAAACGCCCTCCCCAATTCCTCAATCCAACTAGAGGCAGCCTCAGGATCACCCTTCCCGTCAAACTTAGACGGCCTCAGCTTCAGAAATTGTTCCACCAGTTGATGCATTTGACGATTCCCCTGAGCATCTCCTTGGTTACCATTGTGTCCATTTGCAGCGGCGACAGCAGCTTCAGCAGCTTGGGCAACCGTGGCAGCTCGTTCTTGAGCCTGCCTCCCCATCAGATTCCCTATCTCTTCCAAGGCTCTCATGACCCCTTCCATTCTAGGGTCTTCCACCTCAGGTCGTGCTTGAGAGCTAGACGCTGCACCAGATCCTCTACCCCGTCTGCTCATCCTCACAGGGTTCTCACACACCTAACCTGCTATAATTCCGCCAAGGAATTAGAGACCTAAGCCGACTACTCAAGCCTAGAAGCTCTAAGCAACAGCTCACAACAACAACAACAACCACAAAGCAAGCAACCACAAGAGCACAAACAACACAGATCTTGCTCTTACCTCAAGTCCTGCCGCACCTGCAACTTAGCAAAATCACTACGCACTACTCAACCAACCAAGCAGAAGCTAACACAGCAACACAGAATACTCAGGCTACACCAAAGCAAGTCCACCAATCACAAGCACAGATTCATACCACATGCGTAACGCGCTAAACTCTAGCGAACCACTAAGGTCTCTCTACCTACTATCCTCAAAACCGTCACTCCTTATCACTCCAAGGCTCAACCAATTTGGATCGAGCTGACCTTGCTCTGATACCAATTCAACAGGGATGTCACGCCCCGCGTCCTACGAGCGCGCGACACCCCTTCAGTGGTCGATAAGAGTTGCGACAACCCAGGACTAGTCGCCGACCCAGATCAAATCTTAAGATCTTAAAGCATGCGCTAGCGGAAACAAACTCAACACCCAGACAATAAAATTCAAGAGGAGGTTAGAGAAGAGAGAAACGGGAAACAAACCATTATATAAACATGCCAAGGTTCAAGTTACAAACACGGACAACATCAAGAGCAGCCATCAACTACAAAAGGGTACCATGGCCCATTGACCTATATCCACTACTAGGATATACCAAAAAGGCGAGAAACACTATCCTAGTCTTCAACCCTCGTCATCATCAAACAGTGGTCCCTCTTCAGGATCAGACTCCATAGGTTCCTCAGCACGCTCCGGCTCCTCAGGCTCAGGGGTTTGAAATATTTCAACTTACAACTATGAGAATAAATCTCAATAAGCTCACCCCTAAGTCTCGGTTAGGACGACACGTACCACCAGACCAACCTAGCATGCAGTCTACACCACCCATACTACAATTACACAACACGAGGCAAACAAGCCAGGCATAATCAGCATAATTAATCCCACCAGCTCAGGCCACAACTGCAACACATAGCACTCAACAGTGCTTCACATATACGTATATATCTTTATACATAGCTCAAGTCTGAAAAGATCGTGACCCGCGTTTAACGCCTCAGGTACACGTCACAACCCGCGTTTAACGCCTCAGGTTTGGGTCCAGAGCCCAGTCAGACATCAAATCCCGCGTTTAACGCCTCAGGATTGCACAACACCCCGCGTTTAACGCTTCAGGGTCCAAATCACATATACACATCACAAAGCATATATTTTCAGAGCGAGCCTCGCGTAACACGCATCAAGGCATAAATCAAATATATCGCTCGCACGACCACACTTGCACATCAAAGTTCACCAATCAATTCACACAATCCAGAGCACAATTTAGCAAACCCGAAATTCACGTTCGATTCACATTCGCGCAAAATGCTCTAAACCGAGCCACATACCACGCACTTGAACACAATCAAATTCCACCGCACCAACCATACTATTCAATGCTACAAATATCATTCCCAAGCATCCACATATCACTATTAAATTGCCAAATCTCGGGTCCCCTAAGGGCAGCCCCTAAAACAACCCATAAATGCACATAAATCACTCGTCTCAAGTGCAAATCAACCACAAACCCATCTAGGATTAACATACTACACCAATCAAGTTTCTAACCACCTAAAACATCACCCAAGAGCTCTAATATTCATCCCAAACACTTTTAAAATTTCTGATCTTCGATGAATAGTATTTTCCTTCGATGAATAGTGCATATCTTCAATGAATAGTGTCCCGTCTTCGATGAATAGTGTTCCGCCTTCAATGAACAGTGCACATGGCAGCCACTAAAATCAACTAAAAACTACATCTAAGCTAGTCTAATGATGACCTACCACCCTAATCAAGAGTTAGGAGTTTGCTTACCCAAATCCAAGCTTGAAATCCACACAAACCCCTCAAGATCAGCCCTTAAAACCCCCGGCAACAGCGGCGAACGGCGGTGGCTTGGCGAGCTAGGCGGCGGTGGTGCAAGGCTGAACGGCGGCGGCGGCTTGGCGGGACCGGCGACGGCGTGAGGTTGCTGGTCGGTGCCGGCGTGGAGGAGGAGGGGATGAGGGAAAGCTTCAGCCAAGAGGGGGGAAATGAGAGAGTGAAAGTGAGAGGAGAGTGAGAGTGAAAAGATGGAGAGAGGATGGCATGACACATCCCATGATCTTTGGCTTTTTGGGGCATGAGTGGGAGTTGGTAGAGGAGTTGGTAATGGGGTTCTAAGATGTGACTAAAGTGGGGTGGTTGATGGGGTTTCCAAGAGTACAATATCCCATCAAGGCTTTTTGGCTCTTGCAAATGAATACCGCGAAGCAAAAACTGACAATCTGCAACTTTAGGACAGGCCGGAATTTTGGTTCGGACGATCGGTACGGCTGGCCAATGAACACTGAGCTCCAATGAGGCGACGTCCAAATATTAGCAATGATATCCTTGAAAATTCGGCGCCCGAATCCGGAATCTAATTCGCGGTCCACACCGGTTGATTGCGACTTTAAAATATCTCAAACTGACGGGCGGCTTTTAGGAGTTACGCGTATCGACCCGCGATAGGTCCACGTACTTAAATTCCTAGCTAGCCTTTCCCTCACGGTCAGTCATCTCGAGAGTGATCAATTCCGAGTGAGATAAATCTAGAGTGCAATAACAAGTTATCCATTCATTTATAAATCCCGAAAATGGGTCGAATTTCAGAATGTCACAGTCAAAGCATAAGCAATATTTGTATAAGCATAACGTACCTGTGGTTTAATTTGCCTTCTCTATCTATCTGCGGCTATAATATGTTGCGACTGTGCTGGTTGTTCAGTATCACCGACTTCAAGAACTGCGGCCTCATATGCAATCTCAACCTCGGTTACCTCTAAGGTCTTCGGAGTCTCCACTTGAAGCTCCACCTCACTACTAACACCATGATTTGTCTGCACTGCTGATAGTGTCTCAGGACTCCTCTGTCAAAGCTTTGCAGTCTCGTCAATGATCACGTCTCTGCTGATTAGAAAATCGGGTGCTCTGGGATTGGTGCACCACAGTGATAGTTTTTCACCCCATGTGCATAACCCAAAAATATGCACTTCTTCGACCTCAGCTCAAGCTTACCATCACTTGCATGAGCATACGTAGGACATCCGAATACTTGTAATCCAGATTAATCAATAGGTTTCCCCCGAACATACTTCCTCTAGAGTCTTCCACTCGATAGCTGATGATGGAGATCGATTAATCAAGTAACATGCCATATTCACTGCTTCGGCCCAAAATTCCTTACCTATTCCAGCATGCGAAAGCATGCTCCGAGCCCGCTTAAGTAAAGTTCTGTTCTTTCGTTCTGCCACGCCATTCTGCTGTAGTGTCCCAGGTACTATGCGACGTCTCACAATTTCTTCTCTCTCGCAGAACTCGGTAAAATCTTTACCACAAAACTCCATGCCGTTATCGGTTCTCAAGCACTTGATTTGTTTATCTGACTGCTTCTCAATCAATGCCTTAAATTTCTTGAACAGATCAAACACGTCAGATTTGTGCTTCAGAAAGTATACCTATACCTTCCTGGAATAGTTATCGATAAATGTCGGCATATATCGGGCGCCTCCTTTCAAAGGAACAGGAGACGAGCCCTAGACGTCTGAATGAATATATTCAACTGGTTGCTTGGTCAAATGAATACCTGTAGTAAACTTAATTCGGCGCTGCTTTCTAAAGATACAGTGCTCACATAAATCTAACTTACTTGTTTTCTAACCCTTTGACAATTCCTTGTCACTCAATATCGTCATACCTGCCTCACTCATGTGACTCAAACGCATATGCCATAACTGAGTTAAATCAAAATCTGACTCACCTGATGAAACTGCGGCAGCTCCTATCACGGTCTCTCCCAGTAGATGATAAAGAGAACGCACTTTCTTCCCTTTCATCATTGTCATGCACCTCGAGAGATCTTTAGTACTCCATCTTCAGTGGTGTACTTACACCGATATCATCGAGTGTCCCCCAAGAAATAAGGTTCTTCTTGAGCTCCGGTACATGCCTCATGTCTGTCAATGTGCGCACACACCATCGTGCATACCAACCTGAACTGTTCCTATCCCCACAACCTTGCAGGCTGTGTTATTCCCCATCAGAACTCTACCACCATATGTAGTCTGATAAGTAGTAAACCAATTCCTATGAGACGTCATATGATAAGAACACTCCGAATCTAGCAACCATTCGTCTCTTGACGAACCTATAATCACACATAGAACAGCCTCTGTATCACTAGTGCTCTCTTCATCAACGTTTGCCACACTGCTTGTGGCTTCTGCTTATCACCTCTGTTTCTCAGCTTAAGACAATCTCTCCTGATATGGCCCTCCTTGTGATACTCAAAGCACTTCATCCGTCCCTTGGACTTTCTATGGCGTGATTTAGACCTACTTTTACCTCTGCTGCTACAGGACCCCCGATGTTGATCTCTACCTCGAATCACTAGTCCCCGTGCTACATCCTACTCTAGATTGTCATCTCGTAACTTTTTCTGCCACTCCTTAGAGAGCAAAGCGGACTTTACCTCTTCCGAGGTAATCATAGTACGCCCCTGTAACAGTGAATCAGTAAAGTGCTCCCATGACTCTAGTAGAGAAGCCAACAACATCATGCCCTGCTCTTCATCGTCAAATGTCTTACCGACGTTCTTCAAATCCCTCATGAGTTTATTAAATTCATTTAGGTGGGTTCTAATAGACGTACTTTCAGTATATCTGAACTGAAACATCATCTTCAACATATATAAGCGATTGTTCAAATCCTTCGTTACGTAGAGCGCCTGAAGTTTTGCCCACAATGCTTCGGTATCCTTCTTCTTGCCTATCTCTATTAACACTTCATCAGATAAATTCAACATGATTAAACTCCTAGCTTTCCTCATTAGCACGTCCTTTTCAGCATCTTTCATTGTTTAGGGCAATTTAGCCTTGCCCTCCAATGCTTCTGCTAAACCTTGAGTTGGTCAATAACGCCTCCATCTTGAGGCTCCATAACCCAAAATTGTTCCTCCCTTTAAACTTCTCTATTTCTGAATTCACTCCACACATAATTGCAATCACAGAATATCCAAATAATAATCAGACAAGCAATAGCTCCAAATCACAATCCAGAAATTTGAACCTAAGCTTTGATACCAATGTTGGGTGGTCTTGGGGTCTCTCTCATCTAAAAAATTAGCTCAAAAGATGAGATTTTCTTTCACATTTATAAATCGACTACCAGCTCCTTCCACAACCTACGTGGGATAACCGCAACAATCTCCCCCTCACACATCGGCCATGGGTCGAAGCCGCAACAACCTATATCTCTCTCTCGTGTGACATTGGGTCCAGACTTGTTGGTAACCTGGGCTCTGATATCAATTATTTTAACATAACGCGGAAACTAACCAGGATCTTGCAAATTAAGTCAATGCGAAAAATCCAAAAAAAAAATAACGAGGAATGATAAAGGACACCCGAGATTGCGTGATTCGGTCCGAATATCGGTACTTATATCCACGGGGAGAGCCAGCAAGAATAATCCACTATAATCAGATAATCGGAATTACAATCGCTCAATACGATCGTGTTTTCCATACCTAGATTATACCCAAGTCCAAAGTATTTACAAATAAAATAACTTTACCTGAATATAAAACTCATTGCACAAATCAAAGAATGTTCGCGCCCAACTAGAACGTATTGCCCATTCTCTATTTACTCTGCGGCGTCCTCCTCTTCTTGTGCGGCACTCTTCTTTTTGGACTTCTTTTGTGGCTTCTGAATAAAAGTAAACCCTTCAACTTTTGTTATCTTTCACTCCAATGGGTCCCACAAGATATAATATATAAATAATAAGTGTGAGCCCTCCTTCTTCTTCTTCTTTTTGTCCTGTAGCGCCGATATTACCTTCTTTGCAAAAGAAGTTCTCCACTGTACGACAAGGAAGAAACCCACAAGATCGGTCAAATCGGTCAAATCTGGCATATATCCAAGATTTTCTTTAAATCAATTTAACATACCGATTTATATCCGTAAACGATTCAAACTCGAAATATAATTTAACAAAATATGTGATAAATTTCCTAAAAAAAATGATTACGTGGCTGTAAAAATAATAATAAATAATTAAAAATTGGTGTGAGATTCACTTCTTCAAGAATTTATTGCCTACAACATGTTGTTACTCTCTCTTACAGTCATTCAAAAACTGTTATGCTAACAAATTTTTTTCTCAAGTGATCTAATCAAATATTGAAAACTGATTCGGGATGGTCACATGCTTTGACTTTGCAATTAGTAATAAAATTGCACGGGCGAGTTTGGAAGCATGGACATATGTAACTAGAGTTGGGATAGCAGCAAATCCTTCTCTCTTCCCATCTAGAATCACGCCCACAACAAGCGAAGCTGAGCACTTCATTTCTAGCTCTGAGGAACATATCCACATTAGCTTGTTCAGGTTATATGTATTCACATGAGAAGTGGGCTTGGACCTTGAATTGATCAATGAAGGTCCAGAGCGGACTAATACGTGCAAATGGAGTGCATCTATTGGGAGAAGATTCATGATAGGCCTGATAATTTTGTGCATTAAATGTTGGAATAATATGTTGCAATTTAGACTCTGTTTGTTTCGCAGAAAATGAGTTATCTGGAAAATATTTTCCTAAAAATGATCGCTTATATGGTTTAAAAAAACAAATGAACGAAAAAATACTTTTATTGTCTACGAAAATATTTGGATATCTATTGCCGTCAGTAATGAAAGTAATTTTCATTGGTTAATTATTTTAAGCGATACAAATGATTATTTATAATAATAAAAAATTAATCATTCATTTTTTGGTGAAACAGAGCCTTAATTATTTTCTTGACTATTGAATGTCATGGATGTACGAAATGTTCTTACGTTGGTTCTTTAATGAAATATTTGCGGTGCTCCTCCAAGTGAGCATTTTATCGTGCATTTCAATTTTATGAACCATTTTGTGATTTTGATTCCGATTTGATGGAAAATGTCCAGATTTGGTCGTCTCCATTTGTTTCATAAATGAAATTCAAGCTCTATTCTGAAGCACGACCTATCACCCCAAACGAGTTTTCATCGACTTCAATTAAAATATGATCATTGATACGAATTCAAACTCGAGAATTTCGTAACTCATTCAAGTGGCGCCCTCATTTTCAGAAACAACGTTGGAATCGATGCTTCTTTTCAACAGATGATCAAATGGACGTACCTGATTATTTGTCGAAGCTGGCTGGGAAGTCGATATGCCGTTGGATCAACCCAGTAGTAAATTGACCGATTGATCACTTGATCATCTATGCCCTTTTTGACAAAAAAACAAAAACAAAAAACTATGCCCTTGTGCTGTGGGCCCATGATGGTGGGATAAAGAATGGGCCCAACCACGATAAAGCCCAGGCCCATGTAGGATTAATTCGAATATGACCTTAATTGCGGAAATCATAATTTTATACGATGGAATATTTTATCCATTTCCTGTGAGCCGTGGCCATTCCAGACTTTCAATTCCGTGTTCCTTCGCGTACTTCACTGAAGCGTTTCCTAGAAGACAGACCCTAGACGGTAATCGCGATGTGTTTACGGATTAATTTTCTGTAATGTAAGTCTCCGATTCCCCTTCACGTCTATCTTTTAAGCCCATCGTGTTCGTGTCGTCCTCATTTGATTCTTTCTCGTTCGACTTCGTTTCCCTTATTCTTGAATTCGAATCAATGGTGCTTTGGGCGCAGTTCAGTTTCCCCATGAAAGAACTTTTTGGGTTCCTGTTGATGAATAATAAAGATTCAATTGGTTTCTCAGCTGCATGTTTGAAATTTTTTTTTTTTTTGGGTTGAAAAGCTGCATGTTTGAATTGGTTGGTAATATTTTAGCGGATTTTGGATTGAGAGGGATGGTGAAAGGGTGAGGAAGATGATGATTCTAAAATCTGGGAGGAGGATCAACATTCAGTTCAAGGATGGTGGGTTCCATTGTGATAGGGAGTATTTGTGAATGAAAGAGCTTATCCCGCCACATAACTTGTTTGTTATTAGAGACTCGGCACTGCTTGGAATCTGTCTTGAACATTTTTTCCATTCATTCGCGTTGAAGGATTCTTTTTGAATTCAGTTCTACTAGAAGTTCTTGCTTTTAAAAGCATTGAGCAGGACATCTTTCTTTGTGGAAAAGATTGGTTGAGGACATAGTTGCGCATTTGCGAGCTGAAGAAAGGCGATTTTGGACTTTGGGGTGTATTCACAATGTCTACAAAAACTGCCTCAGTCATACTCGTCGAGTTTAAGCAGTATAAGAGAAATGCAAGAGTCCAATTGCAGTTCGGCGAATAGTTTTTTATCTACCTTTCTTATCCTTACACTTAGCATCTGGTGGAAAGAAAGACCCTATGGAAACACAAGACCTGACATTTGCTGTCTCAATATGCAACACAAAATTGTTCAACCTTTCAAGCAATTTCCATCTCACCTTAATGCAGTTTTGGTAATGAGCTCTCACGAAAGTAAATCATTTTCACTTGCAGGTAGGGATGATCATCAAAGGGTTGTTGAGAAGATATGAAAGATGGAACCCTGTGCATCCAACTTTTGGAGCCTTTTCGGGCATGGGATTTGGTTTAGGATGTGGTGTCGGATGGGGTCCTGGTTTTGGCCCTGAGGTGATTGGCTATGTTGGAGCTGGCTGTGGTGTTGGGTTTAGCGTGGGCATCACTGTGGCTGGCTTTGGCATCGGTCTTCCTGCCAATTACCTCTTTGAAGTTCCGTACAACGGTACAGTTTTTTTCAAATTGGAAATGCTATCTCGCGCATTGGTTAACCTCTAATGTTCGGGATATGTAGACTAAAGTGGTGGCTGTGGCATGAATGTTAAATGTTGGAGCGTTTAGCTTGCCTTGAACTTCTGATTTTTAATGCTTAATTCTGTGTCAACGGAGTGTCTAGAAAATGGTGTTTTTCTAACTTCGGTATCCGATACTTTGTTATTGCTCCCTTTATACAGTAGTTATGGCAGTTAGAAGTACTGCTTCAGAGTTCGGCCAATTTGGTGGTCTCATTTCAAGGAAAAGCATTGCCAGGGGTGGCTGGAATATTGCACCACACATCTCAGTCTTCCGTACTGAAGCTGGCAGAAAGCTGTCTAGCTTTAGGAGAAAACATTTTCTTCAACCGACATCCAACTTGTTTGACATGAATTTTCCGTTACAATCTGGGGATGTCTGGAAATGTCTCGGAGCATTTGGCAGTCGACTCGTTCATCCTCGTAAGGGTATGTATAAAAGATGGCATTCTTGTAGCTTATCAAGATCTAGGGTGTGCTCCTTAACTACTTCAATATCCCGCAGTGTCGCACCTTGGCAAATTATATTTCAACTATCTGCTGTTCTATTGCTTTCCTTGGCTTGCAGTTCTATATTTCTCATTCATTTCGTACTTTTCCTATGGCAAGTCTAACTGTGGCAAGTTGCACACAAGAAATGTTTTTGGTTAAATCATCGATTGCACTCATAGACAGCACAGTTTCCTAGCTGTTTTGTTGAATTGAACTGCATTCGGGTATGGATGTGCAGCTGATGTCGGAAAACAGGGTTGAGAGTTCGCCAGTTGACAAAAAGGAACTTGATCTAACTGGCTGCCTTGCATTATGGGAGGCGGGTGGATACTTAAGCAAAATGTAAAGAAACTGATTCCAATACAAGGAATAACTGCTTGGGTTTTTGACATGACGATACTTGCTAGGTGTTAACTACTACTATGCTGCGGACAGATCTAACATTGAACAACTTGACCTTTATCATCCTTTTCGCAATTTTTTTAGTTGGTTAGAAGATTACATAGTGATTCGTCTATGTCACCTGCAGGTTCGAAGGATTGATATCATAGAGATCTCCCAGCAGAAAATCATACATACTGTGGAAATGGTTAGCATCTAAAGTGCAAGTGACTTATCTCATTTTGCGTTACAGATTAACGGATCAACTTCTTTTTCCCTTTTTATCAGATGGTCCAAACAACGATCTACTTTTGCCTTCTTGGTTTTGAATTTCTTAGAAAATCAGTATTATTTGATTGGTATAATCAAAACAAGTATGAGACAAGCTAAATCGCGTAGCACTCGTTTTCTTTTAAGGATCTAATTGTTCCTGTTGCAGCATAAGTTATATCAATGGCTGAGATGCATATACATAATCCTGGTTGATGATGGATGGGAAAAAAAAAATTATCGTCTTCTACTCTATTGTAGGCTCACGGTCACAGAAGATTCATTTACTATTCTCTGAACTACATGTTGTTAGTGGGTGGCAACTGAAGCGAAGAGCAGCAGCAAGATTGTATGTGTTAGCTAGTGGAATTGCAGAAAATCTGGAAGGCAAAGCTTTGGTTGCGCTTTCAGGGATGTACATCCTTGAGATTCAATGGATCGATGGGAGACAAGGAACGGTTGAAGAGGAACGACGATACTAATTGGTAGTTGTCGATAAATTCGAAAGGATGAGACACCTTGACCTTTATCGCAGGTACTATATTAAAGCCATTTATACAAACCACCTCTTTGAGGCAGGATAGTAGCTCCAACATGTAAAGCCAGTCATATTGGGTAATGAACTTTGTGAATCTCTCTCTCTCTCTACCAATTGAACTCGGTAAGGATTGGGTGAAATCAAAGTATTTAGGTTGATTCCACAATTTTTCTTGTGGTCGGCTTCTTCTTGGAAGGGTTATTAACTTTAAACAAGTTGCCATCGACTAAGACATGAAGATCGATAATGAGATTGAGCTGAGAATAGTTGGTGTAGCCAGCCTGCATTGTGAAAGCCGCAATATACCGCACAGAAGACGGTAAGCAGTTGTCGATTGAGGGTGGCACGTCGGGAAAAACACCTTAGACCTAAATACCTGAATTGTTGAGGATCGATTTTCATGCGAGTCGATCGAACTGTTTCCACATAATTCTTGAGGATTAGGATGACTCTTCATATGCTTAGCTTCCCCCCCCTCCTTGTCGCCCAGAGCCTCGGATTGCGCGACCGAGGCGACATCTTCCTACTCCTAGAATTGAGCAAAACCGATGGGAGTAGATTTCCAAACACCCAACACCATAGAGTATGTCATTATCGCACGGCTATTCAGATTTGAATTCCATCTCATGCCCTTGTGAAAGCAGGCGCATTCGACCATCCAGCTCTAATAATCCGAGCAATTTGAAAGATGTGTTAGGGGACTTAGTCAAATTCTCAATGACAACTCGAAGTAACGACTTAGAACCAGCAGGAGACTTCCAAACAGCTAACTTCTCAAAAAGCCTAAGTGACCTTCCCATCATGAATAGTGATATCTGTATGCAAAATCTCCACGATATCGTGATTTAACTCTATCCATAAACCACAATGGCGCAAAATTGCACATTCGAAATACCATTCAATTATCAATACGTTACCGATCGGCATAGAACAATGTAAAGATCCATATAAGATTTCGCCTGTAGCACAAAATCTCCATTCTCACACAAGGTCTAGACAACTACTCATGTTTTCATTACTGGAAGTTCTAAAACATTTCCAGATACATACACGCAGCATGCATGCGGGTTTTATTATCCTTCTATGAGCGAAGGACATTAACGCAAAGCAGATAAACCCTCCGGATTTCCCAAGTGCACAAACTAGTAGAGAAAGTCCTCACAGCCCCATACCTTTTGGTATTATAAGGTCCAGGCGGAATGGTGCTTCATACGACGCCATTACGGTCATTAGACAAAGAAACCAAATATGTCAAGATAAGATACAGGTTCACTAATAATACAACAGCACCATCAAAGTGCAACATCGTTAATATCACAGATTCCGAAATTTATCAGCTCTTGTTGTACTGGAAGAATGAAATCTCCAGTCCATGCAAGACACATGGTTTATTCCAGGGACGCTACTTGAGCGCGAAATTTAACATCTGAAAGATCGGTACAACATTGTTGATGAGACATCATTGTCGAAGCTGAATAACATTAAAATACACATCTTATCTGACCCAAGCAGGAGTTGCTGAGATACCATTCCATCATTTTGAGGGCGGCACATAGTTGCAGAAAAAGGATCTGCACAGAATCGGTTAAAATTATTCTTCTCTACCTTGAACTGCTGATCGAATAGTTAAAAAGATGGAAATGAAGAGATGGCCGGAAAAAGATATTAAGTAACAAATGAAAGTGGACTTACAAATAGGCAATTATGCATCCCTTCTCGACAAATCTGAGAGATTGCTGCCTGAGTACCCGGATGGATGCGACTGAGCAGAGGAGAAAGAAACCATGTCAGACCTTTGACCATCAAAGAAGAACCTCCTCTCTCTGGTCTCTGACCAGTCATCAAAGAAGAGCTGAACCGGTTGCTGCTCTTGCTTCACTGGACCGGGCGAGCTGAAATCCATGCCAAAGAAATGATGTTGTTTCTGTTGCTTTGACGTCGCATCAGAAGGCAAGCGGCCGAATTCTTGAAGAGGAGAGCTGTTCCCCGTTTCTGATAAGAGGTCGGCAGGTGCTTGAGACACTGCATGATGGGTGTCTAAAAGAGAGTTCATCTTTATAGTCCCAGGCGCTCCCATCATGGATTTGTGTGCATCTCCTCCAGCCTTGAGTTCACTTTCAATGTGAAAAAAACAGTACATGATTACTGGCTTTTAGAAGCAACGGATTGGCATAAAAAGATTAACTGACATTTGAAGGGGCCCGCTATGTGTTGCGTACGAATAAACTTTACGAAATACATGCAGAGAAATGAATTGAAGAGCGATAGTGACCGCATCCGTGACAAAAACAGAATAATGATCAGGGGAAATAATGAAGAACAATGAAACACGAAAGAAATTTATACCTAAAATAGGAAGAAATAACGAAGAGATCTCACCTAAAATTTGGTCCTTGTCACTTTCTAAGGTGGTGGATAGAAGAACCGCTCAATATTGATCCGCAATTATATGCAGAAAAAAGGCACAAGATAATCTCTGTGGATTGTGTCATGTTTGAGCCACAGACAGCAGGCTCCACAATTGTGTTATGTTTGAATGTCATATCACTTGATCGGTCTTGTTTTCCAATAATGGTAATCATGTAGCCATACACGTTAATTACTACAGGAGTTTTCTTAGATATATTAACGCAAACAAATGGAAGTACAATAACCCACCAAACCACCTCCATTCTTTGGAGGCGTTGATAGAGCGAAGGCTATCGTCAGGAGGTGCTATTCTTGCAATAGTAAAGCAGAACCATACTCTTGTTTCTTAGCCATTTATTATCTAGATATGGAACTTGGCTAGTGAAATATTTGGTATCCATTTTGTAACAATGATTCTTTTTGACTTATCCAAAAGATAATCCATTTCAGATCCGCTGGGTCATGGCATGCTTCGTGGAAAGAAACATAGTAACTCCACTCTTGATACACCCTGATTTAGGACAAGTAAGAAGAGAATGGCTGCCGTAATTCCACTTTCTTTGATCTACTAAGCAGAATGCCAAGTTTACCTATTAGTTATCAAGGGATCTAAAAGTTGAGAATCCAAGCACCTGAATGAAGCGATGTTCCCACTAGCAAACTGGAACCTCAAAAAAGGAATGCTGTGTAGAAAAATTACATGGAATTGCCGTGATATTCAACTCCATGCTTAACTATACAGAGAAAGCTTCCAAAGACATTTACACGAATCATTCAAGTCCTGAGGAAGCTCACAACAGCTCAAAAGGTCACCTTAAATTACTTTGTTTCGAACATGGAACAGCGTACCTGTACTTGTTCAAATTCCCATATGGTGAAGTCTCCACCTGCAACTGAGAGAGGCCACTTCCAAAGCACAAGTTCACAGGATTACAAAGGGACTGCGAAGGCATGTTCTGGAAGCTTCTGCCACCACTAGAGCTCCCGGTAGCAATGTCTAATGTAGCGGTTGACAGAGTCTGAGAGACAGTTTGTGATTCCACAGGCTTTCTTGAACGGTAGCGGCCACGGTTCATGTGCCGTTCACAGTACTTAGAGTCAGGGTGCGCATCTTTAGAGCACCTCCACTTCTTACCATCTGTCCTTCGACATCTACCTGGTTCAGGGTCTATTTTTTTCCCGTAGAAGGAGTAATAACCAACTGCAACATTGAAAGTTGTAAATAGCATGGCAATTGACCAGAAAAACAGTCCCAGAAGAGAGTGAGCAGGTCATTCAAGCCAAATCACGTGATGGCGCGAACTGGAAATGACTGCCTTCACAGTTACTATCTTCTAAACTCTGATTACTTCACTACATGCCCCAAGGTAAAATATATATACACCATCTAACTATTGATCACACATCCAGTATGATGGACGTAACAGGAAAATCTTGTTAATAATTTAGGCGAGATAACGGAAAACGGAAAAATAAACTTCTGACCCCCAAAAGGGGCAATCCCCTACACAAAGTTGTCGGACAAACTTAACTTCAAGAGTTGATGGGCTTTTGCTATAAAGCTTAGAACTTTGTGTGTTATACCATCTGCTACAACAGTAACATGAACTCATAAACCAATTGAAAGACGTGAAGCCAATCCAAAAAAGCATAAACATGTAAGGAAAACACATCAGATATGTGTTCCTCTTTGCAAATACAAAGGATGAAGACCCATTTGGAATTAAATCCAGAAGCACGATGGAAACTGGAAAGAAATTCTTCCGGTAATTCAGGGCCGGATGATCGTGTAACCAACTAAAGCGCGAAAATCAGCATCGAAATTTGCGTTTCACATTCCCACCTTGGAATAATAACCCATCATTTTTGAATATATTTGAGCAAGCATCAGAACTCACGAAGAGACTCACGTATAAAGGTTTAAACATACACAGCCAACATACCACATAAACAGATTAGAAAAAGAAAAATGTCCAAAAAAAAAAAATGTCAAGAAAAGGTTAAAATTAGCTTACAGCTGGGGTAATGAAGTAACCTAGCAGATGCGGACTCCAAGCTTCGGTGGATGGGGGCGAGGAGATCAGGAGGCACAGTAAGTCCCGCCTTCAGGTACTTGAAGATGAGGGCTTGGTGCTCCAGCTCCTGCCACTGCGCCACCGTGAACGGCGGCCACACCCCTCCTCCTCCTCCGCCGCCGCCTCCGCCGACAGACGCGTCGCCGCTCATGTCACCACCCTTCAACTCCCCTTTCAGCCTTTCAACTTAGATCTTCCCACTCAGCTCAGCCCTCTTGAAGATTTCAAAAGGCCCCTTCTTCTTCCTTCGCTTCCTTCTCTGGGTCTCCTCAAGTCACTGTTCAAATCCAAAATAAGAAATGAAAAGGAAAAGGAGCAAACTTTAGTGGCACGAGTGACCCATTTAACGTCTATTTATGGTGGGTATGAGCGAGAGAGAGAGAGATAGATAGTGGCGGTGGGTTGCTTGCTGTTGCTTACCTTGGAGGTGGAGAGAGAGGATGGAGGGTTTGGTGGCCATGTTTGGGAATTTGGGGGACAGTGAGCTTCCGTTGTCTTGAGCTGCTTGTCTTCGTCTTCCTATTTTCTTTTCCCCTTTTTTCTTTGTCATTACAATTGAATTTATCTTGCACCTGGTGTTAAAATTGAATGGCAAAAAAGAAAGAAACGGGGCTTTTAATGGGCTTGCCTACCTCCTCCTGCTCAACGATGAGCCGTACGTTGAGTCGATTCATATTTAAAATTAGGATTAATACTACGAAAAATCATAAATTGGTACATTTGTGATAAATTTACCCTAAATTATTTTTTTGATCACAAAAAATCTTAAACTTATACATTTGTGATAAATTTACCCTAAATTAATTTTTTTGACCTCGAAAAATCCTAAAATGGTACACCTACGACAAATTTACTCTCCGTTAAATTGGGTTAATACCACGAAAAATTTCAAACTGATACACCTATGACAAACAAAAAGAGTAAAAACCCCAAACTAGTACACCCGTCAACTGCCACGTGTCATCCAACTCGGCAATTCGACGGTTAGATTTAACGAAAACTAACAGAGAGTAAATTTGTCACATGTGTACCAGTTTGGGGTAAATTTGTAACAAGTGTACCGGTTTTGGGTTTTTTGTGGTAAAAAAAATAGCTTTGGGTAAATTTGCCAAGGGTGTACCAATTTGGGATTTTTCATGGTATTAACCCTTTAAATTAACATTCCAAGGGAATTTTCTTTTTCTTGCAATTTTTGTTTTACTTTTTGGTGTTTGGAAGGCGAAAAATTAATCAATCCACAAAAAATTTCTTTGATGGATCGAAAATAACAAGATTAGATTAGGGAAAAATGACTTCTACTTATGGCAAGAAGATAACCATTCTCCTTAAACCACCAAACAAATGTACTCTTAGACTCCATTTGTTTCGCAAAAAATTAATGATTTAAAGAAAAAATTTGCTAAAAATGATCGCTTGAACTAATTAGTCAATGAAAATATTTTCATTATCAATAATGATTAATGTCTAAATATTTTAGTGTACGATAAAAATTATTTTTCGCTCATTTTTTTAAGCGACACAAGCAATATTTTTTAGGAAAATATTTTTTAAATCGTTCATTTTTCGCAAAACAAACGCAACCTTAATTTGTTTGAAGAATTTCTCTCGAGACAATTGGACAAACATTTCTCGTGAATAAATTGAGCATGTAAAATCAAGTCCTTAAATATCACACATCATGGGCTTCTTCCGAAACTATATAAATAAGCAGAGCCTCGAAACTGTGAGATCCCATCTCACGTTGAATCCTATTCAATGGCGGTAAGTACAGATTTTGTTGGCCGTTTATTAAATTGGTCTTCTTGTTTTTACTTTTTTGCTATCAAGTCCGCTAATTTTTCGGAATTTACACTCTTTGGTCCTCTAAGTTTTATGCTATGCAATAAAATCCTTTAACTTTCTTGATTCGTGCAATTACATGCTCTGCTTTGTTTAGCCACTGTAGCGTTATTGTCAAATTAGACTTTTACGTTTTTTTTTTCCGTTTGTTTTATGATCATTTGGTGCCAATGAACATTATGTATCATATTCGGTCACACAAGTAATGCCGTGTCATTTTTTAAATCGACATTTAGTTAGAGTGGTTGACCGAATGATTTGGTTGAACTGGTCAACGAAGTTAAGAGGATTTCATTGCACTAAAAATATTTAGAGGGTCAAATCGTATAAATCTGAAAAGTTAGAGATCTTGATTGAATAAAACAAAAGTCAGGAGATCGAATCGCACATATGTTAAACCTCAATAGATTAAATCCGTGCTTAACCTATAACGATAATATGATTTAACAAAATGGAAAACTATAGCAAAGAAGAAGAATCTTTGTGAAATCCCCAAGCCAAACTCTCCAGTCAAACTCCCAAGTCATGCTCTGATTATCAGACAATTTTACCAGACCGGCCTTGCAGGCCTGTTTATAGCCAAAAAAAAAAAATTGTTTTTCTTAGGAACATCCCAAAGAAAAGGAATAAATAAATAAATCAAGACAAGCAATAATACAAAAGAAATTAAAAAAAAAAGGAAAAAGAAAAATAGAGAGGGGGAACAAACAATCATAAGGAGCTCCAAAAGTCTCGTAATTACGCTAATAAGTCACCACCTGAAGAACAAAACACACAGCTCTCTCTCTCTCTCTCTCTCTCTCTCTCTATATCTTCCCTTTGAGCACACGCAGAGAGGGAAACCAAAAAAGCGCCATGAGCCTCTTCGGGCTGGGAAGGTCAGTGACCTGTCATCTCGGATTTGATCTCAATTTCGTGCCTTGCTCAAGGCTTTCCGTGAATTCTTACTTTGCCGCGATTCGCGAATTGGAAAGATTGCGTCCTTCCGAGGGGAACGCTGGCTATCGAGCCCTTCTGATCGGATCCGTTCCGCTTTCCGCTTACTTAGCGCTAGTCTCGAACAGATAGAATCGGGTGTTTCGTTGGTCGTTTTTGGCCGTAATCGCGGAATCTAGGTTCTTGATTCGCGAGAATACGTAACTTTCGCCATGTCCGGTCAGCCCCCGCGTCGCGAACGGGATCGAACTGGGTCGAGCTGTGCAGGTGCGCATGCGTGTGTAGTGTTTGGAGGTAGTTTTGTTGTTGCCGGTTGGTTGAGTTGGGGTGCTCGCGGCTTGAGGATGTTACGGCTGTACAGTGAACGATGAGATAAGTGGGTTATCTCGGTTGGATCAGTCCTTTTTAGTGAATGTGTATGGTCAATGGGCTGACGAGGGTAGATTGTTTTGTTGATAGCTCTGTCTTTTTCTGTAGATCGTTCATCCTCATATCAACCAGAAAGAATTTTGTTCAGTGGCTGCATGGCATTGTTGTCAATTCTGAAAAACGGTGGCATCTTGTCCCTCCATTTAGCAACGTCACAATTGCAAAGGAGCGGGTGTAATGCTAATGAGCGTTCATTCTTGATTCACCCTTTTTTTTTAGTGAATTTAGTGAACTTCTTTTGGTTTGGATGGAGTAAGAGTCTTGCCTTCTAGGTAGTGTCCAGTATGACTAAGCATTCCTTCTTAATATGATCATTCGAGGGATATGTTTTCCCGAGTAGTGTCTTGCTTCTTGTTTGTTACGCAAATTCCTTATCTTCTCTGCCTTGTTTCCCTCCTTCTAGTACTATTTGCCTTACCAACAAATTCTTTCCTTGCAAAATGGCTCACTCCTTAGATACCTCTTGGAGATCCTTTGTTTTCCACTTTAAAGTACTAAATGGAACAAGTTTACTAAGCATTCCTTCTCATATGATCATTTCAGCTAGATATTTTCCAGGGTAACGTGCTGTTTCTTGTTTGTTATGTGAATTCCTTATCTTCTCTTGTCATTATTTACTCCTTCTGGTACTATTGACCCGGCAATTGTTTACATGCAAACGGCTCAAACTTTGGATGCCTTTTGGACGTCCTTTGTTTTCTGCTTTACAAACATAAAGTACCAAATGGTGTTCAGCTTGCTTGAGTTATTAGGACCTGTTGGAATTGAAAAGCATCAAATTGTTGTCAATAGGGAATTGTTAAAACCACACAATAAGAGTACTTGAACCCTTGTAATTTGTATGTACACGATATTACGGCAAGCATTTATTACACTACTACTTTTTACGAGATTATTAAGACTGGACGTGATTTTCAGGCTATTGGAGGATTTCAAAAGTTGTGATGTTGATGATCTAACCAATAAGTTCAATATGATTGCACAGTCTCAATATATACTCGTCCTCTAGCGATATCTTTTAGATTATAGCTAAGTGTAATCTCTTGTTACCTTCCAAATAAATTGTCAACAGTTTCCTACCTTATAAGCTTAAAGAATTTCCAGTAGCAAGAGCAGCTTATTTTCTCTACATTTAAGTCAGTTCACTTTTACTTAATCTCTGTCTAACGTGAGCTTGATCTTGCCGTTGATCATTTTTTCTTTACAGTTTGTATATTGATTGATTGGGATCTCAATAATCAACAAATAAAAATGGAGAAGTTCATGAAAAAAAAAAAAAACCGTCTTATCATTGGTTCTCTCTGTTTGCACACGCCGGACTCATCCTAGAGGAAGTAATTTACAAGTTGAACTTTCCATCGAATCATGTTGTTGAGATTTATAGTTGACAATGACAAAAGAATAAAGATTAATCAGAAACAGATGGAAGATTTTTCAAGTCCCGTACATGTCAACTTTACCATAGTGCACAGTAATTATGAGACCGCCAATTGATTAAACAATACCACCACTTTTGCACGGTACTCTACATCTTGAGGAGGTCTTCTTAGGCAATGGAGAATGGAAACTTTGGATGGCTAGGAAATTCTCAGAATCTTTTCTATGTTAGTTCCTGTCAAATAGTTCAGATGCATGATTGTGTTTACAATTTCTTTCTATGTCTATTCACTTGGAGTTGACCGGACATCAAATTCTGGAGAGGATGTTAACATTACCATCAATGCAGGCTTTTATCTGTATTGCATCCTCTTTCTAGATTATAGTCCACACAGCGCTGGACGTAGATAAGACTTGTCAATATTGGTGTCCATGTGGAGCTTGAATACTTTTAATAAGTGGGTTTTGATAATTCTTAAGGAACCCAAGGCAAACCACCACTTTATTTGTGGTAAAGTAGTCAGTTCGAATCAGTCTTGCCTGTTGGAATTTTAGATGCTATTGTATTACTATACTCTAGGAAATGAAATTTATCTTGCTTCCACTAGTGTACTTTATTAAGCTGCTCTTTTTCTTGTGGAACCGGTGTTCTTGATATTTTGGTGAGAAGATGTAGTTGGTGATATTGGCTGATGTCAAATTGGGTAGGATTGTAAGAGGACATGTAATATGCACACCTTAGATATTTGAATTATGCATGACTCATGTCCATGTGGGTCTTCCTTATAAATTGACAGTATTGATAGACTGAGGGATTAATAGTTGTTGAGTTTTGGAGAAAGAAATTGTCCTTGTTTCCCTTATGCTATGATTTGGAGATGAGAGAAAGGGGAGAATGAAACTTAAGTGGAAAATTTTGATAATTATAAAATTTTTACGGGAAGGAAAATGAGGGAAAATATAATTTTTAGGCATTTGCCACCCTAATTTTCATCTCCTCCCTTTCCCACACATAGCATTAGTATTTACAGTAGATAAGTACTTATTTTGTTTGAAGAATTAGGATGGTTGAAAACATATGTGATTTGATTGAATCTGCCCACGTTATAGTGGGTTCAGGAAGGGGTACAACAAGAGATAGAATATATGAATCTCCATAAAGCATGAGAAATGATTAAATGGAATATAGTACATGACTCCATTTGGTGACTCTAGTGAGTGGGATAATGCTTAGTTGAGGATATTGTGGCAAGTTAGCTTTTGATTAACGATGTTAGGGCTCTAATCAAAATTTTGGACTCAAAAAGATAAGAATCCTTAGATTATTTTAGTATCATAGTTGTGTCTGAAACATTCTGAATCCATCAGATTTCGACAATCGATAAGTCTTTGGGGGTCTTTCTAACTTAACACATCTGAACCTCAAAAGTGCCGTTGTAGTCATTTCTGAAACAACTGTAGGATGTTTGGCCATGTTTTGCCCATTTGTTTTGGATCATTGTTTTACACTTAAATTGTGGTTCTTGGGATATTTGCTCTAATAGGCCTTATTGAATTATCAAGTGTCTTGTAACTGCTGACATAGTGAAATAATTGTTCGAAGGACATGTTATTATATATTTTTATGAAATTGGATTTTGAAAAGAGTTTTCTTATGTAAGGCTTTGATAGAGATAAGGTTTTCCATGTGTCCAACATTAAATGTATTAACCTTAGCAGAGGGAAGGGAAATTATTAATAGGAGGCTGTCAGGAAAAGGATTATCTTTTTCTCCATGAATGATTCTAGTGCTTGGATTAGATAGACTCTGGTGCCTCTAAGTGGTGAAAGGAAGGTTTTGGAAGTAAATTTACGAGGGTATTAAGGTCAAGTGTTAGAAAGATGGGCCAAGTGTCAAGTTTGTGTGATATGTGTGATTAGTTTCCGTATACTACTTTTTTCGTTACCCCTAATTTGGCCTCAGTTTTACATGTCATTTCTGTACTGTAGAAATCATTGTTTATATGTTTTCTTTTTCTGGTTTTCCCTTCAAATACTTCCTCTATACCTAGAATACTTTGTACTTTAAAATCGATTTGTGCCTTACTAATGTAATGCTTCACAGAAATCAAAGAACATTCCGGCCTAAAAAGAGTGCGCCCTCAGGGAGTAAGGTTGGTTCCATTTGTTTACCCATCCTTCTGGTCATTTCTCAGCTGACAACTGCCCCTCTTTTCCCTATTTCTTTGCGACTCTTATAATTTCTGTCTTCACTTTGAGGAGCATCTACAAAAATTATAAAAGCATATTTTTGCATATTACTCCATTTATGTGCTTGTGACAAGGTCACTATTCTTGTTTCTCTATGGTTTTTTGAGTGACATGGATGAAGATGAACAGAGGAGTAGGCTTTGCATGTTATGACCTTAAGATTATTTCAGTTAGAAAAAATGTAGCTGAAAATTATCACCAGGTAATTTTTAGTGCAAGTCTAGCATCTAAGGCCCAGCCCCCTGGGTTGTCGGACCCGATCATCACCACATAATGATATAATATCCAAAATTTGGAGCATTCTCCTTTGCATTTTAGTATTCAAAATGTCATCACCTCATAATAAGCTAAATTGAATCGAGGATTTATGGACATTTTTACATTTTAATAACATTGTTGTCGATGGTCAATGCTCCTTTCCGGAGATGAACTACTACATGTTGGACTGCATGTCAGCTTCTACTATAGGAACTTCTACTCATTATCCAGGAATGGGAAAGACAGAAAATCAACATGAATTTAGCAGAAAAGGAACTGGATTTTCGAGTAGTAGGGAAGTATGAATAATGTATAACTTGGCAGGGTGGAAAGTGGAAGACCATAATTTTTTTTGGTATTAACCTAATAATTTTGGACATAACCCACGTGTCAAGTATGTATCCGGTCCTTGTTAGATGAGGTGCCAAACATCTAGTAAATGGATGTATTTAATATCAACTAAGAAGGATACATGACTAGCACATGCATTATAAATGTGCAACTCATTTAGTACCGCTGGACTTTCTCTTTTGGGCTATTTGTGATTTTTTTCTTGTAGTTTCAAATGGTGCTCTTTGATTGCGTTTGTAGTTAAAAATGGTTTTTCTTGCTGCAATTGATGGTCTTACCTACAAGCCTATGGCTTAACATTTTTAAGCCCCAGAGATCGTTTTTAAAATGTGCTAAAAGTGATTTTTTAGCATGGAAATAAGTTGAGGGATGTGTGAATCCTTACACTCAAAAGGACTGAAAAGTAGGGTGCGTTTGTTTCAGGGAAAGTGTTTTCTCCGAATTAGTTGTCCGGACTTTCGCCCTTTTGGTTCACCGGAAAATGACTCAGTCAACGGAAAGTTCATGAACAAAATCAGGAAAATGAATTTCCTAATCTGAAGAGGTGAAAACACTTTTTGGAATTGCTCCTCTTTAAGTTTTTTAGTACTTTAATATCTTAATATTGCATTTTAATATTACTTTCTTTTCTTTTTCTTTCCTCCCTCTCCGCTACTGGCAGGCAGCGGCCACCAGTGAGCCGTGGGCTCGTTGGTGGCTGCCACAGCCGGTGGCAGTGGAGGAAGAAAGGAGAAGAAAAAGAAAGAAAATAAAAAAACAAAAAAAACAAATGGTAAATAGTAAATAAAAAATAATCTAAAAATTCGAATTTCTTTTTTGCCTTAGATAAAGTTATGAGATTGAAATCATTTTTCAAATGAAATCCAAACATCGGAAAACGTTTTCAGTAACATATCACCAAACAAAGAAAAACAAATCGTTTTCCGAGAAAATGATTTCTCGAAAATCATTTTCCAGAAAACGAATTCCCGGAAAACGTTTTCAGTGAAACAAACGCACCCACCCGTAGAGGAGATAAGGATGTATGAATGCTTTTGTTGAAGCTTTCAGAGAAATGATTGCTAATATGGTATTTCACCTGTTTCTCGTTCATCACAACTTAGATTGTGGAAAATGAATTATAGCAGCTTATCTGTTTTCCAACGAAGAACGTCAATTGTTGTTTTCCTAGTTTAGCTTTAAGAGAAATGATTGCTAATGGGGTATTTCACGAGTTTCTCGTTCATCACAACTTAGAATATGAAAAATGAATTGTAGCAGCTTGTCTGTTTTCCAACGAAGGTGGTCTGGTTTCCTAGTTTAGTTGATGGACCAGGCATTTTGGACCAGAACTGACGTGTAACACTTATAATACAGAGTGATCATTGATACCATCTCTTTCTGGCTTCTCTGGTGTTTGTATTATAAACAGCTGTGGTCGCTCTGCAATCTCTCATCTGATTCATTTTTTTTTGCACAATGCAGGGGGCGCAACTTAGGAAGCATATTGATGCCACTCTTGGGAGTGGAAACCTGAGGGAGGCAGTGAGACTTCCTCCTGGAGAAGATCTGAATGAGTGGCTTGCTGTCAACAGTGTGTTTCTTTTCTAACCTAATTTTGCTCTCTCTTCACATGCGCGTGTGCCTATGTCCGTGTGGGGGCACACATATGTGTGCACTTGCACTAGGATTATTATGTTCATGCAGCTAAACTTCTCAGCAATTAATTTTCTCCTGAGGATCTGAGCTAAATGAGCTGGTTGTGTGTTTCAATTTCAGCCGTGGATTTCTTCAACCAGGTGAATCTGCTCTATGGTACCCTGACAGAGTTTTGTACTCCTGAAAACTGTCCTACTATGACTGCAGGACCCAAGTAAGTTACTGTAAATGGTCTTTTCTTGCTTTATCTGCATTTGTTCAGCTGTGAAAGACATAACCGGGCTAGCAGCTCTGGGTGTGCCTCAGCAAGTCACGATTCTTAACCATATTCTGACAAATTCGGAAAATCCTTGTTTCGTATTTCTCTTTATCTGTCTATTGTGTGGATGTGTTAAGAGTTTGAGCATCATATGTTAGTGCTTTTAGGAGACTCAGGAAAAAGAAACTTCCTTTCCTTCATGTACAATTGATAGAGCTGTAGCAGGTGGAAATTTAACTGCTTTCAATGACAATCGTCATTTGAATAGCACAATTGACAATTGTAAAAGGAATTTTGTTTTTTTCTGTTTGCCTAGAAATTCATATAAGAATATATGCAGTTAAAATTGAGTGATATAGCAATGCAAGTTATGAGGAACCAAATAACTGTGCAGCTATGCTGTTGGCAAATTTTAGAAAAACATTTTAGGAGGATCTTGCTTTCTCTGTTTTGCACTTTGATGGGATCTTTTCTGAACTGAAGTATCATAGTATCTGCTGCAGATATATTGCTGTAATTTTCTGTGTCTTGCCAAAGTAGGAAATCTGCTGCCAATTTGTAACTCTCACTAGTAAGCTTATGGTTGTTTGAAACTTGGATGTGGTTGAAAATCTGTCTCTTAGGATGTTACATCATCTATCTTGATGTCATAGTTGTGAATTGTCCTTTTTACTTCTTCTTTAACCAAATCTAATATGTTTAGCTGGTGTAACATGGACATGCAATAGTTACATGTAGTGTTATTGATTGGATATTTCACAATTCTCTGATATTAGATAACCCTAATGGACATTGTAAACATTATGCGACTTCCATGTTATGGGCAGATACTGATTGATGTTGCTAGTGGTGCTGTGGCTTTTATTTTGCCGTTATTTTTAGTTTAAGACTTTGCAGACAAAGCCAGGCATATATTGATAAGCATTTTCACAGGTACGAGTATAGGTGGGCTGATGGTGTACAAATCAAGAAGCCAATCGAGGTTTCAGCTCCAAAATATGTTGAATATCTGATGGATTGGATTGAAGCACAGCTAGATGATGAATCCATTTTTCCTCAGAAGCTTGGTAATTCTTATCCTCACAGTTTCCCCTCAGTTTTAATTGGTTCTTACAGAAGTTGGAAATGTTGCAGTTTAAAGGAAAAGAACTATGTTGATGTCTCTCGCATATTATTCACTTTGCTTTCTTCTTCATAATTCTTCATAGGTGCCCCATTTCCTCCTAACTTCAAGGAGGTGGTGAAGACAATTTTCAAGCGGCTGTTCCGTGTGTATGCCCACATATATCATTCGCATTTTCAGAAAATTGTTAGCCTTAAGGAGGAGGCCCACCTTAACACATGCTTCAAACATTTTATCTTGTTCACCTGTGTAAGTTCCTTTCACATATAGAATACTGCTCACTTCTGTGGCGTCATAAAGAATTTGGTTTGGATGTCTCTACATGGTGTCCATATACTCCATAGCCCAGTCAAATCTGATTCGCATCTCTGATTGTGGGACTTTGCATTTTAGGATAAAATAACTTGTTGAAATGGGGAAGGCACAGTTTGGGTACGCTGGGAGCATAAGGAAAGTACTACCAGCATAGGACAAAGGAGTAAGGAAACGAAAAAGTAAATAAAGAACGAGACAACACTAGGCACTCGATAACTTTGGAACTGATCGCCCGATGACAGCATTGAGCATCCAGCTTGGGTTTACAGGGATTTAGGCTTTAGCTGATACATCCTTTCTTTATATGATGGCAACTATCTTGTAGAAAGTTATTTTCCATTGTAGAATGTCTACTTTAATGGGCCCTCTGTTCTCCTCGTTGCATTCTAATGCCACATTGAATTTGTAAACTAAATCTAATCTCTCTAAGGACAAGAAAAGTTTAGAGAAAATGGCTTAATAAGGGAACATTGTTGAAAATTTTGGTAGTAGATTAGTTTCATTCATGAAAATCTAGCGTTTCCATATGTGGAGCCCTGCTGTATCCTGGACTTCAAGGTCCTTACGAGGTTTGGTTGGAAGACATAGAAGTGGTAAATATGTGGTTTAGAGAATTAGGTTTATGTGATCTAGTATCGCTCTCTTCTCTCCTAAGGAGTGACAAGTTCAATTGACTGCAGTGAGTTATTCTTTTACGGCTTACTATATATGTGATACATTAGGAATAGCTTGTAATTGATAGTCGCATGTCAGTCTAACACCTCATCAAATGTTTGTGGTCTAATTGGCACAATGGAGGAGAAGAGTAATATATTGAAGTTACAATTCTGATTTTGTTGATCCTGGGTGTCTATATAAGTAGGAAATTGGGTCCATAGGAAACAGTACTTATTAAGCCAGTGAAACAGTTAGCTGTGATCCTCTTCAACATGAGAGATTCCATATGAACTTTTTGGTGCTCTATATTTTGCTTGTTTATCTGTTTGCTTTTTACTATTTCAGCTTATGCAAAATCTGCACAGTTTGCCCCTAGCCCTCTATTTGCTTTTTTCATAAACCTTAGAGGATCATATTAGGGGAGCATTGGTATTACTAGATTTTGGGAAATTGACCTGCCATTTTCTTTCCATCTGATCTTGGAGACTTGTGAGCTAGGGTTTCCATGTGCCTGCATGGACTTTGAGACGGGGTTTCATGATTGTTTGACAGCTTGAATACTGAATAATAAATATGGCCTTCTGTGATGGTGCTTCCTTGAGGAAGTGAAACTCATTTGGCTCTCAATTTAGGGTGAAAATAAGTCCATAGTTCGGCTGCACAGCATCCTGTCAAATAGTTAACATGTATTGTGATGCAAAACAGCGGAAAGTATCCTGAAGATAATGGTACTGTTACTTGTGCAGGAATTTGGGCTGATTGACAAGAAGGAGCTGGCTCCACTTCAAGAGCTGATAGAGTCCATAATTGTTCCATATTGAATACAGTGTGCCGCCCAATGGCAAAGTAGAACTAGGCTTTAGATGAATAAGAACAAACTGCTGCTTGGCACTTGATCTTTACCGCAAGTGCTGTATTTTGTGTTATTAGTTAATTACCGTCATGGGTTGTCTGCTGTAAGTTGTGCCCAGTTAAAATTGTGGAACTCCAGTGACTTTTAATCTTTAACAGAGCATCACATTCTGATGTAGATGTTCTGAGAACAATCTAAACATGGGGCTCTTAAGAGAACCGACAAAGCAAATGGAAATGTGAAGATGCTCTGTATTTAGTATTGATCCTGAGCTGCCTAAAAGAAGTGCTGTTACTGAACTCCTTATTTGTAATTTATTGATTATGTCGAATGTCGTAATTCTTTGGTAAGATTGTGCGGGCAGGAGACGGGCATAAGTTGGCATTTCTCAGAGTTGCTTCCGGCAATGCTCTAGTCAAGGAAGCAGCTAACACTTAGCTCTATTAGAAAAGTTCTGTTTTAGCTATAGATCAGAACTTGGTATAATGACTTGATACAACTCCGAATTTCTTTCACCAAATTGCCAGTTCTTCAAACATGAGTTTTTCTAGAGTTCGCATATTAATATATGACTACTTGATTAATGCTTAATCTCTTCATTCAGCTCTTGCAAAGGGCGCTACTTAAGAAGGGGCTTATTGTGGTGGCATGCCGAGACATGAATCGCGAGGCTTGGGTAGAGGATTGTTTGCCCAGATCTTGGACAACAGGCTCGGAATGCCAGAGTTTTTGACTTTCTCGAGTTTGATGCTCTGTTAAACAAAGAAAAGAAAAGAAAATAATAAATAAAAATTCGAAAAAAAAAATTGAATTGATGTTAAAGTCCTCCACGTCAGCACCGGCCACGCTACGACGGTTGGCGTCCATGTCAGGGATTTCCGGTCAATATTACTCTGATGGACTGAATTGACACAAATGCAAAAAGTTTAGGACTCAATTGGCAAAAAAATAAAAATAAAAATTTAGGACTAAATTGACACAATTACAATAGGCTTAGAACTTTTTTTGGAATTTTACCTAAATAGAGTGCAATACGTAGAGGGAGAGTGTTGGGACTTGCGGTATAAGTTTCAAGCTTAACATGCGAATTAACAAATTGGCAGCTGTATTACTATTTCTGCGGTTTATCCTTCTAAACCATTCCATTTTTGTCCCCTCAATCCGCCAGTAATACATTGATATGGGCTCATGGCAATCCGGTCGGGATTGCAAGCACAACGACCCTCAGAATCACTACATAATTCTGAAAATGCTTTCTGTAAACAATGAAGCATCTTTCGAATACGTTCCGCCACAGTGCCATTGGATACGCCGTGATAAGACGATCATCCACCTTCCAAGATGGACAGTTTAAGAGGAAATAATTCCAAGAGAATTTACCAACTTCAACAAAGCATCTGCCTAGTACATCTTTGGAGGTTCTCTTGTAGTTTCTCTATATGGACGCGCAACTTCGATCAATATACACCACACAAAATCTGCCGGAGCCATTCAAATTGCCCCCTTATTCCTCTGACGCACTACAAATGAATAAACTACAAAAAGTCAAAAAGGCTACGGTATTTGCACTTTGTGTGCTCTCTGTCTATTCCTCTTGAGATACATGCAAGCTCCTAAGCTCGGAATGCCCAAACTGTCTAGCCGCAAAGCCGTAACAACCAACCACCAAAGCCAGCACGCCGAGGACGAGGCTGAAAAGCTGGAAGTTGGCAAGATACTCACCACGAGCCTCGCTTTCCACCGAGCTGCACATGATGACGCTGCCCTTGAGATGGCAACCGTCGGGCATCGAGGGTCCGTATAGAGTGAAGGCCGTCTGGTAGAACCAGAGCCCTTGCAATGTTATGGCCATGCCGCTGCAGAGATCGACGGGGAAACTGGTCGGTAGGAGGGCCCCGGCGACGGTGGAAGCGACACAAAGTCCTATGAGCAGGACAAGGAGGAGGTGATAATAACCCTCCAGGCCCTTGTGCGTCGTGGAGTGGAAGTAGAATAGGAGGTACTCTGCGCAGAATGCCGTGGCGGCAATCAAGCACAGTGCTCCTTCTGGTAAAGGAAGGAAGCTGCAAGTGTAGGAAGATAAGCAACAGCAAAAGTTAAGTTCTGGTTTGCTCAGAAAAAAAAATGAGGGAGCTAATGCATCCAAAACTCAAGAGTCTGTTAACTATAACACTCAAAGCTGAGGAACAGTGTCGGTCACGTGTATGCTGATGCAATAGTAGTAGTACTACTAACCACGCTTCTGAAGTATCTGCAGCACCACATACAGCAAACTCACTGGTAAGCTTCAGGAGTAATCCTCTAGCAATCGACAACTAACCAGCTAAAGGCATCTGAAGATTTACCCTTAAGTTACGACTCCACATCGAGTAAACAACAAGCCTTGAACTCGCCATGCACTAATGGTACTCATAGGTAATCCCAATCCAAAAAGTTTCTCCTTTTTTCTTAAAAATAAATTCTTAAGATGTAGAGACATATGATTAGTGCAAACACGAGATTTTCATTAACACTACCAAAGGAAAAATTTACTAAGGATACTCAAAGTAGACCCTGTCCCTAAATGGATAGGTCAAGTGAAATTGCTGCCCCAACATCACGTTTCTAAAATGGTCAAGCTGTGTTAGACAGAAAATGCTGCAAAGCTGGATTATTTCGGCATAAAAGAGTGAAACATAAACCTCTTATCTTGTCAAATTCGTGCAGACGCTTGCTCTAAATATTCTAGATTCCCAAGTGAAAGAGGATTCGTCATAAAACTAGTCCATGAAGAAAGTGTAAAAGATACTCCCAGCATTTTCACAGCGATCTGGATTGTGCAATGTTGACAGTTTTCAGCCAAAGCCTACCCACAAAAAAAAACCAAAATAAGAAACTTCATTGTGAAGCCTCATTTTAGAAGCCAAGCAATTCCCTCATCTCAAGACGATGGTGAATTGCAACTACAATTCTATATCATCCCTGATGAGCACTTGCCATCCGTTGGTTAGTAGGAGCATCCCAGAAATGTCAGAGGGCTTGAAGCTTGGAACTTGGAATTAGAATGTTGAGTGAAAGAAACCCACAGAGAATAATCTCAAGGAGGTAGTGTTATCTTTCTTCTTCATAAGCTACAGGTGAGAAGGGAAAAAAGGGTCACCCCAGCCAAGTGGACCAACTCTTGGCCTGAACGATGAAGCGATGTTCATAAAGGACTAAGGGTCATCAGCTACATTAGGAGTAGTTTGTAAATGTAAAAGGTTCATTCTAATAAACCATTAATTCTCATAGAGACACTGATTAATGTCCTAAAATTAAAAACGCTAACCTCTCGGCTCAGACTGAGAGCAAGAGCATTAAAAGGCTTTGGTTTTTGCCTACTCAAATCAAACAGATTATCATTCGATCGGAACTGTTCTCACTACTCTAATCTTCCTTACTCCTGAACTAAGACTTTAAAACAAAATAGAGGAAAAGCCGAGATCTCTTGTCTGGTTAATGGAAACATATGGACTCACTCTGTGAACTCTCTGAATTACAGTAATGCCTCTCTTAAATACCGTATATAAACTTGTCAAGGCAATGCCGTGAACTTTATGACCTTATTCCTTTATGCAACTGAAACTTCTTAAGTCGTCGTACAACCCGAAAGGGAGATTAACACACTCTATCCAAAGTCTATGAAAAATAAGAGAACACACTCTATCCACAGTAGTGATTCAAAAGTACCCAAAGAAGGCAAAACTCTACAGCGACAGCGCGTAGAAAGCATAAAGACGAAAAGAGCATATCATGCATATGATGGAAAGAAAAAATCACTATCTCTTAAAATTCCTGCTTCCGCTGATTCAATTTTCCAATTGATACTCTCCACCAGATTGAGAACATCAGCAGACTTGAGTTTTATTATTCAGACGAAGAAATGTCCATCAAGAATTAGTTTCCTTCCTCTCTCCCTCGGGTCCTCTAAGTAGAGTAATAAATGGCATACTAAAAAATCAAATTGTGTATTTCAGACAACCACACATCTGTTATTTAGATGTTCCTCCAGGACAGATGCTGAGCATTGTACCGCACTGACCAAAACTGGCTCTAAACTGTTACCCAGTTACAAATTGTGTGGACTCAGCAGTGCTTATATTTGTTCAGCATTAAGGCATCAACAGAAACCACTCGATAGCTCCATATCAGAAAGGCTTCTAAAAAGTTCTACCGTTCATATGACACCACCACCCAGAACAAACATAAAGAGAAAAAGAAAGCACAAAAGACCTGTCGAGAGTAATGGGCCAGGAACCAACCTGGTTTTCTCTGAGAGCAGAGTTACGAGCCCAAAGACGAAGAACATGAGGAGCATTCCCGAATGCTCAAAATCGTTCATGTGTGCTGGGTTCAAGACTCCATTAACAAACAACTTGAGGTGGGGAGAATAGAGAAGCTCAATACACAAATCAATGAAAGCACCGACTGTAATGACATATAGCTCCAAGTGTTTCAGCCTCCCCTCGAATCCAGGCACCGGGTTCCACACCCGGACCCGGAAGGCCTTTGGGTTTGACACGTGCCTGAACACACAACTCCACACATGCCACAAACCAACCACAAGAAAGAGAGTCCCCGGTAGAGCATGGCCCTTGAAAGAACCCATAACTTGCTGTTATCCACAAACACAAACTATCCACCTCCCTGTTTATCTGAATTGAATCTGTGATGAGCAATCAAGCAAGCCGCCTTTAATGTCGACAGCCCTCCAGTGGATGACACTACGGTGAAGGATAGAAGCAGTTTCTTCAAATTCTTTCCTGCTGAATCAACTAGAGGCTTCTGGGTCAAAAGCAAGATATTCAAAGAAAACGTGTTAACTCCTGTAGCAGTTGTCAATAGTTTGACCTTTTTTCGCTTCTTTGTCAAACTGTTGCATCAAGATGGACCTTATTCTTCACCCAGAAATGATGACAAACAAAATAGAACTAATTCTAACTATAACCCGCCGGAGTTCTTCAATCGTCCTACTACAATAACTACCACTAGTGCTAACTCTGGAAATCAACTAAGGACCCAAACTGCTAATTGCAATTCTGAATCTCTGTCTCTGTATTGATATTTCCCAAAACAAAAATAAAGAGGCAAGAACCCCAAAGAGAAAACAATGGGCTGTTACACAAAGTCAAATTGCTCAACCACGACCAGAATTTTTAGTAAAAGAAAAACGGGTACTTTCCAACCCGCACCTTTAAGTCAATTCATTCTTTTTTCTTTATCGCTCTTCTTCATTTAAACGCTGAAACTTGCACCTAAAACCTCCGACCCGAAGAGATTAGGAGGACTCAAGTTACTGATCCATACCCATTTAAGGTTCTTCTTCGACGAATCTGAGCGACGAATAACAAGAAGACGACATTATCTTATCTTTCTTGCTTTTTTCCTGAGAGAGTGGTAAGCACAAAGCAGAGTGCGAGTCAACGATGCATATTTTCCCGAGATATCTCTAGGCGTTGACGGGGTATTGTATAGAGCAGGAGGGTAAAAAAGAACGAGAGAGAGGAAGCGAAGAGAGATTATACATCGGACAATGAGAAGGAACGTACTTGCAGTTACAGAGAGACGTGATTGGAGTAGTTGCAGTTCTCGCAGCGCCGTTCGTTTTCCTCCTCAAAAAGCCTTTGATCGTCTCATGATTACGACCCGAAAAGCCCCGCCATCATCACCTCCGAATCACAAGAGCCGGCCAAAACGAATCGCAGAGAACAAAAAGAAAGAAAAAAAAAATGAAGTTTCAGAGAGAGAGAGAGAGAGAGAGAGAGAAATAATGGCGGCACACTGGTGGTGGTGGGGATCTGGTCCTTGTTCGGGACTAGGAAAAGGGAGAAAAGGAAAGATAAGCATGGATTTTTGCTTATTTTTCCATGTGCTGCTTTCTTTTTCATTTTTGGGTTAATATCACGAAAAATCTCAAACCGGTAGATTTGTAACAAATTTACCCAAAATTATTTTTTAAATCATAAATAACCCCAAACTAGTATATCTGTGACAAATTTACTAAAAACTATTTTTTTGACCACCAAAAATCCTAAATTGGTACACCTGTGACAAATTTACCCCAAGCTGGTACACTTGTGACGAATTTATCCTGCGTTACTTTTCGTTAAATTTTTCCGAAAAATTGCTGAGTTAGATGACGCGTGGCAATTGACAGGTGTACCCATTTGGAATTTTTACCCTTTGTTTCTCACAAGTGTATCAACTTGGAGTTTTTCGGAGTATTAAATTAGTTTGAAGTAAACTAACGGGGGATAAATTTGTTACATGTGTACTAGTTTATGGTTTTTGATGGTCAAAAAAATAGTTTGGGGTAAATTTGTCACAGATGTACCAGTTTGGGATTTTAAGTGGTCAAAAAAATAGTTTAGAGTAAATTTGTCACAAGTGTACCAGTTCAGGATTTCCGTGGTCAAAAAAATAGTTTGGGGTAAATTTGTCACAGATGTACCAGTTTAGGATTCTTGGTGGTCAAAAAAATTGTTTGGGATAAATTTATCATAGATGTACCAGTTTGAGGTTTTACGTGGTTAAAAAAATAGTTTTGGGTAAATTTGACATAAGTGTACCAGTTTAAGGTTTTCCGTGGTCAAAAAAATAGTTTATGGTAAATTTGTCACATGTGTATCAATTTGAGGTTTTTCGATGTATTATCCCTTCTTCTTTTTTTCCGTCAAAAGTATTCATGAAAAAAGACATCATTTTTTTTTGTCAAAGAAAAAGGGAACATCATTTGACTTACAAATAATATAAGCCAAGCCCATTTGGTGTATAAAATTATTGATTGATATGTGTGAGGCTTTGTAAGATTATTGTTAATTATTTTAAAATTTTAAATTGTTAGATGAATTAGTTATCTATTATTTAAGTATTTTAATAATATGCTATAGATAATAATTTCTCCGGAAATAATTGTTAAGAACAGGATTCTTGAAAAAATTGGAAATGAGAAGAAACTGAATAATAATGAGAAAATGAGAGGATTCTCTAGAAGTTTTTTTTTTTCGAAGATTCTCTAGAAGTTTGACTTGACCGAAGATGTTGTTTAAAGTCCGAGACGGTGGGCCCGGCGTTGATGATGGCCATTCGATTAGTCGGTTTTTAGTTTCTCTTTCTTTATTGATGTAGGCGGCCAGCTTCGCGTGTAGGTCGAAAATGACATGCATGCTGTAATCCCATCATAGTCGTGGGGTTTTTATCTACCTCTCGGAGACCGACACGAAATGTAATATTCCCTGACAACACAAGTGGTCTCTAAATTTTAACACAGTATTTGAAATTTTAATTTGTTCAATATAATTTATAAATGTTGGCACAATATGTAATGTGATTCATAAGCTTATAATTTATTCAATGTGATCTCTAAACTTTTGTCTCATGTTCAATTTGGTCCATGAATTATATGAAAATATTCAATATTAGTTGAAGGACAACCTTCATATAAGTTAAGGATTAGATTGAATATGTACCATAAATTCAAGAACTACATTGAAAAGAATTTAAAGTTCAGGGACGACGTGCACACTGGGCTAAATTTCAGTAACCACATTGAATAAATTAAAAGTTCAGGGACCGCATTGCTTATTGGATCAAAGTTCGGGGATTACTTGTATTATTTTCTCTATCTATAATCACTACAAAGGTATCCAAGGAACGGCCCGGATTTATTTTTTCTGTGATCCAACGACTACTGAAATTCGAGGACCTGATCCTTGGAATTTGCAAAAGTGCCCACGGTTTCGTCCATGTAAATCTAGCAACCGCTTTTCCATTTTCCTTTTTTCCGGACTCTTTTTTTCTTTGAAAAAAAGAAAATTGCCTAGTAATTAAATCGATCTATCACCAGAGAGCACGTTTAACAAAATAGAAAACGATGACGTCAGCCTCGCCTTGGGGAGAGGTTTCGGTTTGATAGTGCTTCCTCCTTCCTGGCAAGACGATGCAATTCTCTACCGAGGTCTCAGTCGAAATCGTCTGTCTATACACACAATTTGCGACCACTAATCGGGGGCAGGCGCTCATTCATAGCTCCCTTAATCGTGTCTCTAGTTGGCGGATCATCACTCACATGCGAACTTAACGGGAGAATTATTATAAACCTTTTATATTTGTGCTAATTCAATTCATCCGGCCATGAACAGTGCTAACGTGGACTTTTTTAAATAGTATTTTGAATTTTTTTTATAATTTTCTTTTCTTTTCTTTAGTTTTTCTTCTTCTTTTTTCATGGACTTAGGGCTGACGAGGCCACGGCCCAGTTCCTTGCCCCTAAGTGGAGGGGAAAAAAACTAAAGAAAAGAAAATAAAAAAGAAACAATGCAAAATTTTATTAACATATTATTAAAAAAAAAATCCACTTTAGCGTCGGCAGTGGCATGTCAACCCCTACTGGCCAAAAATGGCTGGATAAACTGAATTGAATTAGCACAAAAATAAAATTTATAACTGAATTGGCATAATTGAAATAGGTTGAAGACTTTTTTGTAATTCAATCCGAACTTAATAACGTGGATGACAACGGCTCGAAAAAAAAAACGATTGTATGAAATTTCTTCCATAAAAGACGGAGGAAAACACCGCTTGAGAATGGATCGGAATGGAATTTAGCCACGAGTCGGATGCAACAGGGAGTGCGTGTACACCAAGAGATCTGTCGTGAGGCAAATTGTGTGTTTGCACGTCGTCATATTGGGCGGGTGCGTCGCGTTCCCTGTTTACGTGACACGTGGCAAGGCATGGATGCTAAGCACGAACAGCATTCGCTCTCTTTCTAAGGTCGAGGAAGTAGTGATCTGTAGGGATCATGAACCCAAATCAATCCAATAAGAAGAATCTGAGGTGCATGTGATTCGAGTAGATAGGGAACATGGATTGTGATTTGGGTCTGTGAAAGAGCATCTTTTCACGTGTTGATATAGTCTAAATCTTCAACATATCGAACAGAACTGGCCACAATAATAGTTATTGCTAGGAGAACAACACATTAAAAGGTTAGAGAGCGTACTTTATAAATTGTTGCTTGAACCATGTTAGAAATCGACGTGAGGCACTTCTTGTAAATTATCTTCTGTCAAAACCCAGAAGTTAAAGAGCGGAACAGGTGTGCTGCAGAGTCTCATCCCTTCTCCAGTTCCACTGTTGGCTGTTGAGTTTGTCCAATTGGCACTTTAACTATTTCCCACACCCTTGAATCAGTCCCTCCTGCCTCTTGATTGGCCCAGTCCCTCTATTCTCCTGGTCTCGAAATACCGATATGTTCCAAATGCTAGTTGATAATCATAACCTGAAAAGGCACCAATAAGTATATATTCCGAAGAGTAGAGTTGCCTGGCTGATCCTCACGCTGAAAACCAATAAAGTTAACATGACATTTTAGGGAGGCCTCCACAGAATCTCTCACATGTGTTTCCACATCAACCAAAGTGGTAGAAACAAGTCTTCATCAAACAGTTATTCATGGAACCTACCCAAAAACAATGAGATGGATAGTCACATGACTTAAGATGGGTGACTCCAGTAAAACATCTTTGATCTTGGGAGCTTATATTTGGTTATTCTTTGTTCATCCTTTGCAAGGTCTAGTGACATCTAATATACTTATCCAACATTTTTTTTTTGGCTAAGTATTCATCCTACATCTAAACAGTCTAGACAACAATCCTGCAAGTCCATATTTGTTTCTTAACAAATGCACCCATAAATACACACATGTATCGCGCGGGACACAAGATAGGTATTAGATTTTTTATTTTTATTTTTGGGTCGAAAGATAGGTATTAGATTCAAACAGCTCAATTTGACTATATCCATTAAGAAGTTGTGAAAGCCCAAAACTTCAACACAATAACAACACTTCTCCAAGATCAACCTCATACATCACAACTATAGATCCACTCACTTCATCTCGATAAAAAACGACACTCATCAAGCATCAACTGTCAACCTGACAGCAACATCCAATCGGACGATCTACGTTTACAAAGTCATCCCAGTTACTAAACAATCCAAGACTATCTTCAACATCAACTTTACACTGATAATAACCCCAAAATCTATATTTACACAATTATATTTCTTGGCAAAAAGTTCAGCAGAGATAAAGAAAAGATGCAGATCCTTTCCAAAGCCCAAGCAATTCATCCACTATCGGATCCTGTTTGAGTTCTCCTCACCACAATTCTCGTCCGAAGTATGCTCTACTACAAAAGAGATGTCTTCCACTTTGGACTAACCTGAAGAAACATCACAAGATAGCTGTCCCATAACCAAACTGGCTCCGTATGCGGACCTCCTTCCTTTTGGTACACGAAGAAAAAGTGAAAAGTCGAGGTTAACAGCGGTCTCTTCATTTTTTGATATTACCCTTCCTCAGCTTGAAAAGTAGCCTTTGTTTGCTATCTCTTCCCATATCTCTTTAGCCAAGTCTATATCTACAGCTGACAAAACTACATACTGATGCCTCACTTCTGGCATCATTCTGTAAGTTTCATCCATGTATAGCTTCAAGAAAAATACCATATGCAGACACCTCGAACATGCTGTTGAAAAGCGCCATACTACAAGGTCAGATTCCTTCAGCAAGTCCCAAACTCTAATTTCAAGGGCACTAGCAATTTATAAGGTTCCAAGGCTTGTCATTTCTTCTTGAACTCGCCAAGTATACTCTAAGAGATGCATTGTTCAAGATACGTCAATTGGAATCATGTTCAAGAAATTCACATGAACTAAGGTCGACAGCTCCTCTGACGACAGAATAGGACAACAGAACAATAAACAAGGTCATCAACGAGGGAAAAGATATAGGTCTAATATGCTAATGCATGGATAAATCTCAAACAGCAAAAAGGAGATTGTGGCACTACTGGCATTCACTATTAAACAGAGAAAATTTGGTAAGAAATTACAGAATCACTAACTTTGATGTGAAGGGATGTGGACAATGGTCTATTTCCAGAAGCTCTCACCAGCAAGTATCGAACCAAAGCAGCATCCAATGCAGTAATATAGCCCAGCATATATTCCTTCACGGGCTGCGGAGCAGCAGAGGATCAACCTGATACTGCTGATCAAGTGCTTGCCACTCAGACAATCACTGTTCAGCATTCGTTCATGACCATATCAGCTTGCAGCTGGTTTGCCCCGATATATCAACACCTGAGTCATTGATTTCGCTATCGGGTTTAGCCTCCCCATCATCTCTTCATCGCCGTCGTATGGCTTGGTAGTCATCTAGGATGATAATCTGAGTTTAAGAGTGATGAAAACGAAAATCTGCACCATAGAACATGTTTCATACACGAAAAAGACAATGTAATCAACATGTTTACCTGTTGACTAGATTACCAAATCTCCAACATGTAGGACTCTCATTACCCATAATCAGCCTCAACCCAACTGCAAGCAGTGTCTTTAGATATCCCTCTTGCCTTCATCAACCCCCTCAGTTCAGTTACACTGTCCCATTTTCCTGCATGTGCCAATGTATTAGACAAAGCGACATATGCCCCGGGCCGACCCTCGGCATTCAACTTAAATAGTTCATTGGCAGCTACACTTGCCATCTCAATATCGCCATGCAACCTACATGAACTAAGCAAAGCGGCCCAAACATCAGAGTTGGGATTTTCAGGCATTTTCATCACAAACTCCCATGCCCAGTTTAAACTCCCTGCACGTCCTAAGAGATCAACCATGCAGGCATAATGCTCCATACCCGGTTTCAGCGAGTAATCCCTCTCCATGCTCAAGAAAATGTCATGGCCTTTAGCTACTAAGCCAGCATGGGCACAAGCAGAGAGTGCACTGAGGAATGTCACGGAATTGGGTCCAATTCGCTGCTCACGCATTGCACTGAAAAGATCAAGAGCTTTTTGGGGATCTCCGTTCTTTCCGTATCCATCTATCATGGAAGACCATGTAAAGACATTCCGGTTGGGCATACTTTCAAATACTGTGCATGCATCCTCAACTTTCCCGCATTTGGAATACATGTCTATAAGAGCACTGCCCGTTTTTACATCAAGGATAAGTCCAGTTTTTACTAGTCGACTTTGGATTTGTTGACCGACTTCATATGCTGCCATTATGGAACAAGAACCAATAACACTGGCAAAAGTTGATATATTAGGCTGAAATTCCAACCTTTGCATCTCAATGTAAATCTCAAGAGATCTCTTTGCAAGTTCACTCGACTTGCTGTAACCTTCAATCATGGCATTGAAAACCACAACATCTTTCTCAATCGTCTTCCTGAATATCTCTTCTGCATCCTCGAAAGACCCTTGATTCATATATCCAGTAATCATTGAGGTCGAACAAATGACATTCTGTTCCAACATCATATCGAACACAGCTCTAGCGTCATCAACCTTTCCATGCTTAACATATGAGTCAACTAGCGCCGTGTAAAGAACATCATCCGGTTCAGTGTCTAGTCTCAATATCTGGGCGTGAACGACCCCGGTAATTCTATAAGGCAAGTCCACATCCTGGGCCTGAGTAGACGCCTTCAAGATCATGGAAAAAGTATACCCATCAGGCCTCTCGCCAACAGAAACCATTCTGCGTACCAATTCAAAAGACTCTCTAACTTTCCTATGCTTGACGCACCCGCCAATCATGTAATTATACGCGGAAAGAGTTCGCTGCGGCATTTCATCGAACACCGCGCGAGCATAACCGAGGCAACCGCTTTTCAGATGCAGTATGAGAAGCTTGATGGAGATGTTAGTGTTGGGATTCGACCCGGTTTTGAGAATGTAGGCATGGATCTTTTGGCCGGGAGAAGGATTGTCGGAGTTGATATAGTGTTGCAGAGCCGAGGGCAGAGAGTCCGGAGACGTATGTGAGAGAAGTTCTCGTGTTGGCGGGAAAAAATTGGTCTTTTCAGCCAAGGAGCGAGAGTAAGATCTTGATGAGAAAACCAGCAACCTGAGAGAGGACGATCCGCCATTTCTCATGATACCATTTGAGAGCGGGCAATACAGTGTCAGCCGGAAGTATCAGAAATTACGAAGCAAAGCAACTGAAGCGTTTGGATTTTTGGAGATCCGAGGGACGTGACTGTGATTTTCGCCCAAGGATAATTTATTACATGAAAAATTAATGATTTGTAAAATAATTATTTAAAAATAATTATTTATGTCACTTAAAATAATTTATTATTATTGAATATTCTCGCCAACGATGAAAATATTTTTTCGTTTATTTAATTTTGTATGAGATATAATTAAAAAATATTTTATAAACTATTCATTTTTCGCGAAATAAATAAAGCATAAAAAGTGTTGGGACTTGTGTTCTCAAAATATTCTCAATGATTACGTCAAAATTATATGAAATTAAATAATCCATAAAATCCTTCAAGCAAGGAGCAATTTATTTTATTTGTTGTTTTTTTTTTTTTTGCTCCTATGCATTGGCAATCGATTTGCTCATCTCATCAACTATTAAAAGATCAGAGGAAGAAAAGTTCAAAAGTGGAAAGTACATTTGTCCTTATTAACAAGACCTAATTTCATGAATTTTGTTGATGTAATATACTTGTTAAGCACTTAAATATGGAGGACTTACAATTCCCATGTAATGCTCTTTCCTGTGTTGTATGCGACTGATATGGACACATTTCATTGAGCAATAACTTTTATATGATTGTTAATATCGCATGTTTGGTATTCTGAATTAGCCTATGTCTTGGCGTAACTATAATTACAAAGTGCTTTTAATTTGAAAATGAGCGAAAATGTGTTGATTTTGAATTGAAATCATGTTATGTTGACTTCAAATTATTTTTTTTTCCGGTAAATTACTCATATAGTGTTGGAAATTACCCGAAGAGACAAGCTTATAAAGAGATTTGAGGAACTCAAGCCAATCCATGACTAATTGCATTTTCTTAATTAACAACTTCACCAAAGCGTAAATTTGCTAACGTTCAACTAGAGGTGATTACCAAGGAAAAAACAAAAACTGGAAGTGATTACGGGGTTCGATGGATTGATTGGACCGATTAGCTCGCCCACCCAATCCCATTTTCAGCACAATCTTGAACAATAGTGCATTTGGGCACGACAGGCCTTGCTAATCCTTCTTTGAGGCGGGTGAGTCCGTTGAAGCAATATCGTCCTTGAACTTAACATATAATTCAACGATTTTTGAATAGATGTCGTGACCGAGGCAGGACAATTGTTAAGCTTCGTAATAAAAAAATTTTGTCAATTTCATAACACTGATTTTTTTTCCAATTATGTACGATCCACACGCGCGCGCGCACACATATATATATATATATAAATAATTTTTTTATCATTAAGTATTATGAATCGGTATCTCGAAACATTCGTTAACAATTTTTTTTGGGATATGTTCACTAGAAGTCCTAAAATTTGCCACTAAAATGCAATTGAGTCCTAAAATTTTCAGAAATTGCAATCAAGTTCTAAAACTTGGCAAATTGGTGCAATCAAATCCTTCCGTTAACTTCGTCTAATTCAGCTAAAGAAAAATGCCGACGTGACTGAAACAAGAATGATAAGTTCGAAACGAAGTCGTTTTGGTCCAAGATTGATTTTTAATATAAATATTAATTAAATTTTAAAAAAACTCGTCGCTAGCCCTCGCTGTGGCCGCCCCCGACCATCGCCGGAAGGGCCAATGATGGTGGGGCAAGGGTTGCGGCTCTCCCCCAGATTGGGCGAGGGTCACCAACCCTCTCCTAGATCGGGCTGAGGGTAGCCGCTGGCGGTCGGCGATGGTGAGACGAGGTCGCGGCCCTCGCCTAGACCGTGCCGAGGGCCGCCGCTGGCTGGGGTGGGGTTGGGCGGTGACCCTGCCAGCGGCGCCCTCGACCCTATTTGGGCGAGGGTTGGCGAGCCTTGTCCAATCTGGGGTAGGGCATGCAGGCCCTCGCCTACCGTCGACTAGGGTCGTCGGCCACTAGCTGAGGCTCGGCGACCCCGGCTGACCCTCGCCCCACCATCGTCAGCCCTTTCAGCGATGGTGGGGGGTGGCGAGGCCCAGTGAAGGCTGATTTTGCTGGTTTTGCTTTTTTTTTTTTGTGAAAAATAAAAGTTAGTTTAGCATACTTTAATTAATATTTATATTAAAAATCAAACTTGGACCAAAACGATATCGTTTTGGACTTATCTTTCTTGTTTCACCCACGTCAACGCCAAGTAGGAGAGAGAAATAAATAAAAAATGTCACGTCCGTATTTTTAGTCAGCCAAATCAGACGGAGTTAACGGAATGACTTGATTATATCAATTTGTCAAGTTTTAGAACTTGATTGTATTTTCGAAAATTTTTAGAACTCAATTATACTTTAATGACAAATTTTAGGACTTATAATACACATATCTCAAATTTTTATTTTTTTTGGGTTCATTCAGCCCGTTCCATGATGCCCCGGAAAATTCCTATGACATGCAAAAAGAGAGCTCCCACTTACCACCGCCTTTTTTTAACCTTCTCACTCTCTATTTGGAAATTCTAGAAAAAGGCTTTCGGCCGATGAAAAGGGCAAGAAAGACGACCCAAAAAAAACAAAACAAAAAGGAAAAAGACAACAGGAACACGTTGAAGACGCGGCGAGAAAAGGTGAGCAAAAGCATCACCGGGGCTTTACCATCCCAAACATTTGTACCCGTCAATGGCGACCTTCCACGTCACTATTACAAAACGGGACGTCATGACATTGTACGGTCCGGATTACATCATGGAACATTTTGTTAATTTGTTATTTACAGATAGGTCTCCATCCTCTCGGGATACATGTCGTGTGATTTGAATTCACTAAATCAATTAGGTCGAGGATAATCTCACGTAAATCGAGTAGTATTTGCTCTTAATATACACAAACTCATCTTGTATTGACTTTTCGATCGTACAATGTCACGTGATTTGAATTCACTTGACGGATCGGGATACATCTTTCATAAATCGACTACTATTTATGTGCTCTTGATATACACAAACTTATTTTATATCGACTTTTCGATCAGGCAATGTCACGTGATTTGAATTCGCTCGAGCTCAGCCGAGTCGGGTCGATATGAGTGCGATTGTGGAGGGGACGAGTAACGCTGGACCGTACATAGACGGGTAACGAACCACGCCAATCTGAATTCAAACCAGAAATTTTTTCGACGTGTTGGAGTTGGGCGATACGTAAGGAGGAAAAAGGAAAGAGTCCGCTGCTTCTTCCGAGTTGGTGACTTGCTTCGCTCGATTCACTCTTCTTCAAACCACTCGCCCACGAGTCTCTTTCCCTTTCATGCAGACACGAAACACAGTTGTCCATCTCCGTAACCTTTTCGATTTAAGTAATCGCCACCCACATCAAAATCTCCCTCACCAATCTCTCTCTCTCTCTCTCTCTTTCGGTGGTGAATTCCGTCTCGATACACCCTTCCTTCTTCGGGGGTTCGTCACGCTCTTTTTGCCTCCGATGCGCATGTATTGGCCCGCGTGGAATCGATCTCCGGTGCGGCGTCGGGGGCATCTCGCGTTTCTCTTCTAGCTCCACCTCCGAGCTCGGTTGGTGCCGGAGTCCTCGGATTCGTCGTGCTGCGAGTTCTCTGTCTCCTCTCTCTCTCTCCGTCGTTGAGGCGCGGAGTGATTGGTTCTGCGGATTCGGCGATTCCGGCTCGCGAGTGAGCGATCGGTGTCACTTCATTGGCCACTGTCCCCAGGGTTTGGCATCTGAGGAGACGCATTCCGATTAAGAATTGGAATTCCGGGATTTTTGAATTCCTTTTTTGGGTTGGAGGAGCGATGTCGAAGGTGGTGTATGAAGGTTGGATGGTGAGATATGGGCGTAGGAAGATCGGCAGGTCGTATATTCACATGCGGTACTTCGTGCTGGAGCCTCGGTTGCTCGCTTATTACAAGAGGAAGCCTCAGGATAATCAGGTTTTTCTTTGTTCCTTTTCCTTCTCACTCTGTCTGTCTTGGAATGGCGTTGAGCTGTTAATCTCGTAACTGGTATTGTTTCTGGCCTGCCCGCTTGAGAAAGCAGGCATAGAATGCTGGATACAAAGACACTGCACCTGTAACATGCTTGTTAGTCGCTAGTGTGAGAAATAGGAGCAGCTAGTTGAGAGAAGTGCACTGGCATTTGATTAGAAGTGCGTATGTCAAGAGGAGTGGAGACTCTCTTGGAAGTCCTGGAGTTCTTTTTTGGGCTCATTAACAATTTTTCAGTATTTCACTTCTGCGAAGCATGCATTGGTTTCTCTGGTGGACATGAAATGTTCTTTTGAGCAGGGAGTGCTTGTTTTGTTTTATTAGGTGCCGATCAAGACGTTACTGGTTGATGGGAACTGTAGGGTGGAGGATCGAGGCTTGAAGAACCAGCATGGGCACGTGAGTTGGCTCGTTCATTCAATTACTCTCCGTCCCTTACATTTGTGAATATGCTGCAAGCCTGTAGGTAACCGGTAAAACGATAAACATGATCTCTGTTGTATGCTGTTCCAAAGAAAGAGAAAGAAAAAGAAAACAGAGCCGTCATTTCAACTACTCTCTTAGGCATACCATTGCAGAAAAAATAACAGCGAGAACAAAGATAAATTGGCCTTTGTGCAGTACAATACTGCTATGAGGATCTTTCATACGCTAGTGTACTCTACTCTATCTTTGGCCATACTCTCTGAAATGTAGAATAAGTGGGGCAAATCATCAGTAGCAATAGCCTTTGAAGTAAATGAAATGTTCGTTGCTCCTTTTAGAAATTTGCAGTGAAGTGATAGGCTGTTTAATTTTTGTTAGCGGGACATGGGAATGTCTCAACATGAATTTGCTTTATAGGAAACAGGAGATGAATGGCACACTGAAAAATTGTTGACACTGGGCATGAAAATGCAAACTTCGCCCGGTATCATCCTGGTGAAAATGCAAATTTTTTCTGGGAAATGAGGGCCTGATCTCTAGGCAATTTGTTGGTGCCATGTAAGCGATCAGTTTGGAAGATCTTTAGAGAAACAGAGAGATTGAGAGAAAGAGGGGAAAGAGTATTAAAGTTAACAAGAAGCATAAACCCTACGGTGACCTCCTTTAGTATTTATATTACACAACAACTCCGCAAATGACAATATTACCCTTTCTCATGGCTTCAGGGCAACTTAACCTACGATACACCAATACATATTCTAAACAATTTAGTGCTGTGCTTTTAAATATTATCGACACTTTGCAATATTGCTTTGGGATGTGTTGATAGATTAACTGCCGGTGCAAAAAAATGTGTTTTGTGGTAGCTCATTGATTGGGGCCTAAAGTGGCAATTGAGCTTTTTTCTAATAGGGTGAATGCTTTTAAAAGATAATATCGGCGTATGCCTTTCTCTAGGGACGTTGCCAAATGGTCCAGCGCTTCTGAACATCTGAATCTTTGAAAATCTTCCACTCTTGTTCATACTTCATGATCGTTCACATGACCACTATGTAATCACCTGCTGAGTTATAAATACAACTCTGCATCTTCCTCTTTGGAAATATCAAATAAAAGCCATGTTAACACCAGATTGACTGACACCTTAAGGCATTTATATAGGTCGATATTCTGACCTCCAATTCGAGTCACTAGAGCTCCTCGTGTTAAATGGGGGGAGATTTTGTGTTGACCAGTACCGTAATGTCCTTTCAGTGTGAAGGGATTTGTGATCTTGTGAATAAATCGAACTATATAGTGACAAGTATGTCACAAGCTTGAGTAAGAACATTATTGAGTGCTCGTTCTGGAGGCTTCTTCCTTTTTATGTGTTTGGTTCATTGTGGAATGCCGGTTAGGGAGACAGTTGTTTACAATGGGACTCGGTAAAGAAGTATTTGCATTTCCTTGTCATTGATTTTGTGAAGTCTTTCTCATCGATTTTATTGAACATGGCATGTCAGTTTATTTTTATCAAGATTACTGGATATTGTAATGTATAGATTGCCAAATGAGCGACATTGCCATACTATGGAGCACTGTTGCTGTCCTTTTCTTTTAGATCTTACACTATGTTTGCTGTTTTAAGAAAAATTTAATCAAAAGAAACTGTTATGCTATATAATGGATATGCCAGAACAGATCAATTCTTAATTTGGATTTGGTTTTCTTTCATACGGATTCAGTCATTCTGCTTCTAATATTTTGATAACGGTGCTTTTAGTATGGCATAAGTGAATATTATCAATGAATTATCATCTTTAGGACAAGTGGCCATCATTTTGTATAATTGATATAATTGAATTTTTACTGCCAAAAATGTATAAGAGCTCATACATGATTGGATGTCCTATTCTAGTGAGCCTGGTGATAAATATCGTTAAATAGGTGTCGATTACTTCTTGGTGTCATTCTGTACATTTGTTGGAAAGGAAGGGATTTGGGGGTTTGGGCGGGGGGTGCGTGGCGTTGGTTAGGGGGAGGTGTTATTTGAATGAGCGGTGCATATTCATGTGCAAAATATGCTGATATATGAAATGTTCTTCAATGTACCTCTTTATGGAATTTGCAAAATAATAGTTTTCATTTTTGGTGGCCTTTCTTTACAGATGGTTTATGTATTGTCTGTTTACAACATGAAAGAGAAGCACCATCGTATTACGGTAAGCATTTTACTTTTCTAAGGAGATATATCTTTCTATTTAACTTCAGTGACGATTAACAATGTTTTTAACTGGTTACATCTATATGAAGCAACAGAGATTAAGAAGGACCTTTCTGTCATAGGTCAATTGCTTCTCTATACTTTCTCTTGTGCATGGTCCTGGCAACTCATTTTTCAGGTTTCTCTGAAGGTTTGAATTGTGGATTTGAAGGCTTATTTATTTTAATCAATTTATGGAATCAAATTGAGGATTGCGTGATTTAGCACCAAATTCTTAAATTGATTAAGCAGCATCAATTACATAATCAACTATTAGTTTAGTTAATCTGTCATTATGTGTTTTTAAATTTACAGCAGGTGTCAAAATCAAGAATCGTACTGAAAAACTTATTTTCTTTTTGCTACAAGGAATTAAACATACATCACCAATGTGTCTTTCCATGTAAATTTTACGAGTATTAAACAATGTTCATGAATTCGGTCCTTGTGTTGCATATTTTGAACGTTTGAGAGCTGCATAAATTTGATGGTGTATGTTATGCATGTTGCTAACCAACCTCACATAGGGAACACTTCATTTTATTGATAGTATGCATTTTGAAATCTTAGCTTGATTAATTTCTTAGGCAATTGTGTAATGCATGTAGTGTCACCAAAATTTCAGCTTTATTGCAATATATAGTATTATTGGGAACTATTAGTGAACTGTGGTTATCCAGTCTGCTCAATGCTTTTGTTTCAGATGGCAGCATTTAACATTCAGGAGGCATTGATCTGGAAGGAGAAAATTGAGTCAGTTATTGATCAGGTCAGTCTTTGGTCTTGGACCATGGTTGTAGATTGCCCCTTTTCCTTGAGTTTTTATTTTCAGCCCTGGTTAACAAGTGATGATGTCATACTAGAATCAAAATCCTTTCAGAGGTTAGGCTTACATTATGCAAACCTCATTTCTTTAGTTCCTCTATGCAATAGGAGTTTCCTGAATTCTGTGAAGTTTATTGTATATGCATTCCTTTTCAGAGATGAGTTCTTTGACATTTTTCCTAGCTTATTAGTTTTGGGTTAGGATAATTATATAGCTGGTGTAAATCCATCATTCTCAGGCCTTAGTATCGTAGAAGAGGTAAAAAAAGTTGGAAGAGAATGATTACGTGAAAAACTTTGTTTGGGCAAAGCCCGTTCTTCTCTATGCTCTCGCCCTTCTGTGGGAATACCTTTTCCTTTACATGCTTTAATTTGGGCCCTAGGGTTCCAGAATATTTGAAATTAGTAAATGAGACACATAAATGTGTGCCTAATCCCAGAATTTCAGTAAAATCCACATAATATCAAAATTCAATATTGCTCTATGCTCATCTGCTTGTTACATTGGATTGGCTATGCATGTTTGACTCGCACAATGTCTATCTGTGCAGCACCAGGAGTCACAAGTGGCAAATGGCAATAAATATACCTCTTTTGAATATAAATCTGGGATGGGTAATGGGAGGACTGCTTCTTCATCGGACCATGAAAGCCAGTAAGTGATTGGTTTCCTTTTTGTGCTTGAATGGTCATGCTTAGGCGGATACTCTTGTGGATGCTGGAAGGCTCATTGTGAATGGGATTCTGCTGATGTCTATTATCATGAAATGTGAAACAAGTTTCGTGACACATGCTAGTTTATAGCATTTAGTCAGATTACTACCTCCTATGCTTTATTATTTTTGAGGTTCTTGATATTCTCATCTGTCATGTTTTTCTACACTAATTCTTTTGGATAAATATATTCTAGACTAGAAAATTGCACCTTTTGCTATCAAAGGGACTCTGGTAAAAAGAACTTCTTTCTTTCCGCCTCATATCATCTCATCTTGTCAGGGAGGCTCATTTGAGGTATAGAAGAAACAATAGGGCATTAGTTACTTTTCAACAATTCGATGTAGCATCTCTTAAAATGTTTTCCCGAGGGAGATCTGAGAACTAATTAGTTTCATGTACATATGACCATTAGTGGTTGAATTGTTCTTGATCTTGCTGGGTGCAAATAGATTGTTTTTTGTGACGCATTTCATTCTCTTTTATGTTATCATCAATTTTATGGTCACTTGATAGTTGTGTACAGAACTTTAGATTGCCAAGTCTTGATCAATTTGTGTTGTTCTTGCACTTCCTGTTATGTCTTATTTAGGTATAGTGCACAGGAAGACGAAGATGATGCTCATCCAAATTTGTCACGAAGGACGACAATTGGAAATGGTCAATTTTCTTTTCTTTGCTTGCTATAGTTTCTTTGTTAATTTCAGGTATATCTAACCTTCTTTGTGAATTCAACAGGTCCTCCAGAGTCGGTCTTTGACTGGACACAGGAAGTTGATTCAGAATTTTCAAACCAGGATAACAATAATCAAGCATTTTCTAGAAAGCATTGGCGTCTTCTTCAATGTCAAAATGGTAAATGTTTAAATTGTGTCCATATACATTCGTATGTGTTTGCCTGCTTGCATGCATGTTCCCCTTTGCTCCCACACACAGTTCTTATGGTTCACTGCCTTATTTGAAATGTCTCCTCTGTGTTCTTTGTCGGGATGTTGACAGGTCTTCGCATTTTTGAAGAGCTTCTTGAAGTCGACTACCTTGTATGAACCTGTCCTTTTTCTCCTCCTATAGAAACCTTGGTGTGAAATTGCTTCTTTTTGTGATCCATGTAGATCTCATATGTGCTATATGCTGTTTTAGGTCACATTCATGATTTAAAATGTCTTTTTGCAGCCAAGGAGTTGTAGTAGAGCAATGAAGGCTGTAGGAGTTGTAGAGGCTTCTTGTGAAGAAATATTTGGGCTTGTAATGAGCATGGATAGCACCCGATTCGAGTAGGTTTTTCTCCTCATTAGATCATCATTTTGTTAAGGACTTTATAGCTTCACCATTTCATTATCTATGACGAGAGAATTTACGCTCAAGACACTGAGCCCTTCATTCCGAGTGATCAGCTGTTAACGGTGTAGACCTGTTTCTACACTCAAGTTTTTGTACAGCATAGATGACCCAGAAACTAAATTTTGTCCAGTTAAGTGAGAAACCTAGGTTCCATATTCCTAGCTTCTGTTCGTTTTCGTCAAGTTTAGTTTGTGGTCTTTGCTCCATGTATCTTGATCCAGCTATCTAATAAATGGAAGAAAACGTTGGTTGGTAATTGTCCGAAAATGTTGCAAATCCTTTACAGTCCCCAAGGGTATCTATTGGACCTGAATTCCAAGTGCTCTGAATGGCTTTTTTTCCATATTGTAGTGAATAACTGCTGTTCCCTGTGTTGCTGTTGGTCGTAAGTTGTACACACGGCAAACCTGATCCAAAATAGGAGACTTCATTTTCTTTAGTGTTTCAAACTCTGCAAACTATTTTGACTTCTTCAAAATGTGTCAGATGACTGAGAAGAAAAATATAATGTAAGTTTTACTCGTGTCAACTTGCTAATAAGGGAGCCATTCATAGGACATGAATATTAGCAAAGAAAGATAATTCATTTTGAATAAACTTGAGCTGTTATTTTCACTATTGGAGAATCATTAGTGTGTTGTGAATCAACAGCTATTGTAAGTTGCCTAGGCATGGCTCTGCGACTTTGATCTTCATCCTTTATTCTATTTGTCTTTACCCTTGCAGGTCAATTAGTTTGAGCTTTATTTCTGTTCATCGCTGCTATGAAGTTCTTGTTCTTATTTTTGCCCTTGTGCAGGTGGGATAGCACCTTCCACACTGGTAGCTTAGTTGAGGAAGTAGATGGACATACAGCAATACTGTACCACAGACTTCAGCTAGATTGGTTCTCTACGTAATTTTCTATCTAAATGATGATCTCCTCCCTTTTAATGCCTTTTGCGGTATTCGTGTTATTTCTGTTTTATTGCTTAATTGATTGTGGGTTGAATCCTTACGAGAGAGAGTTGAGTTGAGACAGATCAATGCTTCCTTTCTTCTCTTGCTTTAACATGAGGATCCATGAGTAGTCCCTTCCCCTGTACTGGTCATGCGGCGCAGTTTGATCGTGGATGGAAATTTTGCAGACATCTTTGTATGTATGGTCTGAAAGAAATCTCAAACTCTATGACAAGATATCTATTTCTCTTCCATATTACATAAGCTGGTCATTGCCGCAGCTTTTATGAATGTGGCAAGTAGTTTCCAGTAATTTGGCAAGCATCTTGACAGGCTGCTGTCCATTCCAAATTCCATATCCCGTATTAAGAAGTTCGAGTGCTCTTTAGATATTCAAAAACAGAAGGGAGATTAGAGTGCTCTTATGCTGGATCGTATTGTTCAGCTGGGCTGGCTAGCTGTTTATATGGGGCTTATATCTGAGTATGCACAAGAAATTCCAGACCATGTATTGTTGCTAAATAGACTACGGAGGTTGAATTTTATCTTTTTCATTGAATTTCTCCTGTGAACAACCGTAAAAGGCTGCAATCTCAATCACTATATTTATATGGGTTCGGTGTTAAAGACTGACTGAAATGATGCCCCTAACTTTCTCTATACAGAATGTAAGTGGTATACAAGAGATCAATTTCACCATGTAGAAAGGAATTGAGGATGCCCAGTAAATATGGCGAGGGACATCGTAGTGTTTACACTGTTATGAAATGTATTTAAGTTGAAAACGTTCAACTGAAATGCGTGGAGTCTTCATTTATCAGATAATTTTCAGCTTGTGTTTAGCAATATTTTATGGTTTTTGGGTCGACATCTTATGATATGATAGTTGTATTGTTACAGTTCTTGTAGTGCTCTTTGCTTGCTTTTCATCATTGCAGGCAAGATGTTTTTGTTAATTTCAAATGACGTATCTACTTTGACCTAGTCTTGATAAACTTCTGTCAAGGACATGGGCTGAGAAGAGAAAGTGTCTTTGCTCCTTGATATGGACGAACTTTGTTGTAATAATGACTCTTCCAATGCACTTGCAGGTTTGTGTGGCCTCGTGATCTTTGTTATGTGCGCTATTGGCGACGAAACGATGATGGAAGTTATGGTATTACTTCCCCTGATAAGCTTGTTTGAAATCTTTGTTTATAGTTCAAATGGTTTCCCTGCTAGGACTACGTCCAGCTTCTTGTGTTTTGCTATTTGGATTTCGTTAGCTGTTATATTGTGATTTTACTACTCTTGCCAATTCATTTCTGTTTGCAGTTGTTTTATTTCGTTCCAGGGAGCATCTAAACTGTGGACCACAGCCTGGATGTGTGCGGGCACATGTTGAGAGTAAGTTTTTATGTTCTTTTTGTTGATGCAGTGGGAAATGAACTTTGCACAGCTTCTTTACTTTAAACTGAGAAATGAATTGCACTTTCTTATGCCAAGCATTTTCTTGTACACGCAGGTGGAGGATTTAACATCTCACCTTTACAACCTCGACATGGGAGACCAAGAACTCAAGTGCAGCATCTCATGCAGATTGATTTGAAAGGATGGTTGGTGGGTTATTTTCCGTCGTTTCAGCAACATTGTCTCCTTCAGATGTTAAACAGTGTCGCTGGTAAGTCACCATCCTCAAAATTCACCCTTTACAATTTTGAGCTTGTTACAGCTTAGGTATGAGTTTTGGTGGATTGATATCCGTATCAGCACACTGATCACCTGAACAATGGAAATTGTATATCAAAATTTTCCTTTTGTCCTTACACTTCTGTTTGTGTTCATTTCCAAGTGTAATAAGGGGGCAAATTAGAAAGTCTACCAGACAAAACATACTAAAAAAGATTATTGGGCTCTTGGATTTGGTAATAGTTTTTTTGGAGAATTTCAAATAAGGTCCTAAAGTGCCCTCATTTTTTTCAAATAAAGGCATGAAGTGGACCTTGTTTCAAATAAGAGTTTGAAGTGGCCAAATTGTCTCAAATAAGAAATTTTGGCCGGCCGGCGAGCATGTGACTGTTCAGGCTGTCGGAGAAGGGGTATTTTAGTAAAAAAAGGATTAGTATATATATTTTACTTTTCTTTCTTTTTTTCCTTTTTTCTTTTTTCCTCTTCCCTCCCCCAGCCATCGTCGGGCCTCACCTCCGCCGGCCATCGACGAGGCCAAGCGATGGGTGGAAAAGAAAAAATAAAAAAGAAAAAAAGAAAAAATAAAAGGAAAAGGAAAAGGAAAAGGAAGAAAAAGGAAAAAAGAAACAAAAAAAGAACAGAAAAATAAAAAAAGTAAACGACGAAAATGCTCTTTGGCCAGCGAGGTCAAGCCCTTCTTTGAGACTGATATGGCCATTTCAGGCCCTTATTTAAAACAAGGTCTACTTCAGGCCCTTATTCGAAAAAATGAGGGCACTTCATGTCATTATTTTGAATTTTCCCTAGTTTTTGTGAATACTAGATTCACAGTGTGCTTTGATGTTTATGCCTTAGGAGGTCGTTTAAAGAAGTCCGAGTTTTCTTGTTAGTTGCGTTGCAGAACGGGGCAACTTGTTTTAATCAATCTCTTTGTGAACTATTTGCTTCTTTTGGGAAGCAGAATAATTATCACACTTCATAAATTCCTAAACCTCTTTATTTGACCAATTTGACATTTCCGACTAAAATAATTGGTCCCATTTCTTGTTGAAATCAGGGTTACGCGAATGGTTTGCCCAAACAGATGAAAGAAGTCCTCCTCCACGAATCCCAGTGATGGTTAACATGACTTCAGCCTCTGTCTCTTCAAAGGCTCGAAAGCTGCAAGATTCTTTTGTTAATTCTGGCCCATCTCTTGAATCATTGAACTCTGGTAGAAATTCTGTGATGATGGATGAATACTCTGATGATGAGGAAGAGCAAGGAGCCGACACAGAACAGGAGGTGAGAAGTACTCATATTGGCTCTTGTTTAGTGGGATGAATATTGCTGCAGTCATGAAGTTTGCATTAACTCTATGTGAGAAACATTTTCAGGCATGCTCCGCTGGGCTCGAGAGTGATATCAAGAAAAATGGTGCCTATCATTTTCATTATTTATTTGCCAAGAATGTTGACTGTAAAACAAAATGATGGGCTAATTGGAGTCTATGCATGATTGAAGCAGTGGACGAAGAACAGGGAGAACAAATTGACTTATCATGTTTTACTGGCAATTTACGGCGTGATGATCGTGATAAGGCTCGCAATTGCTGGAGTATTTCTGATGGAAACAACTTCAAAGTTCGCAGCAAGAACTTCTGCTATGACAAATCTAAGGTATTCAGTTTGCTGTATGTCACTTATTTTCTTTATTTCACGGGTTAACACTTTGGAGACCTTTGATTTACTTGCACTCATAGCATTGTGGCTGTGAAGATTCCTGCAGGAAAACATTTGATGGATCTTGTTGCTGTTGACTGGTTCAAGGGAAAAAAAAGAATGGACCATGTTGCTAGACGAAAAGGATGCGCTGCACAAGTACGTGTAAAGCTACATTTTTTTGCTTCTTTATTCCTTACGTTTAAGCTGCTAGAGTTATCTTGTTTATACAATTGTGCTCTGTCCATGCCTCTAAACGTGGAGCCAACGCATAAGTATAAACTGACGAACTTCCCTACTGCCCTTATTGCCATCTAACTTTTTCGAATTTACTTTCGAATCAGATGCAGGACTGGCATTTGACAATTCTCATGCTTGTTCCAGCTGACCTCAGCCCACGATTAGAGCTGGGTTCTTTGTATTTGGTGTGGGGAAATGTGGACCTAAGTGTTTTTGCCAGAAAAGTTTGAATTGATGCTTATGACTTTACTTGCAAAATTTAGACATCTAGGTCATTTAGGTCAAACATGAGTACCCATATTACCTTCTTATACCACTTAGAGATCTTGGAAGTTTATTGGGATTATAATCTCATTTCTGCAACGTGCATTGGTTGTTTTAATGTTCCTATAACAGGCAGACAATGAAATGTAATACACGGCATCACAAATTAAGTGAGTGCATACACCAATCAATCATGTGACATACTAAATTGATTTTTTTTTAAACAAAGTTTTAGCGCGATGAACTGGACGAACAGACCAAGGATGAGATGTCTTGTAAGCTACTTTTCCATCCGATAGTTAAACTGTTGTGTACATTCCTAAATTTGTCAGTCAAATGGAATGTTGACAGGTTTGTGCCCTTTCAGTATTGCTCAAAAACCAGCCGTATTATATTTTCTTTAACCTGTGATTTCTTCTATGTATATGTCCATTTCATATGGAAATAATAGGATATATCACCTAGAATATGATATTCTAGAGTCGTATTCGATATTAGTGCTAGAGAAATAATATGATGTTCAGTTAGGTCAATTTGTTTCTTGCCTCTATGCGGCAAATCGACCTAGAGAGTATATTAAAAAAAAAAAAGCCAGAGATTTGTTTACTGCCAATCCAACTGAACATTAGAAGACAGTCCTAAATCAGCTTAAATTCTTTGAAGGGGTTTGTCCCTTGTCTTGGGTAACTCAGATTTTCCTATAGCAATGAAATGCTTGCTGCAACATTAGTCAATGTGATTGATAATGACACTTGTAATTTGGTGACGCATACTGTGTATTTTGTATCCCAAAGATTTTTCCCACACCAGTGGTTAATGTCATTGGATGTTATTTCATAACACTACTTCCCTGCATAGTCTTAATTAATGTCATAATGCACAAGGTTTGCATATTAAGACTTTTGGGGAGGGTCAGATGTGTAGCCTACCTCCCTGCATAGCAAGGAGGTTGCGTTTGTGACCTGACTACATAAATTGGAGGAATTATGTACATCTAAGTAGGTAACTGTTACCTGCTTATTAAGAGATGTGTCTACTATGGTTTATATCATGAATTCAGCTAGATTGTTGGCCTCTTACTGCATTTATATTAGAGTTGAGCATACTCTTATTGTGCAAGCAGGTTGCTTCAGAAAAAGGGCTTTTCTCTGTGGTCATTAATTTGCAAGTAAGTTGCTCCTCTTAAATACTATCTGCTCAAAAGTTCTGATGCAGGTTCTGGAAAAAGTTAATAGTGCGCTCCCACAGGTGCCTGGGTCTATGCATTACAGTATGGTGTTTTACTTTGTAACAAAGGAGTTGGTACCTGGATCCCTATTACAGCGGTTTGTGGATGGGGATGATGAATTCCGTAATAGTAGGCTGAAGTTGATTCCTTCAGTTCCCAAGGTACTTGCCCCAGTTTCTTTTTTGCCAATGTTGATGGTCAGAACTCGTCTGATACTGTTTGAGGCTCATTCTACATAGTGAAACTCATGCTAGCCATGAAATGGGGTATTGGTGGATATGGGTGCTTGTAAACATTTGTCTAAGAAGCTTCTAGACTATTGTTGGCTCATAATTGAAATTTTTTAGCCACGATGACCCTGGAGCTCTTTGTCAGTTAAGAGCCGTTTCTTCTTTATTTATTATACCAATTTACTCAGATCTGTCTGTTTTGATGTGGATTGCACAGGGTTCATGGATTGTGCGACAGAGTGTTGGAAGCACCCCCTGTTTGTTGGGGAAAGCTGTTGATTGCAATTACATTCGTGGCCCTACGTACTTAGAGGTAACGAATTTCCTTTATTTAGTTACATGTTGCTTCATAAATTTTTCTGAAACCTCTGATATATTATATGAATTATCGCGTCTTTCTGCAGATTGATGTTGATATTGGTTCTTCCACTGTTGCTAATGGAGTATTGGGGATCGTAATTGGTGTTATCACAACACTGGTAGTTGACATGGCATTTCTTGTACAGGTATGTCCTGTCCAGGATATTGGACTTTTAGTACTCTTCCTTTTGAGTGGGTTTTCTCGTCTGTCTGGGTTGTGGCCTGGTTTTCTTTTCTTTTCTTTTCTTTTGGGAGAGCTGAACTGTCTATAAGCCCAAAAGTCTGACACATATCCGCACGTGCATGTGAGCGCCTCTGCTGTGTCTCTGTCTGTCTGGGCATCTGGGCATGCATAGGTGTGTATTTCTGCTGGGGTTGGGGACGTGTTTGCAGCTTGCCAGTTTAGAGCTTGCTTAAGCGTGAGTGACATATTAACGATGTTGTATAGATAGTATCTTGTTTTGGTTCCATCTTGAGCTCTGAGGAAGTAGTTGCATCGTCTGTGAAGTTTAAAGAAGTTAAACATCATTGGTTTCAAGACAATTTTTTTTCTTGCTTAAGATTTCCTGGCAGAAATAAACATTTTATATCTTCTGAATTTCCTGTCTATAATCCTCACAATCTCAACGTTAAATCTTCTAGTGGTGCACATTCTCCCAAAATAAAACATGAGGGGATATGATTGAGGTGACTCCTAGATTGCCAAAAACGAAAAGGGGAAATATGGTCAGTTGAGCTCAGGCATGTTTTATGTTTGTTTGATCTTTTCCAAATGATTCGAGTATTTGGATGGTTAACATAGATAGGGATCACTTTTTGGTAGATTCGTAGCTAGAAATCTAAATCAACTCCAAACCATGAAAGGTAGAGGGAAAGTTTGAAAGAAGTTCATCACTAGAGGAGATTAGTTCAGGTTTTGAACATTCCTTGTAGGAATTCTGAGGCTGGTTCTTGGATACTTTTGGCAGCTTTTCTTTTTTTGTCCAATGCCGTATGTGTTTTATTACTGTCACTTTAAATAAATACAATCATCTTAAGCGTTAGAAGAGCCAATAAGAGAAAAGCTGGATTTTGTTTGAAGAATGCCAATTAAAGATGCTGACAAAAATTAGGGTACAGACTTGCTATGCTACTAGCTGATGCGGTCACAATCTGCGTTATGATTTTGCATTGCATCTTTTGAGCATTTTGAGAAAGTTGAATAATCCGTCTAAATTAAATGGGTTAACCCTTCTAGAAAACCGGCTAATTGCTAAGGGGTTATGTTCCAGGGGTAGAAGTGTCCTCCTGCCAACTAATTTCTCATGTCTATATGTTTATTTGAGGAATCTTGACCCTTTGAGGTGATATCATGCAACAGGCTAACACTACTGATGAATTACCTGAGCGGCTAATTGGGGCCATACGTGTTTCCCACATAGAGTTGTCTTCTGCAATTATTCCAGAGCTGGATCCAGAAACCCCTTGACAATCCGAAATGCTTGTACAAAGATTTTTTTTTTCTACTTGAAGATGCATGTACGCTATTCTTGAGTGTATTGCATCTATAACAGTTTATTGTTTTTGTCGGACAGCTCTTATTTCTTTTCTTTGACCTATATCCTAATACAGGATTTTGGGCAGGATATAGAGCTTCCCAGCAAGCTTCGCATGGTGGTCTGTAAAGGTCCGAAGCTTCTGATTCTCTCATTCACTCGTGGACTTGCAGACATCAGTCATGCAATCCTTTTCCTTTGTAGATATGCAATCGGGGATGGGCACTTCCAATTCTTTGAGTTCTTGCTTTATAGATTGGGAATTCCAATGACTGAGGTATTTCAAGGTGCAACAAGATTATCTCATTTCATTTTCCTTGCTAATACTGTTCAACATGTTCACACTTCACACATTCTTCTCTACACCATTGTTTTGTATATTCCTGAATTACAGTTCACACTTAATGTAAATTTTAATTTCATGTGCAAATTACAGGCGTATTAAATCCATTATCCAACTACCTGAATTGTATTACGTGTTTTGATCTTATTGTTGGTGGATATCTGCCTCTTGTTGTCGGCTCTGTTGAGCATATCCATATCTACAAATTATAAACCTCATTGTTAGGGGTTACGGGTGTGTTTGGTTCAGCTTTCGGATTTGGGACTTTAAAGTCCTTTGAAAAAATTAGGGTGTTTGGCAAATTTTTTTTGGGTGGCTTTGGGAAAATGCAAGCCCAATGCTTAGGCTTTCAGCATTTTTGAAAGGTAGGTTCGAAGGTAAATGAATTTTTTTCCTTCCCAAATTGCCACCACTAATATTTTCGTATTCGGATTTCGACCTCACGACTGTTTATCGTCTTCTTGCGGATTTGGACTTTGTGGAGGTGGAGGAGCTGGATGGACGCTAGTAAGGGGTCGCGCAACGCTAGCGTCGCGTCACTTGGGTTCCCATGGCCTTGGTGACTCGTCGCTTGGCTCGCGCAACGTCTGAGTCCAAATCTAGTGCCTGGATCGCGCGATGCATGAGTCCAGATTTGCTCACTTGAGATTGCATTTCCTCGGTGTCGCCTTGTCTGGGGTTGCGCGACCTCGGTGGTGCTCGCCTAGGGTCATGTCGACCATTGAAGGGACTAAATTTGGGAAGTGTGACTGTGGAAAAGCCACATTTGGGAAGCTCGAGGATGCGCGACCTCAGGCGACCTCGGCGTTTTGTCTGATGTCGTGCGATCCCGGCCGCTCGTTTCCTAGGGTCATTCAACCTCAGTGACAGGCCTCGCCAGAGCTTTCCCGAGCTCTGCTGTGACGGTTGAGCTTCGTAGATTTGCTTGCCTGAGCGACAGTTGGGCCTCGTCTAGCTCTATTTGCCTCGCCTGAGATCTGTTATGATTATACACTTTCCCGGCCGACGATTGCCTCTAGTTGCCATCCATGCTCGCTTGTGGTCGACACCGTCGTCAACTCGGTATCCCTACCCTCTTCGCCTTTGGTTATCAAGTTATTGTGCAAAGTAGGATGGCCGATGCTAATTGGACCGTCACATTAGTGATTTTTGGCCAAAATTAGCTGGAATGACTACATTGGCAAATTATTTGAAAGTTTAGGACTAAATTAGTCAAACTAAAAAAAATTTAGGACTGAATTGACCGATATGCAATAGGTTTAGGATTGTTTCAACAATTATCCCTTTCAATTATCATCAACTTGAAGTAGATTGTATTGTCAAACAATATCTTTACCAAAAGAAAACGTTGCATGATATGAGACAGGTGCAATAGGCGGATTGTAGTATGCATGTCATTATGATTATATTATGCAAGTCATTATGATTCTCTTTAACGCATCTTGACAAGTGTAGCCCCGTCAAAGCATTTGAATTATGTGGATAGAATCAAAAGATTACATTCAGCAACCTCAGAGATTACTAGCCTCCTTTAAGAGAGCATCCAGAGCAGCACCTGAGCTCCCCGGAAAACTATTTTGCCCAAACCGAGACCGGAGCTCCATAGCTCTGCTCGTCACGTCTTTATCCACCATTAGCCTCTCAATTTGTTGTCCATCCCATCTGGAAAGTGCGCAGGCGCAGGCCCTCCTGAATTGGGCTTGGACCACCCAAATGAATGGCCATGGAGTCTCTGCTAATGCGTGAGCCAGTCCACTAAGATTCCTCCGCGGTCAAGCTCAGAGTACTACCAAAGGATACATAAAGCACCGAGCCACGCGGTGTCGAGTCTATAGCCATCTTGCGACATCGTCCTCGGTGATCTTGGATTGCCCCGTTCCCCTTGACTTCACCGTCGGTGGCCATGGAGCGGTTGTCAGACTTCCAGCATTTCTCGGGCAAGAGCCCACTCCATAGGCTGGTTTCTTGAATCGATTTGCTAGATAGTCGAGAAATGGGCGCTCAAGATTACCGAACGTGTTAAACACGAGCCCGATAGCTCCCTCCTCCTCGTCCACCCAATTGGGCTTCTCCTCTTGCCCTGGTGGGCCCACTGTGGTCGTCCCCTTTGCCAGCATAGGCCCAAAGGGCCTTCTCTTGATTATCAATTGGGTCAGGCCCATCTGGTGGGGTAGCCCGGGTACCAAACGGACCTCCCCAGGCCCGAGGTCTTCTGGGTGGGCATTCCATGTAGCATACTCCATGGAAGGTCAGCATGCACCAGAGGTGAAAAGGGCAGCGGTTGGAATTCCATATTTTTGGAATAATTTCTTGGTCGACCTCCACCCCAAGAGCATGAATACATTGACCACGGCACATGGGCCCTTCCATATGGAAAAGTATATTACGGGTCGCACAGTTAATGTAATGCAACTATCAATAACATAGCCTGTATGATATGCTTGTCATCCAACGTGGCGCCTAAATGTTGAAATAGCCACTTTTAATCGGCTTGTTAAATCATGTATCATTCCTTGACCAAAATAAAAATAAAAATCATGCATCATTCTCTTGTATTGGCTATCTCATTAACAAGGGATAATGACACAAATGGCCCCTGAAGTTTGGCCAAATGTGCATTATGGCCCATGAACTTTTAATTTGTTCAACGTGGTCTCTAAACTATAGCCCAATGCGCAATTGAACTTTTGATTTTGTTCGATATGGTCATTGGACTTTTGGTACATGTTTAATGTAATCCATCAACTATATGAAAATGTTCAATGTTACATTTTCATATAGTTGATGGACTACATTGAATACGTACCAAAATTTCAAGGACCACATCGAACAAATCAAAAGTTCAGGGATCACATTGCGCATTGAGCTGAAGTTCATGGATCGCATTAAATAAATTAAAAATTCAGGGACCACAATGCACATTTGGCCAAACTTCAAGGTCATTTGTGTCATTATCCTCGATAACAACTTGCTCCTTTCTTGGGTCTGCCCTCGGTCCATGTCTAGTTGTGTTGGTAGATTTCTTTCTTTGTTTGGTCGAAGTATTGGTATATAATGCCTCTTGGAGAAGCATTACTTCTTCCTCCTTTCCTTTTGGATTTATGCCATCGTGTGAAAATAATATCATCTAAATTAGTCAATAAAAAGTGACAACTTCTCATAGTGACCGTCCATTTTGAACTCAGGAAATGAGGGGAAAAGAACTAAAAAATCCATTATCTACCATTACCCTTTTCTTCTTCCCATAAAAGAAAAAGAAGTGCAGCTTCAATTCTGTCAAAGATGATGGTCCTTTTCGAAATCTAGTCAAATGTATAGCTTAGACCTTCGTAGTAAATCACTTTAGTCCTCAATCTCAGGGTAGGTTTAGGTCACAATCCCTATGATATCAGCCTCAATACACAAGATATGAAATTAAAGAATTTAGCAGATTTAGGGCCTACGTGGCAACGATTTTGATTCTGTTCCCCGAAACAAAAAAGGATGAGAAACATGTTTGGTAACGTAAATGATTCTGATTCTGATTCTGTTTCCGGTAACAGTTTTGGAGCAAAAACAAAAATAAAAAAATAAAGTTGATTCTGAAACAAAGAATCACTTTTCAGAAACACAAAACAGTATGAAGTCCCACATCTCTCACTTTTCCCTTTTACTTCTCTCATCACTTTCCCTCGACCTAAAATAGAAATTTTGTGCAGTTACCAAACACGTTCTCATTCTCTGAAACTCATCTAGGGAACAGAATTAGAAATCAGAATTGTTACCATGCAAGCCCTTAGGCTCTGTTTGTTTCGCAAAAAATAAGTGATTTAGAAAATATTTTTCTAAAGATAATCACTTGAAATAATTAATTAATAAAAAATATTCTCACTATCCATAATAATTTCTATCTAAATATTTTTGGGAATGATGTTTTCGTTCATTTATTTTTGTAAGCGAAATAAGCCATTGTTGTAGAAAAATAATTTTCGAATCATTCATTTTTCGTGAAATAAACGGAGCCTTAGGTATGGAAACCGATCAACCCACCAACCCTGCTTATTCGAATACTCGTACACTTGCGTCCTTGGAGGAAAAGAAAAACGTGCATATGAAACATTTATATCCCCATCTAAGCCAAGTACCAGAAGACATGAGAAAACCTTAAATTCAAGGCGTTGGTGTTTCGAAGGACACGAATTTTAGCATTTTACTGTTGCTTGCAGCAGGTACTGTTTGATTTTTTTTTTTTAATAATACGAAGAATCGGAAATAATTACCCAATCGGCTCTAAACTTCTTGAATTTGTCAATGTGATTCTTCCGGTCAATTGCCGCAGAAAATCGCCGATGTGACGTCCAGTCGTTGCCGGCCGTCTTGCTTAAACGTCCACCATTTCGCTCCAACTACCGCATTGCTCCTCCATAAATACCCCCATTCTCGCACTACTACTCCAATAAAAACCCCAAAGAAAAACAGGGAAATTTTCATCAAAATCACTCAATCGCTCTAAACAATTGTTGATCTTGACATTGAAAATGGAAATTAATAAGAGCAAGGTCCTGATCGTGGGCGGGACGGGCTACATCGGGAGGAGGATCGTCAAGGCGAGCTTAGAGCAGGGGCACGAGACGTACGTGCTCCAGAGGCGCGAGCTCGGCTTATACGACATCGAGAAGGTGCAGATGCTGCTGTCGTTTAAGAGGCTCGGAGCGAGGCTCGTGGAGGCCTCATTCTCGGACCACCAGAGCCTCGTGGAGGCCGTGCGGCTCGCGGACGTGGTGGTTTGTGCCATGTCCGGAGTCCCCTTCAGGAGCCATAACATCTTGTTGCAGCGCAAGCTGGTGGACGCCATCAAAGAAGCTGGCAACGTCAAGGTATTTACTCATTAAGTATTTTTTATTAAGCAATATTTTTCAAATTATTCATTTTTCGCAAAATAAAAATAACTTTAATTGGATTGTTTTATCTCACAACAAGGCGATCGAAACTTAGCCATGAGATATATATTTATTAACTTGGATGCTGACATGTGTAACCACGCGAGCAAAATCTATTAAATGAGAAAAAGAAGAAGAACAACACGATAAAAGAGGCGAGAGAGTGCCGCCGCGCCGTTTGCGCCGGCGATGGCTTATAAGAGAAGGTGCCACCACCACTGCCGTGTCGTTCCACAACTAAGATTTAATAGTCATGTTAGTCTCATTAGCAAGAAAAATCAAATTAGTTCGAATCAAACATTCGAAAGATCAAATTGATCAAGATCAATTTAGTTCGACGACCATATTGAACATCGAGTAACAATTTCAGCACCACCCATAATCTCGTATCCAAATTGGCTCGTTTTCAGAGGTTCTTGCCGTCGGAGTTTGGAATGGACGCTGGAAGGATGGGGCACGCGCTTGCGCCGGGAAGAATAACGTTCGACGACAAAGTGACCGTGAGGAGAGCGATCGAGGAGGCCCGCATTCCGTACACCTACGTGTCGGCCAACTGCTTCGCCGGTTACTTCATCGGCGGCCTCTGCGACTTCAACTACCTCACTCCTCCGAAAGGGAAGGTCCATTTGTACGGAGATGGCAATGTCAAAGGTACTCGGAAGTCCTAATACTTTCGAACTATAATTTGTGAAGCAATATAAGCCTATCACACCATTTTTTTTATTTTTTATTTTGCAGCGATATTTGTGGACGAGGATGACATCGGGACATACACGATCAAGGCCATCGACGACCCTCGGACACTGAACAAGACGTTGTATCTCAGGCCATCCGACAACATTCTCTCCCAGAGACAATTGGTGGAGATGTATGAAAGCCTGTCTGGGAAGAGGGTTGAGACCGTCCTCATTCCCGAAAAGGACTTCTTGGCCTCCATGGAAGGTGAGACCCATAATTAGAATATTTCATTTTATATCATTCTTTCTTATGTTTTAATTCGTGAAATCATATGATTTACTCTTTCAAACTATGCACGTCTCACTCGACGGATTGATGCAACTGAAGTAATCGCAACGTAAGAGATGATTATCGTGTCCACATTCAAATCCTTGACGATGTATTCGATGCGCGGGTTCCTTGTAACTTGTAAACATGCTTCCATCTCTCCGGATGACGGATTGGATCGGATATTATCTCTAAATGCACGATAAAACAATACATCGATGAGAAGTTTTACTATTTCGAATGGAAGGGTAATATAAAATCAATAGAATGGCTAACCACCTTCCAAAAATACTCACGATGTTTGGAAATATTAGGAACAGAAAATTTGAACCAAGATTTTTCATATCTTGATTTTGTATTGAACCGATAAAAAGATATAAAATTGTGAGGTTTTGTGGGACTATTGTCAGTTGTTCTAGTAGCTTAAACTGTTAAATTAAGACGTGATTAAATATCTAATTACTCTATCGACAATACTAGGAACGAGTAGATTGAGCTAAAATATGATTATCATTGGAATGTGGCAGGGTTGGACTACAATGGGCAGGTAGGAGTGGGGCATTACTACCACATATTCTACGAAGGTAGTTTGACTAATTTCGAGATTGGAGCAGGTGGTGAGGAAGCTTCGGAGCTCTATCCCGAGGTTCGCTACACTCGCATGGACGACTACATGAAGCAATACCTTTGACTTTGAGACAAGAAGAAGCAAAAAAAAAAAGTTTTATAGTTTATAAATTAGCAGTGCATGAATAAGCACTCCATATAACCATATATGTGTCTCTGCCACACCACTTATATACCTCTGTCCTGTTGACCTTGATTTATATTGAAAAATAAAAGATGGATTTTGAAGTTATGGGTTCAACTAAGTGATGAGGAAAAGGAGATCAGATTACTTCCCTCGTGAGTTGCAATTGATGTGCAAACAAGATTACTCCATGGTTTAGGGTTTGATTATCATCCACCCCCTTGGAATAGTTAGGGTTATGCACATGGTTTTTATTAAATTACCATCCCACTTCGCCAAGTTCATATAAATGGCATCGCCATCCAAATCTAATGCCCGATATCGGTGGCCGTTCGACCGTGGGTCGATCGTCTCGTATTGGTAACGATTGCTAGCGACGGATGCTGACAGTGGCAGGTGGCGGAATTCGTGGTTGTTCCTAAGTTAAAGAAGATTCTTGAAAGCGACATCTATTGACTAAATGAGAAATCAGAGAAGAAATCAGCCAAGCTAATATACAATACAACTCCTGATTACGGTCGTGTCCGCGTGTTAATAATAAGATATCTATATAGTATTACAATGAAGCTCAACCAACGTGGAACATTGGAGGCTGCCAAAAGTGAAGTGCTTCTGCTTGTGCTTGCCGCTCCATGATTCTTTCTTTCTTTATTGGCCTAAATCATCATGTTGGGCTCTAATTTTGCTCCAAGAAAGTCATGCCCGCCTTTGATATTCAAGTCAAAATGAATCATCGACGACCCTTCTGGCCTCTTGGCCTTAACATCCTGAGTTTGTGGTCTCTCTCCTTCATAAATTTGGAATGCTGAGCCATGATTCTGATGGCCTCCTCCCTCGTACAACTCTTCCTTCATGCCCAGCATCATGTTGATGAAGTTGCCGCTGTTCCTCCCTCCACCACCACCACCACCACCACCTTCTTCACCGGCGGGTTCGACGAAGTCGGTGATGGCCAGATTGAAGTCGCCTATTTGGTCTCTCGTGGCCTCTAGATTCGCAGGATCGCTCGCATCGAGCGAGATGCTCTTTCGGGCTTTCTCTAGAATTGCTTGCAGATACTTCCCTTGGGCCTCTATTCTCATCTGCAACTTTCTTTGTACCTGTTTTTTGTTTGGGATTTGAGTGATTCTTAGCATGGAATGATTTGGCTCTTTCCATGGCTTTTAATCCCCCTAAACATTCAAAGGAAACTTACTTCTCTTAATTGTTTACTAGCTTAGTGAAGATTATCTTCGGATATATCTCTATTTAATACATCTTGCGGTGACTTCGAGATCGAAGATCACATCATATTAACCGTGATACGGCCTTTAATCGACGGTATGGTTGTCATGTTGCCATGTTTGTGTTCCCTATATTCTCCAATGCAATTCTATGCATATTACTATTAGGAAAAAATTTCAAATAAAGACCTGAAGTGATTTTATTTTTTCAAAAGATGACCCAAAGTGAATCTTGTTTCAGATAAAAGCTTGAAGCGATCAAGTAAGTCTAAAAAAAAAAAAAAGGCCTGAGCAGGCCGGTCGGCCAATTTTTCTTTTTTGGCTTTTTTAGTTTTTTTTTTAATCTTTATCATAATTTATTTTAGACAAAAATGCTTTATTCCAGCCGGCGAGGTGAGACCCTTATTTGAGGCTGACTTGACTCCTTTAAGCCTTTATTTGAAACAATGTATACTCTTTTGAGAAAGCGAATCCACTCCGGACTCTTCTTTGAAATTTTCCGTCTTTCTTTTCAAAGAAATAAATTGCCAAAAAGAAATTACTCGTACCTCAAGTTGCTCTTGTAGTCTCTTTTGAACTTCCATCTGACACTTCATGGTCTCCTCATTTGGGATTTCTCTGCTGGGATGCATGATTTATTAGCTCCAATATCAAGACGATAATGTGGAAAAAAACACAACTAAAAAGCAATTTGAAAGATTATGAATCTCCACTTTGATTTTTCGAGATCTTCGAGTTTAGATTATCAGTTTTAGAGAGGATGTGAAAGAGTTAAAAACAAAGGACATGCATACCCTGGCTGACATGGCTGTAGGTAACCAGCTTGCGACGAATTAGTGGCCATCCCGGAGGGACTAAATTGAACATAAGGAGTTCCTAAAATTATTTTAAACAAAAATTGGTAAATGAAATGTGGTCACTGCCGGAAATAATTAACTGCAAAGGCAAGAATAGACAGCAACCGATTTTCCTAATTGTCTATTAATAGACATATGTTTGTTTGAAATGATAAGTTACATTTTATGTGGTCGGTCCGACGAAATCTTATAAATGAGGGAGGGACTCACCATCGCTTGATTTAGTTTTGTCGTCGCTATTTTGCCTCTGCATTTGTTGCCCTAATCTATATTTCTGCAGAGAATTCAGCTTTGACAATATTAGATCCTTGTTTTTGTTTTTGTTTTTCTTTTTTGTAAGATTATTGTTGCCAAATCAATGAAACAAAATGAAGCAGCGCACAAAATGAAGTCTGACGAGAGACTTATAGAATGTTACCTGAAGATGGCTTTTTAAATGGTACAGTGTCAGGCCCTTCAAGCCCATTAATCTGTGCACTGACTTGGGAGTTGCCTCTGGAAATTGGGATAACAGAAAAGATTCTCAGTGCTATGCAGGGACTGCCGGCATCCATATTAGCGACATCCAGCCAAAATTGATCAAAAAATTGTCAAGATATAAGATTAAATTGACACAATTGAATGTTTTTTTGGACAATTTTCCCAAAATGTCTTTTCTAGTCCCTTATCTACGTACAACAGATGATGATAACACCGGTCATCCCTCGTACCCTTTTACTTATCAAAAGAAGAAAAGAACTCTCGCTAATCCTAGTCCACTTGATTAACACACATAAGGAGAATCGAGTGGGATATAAAAAAACCATAAGTTTTATACGGGAAAATTGTCCGAAAAGTCCTCAACCTATTGCACTTTTACCAATTTAGTCCTAAATATTTTTACTTTTCGCCAATTGAGTTCATCTAGCCAATTTTGGTCAGAAATCGCCGACATGGACGCCGTCTGTCTTACATGGCATGGCCGACACTGACGTGGATTATCTTTAACAATATTTTGATATACTTTTTGAATTTTTTATTCTTTATTCTTTTTTCCTTTTTACTTTTTTTTCCTTTTTCTATCTGCCAGGCCTCATTGATGACCGATAAAGGTCACCAGCCTCAGGAGAGGGCCGGCCTCGCTAACCTCAGGCGAGGGACCCCCTGGCCCTGGGCTGGCGAGGGCTGCCCATGCCTAGTGTAGGGAAAAAGGAAAAAAAAGAAAAGGAAAAAGGAAAACAGAAAAAAGATAACAAATTCAAAAAATATTAAAATAATATTAAAAAATGCCCGTGCCAGCACCGGCTTTTCGACCGTGCGAAGTGGGACAAACCAGCATCTACGTCAGCGATATCTTTAGCCGAATGAACTCAATTGATAAAATATGAAAATGTTTAGAACTGAATTGGCAAAATTAATGGGCTCGGGACTAAATTTAAAAAAATGTAACAGGTTTAGGACTTTTTAGACAATTTTCCCCGTTGTATTCACCGCATCAACTCTATAGATAAAGCTTATCTATATCTTTCCCTTCTTTTTTCCTAATAACACATGTCATACACACATAGCTCGGTAGAATGAAGTCCCTTTCCGAGGAATGATGCTTCTTTTGCATCATGAGTTGACCATTTTACAAAAAATTGAAAATTGAAGAACAAGAATCAATTGTCGAGAAGAATATTGTATAGCACCTTTTGAGAGATGATAAAACAGAATCTCTACGCACGCTTTTATGAGCAATGTCTATGTATTTGTATAATTGGAAGCCATAAGCTCCTACAAGCCATGTCATACAAATTAGATCAGTCTTTTGGAGCTTTAATTACAATCTTTTGACAATGAGGAAAAATGAATAGATAAATTAACTTCAGATCTTAAATTCTCTACCTACGAACGTAAATATTAAGTTGAATGCACGACAAAGTGATCATACTACACGATATAACCTTCTCGGTTGTGTTCGGTCGATGCATATCGACTTTATTAGGTTATTTATATTTCAAACGATGCATGCTGACCGATGCTAAATAAGATAGTGGCCCAACTACTAGTTCTATATGTCCAATACAGAAACCTAAATTAATTGGGCTGATATAGTAAATATTGGATTTACATCTATTCATTGTCCAAACAAATTCATAGCAGTATGCTAGAAATCCATTTCACTTGCTTCCTATACCTTATCTGAATACAAAATGCCAAAGTCTAAAGCTCCAAAAGCCACTCCACATTTTCTGTTGGCAAATAAGCGATATATATGAGACGATTTGCAAACAATATAATCAGAAAACATGCCGACTCGATGAAATATAAGGAAAATGTTCCAAAAACAAAACTAAGCAAGCAAAAAAAAAAAAAAAAATTGGATTGAAAAAAGTGGGACTTACTATCGGGGCCGCCGAGTTTGGTGACGGCGTCCACAAAGCGCTCGTGCAGGTCGGCCGTCCACCGCAGCCTCGGCTTCGGATCCCTCGTCATTACCACCCCGCCTCCGCCAATCTCGCCGCCACCGTACATTCTTCCACACTATCCCAGAGTCTCTCACTACGTATTTGATTACCAACTATAGTCTATAACACAACTCACTTCAGATCTCCGCCACTCACCGCCAACCAACCTTTATATATATACCTCCTCCTCCTCCTCCTTTGTTCGTATTGTGCGGACCCTTTGAACTCTCTAAAACGAAAGCAAAAAATTCGAAATTCTCTCTTGGACCAATTTCTTTTTTCCTTTTTTTTTCCTTTTTCCCTTTTGTTTTTCTGTTACCTGCCTCCCTCGCAAGAAAAGAGAACAAATGGCCAAAAAAAGAGAGATCACAGAACAAGAGCGAGGACCCCTAAAAGCGGAGAAGAAGGAAGCTGATCCGAGCAAAAAGAGCAGGAATATAACAAAATGGGACTCATTGGGTTTGTCTGTTCACGAAGCGATTCCTTCTGGGTTGAAAGAGAGAGAGAGAGAGAGAGAGAGAGAGAGAGAGAGAACGATTCTTCAAAGCAGCAGGTATTGATATACAATCCAAAGTCAACCGAATCTACCGACTTAATCGCCCAACTTGCAGTTAAAGAAAGAAGGGAAGAGATAAAATGGAGGAATCGAGAGACGACCCAAGAACAGAGAGAGATGAAAGGAAGTCTTGCGCAGAATGAAGAGAGAGAGAGAGAGAGAGAGAAGCTTTTGAGTTAGCCCCCCCTAATCCTGATTATGACATGCATAAAAGCAATTGTTTGTTGTTTCAACGAAACCCCATATAAATATAAAAAAAAAAGTGTTTGTTCAATAAAGAAGCAGAACACAGAGACACGACCAAGAACATGCAGAGGAAACCTCGGCGAGGAATCTGAGGAAACATGTTACCCCAACCCCAAGGAAACTCTAAACAAAGAACAAAGGAAATAAAGTAACAACTATAATGAAATAACATGAACAATAGAGAGAGAGAGAGAGGGAGAGAGAGAATTCCATATGGGTAGGTGGAATGAATGAATGAATGAAGCTGTGAATTTTGGTGAACCGTTGGATGCGTATGTTCGGACGATCCAAAGGCGGACGTGGATGACAGCGTGGAATATTCGCGGGAGTCACGTGGCGTGGCCAAAGGAAAAGGTCCAGCCACTCCAATATACGATGATGCACATCATCATCCTCTTTCGATTTTACTCTTTGGCTTTTTCTGCTGTGAAGAAACGTCGTTAAGGACGAGCAAAAACATAATGTTCATGATTTTTATGTTTTCAAAAGACGCGATGTTATTAATTCCCTTTGTGCAGTAAGTAATTCCGAGGAAGTGGTTCATCTCATCCATGGTGGCAATGTCGAATCTTAATTTGGAGCATCCATACTGAAATAAAAATCAGGAATCATATGAGTTCCACCACGGTGGAGTCTGCCATCTCGCCAGTCCTCTTCCTCCTTCCGCCTACCGCGAGCTCTCAAACAGCCACCGCGGTTGGAAGGAGAGGGCCCCAGTTGTCTTCTTGTTTTTCTTCACCGTTAGTGTTCTTCTTCTTCTTCTTGTTGAGGGTCGACATTATCGCCGGCGGCGGTCGCGAGAAGCCATTTCGTGGCTTTTTGTTTGGTGCCAGCAGGCTTGTGAGAACTCTAAGGCGTGTGCTTGCTGCTGCCGCACCTTGCTCCGAGAGCTTCTCGACTTCACTTTCCCGATATTTCACCTCTTTTTATTTGGGCCGCATTTTCCAACTTAATAAAGTGCCTTCTTGTTAAATGCCTTCACTACACTAGGCCGCCTAATTGAGATTAGAAAACCACCAAGGTGGTGAATTTAGAAGTAAATGAGTCAATCTGTCTTCCATGAGATCACGAGTTCAATTTACATAAAATAAACATGATCTTGACATGTCTTCAATGAGATCGCAAGTTCAATTTATATCACAAACATGATCTTGATGTTAGCTATCAAAGAATATAAATCAATTGATTTAGGAAATAATCACCAAATTCAAGGAAAGCAATTAAGGTTTTTTTTTTTATTTTTATTTTTATGACGTTAAACAATTGCAAAAACCTTTCCGATTGTGAACATAAGCTGTTGAAAGCAATTAAGAGCTCGATTAACAACAAACGTAAAGGCTAACACATAAACTTATCATCTTCCGTGTAGGATGATCGATCCATGGTTTACCAATGGCGCACCAACTAAGCATGACCTTTCGAGATCGATCACTCTAAATCTAACGTGTTGGCGTTTTTCAAAGAGAATGCAAGAAAAAGTCGTCGAGAATGAAGCATTTCTAGTCATTTAGGTGTCACCCCTTATTTTTTATTCATGTCATTTTTGTAATAAGACATTTTCCATTTTAGAATATAAATTATATATCAGACAACAAAATATTGTACATTTTTTTCAAAATTTAGCTGATTTTAACAAGTGCCCTAGAAATATAAATTAGAAGAAATTTTTTAATGATGTATAGTATCCATCGTGAGAGGATATTGAATATCACCAAAAGACTGCACAACTACCCCCAAGAAAAGACAAACCGGTGGTCTCAATTTAACTGGAAGATCTCTTGAAATCTTGAAGAACAATCTGGGCAGCATTGCGTCCAGGCGCACCCATCACGCCGCCCCCGGGGTGTGCGCCGCTTCCACACAGGTACAGCCCTTGAACTGGTGTCCTATAGTTCGACCTGCATTAACAGGGGGAAGAAAATGACCACGATTGAATACACAGATATTATTCTACGAGGAAAGTGAGGGCAAACAGGACTTGGCCTCGGCTCGAAAATTACCATCCTTTTACTGGCCGCATGAGGAAGAGAGAATCCAAACCCATGGCACCGTGGAAAATATTCCCACCTGCCAAAAGATCCAGCAGAACAAGATCAACAATGTTCTCAGAGAGTAATCGCGAGTTGCAGTCAACGCCTAAATCTTGTTCATCTAAAGGATCAACCTCTAACATTCAAGGTAAAGGAAAGCATGTCAACATCAGAAGCTTAAATAGGAGTGGACAATCACACATTTAGAAGGATTGTGTACGCATGACATGTTCTGGAACCAGTTCTGACAAATTGCTCAAGTTCTAATTGATGATATGATTAGATTGCACTTTTTCTCGTAAACGAGATTGTAAACGAGATTTTAAATTGATTGTTTTATTTCTCTACATATCAAAACAAGATCCAATTGACAGTATCATGCAGAAGGGGGCAGAGCCATTGACCAACCATGACAAATGGCCGAAAAGGAAAAAAGAAAGAGTAACAGGTAAGAGAAACACATGAACCTCGCCATCTGAGCCAGGCCTCACTGCATGCATTGACTGAGATGCAAGGAGCACAGGCAATAAAATTGCATTACTTGCAAAAAAACTGACATGCTGTAATTCTTCGAGATATGGGCAGCAACAAGAAGAAGGGATATTCTCAATTGTCAACATGTACAGCAACTTTGACAAGAAACAGAAAAATGCCACTTCTTCCCTACCTTATTCACATACTAGTAGTCATAGTGGCAAATACTTGTATAGTGATACTCATAGCTACTGCAGATATGAGTACCTGTCAGACCAATTTCTCTTTCAAGATCAGGTGGAGTCAGCATATCATAGCCAATGACTGATGAGCTGAAACCAGGGCAATACTCGTCAATCAAAGAAAAACATCTGTCCGCAAAGGATTTCTGCAAACAAAGAATAAGATCAAATAATGACATTGAACGGCATATCACCAGGGAAATTAGCAATTGATATCCGGTCTCTAAACATAAACTCCAATAAGCAGAAAAATGAAGCCTATAAGTGAGATACCAATGAGTCCACAATGTAACTCACCCGGTAAACAGGATCCATCCAGCTGCCATCTGATGGTTTATAGGGTGTGTATTGGATGAATAAGTTGATCACATGCTTACCTATAAATAAAGAAAATTCTCATGACATGATATGGCTGAATGATGCAGAAGTTTCCTAGGATGCCAATTAAAGTAATGGTTACTACTTGTTAGAGATGAAAAGGGTAGAATGGTCTTTGGGTTTATTATGTATATATAGATTGAGTTTTATCAATAAAATTATCACATTATTACTGTTCACATGGTATCAGAGCCTAAACCACCGTAAACCTAAACCACCCACAGCCACCAGCCACCACCACCCACAGCCACAGCCACCACCACCAGCCACCACCACTCGCCGGCAACCCTAACTCAGCATCGCCCAGGCCCGGCGACCTCAACCCAGCGTCGCCCAGGGCCGGCGACCTTAAGGCCGGCGTCGCCCAACGTTGCCCAGGGCCGGCGACCCCAGATCCGGCGTCCCCAAGGCCCGGCGACGTCAGCCCAGCGTCGCCCAGGGCCGGCGACCTTAAGGCCGGAGTCGTCCAGCGTCGCCCGTGGCCGGTGACCCCAGATCCAGCATCCCTAGGCCTAGCGACAGCTGTGGTATCTCCTTCTTGAATTTCTTGGTGTTGGGGTGTGATGTAAACGTGCTTGATTTGCTATGCGAGTTGATACTTGGAGAGTTGGAGGTGTTCTTTAGAAGTGTTCTTGCTGCCAGTGTTGGAGACTCTAGAGGAGTGATGTGCAGGGGCTGCTATTGCTGATTCTTGAGTAGATTGGGTTCTCTATTGGATGTAGATTTGATAATTAGCTTTTGCGGTTCACATATCTTGCTGATGTTATGTTGTGCTCTCGGCTGGTGACTCACTGAATGGCGTGTTGAGTATTGGAGGCCTGATTTTTCTGACGTTGGGTTATTGAGTTGCTGGAACTGATTTAAAGTGGTCATCAATTACAATGGTTAATCCTGATCCTGAGAAAAGTGGTACCGCGACGACTGAGGTAATTTCCTCTTCGTCTTCTCGAATTACTGATAAGAAGCTTGAGGGTATTACTAACTTTCAACAATGGAAGAAGATTGTTAAGTTTGTTTTGACGGGAAGAAATCAACATATACACTTGACTGGAACTAAACCTACTAATGATGCAAATTGGGATGTCATTGATGCACGTATTATGGGTCAGCTTTTGAACTCTATGGAGAGTAATATTGTAGACTTGGTAACTCATATTGATACAGTCAAGGAATTGTGGGAGTATTTAGATGTATTGTATTCTGGTCAGAACAATATTTCTAGGATATATGAACTGTCACAGGAGTTTCACCGATCTGAGAGCAAGGGGCGTTCCATTGATCAATACTTTGCTGATTTTAATAGAATGTATGAAGAGTTGAATGCTCTTCTTCCTATTTCTTCTAATGCTGAACAAATGCGACTTCAAAGAGAACAATTGGCTGTGATGAATTTTCTAGGAGGTCTTGGTCCGGCCTACGATGCTGTTAGGTCTCAGATTCTTGGAGGAGAGACTATTGCATCGCTTAGGGATACATACGCTAGAGTTCTTCGGGTATCCCGTGGTTCTTCTCAGAGCATTGCATCTGTTGTTGATAGTTCAGCTCTTGTTTCTCAATATAGAACTGGTGGAGGTAGGGGTGATGAAGGCAATCGTGGAGGATATAGTGGTCGTGGTGGCCGTAGTGGTCGAAGCACGGGAATAGGAAGAGGCCAAGGACAAAGACAGCTTTATGGACAGCCACAAACCTCTACTGAGAGCTCAGGGGCTATTCGGGCTTGTCATTATTGTGGAAAACCTGGCCACATTCAGAAATTTTGCTACAAGTTACATGGTAGACCGGGACAACAGCAGCAGTTTGCCAATGCTGCATCTGGCATTGACTCTTTGTCCTTATCACAGTCTTCTCAAGGCAATGTAGTGGTTATGTCTGATGAGGAATTTTCACGATACAACCAATCTCAGATTTCACAGCCTACTTCTTCTTCCACTGCTACTCTAGTCCAGACAGGTAATGCCACTGCATGCATTTCAGCTACTTCTCGCCCTAGGGTCATTGATTCGGGGGCATCCGATCATATGTCAGGTCTTTCAGGTATATTTTCTTCTCTTACTTCATCATCGTCTACTGTTACTTTAGCCAATGGTTCATCTTCTCAAGTTAAGGGAGTCGGTATAGTTCATCCAACCCCTTCTTTATCATTATCCTCAGTACTTTACATTCCAAACTTTCCTTTCAATCTCATGTCGGTTAGTAAATTAACCAAACACTTTCAGTGTTCAGTGACTTTTTACCCCGATTCTTGTATTTTTCAGGATCTGGTTACGAAGAAGACGATTGGTAGAGGACGAGAGATGGGGGGGCTGTATGTGCTTGAAGATGCTCCTTCCATTGCTTGCCCCAGTATTGCTTCTCTACATCAGATTCATTGTCGTCTTGGACATCCTTCGCTACACAGTCTTCAGAAGTTGGATTCTAGCTTTCGGTCTCTTTCTAGTTTAGAGTGTGAATCATGCCAACTTGGTAAATTGCATCGTGTCAGTTACCTTCCTCGAGTCAATAAAAGAGCGGCATCTCCTTTTTCATTAGTACATTCAGATATTTGGGGTCCTTGTCATTTGGTTTCCAATTTGGGTTTTAGATACTTTGTTACTTTTGTTGATGATTATTCCAGAGTTACTTGGTTATATTTAATGAAAAGTCGTTTAGAATTGTTTTCTATATTTCGAGCCTTTATTTCTGAAATTTATACTCAGTTTGGTGTGCATGTCAAAGTCTTGCGTTCTGATAACGCTAAAGAGTACTTTTCTGCACCTTTCTCTGACTTTATGACTCAACGTGGTATGATTCATGAATCTTCTTGTCCCGATACACCTCAACAAAATGGTGTAGCTGAAAGGAAGAACAGACATTTATTGGAAGTCACCAGGTCCATGTTATTTGAGATGAAGGTTCCTAAAACCTTTTGGTCTGATGCTGTTCTTACTGCATGCTACCTTATTAATCGTATGCCTTCTTCTGTCTTACGAGGTGGTATTCCTTTCTCCACTTTATTTCCCAATCAGCCTTTGTTTGCTTTACCACCCCATACTTTTGGTTGTGTCTGCTTTGTTCGTGATCATCGACCTGGAGTATCAAAACTTGATCCCAGAGCCATTAAATGTATGTTTTTGGGCTATTCTCGTACTCAAAAAGGATATTGTTGCTATTCCCCAACCTTGAGGAAATACTTTATAGCTGCTGATGTTTCATTCTTTGAGTCTACTCCTTATCATGAGGATCCAATTACTGTTTCCGAGATGGATGAAGACTTACATGTGACTATCATTCAATCACCCGATCCACTTGTCTCGCCAGTGTCTACACAGGAACCTCCTCCTCTCCAGGTGTACACTCGGCGTCCTCGAGCAGCTACTGATCCCCCCCTTCCTCCCGTCACTACTGTGTCATCTTCAGCTCCAGATCTACCTTTAGTTGATACTCAGGTAATATCTGATCTTGACCTTCCTATTGCTCACCGCAAAGGTATACGTGTTTGTACTCAACATTCTATTGCAAACTTTGTCTCGTACAATTCTGTGTCACCTTCTTTTCGCTCCTTTTTATCCACTGTTGATCAATATCCTGTTCCCAAGTCTGTAGCTGAGGCTTTACAAAGCCCTGGCTGGAGGACAGCTATGGAAGAGGAATTAAAGGCATTACAGGTTAATGAAACTTGGGACTTGGTACCTCTTCCGTCAGGTAAAACTGCTATTGGTTGTCGATGGGTGTATACTGTGAAAGTCAATCCCGATGGTTCTCTTGCTCGCCTGAAAGCAAGACTTGTTGCGAAAGGGTATGCTCAGGTGTATGGGGTTGACTATTTGGATACTTTTTCTCCTGTTGCTAAGCTTACATCTGTTCGCATTCTGATCTCTCTTGCTGCTACATATCACTGGTCCTTGTTTCAGCTTGATGTAAAGAATGCTTTCTTGCATGGTACTCTTGATGAGAAGGTGTATATAGAGCAACCTCCCGGATTTGTTGCTCAGGGGGAGTCTGGTGGACTGGTTTGTAAGTTAAAGAAGTCCTTGTATGGTTTGAAGCAATCTCCACGAGCATGGTTTGGAAGATTCTCTGAGGTTTTACTCTTATTTGGACTATCTAGAAGTGAAAATGATCATTCTTTCTTTTATAAACAATCAGAGAGAGGCAGGTTGTTCTTGATTGTGTATGTTGATGATATTATCATCACTGGAGATGACTCGGCTGGTATAGCTGAATTAAAACTCTATCTTCAGCAACAATTTCAAACCAAGGACTTAGGCAAGTTGAAGTATTTCCTAGGAATTGAGGTGGCACAGTCAAAGAAAGGTATTGTCCTGTCACAGCGGAAGTATGTCCTGGATTTACTCACTGAGACAGGTATGTTGGGGTCAAAACCTCTTGATTCACCTATGGAACAAGGAATTAAACTGGTAGCTGATGGAGGAGAAATTCTTGATAATCCCGAGAGATATAGAAAATTGGTAGGTAAGCTGAATTATCTCACAGTTACTCGACCAGATATTGCCTTTCCAGTTAGTGTGGTAAGTCAGTTTCTATCTTCCCCTCGTACATCTCACTGGGATGCAGTTATTCGGATTTTGAGATACTTGAAGAAGGCTCCAGGTAAAGGAATTGTTTATCAAAATCATGGTCATAGTAGAGTTGAAGGATTCTCTGATGCGGATTGGGCAGGATCTCCAGATGATAGAAGATCAACTACTGGCTACTGTACCTTGGTTGGAGGGAATCTAGTGTCTTGGAAGAGTAAGAAACAGAGTGTTGTTGCTCGTTCCAGTGCTGAGTCAGAATATAGAGCCATGGCACATGTGACATGTGAATTGATGTGGATTCAGCAACTCCTGACTGAATTAAGCTTTAAAGCTTCGGCCCCTATGTTTTTATGGTGTGATAACAAGGCAGCAATACATATAGCTTCCAATCCTGTGTTTCATGAGAGAACTAAACACATCGAGGTTGACTGTCATTTTATTCGAGAGAAGCTCCAGAGTGGAATGATTTTTCCCAATTATATTAGGACTGGTGAACAACTTGCAGATATTTTTACTAAACCTCTGGGTAATGGGAGAATAGAATATATTTGTAACAAGCTGGGCATGATTGATATTTATGCTCCAGCTTGAGGGGGAGTGTTAGAGATGAAAAAGGGTAGAATGGTCTTTGGGTTTATTATGTATATATAGATTGAGTTTTATCAATAAAATTATCACATTATTACTGTTCACACTACTCTTAAAAATTTCAAACAGGTACCCCATGACACATTTACCCCAAACTAACTTTCATTTAACAAAAAAACCTCAAACTCGTACACCGTGATACATTTACCCCAAATTTATTTTCGTCTCATTAAAAAATCCAAACTAGTAACCCCAACCAAAATATATCATCCGTTAGCATTCCGTCCAAAATCCTATTAAATGCATACATGTCAACACACATGGCAGATAACTGCAAGACGGTTCTAGCATGGAGAATACAGATCCGACGTGGAAAATCCACGTGTATTGACACGTATGCATTTTAATGCAAAGTAGATTTGGATGAGGGTACCAGTTTGAGATTCTTAATGGTATTAACACAGTTAACTAAAGCTCAATCCATAGCAAGCATTTAAAGCTTTAACTCAATTCCTGGATAATCGGGAGTTGGATGGACCAATGGGAGGCAATATTCGTGGTAGACAAGTAAGAGAACGTAAAAGGACACTTGTCCTACAAAAAAAGAGAGAACAATAAAGAACATGAGAGAGACTCTCCAAGTTTGTCAAACATACAAGGGACCACTTGAAAAGGAACATGTACTTCTGGCACCAGTCAAAACAATTTACAACATCTACTGCATAATCAGTTAAAAATGAAAATTCAGCAAGAAATCAGTTCAGCCACATTTCCTTAAGATGTAGCTTATTGGCATTCTAAAGTAGTATTAGATGAATTAGCTACAGGCACCAAATGCAATCAGGCATATTTAGCTGATATATTTGTAGCTTATGACAAAGCAAGTTGTTTTTCACTGAAAGACATTAGAAGTGCATCAAATTCATCAGATCACCAATAAAGTGCATCTACCCAGTCTGCACCTTCACTTCTGTATGTCTTCTATGATTATTGTTTTGCTAAGGGCAAGAAGAGAAAGATAAAGTTGTTCCATGAGCTGTTGCACCAAGACAGCCGTGGTCCAAGCTTTCTCTCTTCAAGGTTTTGAAAAGATCGAATGATGATTCCTTAATACACATCATCGTGAGAACATGGACTTAAAAAGATCAAATGATGATTCCTTCGTTGTAAGCCATTGTGGGAACACCAAATATAGTTAAAGGAAGTTGTTGTACCAGGAGGTGCTATAGTCTTGTCCAGAACAGACGGTATGGTCATCTCAATAATTGGTCTTCTTGATGGCACTCCATTGACAGCATCTTGGCAGGCTGAGTCAATTTCTTCCATACTTTAAAATAAAAGTTGGAATCAGAAATAACAGACATTGAATGATGTTCCAAAAATTCTCATGAAAAGGAGCTTAAGGTGGTACAAAGTATGTTCATTACATTTGTAACTATCAATTATCTCAGACAATGAATTAATTATCCAATTATCACTAAGCAAGAGCTCTCTCTCTTTCTTTCTTTATAAATCAACCTATAGAAAGGGATGCATAATCAATAGCAATAAAGTAAAGGAGCCGGAGAACATCAATGTCATTGGCAATTCCTTTATCATAAAATTCAACCAACAACCGCCATCCTAGGTTTAGTTCAGCAATCTAGGCTCAAGTCATGCTTGCTTCCTGCTGCTAAAGAACTGATCAATCTTGCAGCAGTTTGAGGTCAGTTTTGCCAATCACTACCTAGAGATGACAAAATAATACACAATGGACTGAGAATATACCTCTCAGAACCAATATGAATTGTTCCCCTATGCTGAGGACCCGCATGAGGATAACTCAACTTGCATGATTGAAAGGAAGGCAATCTGTCAACAGCAAGATTTATTTTTGTGGTTCCCTGTTAATTATATTTGACATCACAAAAAGAGGTGTAAGTTTCACCAATAAAGGAAGTGCAGTTCATAGCTGTCAGTCGAAAAAGTCATGATGATGCAGGAAATTAAGGCTCCCAAGCTCGGCTTTTTGTAATTCACTTACCCACCTCCTGCCAATGGACAAATTCCACACTGGATTCTAGTTTAAAACTTAACGACATTAATGCAGAACTTAATATTTACATCAGTCACGTTTAAAGAAAATATAAGCTTCCTGTTATTAAGGTACAGAGACACTGTAAAAAAAGCAAATGGACAGTTTACAGTGAGCAACACGGACAGTACTCATAAAGTTGTTGAATGCTGTCAAGAATAATTATCCAACTATAACTCCATACATATTGGGAATAATTGGGTTTCCTCTAGGACCTAGTGACCGAATGGACAACCAACAACAATGCTTGAATGTGCCCCTGTAGACGTCTAACACTAGGTAAAAGATTTTACAGATCAGTCAAAAGCAACAATGGAGCTTACAGAGGTGTAATCAGCAAATTTGACAGACCGGAGAAATTCATCAGGAAGAACATCTTCAGGTACTAATTCCTGCATAAGACACATGAAATCTACTAGAGGTAAACTTCACGCAACAGCAACTTGAGAACATCTATATGGTACGATTTTACAGATTAAAGGCCGAGTGTCATCCGCCACTGGCCCACACCTTTTATCAGAATAAAGAGGTATATTACCATGAAGGTCTTATAAGGAGTTGCATTTGATAAAACAATGGAAGAGTGCACCTCCGAACCATCAGCCAGCACCACCTGAATATTGTTACCTACGAAATGTTAGAATAATTCTCTGTAGTCCCCATATTTCGTTCACTGAGGAAATGCATGTTTTGAAACTTACTCCCTTCGTTCTGCCATGTTCTTCAAGCATCAGCCGAGAAACCTAAACAACAAAGTCACCCAGTAACTTACGAAAGAAAGAGTGAGAGAAGTCCGACACAAGAAGTATTCACAAATACAAGGACTCGTGCCTGAGAGGTACGATTACAAGGAGCTCGAGGAAGTTCATAACAGACTATTGGTGCAATTGGCGTCATTATGGATGAAACGCGTCTCAAAAGACAGACACCACCTAAGTGCTATTTCCCAGCAACCCCTTCACTCTCGATCAATGAAACAAGTAGTAGACTAAAATGGTAAAAAATCGTTTGCAAGATGTCTACCCAAGACAAATTAAATCGAAGGTGGTCAAGTCAATTACACAGTTTCCAAAAGAAATCCCACTGAGCATTAGAGGAGATGCCTCCACAAATATGCCTCTATAATTGACATGAGATACCCAATTCCCGTCTTGTCTTCACATGTCGTTCAGATAAAGAATCTCAATCTGAACTAAATTATAAGACACAATCAGAGCTAAATCCGTTGGGTCCCAAGGTAGGGTTCGGCTCGTGGAAATAGCTTTTCCAGAAAATCAAGGGTAAGGCTGCGTACATCAACCCCTCCCACACAGTGCAGGGAGTATTGTGCACTACGAAGCCCTTTTTTTGTTTAACGAGACTACAACGATCCCAAGCCAATGAAATATACAAGGGGTTTCTGCACAACTTCAATTCAATCACTCATCAAATGAGGAAAAGACGAGGACATTTTGGATGTCTACACATTGATATAAGCCCTAGAGATGTGCATGAACAACAAAGAGTCCTGGATAAAAGTCTTGAATATTGCACTTATCCGTACTTCCAACAATTGACCCTGGATGATACAACTCACAAGGCCACCAAAAATGAATTTGTATTTTACACCACGTTTTTCTATGTACTTCTCTAGGAAGGTAATTCGAATCAGGAAAACAACCAACTCATCAATACCCCGTGCAGATCTCACAATGTAATGTTGGGTATCTGATAAAAGTGACATCATCTCTGGTTCTGACATAATTGAGAGAAATGATGACTGAGTAAGGCATTATAAGACCCAGATTTTCTAATAAATGACACCTCTGCATTTTCTAATAAATGATACCTCTGCATTAGTTATGATTTGAGCACCAGCTTCCCTTGCAGCATTACCAATAGCCAAGGACACCGCACCCATCCCGCCTTCTACATACCTCCATGAATAGCCAAGCATATCTCTAAGAAAGCTTACAATTGTATAAATTACTTTAAAATCTGATTAGTTTGATGAGACTCTAAACTGCCCATCCAAGTCCAAGTCTAGGGCATGTCAGTTTAAAGAACATACACATAAAACAATATCCATAGCACGGACAAAAACAAACAAGAATGAGGAATCAACTAGTAACTCTGTATGTCCTGGAAACATAAAACATGTTATAAAATTTTCGAAATAGAATCTGTCTCATAGCTAAGCTGGAAAATTAACATGTTAGGAAAATGCCTAAAACGTGTTGACTCGTTGGACTAAACTTTCAAGCATGAGTAGAGGAAATGCTACATTTTACTGCCATGTTTTTGCATCACTGAAGCTTCCCAGGGGTCTGTTATACCTAAAACATAATCAATGGTTTAATATATGCGCATTCCAGAAACCTGTCATAATGACTTCATTCACGACCCAAGCAATTGCATTTGTAGCATTTGTATGCTCTTACTCAACATGACCGAGCATCCTTCCTTTACAGAAGGTGATGCCAATCAAAAATGGAGAGGCTGTAAAAGTTAGATTTTAGTTATCTAGTGCTCCTTTTACAAGTAACAGGCTCATAGTCTTCCACTACGGAATGTCTTGATAGAAGGCAGTTGTGATTATTGAACAACCCTTATAATTACTCATCAATCTGGAGGAAATGCTTGGAAATAGTGATACATACGACCAAATCCCCTGAGCACCATCTGTTTCACCCATAACATGATGCAGCAGTACATATCCACTCCCTGGTGTATGAACACTCCCCTGCAGATGTAGTTGTGGGGCCAGAAGATTATTAATGTTTTCAATCTCCTCCTCAAATTATTGCAAGTGCTTACTTCACTAATTCTATGACAAAAGCTAGAAACTGCTTATGAAAATGTCACTCAGCTAGTGCAAAAGCAAACCGCACCGTTGTCCCTATGACAGCATCTGTTGCAAGTGTTGCCTTCAGAACGTCAGCCTGTGCTAGTAAGAAATAGACACAACATCAACTGCTGATGATCAATTAAGGCGATAAGTTGTACATCAAATATTTGTTCAAACAGTTTGTTAGAAAGTCCAACCCAAAAGCTTAAGCTAATAGGTGGAGGGAGACCACATGAATACGAAGAGCATTTAGAATCCGTTGTCAAGCAATGTGGGACATACTTCAACACCCCCACTCACGTGCAAACCGGATTACGGCACGTGAAATTTTGGCTATGCACATTCACAAGGAGTTCTTGAGGAATTTTTTACCACGCACATTCGCGAAAGGGATAGCACTGGCTCTGATACCATGTTAGAAAGTCCAACCCAAAAGATTAAGCTAATAGGTAGAGGGAGACCACATGAATATGAAGAGCATTTAGAATCCGTTGTCAAGCAATGTGGGACATACTTCAACACATTTTATGGTACATATCTGTTCATCATATAATGCTTCATAAGCTTCGTCCTGCTTTGTATGATCTAGATGTACCATTAAGAAGATAAAAACAAGAAAAGAAAAGGTTTCATCCTTAAACAATCATCTCCCTAAGGGAGAACGTGATCACCAAGAACGCACCGGTAAAAGTAATTTTCTCCTAGCCCCATGGGGCTAGCTTAGTGGTGAATGAATAAACTTGAGTGTGGATTAAGCGCACGACACGGAATTGACTCCCCATGCAAGTGCAAAACAAATTCATGTTTGGGCCAACTACCCGTATTTTGGCTATCGTCTTACCGGGTCCATGAAATGAGATTAGTTGGATATTATATAGCCTGGGTTTACTTACTAGGCGGTCCTTTCCGTTATAAGAAGAGAGTAATTTTCTTTACCAATTGGTCAGCCTTCTCATCTTTCCACTACATTGTTATAGGTAAATACCCTGACTGTGCAAGGAAAACGGGGAAAGTCAAAAGACTGGTGGGATGTCCTTGGGCATTCGAACAATGCAGGGAGGAATTGGTTGATAGTTGAAGATATCTAAAGTAAATATGTAGATCAGAAAATAACTAGTAAAACATGAAGAACGTAGTTAACAAAATTGTGCTTTATTATATACAGTGTCCAAGGATTTCAAAAATCTGCAAAAAGGGCAACACATTTTTTGTTGAAATAATTTCTTGATCAATCGCATTGGAATCTTATCAATCAACCTAGTATAGTGATGTTTTGATTTTTATGATTACAACCTATTGTTCTATTGTTTCCATCCAGGATAATAGAGCATGAAGAATCAATGTAATTTACAACCTCAAACCATTTATTCAAAACCTTCGAAGCTGGCGAGAGTAAAAGTTCCATAAAATTCCTGCCAAAGTAAATAAAAACTCGTAAGAAAACTATTGAGACCCAAATTCGTTAAGCCACACATGCGCCAACATTAGGTGGCACTGCCAATCTCAGAACCTGGTAAATGTGAAACCAACCTCTAACTGAGTTTAAGAAGCCTTACACCATCTCATTTTGCCCCAGGTCAAGAGCTCGCCGTAGGCAGTGAGCCCAAAAGACTGATCTGTGAGACCTATCTTTAAGCCGGTCACTGAAAGAGGCTTTCTCTTGGGAAGTTTCTGGAGGAGGTGAATCAAAAAGGGGATCCATAAATTTGCAGAAGTTCTCTAGTTGATTTTCATATCTGTGCAAAATACTTAAGTTATCATGAAAACAATTTACCTAAGCACAGATAAACTGCTCGTGTTATGAGATCAATAGCAAGAGTATAGCACTTAAATGTTCATTGAAGATAGCAGTCAATTCAATCACAAAAATTGATGTAAAAACCTGTAGAATACACGTAGTTCATCTTGGCTTTTGATGGGCAACTGAACAGTTAGCAGAGTATTCACTTATCAGTTCCATTCTCCCCCATTTCTTTCACTAAGATGACATCTTATTAAAGACAATTGTTTGACATGATTTAAAGAAATGTTTCATCTCTCTCCGACTAAGACTACCAAAGTTATTTCATTTAATAAAGAATGAAGTATCTTTTTCGACTCCAAAAAAAAAAAAAATTCGAGAACTTACAGAATATCCAGAAACACAGAAAATGTGGAAACCCTACGTTTCAATTTAATGTTAGGTCCATTACATTGGAAACAATTAAAAATATTTATACTGAACATGACATTACATTCTAAAAAAGCCGAATCGGGGGGAAGGTACAGTGGATTACACTCTAAACAAGTTTTATTGCCAGAGCCCCATATGTGTAGAACAAATGAAACGCAAAAGAAAATGTAGAGCCTAATAGGCCATTGTCCATTTTATGCAAACTACCAAGCAACATGCAAACCCGATACATTAGATTACCCTTTGGAAGCAATCTTGAAATTTTTCTTTTCAAGAGGCATTTTTTGAAAATATAAAAAGCAAATATCCTATCGTTTTTAATTCTGATGGTTTCTGTCAGTGGGTCCATCAACAGCCCGATAAGAGAAAAACAGAACTGGATACCGCCTAATCGATCGTGATTTTCCTTCAACATTTGTAATTTTCCTCACTAATACTAATTTACCTATTACATATCATTTCATAACTTTTCTCTACAGGACGTAATTTCCTTTTTCATAAGTTCTGTGCTCTTATGGTTCGTAATATTCCAAAAGAATAATAACAATTCGCCCAAATTCATTGTACATTTCTTTTCCTATTGTTGGCAAATTACCAAATGGATCATAGCTTTCCCTTAGCGTACATAATTGTTTTCACTTACGGTGATTTCTATAGAAGAGCGTAATTTCCTTCGGTGATAGTAAGTTCTCTAGGTCCTATAACTCATAATATTCCATGAAAAATAGTAATTCACCTACATTAATAGTAATTTCTTGTGCTATTATTAGTAAAATATGTAATTGACCATAACTTTCCTTTACATTTCATAAGGTTTTGAAACCCATGCGTCAGTAATCTTCCTTGCTCATCGTAAGGCATAATCAAACGTAAGTTTGTTCACCTTTGCGTTCATAACTTTCCTTCGAAGTCAGTCATTTCCGTCATAGAACCGATTTTGCAAAGTAGATATGGACCCCGTGTGTTTTCTCTTTTAGCTCGGCAAACAAGTCGCGGTAAACGATGATATTGCCAAACAAAGTCAAACACAAAAAAAAAAAAAAAATGCCGAGAATCAGAGTTCAAACCTTGGATAAGCATCGGCGTCGCGTTTCGAGAACTTCGAAATCTCCGCGTGATTAAGCTCCTTGTCAGGCCCTAGCAACAAGTACCGACCGTCGAGACACGGCGTGAACGACGACGGACTCCTCTTCAGCAGCTTCAGTCCATGCCTTCCCAACTCCAGTTCCCTTCAAACAGTCCAAAATCTCGCGCACGTTGTAATCAAAACAGCGCACTGGATCACGTACTCTAAACCTCAATCGATTCTGAAATGTTGGGTTAATTCAATCGGAGCGAATGTGGGGACCTACTTGATGACGGAAGGTCGGAGAAGGCTCTGGAGGTAGCTGCAGCGGGAGAATTTGAAGCCAGGGACGAGCTCCTCCGTCACCGCGGCGCCTCCGATGACGTGGCGACGCTCGAGGACGGCGACGGAGAGGCCGCCGCGGGCGAGGTAGGCGGCGGCGGTGAGGCCGTTGTGGCCGCCGCCGATGACGAGCGCGTCCCAGCGCTTGTCCTTGAGGGCGCGTGAGGAGGCGCCGTCGCCGACGGTGGTGAAGGTCCTCCGCCACATTTTTGCGGTCGCGCTCGCCCTCGGCCACTGTTGAGTTCGATGGAGACTGCGCGCACGTGTTGACTGTTGTGGCACAGGAACCGTGGTCGAGTCGGATTCACGAGAGAGAGAGAGCGTGGAGAAGAAGGTGGACTACACGGTGGACCTGTCATAGATTCGTCTTTTTTTGTCAGATGCTTTTCAATACTAAATCTTTTTAGACCCAAAAAGAAAATACTAAATTTTCATTTCCTACATTTAAATTCTATATAATTTGGCATTTTTTCGCTATTGTCACAGCCAAAGTGGCTGCAGCCACACCTTTTTTGGTTCCACTTGACAAATATACCCTTCTCCATTTCTAAGCTATTTTTACTGTCCTTTATCCTTACTGTATCCGATTGGGGTCATTCCCATTTAAGAGAGCCCTGATCACGATCCCATCTTGGCCAGCTCCAAGTTCAATTGCTTAACGCTTTGAAACCTCCATTGAACCTATGCGATAAAAGTTTATAACCTAGAAATTTTGCATAACAACACAAAGTGAAGCCCGTTAGGGATGGAGCTTTCATGGTGATCCTCGTGAAGTCTATGGAATAGAAGTTTTCATGATTTTTTCTCTAACGAAAATATATCTCTTTCTGAAACGGAAATCATAAATTAGGGAAAAATTGAATGAAATGACAAAATTCTACAAAGAAACATAAAAGAGTGGAGAAAGTCAAACAAGTCAGTTGTGAAGCGAGTCCCACAAAAAGGCTCCTTTCTACTTAAACGAGGCTAATATAGTCAATGTACGGGAAATGGCTGTGGTAAAAGCCGTTGGCGTGGAAATAGAGACGGCGATCGGTCCAATTCTATATCATCTTCGACAGAATGGAAGAGTTCTCAGTGAATCAGCTTCAGCCTTCTCCTATATGGCTCCAGTCAAGTTTGAAAGTTTCCTCCCTTGTCACATTGGCTGCTATCACTATAACTTCAAATGAGAATCACAAGCTACCGGTGCAAAACGAAAAACTTCCCCTCTGGCTATGGTCTCGCCCAACACAATCTTTTGGACTCGGCATAGTTTCTCGCAATTGAAGATATCTACAAAACCAGAGGACACGGTCTATTGTAGCCTACAACCCGATCTCACAGAAATACCGGCTAATTCTTCACCTACATCGAAGAGTCTTCTGGTTCATGCAGGCTTAAAACGAACAGAACATGAGTGGAACGAGAATATTTACAGCAATCATCTGCACCAGTAATCCATCAGTAGACTTAAAGCAAACAGTTTACAGCAATACATTGAAACTTGACTCGCTAATTACGATCTTGCTTCTCAACTAGCAGAACCAGACCCCCATCAAACAGAACCGTCTCATTCCAAAAGCTTTGCACAATCGACTCCGCCGCTACAAATACATCCCACTGAACTTGGTTTCCTGAGCTACTCACTAGCGGTTTCCCCCGTAAGGGACCAGGATAAAAAAATCAGGCAAAAAGAAAGAAACTGCATAACCAATGTATTTGCATGAATTTTCCGGATCAAAGCCAGCAATTGCTTTTAATATTCCTATAAAACAGATGTCACTCGAGCATATAAATTCGAGAAGCTATGTCCTGAACCAACCAATCAAATCCCTCAAGAAGTCCCTCTCCTGTGTAAGCACTACAGCCCACTATTTTCCAGTGCCGGGTTTTGTCCATTGCTTCCAAGTTCAGGACCTGCTCCAAAACGAAAATGAGAAGAAAAAAACAATCACACCCCCGGAATAATCAGAGATTGTTTGTTCAAGCTGATCACTTTGGAAAAACATCTTTGGTATTGTAGCAAGCAAGAAACTCGATAGTTTGAGTGCTAAGGCAAAGAAAGATCTCTTTGCAGCAAGCACCGCTTTCTCAAGGATAAACAACTACAGCCCAAGTAAACTAATACTCCATTCTCTTAAAATTTCAAAACAATCCAAAAGCTAAAAAAGGAAAACAAATAGAAAAGTATACTAGCTTAACCAATAAAGAAAAGGGAGCCAGCATAGCATAGTGAAAATTTTATCAAAAGCTAAAGGAACACGATATTATTAAACAGCTCAAGGAGTTTTCACCTAAAAAAGGATCTTCTCCAGAAGATTAGTATAATTGTCCACCCTGAATTGAGGTGTTTGAGTGTAAATGCTACAAATTTATGCTTTGCATGTTAAATGAGAAGTTAAACGGATAGGCAAGCTTACATATGGAGATGCGATTCCATGGACATGATTGGGAAAAAAGAGAGAGAAGAAGATGAAGAACAAGATGTGGATTTTTGGTGTAAACACGCATGTGCACAAATCAGCAATTTCGGTGATATCTTCTTCTGGGATTGTATAGGAAAAATTGGGACCTTAGGTTCAGTTGCAATCTTACAATTTCAACCTAACTTCACTCTCTCGTCCAGTACTCATACTTGCTTTACTCTCAGTAAATATGAACAAGGTGCGTCACATTCCGCAATAGTAAGCCTAAAGGGAACTTTTGGAAAGTTAGGATTCTCTCTGGTGCAAATATCTTAGGAATGAAAATATTAGATTACAAGGTCACAAACAGCAAAGTATCTCGGAAACCAGGATGTATGTGCATTCACACGGACAAACTCAACTAATACAGACGCCAATAAACGTCGCAAGCACACAACCTCACCTTGGCAATTTCTGCTGGTGTAAGAGCACCTTTAATATCCTGCTTATTTGCAAATATAAGTAAGGATGCTCCGGATAATCTCTGCCAAATGAGCAGCTACTTTAGTCCCTTTATCAACAAGTCTAAACAAAAGACTTTGTTACTCGAAGCAATACATCTAGTTCTAGCCAGAAGTACTAATTCAGCAGTTCCTCATTTGAGTCCACATGAACCAGTTTTATGGACATTGATAGGACGTGCATAGTGGGTATTAGTATTAGGACCTTGTTAAGAAGTGCCCCCAAGAACTTGTTATCCAACCGAATAAGGAGATATTGCAATTTCCAATGCACCAACTGTCCTCGTGATATGCACAATCAGTACTTTGAAAATCGAGTATTTCCTCCCATATGTTTAAGAAGTGCCCCAGGAGTACTTGTGAACAAGACCGATTGTACCATTCCTTTTCAAAATATATGCCCACATTTGTAAGGTGTGCACAAGGATAATGTTCAGTCTACAGATTCAAAAGACTTGAAAGAACGATATATTTGGTGGGAAAACATACAGACAAAAGTACACAAAAATCGGAAAGATTCTCCATCCAATTAGATGGATAAGCATTAGAAGAGTTTTACTGCGAACATGTAGTTATTATCAGAATATGCAGTCCCTTTTGGAATGGAAGACTAATGACTCATGAGATCTTGCAAAACGTAGATACTCAAACAATTGAGACAAAATTAAACCACACCAGATAAAAACAGAAGCAATGGGGAACAAATCAGCAAAAGTCGCAACATAGAAGCCATAAATAGGTTAAACAGACATTTTTTTGAAAGGCAAGAAAATTCTGCAATGGCATGATACCTCCTCCTTCAAGAGATTATCCAATTCCATTTTGCAATCATCAAGCCTTCTCAGGTCTGAACTATCGACTACCCAAATCAGACCATCTGTTTGCTCAAAATAGTTCCTCCAATATGATCTTATTGTTTTCTGACCCCCTACATCCCAGATATTTAACGTATACCTGCCACAAAACATCAATTGGAGTTTGAAGATATAAACGTTTAGTACAACACAACATTGCCTAAGTTCCCATTTCTGACTAAAGCAGAGCTTAGTAAACAATACAAGGAGAGAAATATCCTATTCAAGATAAATCCTAGGGCTTTTGAGATTTCGAAATAGAGTATAGTGTTGATGCGTAAAAAACAGACAGTTACAGTTGACTTCTTAGTTGATGCACAAAGAACTGAGTCATACCATAGATTTGATAGACTCTCTATCTCGCATCTAGTTGTAAATGTAGGTTGTACCCCAGTGCAACCCTTTCAACATATTTTCTCCTTTAAGATTTAGAAAGTGAAATATCCAGCTGGAGAGCAGCAATGGACAAATCAGTTCTTTAAGCTCTGCTAACCTTGTTAAGCATAGTCATAATCTGCACGAAAACACACAATATATTCTTTGAAGTATATGATTATTACTATGGATTCACTTAATATGACCATAACTTGCTGCCCTTCAACAGTCAGCAACAGAGAACCCCAGATACTAAATGAGTAGTCCTTTATGAGTTATATTTTCCTCCTCCAAAGTGGGGGCAAATTCCCCAAACATGCTTCTCACTGGAATATCACAGGTTATGGACAGCACCAACATGCAAACTTAACTGAGAATGAATCCACAATCTGTAATCCACCAATCAAAGGCATGGTTGGATTCTTCCAACCAAAAATAGAGGAAAACCTGGCCCTTCCTCTATTTATGGTGATCAAAAGCTATTAAAAACACATTCTTCTTTTCAATCTACACATCTCTCTGCAGATACATTAGAAATTGCTATGAGACGACATCGGACACAGCAGGCTATATCTGCGGTTAATTGAAGTCAAGGAGAAAACAAGAGACACCGACAGTCGCTAGATAAGCAAGTAATCGACCAAACATGGCACTAAGTAATCCTAACTTCAGGAGAGACCTGGACATACTTCTGGTATGTAATAGTCTTGATATTGAAGCCGAGAGTGGGGCTAATGACGCTAGTGTCCTCTCCATTGATCTTCAACACAATGGTCGTCTTCCCAGAATTATCCAATCCCCTAGAAAGCCAATTACAAAGCGCAACAACATTTGACACTTAATTGCGTACACAAAATGAGCACAAACTAACGAAACAAACTTCTCGATGAGGATGACGCATACACCATGAGGATGCGCATTTCTTTCTCCTTCCTCTTGATCTTTCGGATGATGCTGAGCAGACCCATCACTCAACCTGACGTGATCAATCAGGAGAAAAAGAAAAAAATCATAAGTTGATTTCATTTTTCAGGTGGTGCTTCTTGAAGGTTTGTCGAACATCGGTATTCCGAATTTTTTTTTATTTTTCTTTCAGCGCAATTTCTTCTTCACTTCACATTGCACATAGAACAAAGAGCAAAATTGCTACCTGTGATACCCTACACTGAATGAGACGCAATCTTTTACATAGTCAACGGATAACAACAATTAAGAGCCCCCAATCAAGTTTCAAACGTAAATCAAAGGCGAAAAAACAAGAAGACGTGAGAGAATTTTCACTCACGAGAGCTTTTTGAAGTTCTCCTTTAGGCAACTTTCCTTTTGGGACGAGGCAAGCACGAGCAGAGAAGAAGCTGGCCGAGTGAGAGAGAGACGGACAGAGAGAGTTAAGTGAAAGCTGAGCCGCGATCAATCTTCTTGAAGGAGGAGGAGGTCTCATGCCATTCAAGCATTTTGTCGCTTTTATATATCCGTTTTTGCCGATTTGTTTCCCTTTTTTATGCAATTTATTTCCTCACGCTTGTTTGAGCATCTGTTCCATTCCAACGCGACTGCTTAGTTCTGATAATTGATTCCATTTTTGCTGTAAAATTCTTCTGGTGCTTGCCCTTCTAATGGCATGGATTCTCTTTCCCAATGTTTCATACTTTTCTCCTATACGTTTTCTTACCATATATATATATATATCATTTTTTTCAAGTTCTTCGAGTCTTTTCAAGTGATTTTCTCTATTCTCTAAATACATATTGAATGTGGACCATGTAATGCACCATTCACCAAGCAATCATGCCATTCCCGTATAGGTCATGCGTATGGAGAATTTCCTTTATGATCGATACATTTGGTTTCTTTTTCATTAGATATTTCATCTACATAAAGTCAGATTGCGCATTCCATGATGTCCCAAATTTGACCACTTTCGCGTTTGTCGACTAATAACGATGTACATGACAAAAAAAAAAAACACCCACGGGGATGAAGACCATAATCGTGATTAAGCAATGGGACTTCTCAACACAAATGTTGTGCTTCGAAGAGAAGCACATCTTGTTTGAACATACAACGTGCCTCTTCAATTCCCAATCAAATACAGATAATGGAACTTTGGAACTTTTCATCTTCTCATAATTCCCCAAAAAGGCAACATTAGCTTAACACTTGGTAAAACACTTTTCGTCAGTTATTTCAATAGATTTTGTCAACGAGTAAGCCACCCATTAAACGTTTACCCATAAAATATTACGATTTCCAAAAATCAAAACATTTCCTTATGATGCATACTCAACAAGTTCTCGCTAAAATACCTTATTTCAATTTGTCGGAAAATTATTTTGCATCCATATTCCCTCAGCATTTTCACAACTTGTATTTAATCTCCCAAAGTCATTGCCCCCCCTAACTTCCTTCAACTATAAAAAAAAAATTAACCTAGACATAGGACCAGCTTCCAGCAAACGCAATTAAAGCTTTCAAATGTATTGATGACGACCCCCCCTAAAATCCTATGTGAAATCAAAGAAGTTCACACTTGGTCTGTGAACACTGAACCCTTCACTTTCTTCTCCATTCATAATGAATCTTCGTACTTCGATATGAAACCAAGTTCCGAACATGCTGTGCCAAAAAAAAAATCAGGACATTCTTTCAAATCTCATACAACACCACCATATCACTTCCTTATTCCACGATAACCAAGAATTACAAATAGTCAGACAGAACTCAGATGATAAGCAAATAAGTAGATTCTAGTTCAACCGCAAATCTCTTTTATCCATCAATTTTCTTAGTGTGTGTGCATGGTGTGAGACAAATTAGAATATCTTCCCATCCATCATGAAAAGAAAAGCGCCACCGGGTTCATGACAAATCTTAAAGAATTGAAGTCAGCCAGTTCCAATCTAAAATACGAAATAATTGAAGCCGGTGTCAAAGAATCGTTGCACGAATGACAAACTGGCTCAACAAGGACTTCCTGGCGAATGTTGCAAAGCTTTGGGATCAACAGGAGGATCTAATGATTTCGTCAGTTCAAGATAAGTAGAAGTAGAGAACCTCCGGGGAAGGATCATATTTGGTTCATCCCCACTAAGTTTATGATATGCCACCCCCAAGGCGTAGCCCAAGGCCCGCGCCACAGAAATGGGAACTGCGTTTCCTATCTGGCGGTACCTTCACATTGTAAAATATATATAAATAAACAGATGAGCTTAAAAAAAAAAGTTACATAGGCACATGCCAGACTGTACGTACACTAGCACACTAGAGGCAAGATAAATTTATCCAGAACTAAGACAAATGTTATGAGACCAATATAAATTGTGAAATCAGATGATGAAGCTAAAGGGCATAACAACTTTGCAGCACAGAGAGAGAGAGAGAGAGATGTTCATTTCTCAAAACATGAGTATGCTGTTTCCTCAATTCTGCATATGGGCACTGAGGTTTCTATTTCACAGTTTGTCTGTCTATCACATATACGATCTTACAATGCTGAGTTTATCAAATTTCTTCATTAGGTGGCCAATGCCTTATCTCGAGATGAACACGTTTCAAGAACCAAACCTCTCTTTTACTGTCCCGCTGAACCTATAGTAGTCTGGAAATCCTTGCAACCTTGCACATTCTCTTATTGTGAGAACTCGATCCTGCTCAGGATGCAATGCTGCCTGTACAAGTCTGAAGTCAGCATATTACTCGCAAATGCTGTACCATGACATATAGGATGTGTCAAACCAAACCTGGCTCCGATAATGGGGGAAGGTTAGCACAGTAGGCACCGTTTCATCCCACCATAGCCTCCCAAATGGTCTGCATCTGTCTCTTGTTAGAAATGACATGATTTGATATGACAGTGCATAACAGAGATAGCAAGCAGGAAAGGTTTCACCTTTTCGACTTTCCTTGAACAAAGGTGAAGACGTAATCCGGAACCTGTACGTATAAACATAGAACAAATCATCATTCTCCGTATCAAACATCACTGGAGTTCCAGACGATAAATGTTTTAGCATGTGGTCCTATTTAACCAAGACTTCTTATTCAACTTCAGAACCCTTGATACTATTTGGGCGAGTTTTGTCTTTTGCTAATGTGCATTTCCTCATATGTCATCTCAATCTCTACCTACACAATCATTTTCCTCATCACACAATAGCGGAGCATGTCAGAAACTGGGTTTGGTCATTGCCATATAACCATGAGGAAAAGCACGTGTTCAAGGAGGATCCTATGATGGCCCATGTGTGCATCTACTATAATATTATTTGAGACTATGGGATCAATTCTGCAAGCTCCAAACACATGAAATGAAATTAAAGACAAAAATGCATTACTTAAGATACAACGACAAAAATAATAACAGAGGCAAAAGATTCCAAGTTGAGGACTTGATGAAGTGTATGAACAATCACGAAGACCGTAAATTATTGCCTCCATTGTGCTGATACTGTAGATTTAAAGAACAAACTAGACATCCATCAAAGCTGTTTTCTTTGTTAACTGCATATACTACTTGAGAGACTTTTTCTCTGTAATTTGAGCACAGCAAGCATGGTTTTTACCTTGCAGGATTAGTAGATTGCATATTAGCCTATCATTGATTGACAAATTCAAATTGGAAGCCACATGACAATGAGGTTATTTGGCAGCATAATGTTCAAAAGACCATCGACTATGAGATGCAAAAGGGCACAAAATCACATATTCAGTTGCCTGCGTAGCATTTTTCTCTCCAGAATGAAGCCTCAAAAAGAAAAAACCAAAAGGCCCTGCATGACCTCATTGTGGTTACATAACAAACTCGAGTGCATTTTGGACGAGAACTAAACTGACAGGCAGCTGCAAGGAAGGGGGAAAAGAGCGAGTGCTAGAACAGTTTCTTTGCTAAAATTTCTGGGAATGAAATTACTTACCAGGGGCTCCCCAGAGGGCAGCAGGTGCTCCTTTGTTTCATCACGCCGTACTGCATTATCGGCTCCTACAATTACACCTGGAAGGTCTCTGAAGTTCGCTCCCTGCATATGAGAAACATAAGGATAAAATCAAAAGTTTCGCTTGTGACCTACTTAAAGTATAATTCACATCCATCTACCTTCCTTTTTGGAATTTGGCAGATTCGTAAATAATTAACTCCTGATATTGGTAGTGGCCGATGGTCATACAGTAACCTTTTCATTCTCCTGCAATCATCTGACGGAGATCCTGTCATCTCTGAAAACAGTAGAAAGAAATATAACAGTCAACATTTTGTATCGCCGTCCTTGTAATCTCTCTCCATGAGCTCGCAATAGATCAGAAACTGAGTGCAAGTAGGAATGACACAAGTTAACTATCAAGTTTACTTAATTTAGCAGACAAAAAGCACCAATTTTTCTCAATTCAAATCTGCATAACCTAGCGGCTTTTGCATCAGGATTAATAATATCATCAGACAGTTTTAGCTCCTCATCTAAAGGACATCAGAGTACCGTATTTCGTTGATCTAATATACTTCTGGAAATCCGTCTCTGGTAAGTTCTTGTATGGCATTTCCTCGCAGGTTTCAAGGCTTGGAACCTGGAAGAGCCACTTAATTTCATAATGTGGAACATTGTGAAAGCAGATAACCACCTACAACTACAATGCAGTAAGTTTACATCTGGAAGATCGGAGATAGCATCGCCAAGAACAGCCGCTTTTGCAAGGTCAGCAGTATGATCTTCATCAAAAGCCACCAAATTGCGCTGTAAAAGGTAATCGTTCCTTTAAACAGTATGAAATTGTTTACAAAATTAAACTGATGAAATAGACGAAAGGAAGTAAAGTTGCTTTCTCTGAGCAAAAGTTCAGTACCTCAAACTGTGGAGGAGGCCAATATCTAACAATGACATCATGCGTAGGGAGAGGAAACTGAGGTAGCTTCTGTTGGCAAAGAAAGGAAGGCCAAATATTAGCGAGCACAGCAGAATTACTACTCCCAAGATGAAGCTTTAACCCAATAGTTTCAATGAGGGTTGCTTATTCTTGTATCGCTGAAGTTGACTTTTATAGGTAAACCTTCTATACAATTGTAAATAAGACAGCTTACATATTGGAGCCATATACAAAATTAAATCACCTCTCTTGGATGGGCTCCCCAAAGGAAGACACGCAAGCGGAACTGAGGGAGACCATAACAGCCAGCTGCCATAGTTCCTAACCTTGCTTGGTATCTCATATGTACCAATCGACTTAATGCATACCTTGCAAGTGAAGCATTATCTAATCTCAAGATGTCGGTTACATTTTCCATCAATACAAACTTAGGTTTTAGGAACTGCACTATGTCCATGAAAACAACAATCTGACGATTCCTTGCATCATCCAATGGAGCCTCAACATTCCTAAATCGATTGTAGCCACTGATTCCTTGGCATGGGGGACCCCCACATATGACATCAGCATCACCCTGAACCCACCATGAAGATATAGACACGGATGATCGGTACTGCAAATGTTACTATCACACAGAGCTTTCAATCCTAGACATAAAGATAGGAGTAGGACAACCATTTATCTGATACTTACGGGGAGTGGCAAGATTTTGGACTTGAAACCATTTCTGACAAAATTTTGCATCGCCTCTCCGCAGTTTCTGAGGAAGGAGATCTAAGATATCAGAAGCACGTATTGAATATGAAGATTGCGGTTGTTGAATATGGAGTACCTTAGTCCTTCAATTGGTTCCCATGTATCTTCCTTTGAACTGTAACCTTTCCAATGCACCTGAGGATAGATTTAACTGAATATGAAAAGAAATTCGAGGACACAAGAATGAAATATAGGAATTAGATAAACTAGAAGCAGAAGTTCACCATGTGGTCACCTTTGGATAATCATACAAAGCTTTTTTTTTGCTCAATGATAACCATATAAAGCTGGTCAAGCATTAATTGTATGTCATTCATCTCTTCTAAAATTCCGGGGCCTCTTCAGTTCCATTTAGCTTCCCAATTATCTGTTTTCTATATACATTGTTCTCATTAACATTGAGATTTGAGGAATAGCCACTCCTGTTTTCAGGGGAACTACAAAAGGCCACTTTCCAAGTCCTATGACTGAAATAACATTAAGGAATTTTATCATTGTGTTGACTTTTATGAAAGTGGGACCAAAATTATGAAGAGAGATGAAAAATAGAACTTGCAAAAAAGGTACCTAAACAAATGGTTAAAACACACCAAAAAGTGCTAAAGTAAGTTTAGAAGTGGAAACAGAAAAAATCTTTGCAAGATGTCAGCAAACTCAAATCTAGAAACTATTTCGTGTACTGAACGCACAGAAATGCATCCTAAGTATAAGGAACCTGGTTAAATCACACGATGCAGCACAAATGACTGAGGAAAGAGAGGTGAATCAATGTCCTCTAGATGTTTACACGTGGACAGATTCAAAATGGAAGTTCCAAATAATTTGACACTGGAAACTTTATGGACACATAAAATCACCTAACTCCTAAATAATATGTGGACGGCATCCTTCGAGATGAATTTAATTTTCTTAGCCTTTGCTCTTGAACATCTTTACATGCTAATACTTAATTTTCATTAGTAGTTTTACATATTGCCGTATTGCAACAGCATGAGAAACAATAACGGGCTACAAAATTTATAAACATGCAATGAAAAAAATTTCCAACACGATACAGAAGGGACAGCCAATTAAATTCATCAATGAGAGAAAAGAGATGATTCAGCAATATAAAACAAAAGCAATGAGCAGTGATGATGAATGTAGATGGGAACCTTAAAATGTAGTCCGGGCTTGCCTATCTCATTGGGATCCCCATAACATATATTGACTAGGCTCGAAACTTCATATTCATCTTTTGGTGTATCAGCAACATCTGCAGGACTTCCATGATGACGGGTGACTCTACAGTTGTTTTCTCTCAATCCGTGCATACCTTCAACACTATTCACTGCAAATTTTTTACATAGCTTTTCCCATTCCTTCAATAGTTTTAGGAACTCCTCAGCACCTTCATTCCTAATCTGAATAAGGACCACGTGTTAGTATAACAGCTGTAGAGCTATGTGGAAAAACGGTGCCCAAGCCACCAAATTTGTGATATGAAGCGTGTTTACCTGTGTCTCAGGATGATTTAACTTGAAGCTCTCGCATGCAGACTTGTCACAATCAAGGGCCCATCTCTAAAGCAAACAGCTGAGTCAGTACAAATACAAATTAAAGGCTTTACGAACTCGCTTATTTAACGAATATACCAACTCGCTTATTTAATGAATATACCGTCACAAGATCGATGCAAGAAAGTTTGGCACCGAGATGTAGTCCAGTTGACATCCCTCCACACCCAGAATAAAGATCTAAGAGCGTTAATTCTGCTTTCTGAGTTCCACTTCTCAGCATATTCTCTAATGTTGTTCCAATGTCAGTTGCAGCTGAACCATTGAGGGAATTACATGATGGAGAATCATTGCCCTTAGCCGAACCATCTGATAGCGAGACACAAAATTAGACATTGAAATGTCATCTGTATCTCACCTGAACTCATAGAGTTGCATTCAGAAAATTGAGTTCTGCAAGTCTCTCCCTCTAAAAATAGAACATGAGAATCCCAGAGAAGCTCAGAACCAGTGATGAAAAGACCTAAACTTACCCCTGGCGTCAGTATTAACACACTCACCAGAAATCAACGTGCGAAATGTCGAATACTCCACGGAATACTCCATGTCATAATAGAAGTCAGACTGTAAGTAAGTTGATTTTACACCAACCTGCCATGATATAGACAGACCAATAATTTCAGAAGGGGAGCATAAAAAAAAAAGAATTGATTCTGTAGACAGATAAAGAGGTGCCAAACAAGCACTACAGAACTTTCACATGATAAATCAATGGCACGGGCTTATACCACTATGTTAATTTAGCATGCAATTCCCATTGACTCATTCATTACAAGCTAGAAATAAAGCAAAATGTGGAAAACTTTGGTTTCCTTTGGGCCGGAATAGATTTATTGCTGCAAGCATAAAATGAGGTGAAGCAGGAAGGTTGACCCTCGGGAAGAGTAAGGCAACCGATCCTTACACACTTCGAGGATTTGTTATTTACTAAGGCAAGGTCACCTTCATCTGATGCCCCTGACCATACACAACAAGACGGCTGCCTCTTACTATACCAAGGCAAAAACAGGGAAAAGATAAAGGAAGGACTTCTAGTGCAGCATAGGACAATATGTTGGGCATTCAGTTGTTAGGAACAAAAGGCCTCAAATGGTTGAATTAATGGTTTTTTCATACATCTTTCCCTGATGCGAAAAAATCAGGTAAAATTTTTGTAGTGGTCATATTTTTCCCTTCTTTTCCTTCCTCTGCTTTGTTTTCTGCCACTTCTACTCCATCATCTTTCAAGAAATTTCGCTCGTTTATGATCCTTTGATTCAGTATGGGTGCTCATTATCTGGGCAGAAAAGAATAATCAACTGTTATGTAAATTTTAAAGCACTATTAAATTATACCTTAGGATTTAACCCTGCAACATTGACTTTTGAGACAATACAATCTACAGGATTGTCATTCTCCACAGCAGAATAAAACAGCCGCTTCTTGTCATGAAAAGAGGATTGATTTTCAATGACCTGAGAAACAATCAGCAAGAAAGTACCGAAAACATTAAAGTAGATGAAACTCTATACCAATCTATCCAAAGGAAAAGATACTAACTGTATCTTCAGCTCTGTAGAACCACTGAACCCTCAAATAATCTTCTTCATCAGTTGTTCTGAAGAACTCTAAGATCCTCCCCACGTGTTTCTTCCCTCCGTCACCCTATAACAATTTTCAAGAATGACTTATTGAAGCTCCCAAGCTGGAAATATCAGGTTTAAGTGCATCTTCCAGCTGAAAAAGGTTCAAGATCTTTGTTCCTCATTGCATAAAGGCAAACATTTATTGAGACCAAAAAAAATAATTTCTTCCTGTGAAGCAATATTATAACTAATCCTTCAAAGTTAACATATCCATAAATTCCAAAATCAAACAGCACAAAAGGAATTTGGCCAATCTGCATTGCACACACATGATAATATGAACTTTTGAAACTCATACATTGGAAGACCACAACAACTCTATAAGTTATTTTAGTGACATACAACGCTCCTAAATCTTGATACTTTCAATATTTATGCATCACCAAGGGAAATAGAGCATGAGGAGGAAGGAAAAGGAGAGCGTCTTAGTTTTTTTCAATGGCGATAACATTTTTCTTAATTAAAATTCTACAGTTACAGGAGCTTTGGGGCTGACATATTTAAAATTGAAAGAGAAGGCATCATTAATATCTGTGACACGCCAAGTATGAGTATGACCGAGCTTTAGAATTTTGATCTCCAAGACAATCAACTGGTTCAGTGCTTGCACGAGAGAAGATGAGAAACTTTGGCCACAAGCAAATATGCCAGAGTCAATTGGCAGTGCAAAAGTTTATAATCCCTATTAAAGTACGAAATGATGCTTGGGGAAAATCAAGCTGCGGTAATAAGCAAAATTATAAACTTGTCTCAATATTCCTGATAGTAGGACAACAACATAAAAAACAAGGATGAATTTTCAGTTTTTCAAAGTCAAAGCTGGTAGCAAGATCACTTGCTTAATCTTGAAAAAGGTTGACTTTCAGATATCTTTAATTTGACAGAAGACAGCTTATGTCGAATATATGAGAGACTGACATTGATTTGCAGATTTAACTGATGTAAAAAGCTTTACCCTTATATATGCACAGTCTCCAATTTCAAAAATGCACCCCTTAATTTCAGCTTGCCTGTAATGGCATTTCACGTTTGTAATGATCTCATCTTCGTCATCAGACCTATATGTCAAACCATAAACAACATAAACAAGGAGGATACAATAATGAGCACAAATAAATCATGAAGAGATACCTAAAACAATTATACAAGAGACTTCCTGGCATAACTTACTCGAGCGATTTCTTTCCACTCTTCAATGTTTGACTCTAAAAAACTCAATGGACATCAAGATCAGTAAGAATGTCTTCAGTGTTATGGAAGACAGATTGCAGATAACCATAAAGAGAAGTATCAATATTCTAGCAATTAAATGGCACGAGAAAAACCATTTCAGTATTCAGTAAGGAGCAAGCCACATCTGATCTATGTCTGCAGAAAATATGCATGCGAATGTTGTAGCTTCCTACTGATGTAAAGCATGGAAGTTCCATAATCAGATGCTTAGGCAAGTCCAAACCCAAGAAATTATGCATCATCCAATAATCTGCATCCAGTTGAAGCATATGATAGTACATGGATGGTTACATGGCAAAGCAGAGAAATGAGCCGAAAAACCGGAAACACCGTGCAAGTTTCAGCAATCTCTTTTCCTGAAAATTAGAATTGCAACTAAACTTCCACAATGTTGTTGTTGTCCTTTGCTGAAGATCAGACAAAATTGAGAGCACAGAAAGTGACCAATCTTATTAAAGTTTCTACATTCGTCAATTCAAATGCTTTGACAAAGATGCTTCCACACTTCCAATATGCTTTAGTCAAACTGCATAATAGGTGCCTCCTTCAATTCACCATCTTATGCCATGACCATATGCAATAGTATTTTATTACGCAGTAACAGATGCTTTATGCCCTAGGGGTTGAAGCATTCATTCCAGCTGATCTGAATTGTTATCCACCCAACCCTTAGAAGGAAACCAATAGGGTGTCCGGAAAAGCACATTGATTGACATTTAAACCATGAGAATGCTACTAAGAGATGGGAAGCATCTGGAAAATTGAAAGATACTGTCAAGTAAAATTAAGCTGAGTGATAGCCATTTATAGCAACTGTTACAATTACCGTATCTCCAACAGGGATAGCATACATGACAATTTAGTCAAAGAACTTGATGGAAAAGACGTGGATACAAGCTTAGTATATGTTAATAATCAAAGAACTAATCTAGCAATTGATTCTTTGATTTCCTGGTTTTCCTTTAGTATGTCATTCACTAGACTGCATCAAACTAACTTATAGATGATCCAATGTGTCACTTGAAGATAGGTATCATTTACATAAAGATCCTTCAGAAACTAGGGGACAATACCCAACTTCTACCTGGTGTGATACGCAGTTATAAAACTAACGCAGAATTTGTTATAAATAGCTGCTATGTTGATAAAGCAACACGAATTTTTGTTATGAAATAAAATAAGTAATCAGTTAACAAGTCTTACGCTAAAGACATTCTAACATTTACACCAACAATAGTATCCGCACAAAGCATCTTCTTGCTTCACCTAAAGCTAGAAAAGAACATCAACCTTGTGTATGATGAAACGGATTAAGCAATTACCTTCATATCATAACGCCACTGCCACCATCTTTTAGCTTCATCCTCGGGAATTGCATCTCCAACAAAGAAAGTAGCTTTTTGATTGTTTGATTTAATCGTTAAAGAAGCAGAAAATTCAGCTTCTGAAAGAGTTTGTTCGCTTGCTGTCTCAATTAATGTAGTTGGAGCACAACAAAATCCATCATGTTCAGGTTTCACAGGCACGGCATTCTCTGCTGGAGATTGCTTCAGGTAACTCTCGTCCAATCCTCTCATATCTGAGTTCACTAAAGAGGGCATAAAATTCTTGAAAGGCTGTTTCTTTGATTTACCACTAGAGACATCCTTGACTTCAACATTGTCGCCAATGGGAAGCGATGCGAGTTTTCCAGGGCTCCTTGATTGCCTACCATTCACAATGGACTTGTCAAAGTTTCTCGAGGATTTCTTACTGTCATCATCTGGAGTTGCCAAAACAAATCTTGGAGACCTTCTTAATAGCAGGTTGTCCATATTTCTGGGATCCTGGGGCATTGTATGCATGTGTGATTTTTCATCACCCTTATGCCAGGAGAAGGATAATAGCTTGACCTCACTAATTAAAACCTTCGATTTCAAATTACAACACTTTGCTGACAGGGATTTAAGACCGTCCTTTGGAGAGGACAGAAAGTTTTTGAAATGAATACTTCGCCCCCCTAATTCTGGATAATGCATTAGAGGCGTTGATGGATTTGAAAGCAATCTTGGAGATCTTCGAAAAATTCTAGCATCTGAAGAGTCCACATTTATAAACAGTTTTTCCTTGTCATCGCTGCAAGAAGGAGTAGACCGTAATATAGATGAGTAGAGAACTATTAACAAAGCAAAAAAGATCAGTCAGAAGATGTCTCTGGATATTGCTTACAATGAGCTGTGACCAGCAGATCCTTGAGACTGTGAAGTTCCATGACAGACACCCAAACACATAGGAAATATGTTAGAAAATCAGTGACACCGGTGGTATATACGCAAAAAGAAAAAGTATCTACAGAAGATGGATATAACGACATATTACTAAAGCTCTCTCTCTCTCTCTCTCAAGAACACTTGCGGGAGGAGTATTAGACATTTTAATGCAACTTCAGGCTCTTGCAGAACTGCTGAAAAATTATTAGAATCAGTAAAAGGTAAGATGATGGTTTATGTTTAATATGCCATTGGTTGTTTCGAGTATATTCATTAGTGGTTAAGGAACAGAGATTTGTTTGCCGTTTTGATTATACAAAGCACTAAATACAAAAGGTCTCATTTTGGGCACCAGCATAGATTTTGCCTCGCAAGTTACTTGATTCAGTTTAGTGAGGCGGGCTTAGGGTTTACCTGCCCAAGGAAGGCTGCTCATTCCTACATGAAAGTATAGCAGATATTTCTTGAGATACCATGTCAAGAAAATATAGAGTTCTTGATTTTCTAATGGTTGATAAGGGCATATTTCTCAACTCATCCAAGACGCTGTTTAGAACATTAATTCACATTCCCTTCCTAACCACAATGGTATAATAAGACAACCAGATAAAAAAAAATGTTACATAGACAATCCAGCCAAAAAAAAAAATAGAACTCAGGGTGCACTTTTGCCATAAAATGCCACTACCAAAACGTTCTCACATTTTAACATTGTATCCAGAAAAAATCAGCAACGCTGTAAAATTATCAGATAGAGCATCCTTTGGAAAGGTTATCATTGAAAGGTACTAACACTGTTGGCCAGAGGCTGAAAGTTATCCAGCTCTGGCCTTCAGCTCCCAAAGTTCAAAATATCGAAAAAAAATTCCTTAATTATCATTTTAGTGTTTGTTGGTTCCTCAGCCTCAATTCAGGCGGAGCTTGATCGATTTTCTTGCATGTGAAGCATCTCAAAGGGATAGACAGAGAGTTTGCCAACAATGCGGAGTATATCTCACACGAAACAAATAATTTCAATTTGAAAAGTTCAACCCAAATCCAAATCAAACTGATAAACTCACAATCCAAATGAAATCGACAAAGGTTTAGCGTACATCGACTTGTCTTAGAACCCCACATTTTCATAAGAAACTTAACATTAATGTAGCCATCTGCATGTCCTACATCACACAAGAAAATGCAAATATCAATTGTAGATTTGATATTTGGATCTAAATATGTGTCGAGAAGAGTACTCAACAAGGAAAAATATCTACTAACACATGCATCATTCAATTAATGCTTTACAATCACACCAAAATAATAGCACCAATAATACAGCAAGAAACACTCTTTCTTCTATTTAACAACCAAAAGGATAGAGATAGACACAAAGTTATGCAGAAACCTGCATCTCCTACATACATAAGATCAAGTATAATTTTGATAGTTGGATCTAAATATGTGTGAACAAGAATACTCACCAAGGAAAAATATCTAAAATACAAGCATCATTCAACAAATGATTTACCATCACATCAAAGTTACATATAACCAATGATACAGCAAGAAACACTCTTTCTTCTATTGAACAACAAAAAAGACATATGATATATATCACTAGGTTTGTTAACAGAACCTAACAAAAAACAATTATGGCCTGGCAAGCTATATAATAAACGCTGCCCCGCAGAAACATGGTCCGAGTTTGCTAAAAGCAAAGTTAAAGGAACGGCTGACACATTGACACCAAAATGAGTATTGTTAAAATGAATGATTTCAATACTACTTGGTCAAAAAGAATCTTTAGCTACTAAAATATCGAACTCCAAACTTAAAGGACTGCAGCGAAAAAGAATGCACTTCATAGACCAGTTTGGCCATTCTCAAGCAAGAACGAGTAATTAGGAACGAGACGCACGTAATACTGAAAAGATTTCTGCTAACGAAGGTCGAATATTTTGCCGTGACAAACTTTGACTAGATAATGCCCACTCTGAGTGCAATTATATAGCGCTGTGATCACCTAAGTTTCGGGACAAAAGCAGCAAGCATTCCTTTCACAAGGATATCTCATCTTCAAACAAATACAGCTACTAAGTAGCATACCTTAACCGAAATCAGAGCAGTATTTCTCTTCCGACTCCCAACATCCGCCGGCACCAAACTCGAACTTCTCAAAGGCCTTTCGGCGGAATCCGCCGCACGGCGCTTCCTTACACCTCTCGCCGCCTCCCTGGGACCAGATTCGCTAGACAAATCGCCCAATGCAGGCGAACTGGTAGCCACATTGTCGCTCTCCGTACCAGTCACGGAAAATCCCCGCCTCGTAGACCTCCTCAAGCATCTAGCCAAGCGCAAACCGGTCGCCATCCTCACACTGCTCTTTTCCGCTCCATGCATGCCTGAATCTAGCCTCGGGGACCTCCTCAGGCTCAATGCCGCGGAGACATGCTTCACCAAGCGAGAATTGAGCTGACGGCGAGATTGCAGTCCAGATCGGGAGGGTCCTGGACTCGGAGAGAGCCGCGGCGACCGCCGGAGAGATGGCCGGAGGACCGACAGAGGCGCGGGCTGGTCGAGGGGAGGGGAATGCGGATGCGGATGCGACCGGAGGGAGAGAGAGTTGGAGGTGGAGCTGCGTTTGGAGGTTCGCGGCGGTCGCATGGCGATTGCGGAGCAGGAGAAGACGATCAAATTTGGAGAGCTCGAGCTCAGTCTGGAGCGATTGTGTTGTGGGGACTTCACGAGAGAAGGGAGAGACCTTTTATTGCAGGGAAATTTTCAAATATGGGTTCGAAGGCCCACCTTTTGTCATATAAGGCAAAGGAGCGTACTACTTTTTTTTGCTAGAAATGGAGCGTACTACGTTATTTATTGCAAATAAGAGTCTAAATAAATAGCCCTTTCTTCTCGGTCCACAGAAATAAAATATAGTTTTATTAGTGCCAAAAAAAAAATCAAAATATAAGATTAGTGCCAAAAGTGAAAAAGGGGTGATAAGGTTTTTCCTTGCCTTCTTAGTCGTTAGTCACTAACGAGAGAATTTCGTTACATTTCCCTTCTTTTCCTTTTCCTTGACCCTTCCCATCGCATTGAGTTTCGATGAACTTTTTTATTTTTCTTTTTTGCCCTTTTTCCTGCTCGGGCCATTGGAGAAGGTCGCCGGACTTAGGCAAGGGCTGCTTCGCCCGCCAGAGTGACCGTCGTCAGCCCGAGGGAGGGGGTAGAGAAGAAAAATAGAAAAAGAAAAAAATTAACAAAATAAAGGATAAAAATACTCTTTGATCGTGTCTTTTTTTGAAACAATAAAGGCATTTCAGGCTTTTACCTTTATTTGAGAAAATAGACGCGTTTTAAAGCCTCTGTTTAAAAAAATTTCCTTTGTTGTATTTTGATCGAAACTGAAAGGGAAATGAGCAAGAGCAACCCTGTACGATCCTTTGGTAAAATGAGCTCAGTCGGTCCCCGCCAAGGCCGCATTACGTGTGTATCTCTTTGGGCCCACATAATTTGGCGGTTCAGATCAAACTGAGCTCACGTGTGCTTGGAGCAGGCAATTTCAGGGTACATAGAGTTGTTAGAGACAGCTGCGTCATCTTCTGGCCAACTTTTTGCGAGTATCTTTAGGACTTTTAGGTGTTGACATTATTAGCTAATTGTGGTTTTCATTCCAGCTTTTTTCTTTTAATTACTTTTTACTTTAAGACTTTTTGTTTTGCCATTATTATGACTTCATAATACAACTATTCGATTTGATTCTAACAAATCAACTACAGAAAACATAAAAATGTCAATATTTATTCGGCTCAATTTTTCATAATTTGAAAAATCAAAATTGTTTTGTTTTGGCCCAAAAGGTAAAGAACTCGCTTTTGGAATCATTAATATCCTTAATCATAATCTGGTATTTGAAACTCAACTTCTTTTTTTGTCTATCACGAAAAATATGTGAGTATATCCGCTTTTTCAATGACAACAACCATCACCGCCCAAGTTCATCAACTGCTTACGACTGCACATCGTCACGCGGGTTTTTTTACTCCACGGTCCGAAATCCAATAAATCTTTTGAAGAACGTACTAATCGGCTGAGAAAAGGGGCGTAAAGAGAAGCAAAAGAAACATCCCCTTAATCCCATGAAGATCACTTCAGATGCAAGAACAGTTCAATGGAGCTCAAGAGGTACACAACCACTTCTTGGTGACACCGATCCAGACATCATTGCAGCGTTCAGAAACCTCACTACTACACATACGAATATCATCACATGCGATTAAGATTTCTTCACGCGATATGCTGCGCCAAAGTCAAAATCTTTACGCTCTTCTTCCTCAACTCGTGCGGAACCGGCCCAAACACCCTCGTCCCCACCGGGTCTTTGTCCTTGCTTTTACTTATGATGAGGACACAGGCATTGTCGTCGAACTTGATCTCGCTGCCGTCACAGCGACCCCGCGGCATGGCAGCGCGCACGACTATGGCACTGAATTTATCCCCTTTCTTCGCTTTCCCATTGGGAAGGGCCTCCTTGATAGATACCTTTATTGTATCTCCTAACCTCGCCCCTTTCTTTCCCGCCCTCAAAGCTTGGATGCACATTGCCTTCTTCGCCCCTGAATTGTCCACGACTTTGAGAATAGTCCCCATCTGAATGAAAGTCCTTCGCTGCTGCAGGATTAAGTATATATCAATTCACTCGGTGTTAAAAATAAATAAATAAAAACCTTTTATAATATGACACAGTAGTAAGTGTTTCTAAATTTTAATACTTATAAGTCTGCTAACTTTTGATGCCGCTATTAAGAAACTTTCTTTTTGTCTTTTTCCTTCCAGTTCTTTAAAACTGCCTAAACAACGAGATGTAAAGAATTTCCAAGGCACTGACCTGAGACAAGAAATTGCCGTATGTCAAATTCTGCAATAAACCACCCTGTCCTGTATAACCTGCTAATTTAGTAATACAAATATACACAAAATGAATAGATAATTCTGAATCTCGAGATAAAACCCTCATTGTCATGAAAGGCAGTCCAGATGGAAAATGCAATTCACTCCAAAATAATACATGTCTAAGACTAGAATAATTGCAATTTAACGTCAGATATCAAGAGAAGGCCAACACAGTAGCTCCAGTAAGTGGATCCTGCAATTTAGTGTATTTGAAACAAGAGGGCAGCAATTTCAACTAAGAAACTGGCTCAAGATCAATATGTTTTCCCAATGTGAACGGCTGTTGGATAATTTGCCAGCCCTTCGAGTTATCAGTCCAATAAGATAACACACCTACACAACATCAGTATCTTGACGATCGGAAGCAACTATATTGCTATTCTTTTAGATGATTTACAACAACACTGCACAAAGGAAAAAAGTGATTTGATAGAATTTTTGCACAAAAGATTTAAGACTTCTAGGGCAACTCCTTCGTGAAGGATTTGATGGCGTTGTAATCTCTGTGGTTACAGGTCATCTTAAGAGAGTGCATTTGATGTGCCAGACAACCTAGAGATTCACAAATAACACCTATGGATAAGTTGAAAACCAATAATAGGACAAATTGCTATGGCATAGAAGATAGAACCTTCAACTTGCTATTTTCACACGTGAGATTCAATACCATTTTTTCAATCAGAATCAAGCTTAAAATCATTCTATAGCACAAGAGAATGAAGCGGCTGAAACATCTTAAAACCACATCAATTCATCATTCAAAATTTCAAGTGTCATAAGTTCGCAAAAATTTGTCAACAACAGAATCAAATTGATCAGCAATTTTTGAATTAGAACCAGCAAAAATTGTTTATCATTGTTGAGGCAAATTGTCAAATTTTTGTAACTACAAATTGCTTAGAGCGGCAGATTTGAGAGTTTTATTTTTTAAAACAAAAGCCAGAATTCCATCTGTCATGCAGCAAAGTAGCCTCAATCAAGCACCCCAAAACATTTTCACCGTAGACACAAAAGAAGTACCAGAAAACCTTCAAATCAATGAAGGTTCTATAGCAATAGAGATTGCATGTCCATGCTTCAAACAAAAACCATCATTGTTTAGGCCAAGCCTTCGAAAAGCCCAAAAATTGAATTGATATACAGGCCAAATAACATATTAATGTGAATCACGGAGAAGAAATAAATATGTACCTTATAGTGTTCATACAATGAAACATTCGATTCCCCTAGTATTCTTTTTTTCTGATCATTTCCTTTCATTCTCATTAGGAAGAAAAGATCGTCTTGTCAAAAGAAACCACGATAAAATACATACATATTGTTAGAGTAATTAAATATTAAACCACGCCTTTATCAATTAGCTTAAGTTTTTAGAACAGTTGGCAGTGGTCCCACAAAATCTCTCACATATTAATAACTGAACAAGCTGTATGCTCTATCCATCAGTAGAAAGAACATTCCAGTTCCCAGATTATGCAACAATGACGGCCTATGCATAAACTATCGATGTATTTTTCTGTTACTCCGGATGAGATATTAGGACCACCATCGCAACACATTTTCTCTGCAGTTACACCTGCATTCGTTCTATTTCTACCACACCTTGTAGACTTCCAGATTTGAGTATACGTCCATCCTATCATTGGTTCCCTTTTACTCCAAGAATAATATTCCCCTACTCAAGACAAATGACCATGTGCCTGACCTAGCTCTAATCAGCACCTTTGGTGAAACTGCTGTGAGATGACCCTGATATTTATCCCATAAACACAGAATCAACCATATTTACCCAAAAAGTGGTCTTGACACCTCAGTGAGCTAGCTAGGAATTAACCATGAAGTTATATATCGTGTCACTTAACTAACTCCTAATGACTGCCTTGGAGACAATGAAAAGCTAACCAAGTCCTCGAAATTATGACAAGGAATATCAGAGCCTTTGAGCCTTGGATGTGATAAAAAAAGCCTACTGAGCTCTTATAAAAAGTAGTCTAAAAAAAAGAAAGCAATAGAGCTATTGTCATCAGAGAGAATCGGTAAATACCCTGGATCGGCATTGGCAAGTGGTTGCTGCCCAATTGTCTCACTGTGCTGCCACTAAAATGATCGCAAACCCAGGACCAAATTCAGTTTCAGGAGGGAAAAAAAACACAAAAATAAACCTTCAGTAGCATGTAGAGGCGAAACATTAAATGCAAGGAGTAACCTGTTAATTGTGAAAAATGAGCGGTGAGGCTGGACAAAGTGGGCATCATCACGGCGCAAAGCATTTCGCGAGGACCCGATCGAGGATCTCAAAGATCGGAGAAGCGAACCAGAACGACCAGCCATTTCTCTGCAACCTATGATCGCTTTCTTTAATGAGGGTTTTAAAGGGGTTTTGCATTCGGAAAAATAAGAGAGGAAAGTAGAAACAAAAAACAAACTGTCCATTGCAAAAACATGAGATTCAGCATTCCTTTCATATAATTAGTTCGTAGATTGCTGTAGTGGATAGTAATAATGCTTTACTATCAATGAAAATCAGTCAATCACCACAAGAATAGAAGAGAAAACAGAGCGCAGACACATTTAAACTCTCAAAAAGAAGCAAAAAGTTGGGAACAATTTCAGTGGTGCAAGCAGCAAAATCAGACCAATCGACCAAAAGAAACTGACCCGAGTGAAGTACTTCACTTTGCACCGAAAGAGAGACTCAAGCTCAAGGGACGAGTACCTCAGATGAAAACTTCAAAGAAACCCTAAGAATCGCGACTTCAGGCTCGAAATGCAGCTGAGACTCGCAGCAGGAACAGTCGCCGGCGGAGAGCGAGAGGCTGTATGCGTCTGGGTGCGTGAGTTGGTCTCCGGTGTTTACCGTCGCAAACGGCAGCGAGACCAGTGGAGTGAAGACGACCCTGCCAAATGGCACGTTAGGTTAATTGTCTCCCCAAGGAAAATAAACGCCGCGCCTGTTTTTTTTCCCCCTCCTGCGAAAATGGAACTCCGCTACTAAGTACTAACAAAAAAGAGCACGCGTTGAGAAAAATTAAGGATGTTTTTAAATAATACTTCATTATCTTTGAAAATAGTAAATAAGTTGTTTAAAAGTATTATTGGCCATTGATTAGCAGCATCTTCAAAAAGAAAATTTTCTTGGATAAATAAAAATTTAAGGAAAAATTTTCAAATAAGAATATGAAGCGAACGTACTTTCTCCAAATGAACTTTGTCTCAAATAAAGACTTGAACTGGCAAATTAGTCTCGAATAAAGGGTCATGAGCTCGTTGATCACCCAAATTTTGATATGGCCAGAGGCATTTTTGCGAAAAAGCCTTTTTAGAGAAGCATTTCAATGGTCTTCGCATTTAATTTTCAAAAGAAAATTATCTTAAAAATGAATGGACTCTCTCTTGACTATTTTTTATTACACGATCGACACAAATGTAGTATTACAATACTAGCCTCACCTTCCACTACTAACAAGTGGGATTCAAAAGCTGTATTGTGCTTTTCACTAATTACATATGGTATAGAAGGTCACCATATACACGTGCCTTGCACCGGAAAAGAAGACCCGTACTCTATATCAATTTGATTTGAATTCAAATTGTGGTCTCACAATCGTTTACAAGCTTTGAAATTCGCCAAAATTCAGCCTGCCGGATTACAGCAATTTTATCATTTTTGTGAAGGTAGATCGGAGAGTCAGATAGACTGCAGAAGTAAAAGACTCTGTTTCATGAAATCCTTTGCTCTGTTCGCATACTCTGCCCTGATCACGTAGAAAGCAAGTATGAGTTTGGCTCTGAGACAGCTTCTAACTGACACTTTGGAGATTGGAGGCTTATTTACAACGACGAGAGATGGCCGTGAAGATTGGTGGGAATTAAGAACTCTCATTCTCACTCTATCGTAGCAGACTTTCTAGCTTTCACTTGCGTAAAGCCGATTGTTTTCTGATTGTAATTATTTCCTTCTGTTATTATTTTTTGAGTATAGAGGGAGTTACGGTGTTGTGAGAGTTGTTTGTGTTGGTAAAATCGTCTATCGAGCTTCGTGTGGAAACAACATTCTCTGCAAATCATACAATATCGAGATTCCTATTGAGTTCCGGTCTTGTTTGCGGGGGTTAGAGCTAGAAGAATGGAGCAGGGCAATGGAAGACCAAACCACTATAAAACTGTCACCTAAATCTGGGAAAAGTGTTAAAAAAAGCCCTAAATCTGTTACATTGATGCCAATTCAGTTTTAAACCTTTTAGTTGTGTCAATTTAGTCATAAACCTTTTGTATTTATGTCAATTCAGTCCATCCAACCAATTTTGGTCTGGCGGCGCTAACGTGGATGCCAGTCGGCACCGACGTGGATAATTCTGAATAATATTTTCTATTTTTTTTTTTTGTTCATCTTCTTCCTCCATCGGCGACCGACTAGAGGCAAGGGCCGGCAAGGCTCGATCTCGCTGGCCACTAGCGCCACCGCCGTTGGGCAAGCTCAGCCTCGCCAGATCTGGGTTAGCCATTGCTGGCATTCTTGTGCGAGTTGGAATGACAAAGAGATCGAAAATCCAGATGCGCTCTCTCTCTCTCTCTCCCCCTCTCTCTGAATTCTCGATTTTGCTTCAATTCTCCTTCCTTCCTACACAACAATGGCGTCCTCCCGCAGTCATTTGCCGATGATTTTCCTTCTGGTCGGAGGAGTTCTGCTCGCGTCCGTGTCGGATAGCTTGCACAATGGCAACACCGTGGCCGGGCAAGGCTGAGCCTTGCCGGCCTGCACGTCCAACCGGTTACTCATCTGGCAACCAATTGGAGGAAGAAGATGAACTAAAAAGAAAAAAAGAAAAAAAATGAAGTATTTAAAAAATTTAAAATTTCATTAAAAAATTACTACGTCAACGCCGGTCGGGTCCACGTCAGCTCTGGGCGGCCAAAGTTGGCCGAGTGGACTGAATTGGCACAAATACAAAAGGTTTAGGATTGAATTGTGCCCGTTTCAATTTTACTGTACTTTTTTCTGGCTCCATTTGAAGGGATTTATCGCACACCGAATCAGAATGATCACACAGAAATCAAAGAAAATTGGACGACGCACGAGATTACCCAGGTTCACCCCAGAATAGAGCTACGTCCTACAAAGAGACTTTACTATATTTTCGGTTTATAGAAAAACGAGCAAAATATATATGCCTTAAACGGGTCCAAAACCTAAACCTATACGAAACCTCTTAATCCCACACCACATGAGCCAGCTTAAATAAAAGCCCAAACCCGTTGAGATTTCGGGGGCGCTGCCCTCGAACCCCCGCATTCCGCGCGTAAGGGTCACATGTCGTCGGATAACACTTTAGTTTCCCTAAGCTCACGTGGGCGTACCCGATGTGAGAAACAAGGGTCCCCGAAATATTCGCCAACTCCAACACCATTTAACCCTATGTCAAAATCACCATTAGTGATTTTGCGTTTAGTCTTCGATTTTTCGTGCTTAGAAATGCTCCATCTCTCGTGCTCGGGACGCTTGAATAACTTGTGCTTGTAAGTTTTCCATTTCTCGGTTGTTAATGAGCAATTTTGGACGAAGGGTTAATTGGAGCAGATTTGTGATTCAAGTAAACGTTTGTGATTTTTTTATGAAATTGTAAAAAATTTAGGGTAAAATTAGGACTAGACGGTATAATCGAGACAAGACCTAAAGTTGTGAGTTTTTCACAAGACAAAAAAAAGTTTAGGATAAAATTGGGACTGGACCTAAAGTTTGAGGTTTTTTACGAGACAAAAGTTAGAATTAGGGCAAAGCCAAAGTTATAGTTTTTCATGATATTAGGCTCGCCTTTTGGTGGTTGCGTTATTATTAGCGATAATACAACTTACATGTAAATTGTTTTGACTTTAAGGGCGCGCATGACAACACTTCTGGAGCAAAAATCCATTTGGTAACGCAATTTCATTTTTCTTCTTTTGGAGTATTCTTTTTTTTGTTCCAAAAATAGTTTTGGAGTTGATTTTTAGAGCAGAAGTGTTGCCATGCGCACCCTAAGATCTCGATTTTTTGTCTAAGGGTCTTCACCTATATGAATTCATAAATTTTCACCTTCCATTAGATAGGCAACCGGATTTATTTTGCAAGCATAATGTTACCACCTACCTAGGCGTTGAAAATGGTGCACAAATCGTCATTTGCAAGATATTGTAGAATCTAATCATGAAAGTGAATATATTTGGTCTTTAAGAGAGTGATGTTTAGTTATATATTCTTTTTCTAACTTATTATTAGCGGCAAAACCAGTTGTTTTCTTTTCTTATTTTTTGGGTCAGCGCAAAAACCACTTGTTTTCGCTTTTCTGGGTTTAACCGTTTGAATCTAAAACCCTACCAAGTCCTCCGTCAACAAAAAGCTAAACAGAGACATTGCCTCCCCTTTCCTCTCTCTCTCGCGCACACTCGCCCAGTGCGTTTTCTCCATCTTCGCTCGTCGCAGAGAGCTCGAGCTTTTCCGCTTCTACGATCGCCGAAGCTCAGACATGCCGCTCGGAGAGAGAAGCCCCGGCGACAAGGGCGAGTCTCGCTACTGTGGAGTGGAGTCCGAGTTCGACGACGATGTCCCTCGCCTCCTCTCTTTCAATATCTCCTGCGGCGGCTTCGATTTCGTCCTCGCTTCTCTGGTTCGTCAAGCCCTGTGTCATCTATCGATCATCGAAATGATCCATTGCGAGCCATCTCTACATTTTTTAGCATCTCTTTCTTTCTCGGCTTTAAGCATGTTTCTGTATGCTTGCTTTGATTCCGTCCCGTCCGTGACACAGTCGCTTCGATGCCCGTGTCCGTGCAAATTGATTCTGCTTCCAATAGCTTCTTTAGTGGCGTGTACTGGATTGTTCGTCAGTGGCTGGCCTAGTATGGGCTTGATAGATGTGTTGGGTTGGGTCCGTGTATGAGTTTGACCTATTGGGACTGTGTGTTTGGTTCTTTAAGAGCTAGGGACTCCTTTGCATTTGAGGTGCATTTGCAATTGGTGTATAGGATATGGTTTAATCGGTGACAGTTAGTAGTGCTGTATGATCACTTGTGTGGAGACAACTCATTAGGAATAGCTGTTTGCACCACAATGGACTACGTTAAAAATGCGAGCACGAGGATTGCTTATGCTAGAATGGATATTTTTCAACAGCTTTGCGTGGTTACTCATGTTGCAGATGAATCCAACTTATAGGCCAAGCTTACCAGAAAAAGATGGAAATGGATCCGGTGTCCTGCCATTTGCTGGGTCAGACTTAATTTTGAACCCTTCTCAGTGGAGCAGTCATGTTGTGGGTAAGGACCCTTCTCTTTGTCATATTCTTAGTTCTGATTTTCTTTTAAGTTCGTTTGACATTGGCATACACAAGGTTAGGTTCATCTCTATATGAGGAGAACAAGAAAACAACATCAAAACGACAAAAAGAAATGAGCATTTCTCATTAGTTGGGGCTTGGCTGAATGGCTTTTACAATCAAATCCCATAATGCATATTCAGACTGGTGGAATCATCTCCTCTAACAGTAGAAGAGATCCCGAAAATTTCAGAAAAGAAACTGTGTCAAAATCCAGATATGCTAGTCCCTCTGTGTGTGTTGCCTTCAACAAGGAAACACCACCTTCTCGTTATTGTGGCAATCAGCATCATTTGTAGGAATTTGAGCATTGACAAAACCATATTTCCTAGTTTAGAAGACATTTCCATTTCAATGTGCTTTGCTTTGACCGTCATCTGCTTATTTCGAGTTTTATGCCTTAAATTACAAATATCATTTATTATGAGAATCTTCTTGGTGGTGTGAACTTGTACCCATGATCTTCTTTTGTCGGTGATGTTCTTGCTTAGGAAAAATTAGCTCGTGGATTGACCTGGATTCTGAGGACGAGATCCTGCGACTGGATTCCGAAACCACTTTGAAGCAGGAAATAGCATGGGCTTCTCACCTCTCCCTGCAGGTATAGATTGCTGATAGCTTTACACGAAAGTTTGCATGCTCTCTTCCAGGCCTCGCTTAGATGCCATAACATGTAAAATTCGAGAAATCCATTGCTAATAATTGAAGAGAATTTCAGTGGAAACGTTGGCATGCACGGTTACCATGAGCCCTAACACATGATGAAATCTATGTAGCAACGGGATGTGATCACTTGAATTGGTAGCAAAACCAGTCTCGTTATACATCTCACTGTAACCAGCTGTTTGCTCCACGAGAAAATGTAATTTATGATGCTATGTTGGCAAAAATAGTATATGGTTAGAGACATGCTTAAAAAAATGCTTTTCTTGTAAGATCCGCTTGGCTTTCATCATCTTCTGCAGGCCTGCCTGCTTCCTACACCTAGGCGAGCATCCTGTGCAAATTATGCTAGGTGCATTAATCAAATTTTGCAGGGTCTGACCAATATGCAGGTGCCTCATCATACATTCCCTTTTTGATCACTGTCTATCTCTACTATATCTTCTCGTCTCTTATTTTCAGCTTCTTATGAACAGTTGTGGCTTCGAATTCCTTTGTTCAAGGCCGAGGATGATTCAATGGGTACAAGTACTGATGATATGGTCAGTAATATATTTTTGCTCTTGTCCTCTAAGTCTCTCTAGTCCATTCTTCATAGGACTTTCTTCCTTGTCTTTGTGATACATAGATTTAGTTTAAATCTGATTCTGAGGTGAACATTGGGTAGAGAACATTCTCCTAAAAAAGAATAAAAATTTGAGATAAAGTAAAAGAGTAAAAAGAAGAGTAGAATCATTTTACTTGTCAAATTTTGGTTGAAATGTACATCTGCTTAATTAGAGTATTTGACACTTGCCTTTAGACTGATTCTTGGGAACTGTGGAACTCCTTTCGCCTTCTCTGTGAGCATCGCAGCCAGCTTTCAATTGCTCTTGATGTTTCGTAAGTTAACTAAATTATTCATAAGTTAGATATGGTGGATTTATTAGTATTTTCCTGTAGTGTGCTTTGGAGCTACGTGTTCCCCATATGTAGTGAGAATTTTCTATTTCCAGGAGTACATTGCCTTCAGCAAATTCGCTTGTCCGTTGGTTTGGAGAGCCTGTTAGAGCAGCAATCCTAAACACAGAAGTACTATATCTGGGCCTTGGTTTATTGAAAAAAGATGCTTATCGCATTTCTTGCTGCTTCTCCACTGAATCAAAAGTAAAGAATGGTTTATTAATGTGGCAGTGCTTTTTAACAAATGCACGGGGTTATCCTTGTCTGTCAAAACGACATCAGAAGCTTATCACTGGGTTTTTCAACCATTCAGTACAGGTACTTCCAAGTTCTGTGATTGCCTGCTCCTTTTTCTCTGTGGAAGCTCTTTTCCGCTACAAATTATTGTCCATTCATCACTAAATGTGGGGTCCTTTATTTTGGACTCACGCGTTGGAATTGACTTTGTATTAATCGAATCTTGTCATCCATACATAGTACATACTCAATTGATGTGGTTTATTCATAACATACGAATAAATAGTAAGAGTGAGATTCTTATTGAGACTAGAACTCATTGGAAGACAATTAATTTATTGGTGGAATCAGATATGCAGTAATTGTAGACAAAAGTACTCGGTTTTATTGGGGCAAGTTCGATATTTTTGAATGTTGAATCGGCTCAACTAGGATAATCAAGGGTTTGGTTGGGCTCTTCTTTGGTGTCGAGGTCTGTATCTTGGGACTAGTTAAAATGAGTTGAAGGAAATAGTATTTAGTAACAGCCTAGGGAGATTTTGTTAAGAAATGGAGCAACAAGACAAAGTGGTTCTTGATGGAGGAGGCATGTTTTTTTTGGTGTTACATGTGTTGGTGGGGGGAATATTTTGTAGCTTTGTCTCTTCAAATAGATATTCACACGTTGGAGAAGATAACTATGAAATAATCTTAAAGCCTCTATTTTCCTTGCCATTTTTCTGGTTTTACGCATTCTCAATGTCTTGTGACCATTCTGACCAATTATGCTAAGGTTAGTGGAGGTGTTGGTGACAATGGGGATTTGGTGATCTCATAGATGTTTGAGAAATGATTGTAGATTGGAGGTAGTCGACTGCAAAAAAGGAAGTGGCATGGAACCAATACTAAGGTGGCTGATGATTGGTGGCAGAAACTTTCAGTCGCTACTTGTGTCTTACAAGTAGCGAGGTTTTACTCGCTGCTTTCTAGCTTTGGCTAAGTGCAGAAATTTCTCATAGCAAGCAGCAGCGAGATTCAGCATATGATGAGTTCTGTTATTCATGCTAATGTTTCCTTTTTACTGTGTGAAGATATTCAAGAGATATTTTTGCCCTTACTTCTTAGTCTCTGAATCAAATACAAGATATTTGGTGACCATGGTTATTAATTAGAACTAATGTGGACAGTTGCCTTTTCCATTGCTTTTTATGCATGCCTTACAAAACTTATGTGCTTCTTGCAAAATTTGTTTTGTTAGATAGTCATTTCTGGAAAACCATTACATAAAGTTTTGAGGGGAAGCGCAGATCCAGCTACTATGGATAATGGGGACAATGTTGGCTGTAAGTGTCCTCTTAGAATATTGCTCTGTGCTTTGTATTGGAGTATGCATCATTTTGTCACATCAAGCAATATGACTTGGTTAGAAGATTTATTTTCATAAGCTTTGACATAAATGAACAAAAATATCTCTTTGGCTTTGAAGTTTCTTGAGGTAACAGGTTGGCAATTCATTAGTTTCAACGCTCCTTTCATTTGTCCTTAGTCATGTCTTATGTCTGAACTTCTTGACAAACAATAAACGATCTCATTAAGAAACTCTCGTACATCTTCGTGTCTTCACTACTTCATTGATCCTGGCCTTCATCATTGTTTGACAAAAATGTTCTTAAGCTAGGTGTACAGAACCATTCTTTGAGGCCATACTTGGAGTATGTTGGTTATCTCTATCAGAGGCTGGATCCACTTCCTGAGCAAGAACGGTTTGAGGTAACCCCCCCCCCCCCCCCCCTCCACACACAAACACACACACACACACACACCAAACCCCCCACCATTGTAAAAAGAAAAAAATGAAGAGAAGGAAGGGGGAACCTCATCTGCCTTCCCTCCAAATGAAATGGTGAGAATTTTAGGAATAAAAAACAGAATAGAAAAGCACCGGTTACTTTGAATGTTTTAATATTGGCTAACTCATTCTTTTGATCCAGTTGGGATACCGGGACTTTTTACAGTCTCCATTACAAGTAAGTTTTCCATGTCTGCAGACATTGCCTTTTGCCGAAGTAAGTTTAGAATCCCGTTTCATCTATATGTTTCTGTTACAGCCTCTTATGGATAATCTGGAGGCTCAAACCTATGAGACATTTGAGAAAGATACAGTAAAGTACACCCAGGTATAGCTCTATCATGTTGATGACATGGCTCGTAGAAATGATATGTTTGTAGTTTTAAGATGCCGTTCTTTGAGAACTTGTCTTGTACTTCTGTAGTATTAAGATATGGTTCTTTGAGAACTTCTGTCTTATGCTTCTGGTCTGTCATTTACTCAATCTCTCACTCCAATAGTTAAGAAGAGAGTGCCCATATTGCATGTTGAAGTTATATTTTAATGACTTTTGTGAGTTGAACGTTTTTACCAAAAACTTAAGCTATAAAGAAACAAGCACAATGTGTTTTAACATATTTCTGAAAATGCCGTCTCATGGGTGAGCGACACCTCACACGAGAAAAACAGCGGTAACCACATTGGCGAGATAACCTTGGACTAGAACACAATAACCAAAGAAATTTGAAGGGAGTTTTAGGATTTGAACTCTTGACCTATGCTATAACACCAATTACCCTAATGACAGTTTTTGAGGAGAACATAAGTTATTAGGAAACGGGACCATGACGTATATTAGCATATTTCTTAACTGCATTAATATCCGTTTCCTTAGATTGTGCAACTATTATCAGCACATTTAATATTGGATGTAGAGTCTTATGAACATGGACAGTATTAGTGTGGGATTCACATTCACATCCACACTCCAGATCTTTTCCCTATGTAAATTATCACTAGATTTTTTGGATGCATACATCTTCCTGTATTGTTTATGATTTTTTTTCCCTTTGTCCTTGATTGTCTGCATTCAAATTTTCTTTTGCAGTATCAAAGGGCTATTAGTCAAGCTTTGATTGACAGAGTTCCTGATGAGAAATCATCAGTTATAACCACTGTAAACTCACTCTCTCTCGCTCTCTCTCTCTCCACCTTTTGGCGGTATTCCTCCTCCTTTGATTTTTTTTTCTGCATGTTATATCTATAATGAGGTCAATTGCTATTCTTTTATATTTGAAAGGTACTGATGGTTGTAGGAGCAGGACGTGGACCACTAGTAAGGGCATCATTGCAGGTTGTACTGTTGACAATTCTGTTTGCTCATATCCCATAGCTGGGTATCTGATATGCGATTTCTTTCCTCTTCATATTTAGGCTGCTGAAGAAACTGGCCGTAAGTTGAAAGTCTATGCTGTGGAAAAAAATCCAAATGCAGTTGTTACACTACATGTGAGTCGGCTAATTTTTGGTCTCTACTGTGAACGTCTATTACAGCAATTCTGCTCATGCTTTTCTTGAACTCTAATATAGTAATGTATATTGTTGACAGAGTTTGGTTAAATTAGAAGGGTGGGAAAATTCTGTGACCATAGTTTCCAGTGATATGCGTCACTGGGTTGCTCCTCAGAAGGCTGACATTTTGGTAGGTTTATCTAGTCAAATGTTACTGATTTTTTTTAATCTCCCTGTGAGCTAGTTTTTACTGTATTTTCTTATCTTAGGTTAGTGAATTGCTCGGTTCTTTTGGCGACAATGAGCTCTCTCCCGAATGTCTAGATGGAGCCCAGAGATTTTTGAAGCAAGATGGATTGTCAATTCCATCATCGTACGTGTTCTTTTTAGTTATTCAAAATAATGGACAAGTGCTGTCAGTTAGCTGCTGCTTATGAATATACTTGATTTAGCATGGTGTGCATGCTAGGAGGACACCAACAGGCAACAAATGAGCTTTTCGCCATCATATGATGGATAGACCATACTAAAACCTAATGCGCATTGTAGATCAACTGAAAATTCTCCTGCTGTCAGTCTCCTTAAATTTATCTCCCCCCCCCCCCCCCCCTTCTCCACACCATCCTTCCACTCGTTGAAACTATTAATCCATATAGTTGCATGTCATATTTACTTAGAAAAATGATGAAGTATTATTGTTAACTATTGGTCAGAATTCACATTCTCAAACTATTACAAATGAGTTTCTTTGTCATATTGTAACTTTGTTTGGTTCAACACCCATTTTCGTAGCTTTATGTGTTGAGTTGCCCCATCAGGGCCCTTCTGTGAAAACTTTTATTTGATGATAAAAATTAGTCTCATCTTCTCTTGTATGTATAATTTGCTTGGACATCCTCATCTTGACAACGCTTTTAAATGTGCATGATTATGTCGGTTCCCTAATTTAATTTCATGGACTATGAGCAGCTTCATTACAATTCTTTGGCATATCTCGAGTTGTGTTATTCTCCAATCAGAAAAAAATAAACTTTATGTATGCACCTTTACTTTATTGACTCAAATATTATAAGTGAGATTACCGTAATCCACGTTGTTTTAGTTAAAATGGAAATCCAATACCAGATTAGCTCATGTTGTCTTAGTTATTCACATTCAATTCTTAAGAACTTTTGACTCCACAACTCCAATCATTGATTGAGTTTTCTTTTCGAAGCACACGATATTGCAGCTCTCTTCTGCTTTCATTTTATCAACCAAGGCCATCACTTGTAAGAAACATAGGAAAAAGGAGCTTATATGTTTCCTTATGAGCTCGATTATTATTTGGACAAAAGAGCTAAAGGTTTACTAGTCGATATCCCTCTGCTGAGGGCTTGCTATATCTCTGCCTTAATGGAACGAGCTATCAAAGTATCTCTGGTCGATAAATGTTTATATTTGGAGTTTGTGTCACACACCTGACAAAAGATAAATACCAACATCTTGTACTTTGTGGACATTGAATTGATTAGAGTGATGTCTCAGCTTAATTAGTCAGGATTAGTATTTATTGTACTTTTGGGACTATAGCCAATTAATGAGTTTCAAATTTTCTAACTGGAATTAAAGTTGATGTCTCCTGTTATCTAGGGACACTCACATGTAGCATGTATCTATATGGCCATTTTAGGTACACAAGCTTCATACAGCCCGTGACAACATCGAAGCTATATAATGATGTATGCCCCTATCCTGTATCAGAGTTACCACTCATTATGTTGATGCTTTATCTCAAAGGCTAATGTGGCATTGCAGGTGAAATCACATAAAGATCTCGTCCACTTTGAAACGGCTTATGTTGTCAAATTGCACAGTGCAGCGAGGCTTGCTCCTACACAACCTGTGAGCTCTCTCTATCCCAATGGCTTCTGTGACCGTATGATTAGGAATCATTTGCTGTTCTTATTTGTGATGGAAGTCACTGACATATGATTTGTTACTTACAACTTGAGCTTTCACTCATTGTAATAACTGTCCTGCACGTGTGACTAGGTTTTCACATTTACCCACCCAGAGCACTCACCTCAGAGAAGTAATCAACGTTACAAAAAGCTGCAATTTGAGATACCTAGCGATATGGGATCAGCACTTGTCCATGGTATGTGGTGTCGATTTTATTGCTGTAATCTGCACAATTGGTTTCCGGAAGAAGACATATATAGGTCTCGGTATTCCTCTTTTGTAAGTGCAGCTCTTCCTGTGAGTAGGCTGAGTGTTCTACTAAGTCAAGCTTCTTGACATCATTTGAGAGTGCCTTTTTTGATAGAAAAGACGATGTGGTTTGCACTGGAACAAGTCATAACTCATAACTAGTATGCCTTCGAGATTAAGGCATGACCCAGAGAGAAGTATTTGGCAGAACTCACGTTAATTTGTTGTTGTTGCATGATCTGTAGGATTTGCTGGCTACTTTGATGCAACACTTTACAAAGACGTTCATCTTGGCATTGAGCCATCGGTTGCCACTCCGAATATGTTTAGCTGGTAAGTCCACTTGGTGTAAGCTGTGCCTCACCTAAATAATGCATCTGGTAATCATCTTGAAAAGCTCCTTGACTGCTTTTATGTGTGGTTTCCCTTCTTGTAAGTGTTTGTTCTTGCATCCGGTTGCTTTTACTAGTCTGAGAGCCATGCTTTATTGTTGGATACAGGTTCCCAATATTTTTCCCTCTAAGGACGCCGGTGTGTGTACATCCTGGTTCTCCTCTAGAAGTACATTTTTGGCGTTGTGTTGGTTCTATGAAGGTAAACTATCTCATGAATTAGAATTATCCTACCCTTTGGCACCTCTAAGGTGCAATTTTTGTCACATTAGGTAGTGTTTAACTATCATGTGCCTATATATTCATATGTACTTTGGGCCCTCTCTGACCTCTTTGAATTCTCTGCAATGGTAAGGATAACAGATTTCTCATTATTTGAACTTTGATCAAGGTTTGGTACGAGTGGTGTGTGACATCTCCATCTCCATCGGCGGTTCACAACAGCAATGGCCGTTCATATTGGGTGGGACTATAAGATTTACCAGCTTTGTAGCATACGATAAATGACGAAAAGATGGCCTGCATAGTTTCATGCGATGGTTGGATCTTCTGGTCCATCCTAATTAATCTTGTTCTTGGACTTCGTTGCTTTTTCCTTTTACCAGCTCTACAATGTTGTATCCAACAGTGGACGCCAAGTCTGATTCCACCAAGTTGTTCAGTTTTGATAAATCTTAAGTACTAGGTTTCACTGGGGTGTCGTTGTATTATGTTCCAATCAGTCTACCGGGGAAGAAATATCCTAATTGTCATCGTAATTGATCCGATCCAAGAGATTTTGTAGCGGATGGACCCTTTCTATCCAGTTATAGTGGAGTGGTAAAAGTATTTTTCACTCGATCTACACTACCTCCATGTATTGATATTGAGTTGGCATGGCGCGTAGGTAGCACCTCTATTCTGTCTAAAAGAAAGCTCTTTAATCACAGCCCACAATGTAATGGTGGCCACGGTTCGGAACCGGCCGGTTCCGGTTTATGAACTGGCGGTTCCGGTTCGTGGCCATGGATGAACCGGAATCGGAACCTTAAGGGGCGGTTCTGGTTCCGGTTTTGAACCGGTGGTTTCGGGGCTGTTCAAGGCCCGGTTCCGGTTCAAAATAGAAATAGAACCGGCCGGTTCCGATTTCGGTTTTCAAATGTAATTTTTAAATAATGAATTTTGAAATAAAAAAAATTATGAAATAATAAATTATCAAATACAAATTGTTATGAAATTGTAAATTGTAATCAAATTTGGGGGAAAAAAAGGAGGAGGAGGAGGAGGGGATTTGAACTTAATGAATTATCATTAAGCGCTTACATATCTTTTTGGAGATAGAAGAATCAAAATCAATGTAGTTCTTTTACCTTTGATAACCCCATATTTACTTCATCGTCAATTGTTGTTACCCGTTCCGGTACTGGTACCCGTGGCGATGGTATCTCCATCATCGAAGAATTCGGCGTCATTGCTTCGATCCATCTCTTGTTGTCGATGTTGAGCCTTTGTCCAATCATCGACACAAGCTTGAGCCTCCACCGAATCCGGAGCTAATCTTAAACGTCGGTCGTCCAAAAATGTTGCCTCCAGCACTAAATGCTTATTCAATCGCAACTGTTGAACAATGGGCTGCTAAAACCTGTCTTGCAATGAGAGTGAGAATTGAGAATTGGATTGAATGCCTCTTCCACCACTCTAAAATTTTAAAATCTGTGCCGCCTTCAGATTTACTAAACTCAAAAAAGTGATTAAATAGGTCTCTATTTCGGAAATATTTCCTATTGCACCATTTTATCTTTTTTGCCTATTCATTAGCATTTTGTACCCTCTACTAATTCTACCTAGGTCTCCGCTTTATACGTCACTAGGTTGGGAAGATCCACTATCACCTATATTATATCTATTAGAAAATTCATTATACATTTCTACTATTGCATTTTTAACTACTGTTTGTATAGCTATAATATCTACAATTTCAATCAAATGTAAACAGTCATAATACGTATTCAAATCATTACCTAAACCATCTAATTTGGTACGTGGATCGAAAACACAAGCAACCAAATAAATAAGAGGAATTTCGGTACAATAATGCAGCCATTTCATTCGTATTGCCATAATAGTCGGACCTAATTGATCATCTCTTTCATTTTCTTCAAAAATACCAGCAATATTAACACACTCTATTAAAAATAAATGCGTAGTAGGATAATAAACACCAGATAAAATATAAGTTGCATCATTAAAAACGTTTAAAAGATCTATTTTTTGTGTGTGCAAATATCCCACTCTTATGAGAATAAATTAATTTGAGAAATATTATTCGAAATAAACGTACATAATAAATCTTTATATTCAAAAGATTAATTAAGCAACTCGTACGTAAAATTCCAACGAGTTGGAATATCTCTTGGAAATCTTTTTGGTTTTCTTCTATTTGCATTACAAAATTAGCCACTCTTTCATAATTTGAGGATGTCGTCATAAAAATTGAATTGATGTCTTTATTGGGTTGAGAAAAACATCAAGAGTTTGTAAACCATCTTGTACACATAAATTTAAAACATGGCAAACACATCTAATGCGAAAAAATTATCCACCAAAAGCGGGTTTACAAATCTTTTTCTAACTCGGGAATAGAAGCGGTGTTTGCCGCGATATTATCAAAATCAATTGAAAAAAAATTATTAACAAAAAAATATTCATCTAAAACTTGCTTAATTATTCTATAAATATTAATTGCCATATGCCTATCATAAAAAACTTGAAATGCAATAACTCTTTTTTGAACATTCCAATCATCGCCTATCCAATGACATGTAATACCTATATAAGAATGAGTTTGTCAAGGATCACTTCAAATGCTACCTATATGCACACGTCTATTGAAATTCATAAAAAAGTTTTTCAAATATTCCGTTTCTCTTTTATAAATATCAAAAAATTGGCGTTTGAGCGTATTTCTCGAAACAGGTTTTGCTTGTGGAGTACATGCAGTTTGTATAAAATAATCAAAACCAACTTTTCACCAAAATTAAATGATAAACATTCAACGACAGCAAATCTAGCTAATTCTTCTTTATAAAAATTTTCATTGTAATGAAATAAAGGAGGAGCGTTAGAATTGGCGTACTCGGAAATTTGTTGTTGGCTGGTGTCGATCCCCGCTTGCGTTGGATGTTTCGACCTCAGATGCCGTTTAAATGTTCCATAACCGCCTCCAGCTGTAAATTTGTATGTTGCCCCACAATATTTACATTTTACTTGATACTTATTTTCGCCTAAATGTTCTTTTGTGAAGTGTTCCCATATGTCGGATGTACTCTCCCGTTCCAGCTCCTTTGTTGTTGACATTTCTTCGATACTGGTAGGAGGAGGATGCAGACTTTCTTGCATTGGGACGTGCTCGACGTTGGGAATAATGTTGATATCATCAACATCGTCTCCTCAATATGCAAAATCACGAGGATCATGAGGATGATAATAATCGGATTCCCCTATCGAGCTCTTTCCTCTGCCACTACCTCTGCTTCTACTTGCCATTTTTTGAGAGAATTGAGAGGAAAGCGGATTCAGAAAATTGACAGAGTCATAGAATTGAGCGGATTGAGAGAATTTGAGAGAAATTGTAAGAAAAAATGAAAGATGAAAATTGATATTTATAATAGTTAGGAACTTAGGATAGATTTATTTAATAATAAAAAAAAAGGAATTGGCCGTTGCAAGGCAACGGTCAAAATTTTGACCTTTGCACCGACCCACCTGAACGGCTATAAGCCGGTTCGGAACAGCCGGTTCCAAGCCGGTTCAAAAAATATTATAACCCGTAACCGGCCCGTATGGGTCGGGCCAGGCTGGTTTCGGTTCGGAACCGGCGGGCCCGATCAACGGGCTGGTTCCGGGTTTGACCCGGGCCGGTTTCGGGCCCAAATCGGCCCGTGGTCACCACTAGCCCATAGGAAACGCTGGGTAGCCAGAAGAGGGCCAAATAGAAAACTAGAAATTTAAATTTCCGGTGAGGTGGTTCTCCTTAGGTCTTGGCTTAGGGTTCATTCTCCGTTAGTATGTAGTTCTCTATGTTGTTAGCTCGGTCTTGTGCCTTTGGACGGATGCGTCTCCTTGTCAATGTTATTCTGCGACAGCGAGGAGTTTTAGCATGGCTTTACCCTTTGCTAGTACGTGGTTGTTGCCATTTGAGACTCAGTCTCATAAGAAGATTATTGCAATCACCATCCTGATGCTTTGCTGATGTTGCCTTTTAGTCAAAGAGACTATGGAGCTGGAAATTCGAACTGGCCCGTCCTCAATTTTACTCGAGATACGGGGTCCCTCTTTTTCTAAAAATAACCTCCAAATCCGAGCTTAAATTAACGCAGGAATGGAGAAACAAAACTATGGAAAGCAAATCAGGTCTAAATCGAGTAAAATAACAAGCAAAACTTCAAAAGTACGGATTTTAAATTAAAAATCCTGATTCAAACAGTTTCTACTTAGAATTAGCCAAATTAACAATCCGGTTTGACCCTAGAATTAGTTATAGATTGGCCCCGTTTCTAAGTCATGATAATTTAAAACTTGAACCTGGAATCAAGCGGACTGAACCGAGGATGCCATTCTTGGCTTGAACAGGATCCAACACATTACATATCCATTTTTGGGCCAAATTCCCCATAAAAAAAATCCCAACTTAGGTCTACTCTCAAATATGTCCCGAACTTCATTTTGTCTTAAGAAATAGCCTCTAAACTTTAGGTCCAATACCAAATCTACCCTAAATTTTTTTTAAGAGAAAAAATCACAAATGTTTACTTTAATCTCGAATCTTCCCTCGTTAACCCTCTGTCCAAATATCGCTTGTTTAGGAAAAAGGGTATGTGAAGGAAAATGAGGGTTGACGTGGAACATCTGTTCCACTAAAACTTTTGCGAAGAACGGGGAAGGAAAATTGAAAGTTTCTCTCCAGTTTCCTCGCCCAGTACCTCCCAAATAGAGCATAAGTATCGAAAAGCAAATAAAAAATAAACAAAGGCAGAGTCATCATCACTAATTTGCGAATCAATTGCTCAATGGTTGCTCATCCAGCAAAGGAAGGGAAAAGAAAAATCTAGTGTTGCTACACGGTTAAGTTGTACGACCAAAAAACTCGGCTGACTTAAACCCAGAAAAAGGAGCAGGATTTTTTTCCCAAAGTAAAAAAGAAAGGTTGGTGTTCAACCATTTCCACCAGTTGCAAGCAAGCTCAGCTAGCGCAATGGACTGCAGTGATCAACTGCAGAAGCTGAGCTTCTTCATCACCTTGGCATATGCCAACGGCACAGTAGCTGGTTTTCGCAGCCTCCTCTTTGACTTCTTTGACTGCATCAGGGCCATAAGGTCTCATTAGCCTATTAACTTTTAATCCCAAGCATGGAGTATTTCATATGAATGGCACATGTACAAGTGGAGAAGCATAAGATGCAATCAAAATGCTCTATGAATATAAGAAAGCTCGAGAAATGTCAGATCTGCCTGATCATATAATCACATACTGGCATCACTCACCAGACCTGCTAATCATCAAGTTCCACGAATAAAAGCAACCAAATTGCGGTTCAAAGTCAACAATGGCAATTTCTTTTTCACGAGATCATCATTGAATGCCCATAGGAGAAGCACTCTTCTACATTTTATACAAAGCGAACTGCATCTCAATGCCATCACAGTCTTTAGAACATACTGCATTCACCTCAACAGGAAGATTTCGACCTCCATGTATACACAGAGTTAAAATATCCTGGAATACCACTGGCTACTCAGGGCGGGGAAAAAATATGAGAAGAATGACCCTATCATTGATTGTGGCAAGTGGAAACTTCATTTGACTAGTACGAAAATCCAGCAAAGCCCATCCATGTTCCCTGATTAAAAACTTGTAGCAGTGACATAGAAGTACATCACATTAACAGCCGCCCAATGAGGCACGATGATACTAGAAATTACAACCTATGACTCATCCAGCAACCAGCAGCAGAAGGTCAAAAAGCAAGTAGCATTGCTTGACCAGAAAACCTCATCCTCATTGACTGAGCCTTCGTAGTAGGGCAACTTATACTTTTCCATGCAGGATCACCACTTAGCGCATTGTTTTCAAAGAATGTAAAGAAGGATAAGAAACTGGTTCATTGGAAGTAGTCAGCAATCAAATGTCCCTTGCAAGGGACCACTGTATCCACAATGTTCCAAGCAAACTCCAACTTAAAAGATTAGCCTTCACAAGAATGCCAAGATGGCCAAAGCTTGACTGCTCAACAGTTCAACATAAGAGCATCAAAGACTCCACACGATAAAGTCCAATCACCGTTGGGAGGAAGTAATTTCTATGACATAATGCTCCAAATGTAGCACAAAGTGGGACAAGGACCATCTCCATATCTTCAGATTCTTAACTCCCACTATAACTAGAATTTCCTTGTGTGATGCTGAATTCTTCGTCATGCTTCAGCATTGGCTCACTCCATCACACCTCCACTGTGTCCTACCCACAAAGCTAACTTACAGACAGCCAAAAACTACTTTGCTCCACACAAGCACTGTTTTCTATCCACAAAATCACATGTTAAACCCTATTTTGCAGGTGATAGTGATTGCAATCCATTGGGACATGCTTCTACAAAATCAGAAGTATATGATATGTCTATTGTAATCCTGAATTTCTACAAGCAGACTGTCGTACTTTTCTCGAGATTCCAATGAGATAGCAACCGTCAACATTTTCTAAAAGATGAATGAGAAATGTTCTAATTGCAATACCAAGTGCATCTGTAGTGCACCACTCACACAAAGATGAACATCTAACCCAGGACGTCTCCTACCACATCTTTCAACACACACACACATCCTACCACCAAAAAAAAAAAAAAAAAAAAACCTAACAAGCTGCATCATCAACTGACCGAAACTTCCATTACTGTGATTTCTTGTAATAAAGAAAACCAGCTAAAAGCCAACAGGAAAGAAAGGCCAACCTTGAGATGCGCATTATGGCGTTTGCCTTCCTTCCACCGTCTGATATTTCCATCATTCATTGGTCTGAATCTCGACTTGTACGATCTGAGAGATGACACAGAGACAGTCCATTTACACCATCAAATAATGCAGACTGCCCCATACACGAAAGAATCAGGTAATTATCAGCAGAGAGGGGGGAAAACCATACGAATAGAATTTCATCTTTGTCTTCTTCACTTTGGAAACCATAGGCGTCATCGGCTTCCTCTTCTTCCTCCGGTCTCGAGACGACACGTGCCGCACTTGAGCCTACTAACCACAAACCAACATCAACACAAACAGAAAAGTCTCTTTCATTTCAAAGAATCCACTCAAACATCTTAAATCCCCACCCCATGATTAACCCCAACCTACAGCCGATGGACAAGAAGGTCGCTATTTCCTCTCCCCACTAACATTTTCTCAGCAGTCAAAATGGAAACGGGAAAAACGACGGAAATGCAAGAGGAGGATTTCGAAAGAAACCGCATCGAAACTTACGGAGAAGTTATGAGGAAGCGAGCGAAAGCAGAGAGGCGAGTAGTGCGCAGGAAGAGAAGCGTTCAGAAGAGGCGCATTACAGAAGCTTGGCGTTCGACACATTGCGAAGGTTGCGGAGGGCGGTGGGAAGAGCGCGGAGGCGTGGAGAAGACGGCGAGAGCTAGAGGCCGAGGAGCAGCGAGTGGATTGAAGCGCCAGCGAACGAAGCTTCGTGCACCATCGCTGCATCATTCGGCGACTGAGAGTGTGAATCGCGAGGTCTATTTGCTTGCTCTGAAACCTCGACAGGTTCGATGGCGGTGAAAGGTGGGAGACGAGAGGGATTTGGGGGTTGGGAAGAAGAGTGTTTGGTAATGGGTTTAGGTAAAGCTAGCCACATCTCATCCTTGTTTTTTCTTATTCAAATACCTTAATTACGTATAACCACTTTGTATTTTTATTTTTTGTGCAATAAAAAATAAACATTAAATAGAGACGAATTTATTTCTATTGGATTTTTTTTTAACTGAATCTTAATTTTTTTAAAACAATATAAAGAAAATTAGATACCAGGCCCGAGCTTGCCAAGTGGGCTTGGCGGGACTCGTCATTGTCACAACGTCGCGTTCGGGTTAATTTAGGTAGAGCACGTAGCAATTGGTACTCATGGTGTTCATATGATCTTCGATGCAACTACGACTTTTGTTGGCTAGAACGGTAATTATGGTCATGTCATGGTACTCCTCCATGAGATGTGATCATTGTGAGCATTTAGTAATGATCGAAATGCTTATATTTCAGGGGAGATGTGTTAGGTATTATGACCACAGCAAGCGATGATAGCAAAAAAATATCCAAGATAATCTATTCTTTACGGGATTCAAATCACATGGTTCAAATTTATTATCAAAATTAGCAGAGAGCGAACAAACTCTTGATATATATGAAGTACGAATTTACTTAGGAGGAAGAAAAGAAAGAATGAGCATTTTTATTATCCCATCAGCTTAAAATCCAATGGAAAGACAAACCTGGAAAGACACCCTTTTCCCATTTCACTTCAACCCCTCTCCCATGGAGAGAGTTGAAGCCCAGAGTCCAGACGACGAAGACGAAGACGAAGACGAAATACTCAAATTGCAACAGTTGCTACGATGCTATCTGCATATCTCGAATTATACACTTTCCCATTCTGATGATGTCCCCTCTCTCTCTCTCTCTCTCTCTCTCTCTACGGAGCCACAGACTGCTCCTTCACCACGATCACTTCATCGTCGAACGCGTGCTCGGGCAATTCCCTCCCGCCATTGTCCTCCTTCACATGCCCAGCTCTCAAAGCCCCCCAGTAGTCACTCACGTTCCCATAGATCAGCACGGTCGCTCCGAGGCCCGCTCCTAGGAACGCCGCCCCGAACGAAGTGCCTACCTTCCCCGGAACGGCGGACGCCACGGCGAAGCCCGCGCAAGCGCCGATCCCTCTGATCCACGAGTGCCACGCCGCGAAAGCCCCTTCCTTCCCGCACGGCGCGGAGTCCAAGATCAGGACTCGCCCGAACGCGTGCAGTGTCCCCGTCGACGTGGCCTGTATCGCCGCGAACAAGAGTATGTGCTCCTTCGCCCATGTCTTTTCCCTGAAGTAGAACCCCATTCCTGATGTGAGCATCGAGAGAACGAACCCCAGGATTTGCATTTTCACTGCGCTTGTTCTAAGCACGTGTTGGAGCGGGTGCAGCAGGGGGAGAGAGACTATGGGGAACAAGAAGTAGGTGAGCAAGAGGTAGAGGATAGACACTGGCTTTAGGCATAGTTGGCCAATGACAAAGAGGACACCTCCCGTGAAAATGCACATCGCCGTGAAAGATCCCAAGAAAACGCTGACGAGCCCCCCAACTGCGTGTGGAAATGCCAAAGTGGAGAAAAAGTGGGATATTGGTGAACTGGTTGAGGGAAGTCCGGATCTTTGTGCGAGGGCGACGTGGAGTATTCCGATCAGCCACAGGATGCCACTGAAGATGGAGACCACCCACAGACTGACAAACTTATCGCTGTTGTTGAGCATGCGGTGGGTGAAGGAGGACATGGCGGCTGAGCCTAAGGAGCCGACGGCAGTGGCGATGAGCGAGAGCCAGGCAGATGCTGCCCTGCGAAGGTAGAACTGGTCTCTGTTGACGGTAAGGCCGGTGAAGCCGCGGATCATGAGGCCGAGGTGGCGCGTGTGTGCGGAGGTGGCGATGGTGTAGGCGGCCACGATGGCCGCGATATAGGGAGGGAAGATCCACGCTACGCTGAAGGATCCGGCGGGGAGGCAGAAGATGACGCCAATGATGGTTGCGGCTCCCGCGACGAGTTGTTGGTTGCGGCTGTGGTCGAGGTAGAAAGAAGCAAAGCCAAGGAATGGAGCTGCCAGGATTAGGCCTATGACCCAAGAAGCTGATACCCACTCTAGAGGTGAGAATTTCCATTGGCCGGCGTTAATTGACTGGTAAGCGATGCGTTGATACCTGTTCTTGAGATCATATAATCATATGTTATGTCTGCACAATATGTTGATATAGGGTCAAGTATTCATTAATTGCTCGCCTGTGGGGGCATATGATAACAGAGCAGGAGAGCATTATTTTCTACTTCATGTAACCTGGTATTCTATTTGGGTAATTGTTATTTTTCTGGTGCTCCCAGTTCCATATCCATCATTGTTCCATGGATATCTTGAATTGCTTCATAGGCCTAAGCTCACGCGTTGAATTCTAAAAGTAGCTTATGCATCATAAGAGTGTAAAAGAGTATGTTTGATGCATGCAGCGAATTCACTTTCCTAATAGGTTGAGCTTTGTGATATGGAGTCTATGCCATTCGGTCTTATATACGACACGATTGGAATAAATGACACTGTTATAGATGATTTCTTCATGCGCGCGCACTATGTTACCGTCAATAAGCTATCCAAAATATATTTGTTCCCTCGTTAGGAAATCATTTGGCATCGGGTTTTTAGTACCTAACTGTAATAGATGATTTGAAAATGCCATGGACTCAGAAAAAAAACTATGTATAGTTTGCCTTTGCCATCTTGTGGTGAAAGTTGGTTAGAATTTTCCTTTTCTACCAAGTTAATTGGTCTGAATTCCCATGAGCTCTCTCTTCAGAAAGAAGTTGCAAGAGAGTGTGCGAAGACTTACAGCGTCATTTCCTGTTCCTTACAAGCCAATCCCCTGAAACTCCTGTCCAATCCTTGAGCAGGCGGAGGTACTCCTTTGAAAATTTGGCTGATGATGAGAGGGAAAACTATCGGCACCAGGGCCGTCTGGATGAAGTATGAGCAAAGCTCGTACAAGTACCAAGAGTAGACCTCCGCTTTGGATGGCTTCTCTTCGATGCTCAGATGCTCTGCATAAGCTTCTCTCGCCCTCTCGATCTTCATTCCGGTGTCGTGAACATCGGGTGTCGCATCTATAGCATTGTCCATCGTGACTTCACTGGGACCAGTCACTGAGGCTTCTGTTTCCTCTCCCATTGAGTATCAGCTAGTGTCCTATGGAACTGATTATGATTGTGTAATGGTCATGCAGGGAGATAACAGAGGAAGTGAGGAGTGTGAGAGCACTCCAGAATTGGGAAGGGGAGTATAAGAAAGAAGAAGATGGTTGGAGAAAGAGAGAGACCCCAGCTGGTGCGAACCTATCTAGGGGTCAAAAATTTTAAAAATAGAGGCCTCGGTATATATGTACATAGAGAGGGCATATCAGCATCATATTCTCTTGTAAATGTCCCTTTGCTTTAGGAGAGGGGGCCTTTTGGGAGCATTAAGCTCTTCTTTCCTTGTCTATCTATGGTACTGTACATCTGTCATGATCTGAGCATCGTTTTTGTTTTTTCACCTTTGTACTCGAATGTTAGAAATAAGATGTCAATTTTGTTGGGAAAATTGTTCAAGAAATCTTAAACCTATTACACTTTTATCAATTCAGTCTTAAACCTTTTAATTTTGTCAATTGAGTTCTAAACATTTTCAACTTTTCCTAATTGAGTCCATTCGGGCAATTTTGATCGAAAATCGCTGATGTGGATAATTTTTAATAATGTTTTAATATTTTTTTTAAATATTTTATTATTATTATTATTTCTTTTTGGATCAAAGGGTCGGCAGCATTGGTTGAGGACTACGAAGCCCTCACGGGTTGCTGGCAAGCGGTCGCGGCCTCTTGCTAAGGTCAGGGAGGGGCCACAGCAAGGGCAACGGAGGTCGCCGGCCCTCAACTGGCGGCCCCGCTTGAACAAAAAAAGAAAAAAAAACAACAGAAAGAAAAGAAAAAGGAAAGAAATAAAAATAAATTAAAAAAATGTTAAAATTATCCACGTCAACGCTGGTCATGTCACTGGTCGAAATTCACATTAGTAATTTCTGGTCAAAATTGGGTAGATGGACTCAATTGACAAAAGGTGAAAATTTTTAGGACTCAATTGATAAAATTAAAAGATTTAGGACTGAATTGATAAATGTGTAATAAGTTTAAAAAAAATTTGAACAATTTTCTCAATTTTATTTCAAACTCCAAATTTTAGCCTTGTTGTTGTAAGCCACCCTCAGTTAAAGCGTCCCTTTTCATTGACCCGACCTTTTTATTCGTGAATTACTAACTTGTCACATCGAAAAGCTCATCGGGGCGATACTAATCCTCCCTTCCATACACTTTCTAAGAAAGGGACTAAATTCCAAATTTGTCTCTCGAAATGAATGGGCATCTCTCAAAGCGCCGCCTTGTACGGCCTATTCTTTATTAATGAACTCTTAACATTTTGCTAGAGGACTTTACTAGTGTGACAGTCTTTCGGTTATTGTGAGAATATTATTGTGTTATGAGTTACAAATTCTTAAAAGAGAAAGAAAAAGAAAGTAATGTTTCAAATACCACACCCAATTCAATTAAGGAGATGGAAGAGCAAATACCTTTCTTAAACATAAATCCTAAAATAGTCTTTTTGCCTTTTTTTGCCCAAAATAAAATCAGTTTGTTTCTTTAAACGTAATGAGAAAAATTAAGCCAACTAGATATTGACATCTATATTTCTTTTCCTTAGTTGTGGTTTGTTTAGAATCAAATCAAATAGTGTTGTATTCTCAAGTAGTAGTAATAATGGCAAAATAATTAAACGAAAATCACAGTGACCGAAAAACATAAATACCTCAAAATAATCGAAATAAAGTTAGTGAGAGGATGCAGCTTTTGAGGCTCCACTCTGTACTGGTACCTGCAGAGTGGAGCCTGAGAGAGCGCGAAGATGGGGGGGAGGAATGGAAGCCCACAAGAACAGGTTCATAGAGGATTGGAGCTCTGCGCGCCAGAACCTCGAGTACAACTTCCGGTGGACTCGTCGGCATCTTCGGCTACGCCGTCCCCCTCCTCGTCTACAAGGGCATCGTCCGCAAATTCGTACGTACTCCTCCTCTCTTGCTCGCTGCATCGATCCCTCGATTGGTTCTGATTGATCTGGCCTTTCGGACTCGCTGTTTGCCCTAGTTTGAATCGATGCCGGTGGATCGCTGCGCTTGCTAGAGAGTTAGCTTAGTGGCCCAGTTGTAGTCGAATTTGGATTGCGCCGAGGAATGAGAAGCAATCGCTCTCTAGCTGAACAAATAATTGATTCTATGGGTTTTAGCTTTGTGTACCCTTTAATTAAGGCTAACAATGCTTTTTTACATCCCCCGGTGGATGGCATTGAGATTTATTGTAGTGTACGAATCGACATACCAAGAAGAGAGCAACATGTGCGATTCAAGAATTTGGAAAAGGATAGGCTCGGAAACGAATGAAACGGAAAGAAGGTGAGGTGTTGGTTAGAGTAGAGAGAAGGCAGGGGAGACGAATAAGGCCATTTTTTGCAATGTGTAAAGACACGGGTTGTTATCTATGAAAAGGATTGATTGATTGAGCTTGGAGTTAGTGGATCTCATCAAAGATATGGCGGTAGGCAAAGTTTAGTGGTTAGAAGAATTTAGTGGCCTGTCCAAATTGAGACAATTTTCCTTTTTTTTGCTGGTTTTGCTGATGACAATGGTTTTATTGGTTTTCTCTTTAAATAATCTGAACTTTCGGTCGTGGGAAGCACAGTTTGTAAAGGGCAGGGCTGGAGAGATGTCTCCTTGGAGAAACGAATTGATGGCTCCATTTATCACATTGAGTTCACTTGGTGAAGCATGTTAAAAGGATGGTAAAGAGGGTGCTAAGGCAGATTAGATATCCAAGAATACATGCTGCACTCCACAGACTATTTGCTATTTCTGTTGTAACTGAGTCAATTGGCAAAGTGCACGAGCCTTTATATCCTTAACTTGCATTGAGGCTTTACTCTGGAAAATAATATAGTCAAAGCCACGATTAAACAGGCTCACTAGAATTTGCCTTATCACGTTAACCTTGTGGAAGTTCATATCCTCAGGTTCTTAACTACAATGATGTTCTGAACCCAACTGCTCTTCTATCTTGAGAAAGAAGTGGTTAGTAGTCTTTTGATCTTTTCCCATTGGGTCTGGGATTATTGGAGTCAAGTTCATATAGGGCGGGTTGTTTGACCTTTGGCAAATATCTTATCTGGTGGGGAGCACTATGAGATGACTGTATCTTCAACACTTGACGTGTGCTCACTCAAGACTGGCTGAAACAAATAGAGTGGATATGATGCACTTTTTTATTTTCAATCACCAAGCAATATTGTTATATGTGTGTTGGCTCTCCTGGATGCTCTTTTCAAGCTGGTGCTGCAACTGCATTTGCTTGTGATTGATTTGAAAGCAAATTAGTTGGGTTACTGATATATTTACCTTGGATGGTGTTTAACAGCATATGCAGGATGAGGATAATGGAAGGCCATATAGCTTCCTCTAAGTGGTTTTAAAGCGAAATGCCATAATAATTCACTATGGATGTGCTTGAACGACAAAATTCGGATCAAGTTTTTCTTGTGAATCTCTTTGCTATGTCTTTTCAGTATTTTGATGTGCGGCAGCTTAATGATCATTGCCGAACTTTGATTATTCCCATTTTCGTGGTTGTTCAACTCTCTTTTTATCTTTGACCAAAAAGAAAAAAAAAGAACTCTCTTTTTATCCAACTCTCTCTGCCCCTATGTGCCTCATGTTCCTTCAATGTTTGACTCGTATTGCTACAAGAAGTAGATTTTTTTTTTTTTGGTCGAATACAAGAAGTAGATTGACCTAGCACTTTGACTTGCATTTGGCATGGAATCGATTTCTTCTTGGTCTCCGGCTATTTTGAGATCACAATACAAAGGAAAAAAGAGAAGGGAAAGATGCAGGAGATGATTGCGGTTTTTGTACAGTTGAGCTATTTTTGAGTAACATTAGATAGTCTACTGAAACTTAGGCGGTTCGAAACTGCTTGTGTTTAAGAACACTTCAAGGATTGATGGGGGTTTTCAGTTGATGGTCCTCATATATTCTTTACGTACGGCCATATATCCTGTGACATTAACCAAATTGCGATTTGAGACCCCGAAACTTTGTCAGGACCTGATGGGCATAACTGTCCTCGCCTACTTGTCTAACTCAATTTTGCGAAAATTGCCGATTCAATCGCGGGAGTTTGAAGTCCGAACGAGGCGGAGTCGTCAAAGTCATCGAGGCCGAATCTCTATACTATTCAACTTTGTTCTCTCAAAGCTTAACGATTTGGGGTCACTTCCTTTTGGGATGGGTCAGTGAATTTTTAACTTTTTCCTGCTCAAATTACTCTCGTCTGGGAATGATTCTCTCGTATAATGGTAACAATCTGTGGGGCACAACACCAACGATGGACGAAGCTATGTGCGTATGTGTGTGTCCGAGGGAGAGGGAGATGGTTTAATGTTTGCATTTTTTTGGGTCTGTGTTTTGTAACATGTCTAGTGCTGTGAATCCTTTTCTCTCTTAGGTGGTTCCAAAAGAGACCATTCCACCACTTTGAAACACAATGGATTTTTTATTCATTGGAACGAACCCGAGTATTAAGTTCTGAGTAGTAAGATGACAACATTGCAACAAGTACAAAAGCAATTATTAACATCCCGCTTTCTTTTGACATTTTTTCTCAATAGTTTAATCAATTATTAACATCAATCCAACAATTAAATATTTCTCTAACGTTCGTCGTATCTATATTATTACGAATACTAAGAATGGCTATAATCATTAAATATTCCGAATGGGCCAGGCCATTTGGAGCCCGAAAATTTGCCCCGGCCTGAACATAGATATGAAAAACCGCCCGAAGAATGGATCGGCCATTTCAAGCCTATGAAATTCGGAACTAGTTCGGGTCGGGACGGTCCAAATTGTCCAGCTTTCATGTATTCTGTGGTCATATCTTTTTCGTGACTAACTCATATTGTAATTGAAAATTAATAAGTGAAAGAGGTGAGGAGGACCATCGGTACAAATGAACGCAAAACTCGTGACCTCGTAGAAAACATACGACTCTTTACCGGTTGACCGCTAACTGTGGTGATAATGATAATTGAAAATTGCTCATTAAGTATTTATAGTTTCTCATCAAATAAGGTTATCCAATGACTACGTATAGATTTTAGCAATATAACACAAAAGATCTTAATTACCATCAATTGCCTTTTCTAATTGAATAAATACTTACCATATCAAGTGAATTTCTAAGACTTTAAAACTTTTAATTCAATAATGGTAAGATTTAAGCAAGTTAATCTCATGTTGAGTACTGTTTTTTTTTCCTTTTTCCGTACTTTAATAAGGTTGTCGTACATGCCCCTTTGCATATTCGTTTGCGATCAAATTTGTTTCCATAAACATCGACAACTTCATTCTTTATTTAAGCCCAAAGGATAAGTAAAATTGAATTTAAACATTCTTATTTTGGAGCTCGTTTGACAAAATTGAAAAACAAGTGATAAAAAATTAGCTACTGAATATTAAGTGTTGAAATTTTTGAGGACTGAAAATGAAAATAAAAATCTATTTGATAATAAGTGAAAATTAAAAATAAACTTGATTAGTTCCCAGCCAAAAAAGAACTCTGTTAATTTCTTGCCAAACGTGGAATAGTTAGCATAATTGAAAGTTCTGACAAAATAAGTAGTTTTATCCCTCTTTATTTATCGCATTAAGTGATTTTTTATTTAAAACAACCGGGTGAGTTGTGCGTAGATAATGTGATTATTACTAGGGCTGGCGATTCGTGTTGTATCATGCTAATTGTGTTCTGTCGGAACAAGCGTAAAACATGAATATGATTAGCATGCACACAACATGCTTAATAAATGAGTCAAACTGTCTTGATACCGAAAACGACACATTTAATAAATTGGGTGACGCGACATTACACGACTTACATAATTATCAAACGTGTCACCATCCACCTAATGTCGACTCCATATGGTACGTTAACCAGTGCGCATGATAAACACGTTATACACAACAATTTATTTTTCATACTTTTAACATGTCTCTAAACAAATGAGCAATTGTGCTTTGCATTGATCTGAAATGTAACGCTGAGTTAGGTTTTTTGTTTTAATGTTTAATGGCCTTTGTATTCCTAAACATGTTTGTATTTGACTTTTTTTTTTTTTCTGGATAACGACGCAAATGGCCGATGTACTTTGGCCCAATATGTATTATGGTCACTGAGCTTTTAACTTGTTCAATATGATCCTCGAATTTTTGATATATGTTCAAACTAGTATGTACACTGCATTAAAATATTCAATGTTGTCCTTGAATTTAGGTTAATGGAAGGACGGCGTCGAATATTTTCACACAGTCTAGAGATAAGTTCGAACATGTACCAAAAGCTCAGGAACAATATTGTACATTGGGCTAAAGTTCAGGGTCAAATACCGAACAAATTAAAAGTCGAGAGATCACATTGCACATTGAACTAAAGTTCATGGGCTATTTATGTTATTTAGAAATAAGAAATCAGAAAGGTCATACTTTAGAAAAATAAAAATAAAAAAAGAGAAGGAAAGGAAGGAAATAAAATGAAATAATTAAAAAAAAGTCGATCAATTCACGTAAAAAGTAGCAAATTATTCTTTCCTTCCCCGTTTCCTCTTCACCACCTTGTCTGTGCTGGTGCCTGCTGCTCCAGTTCCTTCCTCTGCACCCAATTCCTATTCTCTTCCTCGTTCACACACAACACGCACTCTCTCTCTCTCTCTCTCTCTCTCTCTCTCTCTCAAACACACACCAAACGCACATTCTCTGCTCCGCTCTTCCATGGCCACCCTCCAAGACATAGGCGTCTCGGCATTCATAAACATCCTCACCGCCTTCGCCTTCTTGCTCGCCTTCGCGCTGCTCAGGCTCCAGCCCGTCAACGACCGGGTCTACTTCCCCAAATGGTACCTCGACCGGGCGAGGACGAGCCCGAGGCGTTCCGCGAACTTCGTCGGCAAGTTCGTCAATCTCAACCCCTGGACCTACCTCACTTTCTTGAACTGGATGCCTCAGGCCATGAAGATGAGCGAGGACGAGATTGTTCGCCATGCGGGCCTCGATTCTGCTGTTTTTCTCAGGATTTACACTCTTGGGTACGCTTTCACTCCCTTGTTCTCCGAACTTCGTCTTTAGCGCGAGAGAAACGAGCAAACTAGGGGAGGTTTGCTTTTTTTTTTTTTGTTTTTTTTATATTTTATTTTATTTTATATTTAGCGTTGCTTCACTGAAAGAAACTGAAATGTGTGCCACAGAATCGTGAGAGGCCCTTATTGGGACAATAGTCATGGAAACTGCATGTCGTGAAACGACTGTTTTCTTTCTGGGATCTTGTTTGGGTTCTGGGAGAGCGAGTCTTGTCATTAGCGTGCTTTAAGCAAGCATTCTTGCTCGACTGGCTTGAAAAGTTTTGATCTTTTCCGACATTTTCGTGTTTCCTCTTGCTTTGTTGAGTGCAGTCATGAGTGAACTTGAGCTACTTCCTCATCTTCATTTTTAAAGTCATCCTCGATTCTGCTTCTCGTCACATTCGTCCTTAATAACAATGTCTATGATCACATAGTCTTTGACCTAACTCTGTTTCACCCAATCTGAAGCATTCATATGAGATTTCGCGTTTCGAGACGACCCTGTTATGTTCCTGTCATAATGTTATTTGGGACTTGTGGCTTGCATGCGGCCCTAATTTCTTCAGCCTAGAATCTGGGCTTGTGATGGTGCACTTCCCTAATTTTTGACATAGTTTTCTCCGCTTTTTAGTATAATTTCTTTCTCCATCTTTTCATGACCTGAGAAATTTTCCCTTTCTCTGCAAAATGATTTTGCATTCGTTTTGGCTTTTCTAAAGGTGGTCATGGGGTCTGAGACGTGCATACGCACATGTTTGTGTTATGTCGACATATACAGAGATGGATTAGATGACTTACGTTCCTCTAGCAGAGAAAACGGCACTGTTCAACGTCCATCGGCAGTTCTGATGGGGAAGCATGGTTATTCAATCAAGAAGTTGTCTATATCATTTGTGCTATAAAAGTCCAAATGTAAGAGTGGTGGTAAATCCAAAAAAGGAAATTAATTAAGCGACGTATTTGTCCGTGAACATTTCAAAGCTTTTATTTGCTCTGCTGTAGTAATGTTCCTTAAATTCTCTGTGTTTTCTCTAATGGTAACGTAGGTCCTTGGCAAGCGGTATATCTCCTTTCAGCATAACACACATGCATGCAACAGACACTTTCAGACACCTTCGCTATGAAATATATCGCGACTAATATTTTTCTCATCTCTGACAGCTTAAAGATTTTTGTGCCGATCACAGTCATTGCGCTTCTCATTCTTATTCCAGTCAATGTATCAAATGGAACATTATCCTTTTTGAAGAGAGATTTGGTTATGAGTAACATTGACAAACTCTCTATATCAAATGTCCGTCCTCGATCAGTAAGGTAAACACATGTTTCTAGTACATAATCCCATGTTTTTACTTTCATAGGAGCTAGACAATTGTAGCTGTTCTAATCACCTAATTTTCATTTGGCTCTCTCTTTCCACCTAGAAGGAGTTCCTTTTGTAAATTTGACTGTAGTGTCTTAATGGTGAGCAATGGGGATGACAGTTGTGAGATCTTTATTTAACATTCTAAGCATCTCAACTATATCTGTTTCAGGTTCTTTGTTCATGTAGGATTGGAGTACTTTTTCACCATATGGACTTGTCTCATGCTTTACAAGGAATATGACAATGTAGCATCAATGAGGCTTTGTTTTCTGGCCTCACAGGGAAGACGTGTTGAGCAGTTCACCGTGAGTTGACTCTAAGTGCACCCACCCTTTTCTTTGTATTTAGTTTTAAATCATACACCATGTAACGATCTGCCTTTGTCATTATAATGCTCTACAGTTTGGTATTTCTTTTGCAATATGGGCTGAAGACTTACAACTACAATTACATAGCACAAACTTAATCCACATTCCATCATTAATAATTAAAAGCCTTCTTCGAAGTCTTAAGTTTCAGTAATCTGCTCCCAAAAGTTCCGAACACCTTTCTATCTCATTCATGCACGAGCAGAACTGGTAGTCTGTAACCTTGATTTATTGAGCAACTTAAGTTGCCAAACAAATATATGTGAGTGGTTTGGACAACGGCGTACCTAGGCACATGATATAACTGTTTGCTCCTTATTTTGCATGCAACTACAAATTACTTGACTTTAAGTGATCTCCACTATTCTCTAAGTGATGGCGATCTCTTCGAGCAAGAAGACCTTATCATCTATGTATGCTAAACAAGTCAGTTTATCATGTACATTGCACAAACTGATTTAGCCTTACATGAGGATAATTGGAACTCATAGAGCACCATGTTTGAAACAGTTAAAGTTCATTAAGTAGAGATGACCTGATATTCATATAATTTCTTAAAGCTTGGTTTAAGCAGATTTTTTGTTTTGGGAGATGTAATTTGCTCAGGCTCTGTATCTAGCATAAGCAACCATGATGCGGAATATGACTGACTTCTAATTTCCCGATGGCATTTTTTCTGTCACAAGTCGTCAACAACCTATACTTCCCGGAAGTCCACCATTGGATTGGTCATGCGTAATAGAACAATCAATTGTTGATGCTGCACTTAGGATTGGCCTGGTCTATGAGCTAGCGAGGTTGGACCTTGTCTGTACCATTGACTGCTCTATCGAATGAGCTAGCAACCACAGGAAGGACAACATGCCTTTTGCAGTATAACCTGGAAAGTCTTTTCATTTGTGGGGAGTTAAGAACTTAAGAGTTTTCTTTGGGAAGGTTTTGACCTATAAAAGAGGAGACCCACTGGTAATTTGCTTCAGGCTGCAAGTAAAAGATGCAATTTCATGTATCTTCTCAGTATTGACCTCGTCCTTTTCATGCTTTGCTACAGTAATAAGAAGTATGGCAGATACATACTTTGCGCCTCTAATAACTTGGAGGTCGCGGCAAATCACTTTAACTGTTTGTTAAGATACTACCGTATTGCATCTCCTGCTTATTGTTCCAGTAATTATGTCTATTGTGTTGCTGAAAGAATATTTGAGCTAGCGGCCTGCTCACTTATCTTCATTACGTCTGTCTGGGTTAGAATTCAGACATACTGATTACTATTTGTTCAGTTAACATATGTCAGCTATATGTTCATATGATTTCGCATCGCAGTAATGTTTTTCTTATTGTCTCTCTTCATGTAAGTTGCTTCACCGTTTGGATGCTCAAACCATATCTCGATGTTCTTATGATCTCTCAATTACCTTTCATCTCATCCAATCTACGGACATCTTACTAAAGACAGATCAGGTGTAAATGAGAATGTCATGGATTTGTCAAAGTTGGGAAGGCTCTGACCAATCTGACACTCAGAAAATAGTACTTAAACGTTAATGGCATTTTGTTAATTGTTTCTCGTGAGGATATGCATAAGTTGGAGGTCTGAGCTGGTATAGTTCTTGATATAATGGAACTTTACTTGCGCAAATTTCTTGATCTAGTAATCTTTGCCACAGTCCTGCATTTGAAAGACTTCTGTTAAACCATACTTTTTTGCAGGTAGTAGTTCGAAATGTGCCTCGTGTTCCACGCCAGTCAATATCAGATACTGTTGATCATTTCTTTCGAACTAACCACCCTGAGCACTATCTTGGTCACCAAGTAATAATTTATTTTCTTCACGGTTCTGTCTATGTTGTTTGTTGACAAATTTTTCAAACATTTATCTTGTAAGTCATGGGCATGCCTCCATGGGTACAGTTGTCTCTTTCTATCTTAAGGTCTTTCTTCTGTCTGGAGTGATGACCTTTTTCTGTTTTGCTAAACTCCAGGGAGTGTACAACGCCAATAAATTTGCTAAACTTGTGAGAAAGAGAGACAGTCTTCAGAATTGGCTAGACTATAATCAGCTCAAATTTGACAGGCATCCGGAGAAGAGACCAACTAAAAAGGTACTTCATAGTTCTTCAAAAATCATCTTCCTAGTGTAATTGTATTGGGTTCTTATCACACACACATGTATTAGCTGTTTCAGTTATATGAATGACAACTTCTCAATAGTTAGAGCTTGTAAACTAGATAGTCTTACTCCTTAATTTTCAGAACGGCTTTTGTGGGCTTTGGGGTGAGCAAGTAGATTCGATTGACTACTACAAGCAGCAGATAAAAGACCTCGAGAAAAGAGTAAGTGATATGTATGTTTTGATTATGTGTATGTTTTCGTTTTCTATTCAATGTTTAGCTCTTCATTCATAACCAGTGGCTTTCTGTACCCTTGCATTTTAACACTTGGCTGTTTTGACATTGTATATCAGATGGCCATGGAGCGGCAGAAAGTTATTAAAGATCCGAAGTCTATCCTGCCAGTGGCCTTTGTGTCCTTCAATTCGCGTTGGGGTGCTGCGGTTTGTGCACAGACACAGCAAAGCAAGAATCCAACCCTATGGTTGACCAACTGGGCCCCGGAACCCCGTGATGTTTACTGGAAGAACTTAGCCATACCATTCTTTTCACTGAGCATTCGGAGACTTGTGATATCCTTAGCAGTCTTTGCTCTGGTGTTCTGTTACATGATACCAATTGCTTTTGTCCAATCTCTTGCCAACTTGGAAGGACTTGAAAAAGTTGCTCCTTTCCTCAGGCCACTGATAGAACTGTAAGTGAAGTAACCACGTTCTTCAAATTTCAAATGAAAGGGGGAAGGAATAAAACTCTTCTTTGTGGAAGCTCTTGCAAAATGTGTAATTCTTCTTGCTTTACTTTATTCTGAAGTGTGCATGATATTCCCTTGATAGACCAATGATATGTCAAGCAAACAAGTAGAATTTGATTTCTTATGAACTTTGTATAATAGAGAAGTATTAGCGAGAATTGTATTTTGCATTTGGAAAAATCTCAACTTTCGAAGACTTTGATCTCGTTGCTCATGCACTCTGCATCCTTGTGACTCTGGCAAATTTGTTTCTGCTCTGTCATTCTCCGTCATTTTTATTTACCATTTAACAGTGTCCTTGCCTGCCATTCCTTGTTGCATATTTGGAGATTTTGCAACTAATGTATCAAAAATTAAAAAGTCGCTGTAGTTTCTTTACTCGATTCATATCAGTTCCTTGGTGCTTGAGTCTCCGATTTTCGATTGCCACCGATGCTTTGATTTTCTTCACTTCAATCTGATGTATTGCTGTATGATGAAACGATCGGAGATTTGGTCATTTTCAGGAGGAGACCAACTCAATATGGTCTCTGGTTCCATCTCTGTGGCTCACCATGAACTCATTGTTTTTACAAATGCAGGAAATTCATCAAGTCATTCCTACAGGGTTTCCTCCCTGGTCTTGCTCTCAAAATCTTTTTGTACCTTCTTCCTAAAGTTTTGATGCTAATGTCAAAAATCGAGGGACACATATCGTTGTCAATGTTGGAGAGGAGAACAGCATCAAAGTACTACCTTTTCATGTTGGTGAATGTCTTTCTGGGAAGTATAGTGACTGGAACAGCTTTTGAGCAGCTGCGTGCTTTTCTTCATCAAGCACCTGCGCAGTACGACTTCTTATCCTTATCAATGGAGGCTTCTTTTTTTATTCCTGAATTTTGTAGCCAATTTCTCGTTTGATTCACAATTTCCAATTCGATGCCTTCACAGTGAAATGGGTCGAGTGGTTAAATAATGTGTATACTCTTCAGCTTATCGTGGCTCTTCTATATGGGTTTTTCCCCTGAAGCACATATAGTTAGTGACATCTAACCAAATATACATTTGTAACGTTATCATAATTGATATCTTCTGTACAAGTTCTGTAATTGGATGAGTTGAGTTCGCCATTGCATACCATCAACATGGTTAATTACTTCACAGCATGCATTCTCCTTTTTCCCCCAGTTCGTGGTCATATTTCATGTAACTTCAGTTCCTAGGGTAACTCGCTTATGTGTGCTATGAATTTTTTGCAGGATTCCTAGAATCATTGGGGTGTCAATACCTATGAAGGCCACTTTCTTCATCACGTACATAATGGTGGACGGATGGGCTGGCATTGCCGGTGAAATTCTCCGTTTGAAGCCCTTAATTATTTTCCATCTCAAGAATATGTTTTTGGTGAAGACAGAGAGAGACAGGGAGAAGGCGATGTACCCGGGAAGCGTGGATTTTCCAGAGACTCTCCCCAGTCTTCAACTTTACTTTCTTTTGGGGATCGTTTATGCTGTGGTTACTCCGATTCTCCTGCCGTTCATACTAGTCTTTTTTGCTTTTGCATATCTTGTCTACCGTCATCAGGTCAGTTAATTGACTAAATATTTTTTTTTCTATGTATAATCTTTTAGTCTTGATGGACCATTTTTATGTGTTGGCGGGGAAGTTCACTTACATCTGATATGTCTGGCTTCCTCTGATGGTTAATGTTGGCAGATTATTAATGTCTACAATCAACGTTACGAGAGTGCTGCAGCGTTCTGGCCACACGTTCATAGTCGGATAATTGCAGGCTTACTAATATCTCAGCTTCTTTTGTTGGGGTTGCTCAGTACTAAAAAAGCTGCGCAGTCCACTCCTTTGCTTGTTATCTTACCGATACTTACACTGTCCTTTCACAAGTACTGCAAACATCGATTTGAGCCAGCTTTCAGAAAGTATCCACTGGAGGTAAATTTCCATGATTTTCGAACTTCCGTTATGAATCCTCGATGCTCATTTATCCAAGCTTGTTAGAGATACTTCTTTCATTGATTATTCAATTAGCATCCCTTGAACATGTTGTGGGTGTTGCAAATTCTTGTGTTTGTAGGGCTTCCTGAACCAGATCCAAATCCAATAACCCAAATAAACTATTACTCCCTGGTTATGTGAGTAATGTTGCAAATCAGAGTAAATAAGTTAGAGAAAGCAGACAATTACAGAAGATGAATATGTTGCATTTTAGATTTGCTTACATTTAAGTAAGCTTGTCTTACAGTGCCTGAAAGTTGCCTACCTAATGTGGGTTTCTCGTCATTAACAAAAGGGCTTGCCTTTCACTTACTGGCAGTTGTTTCCACAGGCATAACCCAAAAGCCCCGATGATTGTGGCTATCAATGTGCACTTGTAAACCGTTACCCCATTAATAGTCTTAGGGTCATAGACCTTTATCAACTTTCCCTGCAGTATTCTTAGGATAGAATGTCCACATTCCTCCTATCGGGTCTTTGTATTTTGAGCGCTTATACAATCCGTTTTTTTTTTCTTTTTCAATAACATATTATCTTGTAATATTTAGAATTTGACAGTATCCTCCTCACCATGAGCTGATAGATTTTGTTTACATCGTTAAAATGTAGATTTCACTGCCGGAATGGATTAACTTGCACCATAATATTGCACTATTATCGCAGTACAGAAGAGGTCAAGTCAACTATAGAAACTCTGATATAATTTATGATGAATGGCTTTTTTCACTAGTGTCAGAAGTACTAGGATTTCAATTGAAAAAAAAGAAGGGTACTGGGATCACTTCACAAATGACTTGAGGTATTGGACATCGGCCCTCATTCTCAAGGAATGAAGGGGCATTTTGGGATTTGGAGTGGTATATTTCTCATTGCGGTTGTTGTGTTTATTTGTGTCATTGGTTTGCCTAACAGAATGACGAGTCAAATGTTCACGGTTAAAAGTCTGACAATAGGGTACTTGACCCAAAACATTTTCCAACAAAAGAAGAGACATGATGCTGAGCTCTTTTCACTTGGCCAACATCCTTCGAGGTGTTCAGCATGATTATCATGCATAATTTATGCAGATGGTCCACTCGCTGTCCAAACCTACATCTTTGGCATCTCTAAGAATGTGGTTTTAGCTGTACTTTTCTCCTTTTCCTGCAGGAAGCCATGGCAAAAGACATAGCAGAACGGGAGGCAGAACCGGGCCTAAACTTGAAGGCTTACTTAGCTGATGCCTACTTGCACCCGATATTCCAGTCCTTCAAAGCAGAGGAAGAGGAGTTACTTGAGGTTAAAGTGGACAGACGGTAGTAATCTCATGTTCGGAGTCATCCTTGGAATGTGAACACTGAGCATAACTCAGTCACCCCATTACATCTCCGTGAGACCGAGCCCCTCGTATGATTCCTCTCATACAAGGCCGAGAGCTTTCATTGAAGGGTTCTACAGATTAAGTCTAACCGATTTTATTTTGGATGATAGATTTTCCATGTCGCTTGTTTTCTTATTTATCAGTCTCTGTCATACATACGACGCAAATAGTTTGCAATATTTTCTGGAGATGAATTGACTTTGACTCAGCTTCCTCTTCTTCTGATAGTTTCTCCTGGACACAGTTTATTTTCTTGGTGAGGTTTGGTAAGGTGATGGTCCATCCTCACTTGTACCTAGAGGCCCCCAGATAAAAATGTGGAAGTGGGGTTAGTCCCAAATTATTCATGCCGTGAGGACATCGATGCCCTTACAATTTAAGACGGTCGGATCCCCAACAGTAAATCTCAGCCATGGACGATTCACGGCTGAAATTCAAGGCAGGTGATTCAAATGGTCATATAACCCATGGGCATGATGCCATCTCGGCGAGATAGTACACTTACGTATGCATCTTTTGCGTTGTGCAGCTGGGTGAACTGCACCAAACACAACACAATAGACATCGACAAAAACTCAGTAGATATATTTGAGAGGATGTCCTATCAATAGTGTTATTGACAGTTGTCTTCCGCATTCTATAATGAATTGGATAGAAAATCGGTCGATTTTCCATAAAGAGCCGATCAGTTGATCATCTTAATCCGAAGCCTGTTCAAGAAGTACTAGCGTAGGCTTAACCAAGTAAATATTCTTCTTCTATAGATGCAATATTGAAGAAGAATTTCAATGGACTGCAACAAAATGGAGGAAGCAAACCCAAAATGAGGAATTCAGGTCCACAAAGTAGGTAAGCTCCTCATAATTTCTTTCTAAAATCAGAGTGCATTGTCAATCCAAGAATATTCCATCGTGCTTGCGGTTGCGGTTATAAACCCATAAGCTAGTTCTTTTCTTCAAATAGGGGGTACTTCTTTGACTATATCAAACCAATGGGGGAACTTTAAAGCATATTTCCTTAGGAGGGTACTCCATTTTCAAACGGCCCTGATTTGCAAAATCAATTCAATTTAGTCCTTAGAAAAATATGTTTTCTTATCCCAGTACCCCTATCTTGAAAAAACCCTTTGGCCTAAAGTCCCTTTACATTTTTATCTAATGGTTTTGCTCTCCCAAATTCACCACAATAAGCACTGAGGGGTCAAAACTCCTAACCAGGTACCGTCCGATCTCATGACTATGTTGGCTTATAAAGTACACTTAAGGAAAAAAGAACTTCGATGTGGGACAAGAATCCCACATTCGAAGCGTGGGGTCCCTGCACGATGGGAGCCAATTCATTATGAAGTCCTATGTACCGAGGATATCAAGTCACAAATTCAGCATTGTACAATCTAATTTACTCATTTGGAGGGTGGGGTCCTTGCACGATGTGGGCCAATTCATTTCAAAGTCCAATACATTGAGGATATAAAGTCCCCAATTCATCGTCGTACAAAATGGATGGATCTAATTTACCTATTGAGCGTTCGTTGCGTCACAGTGGATAAAAAGGTGTTTCAGGACCACAATCTTTTCTTTTTGGGAGCACGCATTAAGTGTATTTAATAGGAAGAATGACTTTGGAACAAATCCGGATGTTTGTTTGCTTGCTTTAGTTCTCACTTCCTCTTGCGGTTCTATTTATGGGTTTCCGAGTGGCCGACGTAATAAATAACTCTTCATGCCTTTCTTAACCACGTTTGCTCACTTGAAATGACGACGTATGGTATGGGTATCAAAGCACTCAGTAATCTATAAATTTGGCGAATTTTCAAGAAAAAGAAAACTTCGTATGGTAAGTAGAATATATAAGCTCATAGGTTTTACTTATTCTTTTAGTTACTTAAAATAATCACACTATACTAGCATTGTCAACCAAATTCGTACATACCGGCACTGTCGGATGGGAGTCATTTGTCCCTCGCCTCGAGTCCTCGATGCTTGTGCTTGGATCCTCGCTACCCGAGCAGGGTCTATTGAGGCCGAGGCTCAAAATCCCGGTGCCTAAGCTTAGGTTCATCGAGGCCGGGCGCGGAACCCCGGTGCCCGTGCTCGGGTCCATCGATGCCGGGCCCGATACCACGTCGCTCACGCCCCAGTCCATGCCCGGAACTTAGGTGCACGTGCCTTGATTTCGGTACTCAAATTGGGGTCCATCGAAGCCAGACTCGGGACTTTGGTGCTCGTATAAGATATTTCGGCTGCCCATGCTCAAGTTACCAGCGCTCGAATAATGTATATCTATTTAGAAAAGTCAAATTAGATTATCCATATCAAATGAGGGAAAGTATTTTCCAATTCATTTTTCGGGTTTTAGCTAAACACCGAAAATATTCAATTTTCAGGTTTTAACCAAACAACCAAAATATTGTCCTTTTCCTTAAAAATGACTTCTTAAAAAATATTTTTGAGAAGTGTCACATTTTTTCGTGAAATAAACGGAGCCAAGTTTGAGATACTAATGAATAATTTAATGCTTATCATTTTACTATTTCAATCCCACCTCGGGACTAATTAAGCATGGAGGTCATATACAACCTATAACACGGATTTAATGCTTGTCATTTTACTATTCCAATCCCACTTAGAGACACGACTTGTGAATTCAAGGATTTGATATTTGTAGAGTAAGAGAGATCAAGAGAGTTCAACATCCAAATTTCGAGAGAGCTACACATTTTCTATATTATCTTCTTTGAGTTGAACCTTGTAATTCGTGTTGTGCAGTGTTCAAAAGTGTGTAGAGTTAGAAAGTTTGGGTAGAAGTGGCACTCACTTCTGTGTTGAAGTGTTTGAGTATAAGCTATCACATTTTACTGTAATTTTTCATTTGGTTACTTAGTGGAATCCAGCCAGTAGGCTGTTAGTGTGGGAGAGTGGACATATGCTTAGCATAAGCCGAACCATTATAAACTATCGTGTTTTGCTCTCTATAGTCTTACTCGCATCTGCTTACATAGAAGCATTGTACAGTTTTGTTCTTTATATTCACTCCTGTCAATGTTGAAATTTTTATCTTCGAATTATCTTGTCAAGTTTGATTATAATCACTTATTCAGCCCTCTAGGTGGCGGTGTTAGCAAACAACATAAATCGTATATAGCTTTTCACTTTTCGGATTCACCATAAATCGTGTATAGGTATAATTGTAGATTTGGGTGCAATTCACATTAGATTGACTCGATTAGGGTGGATGCGGACTCAAAACAACACAAGCGCGGTTCCAAAACAGGGGATCCTTTCCTTTCTATGGCAGGCATGAATTAAGAAAGGCCTACAAATCTTAGCCGCCTCCAATCGCTCGCATTTCTTGCACGACAAACCATCCACAGCCTCCACTTCTCTGCTCCGCCGCTTCTCTATACTTCTGCTTCTTCTCTCTCTCCCTCTCTGCCGCAAACGCGCACGCACGCACGCACCGACACATACAAACCAACAAACAAACAAACACATTCCTGGCACCTTCTCTGTAATCACAGCATTCCACGAACTTGACCAACCAATCCCTCGAACATGCAGACCAGCCCACGAACAACACACCCTCCTCACTGGTACTCGCCAGTCACCGGAATCTACTGCAGCAAACACCCTTCCATCGATCTTCCTTCCGACCCAGTAGACGACGTGGCTTCCTACCTCTTCTCTCGCACCCATGACGGCTCGACCGCCCTCATCGATTCTTTGTCCGGTTCGTCCGTATCCTACTCGGAGCTCCGCTCTCTCGTCCAATGCATGGTTTCAGGGATTCGCAGCATGGGCGTGTCGCAGGGCGACGTCGTCCTGCTCCAATTGCCCAACTCCGTCTACTACCCTGTCGTCTTCTTGGGTGTCCTGTTCTCTGGCGGGGTCGTCACCACCATGAACCCGCTTAGCAGCGTGTCGGAGACCAAGCGACAGATTTCTGTTTGCAATGTGCGTCTCGCTTTCACTTCGTCCGACAAGTGCGAGATGTTCAAGGCATTGGGTGTTTCAGCCATTGCTGTGCCAGAGGACGTATGTTATGGTTCAAGAGTTTGCGAGTTTGTGGATTTTCACATGCTTTTGTCGAGAAAATTTGAATCTTTCCAGAGGCCCAACGTGAAGCAGCAAGATATGGCGGCAATAGTGTACTCATCCGGCACTACGGGCGTGAGCAAAGGGGTTGTTCTCACACATGGTAATTTCATCGCCATGTGCGAGCTCTTCGTGAGGTTCGAAGCCTCTCAGTACGAGTACCCGAGCTCCGAGAATGTGTATTTGGCTGTCCTGCCGATGTTTCACATATATGGCATGTCGCTCTTTGTCTTGGGACTGTTGTCGTTGGGGTCTACTATCGTTGTGATGAGGAGGTTCGATCCCAACGAGGTGGTCAAGGCCATTGATAGGTATGGAGTCACCCATTTCCCCGTGGTTCCGCCCATATTGACTGCTCTGACCAGGACAGTGAAGTGTTCCGGTGGAAGTGGCTTGATGAGCTTGAAGCAGGTCTCTTGTGGGGCTGCTGCTCTCAGCAGGAAGACCATTGAGGACTTTGTTCAGACTCTTCCTCATGTTGACTTCATTCAGGTAGGGATGATGAAACTTGCATTTCTCTAATTGTTTTCTTGGTTCTACATCTCTGCCATGCCCAATCAAGCGTACTAGTTTCTTTTCATTTCTAGGACACGCTGATTTCCCTGTTGCTGTTCTGCAAAAAATAAACTGAAGTTTAGGATTTTTTTTTTCTTCCTTTTTTTTGGGTTTTCTTGGCATTCATTTGATCCGCAGACATTAAACAGCAGTTGAAACACTGAAATATGTTGGAAGTCTCGACTTCTTTTACCCTTTTTCCCATCACTTTTTAGATGGAAAAATTTAATTCTGAGTTGATTGAATTTGAACTTATTATAGCATCACTTGAGGAGCCAATTTTGTATGTCGGGGGATCACAAGGATTTCTGCTGTTTAGGCATGTCCTGCCATTGATAATGCTGGTTGGCAGGGTTATGGCATGACTGAGTCAACTGCAGTTGGAACCCGAGGCTTCAATACTGAGAAGTGTCAAAGATATTCTTCCATTGGACTTTTGGCTCCAAATATGCAAGCCAAGGTATTGGACTGCAAGACGGGATCCTTCTTGCCTCCAGGCAGTAGTGGCGAGCTTTTGTTACGAGGACCTGCAATCATGAAAGGTAAAATTCTCTCTCTTCTTCGTTTTCGAATTTCTCATTCAACTCTCAAGCAGGTAGTAAGAAATTTGTTTTGCTAGATTTGTTTTAACTTCTGGAGAAGAACCACGTGCATACTGATGTGCTCGAATTACTTTGCAACTGTGGTGCTGTGTCTGTTTATTAACTGCATAAATCTGTGTTATTGGTTGTATATGACCTCCATGCTTAGAGTATTCTTCTAGTGTTTCTTTACTTCCTTCTGGCTTCTGGGGATTCCATAATTGTGCTAGATTGGCCTTTCAGTTAAGAACTCTTTTCACCTGATTTTCCTGCAAAGCAAAGGGTATGCAGTATGCAGGGTGTGTGTGCTTGTGTTAATTTCCTATTTCCTTTTAAAATAAGATATTCAAACTGCCTACAATTTTTCAGGGTACTTGAATAATGCTGATGCAACTAGGTTAATGATCGACGAGGACGGTTGGCTACATACCGGAGATATTGTTCATTTTGATCAGGATGGATTTTTACATGTACTCGATCGAGTGAAAGAAATTATAAAATACAAGGGCTTTCAGGTAAGAGCTTTACGGTTAATGTTAATGGTTGTCACAGATTTGCTGATATATTGCTTTTCCCGGTGGCTTTTAGAGATAGGTCAGTTCTCTGCATTATGCTGAAAAGGGATGATGGTGCCCCAGTTTATATCTTCACTTCATCTGATTATATCAAAAGGAGAATATTACAGAACATGAATTCCTAAGAGATTATCAATTGCAATAAGCTCTTACATGGTCTTTGACTAATCTTATAATACTAGCTAACTTCATGTGACATCTTATGCTGCCAACAGATTGCTCCTGCTGATCTCGAGGCTGTATTAATTACCCATCCTGAAATTGTTGATGTTGCAGTAACAGGGTAAGCAAGACTTCAATGCCCCCACCCCCCACTTCCCCCTAAAAAAAGTTGCCTTGCAAGTTCGGACATGAAAATCGAGGGTAGAGTCAGTTCCTTTCCTGTGATATAGATTTTGAGACTGAGAAAATGCATAATCAGAAGCATCTCAGTTATCTCGCAGCTGAATTGTCTTAATTTTTTGTTTCTGGGAACTGATATAGTTAAAAAAGATCAAAGAACCAATCCATATTTGCTACGAAATATATCATATGCTGTTTTAGTCGAATTTCTTTAAATGCCTTATTTTTCTTGTAATGTTGATCTGGTGATGTACTGTTTACTTAGTTACTTTGTACCATACAGTGCCCTTGATGAAGAATCGGGTGAGATACCGGTGGCATTCGTGGTCAAGAGAATCGGAAGCGATCTTTCTGAGGAAGCTGTCGTGGACTACTTAGCTGCACAGGTTTTCATCAAGTTAATTTGATGTCATCCCGCATGCACACATCCACAAACTAAACATTTCCCAAGTTCTGTCGCTTAGAAAAGATAATAGCAGTACGAAATGATTTTTATAGTGGTAAACACACTTGACCAGGCTTTGTTCGTCTTTCTTGATGATCAAATGAACTAAGCTTTTCAACATACACATCTTTGTGCTTATAGGTTGCTCCCTACAAGAAAGTGAGGAAGGTAGTTTTTACCAGTTCAATTCCGAAATCAGCTGCTGGAAAGATTCTTCGGAGGGAACTCAAGAAGTCGTTGACTTCTAGATTGTGAGGGCCATAATTTCTGGCTCTGATTCCTGAGATGATAGCTGAGCAAGATAAGATGATATAATCTATTTCAATTTTGATCAGTCCTCTAAAAAATTGTGGTTCAATTATGATAGCCGCAAAAGATTAGAGAATTCTGTGTTACACGAGTTATAATTTGTTTCATTTTCATGGAATAGGTGGCTTTAATATTAGCTATCGAGTGTCTCATCACTATGTAGAAAGTTGCTCACACTTTTTGTGTTGTTTTTCCATTGATCTTCCTGGAGGCTTCTTGTATGTACTGTCACTGCTTAATGGCAATCGCATGGTCATCTTAGGAGAGTTATATCTCTGTGCTTGAATTTTATTGTAATAGACAACATGCATCACCGTCTTTGAAAAAAGTGATCCTTAACAATTTTTATGGAGCATACAGGAAGCGATCTCATTTTAGATGTGTTCTGTTTTCCTTTTACCCGTAGTGCAAGCCTCATCATTTTTCTCACCTGCTTGATTTGTTGTTGCCCCTTGGCATATTTAACTGAGTTGGATGATCGAAGTACAGGCATTTTTCATGTTCTGTGTGGACTTAATTTGTATTAGTCAATTTTTCGACGGTGATTTGCCAATATTCTCTCTATATTATTTCTTATTTGTGTTAGAATTTCATGATGGTCTAGGGCCTGCCATATCTTCTCTACATCTCCAGCTGACTTTCTCTTACATTATGGACATGGGAAAATTTATGCACATTGTTATGCTGGTTCAGGTGACAACCTATTTACGAGTGACAAACAATTATTACCGCATGTATTTAGGTCGAAGTTTAGTTAAGAACGATGACTTGACAAGGTCGTCACAATTCCTTTGTTTTGAACAGCGCGATTAATTTTTTTCTTGATATCACAAGTTTGTCTCGTATAATGCGCCGTCTGGTCTCCTAATTGCTTTCGTAATCAAATATGATTTTCTGCTATCATTCCTCTATGTTACAAATTGGATTGAAATTACATGGGGAGAAGTATATACATGCTGAGCGCTCCCCTCTACTCTTGTCGAAGCGTGAACGAAAAACAAATTGGGTGATGAAGTAAAGATGAAAAAAAAAACAAGAAAAAATAGTAAAGGAGAAAATAGGGCATGAGGGACTAAGATCAATACGGGTGGTTTTTGTTTTTCCTGCCATGTAGAAAGTTTCAAGCTTTTGCTGCTTCCAATGGAGCACCAGTTTTGGTGGCAACTATTTGTTCCAAGAGGTCTCTGATCTTCAAGCCAATGATGGTTTGGAAGAGGCCTGTGCCATTGTTGCTGCCAGGGAAATCAGAGTGCTTGACCATTTGCTGGGTGATCTCTCCATAGAACTTGGTGGAGATGTTGCTGAGATGGCTCTCCACATATATCAGCTCATCTAGTCGGTCAAATTGCCCATCCATCTCCAAAACAGACACCTGCAATTCGAAAAAAAAATAAAAAATGAAATAGTCTTGTGCACCCTGCTTCTTTTTCTCTGTATATTCTTTGTACTGAAAATATACATTCCTGAGAGACAGATAGACACAGACAGGCAGACAGACAACTAGGATCCAAAAGAATTTCTAGGGAGAATTGAACCACAACTAGGTTTGATTCATTCATTCAATGAATAAGAGAAACTTGGAAAATGAAGATCTCATAATGTACAACATACAGAATGCACGGCCTCGATATGTTTTCTTTGCTGCTAAAATTCTTAGTTTTGGAAAACAAAACATGAAGAAATATATGGAAGCAAATGATTACCTCATGGCCAAAATAAGTGTCAGGGCTGTAGAAGAAGTTGATGCCAGGGTAAGAGCAGGTGAGTTTCCTTCCACAAGGAACCCATGAGATTGTTGAGCCTTCATCGAAGAGGTAAACCGGTTTGAAGTACTCCACTCCTTCCTTCATTATCAGTCTCACTCTCAACACCTTCCCTTCGTTGTCATCAGGAATGAGTTGGGTTGGCAACACTTCAATCACTGCATCTGCATATTGCTTTTGTGGATCTGCGAGTTTTGAAAAAAAAAAACGCAGAGAATGCTGAAGAGTTAATAATAACTTTGCTTTCCCTTTTAACAGGGAAAGACGAGCATGGCATCTACACGGATTATGGACACTAATTTTGATGTCGCGTGTGAATTTACTCCTAATATGCACTTATAGCATAGTAATTTTTTTTTTGAGGAAATTTAATCAATGAAAAAATGGGTTTTATTTTTTTACCTATATAAGCATCAAAGTCTGGCTTTCTGGCCTCAATGCTAGCTTTGATGCTTTCAAGACTCTGTCCTCTCTCAGCCATGTCCCTCTGCAATTTTGGTCATGTGATTTTTCTCATCAGAATATGAATCATGGCATTCTCAGGCTGTCCATTGTGAGAGGCCAAATTCAGAGATCAGCAGCAGATTCGTACTACCTGAATCTTCCAAGCAAACTTCACATCATTGCTTATGTCCAAGTAAATACTGAAGTCCAGCAAGTCCCTCACACGTGGGTCAAACCTGCAAATACCCCCAGTTTGTCACAAAGACTAAATTTGTGGGTCTAGACTCAACCAGTGGTGAAGCTCAGTTGTTTAATTGGCCAAGCCCATGAGGAAAGTTCTTGTTTATGCTTCCAGGTCAAAGATGGTCAATTCCTAGTACTCCCATGGAAGACAAGACATGGGCCAGTGTATGGTCCATCTATTAAAGAAAAAACGACAATTCCTCAACCATGAAATGCTGCTCAAAGTATGACAAAAAAAAAAAGAAAAAGGAATGCAGCTTAAAGATGGGCTCTTAAAATCTATTGCTCAAAGCATTTTTTATCTCCAAAGAGGAGGATATAGCAAACTATTAACCCCAAACACATAAATCGACAGGAACACTAGTCTATCTAATGTTTTTCTCGGTCTGTCCTGAAATTTTCTAACTGTCTAACTACTCATAAAATCTTATTCCTCTCTTACAACTAGTCCATGTAACACCAATTTGGAAATTTCTTTCTTTCTCTCCTACGTAATGCAGAAAATGGATATTCCCAATTCCCCTGACTAGAGACAGATAAGTAACATACATTGGGTGCAAACCCTCCATGACAAGGATCTTGGGCGGCACGATGAGCTCCGGCGGGTCGAGGAGGCCGGTGACGTGGTTGTAGATAGGCTTCTCGACTGCCTTCCCTTCCTTGAGCGCCTTGACCTGCTCGTACATCAGGTCAAAGTCATTGGCGCGCGGGTCGAGTGCGGTGACACCCTTCTCCTTCCTCCCTGTCCTGTCCAGGGCGTGGTAGTCATCCAGGCATATCACAGTGGTTGTGTCACTAATGAGGGTGTTGGAGTCCGGGTTCCCGCCCTTGGGGGGCTCGGCCGCCCCTCCGAACACGCTTGTCAGCCTCCTCATGAAGGTGCTCTTCCCGCACCCCGAGTCGGCGGCCAGGCCGATCACCAGCGTGTCGCTGCCGCCGCCAGCTGCGGAGCAAATGAACTCACAGGGCGATGACGGGTGGTTCTGGATGATGACCCCTCCTCTCTTTGTCATCATGGCTCTATCGCCATAAGTGCAGAAAAGGACCTGATTCTGGTGGAAGCCAAAGCTTCCCAACTGGGTGGCTTTTGATGGTGTTGCGATTGATGAGGATGTGGGGTTGAGTGATTGGGCTGTGTGGACTGTACACACTGCCATTTCTTGAATATGATGTGATGATGTTTCGCTATGATTTATAATGTGTTTTCGGGCAAGCGGAGAGAATCAGCTTGTTTTCTTGAGCAGTGCGTGAGGTGGGTTTTGCTTCTTTTTGCTGCTTTCTGGAGGAGGTTAAGGTTGATGGAAAAACGTAGGCAGTTTTTCGAGAAGGAATGAAAAGAAACAAAGGGTTTTTATTTTTTATTTTTTTGATGATGAGGAATGATATGTCTTTTAGCTTATGGGATTCTGTGACTACCCCTAGTTTTGGACAAATTGGGAGGTGATTTTGAGGTGGCAATGGGAGGGGGGCATGGATGTCCTAGAAAATCCATGGACGATGGGTAAAACTGTCATAAAATGATTAGGGAAACACAAGGCTGTTCTAATCTCGTTGCTTCTTCTTCTCCACTTTTCTCTGTTTGGGAGGTGGAATGGGGCGTTCTGTGATTGAGCACAGGGCATGGAGAAGCATGGTGGCTATTTGTTTCGGTTTGGGATATTCGGTCGAGGGGGTGGGAAGGTGTGGAATGGAGGAGATGTATAGCCCATTGTTAGAGAAGGTTGACAATCATAACATGAATTCTTGGATTTCGATTTCGATTTCGATTTATGAACTAATATATCATGTGTATGAGCATGAATTTATGTGTACTAAATGAAAAAATAGGACACTGACCCATTCGTTTATATAATCAGTCGCGACATATTGCATCACTTAGTATATCAACTTAGACTTCATTTGAGAATTTGCAGCTTTTGTCCATGCAATAGCATCTCGATGTTGACTATTCTATTTAAGATTGGCTTTGTTATGCTGCTTGCGTGAGTGTTTGCACTAATTTCATTTCAGCCAATGTTATGTTGCATCATTTTCAAGAGGAAAGGAAAGGGAGAGGCAACTTTTGCTTCACAGATGCTCCAAAAAGTGAGCATTTTCTTAGGATTTGGTTATTTGATCCAATGGATTCATGGAGCTTTATGTAGCATGTATGCAATCACGAGTTTTGAAGAATAGGGACTGTCCCCACTAATCATTGGACATTAAAATAGTACTTCTAGTACATCTATAATCGAATTTATTGTACGAAGTAAGTGTATCAGTTACACGGTTAAATCCTATTTAACAAATCGAATGATAAATATAATGTATGTGCATGCCCACGATTAGGTTATCAGTGCATGTCGTATTTGCCGAGTTTTTCGGTATATATTTTACATTATTTAACATTAAGGGATTGGCTGAGTGGTTAAGCGCTTAATTTGAATGTAGCAGATTTTCTATTTAAATCACAGCGTTAACCACTTGTATCAATTTCCGGGGGCCACGCCCGCCACCCCGTGAGTGGAGGTTGAGTCTTATGGATTAGCCGAGTCGTAAGGTGTTTTTTTTTTTTTCTTTCTAGTATTCCATTTTACCGAAGAGAAAATCGGTCGAGTCACGAAAATGTAAGAGAAGGTTGTGTTGTGGTGCTCAGAAGAAAGCATATCTTAATGAGCAATGCTTATTCTAATCTATAATAATCAGTTTCTTTCTGCAACATAAAGAAAGATGGGCAAAGCACACCGTTTAACAATTGTTAGATCCGGAAAGTAGCAAAATGCGGGTTGGAATTTTCTTACTAATATAAATATTATTTTTCTTATCTCTGCTTTTTAAAAAATAAAAATAAAAACAACTATGTATTTGTGGGGTCCACATCAGTCATCAGCCCCCATTTCTTGCTTACCCAGCTTTCCTGGACCCCTCTCCAGTCTTGTTTTGGAGGCATTTGCTGGTTTTCTTAGGTGGAGTTGACCAGAATCCTTAAAAATAAACTAACTTATTATCTATATAGTGCGACTCCCACATAGTTTTACTTTAAAGCCCTTTATCATGCTTTGCATTTTTATTATGGTTATATAGAATGTGCTTATCGCATTTTAGGTCGGCGTGCACGTCGAAAAACGAGAGAAAATTACCCAATCAATCATAAATCTTTCGAACAGATGCCACTTCGGTTTTAAAACTTATCAATTTTCGTCAATTTAGCCTTAAACAATTACACAAAATTATAGCCTTTTGGGAGTATTTTTACCGAAAATAGCCGACGTGACGGTTCGATATCGCCGGCCGTTCTATGACTGAGCGGACTACATTAGAATGTCGCACAAAGGTGGAAGACTAAGTTGGCTAAATTGATAACTTTTAGGATTAAAGTAGCATCCGTATAATAAGTTTAGGACCGATTGGGTAATTTTCCCGGACAGTGTTATTGGCATGCACCATGTAAAAAATCGGCGGCAAACAAAATTGCACAAACAACTTATCTAACATCATATCACGCGTGATTGTTGCCTAATTTTGTCGTGAATGGTCAAACTAACTACGACTTGTTTATATGATTTTTATCATCAATGCGAAATGAAATACTTAGCAAATATACTACGGGCCACATCGGTGGGCAATGGTGTATTATTTAATCGGTCGTGGATGTTAAGAATACCCGTACCACAATTTCAAGACTAGAGACAAAAAAGAAATACAAAGATCTATTTTTTTTCGTGTGTCCAACTGAAATACATGATATATTCGATGCATAAAATACTTTGTCGGATGTCGAGCTGGTCTCTACTAAAATCACATTTATGAACTCCCAAACTCCGACTCTAATCTCTAGCTACAACAGAAACCAAACTCTCCACGTGGCTGACCAACCGGCTGCTGCAATACGCCTCCACTCCAACTTTAATAAATTCTTCGAGCTCCCTTCTCCTTGCGGCGTATGAAACCACGTAACTAGTTAGACTCGAACGCAACTCGCAATAGAAGCCCTTGACGAAGAGAACTTCTCCGGAGCTTGCGGCTCCGAGCGGGCAACACTGCAAAAATCCGTCCATCAACACGGTGATCGTGTACAGCTTGGCCCAGGACTGGGCGACGCCGAACTCTTTCATGGTCCACACTTCGAAACACTGCGACGACGGGTTCTGTACTATCAAAGACAAGCATCTGTCGAATGAAGTGAGGAATTTTTCCTCGGAAGGCATTGAATCTGGCAGAGCCATTTCGCGGAAAACCTCATCGACCGTATCTAATAAGACCAATGATGTAACGATTTGGCTGTTGATGCGAGCACGACGACACCAACAGATGAAATTTTGGAAGACGACTTGATGGCCTAAGTTTCTGTCAAACCAAGAAGGGAAGATACTGCCGATTTTCTTCCAGGAATTGTTCCTCAAGCTATAAATCATCAAGATGGCAGTCTGGGTGCGCTCCAAAGTTGCAATTTATGTTGACCACTTTGAAATCGTCAAGATGGCCACTAAGAGGATTGAATCCAAAAGCAATCAATCCCGATACATGGCCGGGATGTTGAGGAACGACCATGCACTCGTGGATCGATGGGTTCCACAAATATATATCTGAAAGAACGGGGTTGCCTTTGTAATAAATGGATAAGCAAAGGACTCCATTGCATGAATCGACGACGTAATATCTACCGGGATGACCGAACGAAGGATTAAGAGGAGATAGCTCGCGGTGATGCGAATGGTAGATCCCAATTCTGGAGGAATTGTTGTCGTCGTACTTGAGAAGGCTGACGGTATGGAATTCCGACGATCGATCGAGATGGGCTTTGATGAAGTAGGCACCGGTGAGTAGGGACTTCCAAGATTTGCACACGCACCAAAACCGAGCCAGTGATTTCACCCGATGCCGGGATAAGATGTCTATTGTTATGTCGTCCGGGAAGCTTACCATCTTCCTTGCGCTCTCAAAACATTCCTTGGTTCGAATTCGATATAAATGATGACGAAGTACTTTGCATATAACAATGTTTTCAGCCTCATTTGGAGGTTCTTTCAGCTTTTCCTCTTGTCCTGTTATTAGGAATATGAAGATTGCAAATATTACTCAAGAACAATCCGGCTTTATTAATTTCCACGATTACATCGCCAGAGTTTCCTTGCAAAGTCCACCGCATTGCTCTCGTCTTCCGTGTTATATTGTAAGTTCACGTCGTGAGATTGTATATTCAGCCATATCTTGTTCCGTTGGCAAAAACCAATTTCAGAATTTGATCTCGACTTGATAAAAAAACTAAGGTTTTGCAAAAAGAAATGGCCGAATGTGTAAAATCGCCTTTCTTACGAGTAAGACCGTTGATTTAGAGTGCTCGATCGTCACGGTATGAGCCAATGGCTCTAGCTCAAGGACCGCGTCGTGTACTATACCAACTCTACCAATGCAAAGAAGTGTACGCTTAGTGTATTAATTAGAGGAAAATTCCAAATAAAAGCCTGGAGTACTCTTATTTTGTTAAATAAGGGCCCGAAGTGGACATCGTTTCAAATGAGAGTTCGAAGTGCCATCATTTTCTCAAATAAGGGTCTGAAGTGAAACTTGTTTCAAATAAGAGCATGAAGTGGTCATATCAATCTCGAAAAAGGGCATAACATCACTAGTTGGTCAATGGCATTTTCGTCCCCGTACCTTTTCTTGATTTTCTTTCTTTCTTTTTTCTGTTTTTAAACTCAAAAAGAAAAACCAGGCTAGCCCTAGCCTGTATTGTTTGTTTGTTTGTTTGTTTTTAATTCAAATTAGTTTTCTTAATCTAGTTTAACTAAAATTTAGGTTAAAACTATTTTTGGACAAAAATGCGCTTGACTGGCCGGAATATTTGGCCGGCCGGCGAGTCAGGCCCTTATTTGAAACTGTCATGGCCACTTCAGGCCCTTATTTGAAATTTTTCTAATAATTAAGTGAAAGCCAACTTAGACATCCTTTGGAAGCAGGCCATGCAGCAACCACCAGATCTCTCTCCAAACAATTCCAAACCTCCCTTTTATCAAAGGGACCCTCCTGATAAGATGGAAAGTTCACTCGCCCCATAATCTATTTAGGCCTCTGCTAAAGATGAAATTCATTGGCAAGGCATAAGTGAGGTTTGTGCAACCTTAGTTTGGGATGCTTTTAGCCCAAGAAATAAGAAAATCAAACCAAACATTCTGGACACCGATTCTCGGAAAATGAGTTTAGTCTACTTCATTATCAGAAGAAAACTCGGCAGTCCCGCATAAAAAGTCGCACGAACTGAGAAAGGATGAATTCTCCATGCCTTTGGGTGGACATTAAGCTTACAAAAATTTGTGCCCAATTTTGTTAGAATTCAGAATATGCCTGCAAAATTTGAAGAGATCAACTTGCCCCTTCTACTACTAAATGTTCAGCATGCTTCTGTCTCCTCCTTCCCTGAGCACTTACACCAAAGGTTGATTCCCTGAAAAGAGTAACTTCAGTCAATAGTTAATGTTTCTCATCCGGTCTCGGTACCGACGGTTTTCGATCGTTTTTTTTTTTTTTTTTTTCCGAATCGGATCAAACTCAAAGATCCTGCATTTCCTTTCCAGGACATATTCTCAGGTGGAAGCGCATAGATATGGCCGGGTAGAATCCACTGGTCCAAACCAACTAAGCAATTCTGTTGTTTGTGGAAAGTCCATCTATCCCTTCCGGTATATACTCGGAGTAAACCGCATTAGTTGAATTTCAAAGCTCGAGCACTCCGTCTAACGGAGCTCTCTATTAATTTAACACAGCAACGCCACCATCCCTGAAACCTTGATTCTCCTCCTTCAAGGAAGTGGAATCTCCTCCAACAAAAAAATATATATAAAAAGCAAATCAAGAATGTCACTAATCATCCCCCTTTGGCAATTTCCCAGAAGCGTTCCACTGAAATTCCACCAAAAAACGTAAGGCGCATATAAGCCCGCTGTAACATTGACTATTATGTTACTGAATAGGGATATATCTAGAATGCAATCGTCCAACAAGATCATGTGTTTTTTGAGCTTTCTGGTTCGGTTGATTTTGCCTTTAAGCCCTTCTATCATGAGAAAATAAAAAATCACAAAACAATAAAAGTAATGTAAGCCTGAGAATGGACATGACGGTCCACGGGTGCATGAGCTCTAAGTAACTGGATCGAAGTTCGAGGGACCTAGTTAAAGATAATGCAAGTTTAAAAACTCGATAGACAAATTTAAGAGTTCAAGGACTTGAATGGAAAATATACGCAATGTTAGAGACATTTGTCTCTGTGTGTGAGTGAGAGAGAGAGAGAGAGAGTTGTGGCTTCACCCTATGAATGGAAGGATCCTCGTGCGTGGCATTATAAGGAATTCTAGAAAAGATTGATCAAGACTCGACGATGATGACAAGGGCAATGACGTTTTGGCGGCATCATTCTTGTAGAAGTTCCGACCAAAAGAAAAAAAAAATTGTAGAAGAGACCACAATTTTTTCAAAATGATGACAACAGCATTGGAGGATGGGCGGGACAACGAGGGGACCAAAGGGATGACGAGGTTATCACTTATCATCAAGGGTTGAGTTTTTAGTGCAGTGTTGTGAATCTCAAATACAGATGTTCATTTGGATTTCAGATGGGAGTTAGCGACTCGTTATTATCCCCGTACTATTATAACTACCAGAAGAAATCATTGAGGTTTAATGTATGAAGATGACTAGATGAGAATGTTTTAATATCGTATTAGTCTCTACATCATTAATCAGCCTCTTTGTCGGATACAGAAGCTGTTTTGAGGGCAATCGCACTTCATCTATTTCTCTTTCCAGTATATTTAGGGCTTCTAACATCATCGGTTGATCATTAGGGTTTAACTGTACACACCAAAGCGCAATAATTATCTTCTTCCTACCGTCTCTCTTTCCTCTTCTATGGCATCCACCAATTCAACTTCCCTCTCTTTATTGAGTTCATCATAAACCCATAAAGAAAAATAAGTTTGAGGCGAACGGTCTACATTTGCATTTAGATTTCTCCTACTACCAGCAATTTCCATCAACAATATTCCAAAACTATAAACATAGGCTTTGGAAGAAACACCGTCCATGTCCGTATAAAATAGATCAGGTGCCATATATGCCTAGGATCCTCTTGCAACAATCGACCATATAATTTTGCAAGCCCAAAGTTAGAAACTTTTGGAGTAAAATTCTAGTTTAGAAGAAGGTTGTGAGGTTTGATGTTACATGTAGTTTGCATGTTGCATCCCCAATGTAGATATTCCATTTCCCTGGCCACAGCAAGAGGGATCGCATAGTTGGGGGACATATGAAGCATTAAAATCATTAACATAGCATCGCGAAGCATGCATGATGAGCCAAGGGATATAATTGGGAGGTGATTTTGAGATGGCAATGGGAGGGGGTAATGGATGTCCTAGAAAATCCACGGACGATGGGTTAAAACTGTCATAAAATGATTAGTGAAACACAAGGCTGTACTAAACTCATTTCTTCTTCTTCATTTCAATTTTTCTCCGTTTGGGAGATGGGATGGGGTGTTGATTAGGTGATGGCCATGTTTCTTTCTGTGATTGAGCACAGGGCATGGGGAAGAATGGTGGCTATTTGTTTTGGTTTGGGATATTCGGTCTGGTTTTTATGTTCTTGTCTGAATTTTGACGTTTGGAGGCATTTGCTGGTTTTCTTAGGTGAAGTTGAGCAGAATTCTGAGAATTGCAATCTCGTGGGTGGTTCCCATCATCACTTCTCCCACTTCATTACATAAACAATTTTCCATAGTCATGTGTCACGGCCGATCGATCTAGCACTAACTTGCCAGTGCAACTTTAGGAATATCTTCCCAAGTCAGCCTTTCCTCGCTCACACTCACAACAATCGTAGAGAGAGGTTCTAGAAAAGCTCTTGAATGTATTCACTTGTGAATGAGATAATACAAATGAGGGGTGGAGATACCTATATATACAAAATCTCCCTCGGTAATAGCCGTAGGTCTCTCCTTGATCTAATGGTGGAGACTATATCTTCTCGATACCTATCTACACACATTTATTACAAGAATCTGTAATTCCCTTATTGCTTGCCCCTAAGATCATTCTATAATATTCAATGAAATCCTAGGAGATTCATCCAATCTCTCTTGTAAGATCACGGTCCATCGAGCGTAGAAAACCTCTGGATCAATGCATATCTCCCGGGCCGTGTCACATGCACATAACTTCTAGGGAACAAGTACCAAAATTTCATAAACTTATTACACCAAATTTAATCCTAAACTTTTCACTTGTGCTAATTTAGTCATTAACATTATTACGTTTTTCCAATTGAGTCCATTCGGCCAATTTAGATTGGAAATCACCGACGTGAACACCAGTGATCCTACGTGACACAGCTGGCGCCGACGTGGGTATTTTTACTTATAATATTCTAATATTTTTATAATTTTCCGTTTTTTCCTTTCTTTTGTCTTTCCCTTTTCTTTCTGCTAGTCTGGCCTTGGGCCACAGGCCAGGGCAGCTTCGTTGAGTGTCGCTTGGGCGAGGAGGGCCCTCGCCGACCACCAGCAGAAAGAGAAGAGAGAGAAAAAAGAAAGAAAAAAAAGAAAAACAAAATATATAAAAGGATTTGCACGTCAGCACCGGTCGGGTAGGACCGCCTGCATTCACGTTAACGATTTCCGGCCTAAATTGACCGGATGAACTCAATTGAAAAAATTTGAAAAGGTTTAAGACTAAATTGACACAATTAATAGGATTTGGACTTTTTTGATACTTTTTCCAAATTTCTAGTACTGTCGTTGGGAAGGACTTGATCTTATCATACTTAAAACCAATTAATCTATTATTTATACAGTGTGATTCCCACACATTTTAACTTTAAAATACTTTATCATGCTTCACATTTAAATTATTGATACATAAAATATGTTTATCGCATTTTAGGTGAGTGTGCACATCGAAAAATGATACTCGGATGCCGCATGCAAAAAAATCGGCGGCAAAGAAACTTCGCTAACAACTTATACAACATCATACCACTCGTGATAGCTGCTTAATGTTGTCGTGAATGGTCAAACTACAGCTTGTCTATATGATTTTGACAATGAATACAAAATGAAATACTTAGCAAATATACTGCCGGCCAGATTGGTGGGCAATGATATATTATTTAATGGGTCGTGGATGCTAAAGAATAGCCGTTTATTTTGCGGACAATGAATGATATCACGTATAAAAATTAATGACAGAAATATATTTCAATCGTCCACGAAAATTTTTAGGCATAAATGATTGTTGATAATGAAAATATTTGTTATTAACTATATTTCAAGTGGTATAAGTGAACATTTTTAGGAAAATATTTTTCAAATCATTCATTTTTCTGGAAACAAAGGGAACCTTAAAGAAATATAAATAGAAAAAGAAGAAGAAAGATATATTTTTCACGAGAAAGAGTGTCCAACTAAAAATACATTATGCAAAATACTTGATATATCCGATAAAATACTTTGTCGGAGGTCGAGCGAGTCTCTACCGACTGAAACCACATTTATGAACTCCCAAACGCCGACCCTAATCTCTAGTTACAACAGAAACCAAACTCTCTACGTAACTGACCAACCGGCTGCTACTATATGCGTCCACTCCAACTTTAAATTCTTCGAATTCCCTTCTCCTTGTGTCTTATGAAACCACGTAACTAGTTAGACTGAAAAGCAAATCGGAAGAGAAGCACTTGATGAAGAGAACTTCTCCGGAGCTCGCAGCTCCGAGCGGCCAACACTGCAAAAATCCGTCCATCAACACGGTGGTCGTGTACAGCTTGGCCCAGGACTCGGTGACCCCGAACTCTTTCATGGTCCACACTTCGTAACACTGGGACGACGGGTTCTGTACGATCAGAGACGGGCATCCGTTGGACGAAGTGATGAATTTCTCCTCGGAAGGCATCGAATCCGGCAGAGCCATTTCGCGAAAAACCTCCTCGACCGTATCGAATAAGACCAACGGTGTAACAATTTGGCCGTGGACGTGAGCACGAGCGCACCAACAGATGAAATTTTGGAAGACCACTTGATGGCCCAATCTTTTGTTATGCCAAGAAGGGAAGATATTGCCGATTTTCTTCCATGAATTGCTCCTCAAGCTATAAATCTGTGCCTGAGAAAAATGACGGTATGGGTGCGCTTCAAACTTGAAATCTATGTAGACCACTTTGAAATCATCAAGATGGCCACTAAGAGGATTGAATCCAAAAGCAATCAATCCCAATACACGAGAGTGATGTTGAGGAACGACCATGCACTCATGGATTGATGGGTTCCATATAATTGTATCTGAAAGACGGGGGTTGTCTTTGTAATAAACGGATAAACAAAGGACCCCATTGCATGAATCGACGACATCATATCTACTGGGATGACCGAACGAAGGGTTGAAATAAGATAACTCACGGTGATGTGAGCAGTAGACCCCAATTCTGGAGGAATTGTTGTCGTCGTACTTGAGAAGACTGATGGTCCGGTATTTCAACGATCGATCGAGATGGGCTTTGATGAAACAGGCGCCGGTGAGTAGGGATTTCCAAGATTTGCACACGCACCGGAACCGAGCCAGTGATTTCACCGGAAGCCGGGATAAGATGTCTACTGTTATGTCATCCGGGAAGCTTGCCATCTTCCTTGCGCTCTCAAAACGTACCTTGAAACGCACTATTGGTTCGAATTCGATATAAATGATGATGAACTACTTTGCATGTAACGATGTTTTCAGCCACATTTGGAGGTTCTTTAAGCTTTTCCTCTTGTCCTGTTATTATGAAGACGATTAGAACATTGCAAGCATTACTGAAGAACAATCCCGGTTATTAATATCCACGATTACAGCGCCAGAGTTTCATCCCCTAAGCATATTACCAAGATGCGAATAATAAGACACCTCGCAAAGTCCACCGCATTGCTCTCGTCTTCTATGTTATATTGTAAGTTGACGTTGTGACATTGTATAATCAGCCATTTCTTGTCCCGTTGGCAAAAATCAATTTAGAATTTGATCTCGACTTGATAAAGATTAAGGTTTTGCAAAAAGAAATGGTCGAATGTGTAAAATCGTCTCTCTTACGAGTAAAACCGTTGATTTAGAGTGCTCGGTTGTCGCGGTATGAGGCTATGAGCCACTGGCTCTAGCTCAAGGACCACGTCATGTACTATACGAATTCTAGCAAATTCAAAGAAGTGCGCGCTTAGTGTAATTAATTAGATAGTGAAGCACGGTCCTTACAGATTTCTCTCCAAACAGTTCCAAACCTCTTTTTCACAGTCGATAGTAGTTCCAACCCGAACTCCAGAAGAATCATGCATGCAATCCACCTGTGCCACGTATCACATTATATGAACGAAAGATTATAGCCTGAAGTTATTATTCTTATTTTTTTGTGGTCGAAATTATAGCCTGAGTCAACACCTTGATTTTTGCCAGCAAATGAAACATGCAATTTTTTAAATAAATAAAAAGTAGTAGTAGTAGTAGTAGTAATAATAATAATAACAATAATAATAATAATAATAATAATAATAATAGAAACAAGAAATGGTACATAATTAAACAAAAGAATAAGAGAGAAAAGAAAATATTAAGGGCGCGCATGACAACGCTTCTTCTTTAGAAATCAACTTCGGGTTAGAAATTGATTTTATTACTTCTCCTTAGAAGTAGAAGTTGAAAATCAACTTCTGATCAGAGAAATTCGTTTAATAACCGTTGAAAATGTCAACTTCTGAAACATTATTAACACAAAATCTTCAATGAAAAATTATTGTCGGTGACCGAAAAATTTCTACTTCATTTTTAAACTATTTAAATTTCTTTAAAAAATAATTTTTATTATTAAAAAAATATTATTTACATTTTAAAAATAAAAAATATTATTTATTTTTTACTCCTGTGGCCGGAGACTGCGACTCAGCGTCGGCCGCCGGCGGAGGTCGGTAGTGGGCGGCGGCGGTAGGCGATTGGGGATGGTTGGCGGCAGGAGGCGATCGGCGGGTGGCGGTAGTGGGCAATGGTTGGCTGAGGTCTACGGTGTGTGGCTGCGGGTGAGGGTCAGCGGTTGGTGGTGGTCGCGGGTGGCGATGGGCATTGGTCAGCTGTGTGCGGTGGCGGAGGTCGGTGGAGGCGGGCGTGGTCGAAAAAAGGGTGAGGACGAAATGAAAAAAGTGTGAGGCAAGAAGTACTTCTTGAGTTTTTCTTCTTCTTTTTTTGTCCAAGAAGCACTTCTTGAGTTGAGAAGCAATTTTTTTTTTAACTTCTCAAATTGGGGGAAAACCAATTTCAGAATTGAAAATTCACTTCAGAAGTAGAAATTTCTTTCTGAAATAAATTTTTTTACCAAACGGATTTCTTCTCCAAAAGCACTTTTGGAACAAAAATTCACTTCCAAATGTGTTACCATGCGCACCCTAAAACTCTAGCCCATCCCTCAAGTCTGGTCCATCAATGACCATTGATTTGGACCCATGACCTTAGCCCAACAGATCATTTCCTACGCGAAGCCCGCGAGATATAGGGCTCGTCAAGCCACTTGCACCAGCCTATCCACAAGCCCAGTTCAAACCCACAAAACCTAAACCCTTAAATTAAATTCATGATGGCCCATCAAATGAGCTTATCGGAAACACAAGCTTGGAAGGGTAAGCGATTTCAGATTCCGTATAGGTTCAACTTGGAACTTACTCGTTGGTACAGTTTTCTCATTTTTTGGAATTTAGAACCTCCCCTGCACACCCTGAAACCTGGAACTTACCTTGTTACAGGTCCAAGATTTACCCATGTTCCATAAGTATTCTTCATCGAACGATGTCGGTGAATCATCACCTTTAATGACCACCACTTGCTATTACAATCTACTGATCACAACTCATATTTAGACACACGAATAAATATGAGATATTGACAAAGTAAATTTTTTAATCATAAATATGTTGAAAATGGAAGCTCGGACTAATGATATACTCACCATCGGATGTAGTGGAATATCACATCATCACAAGAATAGCTATAACAAGAATAACGCAAACAATTGTTATAGGGTATTGGTTCCAGCCTTCCAAGTTCCATCTACCTAGAACCTCCTCGTAGGAGCAGGTTCTTTAATTTTTGGAACTTGCAACCTACTCAACGTACCTTGGAACTTGGAATTGGACAGGTTCCCCATAGATTCAGTTTCAGATTTTACTCTGAAACCATGCTTACCCTTACGAGCCTGCCCTCTCTCACCAGTCTCTCTCTCTCTCTCTCTCTCTCTCTCTCTCTCTCACATTAGTGGTAACACCAGTCCTAAACCTTTTTGCGACACCCGCTTTGTCGTTTCAGGTACGAGGTTTTTGTGTTCGGCTTCTTTGTATATAGCGCGTTGAAAGTTAATACATTCTTTACCTTACCAAAAAAAAAAAATATTTTGCATTTATGCCAATTCAGTCCATCCGGCAAACTTTGACCGATCGATGCTGACGTGGCGCTGCCGGAGCAAATTTTAATAATATTTTAATAAATGTTTCAATTTTTTTTGTTTTCTTTTGTTGTTTTTCTCTTTTCTTTCATTTTCTATTTTTTTTTTAGTTCTCCTTCTTCCTCCAGCCGGTCCCTGGTTCGGCAACCGGCCGAAGGAGAGGGCCGGCGGGCCACTGGCGTCGGCGCCGCTAGGCGAGGCTCGACGACGCCATGGCTTCAGAGCGGGTCTAAACTTCTACAAGCTCAGCTCTGAACTTGCCAACTCCGTGCGGAGTTCGGTGGAGAAGCCAAAAGTGCAGATCACTATAGTGAGAGGGCAGGCCAAGGCTCGGAGCTTAACTCCACAGAAAGTGAACTATCCCGGTTTCAAGGAAAAATTGAGTCGCAGATGCGGTTTCAAGGTAACGAGGTTTCATCAGTTTTTCAAAACATTCGTACACAAGATCTTTAGTAAGAGACAAACGGGCGATTTCTGACAAGATAGGAAAGACACTCAAGCAGGAGAAGCAGAATGTAGAGTTGATGCTACATTGGAAACTATGAAAAGATGAAAGCGCACCCTTCCATAAAAATCGCCAACTTCTTCTTCTTCTTCTTCTTCTTCTTCTTCTTCTTCTTCTTCTTCTTCTTCAGTAATCAGTCGGTTACAATCACCGGAGATTGATCATGCCTTGTCCTCGCCATCGTCGCCGGCGAGAAGACAAAGGCGTCGAGCAGGAGATAACTCCAACTACTCCTCATTTCTTCAAGATTATACTCTCTCACACGCTTGAATCTGGAAAGCTTGTAAGGACATGGCTTTGGGGGAGCCCGGCAACGGCGACGCCATGGCTGGGCGAGCTCGGCCTCACCCAATGGCACCGACGCAAGTGGCCTGCTAGCCCTCTCCTCCAGCCGATCGCCGGACCGGTGATCTGTTGGAAGAAGGAGAACTTAGTAAAAAAAAAGAAAACGAAAGAAAAGAGAAAAAAAAAACAAAAAAAAAACAAAAAAAAATTGAAAAAATCATTAAAATATTATTAGAATTTGTTCAGGCAGCGCCACGTCAGCATCGGCCGGTCAAAGTTTGCGAGATGGACTGAATTGGCACAAATGCAAAAGGTTTAGGACTGAATTGGCAAAATTAAAAAGTTTAGGACTGAATTAGCAAAAATGTAATAAGTTTAGGACTTTTTTGATAATTTTCCCATTGAAATTAGTAAAGCTAAAAAAAAGTCAATTTGTAACTTGTGTTGCCACTTGCGATCAGGGGTGAGCAACGAGAATCGATTGGACCAGACCGAACCGGCCGGTTTTGGGCGGTTTCCGAGATGACCCCAAATGCATACTTTTGGTTGCCAATGTTTGCCCAATAGAAAGAACAAGTGAGATAAGGGCACACCTCAAGTGATCTCCAAGTAATCATCTCCCTTTGGCAATTTCCCAGAAGCGTTCCACTGAAATTCCACTGAAAACCAATGGCGTAAATTCGCCCACTGTGACATCAACTATTATGTTACTGACTGAGAATATATCGAGAATCTAATCCTACATCAAGATCATATGTTTTTTGAGCTTTCTGGTTTGGCTATCACAAGAGAAAATATAACATCACAAGACAAGAAAAGCAATATAATCCTTAAACGAGGGAAAATATAACATCCCACATATTTTAACTTTAACGTACTTTATCATGCTTTGCATTTTAATTATGGTTATATAGAATGCGTTTATCGCATTTTAGGTGAGTGTGCACGCCGAAAAATGAGGAAAAATTATCCAATCAATCATAAATCTTATGTACATATGCTACTTTAGTTTTAAAACTTGTAAGTTTTCTCCAATTGGGCCTTAAACCTTTACACAAAATTCTAATCCTTTGGATCAATTTTCACTGGAAATAGCTGACGACTGACGAGACGATTCGATATCGCCAGCCGTTCTATGACCGAACGGACTACATTGGAATATCGCACAAAGGTGTAAGATTATGTTGGCAAAATTGTTAACCTTTAAAGTAGAAATCCGTATAAGTAGTTTATGACTAATTGAGTAATTTTTGGACAATAATTTTGGCATGCACCATGCAAAAAAATCAGCGGCAAAGAAATTGCACAAACAACTTATATAACATCATATCACTCGCGATTGCTGCCTAACGTTGTCGTGAATGGTCAAACTACGGCTTGTTTATATGATCTTGACTATGAATACGAAATGAAATACTCAGCAACTATACTGCGGGCCAGATTGGTGGGCAATGATGCATTATTTAATCGGTCGTGGATGTTGAGAATATCTGTACCACAATTTCAAGACTTAAAACAAAACAAAACAAAAAATACAAAGATCTATTTTTTTTTGTGTCCAACTGAAATACGTGATATATTTGATGCATAAAATACTTTGTCGGACATCGAGCCCGTCTCTACTGAAACCACATTTATGAACTCCCAAACTCCGACCCTAATCTCTAGTTACAACAAAAACCAAACTCTCTACATAATTGACCCACCGGCTGCTACAATATCCGTCCACTCCAACTTTAAATTCTTCGAATTCCCTTCTCCTTGTGTTGTATGAAACCGCGTAGCTAGTTAGACTCAAATGCAACTCGCAATAGAAGCTCTTGATGAAGAGAACTTCTCCGGAGCTCGCGGCTCCGAGCGGCCAACACTGCAAAAATCCATCCATCAACATGGTGTTCGTGTACAGCTTGGCCCAGGACTCGGTGATGCCAAACTCTTTCACGGTCCACACTTCGTAACACTGCAACGATGGGTTTTGTACAATGAGAGACAGGCATCCGTTGAAGAAAGTGAGGAATTTCTCCTCGGAAGGCATCGAATCCGGCAGAACCATTTCGCGGAAAACCTCCTCGACCATATCGAATAAGACCAACGACATATCGATTTGGCCGTTGACGTGAGCATGAGTGTCCCAACAGATGAAATTTTGGAAGACCACTTGATGGCCTAAGTTTCTGTCAAGCCAAGAAGAGAAGATATTGCCGATTTTCTTCCAGGAATTGCTCCTCAAGCTATAAATCTGCGCTCGAGAAGAATGGCAGTCTGTGCGCGCTCCAAAGATGAAATTTATGTCGACCACTTTGAAATCATCAAGATGGCCACTAAGAGGATTGAATCCAAAATCAATCAATCCCGATACACGACAGTGACGTTGAGGAACGACCATGCACTCATGGATTGATGGGTTCCATATAAATATATCTGGAAGGCCGGGGTTGTCTTTGTAATAAACGGATAAACAAAAGGACCCCATTACATGAAACGACGACATTATATCTACCGGGATGACTGGACGAAGGATTAAGATGGGATAGCTCACGGTGATGCGGGCAGTAGACCCCGATTCTGGAGGAATTGTTGTCGTCATACTTGAGAAGACTGACAGTACGAGATTTGGAGGATTGATCGAGATGGGCTTTGATGAAACAGGCGCTGGTGAGTAGGGATTTCCAAGATTAGAACAATGTTGTGAGGCTTGATGTTGAAGTCTAGTTTGCATGTTGCATCCCCAATGTAGACATTTCCATTTCCCCAGCCACAGCAAGAGGGATCGCATAGTTGGGGGACATATGAAGCATTAAAATCATTAATATACCATCGCGAAGCATGCATGATGAGCCAAGGGATACTAACAACTACATCATCAAGAATTAAAGTCATGGCAAATTCGAATCTCCCCACAATGGGGAAGGTACATTACCAGAGTGTACTCATGACTGTGTAAATAGAGATAATAATTACAGAAGAAAGAGCATATCTCATCATAATAAAGGAGCTCGAACACCCATGGCAAAACTGACTAACCCAAGCCAGTGATGAAAAGCCAGTATCGAAAATCACTTGTGTCCCCTGAAATACATGTAGGTTTTCTGCAGACAACAGTAAACAAAATAATAAGCAGGACGACAAGGGATTTGTTTACAAAGGAAAGAGTCTCAGTGCATGCCAAATGCAAAAACTAGGAAGGCAAATTGCATGTGCTTCAAAAGACTGTTATCTTGAGTATTCCAGCCTTTCAAATTCAAAATCTTGAACTAAAACATTGAGTTTCTAGGTACACATCAGGTACATTTTTTGTTGATTTCCCTTTCCCCTTTACCTGTGTAAACATGGAGTTTCTAGGTCCAGCTCTAAACAAAACTTTCCATCCGTTAAGGTGTGTAAATGACATTAGCTCAGTCTGAAATGTTGCGATAAAAACATTTCTCATTATGTATGTTGACTTAAGGTCAGCTAGAACTCATCCTGTATTTTCTATGCAGCTGGCTACAGCATGTTACATGATTCCAGCACAAGACTTCTGGATGTTATTCATTAATCCTTTCAATAAAAGAAATGCATGACAAATTGCTTTCTAGTTCACTTAATTAAGACAGCTAGGAAAGCGGTACCATTCAGTGCCAAGTAGATAAGAACTGACACAGATATTGACGCCCAAACTTGTGCTAGGAGGAGGGAGAGGATTCTATAAGGAGTGTTAATTCAAGGTTAAGTAAAAAAACTCCACAGCGAAGAGAACATGAAAGATACTTCAGTTTGATTGTTGCTCAACTCAAGATGTTCTTCAATAAGCAACTGAAAGAAACCCTAGATGATGCTTCTTCTCATTTGGCAGATCCCCGGAAAACAAGACAATATGCAAAATCCATTCTCTCACCTGAAGAACCCACAAGCTCAGCAGTGACTCCAAGCAAAATAAAGCGAACCCAACCAAGTAGAAAATCTGCACCAAAGAAACAGTCAGCTTTGCCAAAAAGTTAACAGGAACAACACAAGGAAAGTAACGGAGCCGAAACCAAATTCAATAAAAAGATCATAAAACGCAGGGATTATTGCTCAAATAGGTAGAGACATGGTTAACAATATTCCTTCCTTCAAGGGTCTTAAAGGCACACATCAAAGAGATGGTACATCCCGAGAGCACATGCATTCTAAGTTTGGTTGATGAGAGCACAAAATATGTTATTCACCAGAGGACTGCATAAATGGGAATACATGCCATATGCACACTCCTTCACCCATCCAGAAATTACCAACTTATTTACTATGATGAAGAATTCTGTGAAAATCTTCTCCTCAACTCATGAGGAATTCTGAAAGCCAAAAGCTAAATAACAATGTGGTTCATCCAGCACTCTGTCACAACACTAATGGGTCCCTTGACTCAAGCGTGTAGTATCCTATGTTCACTATGTAGGAAAGCAGCTGCATATGCAATTGGTACAAAGTCCGGCACTAACCCAAGCAGCTGCTGAATAATAATAAATTTGATTGTCCAAAAGCTAAGGGCACGCATGACAACACTTCTGGAGTAGAATTTCTACTCCAGATTGTGTTTGGTAACGTAACTTCTAGAATAGAAACCCGTTTGGTTATGCAACTTCATTTTTCTACTTGTGAAGCATTTTTTTTTTTTTTTGCTCCAGAAGTAGTTTTAGTTTTGAACCCACTTGAAGTAAAAAAAACTTACTTCTCTCTAGAAGTAGAAAAATCAACTTTTGGCCAGAAGTTGATTTCTAGAGTAGAAGTGTTGCCATGCGCGCCCTAAGAGATTATGAAGCTAAAACAAACAAACCCAAGCATTATGCATCCTTTGTCACCGTAAGTGGACATGTACAAAATAAATCAATTTTTGCAGCAATCATTAAACGACACAAAAAGGTTGGAGTGCATGAAAACATACCCCAACTAACGCATGGCCAGAAAACAGGTCAATTGCAGCGAGAATACCCCTGAAAAGAAAGATTTTTTGGTTAGCAAAGAGCTGGGTACTTGGGGTCAAGTAATGATAATTGCAAAGGAACTGTAACTTCAACCAGGCAAGCAGACATGGTCATAATCCATCTATTCCCACTAATAACACTTATTAAAAAATTCCAACAACCATTATATTATTTTTCAGGATAATAAAGTGCAGTAATTAAGAGCTTACGTGAGTGATTTCCCATGAAAGACAATTGGTGGAGCAATAGCAGCAAATATGCAAAAGCCAACATGCAGCTGTATGGACAAAACCATATACATAAAACCATAAGCAACTTAACACAAAAGCGGTACCATACGCTATCAACTCTAGATTTTCAATTTTCAAATCAAAATCCTTCACGAGTTGTACTAATAAAAAAGAAAGCTTACCAAATAGAAAAGGAAGAACCAACTAAAGTTCAATGCACTGTCAGTCCTGTAGATACAGACAATTTAACATGCTAAAATGAAATGATACAAAACTAATATGTAATGGAAACTCCACAAAATCCATATGTCTACCCAAGTCTGACCTCATTGCACGGTAAAGGGGCCTGTACCACAATACATAGGACAGTGGGCATCCCATCAATGCATAGATTGTTGCAAGGAAAAATATTTTGACACCTGCAGAACACATGAGAAAAATCAAATCAAGACCTCATCCCTATATCTATACCAAAAACCTCATTATAAACGACATCAATAAGAAAAGTCAAATGAAAAAAAGCTTACCACCGCCCCTAATCCAACACACCATCACTGCAATGACATTGAAAGCAAGGCAAAGAACTATACCTGCAAGGCATGTCAAAATAGTTCAAAGATGCTTAGTGTTGTAGGAAATGTCCATTCCAAAGGATTTTCTTCAACACATAAACATTCCAGGGAAGAAACAAAATCTCTCACCACATCGTTTGTAACAATAGTCGCCACTTTAAGCAAAAGCTGTTATATTGTAAGCATAACATACAGCCAAGAGAAGTTGGTAAAAGTAGCTTCGTTTAAAATCAGAAGAATTGTCTCAAGTAGGCATACCTAACCAACTTGCAAAAGCCAGATATTGAAGCCGTTGCGCATGGACTGGTATCTCATTTGCAATATCGTGATGAATAATTGGAAAGAAGGGGGGCCAGTTCTTATCATCCAATGGGACACCAGCTGATACATTGTGACAAGTGAGATAACCCACATGACATCACTGACTATTCTAATGGAAAAGGCTCGTGAATCGAGATTATTTGAGTCTGCCGGAATTGCAATCGTAAGAAGGATACCTTTAGCAACAGCGTCTTCTCTCCGCTTTATTTCCTGTAGAAGATGAGAAATAACAGTTAATTGTGTAATCGGAATGTTATATTCGATTTATTTGGCTAAGGAAAAAATGGTGGAATGAATAGCTAACCCTCTCTCTTCTTTTCAGATCTGCTTCCCAGGAAGCTAATTCTTTCACTTTTTCCTTGGAATCCTGTAAATGTAACCAGGGATTGTAACTTCAAGCTTCCGGGAAGTATCATCAAAAGAACAAAAAATAGAGATAGAAAAAACATAAAGAGGAAGTGCTCTACATTCATTGTATCCAGAGGTATATCCACTGTAGCTTCATATTTCTGACCAAATCCAAGGGGTTCGGATGCAAGTGGAGGAAGGCGGGACTTTGATGCTGGAGCAGTACCATTCTGTAAAATTCCAAGATAAGCGTCAAATGGATAAATAGGAGGACATAAACATATTGAAAGAGACCAAATAGTACAGTTTATGCAGCTCCAGTCAACATGCACCGTCCCGGATTTATGAGCTCAATTCAAGAGGTAATGCTAATTTAGGTGATTGGGCTACTGATAGACAATAGCAACAGTCCTCATTTATCCAATGCCCAGCACAACTTGAAAAATTACAACGACCAAAATATTTAGGATTTCTCTTTCACTACAAAAACCCCAACACAAAATGGCATCCCTAATGGGTGCATTTCAAGTGCAATGTCACGGTATTGGTGATGATCTGAATTAATTGACCTAGAAGATCCGTAAGATGAAGACTCTTGTTCCAACTAGAATCATGCACATGAATGAAGGGCAACCAAATTAGAGCCACACATTCAATCTCATTTTATGCAAAGTGGGTTGTGCTGGGCAAGTATGCCACCCACTGGAGTCCTTCTGCCAACTACTACAGTACAACACAAGAGCTGGCCCCCAACATGGAAAAGATGGCCCTGGAATGCCAGGGGGCAACCGTTCAATGATTGTAAAAATAATTTGAGAGAGTCGGATACAACACAATACCATCACGATTAACTCGAAACCACAATGACCTGATATATTTTGACCCGTCTTTTATGAAAATTAAACTTATCACAACGTAACTCCTAAGCACTGCCCATTGCTGAAGCCCAAATGGGCCATGTCTAGGCTGTGTTGTGCCGGGCCTTCTTGTCTGAACCCATAGGGAAAGCTACTTGTCAGCCTTTGGATCATAACCAGGAGCTTATAAAGGTTTTTTGTCCATTTTTTTTTTTTTGGTTTCTTATTACAGAGACTCCTTTTTTTGGGCTTGTTCAAATCATTTCAAATAGATAAGAGACCATTTATTGCGAACAGAGGTAACAATTGGTTTGAGCGTCCTGAACGCCCCGTCTTTCTACTAAATTGAACTTGTTCAGTTTTCTCGAATAAGCAGATATTGGTTACGTTCACATTAAACATTCAAGTGCAATTCAAGTGCCATGTCTTCCAGCCATCTCCATTATTCAGTTTAGTTGCATGACACATGACCTCACACCAGGCAATGTCCAATCTTTTGATAACTTGATCTCGTGCTCTTATTCCTACATTATTTGATATGTAAAATGCACCATCATTTCTAAATTTGTTGGTGAGAAGAAACTTCTTTCATGACCCGATACCCTTTTAGGTACACTAAAAGTTGTGGAAACTTTTCACATTGGCAGAGTTAGCAGAGTCTAATAGCAGCAGACTTATGATCAATATTTGGGTTTGCTGAGCTTTAAGGTCAGAAGTTTCTAACCCCTCATTGGAAAGTAAATCTGTTGGTGCTACTTTTACTATTCCTATAAACTTTTATGATGTGTCAAAAGGCATTTTCGCCCTCTGGTTACAATTGTATCGTATGCTTACCCTTCGAATGCATTATGCATTCAAAGGCGACAAAAAGATGTACCCTATATTCCCGTGGAAACTAGCTTTAACAGCTGGAACTTTAGCAAAGCCGAGGGTGAAAGTAAGGCTAAACACCTCGAGAGTATGCCTGCAACACCCTCGGTTGTCCCCTAGTCTACCGATGCGGTGGCATCAGTTCAGATAACTCTATTCAGCTGCAGCTAAAGAATTGAATCTACACCCACGGCGAGACAACAATGCCGACCTTGAATTAAACATTACTGCAAAATCCGACCCCGATCGCGCACTACAACCAAAGGAAGAACCAGATCTAAAAACCAAACAGTGCAGCAACCGACACGAGCCCCACGCGAGACCACGAAATTCGGCTTCGGTGTCGAAGCATGCTAGGGAATCCGACCACAAGGAGGGAGCGGAGCTCGATTCAAGCGGCAAGAAAAAAGCAGCGACCGAAGCGCAGATCTGCGCGGGGAGAGAGAGAGACAGAGACAGAGACAGAGAGAGACAGAGCACTCACCGAGAATGGATTGACCTCTTCTTCCTCGTCGAAAGGGTTGGGATCGCGGTGGCGATTCATTGTAGCAGCGGAAAGCTCGTCCCCTAGAGAGAGAGAGAGAGAGAGAGAGAGAGAGATTTGAAACGAAAAGAGCAACAATGTGATCTGTGTGCTGTTAAAGCAAAGTTAAGTATTCGGGTGAGAGGGCAGTCCTTATCTCACTCCCTCCCTCGCTCCTACCCTGGCTTAGCTACTACGCGGGACATCGGCCAAAAATGAAATTGGTTCTCTCTTTACCCCTGAAGAGACCTTATATTTACCATTTTGCCATTGGTTCGTGAGCGTGAGGCCCCACCACGAGGGTTAATAATCACTCGTTCAAAATGGAATTTTGGGAAACGTGTGAGTGGGGAGGAGTCTCGAGTGAGCTCTTGTCGGTGTGCTCGAATCTCATTGGTCGGAGTAGGTGGGTTTAGGCATGATCACGGTTCAAGAACTGCCGGTTCCCGTTCAAAATTCAAAAGACCTAGAACCAGAATCGAAACCTTAAGTGGCAGTCCCGGTTCCGAGCTTGGTTCAACGGCTCTTTTTTTTTTTTTAAAAAAAAAAATTTAAAAGGTGACCGTCGGCTTGCAACGATTACTAGAGCCACTTTTTTTTTTAATCCCATTTTTGGCGGTTCGAAACCGGCTCAAAACCGCCGGTTTAGGGCCCGGTTCAAGATTTGAGGAAATCGAAACCGGACTCGGAAGCCACGGGCCGGTTTCGGTCTGGAACCGAAGGCCCGGTCAACGGGAAACCCGGGCCGGTTCCGAGGCTAAACCGGCCCGTGGCCATGCCTAAGTGGGTTAGTGTGGGATTTGCCACTTTCGATCACATCTCTCCGGGTAGTAGTTGTAGATGTGTGACGCGGGTTCAAGAGGTGGTGGGTAGTGCTGCACTGTACGGAGTCCGCTGGTCATATCTTAGATCTCATGTCGCTAATCTCTTCAATTGATCAAGCAAGACGATCTCAAAACAAACCTTCTCTAAAGAATTTCATTAATTTTTCGCAGATGAGAGTTAGAAATACGACAAATAAAAAAAATTAATTTTGAGATTTTGTTCACTATTTTAAAAATAACACTTTTATTTTGATAACACCTTTCATTTGATATTTGGACTCAATTTATCTTGTAAAAACTAAATTATATATAAAATATTCTCAAAAAACTGATTCCTTGTATCGCTTAAAATATATATATATATATATATATATATATTAATTAATTATTTTAAATGTGGCCATCTTCAAATAAAAAATTTAAAATTATTTATTTTTTATGAAATAAAAAGAGCTTTTGGATGGTGAGTCACATCCACGCTCGCCACTTCTCGTCGTTGCCTTCTTTAACTTTTGGGCCTAGACTCCAGATCTTGACACTCGAACTTTGAACTTCAAACCTTGGACGCGGGCTTCTAGTGATCGAAGTCTGGTCCTAACTTCCCTAGACACGACACGACACCTTTCTCGGTTGTACTCTCTTGCTTGATCTTTTCTTGCACGACGTAATTTTGTTTTAGTTGAAGTTTCTGACGTAGTGAGTGAAAATTGTCTCTTTTTTATATTTAGTTGCATTAACTGTTGTATTTGCTCCAACTTAGGGTGGTAATTTCCTACGCAACCGCACGAAATTAGAGGATTTGGATTGAACTCAATTATTTGGTTTGATTTCGTGCTCGTTAATCGTGTCTGATCCACGATTAACGAGTAACAATTGACATGTCACGTATGTGATCCGTTTCAACGCGATTAGTTGAAAATGTTGTCATTTTCAAGCTACTCACTATTAATCTTTGAAAATGGTGATGTTTAGTTCGCTGTGAACATGTTCTTTTAACGAACCATTACAATTTGAAAACGAAATTTACAATAAATTACAGATATTTTGTGTCGAGTTTGTGTTGATTATCATGTCATTTCCGGCACTAAACTACTGCTTAAAAAGTTTCTCACTCACATTTTAGTTTCTAATTCTCATGTTTTCCATGCAATAATGAACCGAATTATTAGGAATTTTTAATTCTCATTTTTTCCATGCAAAATGAATCGAATTATTAGGAAAAAAAAGGCAAAAAAAACAAGCGGCAAGCCAGAGAGAAAAGTCAAAACCCTAGAATAAAACCCCGCCACTTGCTCCCCTCCTGATTTGGCACCGATTCGCTCCTCTCCCCAAAAAAACCCACCGTCTCCTGCTGGGCAAAGCTCCAGCGACGGCCATGGGCAGAAAGCTGAAAGAGTCGTCGACGGAGAGCGAATCGAGTGTCCTCGAGGGGGCGAACGGTCACGACCTCAAGCCAGAGAAGATGAAGAGGGATAAGAAGAAGAAGGACAAGCACGGAGACAGAGACGGAGACTCGGACCTCCAATCCACCGAAGAGCTGAATCGGTCGAGCCAGAAGAGGAAGGAGCACGGTGAAAACGGAGCTGAAGCTGAGGTAATTACTAAGAAGAAGAAGAAGAAGAAGAAGAGGCAGCACGAGAGAGAAGCCGCGAGCGAGGTGATCGAAAGTGGTGGGAGCGGAGCTGATTCTGTTGCTAATGGAAAAGACGAGGAGGTTAGGAGCATTAATGTGGTGGTGAGCGGGAGGAATGTGAAGGATCCAAAGTACTCTCCGGTGGAATTGTTCGCGGAAGCGAAGTTGCCGGAACAGGTGCTCGAATGCTGCAAGGGCTTTACGAAGCCGTCTCCTATTCAGTCCCGGGCGTGGCCCTTCTTGCTAGACGGACGTGATTTTATCGGGATCGCGGCGACTGGTTCAGGTCGTGTTTTGAGGTTTTAGTTCAGCTCTTCTATTTGAGTGGTTTCGTGCTCGCTGTTTAGTGAGGATTTTACTGAATTTTGTGGTTTAGGTAAGACTCTGGCCTTTGGAGTGCCAGCCGTTATGCATGTTTTGGGCAAGAGGAAGGGTAAGATGTCGAAGGGGAGGCGTCCACTTTGCCTTGTGCTGTCTCCGACGAGGGAATTGGCTCAACAAGTACGAATTTATGATTGATGCAGTTCTTGTTTTGTTAGTATGGACGTATGCATTGCTTGCGCGCTTTCCGTTTTTTTTTTTTTGTGACTGAGTTATTGAGAGCATGTTTTGTAGATTAGTTATGTGAATTTCTGCAGTGAAACTCTTGGCAGTCGTGCGTGATGGTGCTCTGAAAATGGTTGGATAGTCTGAGATGGGGTTACAACATTAAGTGTTTTTAATTGTGAATCTGTAATCGCGAAAATGGGTGGAAATCATGGCTTCTGTTAGGTCAAAATGGCCTGTAGTCACATGACAAAGTTACAGGGGAATTTTCACTTCCAGAAGAAGACGCGCTCAGAAGTGGAGCTATTTCTTCGATATATTAGAGTGTGATTGAGAAAATATAAGTGAAAAACAAGAATGTGTAGCATTAGCATATACAAGGCACGCAGTTTAGGCCAAGGTAATTGACTTTGTTGTTTAGGTGTAGTAAAGTAGGTGCAGATGCAGGTGCCGAGAAATAAAGTAGGTGCCAATGCCAGTACTTAATTTCCCACTTAATTCATTGCCTTTTGTTCTAAGTTTGCTGCACTCTACATATCTTCTAGTTCTTGTGATTAGTATAAACAGTAATGTTTAAACAGATAACAAGCTATAGCCTTCTCGATTTGGTTCCAGATTTCAGATGTTCTGGTTGGTGCTGGAAAAGCTAGCGGTGTGAAATCAGTATGTGTGTATGGAGGGACCTCCAAGGAACCTCAAAGAGCTTCTATGAAGACTGGTGTCGTAAGTCACCTTACTTTATTAGGATGTGCATATTAATCTATTCTACATCTGTCATTGTTTTAAGAAATATTCACATGCCATATTTTTGCTGATGCTAACGTAAGTGGTTGTGACATTTCAAACATGTTCTTGGTGATGAAAGGTCATGTACTCTAACATTTATATGTTCTTCAAATGCTTGACAATAATTTGAGTTATCTTGTGAATTCTAAGCGTAAAATCCTACCTTGTGAAGAAATGCATAATGGTCTTAACTGCCCTGCCCATTATGATTAACATTAGATTTTCTTGTATTCTTTGTGGGTCTGGCGTTGTTGCCAGGAAAGAGTTGCTATTGATTCTTTCTGATGTTGTACTTGCAAAATGGAAATTGCTCATTGTTTGTGCCTGTATATCATCTAGAAAGTTGTTATAATTTTACTCATAGAGTACTTCTATTCATCTGTACCCAGGATATTGTCATTGGAACTCCTGGTCGTTTGAAGGATCTGATTGAAGAGGGTGTTTGCAGCTTAAATGAAGTAGCTTTTGTGGTAAGTTGACTTTTCCTATAGTATTTCCCTGTGTCGTCTTATGTAATGTCATCATGGTCATAAAGCTTGGTAGTGAGGAGTTTCGATTGTCAATGTGATTCAGGTGCCTGTCCTATTGCTCTTTGACAAGCGTGGTGTTTTATAATGAGTTTTCAACTGATTGGAATGTATGTGTGGCTTAGGAATTTTCAACATAGTCGGCATCTATTAATTCTTTTTCCTTTTGTCTTCAGGTCCTTGATGAAGCAGATAGAATGCTTGACATGGGTTTTGAACCAGAAGTTCGTTCCATATTGAGCAGCACATGTTCTGGTATGTTGCAAAGTGTCTTCACTTGTTTCTTACTTTTACCAGTTGACATCCACTACTATAATTTTCGCAGTAGTTTTGTCATCTGAAGCCTTTATCTTTGTCATTGGCCATCCGGGTTGTGCCTGCGTGTAATTAATCAGGCAGTCTTTAATTCGAATTCTGCAACATCTTGGTTTCTCTAAATTCGATTAATTTTGCGACTTATAACTTCGTATCTGTAGGTAGAACTTACATGTGAACTATAAACTGATGGCGATTTTGTTCCCTATTAATTTTGTGTGCAAATTTGCCTTTGCAGTTCGCCAAACAGTAATGTTCAGTGCTACATGGCCTCTTCCTGTTCATCAATTAGCGCAGGAGTTCATGGATCCTAACCCAATTAAGGTGTGGATCTTCATGATTGAGCAATATGGTTTATTAATCTATATGAGTAAACTGGCAGGAATGATTAGCTCTCTTTCAGGTTGTTATAGGTTCAGAAGATTTAGCTGCCAATCATGATGTTATGCAGATAGTTGAGGTATGGATTCACAATTTGGCTTTGGTTATTTTTTTCGACGTCATTTGTCATCTGTTGGTTTCACTCTATTGCCTGTGCAGGTACTAGATGATCGTTCACGTGATGAACGCTTGGTTACCCTTTTACAGAAGTATCACAGTTCCAAAAGGTACTCTCTCTCTTTTATACATACTATTGCTTTTCTGAATCTCGTTTTGTGGTCTTTCATTCTGAATTTGATCCTGCTAGGTTGGGCCTCTTTTTATTATTACTTCTTAAGTACGTGCAAAGCAAATAGAAATCATGTGCAAATAGTTTATCTTTATGGTCTTGCAATAGCAATGACATCTTGCACCATCTGATATGGTCGACTTTTCCATTTATCAGTAACAGGGTATTGGTCTTTGTCTTGTACAAGAATGAAGCTTCTCGTGTAGAACAGATGCTTCAAGCAAGGTATTTTCCCGTCAAGTCAGGTCACAAAATGGGCTAAGTGAATGAACTAAAGCATCTCTAACCCTCCATCGTACATTTGTTGTCTCATTTCTTTTATAGAGGCTGGAATGCTGTATCTATCCATGGCGATAAAAAGCAACATCAGCGCACAATGGCACTGTCATTGTTTAAGAAGGGAACCTGTCCTTTGATGGTATGTTTTGTCAACCAGCGTTTTAGTTTATGTCGTTTATGTAACTTTTTTAAGACAATAAAACAGTAGTCGGCTCAATGGAGTACTAGTGCAATTTCTTAACAGCAGTCAGGCATCATAATTTCTTTTTGCTGCATGGTGGTCAATTCCTTAAAAACTTGAGTTGCCCAATATGTCTGCAGATTGCAACTGATGTTGCTGCTCGTGGATTGGACATTCCCGATGTGGAAGTTGTGATTAACTATAGTTTTCCTCTAACAACAGAGGATTACGTCCATAGAATTGGAAGGACTGGACGTGCTGGAAATAAGGGTGTAGCACACACATTCTTCACGAATGAGAACAAGGTTACCTATAAAAGTCCCTAGGATTATTTCTTGCATTAGGAATTAGCAGTGATGATGATTGACCTGTGGTTGCTGGCAGGGGCTTGCTGGGGAGTTGGTCAATGTTCTCAGAGAAGCTGGGCAAGTTGTGCCTGCTTCTCTTCTGAAGTTCGGTACTCATGTGAAGAAGAAGGTGCATGTGTTTTCATAAATAATGTTTCCTTACTGAAACGCTGCGTTTTGTTTGAGCAATTTTATATGATGCTTCCTTTCTTGCCAGCATTCTTAACTTGGTTGGAGCATATTAGGCCAAACATTATTAAAGTTATCTTGCTGTAGAGTCTGTGAATAGCTGTGTAGCAAAGAAATCCTTAGTTTTTAATAGAATCTGTTGCAAAATTAGTAAGGTGATCAGAATGAAGCTTTTGTTTCTTGGGCCACATGGCACACCATTAGAATGCTCCATTCCAGTACCTTTCTACCGTTAAAAATAACCAAGTTCGTTAATTGTAATTACAAATTTTATTTTCTGTTCAGTGGATATCTATATATATTTTGATTGATTCTTCATTTCCTAGTCTGATTGAAAATATACATTTTTTTTTTTGGTCAGAGAAAATATATCTATACATTCTTTCAAAAGAAAGAAAATATACATTCTTTTTGAATGAATGTCCTACATCATACAAATACAATTATCTCATTGCTGCAGTTTTACTATTTTATAATCTGATTGAGATACATATTATTTTGATTAATTTGTCCTGCAACTGCAGTAATTTATGTGGTTTTACCATATATGTGACACCAAAAATAAGCTGTTAACCCAAAGTTCTTTAAGGTCGTGCTATCCATTTGTTACCAGAGAAACTGTATTGCTATCTTTGTTTTCATGTTCTTTTCTCACTTGGCAGGAATCAAAGCTTTATGGGGCCCACTTCAGAGAAATTGCTGCAGATGCTCCAAAAGCTAAGAAAATCACATTTGACAACTCCGATGATGAGGACTGAATTACTGATAACAGTGGTAAGTAGTGGCTTTAGCTTGCATAAAGATGGTTTGGTTTTAGGTGCATTTGTGAGGCTCTTTTTATCTCGACTTTTTTTCTTTTCAATTTTTAAATGGCGAATGTGTTCTCGAAAGGATGCTTCTCAGAAATATCATTATAGTGATTCTCAGGGTTGTGCCATCAGAATACCCAAACCAGATATGGCTGATCATTGGGTTCTTGAGCTGTGTTCTTGCTCTATTTTGGAGATTTTAATGTCTTTTAGTATCCTAGCTAATAGGTCAGGCAACTGATATTTTTATCAAGGAGACGAGGTGGCTCCACCATGTACACCTGAGGATCATATAATTGTGGCCAATTTGATTGCATTTTGTGTCTGCAAAATCAATGAATGTATTGCCACTGTCAACTTTACTTCCCCGTGATAATGTATTGGAGATGCTTCATAATATAGTTTCTCACAGAGTACTCGCTACTCCTATATTTGCATGCTCTTGATTTCATCGGGTTCAGCGAACTCTGTTTGGTTGAGAAGGGGATAATTGTGTTCAATGAAATTGGATGTAGTTGGTTTGGATGGGAAATGCTGAAAATTGACTGATATGGAGGTTAGTTTGAATGTATGTTCCATTATACTAGCTTTCATTGAATATGTTTCTGCGTTGAATTAGGTTGCACTATCTGGAGAGGATAACAGAAGGCAATCGCACTTGCTATGAGACTTCTTCACTTCAAAGTTTGCAATATCCATGTCTGTGTGTACAAGTTGCGTGTGGACTGCTTTCTTTAGGAGAAAATATATCCCGACCAGCTAACATCAGTCGAAATGGGACGACAGAGTTCGAGGGTCTCATGTTGCTAAACCATCCATGGAGATAGGAGTTGCCTTTGGTCAGCCAGCAGAGGAGGAGAATGCAGCAGATCGTAGAGTAAGTGGCGTGATGAGTCATATAGAATTCATGTAGGGATTCTTTACGTGAAACTTCTGGTTATTTACTTATTTGAGCTCTTTATACGGGGTATTGCTTTTGTCATCTTTACTTTGTTATTGGCATTGTTAAGGCGAGTTAAAATAGTGAGCACGAAAGGAGTAGTAATTATCTTCAACTTGTATTTGGTTAAGACATTTATCCATGGTAATTTAGTTTACTGTGATCGTGAGATCATGGAATTCAATGTCATATTTGAAAGGGCGGTCCGATCTTTCTCCGTCGGTACGATTTGAAAACACCACTAGCAGCCTTCCTTACATAAACGCACGCTTTTGCTTTTAGAATATTCCTCCATAAATGTGAAGAATTAGCTGGTGTATCATTTTCGTCGGTCGCCACACGCAGCATCACTGACGTCAGGATGATTTCCAGTGGATTATTCCTTATTACAGCGGCTAAAGCATCTCCAATTTGTTGCATCTTTTAAGGTACACCCGATTTCATGACCCGATCTGACCAACTAATGTCATTGGATACCCTTTATGAATCATATTCTTCCGCGACCAAAAAAAGAAAAAATTTAGTTTTCGGCAATTTGTGGAGTCCTACGTCTTTTTAACTTGTTTTGCATTTAATGGTTTGGGGAGGGGTGACCAGTGTAATTATATCCCCTCTGGAAGTTACCATAACGTCTGGTTTGATAGGCAGACTCATTGAGTTGCTCTGTCAAAACTCTGTATAATTTCTCTTGAAGAATCATATGAAAAAATTCGACATGAATGCATATGCTAGTTATGGTCACGTTCAAGTACCTACTCCATTTTTTTTAAAGGGTTGTACCGATCATCACGTTCGTACTTGCCGATGTTACTTGTGATGTGAGTGAACATATTATTAAAGATATCCTGTATCATACTCAAAACAGTCTCAATTAGCTGCGACGAATCGTCTTCGTTCGCGACAGTGTCACGATCATGACTTTTTGAAGGAAAACGCTTGAGGTGGATGGCAAAACTGTCCGTATATGAGCCATTATTGGAATTCCTCGTGCTTGACCGCTTCCATCGGGCTTATGTACAGAAATATGAAATGGACAGGAAGTGATATTAAAAGACCAAGAAGACCGAAACACTTAGGCTGTGTTTGGTCATCCGGATAAAACTCAGGATAGAATATGTTTTATCCTATCCTGTATTTGATAGTTGTCTAGGACAGAATAAAAGAGGATGTAAGGAGATATATGGGGATAAAATAATCCTTGAGGGAGGGATGGGATAGAGTCGGATAGGATTTTTCTTATTCATCGTTGAAGCCACCCCCTCTCCGCCACGCCGAGCCATCTCTTCGGCGGTGGCGGCCCGCCTCTACGGTTGCAACAGCCCGCCTATCCAGCGACGGCGGGCAACTTCTCCGGCAAGTATTTCAAGCCCTAGACAAAGGTGAAGCCACTTACAACCTAAGATGCTAAAATGAGTTTGCAAGGTGCTAAAATGAGTTTGCAAGGAGCGAAGATTTGGTCTTTTCAATATTCAGTTTTGTTTAAAAGTATGTGAATGATATTTTAAAAAAATAGAGGTATGGAAGTAGTCATGAATGAAAGTTTTATATCATCAATGAGAAAAGTTTTCTCCTGGATCTGCTTTGCCCTGAATTGTAAACTTCTTCCAGAGAAAGGTCCATACGCAGCAATCTCATCTTTCTTACAGATAGCAATTTTGTAAACAACCCTTTTAGCATAGCAATACGATTGATGCAAAACAAAATTCACCAATTTCACGTCAGGACCAGAGCATGCTTTCGTATCATCACCTCATGTCGTGTTATGAATTATCACACACACATTACACGAAATTATATGAAGACAATGAGGCCATCATTTCGAATGCCCGTCGGTTAGATCTATCAAACGGGTAAATTGGGTCTGGTCGAAAATTGTCTGACCCAAATTGACATATTTAATCCGTTTTGACTTATTTCCATGCAATACCAATCTAGGGATCCACACCCGATCCGACCCATGTTGCTTAAATACTTCAATATTTAACCCAATTTAAGAAAATTTGTTTCTTATAAATTTCTAGGAAAATTATATTGCCAAAATTGTGAACAATCTTTTATAATTTTTTAAAAAATATGTCAATTTGGGTCGTCATAGCTCCTGGCAGTCGTCCCCTCAAGCTTCGACCCGATGAGCGGCCAGAGATCCGCTACATCAACTCCGGAGAAGAGCCTCCGGATAGTACAAGTCAAGAATCATTATATTGATATCCAGCTTCTTCTAAACAATAGATAGGATATGATATAAAGCCTCCCAATTTTAAATTCGTAGTTCACCAAACGGGAGATATGATATGATCAAATCCTTGAATTTCTTATCCTATCCTGATTAGAAATCCGGACGACCAAACGCAACCTTAATGGAGATAAGTCATTTAAAAACTAAATATTGGCTCAACAATCTCAGCCCCGACCTTGATAATTAACTTCATTATTCTGGATGGTAATATAACGTTGAGGGTAATTATACTCCACCAAACTTTACGTGGAATTTGTTATTCGTTCATAAAGAAAAAAAAAATATTTGTTTGGTTATGTTTGATCAAGAACATTTCAAATGAACTGATTGAGAGAGAGAAAAGGAGAGTTGATTTATACAATGAGGAAATATAAATTCAAGGAAGTCATAAAAATTTCATAGCCATATATTTTTTCTTATTTTGTACTTATAATACTAGCATTCTCACCTCCAAATTTCGGAGTCGTATATCTATTGACCGAAAGCGGGTACTTTGATTTCAAGTTTCCATAACAAATGGGCAAAAAGAAAAAGAAAAAGAAAAAGAAAAAACAGAGTTTGTGTCCAATTCTCCAACCCCTATTTTAATCCCATCAAGCTACACGTCAGCCCACTTTCGTCAGCACACTTTGCCATTTTGCCTTGCAGCTGGTGTTCTATAAAAGAAGAGGAGAGAAGCAGGAGAGAGAGAGAGAGAGAGAGAGAGAGAGAAACCGAGAGACAGAGCGAGGAAAGTTTGGAGTCATCAAGCCAGTGGATACATCGACACGCCGAATCAACGTTGTTTCGAAGCGCTCGGTAAGAATTCCAGGTCTTAATTCCTTTAATCGCAGGTTATTTCCTAGTAACAGATTGTTTGTTAATCGCATATTGTAAAGAACTTTGGAGTGTCGTGGACATGTAGAATTTTACACAAAGTTTACTGTTTGATCGGGGTGAAACTTTGAAGTTCGTTATCCACTGCTGGAACCGGATTCGAACTGTTGTGTTTGATGCCGGTTTTTGAGTTTGACAAGCACTTTGCTGAAACAACTACAAGGGTTCACGCGTATGAAGGTTATATGCAATTTCGTGTCGATATTTGATGATGAAGATCAACATAAATTCTTTTTAAACAGTAGAAGGAAATCAATCTAGAAGTCCCCTTGTTTGTTTTTCACTCGCCCTTTTAGCTTTCACGCAAAGATAAAAACTGGCTTCATTTCCAAGGTTTCACTTTCTCTAGTTCAACTTGTTCATTTGGGATTCTTCCTTAGGTGATCTATTCGCTCTGATTCAAAATTCACTCCAAGTTACTCGACATAACAACAAAATCACGCCTTCTAATCATATATTCGTTATGTAGTTGAGTAAGCTGTCCGTATGATGCAATGAACTTCAGCGTCAGAAACCAACATCAACATGAGAAGTTGAGATATATGCGTTTGCATCAGGAGAGGCATATGATCATAAAGCGAGTACATACTTTTTGTTTTGGCCCTTTTGAGAACAGAGTGAGCATGAGCATATCATATACACCGGCATGTCCAAGAATGCAAACGCATCCACCTAATGGATGGCGACATTTCGATAAACAATGCACTTCTTCTACGAGAAGCAAGCATTGTTCACAATCATCCAACGATATGGCTCATTCATCATCTTCTTTTTCGTCATCGATTGGGGTTTAGTCGTCTCACAACTGCGAATTCCCAAATTTAAGACAGTGCCCTACAGTGCATTATTTAGACTCGAAAAGGTTATTCCCTAGATTGAGATACGGCTCATTCATAATGTAAATTCTGGTTGAACGTACACTTGCCCCTCGATAAGTTAAAGAGAAAAGACGACCACGTCAACGAACTGAAGAATCTGCTGTTGTGTTTATACAAAAAGATGAGCTCCTCGAAGATAAGCATGACTTAAGTAGAGGTATATAAAAAGCGATATCTACATCAATATGCTTTGAGGTGAATCTCTTTTCTGGCTTTAAAGAACTCCGGCGTCACAGAAATGGTTGGGCTCGTTATCTTGCAAGAACAATCATTTCTTGAACACCATAAATGAATTTGACCTCCCCTCTAATTGCACAGTTTTAGATTTTCAAGACTAAATGCACAGTTTTAGATTTTGAGTGGGACCTGAAATCTCGAGTAAATGTAGTGAATCTACAATGCAAGCATCAATAAGCGGAAATCTTAAAATCTCTGAGAGCCAAGCGAAGTCAGAGATAAGAGACTAGTAGCTTTAAAAGCAATACATGCTCTGAGAAAATGTAGTCAACTAGTACTGTAGAAGTAAACTTTTGTCTATTTGGTTTTGGAGCCCAACATGTTGAAGCATGGAGTCTAGCACATATAGGAGCACACTTAGTAATGCACATAAATGTGAATCACAAAACCGCAGACACAGTTTGCGGTATTGTGACAGCCACTGACCTCTGATCTTGCAAAGTTCCAAGCAGAGAATGGCAGAAAGTGCAGTGCTGTATCTACTTAGCAAGCTGGAAAGCTTTGTCGAGAATGGGATGCAACAAGAAAGAGAGGCTCACGAAGAATGGATGTCTCTGATGAGAGAATTTGAGCGCATCAAGGCCGTCCTAAAAGCTGCAGATTCCATGGAAGACTGCAACCAAGAAGTCAAAGTATGGGTTAAGCAAGTACGAGAAATTGCCTATGAAGCTGAGGATGTTCTTGATGAATATAAGCAACTCTCAGGGAAGGATCATCAAACTGAGGGCTTAGTACGAATGATTCAAACTAGTGTCAGAAACAGGAAAGCTCGACACCGACTGATTTCAGCTATGAAAAGCATCAGCCCCAGAATCAAAAGTATCTGTGAAGGACAGCAGAGACTGTTTGACGGTTTCAGCACAACTGAGAGAGGTTCAAGCTCAACCTCTGCTTATGAAGACAACAAATGGCAAGACCATCGAGGAGATGCACTTCTGGTAGAAAAGTCTGATCTGGTGGGCATCGAAGAGCCAAAAAAGGAGCTTGTTGAATGGTTGGTCCAGGGTGTTTCACAATGCGAGGTAATTTCGGTGGTTGGCATGGGAGGTTTGGGGAAGACGACCCTAGTAAAGCAAGTTTATGATGAGCCAGCAGTGAAGAAACGATTCACAGTACGGGCTTGGGTCACTCTTTCTCCCTCATTAAGGACGGAAGATCTGCTGTTAGACATGCTTCAACAGATCACCAGTAGCATCATGAAGACGGTTCCAGTGGAAGCAAAAACTCGCGATAGCAGTTGCGTTAGAACGATGATCAAAGACCTCCTCCAGAAAAGGAAATCGAAATACCTAATCGTCCTCGACGATGTATGGGACATGAACAAATGGGATGCAGTCAAATGTGCATTACCCAACAATAACAATGGCGGTCGGATAATGGTCACAACAAGGAAATCAGATCTAGCATCAGCATCCGGCACTGGATGTGCAGGGAAGGTCTACAACATGAAGCCCTTGTCAGCTGAACAGTCACATGAACTTTTCTGTAGGAAGACATTCAAAGAGAAAGCGTGGCCCAGCCATTTGGAGGAAATTTGTCGACACATCTTGAGAAAGTGTGAAGGACTTCCCCTAGCCATTGTGGCCATCAGTGGTGTTCTGGCCTCAAAGGACACAAGAAGAATTGATGAATGGGAACTTGTCCGTCGCAGTCTCCGTTCCGAAATCGATGACAACGAAAAGCTCAAAAATCTGAAGCAGGTTCTTTCATTGAGTTTCAATGATTTGCCTTTTTACTTAAAGTCCTGTTTTTTGCATTTGAGTGTATTCCCTGAGGCTCACGATGTCGAGTGTATGAGGATTATCCGACTCTGGGTAGCAGAGGGCTTTGTTGAAAGGAAAGAAGGTAAGACCCTGGAAGAAGTCGCTGCGGATTACCTTGATGAGCTCTTGAACCGAAGCCTCATCCAAGTGGCGGAGACCACCAGTGATGGAAGGGTCAAAATGTGCCGAGTTCATGGCCTTTTGCTGGAAATAATCATTTCAAAGGCAAGGGATCAGAATTATGCAATCATAGACCAGGAACACAGCGAACTGTGGCCAGAAAGAGTTCGTCGCCTCTCCGTACACAAAGCGTTTCAGATTGCGCAACAAAACCGGTCACTTTCCCGTCTCAGATCCTTGTTCATGTTTGGCGTAGACAGGTCTTCTTCTGTTGACGACGCTCTCTCATCTGAATTCAACCTTCTCAGTGTCCTAGATTTATGTCATGCTCCAGTAAGCCGCTTCCCAGTTCGGGTACTTGACATGAATTGTCTTAGGTTTCTAAGCTTTAGATCTACTCATATTCAAATCATTCCAAGTTCCATAGGGAACCTTCAGAACCTAGAGACACTAGACCTTAAAGACACTCATGTCATCGCATTGCCTGTGGAGATAGCAAAGCTTCAGCGTCTACGTCATCTCCTTGTGTACCGGTATGAGACAGTAGCTTATTCGCACAATAAATATGGTTTCAAAACCCCTGCAGATATTGGAGCTCTGCAGTCCCTGCAAAAGCTATGCTATATAGAGGTAGACGACGAAAGAAACCGTCGCAATATTATGGGGCTGGGGAAACTTGATCAGTTAAGGAGGTTATGTGTGTTAAAGTTGAGGAGAGAAGACGGAAGGAATCTGTGCTCATCGATAGCAAAGTTAACCAACCTCTCCTCACTGGCTGTCTTTGCATTCGATGATGAAGAAGAACTCGATCTGCATCACCTTTCTTCACGTCCGCCACTACTTCAGAGGATCTTCTTGAGGGGACACTTACAGACCTTACCCAGCTGGATTGCGAACCACCACAGCCTCGTAAAACTATACCTGAGAATGTCCTGTTTAAGGGATGATCCACTGGAATCCCTTCAAAATTTGCCCAGTCTGGTTCATCTGGAGTTGCTGCATGTTTATAATTGGCAAAATTTGTGCTTTAAGGCCCAAGGATTCATGAAACTTAAGACATTAGGGCTTGATCTTTTCGATGAGCTCGAGTTCATACAGGTGGAGGAGGGAGCAATGCCCTGTCTAGAAAAGTTGATCGTCCAGCGGTGCAAATTGCTCAAGGATCTGCCATTAGGAATCGAGCACTTAAAGATGCTCAAAGTGTTGGAGTTCTTCGACCTGCCTGATGAATTCGTCCAGAAACTTAAGCCGGACGAACAAAATGAGGACTATCAGAAGGTTGCGCACGTTCCTGAAATTCGTTACGCTTACTGGAGAGAGCAAGGTTGGGATGTCACATCTGTAGAGACATCGGTCGAGGAAGAGGGCTCTCGTTTGCAGAGTTCTAGTATGAGGAGTAATGAACTACCTCCTTGTTGGAAATAAGTGTCTATATCTCCTGTGAATCCATCTTTTCCGGGCTGCTTATGTTTACACTGCCATGGAAGATTCGATGTGATTGAGTTTACTGTAAATGAATTCTCAAACATATTCGAATGTTCGTTTTCGATTCGGCAATGCTTGGTCATTCAGTAACATTTTGTTCCTTACAGGGCTCCACCATTTGTGGTTACCATTCCATGAGTATGACCGATTTGTGTAGGATGGATGACAAATGAAGTTAATTATGCATGACACTGTGAAAAACAGAAAATTTTTAAGCCAGGATTTTGTTTATTCTTTCTTTGTAATTATCTATATTTATTTTGAATTCGATACGAACGTCGATAAATAAATTGTATGTATACTCGATAATGATCGAGTAAAAGCCGATTAATCCAATTCCAAATTGCAAGAACATAAATCCAATTGGACTAAATTCGTTTGGTTTTGCCTGTCACGAGCATGCAATGCAGGTTACGCGCTCATTAATCCTTCATTACATGAAAACAACAACCTCAAACTTGTCGTCAGTGCATCTTTCCTCAGAAAATATCTCTGTCTCGTTTTCTTCGTTTTCGTTTTCGTTTTTGTTTTTTTGCAGATGGAAAGAAACAAGAAGAAGGTTCCGTTTTGGCGTGATCGAAAAATGTGTACATTATGTCGTTATTTTAATGGAAAATGCTCTATCTCGTGCTGACCAATAAAGATCATTAAAGATTGAGATTTGTTCTTTCATGCTTGTTATAAGCAGTTGGGTCATCAATTGTAAAGTAAACCCTAGATCAATCATTCACGAATTTGGATCTGATTCGACCAAACTTGATTGATGATTATCAAAAGTCATTATCGCCTAGGTAATTACGATTTAAATTAAGGAAATATCCTGTAAAACCATGATTTTCCGTGACACAAACGGACTATTAACTTTAACATTTCATGATTTCTTAAGAGAATACGAAGCGCATTCAAAACAATTCCAAAAAGCAAATAATTTTTGTGAAAGCCTTTTGAATTGGAGAGTGTACTCGGTACGTGTTAGCAAATAACATGTAGGGAGACGACTATTTCACTTTCAAATGAATTTGATTTTAAGAAAATTAAGGAATGAACTGCTTATTCAAATGCAACCAACCAAGCACCATATTTAGTCCAAACGGCAAGCAATTCGGACGAAGTCCAACTAAATTTTTAAGAGGATGTAGAGTCGAATTAATGGGGCTCGACTGTCAACTTCACCATCATCGATTAAGGTGACTCACTAAAATTCATTGCATTTTGCGCATTATTCTAGCTTCAAGCACCATTATTGTATACTGTAGAGTTGGAACAAGGTGGAAATATATGTGTTAGGTACATCAACCGATTTCAATACAAATTTATTTTTTTAAGTTTGGTTTGTTATCAATACTGCAATTGTCACTTCACTAAGACAAAATGAAATTAGGCTCTAACAATATAAACAGTTCGGGCAGTCGGTTCTGTAAGTCGTCTGTTGATCCGATGATCTGTGCGGACACAAGAAACGAGAATGAGTCGAGTTACTCGAATTTGACTCGTGGATTACTCATACTCGGGCTCGGTTATTTTTGAGTTCAAGTAGCTCAAGTACTTATCAAGCCGAGATCAATCTTGAATAATGCGAGTCCAATCAAATATTACACATTCGTTTGTATATGGATCTAAAACTAATAATACCCATTCAATAAATTGTCAAGTCGAGTCGAGTCGAATCGAGCTCTGAGCGTCGAACTGCATCGACTCAATGACATCCCTAGCCGATGCTGCAACCTTTCGGCAGCCTGTGTGGTTAACTGTTGGGAGGAACAAATTGAAGCGAACCATAGGATCATATTCTAGTAATATGATAAGGTGCAAGTCACCCTCTCTATCCCAATACATTATTAAAGCCCTCCGTGGGAAATACGAATCAGCCTCCCCATCCTCTGTATTTTCGATGGTTTCCGATCAGCACACGAAAACGAGGGTTTGGTAAAACAGACGAAGACAAAGACTTTCATGCATGTGCACAGGCAAGACAAACGAGAAGACTTCCTCTTAACCGAGGATTGTATATTAAACTCATCGAATCTAACATGGGCTTTGATCATCGTCCACAAAAGTAATATTGTAATCCTTCACGCTTAATCCTTATCTTGCAGCGATGGACATCATGTCAAGCTCATGATCTTATTGGATTCGGGCAACAAAAGTTAAGAAATCAACATCATTTAATTAACAGTGAATTATGGGTGCTTGGTGCTCCAGTAGAGAAAGCTATAGCAAAAGTTGTTTTTTTTTTAAGTATAAAGGTCTGGACTTTAGCAAAGAAAAAGCAGACACACACCCCACATATGAACCGTGAATCACCACCACATAATGGACGGTGACAATTGAATACACTGAGAGAGAGAGAGAGAGAGAGAGAGAGAGAGAGAGAGAGAGAGAGATGTGAGTTTTGATTATGGTCTCTTCTTTATAGTTTTGATGATTATCGTGTCTAAGCTGATTTCTCATCTACAGGTCACTGCTTACGTTAATTTGCATATTTTTGACCCAAGTGCTAATTTAACTTCTTTCATAATCTTCTGTGCGTCAGCCCACTCTACGTCACAGTGATTTGCCCCACCAAACAATGCAATTCATTGCTCCTTCACTCAAGAACTTGGATTACAAATTTACAATACCCTAACAATAGGTTAACCCTAGTTTAAGTCTAATTGAGAAAGTAAACTGTAGCTGAATAACTACACAGACCACCGAATTGCTCCTTTGTCCTTGAACAAGAATACAACGTTTGGAAAGATTACTTGAACACCCTTTTGTAAGAACCTAATGGCTGTACCAGATTGACAAAATGTGACAAGGCAATTTCCATCCAAGTACCCAAAAGAGCTAACTAGAAGACGTCATCCTAGCGTTAGCTTCTTTTGCAATATGTCCGGTCAGACATGGATTGATGACTACATTCGATAAGTTTTCTTCAGTCTAGAAATCACTTCGCCACAGGTTATGAATTTGGGAATTCAAACAGATTCTGACATGGAAGAGTCACGACTATCTTCCATGACACAGATGATGTCCTGCGAATTTTCCCAGACCAAAGACATATACGTACTGAGAGCTAAAGTTAATTATGTAGATGGATTCACCAAATAGCATTGCTTCGAGGAAAGCAAAATCTAAATGAAGGCACAAACAGCAGGGAAAAAGATGGATGAAATCATCTCGGCGAGTCCCTGGATCAAAGTGACTCCTAGGTGAACATCAAACTTCTCATCACACAAATGACATCAACTTTTCCCTGTAAGAATAAATTCGAACTCTTCCTGTATTTCTTTGGGTAACAATCAAACACGCAATGGTCAGTCGTTGACACAAACCTCAAGTTTAGGCATTTCAATGTCTTTGCTTTCAAGAAATTAATGCATACACTCTATCCAGGACTATTGAACCTGTAAGCAAACTAAAGAAATCCAGCACAAAGCAGCATATACTTCGTACTGAATAAATTGAGTAAGAGAAGGCAAAGATTTAAAATATAAGAGATGAGACTAGAAGCTTCAAAAGCAATATATAAGTTTGCATGTCAACATGACGTGAAAGATATGGCAAATGAGCCCCAGTCCAATTGGTTTGGATGTAGAGCCCAACCTGACTTTTTACGGAATAAACTGAACTATAAATTTAAACGTCAGAGTCATTCCCATCAAGCTAAACCTAAAAGAAAAAGATTGGAATCAATATTCTTAGGCACTATGAAACCCAGCAACTCCTGAAATTTCAGAAAGCCAAGTATAGAGAATGGCTGAAAGTCCAGTGATCTATCTGCTCGGCAAGCTTGCCAGCTTTTTCGAGAATGAGTTCCAACATATGAGAGAGGGCCGTGAAGAAATGATTGCGCTGAGAGGCGAATTCGAGCGCATCAAGGCCTTCCTGAGAGTTGCAGATTCCATGGAAGAGAGCAACGAGGAAGTCAAAGTATGGATCAAGCAAATAATAGAAGTCGCATATGATGCTGAGGATGCTCTTGATGAATTCAAACTGCTCTTGGCACATGATCATGAGGGGCGCGGTCTTCTTTACAAGATCCCTTGCTGTATCAGGAATATGAAAGCTCGATATCGGTTGACGGCTGCAATCAAAAGCATCAGCTGCAGAATGAAAGACATCTGTGAAAGCCATCAGAGACTGTCCGAAAAATTAAACAGGGACCAACAAGGTTCGAGCTCCACCTGTGAAGACGACACGTGGCAAGATCATCGAGCAGATGCAGTCTTTGTAGAAAAATCTGGTCTGGTGGGCATTGAAGAGCCCAAGAAAAAGCTTACTCAGTGGCTTGTTGGCGGCATTTCAGAGAGGGAGGTGATATCGGTTGTTGGAATGGGAGGGTTGGGGAAGACGACTCTAGTAAAGCAAGTTTTTGATGATCCAGTTGTGAAGAAGCAATTTCCCGTGCGTGCTTGGGTCACACTTTCTCCATCTTCGAAGACAGAAGAGCTCCTAATGGACATGCTACAACAAATTGCCAGAAGCATCATGAAACCGGTTCCAAGTGGAGCAGACACCATGAGCATCGATTGGCTGAAAATGATGATCAAGAGCTTGCTACAGGGAAGAAGATCAAGGTACCTGATTGTTCTTGATGATGTCTGGCACATGGACAAATGGGATGCTGTCAAGTATGCATTGCCTAACAATAACCGCGGAAGCCGGATAATGATCACAACCCGGAATGGTGAACTGGCACAGGCATCCTGCACTGAATTTGATGGGCAGGTCTACGAAATGCAGCCGTTGCCGGTCGAACAATCATGGAAGCTATTCTGCAGGAAGACATTCAAGAAAAACTTGTGCCCCTCCCATCTGCAAGATATCTGTACCGACATTTTAAATAAGTGCGAGGGCCTGCCCCTAGCAATTGTGGCCATAAGTGGCGTCCTGGCTACAAAAGACAAGCGGAGAATAGATGAATGGGATTTGGTCCGCCGTTGTCTTCGTTCAGAAATTGATGGCAATGACAAACTCAAAAACTTGAAGAAGGTACTTTCACTCAGCTTTAATGACTTGCCTTACTACGTAAAGTCCTGTCTATTACAGATATCTGTATTCCCTGAGGCTCACGTAATTGAGCGCATGAGGCTAACTAGACAATGGGTAGCAGAAGGTTTTGTTGAAATGAAAGATGCTAAGACCATGGAAGAAGTTGCAGACGATTACCTCAATGAGCTTGTATATAGGAGTCTTATCCATGTGGTGGAGAGAGACAAGGACGGGAGGATAAAGTCATACCGAATCCATGGCCTTTTGCGGAAGATCATCATTTCAAAGTCAAGAGATCAGAACTTTGCGGCCATAGTTGACGAACAAAGTTCAGAGTGGCCAGATAGAATTCGTCGCTGCTCAATTCACAATGAGCTTCGGATTGGACAACAGAACTTGTCACTTTCCCATCTCAGGTCCTTGTACATATTTGGGGTAGACAAATGTTCCCTCTATAGAATTCTATCTGGTGATCTGAAACTTCTTAGTGTTTTGGACTTGCAAAATGCTCCATTAAGGAGGTTCCCGGTGCAAGTCGTAGACATGCGTTGTCTAAAGTTTTTGAGTTTGAGGCATACTCAAATTCAGACAGTTCCAACATTCATAGGAAGGCTTCAGAACTTAGAAACTCTAGACCTCAAACACACTCATGTCACTTCATTGCCTGTAGAGATCATGAAGCTCCAACGCCTTTGCCATCTCCTCGTATATCGTTATCAAACTGTATCATATACGCACTACAAATATGGCTTCAGCACCCCAGCACATATTGGAGCTCTTCAATCTCTACAAAAGCTGTGCTACATAGATGCAGATGATGATAGAACCAACAATGTTATAAGCGAGCTTGGGAAGCTAAAGCAGCTGAGAAGACTATGCATTCTAAAGTTGAAGAAAGAAGATGGAAGGAAATTGTGCTGGTCAATTGCGAAGTTGACAAACCTCCAGGCCCTGGCTGTTTCTTCATTAGGAGATGATGAAGACATTGATCTGCAGTACCTTTCATCTCCACCATCGCTACTTCAAAGGATCTACCTGAGAGGACGTCTGCAGGCATTACCGCATTGGATAGCAAACATGCATAGTCTTGCCAAATTACATTTAAGATGGTGTTGCCTTAAGGAAGATCCACTGCCATCCCTCCAGGATCTGCCCAATCTTGTACATCTTGAGTTACTTCAAGTTTACGATTGGCAAACGCTATGCTTTAAGGCTAAAGGGTTTCAAAAGCTCAAGATATTAGGTCTTGATTATTTTGAGGAGCTAACATTTGTACAGATAGAGGAGGAAGCAATGTCTAGCCTTGAGAATTTGATCATCCAGCGATGCAAAGAGTTGAAGAGTATGCCATCAGGAATCGAGCATCTCACCAAGCTCAAAGTGCTGGAGTTCTTTGACATGCCTGTAGAATTAACCGAGAAGCTTAAGCTAGAAGAGAAGGATGAGGATTATCAGAAAGTGGGACATGTTCCAGAACTTCGTTATGGCTACTGGAGAGATGGGGCTTGGGACGTTACTTCAGTTGAGAGGTCAGGAGAGGAACGGAGCTCTCGACCTCAAGACACTACGATGAAGAGAAGTAATCTTCCTCCTTGTTGGAAATAATGATATGCTCTATAGCTTGAGTAACTGCAGTTTTTCTTGATTTGCCCCAATTTATTGTAACTAATGAGGCTGTTAATGTTCATGCAAACATCAAAGGTTTATTGTCTCCAAAATAACTGGGTAGGACATTTTGTAGCCTGGAATTGCATCTGATATTGTGTCTACACTATACACCATGTGCATGTCGCTTGGGTGCATATCTATGTATGTAGGCTTGGCAGTTATCTATCCTTCATGACAATATCTTCCATGTCTATGGAAGAGATCTTTCTAAGATGACATGTCAGATGACACCACATTTACAACACATTAAGAAACAAATTCGTTAGTACTCATATAAAGAAACATAAGTTAGTATAACTATGTTGCATTATGTGAATTATACGTAAAATTAGGTGTTTAAATGCATCTAATTAGGTTAAGAGGGTTAAACCATACATAACACCTCCATTCCCCATTAAACTCGATCAAGGAGGCTATGCTCAATTACATATCGTTGGTGTGCCATGCAAACCAGTGGCATCATAACATGTATACCTTCATCCCCAAATTCAGTGACCTCAATCACAAAATTGTCCTAAATCACCCGAGTACATTTAAATTCTCCAAAACAAGCATGTTTCCTTCAACAAGAGAGCAAATTTAGGAAGGGTAGAAGAGACTTATAGTTTGTCGGTGATGCCACTTTTTCCGAGGAAAGCAAGGAGATGTGGCTGGTAACTCCATTGTTTAACTCAACCAGGAAAAGCGCATAAGAGAACGAAACATGTCTAAACACCGCATTTCAGTCGGGCTTATATAGCAGGACAAGAAGTTACCTTTTTCCCCTGTGCTTTCCAGCGCTTTGACCGATGGAATCGGAGAAGAATTCGTCCGGAACGGCGGTGGAACTTGAAAGAAAGGCAAAAGGGGGAAAAAAAAAACCCTCACCAATGAACGACTAATTCATCTATCACTTTAGTTGTTTGGAAGAAATCCAATCACTCAACTGAAACGAACTACGAAACCCTGAATTGTGTTCAAAGACACAGAGAGAGAATCAAATCGCCTTGCAGCTTAAGACCATGTAAACATGCGAAGAAATTAGCAAAACCAAACAATCGATTACTCAATCTAGAGGATCAGCCAGTTCAACCTTGAAAGTTGAAGGAATAAATTTGAGAAGGCTAGAGGATTTAAAGTGAGGGTTCGTCGATAACGAACCTCCCAATCTCTAAGGCTGGTGGTGGCCTCGGAGTATACGGACAAGCATTACGAAGCAGATTCGGACTCGATACTGGCATTTGTCGCCATGCGAGGAGGAGGAACGATGACATTGTGACAGTTCTTCAGAGAAGAAGAAGACGACGACGACGACGAAGCGGGAAAACGCGCCAAAAAGCGCCCCGTGACCGATTTTGATTTGCAACCTCTTTGCTTACGCTCCAAACAAGCAATAATTTTCCTTCCATAATCAAAAGACAATGGCTTTTGTGAACTTTAGCCCAATTTTCAACGTGGTTCATGAAATTTAAATTTATTCAACGTGGTCCATGAACATTTGATAGATGTTCAGTTTTAGTAATGTTCAATGCCGTCCTGAAAGGACTTTTGATACATTTTCAATGTTGTCCTGAAATGGCAACTTTCAGGACAACATTGCATATTTTTATGGACTAAATTGAACATATATCAAAAGTCCATGGACCATATTAAATAAATCAAAATTTAGGGATAACATTGCACATTGGGCTAAAAATTTAGAGATCAAGTTGAGCAAATTTAAAGTTATTGAGCCAAAGTTCAAGTATCGTATTAAAATTAGTAAAAAAGTTTATATAAGTCTATTAACAGCATTTGATTCTATTCTATGTAAATGTAAATGTCTATTCTATTAAATTCATCACGTTAATGAGAGAAAATAAAAAGAAAGCACGATTATTATATAAAAGTTGGTGACAATTTTAACATGGACCCATCATTTTACTCCCCTCTGATCTTCAATTTCCCTTCGTTATGGACATTGTTTAGCCTCATATGCAAAAATTGTCCAATGAATATGAATAAAGATGCAAATTCATGTAAACGTGCTAGTAGCGAGAGAGAGAACACAACTTGCCATAGAGGGTTCGATTGTGGGAAAATTGTCAAAAAAGTCCAAAACATTTTACACTTTTACCAATTCAGTCCTAAACCTTTGAAATTTGCCGATTCAGTCCTAAACCTTTTCACTTTGTGCCGATTCAGTCCTATTTGCCGGAAATCGCTTATGTGGATGCCGGCAGTCCTACGTGGCATCGCCGGCAACAATTTTTAATAATTTTTATTTAAAAAAAATTGATTTTTTTTTTTTGCTTTTTTGGTTTGCTGGCTTTATGGCCGGCGACCCCGCCGAATTAGGGCCGGCAGGGGTCGGCGACCCCCGAGGGTCCTTGAGCGAGGACCGCGAAGCCCTCGCGGCAGAAGGCGAGGGGTCGCGGCCCTCGCCCGCCCTTGTCGTGGCCAGATCTGAGCCGGCAGGCTGGTGACCCCTGCCAACCCTAATCCGACGGGGGTCGTCGGCCTTGAAGCTAGCAAAGGAAAAAACGGAAAAAAGCGCAAAAAAAAAAAAAATAGATTTTTTCAAATAAATATTATTAAAAATTATCCACGTCAGCGTCGGCGGTGCCACATAGGACGGCCGGCGTCCACATTAGCGATTTTCGGCCAATAGGATTGAATCGGCACAAAGTGAAAAAGTTTAGGATTGAATCGGCAAACTTAAAAGGTTTAGGACTGAATTGGCAAAAGTGTAAAAGGTTTAGGACTTTTTTGACAATTTTCCCGTTCGATTGTTAAGTTGGATTATTATTGATAGTTAATCTTAAGATTTCGTCGGCGATGAAGTTGTGTAACAACCTGATCCCATGAGGGCGGGGAGTGGTCGCGAGGGCTAGAGGGCCTGGATAAGGAGCGGCTCCTGGCAGACTTCTAGGATGGCGAAAGGATGAATTGAATTCCACATCGCCTAGATGCGATGAGGTGAAGTGCTATATATGTGTGGCACTGGTCCTTAACTTGCAACGATGCCTTTTCTGGGCGAAGCCCTTCGCCCAAAAGAACAAAACTGTGCGGGCTCTGGCCCAAAGCATAGTTGACTAATGGGACCTGGGCATGACACGTCGTGTCCTGATAACGTTCAAATGGAGAGGTAATTCATAAGTCCAAAGTCTAGATCTCCATGAGAACAACCTGACGGGATGCTGAGCTTTCATTTGGTTTTAGCTTCTTTTGATATGTGATCCAACAGTGGTGACAGAACATAAGACGACACAACAAATACCATATTCATAACAAAGTCTTCGAATGCCCGTTAGTAAAGGAGGAGACACGCACACACACACACATATATATATATAGCTGCACATTAGCTTATTAGCTCATCCGTTGGTAAAAGATAACTGTATAGCCTTTCGTTCCTACTGCTACTGCAGCATAATGGAACTTAATGGGTAGAGATTTATGCGATGATGAGATCTTATTCCCACTTCAAATGAACAGCCGAGGAAATTCCTGAAGAGGCTGGACTGGAGCCAAAGTCCTCTCGCGACTCTCCACCTACGTGAACAGGCAAAACCTGCGTTCCTTTCCTCTGGTCGTATCTTATCTTATCTCCTACGTGGTAGGTACATTAAAATGCCAAGTAGTAATCTAACTTAATCTCTTTTGCCCCTCTTTCCTGTTTCCTTTTCTTTCTCTCACACGCCACGCCACGCCAACACTTAAATAATCTAAACAAGAAATCGCACGGCAAAAAGGTCGGTGTTCGTATCGCCTCTCCTCTTCCCTATCGGACACTCTTCTTCTCCTTACAGTTGTTGTTAAGTTAGGGCTCTTTCATAGTCATATGAAAATCTTTAACGGGTAAATATGGCAAATCGCCACTCTACCGCAATTACAAATTTGAAGCTGTAAAATAATACGATCGATGCCTTCACATTGAAAGCAAACTACCTACGCTCTAAAGTGCTACTGCTATTAATCACTGACAAGAATAGAGCCCCCGGAAAATACCGGAGGCTCGAGTGATAAAATGGTAAACCTCCTGTCTTGCTCAAGACTAAGCATTTCAATCTCTACACTTGGGTTTTCCAAGCAAGTGACTCTAAATCAATTGCTAAAGGCCAAAACTGAAGTCCTTCAACGTTTCATCAAATTAAGAATGATACAGTAATCTATCTACTGAGAATATGAAAAACATACCTGAAAATGCATGGAAATAGTTGCCTCATTCTCATTAACGTCCACCCTTTTTGTCAATCGGAAAATTAGCTTCGACTTAGGCTCCGTTTGTTTCGCGAAAAATTTTGTGGCATTTCTGAAAAATGTTTTCCAGAAAGTCATTTTCTAGGAAAATAACCATATTTTCCGGTATTTGGCTGAAATATAAAAAAGATTTGCTATGGAAAATCGAATTTGATTTTTCTCCATACACTCCTTTCAAAGATCAAAAAGAGGAAAACATTTTCCTCACTTTTGAAGGAGTTTTTTGTTGACAAAAAAAAAAGGAGTTTTTTCGATAGATGGAAAATGTTTTTTCTTGATTGGCTTATTTACCGCAAAACAAACGCCGGAAAATCCGAAAAAAATTTCATGGAAGTTGTTTTTCGGGAAACAAACGAAGCTTAAGGCTAGTAAAATAAGTTACTCAGAAAAGTGCCAGAATGCGACATGCTGTTTAGATGAACTCGCTCAGATAAGATTCATACTAAAATAATCAGAAATGAATCACTTCCACATCCATGAAAGGTGCCTAATTTGAGTACTGATCTTCTCCGAAAAGTTCCAGAATGCGACATGCTGTTTAGATGAACTCGCTCTGATAAGATGCATGCTAAAATAACCAGAAATGAATCACCTCCACATCAATGAAAGGTGCTTAATGTGCGTACTGATCTTCTCCGAAAAGTGCCAGAATGCGACATGCTGTTTAGATGAACTCGCTCTGATAAGATGAATGCTAAAATAATCCAAAATGAATCACTTCCACAACAATGAAAGGTGCCTAATTTGTGTAATGATCTTCTGAGAAAAATGTCAGAATGCGACATGCTGCTTCTAATCTAGAATAATCACACTTCATCTGCTACCACATTATGGTTAATCACACAAGCATGCTGCCCCGTTGACCAACTCTTCTAAATCATAAGTCTTTTTCCTTTCTTTGTGTTCCTTTCCAATATCTGAGTCACAGGCGATGAGCAAGAAGACACTTCAAATTGATTTATATAATCTTACATAAACAAAGGTTGTGACATCTTCATGACCTGTTCAAGAACATGCTCATCCGGACAAGAAAGCTTGTCTAATTGGTAATCTACTGAAGTATGCAATAGCCCAAGTAACCAACCGAAAAACCAAGAAAATCTGGTATTTGGCGGTAAGACATCAGTATAAAATCCCGATATGTTGTGGAAATAAAGTCCAGATGTTCATACCACTGTAATAACAACTTTTGAGGTTGCCAACCTTGAGAATGGCAGCTGTTCTAGTAACCCATGTGCTAAGAAAGGTTGGGAACATTTTCGAGAATGAGGTGCTGCGGGTTAGAGATGGTTGGGAAGAAGTGAATGCCGTGAAAGAAGATTTTGACCGCATCAAGGCCATCCTACGTGATGCAGATTCACTCGAAGAGGGTAGCCACTTCATCAAGGAATCAGTCAAGAAACTGAGAAATCTTGCCTTCGACATTGAAGATGCTCTTGATGAGTATAAGCTACTGCAGGCGCAAGATCATGGCCATGGACTCCTTGGATTTCTACAGGAGTCACATAGCTATGTGAAGAACTGGAAAGCTTGCAGAAGGATCATGCTTCGGATGAGAGAAATAAGTCCTAAAGTCAAAAGCATCTGTGAAGAACACCAAAAGGTGTGCTACAAGTTCAAAAAAGCTGCAGAACAAGGCTTGAGCTCCCCCTCTCCATCCAGCACATGGCAAAACCAGCGTGGGAACGCCCTTTTATTGGAAAAAGCTGATCTAGTGGGTATTGAAGAGCCCCTAGAGCAACTGGTGAAGCGGTTGGTGCAGGGCCCTCCTGAGAAAGAAATAATTCCAGTTGTGGGAATGGGAGGTTCGGGAAAGACTACCCTCATAAAGCAAGTTTTTGAAGATCCAGCGGTGAAGAAACACTTCACAATCCGCGCTTGGGTCACTCTTTCTCCACACTCGAGGACAGAAGAAGTCCTCAGGGACATGCTTCGGCAAATCGCTAGCAGCAACATGAAGTCTGTCCCCAGTGGAACAGACAATTTAAGTACTGATTTACTGAAAATGATGATCAAGAGCTTGCTGCAAAGAAGAAGATCGAGGTACTTGATCATCCTTGATGATGTGTGGCGTGTTGGTGAATGGGATGCCATCAAATATGCGTTTCCCAACAACAAAGATGGCAGTCGAGTAATGATGACAACGAGGGATGTCATGATAGCATTATCTTCATGCAAGGAATTTGCTGGAGAGGTCTATAAGATGAAGCCTTTGCATGCTGATCAATCATGGAAACTTTTCTGCATGAAGACATTTAAGGGTCACTCATGTCCTTCGAATTTGAAGGAGACATGTGAATACATCTTACAGAAGTGTGAGGGGCTACCCTTGGCAATCGTTGCCATTAGTGGCATTTTGGCCACAAAGGACAACGACAAAATAGATGAATGGCATCTAGTACGTCAAAGTATTCGTTCTGAAATCGATGGCAATGATAGGCTGGAGAACTTGAAGAAGGTACTTTCTCTTAGTTTCAATGCCTTGCCTTGCCACCTAAAACCTTGTTTCTTGCTTTTGAGCGTGTTCCCTAGTGACCAACAGATTGAGCATATGCGGTTAATTCGATTATGGGTAGCGGAGGGACTTGTTCAAACAAAAGAAGGTAAGACACCAGAAGAAGTTGCAGAAGAGTACCTTAAGGATCTCCTAAGCAGGAGCCTCATCCAAGTTGCTGAGCTAACAAGCGATGAAAAGGTCAAGACGTATCGCGTTCATGACCTCTTGTGGGAAATTAGCAGGACAGAGTTTGAAGATCGAAATTTTGCAGCTCTAGTTGATGAACATCATGCGGTGCGGACGGACAGAGTTCGGCGCCTTTCAGTACACAAAACACTTCAAACTGCATGGCCAAACGAGCCACTCTGGCAACTTCGCTCCCTGTTCATGTTTGGGGTAAGCAAATCATCCATTTATAGAGTGCTCTCTTCTGGTCTCAAACTACTCGGAGTTCTAGACTTGCAAGGTGCCCCCTTGAGAAGGTTTCCAACACAAGTAATTGACTTGCGTCTTCTCAGTTATCTAAATCTTAGGTGCACCAAACTCAAAAAAATTCCAAGTTCAATAGGAATGCTTCAGAACTTGGAGACCCTGGATCTTAAACACACGTTTATTTCTGTGTTGCCAGTGGAAATCACAAAGCTCCAAAAGCTTCGCCATTTACTTGCATATCGTTATGAGAATATCGCTTATTTGCACAGTAAGTTTGGCTTTAAGACCCTTGGAGATATTGGGGCTCTGCAATGTTTACAAAAGCTATGCTACATAGAGGCAGATGATGAAAGAAGCAGCATCTTGATTAGACAGATTGGGAAGTTGATTCAACTGAGAAGGTTATGCATTCTGAAGCTAAAGAAAGAAGATGGAGGGAAGCTATGCCTATCAATTGCCAAGTTGACCAATCTCCGTGCACTATCAATTTCTTCTTTTGAAGATGCTGAAATTGATCTGCAAAACCTTGATTCTCCTCCACAGTTTCTTCAAAGAGTGTACTTAAGAGGAAAATTGCAGACTTTGCCACATTGGATTCCCAAGCTCCATAGTCTTGCCAAACTTCACCTGAAATGGAGCCATCTCGAGGAAGATCCAATGTCATCCCTCCAAAGTATGCCCAATCTGATACACCTTGAGTTACTTCAAGTCTATGGTTGGCAAAAACTGTGCTTCAAGGCTAAAGGGTTTAAGAAGCTGAAGATATTAGGTCTCGATTGTTTTGAGGAGCTTACACTTATCCAAGTAGAGGAAGGAGCACTGCCTTGCCTTGAAAAGTGGAGCATCCAGCGCTGCAAATGTTTGAAAAGTGTCCCTTCAGGAATTGAGCATCTCAGCAAGCTCAAAGTGCTGGAGCTGTTTGACATGCCTGATGAATTGATCGAGAAACTTAAGCCAGAAGAACAAGATGAAGAATATGGGAAAGTTGCACATGTTCCAGAGCTTAGTTATGGCTGCTTGAGAGATGGTGCTTGGGACGTTACATCAGTTGAGACGGCAGTTGAGAGATTGGGAGATGAAGAGAGCACTCGAGCTCAGGATACTACCAAGAAGAGAAGCAATCTTCCTCCTTGTTGGAAGTAATGTCTAGCTGTGTATCAACAATATGCTCATGTATATTGGTATTGCATCTATTACAACAACTTTCATGAAATCCTGTCTGTGCATAAGATAGGTGTCCATGGATTAGCTAGTTTAGTACTGCCTTGTGCTCTTGTTTTGGTTAAAGAGAAGTGACTACTGTTTATTTGGTTTTTCTTTATGTTATAAAAGAGTGAATGTGATTTGATGGAAAAGTCGAAAACTTTTACAGAAGTTCGGCTTAGTTGCTGATGGTTTAGTATTTCTCTTAAATCTTGCCAAATTGTTTGCTTAGCTAGAAACTTGTTATAATTTTCGAAACCAGATCATCATCAGGAAGTGAGCTTGGTTAATTGACTCTTTAAATGACCGTCTCTTGCATAGGTTGGGTCAATATAGAGAAAACTGCTCAGCAGATATAATGTATATTTGGATCTCGTTTATGTTATAAACAATTCCTCCAACTTGAATGTTTGAATGAAGCGTGAACGTGAATATCTAAAAGAAATCTCGAGTACATGTAAGTCCTGATAGTGAGATTTGATCTACTCATTTCGATAGACACAACCTGTGTGTGTTTCTGCTGCAACTGTGCATTTTAGCCGGCCTTCCCATTGAGAGCTCCATTTTGAGTTTGGTCACTCTCAAATCTTAAACAAAACAGCAATGCTCAACTCCGGTGCACAACACACTGTAATCCGGCTTGTGATAGGAGTGTCATTTCTCGAACGAGTATAGTGGTCAACACAATTACATAAAGAAAACATAAAGCTACACATTGGAAATTACAACAACATCGACTGCATTCCGAGTTCGACCGTAAGAGCATGCTCAACACAAAGATGGTGTTCTTTTTGAGACACCGTAACTTTTGCACAAGTTTTGAATAAGCCTCCCTGGATAGGATTAGGAATTGGTTCTCTCCTCCACTTACTCCAATGTGTGTGCGTCGCGGACAGTGTAACGAGACTAGAGACCGCCTGTTTTTTATGTCTAGCTAGTCCATGGAGGTGTGGAAGAAGGTTTTGCAGCTGCTTGCTATTGAGAGATCTATTGGTAGTTTGATGACTGAGTGTACTTGGCTTAAGCAGGAGGAAGCTTGTGGTAAAAGTTTCAGATCCAGTTTGACTAAATTGGCTTGGGAGTTGGGATGGCAGTGCTGCTTTCATTTAGAAAGCAAGAAAATGAATTGGTAAATGGACATATTTTCGCCTCCTGTGAATCAAGTGATTAACATAACCATGTTTGCTGTCAAATTTAGGAATGAAGGTCGAAGTGAACTCAAGCACAGAATTATCCCTCCTTCTTGGGCTCTATTATGCTCTAATTGGCCCATTCGTTTCTGAATTATTGATGCTGTGATGACTTGGTTCTTGGTAGCTTAGTTTTTCGATGCAGCAAATACTTGTTATGAGCCTTGTGGGGGAGACTGGTCTACTCACCGGATGAGCAATTCCAAGTTCCTTTTATCCATTAGAACCGATTTTCCATCTATTGGAACCTGAAACTTATCCGTCAGAACTGATTTCCTAATTTTTGGAATCCGGGTCCCTGCGTACGTTAAAACTTGAAACCTACCATGTATTTATCGGTTCGATTCTCCGATTTCGAATTCTACCCGAAAACCATGCTCACCCCTAACCCTTTGTTGTAATTGAATGAGAACTTAACTTACCCATAAAAGAGAGAGAGAGAAGAAAAATAGTGGCCGGTATATAGGCCCCACGAACATGCAGCATTACTTGCACTTGGGGACATGACATCAATGTTTTCCCAAGTTTCAGTCCTTGTACTCTCTCATAATCTGGACCAGTTAAAGATGGTCTCCTCATGCTCATCTCTTGGCTCACAGCCAATTGGCAAATTGGGTAAAGCATTGAATTGCTTTTTGTTTGTTGGTATAAAACAACACCACCTCAAAATGCCGCAGCTTTCGTGGATTCTCTCTCTGAACCGACCTTCTCTTCTTTAACGCCATTCCCTCCTCTTTATTCCACCATCCAAAAACTAAATAAAATCGCCATAATCATCGCTATCAAAATTAAAGTAACTATATAATCATCGTGATAATAATTTTAAAGAAACATACCGGCCGATCAAACGATGGTAAAATTGATTAAATAATGATAATTAGCCTCTCAGGATACCATGCCCAGACAGAGAGTATCCACCCACCACAACAAGAACAAAAGAACACCCACCACGCCAAGCAAAGCAAAGCTGAACCAACCAATAGCCTCCCCCACATGTTCCTGTCCCTCCTCTTTCTTTCCTCTCGAAGAAATAGAAAGAGAGAAGCAGCTCGTTGTGGTTGATCTTGATATTGTTGAGGTCGACTCTCTCTGGGCTCTGTTTGAAGTTTGTGAAGAGAGAGAGGGAGGGAGGGAGAGCGCATGGGAAACGTTTAGGACAAACCAGGACAAGATCAAGACACCCTTTTTTTTCTAGTGATTTCTAGTTAGTGATTGATAGGACAGTTCCTTGGCTGCAAGAAAAGTTAAAGAAAATGGTGGGTCTTTTCTCAAAGTTCTCTGTGCACAGAAGTGGCCATCGACGAGCTCAAAGTGCTCTGGTGAGTAACCCTTCTGTTTCTCTTTCTCTTTCTCTAAGTATGCGATTCTTGGTTTTCCTTATAAAGTCCTTCCTCAGTGAATTTCTGTTTCTTCTGATTTTTTTGTCGGCCCTAGGTTTGAAAATTAGCAGTTCAGATATGCTACGTTCGATGAGTTCTTCGTGACTTTCGTTGACCTGTTCGATTGATTCATTTTTTCCTCTTTTCTTTATGAATTGGGTTGATCTGGTCTCAGGGTATCTTAATATACTTGAGTCTTCACTCTTGCTCGGTCTTGACATGTTGGATCGATTCTCACAAGGAAGTTGACTGGATTTTTTTTGTTTTCTCTGTGAAATGCCTGATTTTGAGGGGTTGTAGCCCCCTTTCACACTTTGAATTTGGTCGTTCACTTGGCCTGATGTTCGAGTTTATCATCAAAATTGTTTTTCAATGAGGGAAGTACCCTGTCTGTACTGCATCCTAATGTGTTCATAGATTATACTGTTTGCTCTGCATCCGAATGTGTCCATAGGTTATCTTCGGACATAGATAATCTGTATGTTTCGAATTTCAGGTCTTAAATTATCCAGTTACTGGTCATCGGTTTTGGTTGTGTTTATGTGTACATCGATCTCACTAAAATTAGTCCTGCTATAGTCAGTTATCACAAAAAAAATTGCCTTCCTTACGCATTTACTTCGTCTTTTGCTTCTCATCTGGAGATACACGTACGATTTCTGTGTGATACAACTCACGATCCTGTTTACAATCTTGTGTTTCTAGTTCTTCACACCGCCAATTTGCTTACTAGTGAGCTTCTTATGTGCAGGACGGGAAGGAAGTAGGGCTTCCAAATGCAGAGGTTGCTAGCGCTGCCACTGCCGCAGCTGCTGCTTCTCATGGAATTGAAGTGGCCGTAGAGTTTAAGCCTGTCGAACATCCAGTCGAGCCTCTTGATAATGACCAACCAATTCAGTGCCCTCTGCCTGAACCTTCAATTCTAAATGTGAGATTATTCTCTTTCTTTCATTTTATTTTCTGCTTTCCGCTGAAATCAATTGTCCTCACCTTATCAATATATATTTGGATTAGTTAGGTAAATTCTGGTGTTTTTTCTGTGTTGATACCACCTGCTATACATATAATGACTAATTAGTGAAGAGAATGATGACCAGAACAGGGAACGTATTTTATACTCCAGAAATTTGCCCTATCTAGATGCAGCCACTAGGCTAGAGGGAGGTTGGAATTGATTCATTACCTAACCATTCATTGAATAGTGCTTGAAGTAAGTAGAGAGATGGAAAATTGGAATTGTTCTATTACCTAACCATTCGGTAAGTAATGCTTGAAGTTGGGTGTCAAGCAACAAATTGCCTACGTGTAATGAGTGCAATGGTGGATGTCGGTGGGATTGCTTAAGCTCATACACAGTGACAGTTATCCAAAGTTGGAGAACCAGTCTTGGCAATCAGCTTTACTAATATTGTTGGCACTGTTGATTATTGGAAGAGTCCAGGTGCTGTGATGGGTCAACAATTAAAGAGGGCATTAGAAATTTGGAGATGTCCTCTTCTTTTCCTGCTAAGTGTTGAGAGTTGTCGTTACAGTTAATTACAAAACATTTTACATAACAAACAAGGTGGCATGTCTTTCCCAGTTAAGCTCTTTGTACATCTCAAAGAAGCATTTTGCCTAGTGTTTTCTTCTCCTGCTTGGGCCCAATATGTTTTGATTTTGTGAGGTTACCACTGAAAGCAGTTTACTTAAGGTTCCCAATTTACTAGAACGAAGAAAGACTTATTAGTATTGCTATATTCAGGACAGAATTGTTGGCAGAACTTAAGTTTTCAATTCCATATTTCGATTGTAGCCTAGTCGAAAATCAGCAGTGGACCCATGCATCTAATCAGTCTGTCTTGATTGTGCTTAAAATATGAACCCCTTAAGCTTCACACGAGAGCCAAAAATCAAATCCTCAAGTTGCTCGATGATTGAAGAATCCTCAGTAGGGAAGCTGGTGCATCATCACATCACGTTATCAAACCACAGATAATGGGTCTTGTTCTGTCAGTTTGGCCTGAAACTACTAGTTGATTTTGCCTCTAGATACTTTCAATTATATAGGGTAGTTCATTTCGTTTACAGGCATTATTTCCATTCACAATAATGGCTGATAAAGTTTTTGTGTGATATGTGTTCTTTTCGTTGCCCGCTAATATGAAGCGTACGAACTTTCTGATATAGCACAAACGCTTGGTAATTGGATGGCTGTCGCCTAATCTAGTTATGTGGGATTGCTATCTGGCGCTTGTCATGCCGGATAAAATACAACAAAGTGGAACAAGTTAATCAGCAAAAGTATTGAGTCTCGTAGACCTTATATGAACTTTGAAACTGAAAAATGTTCTCATCAGCTTTGCTTTTTAAGCATGAACTTTTGAATGCAAAGTGGGCAAGAAAAAAAAGAAGAGATTCTTTTATCATATTCTTTTCATCTTGGAGTTGCTTCTGATAGTGACAATTGATGTCGAGTTATTGAGCTGGCACAGTTTGTGCTCTAGAACAGGAAAAGAACTACACAGTTCTGCACATTTCCATCATAGTAACAATTGCATGCATGGACATGTTTGCAATTTCTGGGTTGAATTTGATTGTAGTTTCATCTTTTGGCATCAGCGGTTCTCTCTTGTAGGAATTTATCTGCACTGTATCTGACATTTAGTTCTTCAATTATCAGGACGGAAGAATTTGGAAAGAACGAGTATCTGCGACCGTGCGGAGAAGAGCTGACCTACCCATCATGAAAGAAAGTGGGTCTACTGAATCTGAATCTACTGCTGGGATAAGACAGAGACCGGCCACCTCCAATCGCATGATTTTGCCCTCAATAAGTGCCCCGGAACATAATCTACTAAAGTTACTAGAAGAGTGTAACACCCCGGGGATGTGATAACTTCTTGCGATTCTCATCTTGCCAGTCGCTTGAGAAATTGAAATCCACCATTTGTATACCCGTTCCTCACTCGCCCCCTTTACTGTTGGTACCCTTAATTTTGTGTTGGTTCATGAATATATATGTATCCACAGATGAGTCGATTGAAAGAAATGGTTTACCCATCTCTGTCGTCATAAGATATGAAAGTTTCAGTTTCTGCATGGTGACTTCGGTATATTCGTTGTTTTCATTTTTGCAGCATGCCTGTGAATCCGACTTGTCGGTTGGAGTTTTTTTTTTGGGGTAAGGGACTTGTCGGTTGGAGTTTATATTGTCACAATCCAAGATTAGATTCTCGTCCCGCTTTGTGATACACCTCCTGCGAAACACTGAACCATTTGCCTTTCTTTGGCTGGATTTGGGTAAACACTTGCCCTCCAATTAGGAGTGTCAATTATGCCATCTCCTATCCTACCCTACCCTACCCTATCCTATTTTTGGGGTATTTTAGGGCAGGGTAAAGAATATGTTCGGGTGACAGAGGATATTTTAGTAATTTAGAATAGGGTATGGTAGGGTAGGGTTATAACCTATCCCAACCCTACCCTGTAGTCCTGTACCCACGCGATAGATACAAGATAGAAGACTCCAGTCTGAGATTTATCCTCTCCTCCCAATCCACTTCCCTCCTCTCCCGGTCACGGCCCTCCACCTCCTCCGCCACCAGCCGGTGCAGCCTTTCCCTGCACGCCTCCGCCACCGGCGCCCCGCTATGTCCCCGTAGACCCCGAAGAAATCTTACGCCTCGCCCGCCTTCAGCCTCTTCGCGAACCCTAGCTCCACCCTCACCGCATCCTCCATCGTCCCTCCTCCTCCTCGTACTATCTGTTGGATCTAGCAATATCACCTAAAGGGGGGTGAATAGGTGATTCCGAACTCTTTTTGAGATTTAATGCAGAAATTAATAAAGGGTTCAGAACATAAACTGAATATGATCAGTAAGAGGACGTGCAGATAAATTAAACACAGCAAGATGAGTTTAGGGAAAGAGAAATTGCACGCAATGATTATAGTGGTTCGGCTTTAGCAAGCCTACGTCCACTCTCCCACGATGACAGCCGATCGGCCGGATTCCACTATGAGTCGATGAAAGATTACAGGCGTTGTCACTCCAATCGCTCTTACAAATGAACCTCTCAAGACTATGAATTTTAAGCTCACAAGAACAAGAGAATGTGAATCTGAACAACTCAGCACTTTGGAATTTTAAGTTCGTAATCACTCTTAAAAACAATCACCATTGATCTTTTTTATACTCCTTCAACCTTGAACTAGCCGTTACCAAGGTTCTTCAAAGGATCGCTCCTTAATCTCTGATTAGACGTCATCAATCCTGATTGACGGAGACTGTATATGGGAAGATCCAGTGGCCGTTGAAAGAGAATCTAAACCCTTCAGATTCAGTCGCCCATACAACCAAATCTTCTGTTTTCATAAATAGAGTTCATCCAAATCTCCAAGATATCTTGTCCACGGAAGGTAATATCTAATCGAGGATATTCTCCTGATTTGATTGGAAAATAATCCTGTCAATCAAATCTTACAAACTTCCATAACAAGGCGCGGTCAAATCGGAAACCTGCCAAACGTGGGTCTTCGGAATCTAGTAGCGAGATATTGCAGAATCTGAACGTTGTTCAGAAGCAGTCTTCTGAAGCAGAGAGACTCTCTGAATCTGAACAGATTGGAACAGTGACTCTGAGCTTTTGTAAGATCCTTGCTGACGTGTCACATAAATCTTCTAGAGATGAGTCTTCAGATGCAGCACAGACCTCCTTCTGAATTTTTCAGATGCAACACAGATTCCTTCTGAAGTCTTCAGAAGCAGCACAGACTTCTTTCTGAAGTCTACTGAGGCACCACGATTCTCCATCTGAATGTAGGATTTCGACTATCTCAGAAGCAAGTGTGCGACGACTACTCCTTGAGTCTGATCGCCAGTCATGGAACATTATAAGCTTTTGTTCACATGCTCATGCCTGCAATAATAAATTATTTGTATTAACCAGATTCTCTTACAAGAAGGATAGTTTTGTCAGAATCAAAATATTCAGAGGGAAGGTTTTCTCAACAATCTCCCCCTTTTTGATGATGACAAAACTTTCTTAATAAAAGTTGGTATATATAAAAAAAAATTGTATCAAAGTTAAGCTCGGAAAAGATTTCAATAATAATATGAATATAATTCAATTGAATCTTTTCAAAAGAATGTGCATCTGAATATATAAGATATGCATTCTGAGTGATAGAAGGATATCACCATATGTTGTATACGACGTTGAATTCATTTGAAATCGTTTGAGCGCATGGGTATAATTCGCGCGTATGTGTGCATCCTGCAATATGATAATGATGAGGTATTTTCTCCCCCTTTTTGTCATCAACAAGATAAAATGGCAATTTACACATACATTAACAGAGATTCACACATATATTAGAAAATATAACAACCAGGGTGCACATAAAAGAATCATTTGACAGAGATAAAAACAAATACGGACAATTTGAAAAACAATTTCAAGATGACGGAGGTGGATTTTGTTTTGAAGAGGAAGAGGGAACATCAACATGCTCTTCATCATCTTTCTGAGCAGCTTCAACAGATTTGCCCATATCAGCAATGTAGGTAGCAAATTCTTTGAGTTCCTACATCTCTGGAACCTCTTTGCTGATCCTTTCATCTCTGATCAAAGTATAAGTACCAATGCTGGCCATCTTAGAGCAGAAAAGGCGACAGTATTTATGAAGTATTTCCTCAAATCTGTGCATCTTCTTTTCAATGTTCATTTCCATCCTGTCCATTCTCTGCATAACTTCTACCCGAAGTTTTTCAACTTCCATCTGAACAAGACTTGGTGAAGCATTCAGTGTCCCTGCAGAAATCTGTTGGTGTTCTTCTTCCACCATCTGAGCTTTACCTTTTGAGGCTGAATCCAAAATTCTCTGCGAGTTTATCTCCCCCTGAATCTGATCAGGTGTTGAATCTGGAATGATTATAACAGGTTCAGCGGTAGTTGATTCATTTTCTGTGGGTTGCTCTTCAGGTATTTCTACTGGAAGTTGTTCCTTCTGAACAGCACTTTCCTCAACAGCTTTTTCCTTCTGAACAGCAGGTTCGACATCAGCTTTCTCCTTCTGAACAGCAGTCAGAACCTCTTCAGTCTAAACAACATTTGATTCCTCATGTTGTTCTTTTTTGCTGGACTCCTCCTTTTCAGTATCAGCCTTATCCTTCTGAATAACTTCAGTCTGAACAGCAGATTCTATAGGTTGCTCCCCCTGAATCTGAGCTGTTACAACAGGAGAGACTTCTGTTGATCCTCCAGCTGTGACAACAAAGTCATCAGATTTATCAACCTCCATGTCCTTAGGTGGTGATGATGACCTCTTCTTTTGTTCTCGAGCAACCAGAACATCAATAGTCGTTCTGTCATCTAGTTGCTCTTCCATTATCTCCACATATGCACTTGTAGCAAGCTGAGCTTCTTTTTCTGCTTTTTCACCAGTAGTTTCAGCAGCTTCTACATTTTCACTCTCATGAGTCTTATGGGGATCCTCTTCTTTGTCCATAAGATCCTCCAGCTCATTTGCTGTTTCAGCAATCTCCTCAGCTTCTGACTCGATGTTTCCTGCTGATAGGACAGTAGGGGTCCTCTCGTCATCTCTTGATGATACACTTTCCTCTTCTTCTGCTACCTCTTCTTCTGAAAACTCACTTTGAACAGTAGTCAGTTTTCCTTTTGTGGCCTCTGTCTTCCTTCTTTTTGCAGATCTCTCAGTCTCTGCATTCTGCTCTTCAAGCTCAACCAGGACAGCTTCTTTGTTCTTGTTGATCCATCCACCATCAGTCTGTCTGAAACCCATCTTCTGAATCATAGACTCCCCAGCTACCATTAACTGAGTTTCATCTTGAAGAAGCTTTCCAGGAATCTTGACCTTTTGGAAGAACATGATCCGATAGATCAACCCTGCATAGGGTAATTGTCCTTTGGTCTTTTGGACAGTCCTGTACATGTGGAGGAGAACAGTATGTGCTAGAGAGATCTTGCAGCCATTCAACAGTCTCCACATCAGCTTGGCTTCATATTTCGAAATGCCAGTTTTTGAAGTAGCCTTGGGTCTTAAGCTTTCAATGACTACCTTGTGCATTACAATATGCTTCAGGGGAAAGTCATTGTAAGCAATGTGTGTCTTGGAATCTCTAGAGTAATTCTCTTTTCCAGTCAGAGAACTGTAGGCATCATCAGGTTGCACATTAATGGGCATAAAGTCCATTTCATCAACTCCCATTAATTTTGCTAGCTCTCTGACATGCAGATGATACACGACTCCTTCAACCGTATAAAACAAGGAATCAAAATTTCTGAAACATAAGCTAGAATAAAAGTAAGCTGCCAAATCAGGAAAAGTTGGCCTCCTTGCAGTTGCAAAGTCCCTCAACTTCATCTGCTCTAGATGCTTCCTTATAGGGATACCAACCCTATCAAAATACTTAAGATCAAATACCCTGTGGGGTATAACTCCTCTTTGCTTCAGCATCTCGAATTTGTCAGAATGTAACTGACTTGAAAACAGCTTGCTTTCAAAGTTCTTGTCCTTGATAATCCCTCTGATTACCTTAAAATCTTTAAACAACACATCATCGTCGTCATCAGGCCTCCCCTTGGTTTCACTTTCTTCAGTTATAGCCTCCCTAATAACAATGCTCTTAGATGGAGACTTTTTAGGTTTAGAGACTCCAGTTTCTACAACCTTTTCCTTGCCCTTCCGAGATACATTCTCAGGAACAATAGTGGCAATAGGTGTCACAGTTTGCAGAGGAAGTTCTAATATGACAAGAAAGTCTTTCTCGCTTGCAAACTTGTGAATATTCAGCAACAACTTGACGTTTTCGTCACTAGAGCCAGTGTTCTTGAAAGAATCATACAGAGGTTTTATAGAGAGAGCCAGAGCGACTCTTTCATCGAACTCAGACTGAGACAAACCTGATTCCTTCTGAGCAATGTGTCTTTCTTCTTCATGATCAGACCCAGAGATATCAATGGATTCGGAGAGACGAGCTTTTCTGCCCTTTGTCAGCCTTGACGATTTTCTTCTCATACTTGCACTTTCTTTTGCTGCTTTCTTCATGGTAGATGATGATTTCGGAGCCATGGATGAGAAGGTTGGAGTTTTTAGAGAGAAAGATTTGGAGTGAGCGAGAAGGAGTGTAAACAGAGAGAGAGAAATCAGTTTTTAGGGTTTGAGAGAAGATTGTGATGTTTGATAGAGGTGCCGGTTCAAAGCCTTATGAGAGTTTTGAAAAACCGTAAAGCGGTTATTTTTGGAAATAAAATCAATTTAAAATAAAATCCAAAGATCAATCCAAAGATACAGAATTATTCCAATCAATCAAAGAGGCATATATATAGAAATTTGAGAACATAAGATTTAGAGAACGTACCTTGGATTCTTGCCTTATCAAGAATTTCTAAATATAAAGAGGTGTAAGATGAACTTACCTTGCTTCTGAAGTACTAAAAATATGCTTCTGAACAAAGGTTATGCAAATTTGCTTCTGAGCAGTTTTGGTTCTGAGCTGTTTTGCTTCTGAGCTCTGCTTCTGAGTTCTGCTTCTGAGCAATTTTGTTTCTGAGTTATGCTTCTGAGCAGTTTTGCTTCTGAGCTCCCCTTCTGAGTACTGCTTCTGAGCAGTTTTGTTTCTGAGCTATGCTTCTGAGCAGTTTTGCTTCTGAGCTCTGCTTCTGAGTTCTGCTTCTGAGCAGTTTTGCTTCTGAGCTCTGTCAATTGACATGTACTCAATATATCTTAAGAAAAAGGATTAGTAACAGCTAATTCGTTTCGGATAAAATTGAAAGACTCTTTTTCAAGAGGTTTAGTAAATATATCAGCGAGTTGATTCTTTGTATCAACATACTGAATGTGAACATTTTCATTCTGAACATGATCACGAATAAAGTGATGTTTGATCTCGATGTGCTTCGCTCTTGAGTGAAGAATAAATTCTTGGTTAGATTAATGGCGCTTGTATTGTCGCATCTGATCTCCACATTTGAATCCTTAACTCCATAATCTCTTAGCTGTTATTTTTACCATAGAATCTGAGCACAACAACTTCCAAGAGAAACGTATTCTGCTTCTGCTGTACTGAGAGCAACTGTGCTCTGCTTTTTGGAATACCAGGAAATAAGCATATTTCCTATAAGTTGACAGGTTCCTGAAGTGCTTTTCCTGTCAATTTTGCATCCGGCGAGATCTGCATCTGAATATCCCTTTAGAATGAAATCAGAATCTTTTGAATACCAAAGACCATAAGCTGGATATGTTCCAATATATTTGATAATTCTTTTGATTGCTGTAAGATGCGATTCTTTTGGACATGACTGAAATCTTGCACATAAGCAGACGCTATAAAGAATATCTGGCCTTGATGCTGTGAGATATAGAAGCGATCCAATCATACTGCGACATAGCTTCTGATCAACTTCTTTTCCTTGTTCATCTTTATCAAGCTTAGACGAATGAGACATTGGAGTTTCCGTCTTCTTGCAATTTTCTAAGCCGAATTTCTTGATAATTTCAAGAGCATATTTCTCTTGATGAATGAATATTCCTTTCTTGGTTTGTTGAATTTGAAGTCCAAGAAAGAATCTTAGTTCTCCCATCATGCTCATTTCGAATTCATCCTGCATTGCTTTAGAGAAGTTCTTGCATAGATATTCATTAGAAGAGCCAAAAATAATATCATCGACATAAATCTGAACAATAAGAATATCCTTACCCTGCTTCTGAATAAAAAGAGTAGTGTCAACATTACCTTTAGTGAACTTCTGTTCAGATAGAAAGCTGCTTAACCTTTCATACCAAGCACGAGGTGCTTGCTTTAATCCATATAAGGCTTTCTTCAGGGAATATACGAGATCCTTTCTTCTTGGTTCCTCGAAGCCAGGAGGTTGCTCGACATAAACTTCTTCTTTGATGTAACCGTTTAGGAATGCACTTTTCACATCCATCTGAAACAGTTTAAAGTTATTGTAACAAGCATAAGCAAGAAGTAGCCTTATGGCCTCTAACCTGGCAACTGGTGCATAGGTTTCATCGTAATCTATTCCTTCTTTTTGAGAATATCCCTTTGCCACAAGTCTTGCTTTGTTTCTAACCACCTTTCCTCTGTTGTCCATTTTGTTTCTGAACACCCATTTTGTTCCTATTACATGACGATTTTTGGGTCTTGAAACGAGCTCCCAAACATTATTGATCTTGAATTGATGAAGTTCTTCTTGCATGGCATTGATCCAATTTTCATCAGTAAGAGCTTCTTCAATCCCTTTAGGCTCGATTTCAGAAACTAATGCTATATTGCTCATTGCTTCTTTGAATTTCGATCTGGTTTTGATTCCTTCATCCAAGCTCCCCATTATTAGTTCCTTGGGATGACTGGATTTATGTTTCCAGTTTCTGTTGAATTTTTCGTCTTGAGCATCACTTGGATCATTAGATTCAGATGGTATCACCTCTGGTTCTTCTGCGGTTTGTTGGCTTGTTTCTTGATTCTGAACTTCTTCAGAAGCATGATTCTCTTCTGAATTTTCTTCTGGTTCTGAACCTTGATGTAGAGACGAAACTTGAAGATATTCAGATTGATCATTCTGAGTCTGAATATTTTCATCAAACTTGACATTCATTGATTCTTCAACACATCGAGAGTTTTTGTTGTAGACTCTGTATGCTTTGCTCGTTGTAGAATATCCCAGAAATATTCCTTCATCTGACTTCTCATCAAACTTACCAGCTCGATCATTTGCATTTTTTTGGAATGAAGCATTTACAACCAAACACACGGAAATATGCTAAATCTGGTTTTCTCTCTTTAAAAAGTTCATAGGGAGTTTTCTCAACGATTGATCTTAAGGAGACACGGTTTAAAATGTAACATGCTATTGAGACAGCCTCTGCCCAGAAATGAGATGCAATTTTACTTTCAATCAAAAGAGTCCTCGCCATTTCTTGTAGAGAACGATTTTTCCTCTCCACAACCCCATTTTGTTGAGGTGTGTAAGGAGATGAAAAATTATGCTGAATTCCAAACTCATCACAAAAATTAGAAAAGCTTTGGTTTTCAAATTCTCCCCCATGATCAGTTTTGATGCAGGAAATAGAGTAACCTTTCTCATTCTTGATCTTTTTAGAAAATTTTGAGAAGGATGAGAAGGCATCATTTTTGTGTGCAAGAAATAAAACCCATGTAAATCTTGAGTAATTATCAACTATGACAAGGCAGTATTTCTTACCTCCAAGACTTAGTGTTCTGTTAGGACCAAAGATATCCATATGAAGCAGCTGCAGAACACGTTCAGATGATACATGATTAATAGATTTAAAAGAGCTTTTTACCTGTTTCCCAAGTGTGCAGGCTGAGCAAAGCTCTGATTTCTCAAACTTTGATTGTGGTAAGTCTCGAACTAGTTTCTTGGATGATAGCTTCGAGATGTGTTTGATACTGATGTGTCCTAGCTTTCTGTGCCATAGTTCAGATTCATCCTTGATAGAGATGAGACACTTGATGTCTTCAGAATCAACATTCAGAAGGTAGATATTTCCATGACGTCGACCAGTGAAGGTTTGCTTCTTGTCTTTGCTAACACCTGAGCATTCTGAGTCTTGAAAACAAATTTGATAACCAGAGTCACATAGTTGACTAACTGAAATCAAATTGTATTTGAGTCCTTTGACAAGAGAGACATTGTTGATCGTGAGATTTTCGATTTTTACAGTGCCTTGGCCAATCACTTTGCCTTTATTCTTTCCACCAAACGACACACTTCTACCATTGTAATCTGAAAGTTGTATGAAGTTTTCTGGATCACCAGTCATGTGACTTGAGCAACCACTATCCAGAAACCATTTGTCTTTTCTCTTCCTTGGTACCTGCAAGTATGAAGTAACTTACTACTTCTTTGGTACCCAGTTTTTCTTGGGTCCATCTGAGTTAGTCACAATAGATGTCTTTCTATTGACAGGTCTCCATATCATCATGCAATTATTTCTAACGTGATTTCTAGCACCACAATTTTCACAATGCATTGGATAAAAGGATTTTGTAAACTGCTTTTGGAAATGCCGTTGATATGCAAATTTGGAAGGTTTACGGGAAATCCTGTCATTTGTTTCTAGAAACTTATTTTTGAAATTATTTTCCTTTTTGAAACCAAGACCAGATTTGTTACCATACGGAATTTGTCTGGAAATAATGTTTTCCAGATTTTTTGAACTTTGGGAAAATTTCTTTGAAGTATTTTCAATTTTGGTTTTCAAGGAATCATTTTCTTTCAAGATCAAATCACGATTCTCCTTGATTTGATGAAATTCCCTTTGCAAAAATTCAATCTTGTCTTTTTGGGAATCATTCTGTTGTTTTAAGGATGAAACTTCCTTTTTCAAAATGGAAACCTTTTTAAGAGCTTCTTTATAATTTAAGCACAACTCATCAATGTATTCAGAGACTTCATCTGGCAGTTCAGAAGGATGTACCTCAACATCTGAATCTGAATCTAAATCTGACTTTGCCATAAGACATATGTTAGCATAGTCATCCTCGCTATCTTCAGAATCACTTAGAGTTTCTGCTTTCAATGCCTTTTTGTATTTCTCATACTTGAACTTGTCTTTCTTCAGAAGCGGACAATTGGGTTTGATGTGTCCTGCCTTCTTACAATGGAAACAGATTACATCTTTGGCTTCCTGTTTGTCATTGCTTGATTGTCTCTGATCATTCTTTTTGAATAATTTCTTCCCTTTGAAGTTTCTTCCTCTACGAGCCATTCTTCTAAACTTCTTCACCATAAGAGCAAGTTCTTCGTCGTCTTCATCTTCATCATCTGAATCTGGCATTTCAAAATCAATTTCAGATTTTAAAGCAATAGACTTCTTACCTTTTGAATCTCTTGTTTTGTTGGTACGCTCAGTCTCATATGACTGCAAGGTTCCGACTAGCTCATCAATAGATAGAGGTCTAATTGTTTGACATTCCTATATTGATGGCTTGATGTAATTCTAGTCATCTGTAAGTCCTCGAAGGATCTTTCTGACTTGCATAGGTTCTGCTACAGGAGTACCTTGTCTGGCAAGACCACTTGCTAGGATTTGAAACCTGTCAATCATTTCAGCAATTGATTCATCGTGCTTCATTTTGAAAGCTTCGTAATCACTCAGCAGAATGCTGAGTTTTGTTTCTTTCACTCTGTCAGTTCCCTGATATGTGACATGAAGTCTATCCCATATAGCTTTGGCTGAATCTTCTTCTGCAACTCGATTATATAGAGGAATGGATAATGCGCAGAAAAGTGCATGCACAGCTTTAGAATCGAGTCCTTGTCTTTTTGCTCTTTCAGAATCTGACAGTGTTGCAGTAACATTTGTATTGTTGTTTCCTTCATTTCCAGTGGAAGGGGTTGCTGTTACATTAGGAACTACTCCATTTACGACAACATCCCACATCAGATCATCTGATGCCTTGAAGAACCACTTCATTTTGTTGCACCACATATTGTAGTCTTTCCCATCAAAATAGGGTGGTTTGTTGCTGAAATGTGCATCACTGGTTCTTGTGAAATTATTGCTAGACATGATAGATCGTTAGCTCTGAAGTAAAACACTTCAAAATAATGAGCAACCAAGCTCTGATACCAATTGTTGGATCTAGCAATATCACCTAGAGGGGGGTGAATAGGTGATTCCGAACTCTTTTTGAGATTTAATGCGGAAATTAATAAAGGATTCAGAACATAAACTGAATATGATCAGTAAGAGGACGTGCAGATAAACTAAACACAGCAAGATGAGTTTAGGGAAAGAGAAATTGCACGCAATGATTATAGTGGTTCGGCTTTAGCAAGCCTACGTCCACTCTCCCACGATGACAGCCGATCGACCGGATTCCACTATGAGTCGATGAAAGATTACAGGCGTTGTCACTCCAATCGCTCTTACAAATGAACCTCTCAAGACTATGAATTTTAAGCTCACAAGAACAAGAGAATGTGAATCTGAACAACTCAGCACTTTGGAATTTTAAGTTCGTAATCACTCTTAAAAACAATCACCATTGATCTTTTTTATACTCCTTCAACCTTGAACTATCCGTTACCAAGGTTCTTCAAAGGATCGCTCCTCAATCTCTGATTGGACGTCATCAATCCTGATTGACGGAGACTGTATATGAGAAGATCCAGTGGCCGTTGAAAGAGAATCTAAACCCTTCAGATTCAGTCGCCCATACAACCAAATCTTCAGTTTCCATAAATAGAGTTCATCCAAATCTCCAAGATATCTTGTCCACGGAAGGTAATATCCAATCGAGGATATTCTCCTGATTTGATTGGAAAATAATCCTGTCAATCAAATCTTACAAACTTCCATAACAAGGCGCGGTCAAATCGGAAACCTGCCAAACGTAGGTCTTCAGAATCTAGTAGCGAGATATTGCAGAATCTGAACGTTGTTCAGAAGTAGTCTTCTGAAGCAAAGAGACTCTCTGAATCTGAATAGATTGGAACAGTGACTCTGAGCTTCTGTAAGATCCTTGCTGACGTGTCACATAAATCTTTTAGAGATGAGTCTTCAGATGCAGCACAGACCTCCTTCTGAATTCTTCAGATGCAACACAGATTCCTTCTGAAGTCTTCAGAAGCAGCACAGACTTCCTTATGAAGTCTACTGAGGCACCACGATTCTCCATCTGAATGTAGGACTTCGACTATCTCAGAAGCAAGTGTGCGACGACTACTCCTTGAGTCTGATCACCAGTCATGGAACATTATAAGCTTTTGTTCACATGCTCATGCCTGCAATAATAAATTATTTGTATTAACCAGATTCTCTTACAAGAAGGATAGTTTTGTCAGAATCAAAATATTCAGGGGGAAGGTTTTCTCAACACTATCCTCTTCGGCCTTCGGGACACAAGCCTACCCTCGTCTCCTCCAGGTCGCCGACCATGGCTGAAACCTCTTCAATCTCTTCCTCTTTCTCATCTTTGTTTCGCTGTTATCCAAGGGTCCTACTCAATTTAGTGGCCTTGAAGTTCGAATTTGTGTTTGCGTTGCAGGTTGCGCGTTTTGCTCCCAATGGTTGGACCGAGAAAGGGAGGATTAGGTTTGCCTTTAGTGTTCTGCTCGTTATAGGGTGAATCCGAGACGGACCCGGAATCGCCCCCGAGTGATTCGACCGTGGTATGTGATAATTCTGGGTTCACTTCTTCACCGATCAGTTTCAGTCACAGTCTCAATTCCATTACTTCCGAAAGGTTTTCAAGGGTTATTAGGATTGCTTGTTTGCCCGATGTTGGGTCGTTTAGCGAGGAGGTTTTGGATAGGTTCAGTTCTTCGTATGCTCTATCTGGTGATGCAGTCTTGACTAGGCCGTTTTGTTTGGAGTACAAATGGGAGAAGAGAAGGTGGGGGATCTGCTCATGCTCGCGCACCCGCTACATGTTCGACTTTTGTCCCGTGAGGACTGTGGTGTCACTGTGTTGGAGGATTTTAAGTATAAGAGTATTGATAGTGATCTTGTTGGTGTGGTTGGAGATTCCTGGGTGTTGAGATCTGATCCTATCCCTTCAATGGAGGTTACCCCCTCGAGCTGCCTTACAAAAATTCTAAATTTAGCATTCTTAGTCATTCTGAAATTTTTCACATACAAGATGCCACCGAAATTGTTCTAGATATTCAACAGAAGATGCTGCCTTTTGATCTCTCACAATGTTTAGCTTCCTTCCTAAACCTTCTTCTCTCTATCACATAATCCATTTGGACTAGACATATAATGGATATTTCTGATCAGTGGGTCCTTTGTGCATCTTGTGAGCCTAAATCAGTTGTCCATTGAAGTGCATGACACTCCCAATGAACGTCGGATCATCATCTATTCTTCTTATTTTTGTTTAGATCCTTTGGTTTTCATAGTAGAACCAAGACTAATCTTGCTTTTACATCTCATATTTTCAGAGTTTGAGCTGTGTTTTGATGCCTAGAATCACCGAGCTAGCTCAATTTCAAGTTCGAAGTTTATCGACAAAAGGTATGTTCATCAATCTCTAGCAATTTCATTCCTAGGCAAGTGGATTGGAGGACGAAATTATGCCGAAGCATGAGGTGAATCGGAGCAATGTTGAGCTTGATTGCTGCTAGATGATGATAAATGTTGCTGCAATGTTGATTTTGCATGTTATGGATGATTGATGATGATTTAGTGCATGTTCATACTTTTTACTATTCTCTGATTATGATGCACAGTAACACTGTAGCTCACTTTTGCATGCCTAAATGTCGAAATCTCGAGAGACGTTATTCTAGAGATTCATAGATATCTTCGTGAGCTTCGATTTGATATATAAAGTGTCTAAAATGACCATTTTTTGGTCTATCTAATGCATTCACGAAGTTCATGTTTGAACCTATGAAATCTGCTACTGTTTGCATTTATTTTTCTGACCTATTTTCATGTTCGACATATTATATACCAATCTAGCATGAATCTGAAAAAATGCCTTGAAATGAGTTTCATGAATAAGATCTATATCTTTCTGAGGATATATTTTTTTTTACGACAAACAAAATCATATGCTGAAAATTTACATATGTTCAAAATGTCGCAAAGTTTTACATATAACGTAATAAGCTATTGAGATTACATTTCTAATTGTAATAAAAATTTACAGGTTCTAAGTGCCACATATAGAAGTATGTCTGAAACGAATCCTTCTAGTTTGACTGCCACAAGCTGGATCGTTCATCAGTTCATCAGTTCCTCCTTCAGTCCTCTATTTCGATTTGTCTGCCACAAGCTGGATCGTTTCTACGTCGGTTGATACTGAAAAATTCACCATCTTTTTGCTCATCTGCTTGATCTCATTCGTCTTCTGGTGGGTTTGTTAGAATTATTCCTGCGGTTTCTCGATTTGGGTTTTTGACTGTAAGTTGCCCGACTGGGTTCTCATTGCCCTTTTGAGTCTTTGAGGGCATTTGTTATTCACGCTCAATAATCTAATTGTCAATCGATACGAGTTCTAAGTAAGTTCAATTGGGGGTGCGGTGTTTGTAGATGGAAATGGAAAAAGCGGGAGAAATTTAAGATTCATTTGAAAAAGATACAAATTCATAGCTTTTGATGGGGGCAATTTCATATAGTCTCTGCCTTTTCAGATTCTTATACATGCTTGTTCTCCAATGCCTGCTTCCTTGGTTGACTGAAAACTGTTTGATGAATTTTCTCCTTTGCATTCAGGTGAATCATTATAAAGGTAATGGCTTGTGCACGGGTGGGTCACAAGCGGCAATTCAGCGCAGTGCGGTTCGAAGAGGCGGAAGATGTCGTCTTGAGGTGAAAGCTCAAGCAACTGTTGAAGGGGCAACACTAACGAGAGAAGCAGATGCAGTGACCAACAGAAATGGTGATTAGACAATGGTTTCGGAAGTTTTGATTTATCGATGGATGCACTTTGATTTCGCACTACTACTCGCGTATATCTAGCATTTTAGTATCCGGGCAGTTCAAAGCAATCTGGCTACTACTTTTATTGCAGATCTTATTCGTGAGACAAGAAGCTAGTAAAAATCAAGGGCACGCGAAACATGGGGAGATTAATTGGTAGGATTAGTGTTGAAGGATAGACTGGAGATATACCTAAGGTGGAATTAATTGGTAGGATCAGTGCACATTCACATGTAAAAATTTCTATCTTTGTTTTCCACTGAGGATAAGTTGAATCAATCTTTTCTGTTACAGAGTTCTATATCTATATTCTGCCTTTTCTTTTGCTTCTTGGATCGGGTCTCCTGGGATGAAAGTGAGATAGTCCTATCTTCACAATTACATACTGCATTGCTCATGCAAAAGAGCCGTTTCTTTTATTTTCTTTCTCACCTAGCTTGGGCGCAAAAAAAAAAAAAAAAAAAAAGGACCCTGACCCGAACCCGACCCGACCCGCTTTTTTGTCCACTTGATATTCGGTTCGAGTCAGGGTCAGGGCGGGTAACGCAAGTAACGCTTAAGGGTGGGGTCGGTTCGGGTAGTATAAAAACTCTACCTTACCCTACCCTACCCATTGACACCCCTACCTCCAATGTTGTTATCCTGCCTTTTGTGTCGCGTAAGGACACTCAGAGCCTGAAAAGTTGCTCCCATTCCTTGGAGAACTTCAGAGGCAATGTGCTTGGTCTCCTTCAGAGGCAAACACTCTCAAACGAATCATCAGCAGGTGTTGTCCTAGTAAAGTTCCCCCCTCTCTCGCTCTCTCTCCCTCCTTCCTCTAGTAACAAGTGATCCTCTCTCCTTTCCCGTACTCTATGTGCATAGCTCGCCCGATCGATGATACAAGCGGCTATTCTATGTTCATTAAGGTGCTGGATTTTGGCAATAAGTTTCCAGGTTTAACTTGTGCTTCGCATGGAACTGTCGTAATTCCCCTATACATTGGTGAATTCCCCAACGCTAATGGATATCTAATTGCATATCGCGATACAGGCACCCCACCGATAAATTTTTAAGTGGAGAGCCTGCCATCACTGTACCGCGAATGTTCATTTACTGCATAGTTAGGACAATTAGGACATGCAAGCAAGAACATTCCCACAAGTTCCTAGACTTCCCAGAAAATGATCATTTACAATAGGAGAACCTTGATGGACACTTGAGACTCCAAGGAAAACATTCTTGGGAAAAAGGAAAGATGCATTATGAAACTGAAAACCAATCCCCCAGAGAATTCCCGGCAAAGTGGTTTATACAGGCAACTTGGGAACTTGAAACGGACGGTGGGTGGTTGGGTTGACCAGATGCTTCCGAGGGCCGCGGTCACTCCCATGGTTCATCCATGGCTGCTTCTGCCAAGCTCCGCCCGACGTCTGCGCCTGTTCTTTTCCCGCAATCGCCGCCGGAAGAGACGATATGGAGGCGATGAAGATGAGGAGGAAAGTGAGGATTGTGAATGTGACTCTAAACTGCACCATTTCTTGCTTTTTCTTGGGGCTACCTGTGGTGTGTGGTAATGGTAATTTGAGAGAAGGCGGGCTTAAATAAAGAGGGTTTGTTTCCAGAAGACGACGACTTTCGTTTGCTTGGAATTCACGTGAGAATCATTTCGCCTCCCACAAGAGGTATGAATCATTAAGGCTTTTGGCCGGTGAGGGTTGGTTGTTGCCTGTATCACTCATGATTATATTTGGAGAATCTGGCTAGCAAAGTTTGATATAATTAGCACCTAATTGACAATATTATTGAGTGGTCTGATATCTGAGTTTTAGGAAGGCGTGGAGGATTGATAGTTGATCTGATCATATGAGTTATCAAATATACCTAATCACCTACTTTTCAAAGGTAAATGCCAATGCCTCCTCACATTATATGCTTGGAGATGCATATAGAAGAGAACACATTAATATGACTTGGAATCTTATGACTACTTTTTGAGATGGGTATACACCTTCGAGTTCGAATTCGAATTCGAACTCGAACTCGAACTAATTTTTAGACTGTGTGAAGTGAATTGAGACGGTTTTCACATCAATAGGGTTAAAAAAACATCAACTTCGCCAATCTCGTGTCAAGATGGAGTAAGTATCTTTGTTTTGCATAAACAACTAAACCGGAAGCCATTAATTTCATATCAAAACTAAGCTATTTTCTCGTGACAATTATATCCGGTGTCATGTCATGACATTGCTTATAGCACATTGTCAAGTGCATAAGATGTCTATACTTGAAATTTTAGAAAAAGGGAAAGAAAACAATAGAGGAGGAAAGTTGTTGTCCATTCTCTAGACCTAATCATGGATCTGGCGGTATGTTGACCATCCAAATTATCCAATTGCATCGGACACGAAATATAACTTGAGTAAAGGCTGAGCAAGCATATTTCTTCTTGGGCTAGCTCGCCCACTTCGATCCAGTTAGACATATGCAGCCCACATGCCCGACTATTTTATAAGGAATATCAAATGTTATTTGCACACGACGAATGGGCATGAGAGGACTTGCGGGCATATCGCCTAGGCCCGTCTATGATCAGGTCCACGTAGGAAATGGAAAAAAAGACAGGAAAAGAAGATAGAGAAGTGTGGAAAATAGTAACGGTGAGCAAAATGAATCGTCCGGATCGAACTGAACCAGCTGGCTCTGGGTGATTCCCAAAATGCACCGGTCCGATTTTCGATTCCAATTTTTTGTAATGGGTGATCTTCAATTTGATTCTTGTTTTCATATGTGGAACCGCCACTCGAACCAACCTTTTTTTTTTTTTGTCTAATTCTTTTACTTCCCGGAGAGCAGAACTGATGTCCCTTTCTATTGATGATACTTGGTCGGCTTCTATGGGTTCTGTAACACTTGCCCCTTTCCCAATGTATTGCATGTTTTTTTTTTTTTTGGGGTCAAACAATGTATTGCATTAACTAGTACCTCCTATCAACAAAAGGAAAATGAAAAAAATAATTCAAATAATCCCCAGAAAGAAACGCAACAATAAGTCGTATACCATGCATACTTGTGAAATAGAGGAAAACAAATGAAAACAATGGTTTCATTAGCCCATTCAAGAACTGAACCGATCGAGAACCGATCAATCCTAGAAGATAGGTGTGGGATGTTGGAACATTGCAATCAATTGGAGAATTACAAAAAAAAAAAAAAAAAATTCTTAAATCAATTACAGTTGTGTCAATTTAATCGCAAATATTTTTTTTTTACCAATTGAGTCATAAACATTTTGCATTTGTGCCAATTCAGTCCATATGGCTAATTTTGGTTGAAAATTGCTGACATGGACACCGGCCGTCCTATGTGGCGCGAACAATGTTGACGTGGATAACTTTTTAATAATATTTTTATATTTTATTGAATTTCTTTTATTTTCTCCTTTTTCTTCCCTTCCTTCTTCCTTCGGCGAGGTCAACCTTGCCAGCTTGCTGAGTATCCTCGGAGGATTTCATTGGAGACTGCTTAATCTGTCGAGTTTTCTTGAGAGAGAGAATCAAGCGGGATACTAACCCTAAAGCCCCAAATCAAGTTTTGTGGAGCAACCGCGAGAATGGAAAATGGCGTCATTCAAGGGTCGAATTGAAGACTTTGGTTGCTCATCTGCCCCCTTCCATTCACTCAACGGTTGCTCTGTGTGGGACATTTTTGCACTAGGCGAGATCGACCTCGCCCACCATCGCTAGTGGCCGGCGGGAGCGAGCTTTGCCAAAGGCCGACGATGTCAACCTTGTTGGCCTTTGCCTCTGGCTGGTTGCCAAGGTCCGGCGACCGGCTAGAGGAAGAAGGAAAGGAATAAAGAAAAAATAAATTATTCGATGAAATATTAAAATATTATTAAAAATTATCCACGTTAGTGTCGGTGGAGTCATGTAGGACAGCCAGTATCTATGTCAACGAATTCCGACCAAAATTGAGTGGATGGACTGAGTAGGCACAAATGCAAAAGGTCTAAAACATAATTGGCACAAAAAAAAAATGCTACTGAATTGACATAATTACAATAGGTTTAAGATTTTTTTTTTTTTGATATTTTTCTTGCAATCAACACCTGGTAAAACTTTCAATTATAATGTGGTGCGTCACTGCTCCGAGATATGCTAAGCATGAGAAACTTGTTTATTTGGGCTTTATTTTTTCTGCTTTATGTTTCATTTCTTGTAGGATCCGCCAAGATTTGTTGAAATCTTGCAAGCACGAGGGAAAGTAGTTCATCTTCATGCCAATTGCCATGGTGCACGTGTAGTGCAATTCTGTATGCATACATGAGCTTTCCTTAAAGATTCATCCAACTAGTCGGTCAATATAGATAAGGATTCCTCGCCACCCTAGGGAGGTTGTGTGTCGACGACAATATATAATGACGAACGAAGAATTAAATCCGACAATTCCGAAATCGTTATCAAGAATGCTTATGGAAATGGTGTGTCCGTGTGAGATTCTTGTGCAACGAATGACGTGGTTTGCAACGATGCTCACCGACCACAAGTGAAAGTCAAGCCACCTCTTGTTAGCGGCCTCAGGGGCCGATGATGCTCTCGCGCAATGCCTTTTTCTCTTCTACCGGCCCTCTCAGAGCAAGGAAAATCGACTCACACATATATTTGATAGCGTTCGCTAGTAATCATGCCTCGCTCTACCAAAATTAATTCAATGGCGATATGATAGTAAGCGCGGGGGATGACTAGAGAAAAGATGAATGACTACTGTTCACTATTGCACAAGCAATTAAAATCGCATTTTTTTCATTGCTTTTTTCTCTTGAATCTTCTTGGGCATGCAATGCAAATGGGTCCCACGTAACTATGGGGAAGAACCTAGAAAAGACATCGTGGATTCTAGTCTAGTTGGACCTCTTCCAATTGACCCGACCCAACAGGAATTCGAGAAAGCCCGACCCGAATTACCCGGATGCCCGCCGTTCTTCTCGAGAATAAAAGAACGGAAAAGACGAAAAGGAAAAACGGAACGCAGAGAGGTTTTTAGATTTTTCTCTCGTGAACCGAAACTCTCTCTCTCTCTCTCTCCCTCTCTTTCGGTGGCCATGGCTGCTCTGCAATACTTGGATTCGCAGCGGAACGCGCATCCTGAGATGGCGGAGTGGTACAATGCGCTCGAGGATCTGTACCAGCAGAAGCTCTGGCACCAGCTCACTCTCAAGCTCGAGCAGTTCGTCTCTCACGCCGTTTCTCAGGTCACTCCCTCTTCTCACTTCTCCCTGTAACTCTCTGTTCGATTCCTGCGTGCGAGCGTGCGTCTATGGCCATTGAGGGATGTAGATCTTGCGGAGGCGAGCTCCAGTTGGCGTGTTTGACTTTCTTGACTGCTAAAGTTCCCTTTTGTAGCTGCTTAGCGACATAAATTAGGGGTTCTGGAATTTGCTCTTTCTGCTCTTAGTTTTAGTTTCCTTCGAATAATAATGGAATTTCTTGTGTGTGTTTTAGGCTCATTTATTGGTTGAGTAAATGAACTTCCTGTTCATGTGGTCGTTTGTGCATGGCCTATTGGAATTTATTTCTTCTTTGATTTTACTCGGGATGACTAGAGTTTCCAATCACTTATTCTTTAGGTGAATTGGGTGTTCTGTGTTTCTTGTTTAGGTGAACTGATTTGAAGGTTGAGGAGATCTGCCTCCGAGTCCATGGGCACCTGAGATTTCCTGGTTTCTGGCCTTTGAATTCGTGGATTGTTGGCCAGAAACAAGATAGGATATATTATATGAAAGTGTGGTCAAAAGGTTGTTTAGCCAGCTCTCTTGTCTTATAGAAGCAAGAGATATGGTTGAAATGGAATGTTAGACATTATGTCGGTGCAAACAAAATAGTCCTTTTTTAGTACCTTAGCATGCTCAAACAATGATGAGTGTTGAGTGCAGAATATTAGATAGCAAGGTCAGATGAGCTGAAACTGAAGAATCTGGTCCATTGTTTATGGTTCTTGCGAAAATGACTGCTTTTACGGTTTTACCTATATTGAGTATAGTTGGAATACACAGGTTGCTAGGTCTTTGTGTCCAGTATGTAGGCTTTCGACGTGAAATTTAGACTTCTAACCTATCAAGGAGCATGGTTAGATTAAGAGCCAGTGAGCATTATGTGGAATTGGATTGTTCCTCACCTGATATCTTTCACTTGATAATTGGTGATTGGTTTTGCTTTCTTAAGGGTATGATAGTGCCATTCACTTGTAATCTTAATATCAAACATCTACTACCTGCTGGGAGTAAAAGTTTCAGAGCAGTCGAGTATCTACAGTATCAAAGTGCGCTGGGATTTAGTGAATCTCACATCCTTAGTCATTTCTCTTGGTGGTTTGGATTATGGATGAAGCTTTAGAAACTTTTACACTCGTATAGAGAACCTAATTATCTGTTATCATTGCTACTTGTAAACTCCGTCCGCATCTTGTGGGAGAGCATTTGCTGATGTTATTCATATATTGTGACCTTAGTTGTTACCACTTGAGTACTCCTTTTGAGATTGGCTCATGTTTAAAGGGTTGGGTGATTCCAAGGGGTATTAAAGCAGATCTGTTCCTGTAGATGTGTAGTTCAAGGAAAAACTAGGTGGGGAAGCTTGGGAAACCTTAGTAAAGACACACCCGCAAATGATTGCCACTTTGATATTTCTTTTTTGGAGTTGTACTGACCTGGATCGAGCCGTGTTGTTACACCACTTATGGGGATGTTCATCTTTTAGTACAACTCATTCTGGGGATATTTGTGTGCTGGGTGGGTGTAGCTAGTTGATGAATATAAGCAATCTTTGACTTTTGATTATTATTGTGGCATTTGGCATTTGGGATCTTACTGGTTTTTGGCCATCTACTGTATTTTATGGTTTACTTTGGCTTATTGTGACTAATTCTGACGCACTGTGCTCTCAAGAGGCCCTGCCCTGCGGCAGGCCTCTCTGATGATTTCTCCTCTTGCTTCCCTTCTAGAATTTTTTAACATCTGAAAATCATTTCACATTTTAGCATATAGAATTTTTTCTGTTATATTGAGTAAAATTCTTAGGCCGTAGTGTAGAAGCAGGGAAGCTGCTGGATTCAAGTTCTTAGTAAACTGGATGGCCAGACAGCTTTTTTCCAACACACCAGCAGATGTTTCTGCATATAATAGTAGACTGTAAATCTTAATATTAACTCTTCGATTAATAGATCATCAACCAATGCCCATCAAACACTTACGCACATATCAACCATCAAGCTTACAATCATTATTTCATCTTTCCTTTGGGGTCAGTACCATTAGTTTCTTAGAAACATATGCTACTGTTATCATAAGATTTCTTATGGGTATTGGTTCCTTTTCAGGAACTGCATTTTCTTTTTCAAGACTGCTTATCAACTATTGTCTGTTGATTCTTGTTTCAGGCTGGAGATATGTTGATTCAGTTATATCATAATTTCATCACGGACTTCGAGACTAAAATCAATCTCCTTAAGCTTGCCCATTTCGCTACTATAGTCTCTCGGCAGTATAAAGAGAAAGAAGCTGCCATCAGTTATCTTGAAGGCATCATAGAGAAACTTCAGTCTACGAGGGAACAGCGTATAGAGGAGCCCATCCTCTACATTAAGATGCAGATAGCCATGTTCAAGTTGGATAATGACCAAAAAGAATGCAAAAAGCTTCTTGAAGAGGGAAAGAGTACCCTCGACAGCATGACTGACATTGATCCATCTGTCTATGCCAGCTATTACTGGGTTTCATCACAATATCATAAATTGCGCAAAGAATATGCTGAGTTCTACAGAAGTGCTCTTTTATATTTGGCATACACATCAGTAGATTCCCTCTCAGATTCATTTAAGCAGGTATTTCTGACAAATATTCCACTTGTTAAACAGCCTTTTATTGCCTCAAAGACTATTGTTTAAGGGGGTTTAACTAGAATCTATACATATTTTCTAATGTAACATAGGAATTCATTAGATAACTTAAAAAACTCATCAGAATAAATCTCATCAGCTCTGTTTGATGCATTGCTATACTTCTTTTATTTTCTTGGTTTTGCGAATTTGAACTAGGTCATCAAATTTCAGAGAATACAATCTAAATGAGGGGTCTAGTTGTAAAATTCTACCGGTTGTACTTGATGTCTCAATTCTATTATCCTGATGGGCATATATGTGCTCAATTAGATTATCATATTCTTTCAGTTGGGTATTTGCATTGCATTTCCTTTACTGTGTTTGCTGATGCAATTCAAACGCTTTTCTTTAATGTGGTTTCAGGATGTTCACAAACTAATTGTTTTGCAGAAATCTTGCTTCAAATGTAGTTTGAAAATGATATTGTTGTTTTACTATAAAGCAAAGAGTAGTCTATGGTGCTTCCTTGAATAAATACATGTTTGAAGTGGTTGCTAGAGCGTCGCCATCTTGGTTTATCTGTCTGCTAGCAGGAATAGATGCTAGTGCTTCGGTTACACCTCTGGCTAATATGAGTCACTGCACTAACTAATCGTGGTTTTCCTGTTGCTTTCTCGTTATCTTGATATAAGAGTTCTAAGTTATGTATGGTCCAATGCTAACACTGGAAATGTGAATTTCTTGTTTAGGACTTGGCGTTTGATTTGTCCCTTTCTGCCTTGCTGGGAGACAACATCTACAACTTTGGGGAACTGCTAGCTCATCCTATTGTAAGTGTGCCTTGTTCTGAAATTTGTGTCAGAATCGTAGGTGTCTGATCTGCGGGTACTTTACAATTAGCAAATAATCCAATGAGGTAGTGGAATCTGGTCTTTCTGGAAATTAGGGGCATGAATGTCAGAAGAGGGATTTGAGGCCCTGCTCTGTGAAGGCTTGGACACAGGCTCAACCATCTGAGCTGTGCATATCTTAACCTTAAAGGTGGCAGGCAGATAATTTATAGAAAACATATATTTTGGTCCCATTTGAATAAAACGTTGAATTGCAGTGCAGTTAACTCGATTGCACAACCTTTAACATCTTGCAGTGCTTCCCTGCCATCTCAGATGGGCAAATTTTAAGTCTAGTGTATTATTTTTGTAAGGAATTTATTTTATCTTGATAAGGTTTTTTACTGTGCCTAGTTTAACTGGTTAAGTCACTAATCTAGTTTGGATCTAGTTTAATCTACACTACAATTTTGAAAATTGGTTGAAGGTAGGGTTTACTGCAGATAAGCTACTTTCAAGTCACACCTTCATCATTATAACTTTGAAATCTTTAAACCTGATGGTCAAATCCCATAACATCTGATTAGAACTCTTTTGAACACTGGAATGTCAAATTTCATATTGAAAGGTTGGATGATTTCTCTTTTGGGTTGGACTTGATGATTTTTCTTTTGGCTTGTTGTTAATTCTGGGTTCGCTCATTACATCTTGCCATCCAACATTATGTTGGATATCAAGCTTTTGTCTTGCTTCAAGGGTGATACTCTATAAGGGGTTGGATCCACACTTAAACATTCACAAGATGCTTTCTTTGGAATCCACATTGCAGTAAGCAAGTTGTCAAATTTCTCCGACAAATTTATATTGATTGTTACGCTAGTCGTCATTTGATGACAGGTTCACAATCACCTTTTCTCCTGTCTAGGATGGTATAGTAAGCTAATGTCATTGTCTTCTCATGGTATTGTAATGGTCTTGCTGACTACCTTGGGAAATATCCATCCCAAAAACTTGTAAAAGACCATCCAAGAGAAGGGTGCCATTGATTTAGATGCCGACCCGACTCACTGGCGGGAGTTGGTGGAGGCTTAAGTAGGATAGTTCTGGTCTTTTATTGTAGGACATTGCTGGTGGCTGGAGCTCATATAGAGACCCTCTTGGTCAGATCTTTATCACTTAGCCACAAGCATTGCTGTCAGTCTATTGTGAGACTTACGACTTCCAACAGCACCAGTGACATGGCTTAATAAGGATTGCTTAATACTTAAGCCTGGAGGCTTCTCTTTATTGAATTTATGAGATTTATGGCTATTTTCTTATTGACATAGTGTTGTTGATAATGTCAAGTTGTACTGATCTATGCACACCTTTCCTTGAATGTTGCAGATAAAGAGCCTTGTGGGGACAAAGGTTGAGTGGCTATACTATATTCTCCAGGCATTTAACACCGGTGATTTAGTTCGTTATAGGGAACTGTGCCATGTCCACAGTGCTGCTCTGAATGCCCAACCAGGCTTGGTTGAGAATGAGAAGAAGCTATTGGAAAAGGTCAACATTCTGTGCCTTATGGAAATCATCTTCAGGTATGATTATACTTTATTTATTGCTTTGGTATGATTACCTTCCTTCATCGCTTTTGGGGTAGTCTTTATCTTTGTATTAATGCATAGGATCTTTGTTATCCTAATGCTGATGGAGAACGGTGATGTGAATTTTTGCAGTCGACCATCTGAGGATCGAACCATTCCATTGTGTGTTATTGCAGAGCGCACAAAGCTTTCTACACAGGATGTTGAGCATCTTCTCATGAAGAGTTTGTCTGTAAGTTTATTTTCTAAGGTTTGCATTATTTTCACTTTAATGAGTATCCACCATGTCGCCATTACCTGTGAGGCGTTCCCAATGACTGTAAATGAAGCAAACAAAGCTTCTGTTGGTTCATAATACAGAATTAGTCAAGATCCAGGTTTTTGTTTTGTGGTCTGTTAGATTTTCCCTTTGTAATATTAGGTCTACTGCGTATGGTTGAAGGAAGTAGAAGTTTGTTGGTTGGTTGCACTGACTCTGCCTAAAGTGACAGCTTTGAAAATGCGCCCTGTTAATAACTTAGCTAGTATTAATTAGCCATAAATAGTTTTGTACGATAAGTGTCGCTGATGTGAATCAGCATTTCTTTCTATTCTTTCACCATTGATGCTAAGTTTTATAATTGAGGGGTAGAAGATGCTTACTTTGAGTTATTCTTGCTTGTGAACTGACCACGACTAATTCTAGTATAAGGATAAAAGAGCTTTAGAAATGCATCAGTGTCTGTTTCTGAAAATTTAGAGTAACATTATCCTTTTCTGCATACGCCATTGTGGCAAATACTTGGATTTAATAATTGCTTGCACCTTTTCTGCTCTAGCATATGTACTGGAAAACTGATATCGAAGCCTTTACCTTATTTTACAGTAGTCTAACCATTAGAATCTCAACTCAGGTTCATCTTATTGAGGGCGTAATAGATCAAGTTGAGGGGACAGTATACGTTTCATGGGTGCAGCCAAGAGTTTTGGGGATTCCGCAGGTCAAATCGCTGCGTGACCGACTGGACAATTGGCTGGACAAAGTACACACGGCCTTGTTATCTGTTGAAGCAGAAACTCCAGATCTTGTCGCTGCATGATTCTTACCAAGTTCCTGTTCTCCGTTTTGCAACGATCTTCCGATTTGAACTGAAAGAAGAGAGAAAAAGGAGCCACTTCTAGCAGGGCTCGGGGTCAGGTAGTTATGCAATCTCAGTTTGCTTCCTTGGTGCTTCATTGTTTTATGCCCAATTCTTCTCCGGAATCAGCAATTCCTCGTACTTCCTCGTGTCTAAGATGAGTCTTGAGGATTGGGAATGTCTTAAATCTGTGGTGACTCGGCTTTGCCCTTTGGGTATGGTCATTGGAACACGTACTGATTTCTTTCGCCTCGGTTGTGTCCTTTTTGATCCACCATCACGTGGATCAACAAATGCTGTGGGAGAATTTTTGTAGCTTTGTGACTTCCAGAATGAATATATCTTAGATGAACGCACGGCCTGTTCGTTGCTGCCTTGTGGGGGTGCTACCTGTGTACTAATGCATTGGATGGTACTACCAACTCCAAAGTGCCCAATGCTGAAAGGCATACAAGCCTCATGGGGATATATGAGAAAAGAGCAATGCCGAGAATATGAAACTGACAAAGAAATGTGACTCTAGTCGTGTGCTTGAATATTGCTCATTTGTTGAATATTTGGCTAGAGTTTCTTAGATCATTTTGGTGATCAATTTTGTAAAATCGGTCTTTGTACTCTTAGGTTATGTTTGGTAGTCAAGCTACAAGTATCCAATCTTGATAAGGTGATAAGGTCGGATATAATCAGGATTAAAATATTCTATGGGGAGGTGGAATAAAGGTGGATAGGATTTCTTATATTTATGGTATAATTTTTAAATGATGTAGGAGAGTCTAAATTTTAAATAAACAAATTCAAACTTGAAAGCAATTTTTCTAATTTTTAAAGAATGAGGGCTAATGAGATTTCTTAAAAAATCTTACACCTTCGTCTACTTCTTCTTTGTACCTCTGATTTATATTGGAATTACAAGGCTCCTTCGTAATTCTTAATTCTTAGGTACACGTCAAAGCTCTATGAAAACGACGTGTGAGTTGAAGCTCCTTCTCATTTGTAACTTTTTGGTTCATGTTAAAAGTCCACGAAAGCAACAAGAGAGTCAAAACTCCTCCTTCGTAGCTCTATGGTTCAAGTAAAAGTTTTATGAAAGTAGTGAGAAAGCCGAAGCACCATAATTTTTGGAATTTCTAAGGTGATTGATAATGTTTTCTCTCTCTTACTAGATTTGACATTCGCTATTTGATCTATATTATTGATATTGTTATAGCTCGTTTACATACATTTCTTATCATAATCGAACTTAAAAGATATGAAATATTACAATGATCTCCTTTGCTATTCAAGATTTAGATCGTGCAATAATCATTGATTTGCGTTTGCGATTTCTTTGGCAGTGAATCATGAAAGATTGTTACCATCTTCATGTGCATTTTTAAGTTCATATACACTGATATATTGTTCATACCAAACAATGGATATGATTGAATATAAAAATATCCGACTTTATCACTACATTCACTAAATAGGGAAATCTCTAAATTTCATATTTTATTCTATTCAGTTCTATCCAATTTAGACGACCAAACATAGCCTTAGACTACTGTAAATAAGTAAACGTATGATTCGACCAAAAAAAAAGTAGTAAACGTATGGTACTCCTATATGAAAAAAATTAGTCAAACTTCTTGGTTGTCTCCTACAATAAAACCAAGAGTGCCAAAACGGATCATTCTGAGGGGCCTCAGTAATTCCTCGTCCGCTGCGTAACCGCTGCAGCTATCTGCCTTAATGTTCAAGGTCAGATTCCAAGTTGCTTGAACAGACAACATCTTGTTGTCCATTCTGTTGCATTCATCAACAAAAGAAACCATTTGCTGGAATACGATTAAATGACCTTCGGACCATTGCCTTTCAAGCCGTAGGTCAACCTGAGCTATGTGCCTCCGGTCTTTACCATCAAGAACCTTTAATAATAGTCCTTCAAACACCAACATTCTATGGCGAAGAAAGCATAACTACCGTGCCAGGTTCTTTTTAGCACTAGGTTCTAGCATGCTCATCTAAATCTAAATTCCTAAAATAGGGACACCAAAAGAAATTATGTTGGGTAAATCTCTCAGTTTGCTAGAGAGAGATGCTGCAAAATCCAAGTCCAATGGGAACTTACCGAAAAACAAGGATTGCAAGATAAACCTTTGCAACATCCCGACATGAATACGCTTTAAAACCAGATTACACAATTTATATTAAAATTTGGCTGCTAAGTAGTACATTTCAAAGCTGCAAATATTTCGAGCTACTGAAACTTACATGTTACGGGAAACAAAAGTTAAGATATTTTATAGCCTTTTAACTAAATCTACCTGCCAATGCCGCTCTATGATGGCAAGTGCATGATCGAACAGGGAAATAACCTATACATCCTAGCCCGGTAGACCTGCTTAAATCACCAAGCAGAAATCGCTTTCATCCCGCAAAGCCATTAGTAGGAGCCAGACACTCGTCGACCATGTCCACAAGGTTAGGGTTCTCCAGCGCAGCAGCAACCCGTTCTTTGTCATTTAGTTGCTTATTTACTGCAATGTTGTACGACATAGGATCCATATCATGAACATTGTCAATGACCAAGATAAAATCACACAAAGTGAAAGGACACACGATTCTTCGATCAAATCATTTCGAAAGATAATTACAGTGCCTTCTCAAAAGGTGTGTACCCTGACTTCTTTACTTTGCCCAACAGATTTCATAAGCAAGACATAATGACATAGAGGCAGTTACTTGCAACATCAGTTTTCCAGTATCTACCATTGTAGTATTGCAACCATTAAGCAGAAGCAGCAGATCGCAGCAATGTTGAGGAATTCAATACTGGATGTTTTGGCGAACAAGCAGGAGAGAGAGAGAGAGAGAGAGAGACCTGCAGCTTCAGTTGCATGACTACCAGGTGCAATCCTAATATCCACCTGAGAAAAATAAAATCTTTGCTGATCTCTAAAATACAGAAATGTAGCAAGAGAACATGTGGCGGATATGCTAACAGAAAACTTGGTAAAAAAGTGAATTGCACTCCGTCATATGTATAATCAATAATTATCCACTTAAAGAGAAAATGTGTGTGCAATTTGAGTAAGGAGGATATAAATGCCAACATAGCGCATTAACAGGAATGTGGGGACTGACCAGATCTCTTCTCAAGCAACAACTAGCAGTAATTTAACATAAACAGAAACCATAACAATATTTATTGCTGCATGGATCTCACTATTTATAATTCATAGCAGCCAATGCAACTAGCTTCCAACATAATTAAGGTCTGCCAGCCAGTATAAGATCCTCAAAACTTCCTGTGGATACTCAGGCCACTAGAAAATTAATTGGAAAAACCGCAGACCAAATTCTGCATTCTGCCGACAAGGCAAAAAGGAGGCATAATTTACAGACGACCTTGTGCGTGTGAACATACACAGCAATAGATCAACAACCATCGTAGCCATGTACATAGCAGTGCTGAGAAGCCACAAAAGCATGTGTTTTCCCTATAGTCATATCTGGCTCTCCTTATTATCCATCTATGCTCACAACTTAGATTTGTTAAATTGGACAATATTAACTGCAATCAGCAATTTCCAGACCTCGAACTATTTCAGTAATAATTGTAACAAATGAATGCAACTTCTTTCACTACCTAAGGAAAGGATAGAAGGAACCAGACTAAATAGAAACCACCTTGATATACCATTATATCAACCCAATACACTTTAAGCAAGCTATGGACAATTCTGCATCACACTAAATAAGAAATTTAACACAACCAAATCAAACTATTATCCCATCTTTTCGTCGGAGGCTTTACACATGTAATTGGGCATCCACCCAAGCAATCATCTATAATCAGATAAAAGCACAATGCAACCGAAGAATGTATGTCATACCTTGTATCGCGATGGCAAGCTCCTCATAAGTTTCACTCTTAGGCATAAACCAATTATTGTTGCCATACTGCAATGCTCGACTGTGGGAGTAAATGTGACCCTAAAGAAGAGTGTCTGGTTAAGACTGCAATTCCAATGGAGAATATGCAATGGGGATAGGAAAAGACAACTTACCTGACATAACTATTCGAATCATCTACCTCGATTGCATCTTCAGTGATTACCTTCAGCTCTTCCAAAGAGTATGGGTGTTCTGGGTCCTTTATATCTCTGAGATGATGTATGACTGTTAAGAATTTCAACATATTCTCAACTGATCGGGCACAGACAACCTCAAATTCAACTTCCAAAAGCTCTCCACATGAGAAAAGAACATCTAATTCTTTTTCCTGTGCGCAGTGTGAACTCTCCAAAAATACATTCGAGAGCTCTCAGCATCAAACAGTAAAGCCATGAGCTTGAAATGCAGAAAAGGTCAATCTTATTATCAACTTATGGGCTTTCAGGCATTAACTCCTGAGACTCGCCGATAGCATAAGTTAGTCTGGCTAAGCATTTTCTTCTCTGACATACTAAGATCATGAAACTCAAAATAAAGAACGACACTAGTTACAGATATCTCAGCCTTTCTAGAATTTCATAAAGAAGTTCCCTCATTAAAATCAACCGAACATAAAAAAAACAACTCATTAGCAAGTTTAAAAAATAAACACAGTTATCTCCTTCTAACATGGATATCGATTTCATAGGTACTGACCTCATCAAAATACGACGATCAGTGGATGAACTTTTGAGAGGAACACCAGTTTGACTACCACAGAGCAATATGGCCAAATATTGATCCAAACTGTGCATAAACAACTTACATCAAGTTCTAGGTGTCTACGTCAACATCTCTTGAAAATTAGAATCTAAAGCCGGTGGTCTACCCCAAGGTGGATACAAAAGCTGACAATGCGTGCTCACTTCTGCACAGTAGACTTAAAATTGTAACCTTTGACTTTATTCACACTAAATAAACTTCCTGTATCTCATTTCACAAGTTTCTGGATCAATTAACTGTCTGCAAAGCATAAAGAACTTACCAATCATTCCCATACTTGAAACTAAGATTATGCATAAGCATAAAACAGCTAAAAAACAACTGACCTAAAAAGAAAGGAATTTGAACCAAATCATATCGCATTGAATCAAATCAAACAAGAAGTAAGAAAGAAGAAAAGGATATCGAAAATCTCTAGCTGATCGATGGGTTCGGCAGCGTATTCATCGGCACATGACGGCGTGCTCCGAACCCGGCGTTCTTTCTTCTCATACACCACGGGATTGGCATTGATTAGCTCAGACACCATTTCCGCTGCACAAATTCTCAATCATCACGCGGCTAATCGCAAGTGTAAACTGAGAAAACCAAAAAACAAAGGGCGTAAAGAAGGAAGGAAAGAGGGACCGAAACAATGAGAAATTGAGCTCAGATGAGGGGCATCAAGACATTACGAGGGATTGAACAAACATTTAGCGCTCAAGCAATCCAAGACTCAAGACCCGTTCGTTCAACGAAATCGATGAATGGGTATAACCTACCTGGGGTTTTGGTTGAAAAGTCTGGACCTTTATTAAGCGTCTTTCCGAGTTGCGTAGCTTCACACAAGAACTTAACTGCGACAATGGCCGAGAGAGAGAGAGAGAGATGGGCACAACCGATAGACGGCGGCGGTCCGGAGGGGGGCGGCGCAACAACAGAATTCTTGGGGCGAAATTGTCGGCACCGGCGTAACAAGGGTCCGATGTGTTTATTAGGAGTTTCTAAAAGCTGTGATTTTTTCCCTGATGATAAGCCGTCCACGTCCAACCCTTGGAAAAACAGCCGTTTACTCAAAACTTTTTAATTAATCCTAATTCTCCATCAGCACTTTAGTTATCATATCAATAAACAAAATTTCTTTTTCAACCGTTAAAGTTAGAGCATGCATACCATTAATTTCGATTTTGATTGACTCTCCACTCTAGAAATTAAGACTCCAGTACCCACATTCCAGTCAATATTCTATGGGATATGAATAAGTTAAGAAGACTACACAATTTTACATAAGCACTGTTCTACACTTTGAAAACTTTCACCCATCCAAAATGTTATTTGTATTAACAAATATGCAATTAAATTTTTTTGATTTATATCTATTTCTCTCATGATATTATAGAAAAAGAAAAAGAATAACAATAATGCGAGCACGTTTAATTACAAATTTAAGCCAAAGCAAAGGGTGTGATTCAGTTTGATTCTAATGAGTAAAATGGGTTTGATTTTGATTGGAGTTTTTACCAATGAATTGGCCTTCAAAAGACCGCATGAATCGTCCTCACCCTCAATCACAAATTCTCACAATCTCCGGCATCTACAAGATTAGCGGTGTGCCTCAAGGACGAAACCACGTCGATAAGCAACCCCCCATAATTTATGGTTCGTTTTCTCCCAAGACACAGGCTGAACAACAAACAATGAATGGAACGTTGTTGGTGTGCAAGTCGACATTGCTGACGGTAAAGAAGCCTCATGCCATGTCAGAGTTTTTAAGACCGTACCGATACGGGGGATCCACGGCAAAAACGACTAATTCCGAAACCAAAGTTCATTACACTTGTTTTAAATTTTTCAAAAACAGAAATATGGAAGGACTTGGCGCTGAAACAAGATGAGACAAAAGGAAGAGAGTGAGTGAGGGGGGGTTCAAAGTATGAGAGATGATTCAAATCGGTTGTCCCAGAAATAGCATCTGAGCCGTCTCTTTGGCCACAGTTGGTACAGTAAAGCTGCATTTCCTCTTCAAGTAAACGCAAGGGCATGTCTTAAAGGACCCGCAGAGAAGAAAAAACTTCAACTCTCTCTCTCTGTTCAACAAGGATGGACATTGCCGGAACGGAGACGAAGCTGGTGTTCCTGTCGTCAGTGGGCCGCGCCAACAGCCGGCCGGACCCCATCCTCCTCCGCTTACAGACCCAGAAGAAGGACGACGTATGCTACCTGCTGGACCGGAGCGTGCCGCTCGGGGGCCTCATGGCCGACTACTGCGTTCGCATGGACTTCCCGCACGACGCCGTGCGGTTCACCTACGACGGCGCGCGGGTCCAGGAGGAAAAGTCGGCGGAGGATCTCGGCATGGACGACGAGGACGTCATCGACGCCTGGACCGATCAGCTCGGGGGCTAGGGGGCTTTCGCCTGTGACGATGTGCAGCTTAGGATGAGTGAGCAGTGTGTGTGTTCGTGGTCTGCGTGCTTTTGTTGTGTGTCTAGATGAAGTTAAGAAGGAGAAGCAGAAGGAAGAAGAAGTAGGAGGAGGAAATAGGTTTGGATGTACTGCTGGGCTTTGAGTTCATGGGCTACTTTCTATGGTTGAAAAGTTGCGAGCTTTCCGGGGTTTTGCGTTTCGCCTCTGTGTTTAGGGTAGTCTTAGAATGAAACTTAGGGTTTGCTGTGGAGCACGCATGGCCATCGCCATTGCTGGAGCTTGGTTAATCTCTCCTTTTCTTCATCCCCAGAGAGAAAAAGAAAGGTTTTTCTTTGGTTCTCTTTCGTCAGAAATGGACAGCGATGGTGTTCTTTGTTCACCAGTAGACAGTAGTTGAGTTGAGTCCGGGCTTGAATTTTCATGGGTTGTGTGAAAATGTGTTGATGCTTACACATCTTTGTGATTTTTCTGACTCATCCTCCATATATATTCGGTTCGGACTTGCCAGTGTGTTGACCACCGAGTGACAAAGGCAGCCGGAGATTACCCTGTTTTCCCATGGAATCGCAGATTAGAATCATGTTGTAAGCGAGTTCCTGCTTATTTTGTGCTTTGAGCCTTTGCTGCTTCGTGGGTATTATTGAGACGCAAAACAGTTTTTGCCACTGCGTAATATCCCCAAACTTGGAGATAATTACCAAAAAAGTCCTCAACATTTCAATTTGGCTAATTCAGCCCTCAAACTTTTAACGATTTGCCCATGTAGTCATTTTGGCCAATTTCGGCCGACAACTTCTGCAATTTGTTTAATTTGCAATAGGGAAAGTAAAAAAGATTCGGAGGATTGGCGTCCCTCGACGAAAAGTTTAGGATTTTTGCTACGACTTTCCTTGTAATAGATATGGTAGCTTTGATTGTAATAGAGCTGTTACACGGTACTAATAAACGTTGTAAATATAATTATCTTTCATACCGTGGGCAAACGTATTGTAAGCATTCTTTGACTTGAGCGTAATCACAATGGTGTATTTTAATTTGTGACAATTCCAACATATTCCATTCAAAGTAGCAATATCAATATATCGTTTTTTCCCCCTTTTAAAGTCGGACTAAAAAATATTTTAAGTTAGCGCCGGCAATGCCGCGTAGGATGGTTTGGCGTCCACGTCAGCAATTTTCGATCAAAATTGGTCTGATAGATCCAGTTGGCAAAACGTGAAAAAGTTTATGATTGATTTAAAACTTTTTGGACAATTTTCCTAGAAATATCGAAGAAAAGTAGGAAAAACAAAACAAGCATGACGATGAGAAAGGAAAGAAAAAAGAAGAGTGGTTTTCAAAGTGGATCACAGAGAAAGGTCGTGAGTCGAAGAGAAGGCGACTCACGCAACACTGGATCTTGCCCATTTCGCTCCCACGAAAACCGCCTCCCACAACTGACCTTCGCACCTGGCTCGGCCCCACGATCATCACCTTCCTTTCTTTACTTGAATTCTCTCCCACCACCTTCACCTTCATCATCTCCCTCTCTCTCTCTCTCTCTCTCTCTCTCTCTCTCTCTCTCTCTAGGCTTCGAAGCTCTATTCGAATGGCATCCTCTTCTCACGCTGCTTCGCTGTTCTGCGCCCTCGTCTTCGCATCCCTCATGCTGCTGAGCAACTCGCGAAAGGACGACACCCTCGAGAAGGGCGGCGACACCGACGCCGTTAAGGGTGCACAGATCCTTGAGCGGCCGTGCGACGAGATATATGTGGTGGGCGAGGGCGAGACGCTGCACACCATCGGCGCCAAGTGCGGTGACCCTTTCATCGTCGAGCGCAACCCTCACGTGCAAGACCCCGACGACGTTTTCCCCGGGCTTGTCCTGAAGATCGCTCCTTCTTTGAGGTCTGGGAATTGAGTTTTTGGTATCCCCAATTGGTTAGGCCATTGATATTCAACTTTTTGCTTGGTTTTTCTTCCTGGTTTACATTTATATATATATATATCATGTGTGTGTTCTTGTAGATACATATACATACATTTCCGATTCGCAGTTAGATGTGTCTCTCAAAGCTATGTGAAGCTGCTGCACAGATCCTGACATTCACAGCTAGCTCGGTTTCTTGTATGTCGTGGGCTAAAATTTAGCATTTAACCCATCTTTAGAAGGGCTTTTTTCTTGTCAAAAAGCGCACGTAGCTTACTTAATACGAAATTGGGGTTCATCATCATAAAATAATACATGGTTTTGCAACTATTCCATAGAAAAGTCAAGATTGAAGAATGGAAGCAGCCGCCAGGACATAAGTCTTCGGCTTTCGAAAAGTTCAACTCGCCCTTGGTACGTGGGAGAGAGATAAACAAACGTATGAATCTCTTCTTCGCATTCGTCAAAGTTGTCCGCTTTTCAGATTTTTCATACTGAATTCATGTTCAAAAAAGGAAAATGGAAAACGTTGTTTCACGACCAAAGTCAATTTGCATCCGCACATTTAAACAAGGTCTCTAAATCCATCCTACGGTCGGACCTAGCAGGAAGATAAAACTATTAATCCTTGAGAAGTAAAATGGACCGATGAGAAGTGAAAGCACTTATCTATGTGATCAAACAAGGACCAATTAAAATATAGGTCAACGTGTGTCTTTGACTCTCCAAATTGTTTTTTTCCCCAAGACACGAACTTAAAAAATCCTTTGTTGCTAAGTAACAGCAAGAGGAAGAAAGAATCGGTGGAGAAATGCCGAAAAATTGTCAAAAAAGTTCTAAATCTATTGCAGTTGTGCCAATTCAATTTTGAACATATTGTATTTATGCCAATTTAGTCATATACTTTTGCATTTGTGGCAATTGAGCCCATCCGGCTAATTTTGGCTGAAAATTGTTGACGTGGACGCCGGTCGTCCCATGTGGCATGACTGTTGTTGACGTTGGACATTTTTTAAATATTTTTTTCAGAGAAAATGATGTTATAACTATTATAATTTTTGCACGATATTCACTTTAGTGTAAAAAAATTTCGAGCGACCACTTAAGTGTCACTTTGATTAAAAGAAAAAGAAATGATGACTTCAATGCTATCGACAATTTGTGTGATGGAAAAAAATGACGTGGCAACATTTTCATATAAACCTTCCGACGTGGCTCGTCGGCAAAGTGAAGTTGGTATGATTGGACCTAAATGGCGATGATTGGTCATCCATTTCCCCCAACTTAACGAATTGGGGCAAAATTTCTTATATTCTTAAAAAAACCCTAACCCCAATTCCTTAAATTGGGGCAAAATTACTTTCTGAAATTTGCAATGATCATGTAAGGCGAATCAAATCAGATAAGCTAAGTTGTCGATTTTTCTCTAGAATAACCTGAATTCGATTCTTCTCAATTTTATTTTGATGAACTTGCCTCCAACTTCTCTCTACAACGCATCATTAAGTAGGTTGCCGAGCAATTTGTAGTCATCCTCGAAGTTCTGGCACGGAATCTCCTCGGCTATGTCGTCAGTGACGTCCGTCATTTTTCTCCGGCAAGAGTAGCGGAGAGAAGTGATAACATATCGTCATGAAATCAATCTTGAGGATACTTTCCTCAATTTGAAATTTTTTTATTTAAAATTCTTTCCTTGATTTTAGGAATTATTCTTTCCTTGATTTGAGGAATCACTTTTGTCCTCATCTGTAACTATGTATCTATTTAAACTCATTATGTACATCAATAGAAAGACAAGGAAAATCAAATTTCAAAAGTTTTACTTTCTTTATGGTATCAGAGCTCTCTGCGTAATAGCATTTCTTGTGATCCTGTTTCTTCTTCCTCGTGGCTCCTTCAACTAATTATGAAGATACTGGCGTTGTGAATGCAGAAGCTACTGGCGCTGTTAATACCCTAGTTCAGTCCCCACCTATTGTGATTTTGAACATTTCCAGCCTCATCCCAATCAAACTAAATGCCTCCAATTATCTTCTTTGGAAATCCTTGTTCATGCCTATTTTGCATGGTCATCGCATGATGCATCATGTTGATGGCTCTATTCCTCCACCTTCACCTGATGATCCTACATATCCAACTTGGTTTGAAAAAGACCAGCTGCTGTTATCCTGGATCAACGCTACATTAAGCGACTCCGCTGTTCCGTATATTGTTAGACTCACCTCTGCCAAGCAAGCATGGGAGCTACTCAATAATAGATATGCCTCCACAACGCCTGCCCATGTGATGTCCCTCAAATGGGTGCTTACTCGACTCAAGAAGGGCACTCAATCTATGGCTAATTATCTCCAGCAATTTAAGGTCATTTCTGATTAGCTGGCTGCCTGTGGGTCTCCCCTAAGCGAGGATGATCTGCTTATTCACATCCTCGATGGGCTGCCACCATCATATTGACAATTTTGTTCCTTGATTCGTATTCGTGCTAGAACATCGACCCTATCTATGGAAGAACTTCATACACTGTTAATATGTGAAGATCTCTCTTTAACTGATGATACACCGCCCGCGGTCTCAACTCAGTCCGCTGTATTGGTGGCTTCCAAGCCTTCTAGGCCCAACAACTCTCGACAATTCTCCCAGGATCGCGGCCTTGCATCATCTCGTGGTACATTTTCTCCACGCCAACAGCCCTCCGCGTCCTCCAGATCGGTGCAACAACGACTATCACCCCAAGGTCAACAAAAATTTCAAAATTTGGGTGTTCGTCTACATTGTCAGATTTGCAATCGTATGGGTCATACTGCTATCGATTGTTATCACCGAATGGACCACACCTATCAAGGCCGCCATCCACCGGCAAAACTTGCAGCGATGGCAGTCGCTGCATCCACCTCCCCCAACACTTGGTACATCAACACTGGAGCCACTCATCATCTCACCCTGGATCTCAAAAATCTCCACATTTCAACTCCTTATGACGGTAATGATACTGTTGAGATAGGTAATGACCATGGTATGCCCATTGTACATGTTGGTTCCACCACCATTTCATCCTATTTATCACCTCTTCACTTGAAATCCATATTCCATTGTCCCACAGCTTCACACAATTTACTCTCTGTTTACCGCTTTTCCAAAGATAACAACAGTCTTTTTAACTTTGATGCCTCTGGTTTTTTGTATTAAGGACAAGGCCGCGGGGAGGATACTATATCAAGGGCCAGTTAAAAACGGCTTGTACCCATTTCGCACTCCACCATCATCCACCGCTCTAAAGGCTCATTACAGTTCCTTCATCACCACGGACCAACGGCATGCTCGTCTCAGCCACCCCTCTCATGACATTCAACAGGCTATTCTCTCAATCATTTCCGTTTTCAATAAATCAGGCTCTTGCATTTGCTCTTCATGTCAGCAAGCGAAGAGTCACAAGCTTCCTTTTTCAAGTCTCATTCCACCTCTAGTCGTCCTCTAGAATTATTACATTGTGATGTATGGGGTCTCACTCCCACATTATCTTGTTCTAATTATTCTTATTATGTTCTCTTTGTCGATGATTTTTCTAAATATTCTTGGTTATTTCCTATGAGATTAAAATCTGACTTTTATGATATCTTCATTAGTTTTAAAAAGCAAGTTGAAAATTTGTTGCGTCACACCATCACCGCATTTCGCTCGGACGGTAGTGGCGAATTCACAAGTAATGCCTTTAACAATTTTCTTCAATCATATGGCATTACACATGAATATTCTTACCCCCACCCACTAGAACAAAATGGTGTTGTGGAACGCAAGCACCGCCACATTATCGAAACTGGCTTAGCTATGATGGCATGAGCTCATATGCCTTCTAAATTTTGGTTGGAAGCATTCACCACAACCATTTACTTGATCGACCGCATTCCCATACTTCAACATCATACTTGCTCCCCATATCAAACTTTACTTCACACCCCTCCTGATTATTCACACTTATGAACCTTTGGTTCTTTTTACTTCCCATGGCTCCGGCCTTGTAATGCTAACAAATTGCAACTTCGATCAACTCCCTGTTGTTTTATAGGCTATAGCTCCAATCATAAAGGGTGTCGTTGTATGGATCTCTCATCTAGTCGAGTATATATCTCTCGTCATATCGTCTTTGACGAAACTAAGTTTCCCCACTCCTACATTACTCCCACTCATTCTTCACATCCTCCACCTCATAATCTCGATTTCTTTGGAGTCATTCAAACCAAGCATGCTCATTGTGGTCCTTCCACCACTTCACAAGTCGTTCTCACATCGACAACACCTCCCCGGTGCCTTCTTCATCAACTACTGAGCCTACCTCTAGCCAATCCATTCCTCCATCTATTGACAATCAGCATGTCCCTCTCTCTTCTACTCACCCAATGCAAACAAGGTCTAAGTCTGGCATTACGAAACGAAAGGCCTTTTCCCACACCCTTCACTCACTTCCACTTGCACTTATCGCTAACCATATCTCCGAACCAACATGTTACTCCTAAGCAGTTAAGGATCCTCAATGGCGTCATGCAATGGATCAAGAATTTACCTCTCTTCAACAGCAACAAACATGGTGCTTGGTCCCTTATGATCCTACTATGAACGTAGTGGGCTACAAATGGGTGTTTCGAGTTAAACGAAATCCGGATGGCTCTATTAGTCGCTACAAGGCTCGCCTTGTTTCTAAGGATTTCCATCAACAATCGGGTGTTGACTTTGTTGAGACCTTCAGTCCCGTGGTGAAATCTACCACCATTTGAATTATTTTATCTCTTGCAGTCTCTCACAATTGGCTACTTCGACAATTGGATGTCGAATGTGCATTTTTACATGGTGATTTGCAGGAAACAGTGTTCATGTCCCAATCTCCAGGCTATGTTAATCAGGGAAAACCTAATCATGTCTGTCACATGAAGAAATCCATTTTTGGCCTCCATCAAGCTCCTCGAGCCTGGTATGAAAAGTTCAACTCCAAACTCCATGATTTTGGATTCACCGTCTCCAACTCCGATCCATCACTGTTCATCTTCCACCAAGGGCATGCAACAGTATAACTTCTCCTGTACGTTGATGATATCATACTCACTGGCAATGATACTTTAGCTTTGCAGCAGTTAATCTCATATCTTGGCCATCATTTCCGCATGAAGGACCTCTAACATCTCTCTTATTTTCTTGGTGTTCAGATAACACGAAATTTCGAAGGCATACGACTCAATTAGTCGAAATATATTACGGATGTTCTGAAATGTGCAAATGTGGACAGGTGTAAACCTGTCCCAACGCCTGTTGTATCTCAAAAAATTGGCCAAGGTGATGGACCTCCATTGTCGGATCCCACTCTTTATTGGAGCCTTGTTGGAGCGTTGCAGTATGTTGACATTTCTTTTTCCGTCAATCAAGTGTGCCAATTCCTAAAGTCTCCCACCAAGGATCATCTTGTGGTAGTCAAACGGATTTTGCGTTATTTGAAAGGCACAATTACTCTCAATCTTCACTTTTGTCCAGGCCAACACTAGCTCACTCGTATTGAGACGCCGACTGGGCAGGCAGCCCCATTGATCGACGCTCTACTGGTGGATTCTGTGTTTTCTTTATTCCAACCCCATTTCTTGGAGTGCTAAGAAACAGGCCACGGTGGCACGTTCTTCATCTGAAGCTGAGTATCGGTGTCTAGCTCACACTGCAGCTGAATTAGTTTGGCTATGCTCCTTATTGTTGGGATACGGAATCCCGAAACGCGCACACGGGTCAAAAACAAAACAATACGAAATCGAGCGCAGCGGAAACAGAACCCATACACGTATCTCCAGAGGCATCATTCACGCGTTTCAATCAAAAATCACATTCAACGGAGAGGGTTGATGGCTTACCTCTCGTAGCGTGCTTTACGCAACTTGGTTCAGATGTGCTTCTATTCTAGTCCCACAAGCGTCGGACCTTTAGTTCAAACACACCACCAATCAACGGATGAAAGATGAAGCTTTCGAAACCACCACATTGATTGTGCTAGCAATCTCCCGGAGACAGCAGTCAGAACGAGGGTGTAATGGTAGCAGGATGACAGTAAGGATTCAAGAGGAACTTTCTGATCCGACGATCGTCATCGTTCGAATGAACTAACGTCAGGTATTTATAGCGAAAATGGAAGCTGACTGATCAGCATAGGGGGACACGTGTCCTCGGAGATTGACACGTATCCCTTTGGGAGGTTCCGTTCTGCCCTTTTTCTCTGTCCTCTTCCTCGTCCTGACACAATTGCTCAAGCATATGGCTTAATCGGGACTTGGTTCAAATGGATTGCAAACCTATTTGCAATACTGACTTTCTCGTTCAACATCATCATGTATTGGTTATGGTGCGTGACATTCCTAGGTTCATCACTGAGCTGGCAGTAAGACGCGCACTAACACATTAGTGCTTCCAAGAGAACTGATTATCCCTATCAGCTTCCAAGTCTCACAAGCCATGAGTGACATCTAGAAATATGTCACAGCTACCCAGACAATGTGAATGTTTCAAGAACATAATGAACTTGTCAGCTTTGGCTACAACATAATTCAATCCCTCTGTTTTACCATGTCCCGATCGAACAAAGGCCATGGAATATTTGTCAAGCCACCAATTCGATCATATGCACAAATCTAATTGACATTCATTTATCCGAGACATGAACAATTCATTCTCGGTTACGACCCCGGCTGAGGATTTCAATGCAATGTCACGATTAGATCGCATATGACATCGACCTCGTATGTAACAAGGAGATAGATTCCATTTGTTGCGCACACGTGTGACTTTGTATGTGAACAAATTATAACCATCAAGTATAGAGACAGATCAACGAATTGTCAATATGCGCACTTGTGAACTACAGCCATCCAACATACAAGTTAACGTTGTGCCTCAGGTTTAAGGACTATTTACACAAGACCAAAGCATGAACGATTTAGACATTGACCACGCTCGAAGCTTTCATGTTTGCTAATCATTCAATGCGTGTCACGTTCAGTGCACTTGTCCGGTACAAGCACCTGTGTTCTAACTCTGTTATTACAATACCCCAATGACTTGTGACTCGTCATTCCCTTAAGTATCTAATACTTAATGGCGACGCTACGAACACACCGGTCTCAACAGGATTATTGATATCCACTCAATGATCCATTTACCGGGAACAGTTTAAAGATTCAGTCTAACTGTGAACCTGTCACGCATATTCTTAACGTCTTAAGAATAGGTTTAGTCACAACTGATCTTATGGAATCATTCATCTAAATAATGAGATAGATGAATAAACATGTCTTTGCCATTAATATATAATTGAAAGTACAACTAAAATCCCTAACATATAACCATTACATGCTTGCTTTAGGGCATACAACTAACACCTATTACTTAAACTGCATTGCCCACTCGTTACACCACCCACCATTTGGTGTGATAATGTTTCCGCAATCTCTCTCGCCTACAATCCAGTTTTTCATTCAAGAACGAAACATGTCGTGGTTGATTTTCATTATGTCAGGGTACTAGTTGGGCGTAAGATTCTCATTGTTCAGTTTATCTGCAGCAAAGATCAAATTGTAGATCTGTTCACAAAAGGTTTAAGTTCTAATCGCATTAGATTTTTGCAGAACAAGCTTCACCTTCAGCCAACCGTGCTTAGCTTGCGAGGGGATGATAACATAGCATCATGAAATCAATCTTGAGGATACTTTCCTCAATTTGAAATTTTTGTATTTAAAATTCTTTCCTTGATTTTAGGAATTATTCTTTCTTTGATTTGAGTGAATTCCTCGATTTGAGAAATTATTCTTTCCTTGAATTGAGGAATCACTTTCGTCCTCATCTGTAACTATGTATCTATTTAAACTCATTCTGTACATCAATAGAAAGACAAGGAAAATCAAATTTCAAAAGTTTCTCTTACTTTCTTTAAGAAACGCTAATTCATCTTTTGACCTCAAGTTGTTTCTTCTATTTTCTCCTGTTTATAAATTGTCGGGGCATGGTGAAACATATGATAAATGTATATTGATACGAGATCCCGAAAGAACTTGGTGATTAAATGGAAGCCATAGTTTGTTGTTGTATTCTTGATTGCGGCGTTTGCCGGTTTGGACTTTAGTCTTTTCCACGATCTTCATGATACATAGAGAGGGAAAGAAGAAAGGAGAGAGATGAAGCATTTTTGTCATTTTTTGTTTGGTTTGCGAAGTTGTCTCCTTCATTTCCCACTTTGGTTTTGAATTTTCTTTAAAAAAGTCACGTGGAACTTGAAATTGTTTTTGAAAGCAACGTAGGAAGAAATGTTGAAATGTTGACATGTTAAATTGGAGTTAAAAAGTGGAATTGATAGACCATTTTGCCATCTTTTACATACCATGCAAAAGCAATGGAGGACATTAATCAAAGGCAGAGCCACAGGAATCATCGTGGAAAGAATCCCAGCTTTCTTTTTGGTCAATGATGGATTGGACTACGAGGAAATCGGTGTCCACACAAGGAGTGGAGCTTCTCAAAGAATCACAAAACGCACTCTTCATCCGGCGACTTCCATTAAAGACTAGAAAGTTTTGTCCTCTCCCTTCAAAAGCAGTTTCGCAATCTTCGTCTCATACCGATCACCCGCTTCTTGTAAGGCTATTCTCTTTGCCACATATGAGCAATGTGTGGATACACATCTTTGTGTCCTAGTCCTATCTCGAAGCATTAAGCCCAGATTCGCCCTCGAGTCGATTTCAGCCGGTTAGGATAGTTCGAGGGAATCACGTGTCTCCTTTCGATTTGTCGCGAAAATAAAAGTTAAAAAGGAGAGAGAGGGAAGGGGGGGACACAAACATAAATTGATTTTAAAGACCTACATTTGCTAAATAATATAGCATACAGAATCGATCGAAACGCAAGAAATATTGGACGTAAAAGACAGTGCGAATCTTAAGAGCTTTAAGTTCTAGAACGAGTCGGTGTTACGATAAATTGGCAGGAAAATTAAAAAGAAAGAGAGAAAAGCAAGTTTTAACCCACCCATTCATGGGTGGCTCAATTGGTTAGGGCGCACTTGGGATTGTGTGGTTAGGCGCACTGGTCCCAAGTTCGATCCCCAACTGAGGACCTGTGATTTAAGTGGAGGGCCATGGCGGTGGATTGCTGTGCTAGTTTCCCTCGAGATGGATTGCTGTGCTAGTCTCCTTCGAGGAATAGTCGAGGTGCACGCAAGCTGGCCCGGACACCTCGGTTACCAAAAAAAAAAGCACGTTTTAACCCTGTAATTCATTTTTAGTTTTCATTTGTTGACATGTAGTTCCATCTTTCACATTTTTCTTTTATTTTGTTCTCTTGCAAATTGGAAAATTTGCGTGGATGATATCTCTACCATGAAATCTCAAGTAATTTCAAAATGGCATATCTTCGTATAGTTGCGTAATACTATAATCTCCATTTTGCTCACGTTGTCTGTTTATGTAATTTGCGCGCCTCCACGTATCCAATTTGCGCGCGCTCTCTCTCTCTCTCTACAAAATTTCCCGCGAACGGCACGACACACTGGCGGATCAACTTCGTCACTCCACCATTTCGCTCTCTCTCTCTCTGCCATTTCGTCCCTCTTCAGGTTCGTCGCTCGGGGAGAAAAAAGAGAAGATCGATTTGTTTCTCGTCAATGTCGGCCAGAGCGACTAAATCGAACCTTCTAGCTGCACGTAATTTCACCTCTTTTTTTCTCTAGATGTGTAGGAAAAAAATGTAAACTTGATATGAATTTGGGGCTCTGGTCAGGGTTTCCTCTCCGGCTGTGTGATTCGTTTCTCAGCTAAGATTTGTTTGCAGTACGTGATCGATCCCGGAGAGAGTTGAATCTGTAATTTCTCTTCTTACTGATAATGTGACGCTGATTTGAAGCAACTGAAGTTCCCTACTGTCGTCATCGATTCTATAGCTAGGCAGTTATCATGTAAAACTTTGCGGTTGCCTTTTTTTTTTTCCCCTTATTGCCCTTTATTTTGTTTCTCCATAGAACATGGTTGCCTTTGGGAAGAAGCTGAGAGAAAATCAAATTCAAGAATGGCAAGGGTGAGTATGATCAATCTTCAGAGACTTCTTTTTCCCCTCTTTACTTGCTTGTCGTTGATGAGGAAATGGGGCCAGTAATATGTCTTGGGCAGAAGAGGCTTCCTTTTTTAAAGTAGGGTGTTGTAAGCTAACTTTGAAGTTCCTATTTTCAAAGCATTGCCAGTGAGTGAGGTGCATTAAGTACTTTTGAATCACAGCTTGACAAGTGCTTGCTTTGAGAGAATCCATCAACGAAATCCTTTTAAATATCGGCATTAGTAGGTGGACGTGTGTGATTGCGAAATGGCTTACTTTAGGCACCAAGACAAGAAAAATCTGCTGAGAGGCCAGTTGCACATGCATCCTTCCTGCCAAAGCTAAATTACAAGCATCTGCTCTGGTTTATGTATCATCGCTCTTGTTGACAAACTCATCCATCAAACATCGATGTATAAGAGCTCACGAACAAATTCTGAAGCCATCTGCAAAAAGTGAATATCGACGCCAAATGTCTGGTGTCCACCTGATATGGTTAATGCAATCCTATCACCGTCTGATTCTCTCAGGTACTACATAAATTACAAACTTTTGAAGAAACTGGTCAAAAGACATGCGCATGAAATTGAAGTTGGGAGGCAAGATCACCATCACATTCTCAAGGTCTTTTCAAGGTTGCTGGATAAACAGGTAATACTGCTAATCCTGTAAGCATGTCGAAATGAGGCCTAGTTGGTCCTGGTGATGGCATCTCTTTTTAGAACACGACTTCTTGACGGTGAAAACTTTTATCGTTCAGAACGTCTAGAAAGGGAAATTCTTCTCGTCAGATCCTCTAATTAATATGTGTGGATGTAAGAGCTTCGGTTTCTTTACCTGTCTATCACAATATGGAGCTGCTGAACATGCATATTTGCCGGTATATGTTGTAACCGCTGTTTCTACTTTGTCAGACTGATGAAACCAGCCAAATCTAAAAAGTTGTGTCTTTCATATGTCCATATATGTTGACAGCTGTTTTACTAGTCAGAACATCAATTTTATCTTCACGTGGTTTCCGCTGCGGTTTGAATTCCAAATATTTAAGTTCATTTCTTTCTCTCACAAGGTCAGATTGAAAAGATTGTCCTGTTTCTTTTTGAACAACAAGGACTCCTCGCAAGAAGGTTGTTTACATTGGGAGAATGGCATGATGTCCTCTTGCAGCAGACAGAAGGATTATCAATATCTGAATTGCGAGGAGGATATAGGGAAGTAGGACGGGATCTCTTGACGCTTCTATATTTTGTTGAGGTGAATGCTGTCGGCTTGCGTAAGATACTGAAAAAAATTGACAAGCGCTTTGGGTACAAATTCACTGATTATTATGTCAAAACTCGTGCAAATCATCCCTACTCTCAGCTGTGGCAAGTGTTCAAGCATGTGGTAATATGGCCTGCTCGTTATACAATATTCTCGTTTCAGCTTTAGCTTTATCTACTTCCACGGCTTCCATTATTAATTATTTTCTCATCTTTCAGGGTATAGGTGCTGTCGTATTTCGATTTCTCGCAACTTAGCTGATATTAAAGAGCATCAAGGGGATTTTGTATCTATATACGACCAGCCTGCCTTTTCAGATCAGGTTCTGCCATGCTACACATGCTCTATTCTATGCTTTCATCTTCAAATTTAAATTCTCATGTGGCTATCACATCATCAAATATTGAAATTGTAGCTTCAGCTATCAAACTCTGTTTTTGCATTTCTTGTGCCGGATTACTAAGATTTTCTTGAATACATAAACATCAACACAGTTGCTGTGATGAATATGAGCATCTTTATAGATTGTAGCAGAAGCGGATAGAGTGGGTAACTCCTGTGTCCTTTGAATGTTTTGAATCTAATCATGACTTTGTAAAACTAATGAGCATGTTGTATACTTAATGACATTGTGTACAGATTTTTACTTGTTTGGACAAGTAAACGTAAAGTTTTGATTGCTGATCATGGATTCTACCTGAAAAATATGACCAAAGATCTTTCTCAGAATTTTATGAACCACAGGTGACTGGAATCCCTATGTTTCAGAGACTTTCATGAATTTCTTGTAATTACAGCCTCAACGAGATCTTTCCTGTCTTGCTGAAGCAGAATGATGTCATGAATCTGTTACTTTGGTTTTGTCAATAACCAAACTTGTTTCTCTGAGACCATGGCTAGGCCACAGGAGATAGGCTCCTGTCTTGGAGTCATTGACTCGAAGTTTACTTTAACAGAACTTGCTTCACTGGATCCATGGCGAGGCCTTGATACAGTAGTGAAGCTTTAATTTCAGAGACTAAGTTGCTTAAAATATGGATAAAATATGAATGGAAAGCTATCAGTATGATTTAATATAGACGGATATGGTTAACTATGATTTAATTTAGACGGATTCTTTGGTTATGGTTAACTATTAAATTTTGAAGTTTTGACATCGCGATCAAAGTCGTCAGAGTAAGAAACTTTTTGAAAATCTTAGGACGTTTTTAAAGCTTGTATTGGATGTGACTCAATATGCTTCAGAGGAATTATTTGATGTCAATTAGATTGCCTTTCTTTCCCTATATTGTTGGATCTTCTACTCAATCTACCCTCCATATAAGTTGAAAGGGAGTGGTGTATTCTGGTATAACTTTTCAATGCTTTGTTTAATATGGTTATTTCACATAGCTTGTCTGTGACTATTGTCTCTTTACAAATCCAAGAAACATTGGCATTTCGGCTCTTAGAAGTACGCTAAGTGTGTTTGCATCTTATAAGCATGTTAACCTGTCCTGCTCAATGTACAGTGTGCAGTCCTGAGTGTCATTTGGTGATATACTATTTGCAGGATCCAATCATTTACTCTATTAAAGCAGCTGTGAACAGGTTATCGAACTCTACAAATTTCCTTCATTATTTGGGCAAACATGCCGTTATCATGCCAGAGGAGTTACCGGATCCATCTGAGGATGATGATGTTGAACAGAGGTACCATTTTATGTCTCTTCTTCTGAACTTGTCAAGCACGTTTCTGTATATGGTGAATACATATATTGTTGTTCCGACAGCAGATGGTTATTCCCTGAGCCTTGGTGCCGCAGCCACTGTTTGTGGTGTGGTGATTCGTTCAATGGCAGTCGCACAAGTGTTTTCCTCTGTTTACTTCAGTGCTTGGTCAAACAGATCATATCTCCGACCTCTTTTGTTCAATAGCTTTGTTCTTCTTGTGGGAAACATTTTGTATGCTCTGGCATACGATCTCAATTCTTTATCAGTTCTTCTGATTGGTCGTCTGTTCTGTGGGTAAGTGGTTCTCAACAATATGGTCGGTATATGAGTAAAGAAGCTCAGTTTTGCTTTGTCCATTTAGTAAATATATATTACTGCAGAATCTGTGTAAGTGGAGTAGGCAAATTTCTCTTTCCTTAGATGTGGGGACTTTATATGATGATGGCTTTGGTATGCATACGGAAGAGAGCTGTGTTACATATGTTGACGGATTTTCTGCCATTTGTTTCCTTTAGGCTAGCCAGTTTTGATTGTGTCCTGCTGGGAAAATCTAATAGTATTTTGGTTAACTTCTACTGGATTGACATTAGGCCTCAGTATTCATCTTATAAGTGTGACTTCTTACATTATGTGCTGTTGTGTATCTGTTCTTATTAGAAAACTAAGCGGAAACAAAAGCAAAAGAAATGAGAGGTTGAATAGATTTAAGGAGATCACTGTATATTAATATGCAAATGTTGCTGTCCTAAGCTATATGATGTGTAGGGAGGGCGATTTAAGTTACCTCTAATGGAATTCTTCTCAGAAGTGTCGAAGTGCTACAACTCCCCTCATTCGGAGTAATTCAACAAAGGGTTTCTTCACCTGATACACATTCTCCAAGCTTCGTCACCAGCCGTTCCTTTTTGAGTTGTCTTCTGATAAATGCGGGGGGTTATTTTTACTGCCACGAGAATAAAGCAGAATTGGCAGAAAAAACTACATAGATTGATTGGAAAATTATCTGTGGCGACCAGATCTTGTAGTATTCATTCTTTCTTTTCACCTGTGTTTATCCTATTCCATTGTTCTCTGCTCGTATGTGTCAAATCATGGAGCATCAACCTTAAGTTGCACCACATGGGCTATTTGCTTGCAACTTTTAATGACAGAGAATGTTCTTCCCGCGACATCAATTTGATTATTTTCTATTTTCTACAAACTTTTGTCATTTTCATATCTGGGGATTCAATTGTCAGGTTGGGTTCTCCAAGAGCTGTCAACAGGCGTTACATCAGTGATTGTGTGCCCCTTAAATTGCAAATGCAGGCTTCTGCGGGCTTTGTAACTGCCAGTGCCCTTGGAATGGCATGCGGTCCCGCACTTGCTTGCTTATTTCAGACTCATTTTAAGGTTTACATGATCACTTTCAACGAGGACACTTTGCCTGGTTGGGTTATGGCTCTGGCATGGCTTATCTATCTGCTGTGGTTGTGCTTAGGTTTTAGAGAACCTGCCCAGGAGCCTAAAGATAAGACCATTTTCCATGAGCCCAATGCAGGTATGCAAATATCATTGCTAGCTTTGTGGTGTCGGTAAACTAATATTGCTATTATGTATTTGGGTCTTTCTCAATCAGTCCTACAAAGTAATATTCATTTTCTTGGAGTATGAGGCATCTGCTTCATTTCATAGGTTCCCTTTATTCTAAATTCCCCTAGAAGATAATATGCTTTTTAGTTTGATGGATTTAATTTAGTAAGATCTACCAATTCATACATTAGCCATGACATTTTGCAGACATATTATTCCAAAACCATGTCAACACACACACACACGCTGTTGCTCGTAAATATACCTCGCTACATATAACTTGAATCAACTGTGGAGACAATCAACATTAATCAATTGTGCTTCAGATCTAAAAGATTTTCCTGCTAAATTTTTATTTGTTGTCACATTCTTAGGTTGAGTACTTAGGTTGTGACTGCTTTGAAACGTATTGTAATGGAGCAGACAAGATGACATTCTTTAATTTTTTGCTGCTGAGGCTAATGCACAACTTATCCAAGTAGTTGTGTTTTTTTAATGTTTTTGATTTCTATGCCATTGCTGTTAAAATAGTTGCCATTGCTGTTCCTTGTCTTGTGGTTGGCATGACAATTACAAATTTGCTGTAGGCGTCTTGTCCTCTGTCCGAGAGTCTAACAATTTACAACTGTGACTTATTATGTACAAATCAAAAAATTTTGCGCTTCCATTTTCCTAATTATTTTGTTTGCATAATCTGCACTAAATGTTAAGATAGACCATTTTGAATCATTACTTATGATTCCCTTCACAATTCAAAACTCAAGCAGCATACAGGAAAGGGCATTGAAAATTTTGAGGTCATTTCAGCTTAGTATTTTCCTCATTTAAATTTGTCCTCACAGGATACGGATTCCATAAATAGAACATGATCATAGAGCAGTGGTGAATGTTGCTATAGAGAAAAAATCCACTAAAAAAAGATTGACAATGAATGCCTTCTGCTGGTTTTTTGCGTGTTAAGTTTGATATCTATACTGTTGTCGCAGTCCTGGTGAATGATGCTGTTGAGTATGCTAGCATTCAACAATCTCTTCTGATCTCAAGGGTAAGATCAAAAGATGGATGTGAGGATGAAGTGCAAGAATGTGATGACGACGAAGAATACTCACAGGACACGCGAGAACCTGTTAATTCAATTTTTTCAGCATATAGGTTACTAACACCATCTGTCAAGGTTAGTCAATTTTTTGTGCCACGGATTTATATTATTTTGCATGTTTAGGATTTTTGAGGAGGCAAACTGCTTGATGCCTTCTGAAGTCAATGTTCTATTTGTGAACTTAATTTCAGTTTGCAAACATCTGTAGTCTGAGGATGTCATCTCGTATTTGATATTAGCATGCATGGGAGCATCAGTTTACTTAACAAACCTCTCCTCATGAGGATGGATCGAACTAGTAAGGTACGACCCAATGTAGTCATTAACTGAGAATTATAATCTAATGGAGGCATAAACTTAGGTCACCTAGACATGCATCTGCATATTACCCTCGAAAGTTTGACAATAAGCGTCCCACTTATATAGCTTTTAAGTGAATATCATTTGTTTACTTGCCAAATAATCATGCAATTTCATTTGCACGAGTACGTATGAACTCTCATCTCGCTGCAATGCTGTGCTTCCCCTCTTCCTTTTAATATCCGTACTAGAAAACCAACATTATGTTATCTGGTTAACTTCTCTATTGACTAGTTTGTTGGATATCTTACCTGAAAGTATGGTTTTTAATGCTGGGTTCAGTTATTGATTCACTTTATGCTGAAGTATGCAATGGAGATTTTGCTTGCCGAGTCAAGTGTTGTCACCGCTCATTACTTTATCTAGTCGACAAATAGTGTGGCAATATTTCTTGCATGTCTTGGATTGACGGTGCTTCCTGTAAATGTTGTGGTTGGAAACTACATAAGCAACATGTTTGAGGAAAGGCAATCTTTGACTGAGCAATAGCATCAGAAAGTGGGAGAGGTAGAGGTAGCTTTATTTTTCTTGCAGTAGCTGATTTTTTTTTTTCCCTCTGGAATGAGAATAGTCTCTAACGAAGATCACAAGAAATCAGTAAAAACTTGCATGTCTTGAAAACCATCCATGCACGGTCCTCTTTCCTGAATGATTTCACTGAATAAAGCATACAACATGATATTCCAGTTTCTCTGTTTCCTAAAACACATGGATTATGAGGTGAAGGATCAGCATAATTTTTTTTTGGGTAAACTACTTTGAGATCTATCATATTTTTGCAGAATCGTAGGGACTTCTCATGTGCTCTGAAAATACTGTGATATACATGTTGGAATATGTTGGACACATGGAGTTAAGATGATGTGTTGTGGCTTTAGTGTGCATTTATTAATCCGATGATTGAAAGCTAGCTTGGAAGACACTCGTCTGCATAATTTGGTGGATCCAGTAGATTCTGATAGGTGATATCTGAAGCATAGCAACACCCTTGTCTAAGAATAAGCTAGCAAAATGGAATACGGCATTAAGTTAGTGACATAGGAAAGACTAAGCTTTGTGCGAGGAATATCTATGGGAAGTACGATAATTTGGGTTTAGAATTATACATGCAACTCGGGGCTAGGGAAGCAGGGTGAAGTTGATGTAAAATCAACGTAAAGTTATGCAAGGTTTTAGCGCCAGTTTCAACCACCAAATCTATTTCTTATCATGTCTTGATATGTAAATGGTTGAGCCTCTTACTAGGACAAATCCATAAAAGCTTAGATCAAATCCCAATTAGTTTGAACTTGTGATATGTTACCAAGGGAGATTAAAAGTGTTAGACTCGACATTCTGAAGGTGGCTGTGAGTGAACAGGTTCCCTGTCCTGCAATTTCTTTGATTGGAAACGGGAACAAATGATGCATAGTTAGTTCAAGTTTCGCATTCTCTGTCATTATAACATCCTGGCTAAACAACAATCCTGAGATATTGCCAGTTGAGGCTATTAAATGATGCTTATCCATCATAAGGTTTTTTTTTTCTGCCAAGCGGGTCATGAATACTTAGTCTGAAGAGTATATTCCTATTTCAGGAACATTCCTCTCTAAGACCCTAGTCGAGATTTCCTTCCAACTGTTTCAATACATAATAAATCATGTCAGTGGATTTTCGGTCGAATACTTTTGTGCAAATTGTCGTGAATTTTGTTTTGTAGGCAAGTTTTGTTGGCAGCGGAAATTATGGTCTGAGTCGGCATACTCTTGAGCTTCCACATATTCATTCCGTACTCTGTGCCTCAGTATGTCTGCTCCGCACTTGTAACATTCGTTTCTGCCGAGGTCCTTGAGGGTAAGTTCTTATCGCTCCACTAAGTTGTACGCCAGACCTCCAGATTCTCCCTAGATATTTTTGTTATTCACGTTTCTTGTCGCTCCACAAAGTGTATATGACATGTAGGAAGTTTCAGAACTACAAGTTTACATATGGAAATTCACGTCAACTTGATTCCAGATGAGAGCTTAATGAAGAAAAAGTTGTCACAGATCTCATTTATGGCTAAATTAGTCCAGCCGACATGAGTTCACAAATTATCGGCAGTCTTTTTTCCCTTCTTTCAGTTTGAGAATCTTTAGATAACTTGGAAGTTAGTTCTTCGTTAACCTGAAGTTGATAAACTATATGCTGTTTGCTCTACCAATTCAGGTGTGAACTTGTCTCTACTATCAAGGGTCATGTCGTCGAGGCTTTCTCGCGGGACCTACAACCTACAATGGGGGTCTACTTTCAACAGAAGCCGGGACTCTTGCTCGGGTAATTGCAGATGGAACAATCATTTTGTCCGGGTACTTGGGCGAGAATAGACTCCTAAATGTCACCTTACTTCCTTCGCTCTTCATCTGTATCTCCTCCATTGCAGCTACTTGTTTGACGTTCAACTCTTTGTACTAGTAGAGCAACTGTGTCGTCTCCCAATTAGCCTTCTGCAGTAGTTTATCACATTACTGGATCTAATATAGTCTACATGTGTACCTCTAGTTTGTTAGTCAATAACGTATTAGATTAGTAAGTGTAACCTTTTTCTTTGGTAACATTTCTCAGAAATAGTGAATCTACTTAAGTTGATAGTAAACTTTTTTGTGTTAATAGTAAAATTTCTAATGGATTGTAACTTCCATTTACATTACGTTGAGTTTGGCAATCTACTTGTCAATAGTTTCCCTTAATGATCGTAACCTTGACGGAAAAATCCATTTTGCAATGGACGGTATTCACATTGAGTGCGATTCCGATGCCTAAAACCCACTTATACTTATTGAGGCAATAATAGAAATTCCCATTCATGTCCTCTCCACTTTGGTGTTGGTTTCCCTTTCTTGCGAATTCTCTCTGGATTATTAGGGCGCACACGGCAATATTTTTGCCCTAGAAATCAATTTCTGACCAAAAATTGATTTTTTTACTTCTGCCGTAAATTTATTTTTACTTCTTCAAGTGGCTCCAAAATTACTTCTGAAGCGAAAAAAAAAAAAAACGCTCCAGAACTAGAAAAATGAAGTTGCGTAACGAAATGGATTTCTGCTCTAGAAGTTGCGTTACCAAATAGATTTCTTCTCCAGAAGCATTTCTGGAATAGAAATTCTACATGAAACGGAAGATGCAAAGGGATTCAAAGTTGAGAAGTGGGAAACCCAAAGGTTGAAATTTTCTTTATGTGTAAATTCACCAACTTCGTTTTGGGTTAAAAACGAGTTTAGAGCACTTGTTAAACCTATCGATTTCAAAACACTGAACGCATGGAAGAATGTAGTATTTTTATAATTTAGTTACTTAACAAGTTTCCCGAGAAATTTCCTTAACAAATTGCATTAAAACGTTGTACTTTACCTTTTCTCTTATTACATTTTACATGCGATGCTCACGTTTTGTTTACATATCGTCCGTATTGTTGAACGCTTGTAGAAAAAAGCAAGAAGCAGCTTTCTTGCTTTTACAATAAAAACAATCTTTTTGCTTTACCGTCAAGTACAAAAATGTTATTTAAAAAGAAGAAAATTATGAATATAAGATGTGAATACGTGTGCCCAGGTGAGAAACAGTCAAGAATAAATGAACCGCAAGATTTAGATTAAGCAAAAAAAAAATCAAGCGCAATGGAACTCTTTATTGAGTTTGCTCACTTATCGATTTTGCAATCTATTTTATAAAACATGGATCCATCGAATCATCTATTCTTTTCTTATGCTGAGCATTTCAGTTTCGCATTCACAGACCTTTCAATCGGAAGACAGCTGATGATGTCCGACTCCGCGTTGTATCGTGTCTCGAGATATTGTCCGCTCCGACTCTTTGGCCTCACAATTTTTGTGCTTATTAAAAAGGCCTTCGTGAAGAAGACGGTGAGCTTCTTGTTATGTAAGCCACGACCACCAATCTACCGCGACGACTTGTCTCTCCTTTGACAAGAACAAAGTATCATTAACATTGGTTTTACAACTGACTTTAGACAGCTGGTTTATTGATAAAGTCGTCCATCCTTGCTTCCATGCTTCTGCGGCTCAACCAACTCGTTAACCTAAAGAATAAGCAACCCACAAATAAAATAAAAACAGAGCGAAGCATAAATATAGATCACGTTTTGTGCCGAATAATTACATTTTTAAAGGGGAATAGATTACTAATTCGGATATCATTTACCATAATCATTAGTTTGAGCTATACATCGGAGCGATCCGAGTAATTCCGACAGGAACTTTTCAGAATAGTTGAGTGCACCAAAGTGTCCACAAAGAAAAAGCGAAAAAAGGAAAAAAGAAAAAAGAAAACGAAGTGCTGACTTGCTGTGACATTCATTCTCTGAAGTTGGAAAGAAATCAGACATAGCAACACAAAAGAAGCCCCCCATCCCAATATCCAATGTTGCTTGTTCTGTTCCTACTTTCCTTTCATGGGAGTAGCAATATCCTATCAGAAAGAAACCCCTGATTTTGGAGAGCGGGTTCTACCGAATTTGGCCAGAGATTCCGAGTCCGAGATTGAAGATGAACATACCCACCGAGTTTGAAAGTTTTGGATTCAGCTAGGCTGGTCTCACCCATTATGTAAAAGAGGAAGGATGTAATTGGTAGGTAGTAGTAGCCAAGAAAGGATCTCTAGGTATTAAGCATTTCCCATCTGTCCAAGAACATTTTTAAAAAAGCAAGGCAGTATCACGATGATGGGGATGGGGATGCCCATTCCATTAGGTATCAATCTACTGCCAACTAATGAGCTCTGCATCGATTCCATCCCATGCAACCCAACTCGTTCTTCCCTTTTTCCGTACTCGATACAGCAAAAACAAAAGCAAAAAACCAGAAAACAGCTCTAAAAAACGAAACTTTGCAATGATGATGATAGTGAAGTTTCTTGTTAATGTAGCATAAGGCCTTGGAAAACAAATGGTTTTCTCTATCTCCTTTCCGGGACATAGGACATAACACCATAAAAACTTCCCCCACCATACTTAACCAAATAATTGGGCTCCCACCATCTAATCATTACCCCCAGACGCGCCCATTGCAAAAAGACGAGATGGTAATCATGGGTTTGTTCTGTAGGGTCTGTACAGAGTTTTGAAACGGTTGTGTTGCGTAACTCCTCCACGAGCAAAGACTGACAACTGAGTTTCAAAAGCTTTCCAGAGCGGAACGAAGACTCCATCATAACTCGCTCGATTCCCCAAACATCTGCTGCTTCAATATAAAATCTTCTTTTTCTTTTCCATTTGTACAGACTCTTCACTCCCACCACACCACGTGACTCTTAATTTACTAGTGATTACCAGATCTGCTTCTCCCTCTACATATTATTTATGAAGCCGGTTAACGTAAACTAAGCTCTGTTTTGATTCTTCGTCTGTTGTCTTTTCCTCTAAAAAAAAAACGGGTCAAGGATGACACATTCACTAGTTTGCCACTTTTACAGAGTGCCGCCTGCCAACTGCTTTCGATTCTGTCCTCATATTCTAATCTCTCTCTCTTTTCTCAAGCTGCAATATCAAATCCAAAGCTGTATTTAAGAATGAAACAACTGTGCAATTGTATGGTCCTGTATTTACATGCCCAAGAATCTTCCAAACAATGCAAAAAGGAGCAAAGGAGAGGGGGGGGGGGGGGGGCAAAAAACCCCAAAGACAGACAGAGCCATATGAAAGGTTGATTTTCTCTAACATAGGACGAAGATTTCAAGTAAATCAATCTCCTAACCGAACTTTGTGTACTGGATCAGTAACTGCATGCTTTGGGAGAATGGAAGAAGCAGCTTCTGAACTGTATTCTCGGCTCCCTTCAAGAGCTCCGGGTTTCCCAGAACTCTCTGGCCAGCCATTTCCTTGAGTTTCCCTTGCAGGAACATGGACTAGGAGATTCATCGTTATTGCCCCCCATGAGAAATAAAGAATGAAATCGTTTTTGTCCTGAAAAGAATAGTTTCATCCATCCTTTTGCCCTGAAGCCTCGTCGAAAGATGGAGACTTTCTGGTGCTTTTCATCCTCAGCAGGCCATACAGTTTCCTCAGATCTTTCATCGTGTTGCTATCCTTGAAGAACACGCCGCTCGAATCGGGCGATCCGTCCCCAGGCTTCCTCGACCCGTCTTCGGGCAGCCGCCGTCCGATTGTGACCGCGCCGTCGGTCTGTAACGCGGTGATGACAGACTTCAGAGCGCGGCTTGGGGAATTCCTGTTGGCGATCATCAGCTCGCCAATCTCAGCAGGGCTCAAACTCGCTCCGCCCTGGAAAATCTCTTCCACCTGAGGGAAAAGCTTGTGATCCTTGACCCCTAAGTAACTATTAGCTAGGCTCTTGAATGCTGAAAAATCGCAGAGCGGGAAGTGTATGTGCACATCGACCCGACCCGGCCTCAGTATAGCAGGATCGACGTGTTCCTTACTGTTCATTGTGAACACCATGATTCTCTCCTCGGCGCAGCACGAACTCAATATACCATCCATGAAATTTAATATGCCATACACACTTAGAGCTGTCGACTTGTGCGCCAAAAACCGGTCCAGGTCTTCCATGACGACCACGGACTGGGCTGTGGTTTCCATCAAGAGCGTCTTGAGATCCGAATCGTCTTTCACCTTGGACAGATCGATGTCGTAGACATCGTAGCATAGAAAATTAGCCATGGCAGCCACGAAGCTCGATTTCCCGGTACCGGAAGGCCCGTACAAGAGGAAGCTCCGTTTCCAAACGCGGCCTAGACGGTGATAATATTGCTTGGCCTTGAGGAAGGATTCGAGATCGGACTTCACCTTGTTCTTGAGGTCGGGTTCCATGGCGATGGTGTCCAGAGTCGAAGGGTGGGTGAACGGGACGGATCTCCATCTCCCCGAGCCCCTGTCGTTGACGACCTCGTCGACGTTTATGTGGAGCTTCAAGTCTCGTTTTTTCCGGTCGATCTCGTCGGACACGGCGTGGATGTGCTGGAGATACGGGCGCAAGATGCTTCTTTTATCGGCCCTTCTGATCCTCAAAACGAAGGCCCTCCGATCGCCTCTCTGGTCGTTGGTCCAGGAGATCCTGGCGCCCAGGAAGACGTCCTCAATGGTCTGATTCGGGTCGAGGTGGAGGAGGATGTCGTGGGGCTTCTTGCCGGAGAAGAGGTTGGTGAAATCGGACTCCTCCAAGGAAGGGAGAGAGTTGAGGTAGGCGGAGACTCTGCGATAGAGGGGGTTCTCTTGCATGGAGTCGTTGAACTCGGGGACTTTGAGGACCTGGTAGACATAGAACCAATCCTGGGTCGATCTCCACCATCGCTTGAGGAGGTGGAAAGGACCCGTCTTGCGGAAAAGAAGACGGAGGAGGAACAGCGACACCGCAGTGCAGATGAAGACGCAGAAGAGATTGCTAATCGTCATCGTCATCGTCATCGTCATCACCACGGCGGCAATCGAAGGAAGCAGGGGGGAAAAAAATGGAACTCGGATTAAACATCCATGGAAAAGGAGAGGGGAAAGATTGGATTTTGAAGATTAGGTTTTGCTCTAGGCATGGCGATGGCGAGCGGGTGCAAAGAGAGGAGTGAAAAAGGAGATGCGGGTGGTGATGGTGTTGGAGGAGGAATCGGGAGATGATAAATTGGTGCAAAGCGCTTCCAAAACGCGTAGAGAATAAGAAGGCGCCTACTGCTGATGAGGACGGGGGGAGCAAAAGATGATTCACTAGAGAACGCTAAAGCCTAAAGAAAGGGTCTTCTTCCCATATTTAAATTTAACGTAATTAATTGAAGAGGACGGCCCCATAACATTTATTAAGATTGGAGGGAGGATTGGCAGAAATTTCTGACCTGCTATCGCCCGGGGTCAGTAACCACTGAGGACGGGCTATCGAAAAAATGTTTCGAGCAAGACTTACATGTTAAGTAAAAATGAAATAATTCCCATGCCCGTATTTATACGAATTGAATACATAATGAGTAGCGTATCAATTTGTAAAGGTAACTTTTTTTTTGGTAGACCGACCATTTCTTACCATTCGAATGGACACACTAGACAAAGATCCAAGAGGGTGATTTTTAAGGTTTCATAGTTGCTTTTCCATCTAAGGTGAAAATTGTGTCGAGCGGCTGAGAGTTAGGCCATCCACATCTGTTGATAATCCGGAGCACTTGGCGTCGTGCGATTTGATTTTACCTCGCCAACCGACGGTCGACAGATGCCATGAAACGAAACCAAAATACGATCCGTGGACATTAAAAAACAAGAATGGGACATTGTACCACACCCACTATCGGAGGCTGCTAATTTTAAGGAATTAAACCAACCTTCTCTCCGCATCATATGTCACTGCTACAGTTTTAAGGTTTCCGTGGTTGGAAGTCTAAAGTAGGTAAAAAAAATCCAGCCTTTACACGTGTCGCGGCGTCGTAAATGGAAAGACAACTGGACATCTCCCTGGTGGGAGCATTCCGATACAATTTTTTAGTCGGCGATTTGGATTTCACCCGGCAATGTTCGTTTCGAATTTCGATTTAGCTTTCGAAAAAGTTTGGAGGACTCCTCGTCTCGTCGTCGTCGTCGTCATCGTCGTGGTGTTGGTTAAGTTGTGTCGGATAACTATGCCAACTGGATGGAAGTGGAGGTGGAGGTTATCGAAGCATCTACCAAACAACGCCCGTGGTTGGAGAGAGTCACTCTCGGTTGACTTTTCCAAACCCAAGGAAAGGGAAGGCCGCTTTTAACAACGACGCGCCCTGCACTCGAATATTCTCTTTTTATCTTTTCGGGTTCGATTTTGTACGTTATATTATAAGTTAATAACAAAAAAAAAAGGTTGACTTTAAAATGTTACATTCCTTTTGAATGTATACGACACGCTACTCATCTTGTTCATCACATAAGACCCGAGGAAAAAGTCATATTGAAGACCCACGTATAGTTATCGATCTCACACGCGGTTGTTCATTTTTTCAACTAGTGACTTTAATTTGAGGGGTACGTTGTGATTGACGCGGAAATGTAGTCGGATAATCGAAGAAACTTGAGAAGGGCAATATCATCGGAAGAAGGTGACTTATAATTCAAGGCTAAGATTGAGGGATAATAATATTGAACACCTCGGTGGTCATCGGTGCGAGATGGATAGAGGGTTAGTAGGGACAAGTAATGGATAGTGTCTCAATCCACAAAACTATGGATCTTAAGAACAGATTCCCAATGGGAATGAATATTCTTTCCCTTTCTTGTCTCTGAAGCATCGTTAAGGAGGGTTTCAAATTGTAAGGATTAGGCGCTCAAATACAATCAAATAGAGAATAAAGGTGAGAAAGAGAAATCGAGAGACAATGTTTATGATTCCACTGTAATTAGCACATCCCACCTCTTTATTACAATCCTTAATTACAAGATAAATAGATTTTTTTATAGATGACGCAAGAAAACCCTAAAGCCTGAGAAAGCCATATGCCACTCACTAGCTATTTATAGCTCCAAACTACTACCAATAAAATACGGATCCAAACTATAAAAGTCTTTTGGAGCGAGACCCCATGTATATGAATAGCATGAATCACACCCCAACAAAAATCAGGGTCTATTGAAAAGTATCTTAACGACACTTATCACTTATCAGTACTATCACACAAAAGTAAAGATGACTTTCTACTTTTAAGGTTCTTTCCAAAATGTGCATGATTATTTATTTTACAAACATATGAATTCATATGCAAATCTCTGGATCAAAAGTTCCATATAATCTCACATATTCTAGTAAATAAAATTCGAATATACTCAAATACTGGATTTCTCCACACACACATTTTCATTATTTGGTCATCCAGACATTTAGTACTAAGGTCGTTGTGCATAATCTTTCGAAAAATATCTAACTTTTGTGATACACACAATGCGTGTCCATGACGAGGACTCGAACTACCTGCAGGCCGAACTCTAAAATGCGAATTTCATTAGGACAAACGGCACACAACACATATATGCTTCTGACCTCGCACCCAACAACATTCATTGCGTAGGATTTTCACAATGTTAATAGGGATAGTTCATTATCGTTGACGGGACCATCGATACAAAATGGATCATCCTTTTGTAATTCGACGAATCCTATCGAGAGCTTGTGATACAACGACGATGCAACAACGATTTTAACTCTTCCACCGTCAAATTTCATGGGGTTGGCGGCCTTCAAGTAGATCCAAAATTACCTTTTATTGCTTGAGATGATTGTGCGCCCCTCCTCTTGTTCCAGCTCACATCACCAACTTTTACTCAGAAATTGGCATTGAGCTTCGCATTGGGAGTCAACTTAATTAAACCTATGGTTAATTTTTTCGTTTTCGAATCAATTTAGCCCCATTTCCTCACCCAAGTCCAAGGTAGACCTCAATTTTTTTTTTAAAGAGTCACATCAGATTCAAAAATTCATTAAAAAAGTCACGTAAGACTCTTTGCCAGTATATGTCGCCGGAGGCATTAAAGTGGTCATTTTTACACTGATATAGGGCTTACGTGACCGCTTGAAAAGTTTTAGCATTGAAGGGAGTGTCATACGATAGCTAAGACAATGATAGTGTTAGAAAGTCCAACTCAAAAGCTTAAGCTATTAGGTGGAGACTTCAACACTCCCTCTCACGCGCAAGCCGAATGATAGTGAATGATAGTGTTAGAAAGTGGAGACTTCAACACTCGGAATTTGACTAATGGGAGGTGGGCCCACATACGTGGACAACACTGGCTTTGATACCATGTTAGAAAATCCAACCCAAAAGCTTAAGCTTAAACTTAAGCTATTAGGTGGAGGGAGACCACATGAATATAAAAAGCATATAAGACTAATTCTCAAGCGATGTGGGACAACAACAACTTCAATAGATAGTATCCTTTTCTCGTGATGCTTAAGTGGAGCTAGGTTCTTTTCTATGGAACATATAGTGAAAAGACGTAATAAATTGAAACAACTAGTTCGAGCCTTACTCATAAAAATATCTTGTTCCACGAGGCACCGGTTAAGATGTCAAATTAGCAAAACTTATATAGTTTTGAGTATACCCTTTTTTTCTCATCATACATTATCAATGCTTCGAAAGAGCTTGACAATTCTTATTAAGAATACTCAACAAGTACCCCAAAAGCGCAAAGAAAAGAGTCAATCCTTCAAATATTGATATTACTTGTCCCTGAAAGAGATCAAGGCATCGACAATTGCAAACTTTGTTATTGACACCTAACTTTTCTGTTTCAAAAGTCTCCCTCGCATTTCATAAAACGAGATTAAATCGTAGGAATTAGACCCCTAAACCAAAAAGACACAGCAAATCATTGCATTCACATTTCGTATTGCATTTGGACTAGTGGACATTTTAGTTCAAGGACAGCTATGTTCGCATTAATCATCAACCTAGGCAGGATCACCAACTTTTATGGACGGGTCCGCTCCGACCCGAAAAATCCTAAGAAGATAAAAAAACAAGATTTTTTTTTTTGTTTATAGAGGTTTGAGGCAGGCCTGTAGTACGGGTAAATGGGATATTACTATTAGCCAACATTTTCGTGCCAAAGCCTGAGCCCGTAGATCTCCCTCGAAATTTGGCCGGACATCAGCTCATTCATTCCTCCTCTCACGATTCCACTCAACTCCATGCATCAACTGTGGTCGTGCGCGTCTCAACCTTCTTCGATTCCTTTACGATCTGTATTAGGATTAAGCGCATAAATACAATGAAATATAAAGTAAATGTGAAAAAAAAAAATCAAGACACAAAATTCATCTTGATTCACTCTTAAATTAAAGTTACGTTCAACAGATGATTCTACCGTCTAACCCGTTTTGACCTATATTCAATGACTCATACTCGACCTGACCCGTTTTGACCCATATTACCAAATCACATTAATATTCTAAGAAAATCTATATAACTCATTTAACTTATTTTATGGTCTTTACATGTATATTTCATCAACATTGCTTTCACCACACATGCGCGTGCTCAGCCATTCGCGCGGCGACGCCAACTCACCCGAGAGATGGAATGTAAAGCTACAAAAGCAGGAGTTCAATAGACAGGAAGAGGCACAACCTCTCGCCACGCTCATCAATATTTTGTTTCGTGGGGGCAAATGCAAGGAAAAGCCAAAAGAGTTGGTGAATGTGAGATGGCACGTCAACCTGGCTCATCCCTTTCCTTTCTGCTTTGGACATAACGTGTGTGCAACCCCCAACCCGTGACGCACGCACCTTCTTTGTTTTGGTAAATCTCCCCTCCCCTCCCCTCCCCTCCCCTTTCAATACGCCACGCTGTCACCAATTGCATTCCGTTCCGTTTCGTTCCGTTTCGATTCGATTCGATACATTATACCAATCATCGTGGCTTCAATAGCGCAAGAGCTTTTGTGACTAAAAGTTGCGGTGGACATAAATTCTGGCCTTAATTTAATCTCTCCGCCAATGGCTGTCGACTTCTTTGCTTCTCATTTTTGGCGCTAATCATTTCTCAACCATGCACCACTTGCCCCATGGGACTCTTCCCTCTTGAAGACAAAATCTCTCGTGGACAACGTTGGACAGGGTTTTTCTTGTCCTAATGACCAAACACCCAGCGCTTTACGTCCATTCGTACTAAATATATGGTTGCCCCAATAGAATGATAAACAAATATAGGGACTCAAAATTCCTAATTGTCTTTATCATATGACATAGGCAAAACTTTTCTATGCAATCAACATCATTTTTACAATAACGGGAGAACATACTTAGTATCTTCAAGGAAAATACCTAATAGGCAGAGAGTTACTGAAAATTTTGGATTACCTTATAATTGCTTATTCTTAACATTATATTTCATTGGAACAAATGTTTTTTTTTGTTTTTTGGACAAGATTCATGGTATTGAGAAGCACGTATCCTACTTGGAAGCAAAATGAGCAAAGAACGCAAGAAAAGTACTCATTGCAACAAAAATGGGTTGATCCATCAACTCGATGTGAATAATGCCTCTCAAACGTAGCGTCTCGTTAGTGGTTCTACAAGTTCACCATAGCCTTGAGAGAGGTCAACCACGGACAATTCGAGGCCAACTATTCCCTCTTTTCTTGTGCTCGCGGTAATAGATTCACCACCTTAATTGGTTTATGTAGATGATGTGGTCGTCGCTAGGAATGACGTTGCTCAAATAAGTTACCTCAAGAGTTAAGAAAAATTTCAAATAAAGGACTGAAGTGTTTTTTTTTTTCTCAAATAATGGCCTGAAGTGCCCTCGTTGTTTAAAAGAAAGGACGAAGGACATTTTCACCCTTTACTTTTTTGCAAAATTTTCATATTTTTTTCTTTTTCTGTTTTCCATTCTTTTCTTGTTTCTTTTTCTTTTCTTTTTTCCCTCTTCCCTCCCTAGCCATCGCTGGACTCAGGCTGGGCGGGCGACCCTCGCCCTCGCCTGGCCATGGCTTCCCTCGCCAGCCCAGGTGAGGGTGTTGGGCAAGGGTAGCCCTCGCCTGGCCAGGGCCACCCTTGCTCGACGCCGGTGATGACCGGGGGAGGAGAGAGGAAAAAGAAAAAAGAAAAGAAAAGGAAAACAGAAAAAGAAAAAAAGAGAGGAAAGAATTGCAAAAAAATAAAGGACGAAAATGACCTATGGCTAGGCTCTTTTTTGAAATAACGAGGGCACTTCGGGCCCTTCTTCGAAATAAGTGCACGTGAAATAAGGTCTACTTCGGACCTGTATTTGAAAAAAATTGAGTGCACTTCGAACCCTTATTTGAAATTTTCGTCAACAATTATTTTGCAGCCGTTTTCAAATCAAGGGTTTGGGCCGCTTAAAAAGTTTCTTGCTATCAAAGATGCTCGAAATTCGGATGGAACTGTTCTTAGTCAGCGTAAATATGCTTTTGATCTGTTACAGGATGCAGGTGTTCTTGGTTGCCAGCCTTGTGACTTTCCTATGGAACAAAAGCATGCATTATCTGCAGCTGCTCAATATCGTCGATTGATGGGACGTCTACTATATCTTCCAATTACAAGGCTTGATATTTGTTATGCCGGATGCATTTTATTGAACCAGACCTCGATGCCGCCAAGCGTCTGCTTCGTTACATCAGGGAGAGTCCGGGGCAAGGAATCCAACTTTCTGCCCATAGTGCTTTAAAGCTCGTCGCCTATGCTGAGTCTAAATGGGCTGCTCGTCCCACAACCTGAAGTTCTACCTCCGGTTATGTTGATTTTTGAGGTCGATCGCCCGTTTCTTGGAAATCCAAGAAACAACCGGTTGTTTCTCACTATTCCGCGTAGCTGAATGTCGTGCTATGGTCAATGCAACAGGTCGTGCTTTATTGTTAGATTGGGCATTTTGCTTGTTCAAACCATGACACTTTTTCGTGAGAATCAGGCTGCCCTTTGTTGGTTGTTTGTTTGTAAAACAAATAAAGTGATGTCTTTCCTTATCCCACATAGGAAAGATGGAAGAACGTTGGTCAATTTATAAATGTGAAAGTCTTTTATTCTTATGAATGAAGATAATGGGTTAAGTGAGCTAGAACCGCTATCATTTATTTTTGAATTTTATTTATTTGCAAACTCTTCGATGATGGAGGGCATGGTCTCTCTTACCCCTCCGCCGCCGGACCTAGCCTCGCCCCGGCCGATCCTCCCTCTTGCCTGCTCGGCCTCTCCCTCTCCGACGTCGATTTCATCCTCCAGTCAATGATCCTCACCCGCGACTCCACCTACAGCAAGATCATGAAGCCCGCTCCCAAGCGCGCCTTCAAGCTCTTCTCTCTCAACCTTGTCCACGCGGAGATCAATGATGACGAGCACCGGTGGAGGTTTGGGCTCGATTTTGAGGCTGTTGCGGGGCGTGAGTTAGGCGGGATTGTGGAGGAGGCCATCGAGCTCGGCGTGCTTAGGGTTGCTAGAACTGGTAAGGTTGGCGAGGCGAGGTCGACGTCGCCCGAGTCTTTGGAGAGTTGAACCTCGCCAGCCATGGGCGAGCTCGTTCCTTGCCTTTGGCCGGTGGCCGACTGTTGCCATGGCCGGTGGTCGTTGAAGGAAAAGAAAGAAAAAAAGAAAATAAAAATAAATAAAAGAAAATAAAAATAAAAATAAAAACTAATAAAAAAATTTGAATTTTTGAGTAATTTTTTCCAAGGAAAATCAAATTGGATTTTTCGTACCAAAAAGAGAAAAATATTTTCCAGTTGATTTTCGAATTTCAATCAAACACCGGAAAATAACGTCATTTTCCTGACAAATGACTTCTTGGAAAATATTTTTCAGGAATGCCACATTTTCTGCCAAATAAATGAAGCCTTAGTATTGAAAGGTTATATCTTTTCAAACATTTTTCGCTACAAATTACTAAACATTTCAGTTCAATTCACAACTTCCAAAATTTTTTTTTTTTGAGTATCTTAAAAAAGTACAGCATTATTTCTGAGAATCCCGAGAGAAAGATCAAAATTGCCATCTGATATTCTCATTTGAGACATTATTGTATCCTGAGTGATTTTTGCCGGTAATCATTTGTAACGTTATAGGATAAATAATTCATTAAAGAGGGTATTATTACGCTTGCAAGTCGGATCCTATTTCTTCCAACTTGATCATTACATTTCCCAACCTGGTGTTTCATGAGCACATGGGAGCAGGTGGAAATTGACCGTCATTCGGTTCGTGAGCGAGCGCATTGAAGACGATTCCAGAGTCACTGGCTATGTTCCGTCCCATCGACAGCTCTGTGGTATTTTTTCTAGTAAAGCAAAGCACTTGGCCACCATCACTTTCTCACTTTATTGGTCAATTTGGGCATTCATAATCTTCTGCAATATTTGCAGCATTTATTGTTGTATTTCCTTGGGTTATGAGGGTTTTTTTTTTTTTTTTTTGTGAGTCTTTACCCGTCGTCGTCCTCTTTCATTCGTCAGGCTCAGTGGGTCACCATATAAAAGAGATTCTCCCCTTCTCGTACAAATTGTAAGTTGCCCGCAATATGAAGTTTCTCTCAGTCTGAGGTACCAAAATCCTTCCATTAACTTTCAATTTCTCTTCTTGTTGCCTCGTCTAACTCTAATGTAATCTACGACAGCATTGAGGTTGACCTGGCAGTATGCCAAAAAATTATGTAAAATCACTTGAAATCGGGATTATCATCAATTGATTGGGGTCGATTCTGCATTTGAAAGGAGCAATGCCATTGCCATTTTATTTCCTTTTTAAGAGGACAATATGGGCAAATGAGGGGCATCGAGGGAATGCTAATAAATACTAAATCTTCACATGTGCGATCCGCGGGGAATGCTCATTCATGCACACTTATCAAGTAAGGGGAGTGTCATTTAATTAACCGATTATATGATGTGCTACTAATACTATGGATGGTGACTGACTTAGCTCCTTCGTGTGGAACGTTGTAAAGGAGGAGGAGGAGGAGGAGGACCAGAGAAGAGAGGCCCAGCCCAGCCCATCTTGGGTTCTTCTAAGTTGTTGAACTTTGTGGGATTGGGCACAACAAAATCGAAATCTCCAATTCCTTATCTCTTTCCTATCCTTTAATCTCCTCCTCCTCTCTCTCTGACTGAGATAGAGATAGAGATAGAGACAGAGACAGAGGGGAGTATGGCCAGCACAGTGAGCTTCCTGAGACTCCCGAGTCTTTCCCAGAAGCCTTGGAACAGCAGTGCCCCGCCTCTCCCCAACCCCTCCATCAGACTCAAGCTCGGCTTCTCCAAGGACTCCGACAACCTCCTCCTGCTCTCCTCCGCCTTGGACCAACTCCGCTCGGCTTCTCTCCCTTTGACCACCGTTGCATTGCCCTTGCCCTTCTTTCTAGACGCCAAGGCAAGTCCCCAGTAACCCCTCTTGGTTATATCCCTGGCTCTGTGACTGTGCAAGCGTTAAATCGTGCAGGATGCGCTTGCGGCGGGAGGTGAGTTCGGGATACTGGAGGGGAGGACGTTGGCGCTCATTCATCCCCTCGTGATGAGCGGGCTGTTCGTGTACACGCTGTGGGCCGGCTACTTGGGGTGGCAATGGCGACGGGTGCGCACCGTCCAGGACGAGATCAACGAGCTCAAGAAGCAAGTCAAGCCCGCCCCTATCAGCGTTGCCTCCGACGGCTCTTCTTCTCCACCCCAAGAAGCCCCACCTCCCTCCCCTGCCCAACTCAAAATTCAGCAGCTCACTGAGGTTCCCCAACTACCCTGTTTCCTTCTACTTTAAAATCATGTTTGGATACATTACTCCCTCGTTTTTTTTTTTCTTGTCAAATTGAGTATATGGATGGAACAGGAGCGGAAGGAGTTGATAAAGGGAGGGTACAGGGACCGGCATTTCAATGCCGGGAGCATACTCTTGGCCTTCGGGGTGTTCGAGTCAGTAGGAGGCGGCCTCAACACCTGGTTCCGTGCCGGCAAGCTCTTCCCCGGCCCCCATCTCTTCGCCGGTGCCAGTCTGTATTCGTTCCCCATTTATTGCCATCGCCTTTGTAATTGGAATTTTGCAATGTCAGGTTCCTCATCATTCCTCTTCTTTTCGTGCAGCAATCACCGTGCTTTGGGCGGCAGCCGCAGCTCTAGTCCCTGCGATGCAGAAAGGCAGCGAAACCGCTCGCAATCTCCACATTGCCTTGAACTTCTTGAATGTCGTCCTCTTCGTTTGGCAGATCCCCACCGGTATCGAAATTGTGTTCAAGGTCTTCGAATTCACTAAATGGCCTTGACTCTGCTCCTCCCTTTCAACCTTACAAAGAACCATTTGTTATACAGAGCATCTGGTCTATGATAGTGATACCCTTTAGGGACTCCTAGCTCCACTCATTGTTTTTCTAGTATTATACATGCTCTTACATTTAAGAAAAATCCATGGAGGAATAGTACTTTTCTGGCGTGTTCACTGTACTTCCTCCTATTTCTCGTACCCCTACGCGTATAATGTACAGTCTTGGCTCGTATTTTTAGTTTCAATAATTGGCAATTGTTCGCGGGTCGTTCTTCTTATCTGTTGCGCAATTTGTTTATTATAAGGCGTGATATTCTTTTCATTGAATCTAAGAATTAGTTTAGTTATTGTAGAAGATGGAGTTACTTTCCCAACAAAGATAGCACTTTGCCGAGACAACTTTTGGTGCATGTAATTTTGTTACTTTGTTTGTTCTGTAATCTAGCACAAATGCTCGCTCTTTGTAGCATCCAAGACAATTTGAAACGAATTGCAACTTTTTCAAAGTCTTAATTCAGAGACCATAGCTTTATTTTAGCTGGAAAGATAAGCTAGAGTGAAAATGGAAATGACTTCTTTGGTAACACGCATGTGGTTGTCTTGTGGCGGTGGTGCAACCACATGCGAGCAATATACGAACTTCCATATGTTGAAGAGATATAGATAGATTGTGAAGTCGTGCATGTGTTCTGTTCAGAGTTGAAAGCGTTATGAACCACTCCAATTGGTGAAATCATCTCCGATTTGAGAAACATGGAGGGTGCGCTCTGCACCTAGGAGTCTTCATCTGCCTGAATTGCATTGCATCGATGGCCTTCTTAATCCCGCCAATATCTGTCACTATTCCATCTGCTTGAAAGAGAGCATAGCATCCTTCCTCTGTCATATGCACATGGAGTTCAAAACTTTGCTTACTTGTTGTTTTTGCTTACTTCCCTTTGCTCCTAGGCATGCCTCAAGTATGCGTCTAATGCAGCCTAGTCCATTATCCAGCCTAGTCCATTATCCTTCTCGCATGTTCTAACTTCTATGCTTTAGGACAGGAGTATCACGTGTACATTTTTATGCCAAATGGATATCTGACTCAATTCCTCCATGTTAATTTGGCACATTGAATTTCATATAGTTGAATCGAGATCGATACGTTCCTCAAATACTTATGCTTGTAGAAATCATCTTGCTATTAAGATTACGTGACATCCATGAAGCTGAAATCTCTGGTTGACCAATTGCGATTACGGTGAAAGACTGGATGCTCTGGCAAAGATCATCTCCTTCAATTTCAAATGCTGTTCTAAACTGAAATACTCAGTCTGTACCTTTTTAGCAGATAAAACATTACACCTCGTAAACGTTACATAACAGCAAAGCACAAACACTGCTAGGACAAATGTGGACTTCCAGCTTCTTCAGATTCCCTTATCTTAAGCACTAGAGTACTCTGGTCATCTTGAAGTGAATATCACTATCACAGTTGCATCACCTGGGTAATTGTTGACACCAAATAATAAAGAGTTACCGAATGGACTTTAGTATCAACGTGTCCCGAAAATCGGTAAATCAGGAATGGTAAGCTACTCTGAGAAGTTCGGTAAGTTGTCTGCAACATACCGAAATGTCTAGAAGTCTAAACCCGATATTCGGGAAGTAAGAGAACAGGGCCATTGATTTTCAGAATTCGGTAAGATTCTGGACATACCGAAATTATAAAGGGTCAGCAGTAAGAGGAGAATGAAGACAAAAGGAACTGCAGGATGGCCAAACTAGCCATATCAGCAAGAAGTTACTAGCAAGAAATCCGGATAGTGGATGCGAACAGTTCACGGCAGTTGCTGGAAAAGATTCAAATTCAAAGCCATATTGACAGTTGAAGATCAAGTTTTGGCGGATAAAACGTGGGCAAGTGGGAAGTTATTGAAGGTGCCAAGATTCAGAGTTTGAAAGCAAGAAAATAACCGACAAACGGTTATGGAAAGCCAAAGAATAATAAATAATCGAAAGAGAGGAGAAAGGAGACAGATCAACACACATCCAAAAGAACTCAAGTTTTCTGCACTTTAACTTCCATGTATTCTCCTTTCCAGCATTTACAGTTTCTGCAACTTCAGTTTATTATCAAGCTTTCTACTGCTTTCCTAGGAGTATTGTAACGTAGCCTAAACCCTTGTTGATCTCAAATCCACATTCGATCCATTGAATTCCTACCCATTTCACTTCCATGTGTGATACTCTGTGTTCTCACTAAAAATTTCCTTTCGAGAGTTGAGCCGCAGAACCCCTCTTAATAAAAATCGAAGACTGAATTTCGGTGAAAGATATTCTTTGTTGTAAAAACGAGCGAACATCTTTTTGGCACGCCTGGTGGGACCATTGTGGTAAGATTAAGAGAAATGATGAGAACCAGAGGTCAATCAGATGGAGTACCAGTTGGCAACATCAACAATTCGGATGATGGAGTACGATCAGAGCATTCGGCAGCGAATGAGGACGTACCCCATCACAATGCTGATGTTCCTCGGCAATTGAACGAAGAACAAGTCCATGCGTTGGCACCTGACAACACTTTGATAGCCACGATGAGAAGAATGTTTGAGGAATAGCAGAATGAGCTCACTAATCATATGGTGCAGCATGTCTCAGATGTGATAAAGCCTATGATGATTAACGCCATAAACGAGGTAATATCGCGTCCTAGTTCATCCTCTCAAGTTCCTTCCATTTATGTAAATCCTCCCGGTACGATACCATTTCTACCAGTATCAGGACATCCCAATGTTGGGTATAATGGTAGTGGAGGATCGAATTTGCAGCCTCCAGTAAGGATTATGCCAAGGCCAGAAAATCCTACAACAACAAATCTGGTAAATGGTGTGAGTGGTTACAATTTCCCTCAAACTGGCCTTACTGATGCTAATGTGATCAATCCCATGATCCCGAATCATCCACCAGTATTGAACATGCCTCCACCAGTGAATGTCCATAACTTCGATCCCATGAGACCATCTGTAGCTCAACCATATCCACAAGTGGTAGAAAATCCTCTCTACAGACCATCACCACCCGTTAACTTCAATATAGATCAACAAGGAATGAACAGACCTCAGCAGATTGATCCTAGGGGGCAAGATCCTTGGTTGGGCCAGCAGAATTTAAGGCCATGGAATCCAGACAGAGTTGCAGAATTGGTAATGCAACAATTAGGAGCAGAGAGATGCGCACCAAGACCTGTATACAGGAAGCCACATCCCGACTGGGTGGATAACATTCCATATCCAAGGGGATTTAAAATGCCAGATTTCGCTGTATTTACAGGTGAGGAAGATCAGTCAACTGTGGAGCATGTAGGTCGTTTTTTAGCACAATGTGGGGAGGCTGGAACAAATGAATATTTAAGGCTAAGGCTATTCCCATTGTCATTATCAAAGACAGCATTTACTTGGTATACGAATTTGCCAGCAAATTCTATTCAGACGTGGGTTGAGATGGAAAGACAGTTCCATTCTCAGTTTTACCGAACGGTACCAGAGGTAACAGTAGCCGACTTGGCCAGGATGTACCAGTATGGCATTAAAACAGTAGATCAATTCATTGCTCGTTTCAAGAAGTCCAGGAATCGGTGTTTGACTTCTCTCACTGAAAAGGAATTTACAGATTTGGCTTTTAATGGGCTGAAGTTTAATCTCAAGGAGAGATTTGAGGGGCAGGCTTTTGATGATCTCTTTCAATTAAATGCTCGGGTTTCTAAGTATGAGCATCTGCTGAAGGATAAAGATAAGAAGCCGACGAAGGATAATCGGCAGACAATAGCATCGTTTGAAAGTACTGAATACAGTGACTTTACCGAAGAAGAGAATGAGATAGCGGTAGCAACTATGGTACTTGAAAAATCATATGTGTGCCCAGTTTTGAAACCAGCAAAGGTGAGAGATGTGTCCAAGTTTAAAGCCAAGGAGACGAGTAATTATTCGTTTGATATCTACAAGTTGGATGAGATATTTGACTTGTTGTTGAAAGATGGAATGATCAAGTTGGCTGAGGGACAGGTAATCCCATCCAAGGAAGAGATTACTGACAAAAGGTATTGCAAGTGGCATCATTCCAAGACTCATGATACGGTGAATTGTATTGTTTTTAGAAAGACAAACCAGGAAGCGATTCGTCAAGGCAAGATTAAATTCGCTGAAGACAAAGGCAAAGCTCCAATGAAGTAGACATGGATCCTTTCCCGAAGATGATCAGTATGGTTAACGTACATGAATCTACGAGGCATGATAATAGACAATTGTGCACCCGTTGCCAGCGAGAATTAAGTCATCAGCATCGGGAAGTTCCCGAGTTCCAGTGCATGAGAGGAACGAGGGGAAGATACAGATCGGGATCATTTGTCCATCGGGAAGGCAGACCACAGATAAGGTCTGAGAATGTGGTAACTAAAAACGTTTTGGCACAATCGAGAAGTCAAGAAGGTGAATCAAGGCGGTCAACACAAGTGTCTGAAAGACGGGAATTTTGCCTCGATCCATCAAGACAAGTTCCTCCAATTCAAGAAGTCGAAACACAATCTCACAAGGAAAAGGAAATCCCACGAAAGCCTGAGAAGAAGAAGAGTTTATGGCAGCGATATAAAGAAGGAGATCCCAAAGTAGGATTGCTTGGGGAGTCTAGTGGGAAATTTGATTATGTGGTGTACTACGGAGACACGAAGGATTCCTTATCCCCGTCATTGCCTGTGGAACCATCTGGTTGGGGAGATAAATTTGATGATCCACCATCATCAATTCCCCAGGAAGTTCCGAAGACAAAAACAATTAAAATCCCACACGATCCTCCCAAAGGAAAATGGTCCTTGGCTAAACCGCCGGGGCAAGCATCTTACCGAACTGCAAAAAGACGTTTTCAGCGAATGAAAAGCAGACAGAGGGATTTCGAGAATCGTCGGGACAAAGGAATGCCATCACAGATTCCTCCAACCAGATCTTTTAATACGAGAGGAAATTGGGTTTGGAGAAGAAACCCTGATGATAAAGAATTTGTCAAACCAGAGAAAAATTCTGTATATGATTCGGGGAGTAGTTCTCACCACGAAGTGAAAAAAGGCAAGGAGGTTCAGCAAGTCTCCCAAACAATTAACTTTGGGCAATTCTAGGTAGCTCTTAATCCGAGGCATCAAGTCAAAATAGAACAAAAGAATTTGAATCTCAAGATGTCGCAAGAAGATGATAAGAGTTGCCGAGCTGGTCATTCCAAAATGCCGAAAGAGAATTGTTCGCCAATGAGGATCAACATGGTCCATGCTAAGCTTCTAGCTGAATATGGAGCTTGCTTAGTGGTAGAAGAAGAACTCGAGCATATCTCAGAGAAAGAAATAGCAATGGCAGAATTCGAATTCTCTGATAAAGAAATGATAAGGTTTGATAAAGTACCCTCAGACAAAGCTAGACATTTAAGGTCCTTGGTTATTTCGGGAAGAATCAATGGCCAAGCTGTCGGTAAGATCTTTGTAGATGCGGGAGTTACCTTGAATCTCATATCTTACAGGTACTTCAGGAAGTTGGGGAAAGATGATGATGAAATAATTCCATCGAACGTTCAATTGTCTGATTTCCTAGGAGAAGTTACCGAAGTCAAAGGGGCAGTTGTACTGGACCTAATCATAGGATCCAAAACAGCAAGGACGACTTTCTTTGTGATAGAGTCTGATGGTTCATACAACTTGCTGCTTGGAATGGATTGGATACACTCTAATCAATGTGTAGCTTCGACTCTTCATCAGGTTCTGGCATTTTGGAATGGTAAGGGAGTAGAGTACATTGAGGCTGATTCGGGACTTGCTACAATAGGATTGACTGGTATTCATCAAGATCATCAAGAATACTCACATGGAAGACATGTCATTGGAGTACCGAAAGCAGATTCACGATCCTATGCTTATTGCCGCTTTGGGAATATGAAAACTGAGTGGATTTCCAAGTCTAGCTTGGCATTAGAGGAGTTACATACTCTTTATGGAAAGCGAGCCCTTATTGCAAGAAGTTTGTGAAAGGTACTTTGCATACCTAGCAGAGAAGACCCAGCAGAGTGCTGAAGTTTCAGATTGTATTGACGAATGGGAAGAGTCACCAATCAAAGAGGACAGCAGGTCAACAGAAGCTCAAGACCCATTGTTAGAAGTTGATATAGGAGAACCTGGGTGTTTTCGTCCAATATATGTAAGTGCTTTTCTACAAGGGGGCATGAAAGAAGATTTAATCCACTTGATCAAAGAATACAAAGATTGCTTCGCATGGGATTACCATGAAATGCTTGGTTTGTCAAGAGATATTGTAGAACATCGTCTTCCTATTAAAAAAGGATTTCGTCCACACAAACAGTTAGCAAGAAGGTTTGCTCCAGATGTGGTTGACAAAGTCAAGGAAGAGATTGAAAGGCTGCTGAAAGCAAAATTCATTGAGACAGCCAGGTATGTAGAGTGGATTTCGAATATTGTTCCTGTGAAGAAGAAAAATGGAAAATTGAGAGTCTGTATTGATTTTCGGGATCTTAATAATGCCACTCCAAAAGACGAATATCAGATGCCGATGGCAGACATGTTAGTAGATTCGGCGTCGGGAAATGAGATGTTATCTCTAATGGATGGTCATTCGGGTTACAACCAGATATTTATTGCTAAAGAAGATGTCCCGAAAACAGCATTTAGATGTCCTGGTGCTATCGGGACTTTTCAGTGGGCAGTGATGCCTTTTGGGCTGAAAAATGCAGGAGCTACTTACCAGCGAGCAATGAATTTCATCTTTCATGACATGATTGGTAAATTCTTAGAAGTTTATATTGATGATGTTGTGATCAAATCAAGTCAGGGAAAGCATTTGGATTATCTTGAGCAAGCTTTTGTTAGGATGAGAAAATACAAATTGAAGATGAATCCAGCTAAATGTGCCTTTGGAGTGCGAGCAGGGAATTTCTTGGGATTCCTAGTTAATCAAAGGGGAATTGAGATTGACAAGAATAAGGCAAAGGCTATTATAGAGCTTCCTCATCCTACATCAAAGAAGCAGTTGCAGATGGTACTCGGGAAAATTAATTTTCTCAGAAGATTCATTGCAAATTTATCTGGGAAGATAGAACCAATGACCCAGCTCTTGCGTCTTAAAAATCAGGAGGAGTTTATATGGGGAGATAAACAGCAGAAAGCGTTTGATGCAGTCAAAGTTTACTTGACAAATCCTCCTGTATTGATGCCGCCGAGAGCAGGCAGGCCATTAAGGTTGTACTTGTCTACTACCGATTCAACTATCGGGAGTATGCTGGCACAAGAAAATGAAAATGGAAAAGAACACGCGGTATATTATTTAAGTAGAACATTGACTGATGTTGAAAAAAGATATACCGCGATAGAAAAATTATGTTTATCTTTGTACTTCTCTTGTATGAAGTTAAGACATTATTTGTTGCCAGCTACAGTACATGTACTCGGTAAGATTGATGTGATAAAATATATGTTGTCACGGCCTGTTATAAAAGGGCGTATAGCCAAGTGGGCATTTATCTTGTCTGAATTTGATTTGGCATACGTACCAATAAAAGTAGTCAAAGGTCAAGCTGTTGCTGACTTTCTTACCGAATACCCATGCTTGCAAATGGAAGAAAATAAACAGAACTTCAGTCAGGTTATACCATGGACTATGTATTTTGATGGATCATGTGCTAAGAGTATGGCTGGAGCTGGTTTGATGATAATCTCTCCCACCGGAGAGCTTACAAGGTGTGTTTGTAAGTTAGATTTTGAATGCTCAAATAATCAAGCTGAGTATGAAGCACTAATCATCGGCTTAGGAATACTGGTTGAATTGGAAGCACAATTCATCAAAATATTCGGTGATTCACAGCTAGTGGTGAAGCAACTGAAAGGAGAATATCAGTGCTTAAATGAAAATTTGATTGGCTATTATTATCTAGCCAAGAAGCTGTTGGAACAATTTAAAGAATATGACATAGTCCATGTCAAAAGAGCAACCAATTACGAAGCCAACGAATTAGCACAGATGGCTTCTGGTTATAAAATATCAAAAGAATTGGCTAATGTTGCAGCCATTATCACATTATCGGTACCTTCTATTGAACACAGAGAAATACCGATAGCGATCAGTGAGGTGATCCGAGAAAAGGATTGGAGGCAGCCCATTATAGAATATTTGAAAAATCCTAATTCAAGAGATCAAAAGCTGAGGAGACAAGCCCAGAAGTATGTAATATTGGGAGAAGAGTTATACCGAAAATCTTCAGATGGGCTACTATTAAGATGTCTTGATAAGGACAATACGAAACTGGTTATGGCAGAAGCTCATGAAGGCATATGTGGAGCACATCAAGCTGGAATTAAGATGAGATGGCTTCTAAAAAGGTACGGATATTTCTGGCCAACAATGATGCAGAATTGCATTGAATATGCCAAAGCATGCATTTCATGTCAAAAAAATGGACCTTTGCAACATGCACCTGCTGTAGAGCTTCATGCCATTGTAAAGCCATGGCCATTTCGAGGATGGGCAATGGATATAATAGGTAAGATTTATCCACCCTCTTCTCATAAGCATAGTTTCATTTTGCTGGCTACGGATTACTTTACAAAATGGGTGGAAGCGATTCCATACAAGAACATTAGTCAGAAGACGGTGATCAAATTTATTGAAGAAAACATAATTCACCGATTTGGTTTACCGGAATCAATCACTGCGGATCAAGGGACAGTGTTTACTGGAGATGAAGTTATGGAATTTGTGCAATCAAGAGGAATTAAGATGCTGCATTCTACATCATATTATCCTCAAGCAAATGGACAAGCTGAAGCTACTAATAAAGTTGTGATCGGATTGATTAAAAAGCATTTGGAAGAAAATCCAAGAGAATGGGACAACTTGCTATCGGTAGTGTTGTGGGCATACCGAACATCACGAAGATCAAGCACAGGCGTCAGTCCATATATGCTGACCTATGGACAAGAGGCAGTTCTACCGATGGAGATAACTGTTCAATCATTACGAGTCCAATTGCAAAGTGAAATGTTGCCAGAAGACTACAGAGATTGGATGTATATAAATTTGGATGAAGTAGATGAAGTCAGGGCAGTTGCTTTGGATCAGTTGATTGCACAACAGAAAAGAGTAGCTAGAGCTTTTAACAAGAAGGTTAGGATCAAGCAATTTGCTGTCGGGAACTTAGTGTGGAAAGCAATCTTGCCATTTAATCTCAAAGATAGAGAATTCGGTAAGTGGTCCTCAAACTGGGAAGGCCCATATCTAGTTACCGAAATGTTCAGTGGAAATGCGTACAGATTGATGGATATCAATGGAAAAGAACTATCTCGTTCTATAAATGGGAAATTCTTGAAGAAATATTGTCCATCAATATGGGAAACACAAGGAGATTAATTCATTCATCAAAAGCGAAAGTACATTCTGATCTTGGTTACAAAGGTTTTCAGATCTTTAACCAGTTTGAGATTCTGAGCTACAAGTTTGGAATGTAATTCAAGATCATGGCGGAGTTCGAATTGCTGCTCTTTGAGATGTTTTGTGCGACGAGAATGGAAGCGGACAGCTTCAAGTTTCTCCCAGGTTTCCTGTAATAATCGTCTATACTTGTCTGAAGAAACTTCGACCATGGACTTGACCCGGGAGATTTCTTCTTTAATTATCCTGCGTTCGGCACGGTTATGACTGGAAAAGAAATTGAAAAGTCGACGTGTCGTCTCAGCATCTTCTTTGGCATGGAGGCAAGAGTCTTGAACTTGAGCATATGCTTCCTTGGAATCGCACAATCGGGAGAATTCTTCCACAATTTGGAGCTTAAGAGTCTCAGCTTCCACAATGATAGGTTCAAGGCTCCAAACCTCCTTCACATTGCGCTCAAACTCATCGAAGCTGGCAGGGAATAAAGAGCACAGTTCCCATACTAAGTCCAAGAAGTCAGACTCAGCAGTTAAGAATACCTTAGACCTGAAAGTGTCCGTCAGTTCCGTAACTTCTAACCTATGCTTATAATTCAGTAATAAAGCATGATGTCCCTGGGATAGTAGTTCATGTAGCCGTTTCCATAAAGATCGATCATCTGTAGGCAATTGGATAAAAAGTTGTTCATGATTAAAAGAAATGAAGAACAGTTTTCAAAGCTGAGATCAGGATACATTTAGCCAAAAGTTTACCTTCATGTTGGCTGTTACAATGTCTATATGATCGAGGCCAAAGAGGCAACTGAGATGAAGAACCATGTGAAGACATCATGAGCAAGATTGCAAATGTTCAAGATGAATTGTGCAATTTGGGCAGTTATAAATAGAGAGGACATAAAGCAGATCATGGGTAGTGGCATGCCAGAGCTTTTCTCGGATAATTGGAAGAACATGGCCCATAAGTGGAGGAAGACGGTTACCAGAATTGCCGCAAAAAATATTCTCTTGCAAGAGAAAATATGCAAAAGTCATTGAGGACTATCGGGAAGCATTATCATTGGAATCTTTGTTAATCATTGAGGATTATCGGGAAGCCTTATCATCGGGATCTTTGTTAGTCATCGAGGATTATCGGGATCTTTGTTAATCATTGAGGATTGTCGGGAAGCCTTATTATCGGGATCTTTGTTAATCATTGAGGATTATCGGGAAGCCTTATTATCGGGATCTTTGTTAGTTATTGAGGATTATCGGGATCTCTGTTGAAGATTATAGAAGAGCAGATGTTAAAATTCAGCAAATGAAGCAAAAGAACATTTGAGTCAGAAAGAACAAGATTTTTCATTTATACTTCCTCAGCAGAGACTTGGCTTCATTTACAAAAGAACGAAGCTCAAATTCTAAATTAAGATTTTGTTCCATGAGCTCCGCCCTCTGCTTTTCACAAGTTTTGACCGAGCCACATGTGGAATCATATTCTTTCCTCAATTCTCGACACTTCTCCATTTTTCTTCTAACTGATGGGCAAAGATGACGCATCTTCGCTTCTTGCTCCATCATTTGGACCTCTACCGTCTTCAATTCCTTCTCAAGTTCTGCTCTTCTTTCGGCTAAGCGGTGAAATTTGCTCTCGTCGGCTTTATAACTGTCGTAGAACAAGCAGGTATCTGCACATTTGTGGGTTAGTTCATCCTAAATGGCTTGACCTCGCTATTCTCCGAAGAAAAGATGTGGAAGATGATAGGTGTTGATCCTGATGGTGTCCACAGCATCCACAAAACCAACGGCGAAGATATCACTTTTGTCTTGAAAGTCTTGGGAAAGTGCAAAGGAAGGATTACCAGAGCATACTTCTTGGAAGAGAGTTCTTGCTCGTCTCTCTCTGTCAGAGTCGGTAATCAACTTCCCATAGCCAAACTCTAATAAGCTAAGAAGTTCAGTCCATTTAGCCTTGGCCACTTCCTTAGAAACTTCAGAAAATGATGCCGGGTCTATAGATTCTGGTGGACAATCAGCAGTGGAGGAGCCAGGAAGATTTGTGAGCAGTATACTTTCCACTTCAGCTTTCTCTTCAGTAGATAAGAGAGTTATCTCAGCCGCGGCAGAAGGAACTTGTGAAGAAGAAGAGCTTGCCAAAGACATTCCTTGAAGAGGCAGAGTGATTGATGAAGGCTGAACAAGCGGTAGAGGTACATTGGTTGATGGGCCTTCAAGAAATTCTCCATCAGGAATCAGGATTCTTTTTGATGCAGATGAAGGCTCATCAGTATCTGTAAATGCAGCTATGAGTGTTAAAACAATAGTATAAGGAACGTTCACCATTCGGTAAAGTGAAGACAATACTTACCGATAGAAGTTGGAGATTTCCTAGTCTGAGGAGAAGATGGGTCATCAGCCTGTTCCTTTTCCTTAAGTTTTGGAGTCTGGGTTTGCCTTGATGCAATAAGAAGTTCCGTCGAAGAAGCCGGAGGCACCAGGACAGGGTCAAGGATTGCTATATCATCATCAGGAGCAAGAGCAGAAGGGGAAGAAAGCAAAACCGCTTTTGATCGGTATATTTTGAGAGTCTTCCCTGAGTTATATTTAAAAGAAGAAAAGCACAGATCAATATTGGAAGGTATGCTCATGATTAGCAAAAGCTTTAATATTAAAGTTACCTTTCGGTGTATGTGGCTTTATCATGGCACGTAGCGTGGGACTAACGGATGGGCTCCTTGGTGATGATGATAAAGATCGAGTGGTAGTTCTTTCTGTTGCTGGCTTCTTAGACGCCTTTTCTGGAGCAGGCAGTTCTAAGATTTTTCGCTTTCTCCCTACTATGAGCGAAAACAGTCAGACACAACTAAATACCGAATGAAGAAGTATATTGAAAGAAGGGAAGCAAACTAACCTTTAACAGGCTTTGCCGGTTCCGAGGGAAGAATGTCTTCATCTCCGGTTGATTGAGGAAGTGCAAGAGTGGCCGTCTCCTTTATTTTCAAAAGGATCATGTCCAGCGGCTCTGAGAATACAGACTTCCGATAATTCTTCCACCAGAAGTCGAAGTCTTCTGAAGAGCGATCAGCATCTGGAATGAACTGGGTAACACGGAACAATCGGTAAATGTCCCGAATCAGCTTGTTCAGTTCAATGAAGTTTTGACTGTCGCCTTGCTTACAGAATACTTTATTGATGGAAGAAAAGGAAAAAGTGTAGAGAGCCGAGACAGGAATCCCTTGAGTCAACCCAAATTGTCTAGCACAATATTGGGGAGAGTAGATTTCGAAGCCAGCGACGAATCTACCTTTTATTGAAAACCTAACAGGAAGGTCAATAGAGGTTAGAACGACTTGCCAAAAATCACTCTTATTCGTCTGAAAGGAAGGAAGATATGATTTGAATTCGGGAATGAGAAAAGGAGAAAAAGAGAATTGTTTCCCTTTGATGGAAAAAATTTGGGAAACAAAGAACCGAAAATAAGATAATTGCCCCTCTGAAAAAGGAATCAGCTCTCGGCTTAAGGCTCGACAGACAGGATGATTCGGGATAGAAACAGAAGGGGGTTGCGAGAAATGGTCTTTGGAAAACCAAAAAGGAAAATAAAAAGCCGACCAGGCTTGGAGAATCCAGAGTGGACCACCATAGACTCCACCTATTTCATCCGAAATGATGGAAGAAGCCGAATGGGCTAAGCCTCGGTACAATAAGGATAAAATGGTTTTTCCTAAAGAAAGGAGAGTTCCCGAAGCTAAGGCAGAAGCTATAGCTACGAAGTCCTTTGAAACTCTCACAATAGGGTGGCAAAAGAGGAATTTACAGAGCCAGTACAAGAGAAAAGCGGTGTGTTCCTCGTCGGTAACTTCACCTTCTTTCTTAGAAAACTTACCGATAAAAGCCCCATAAGCTAGCTCGGAATCAGACAACTTACCGAATCCTGGGTAAGAATCCGAAGACAGAGTAGATGGGTCTGTACCTAAAGGACTAAGACCGGTCAAGCAATGGATGTCGAGCAAAGTTACCGACATCGGGGAAAAAGGGAAGAAGAAGCAGTTGGTAGAAGTTGACCAAAAACAGGATAGGGCACTGATTAGCCCATGATTCAGACGATAGTCGAAACAACAAAGGCGCAAAGCATTATGAATCGAAAGTCCATCCCAAAGAGAGCCCTTGGAAGGACGAAGTCGAAGGTACCATTGGTAAAAATTTGGCTCAAAATCAGAAAAAGCCTAAGACGAGAAGGACGGGAGTGCCAGTTGTAAGCTAGAACGGAAGAATGGTGGATTGGAAGTACCTCAGTTTGATGACGAGGGAAGAAATCAGAGAGAATGACAGGAATCGAAAACTGATTGTAAACAGCTGGGCCAAGGATGTAAGAATCCTCGAAATCATTCTACACCGAGAAAAAATGCCGATCATCGTTGAAATCTTGAGAGTCTCTGAAGTTATAATAGCGCTCTAGGGCATTTGAGGCAAGAAAGGAGGAAGCTTGAGCTTTGGGAGCCATGGTGTCTGATCAAGTACGGAAAAAGGGCACGAAGGAGTGAAGAAGCGAAAGAGCAAGAGAATAGCGAAAGAGATGACTTGTTGGAGAAGCAAGTTTGAAGGCGAGAGATCAGATTGTGTGGGGACATCTGATATATATATTGAGGTGATACGAGGAGAAGCTGAAAAGGCAAGCGCGCGAAACGAGACGGCAAAATGGCGCTGGAAGCAAAAAGTAAGTGTCTTGTCATCTTTGGCATTTAAAAGAATTAAAACTCTTTTAATTCTTTTAAAGGGGGCATGTGTTGACACCAAATAATAAAGAGTTACCGAATGGACTTTAGTATCAACGTGTCCCGAAAATCGGTAAATCATGAATGGTAAGCTACTCTGAGAAGTTCGGTAAGTTGTCTGCAACATACCGAAATGTCTAGAAGTCTAAACCCGATATTCGGGAAGTAAGAGAATAGGGCCATTGATTTTCAGAATTCGGTAAGATTCTGGACATACCGAAATTATAAAGGGTCAGCAGTAAGAGGAGAATGAAGACAAAAGGAACTGCAGGATGGCCAAACTAGCCATATCAGCAAGAAGTTACGAGCAAGAAATCCGGATAGTGGATGCGAACAGTTCACGGCAGTTGCTGGAAAAGATTCAAATTCAAAGCCATATTGACAGTTGAAGATCAAGTTTTGGCGGATAAAACGTGGGCAAGTGGGAAGTTATTGAAGGTGCCAAGATTCAGAGTTTGAAAGCAAGAAAATAACCGACAAACGGTTATGGAAAGCCAAAAAATAATAAATAATCGAAAGAGAGGAGAAAGGAGACAGATCAACACACATCCAAAAGAACTCAAGTTTTCTGCACTTTAACTTTCCTGTATTCTCCTTTCCAGCATTTACAGTTTCTGCAACTTCAGTTTATTATCAAGCTTTCTACTGCTTTCCTAGGAGTATTGTAACGTAGCCTAAACCCTTGTTGATCTCAAATCCACATTCGATCCATTGAATACCTACCCATTTCACTTCCATGTGTGTTACTCTGTGTTCTCACTAAAAATTTCCTTTCGAGAGTTGAGCCGCAGAACCCCTCTTAATAAAAATCGAAGACTGAATTTCGGTGAAAGATATTCCTTGTTGCAAAAACGAGCGAACAGTAATGCAAAGAGCATCTAAGTCCCTTCATCCTTTTGACAAAATTGTATCTGGAAATTTCACCATCCGTCCATGAACATATGCGATTGATGATTCACCAAGTGGTTGGTACTTTACGAAGAAGACCATGCAAACCCAGTGCAATGTTTCGGCGCTGTAAAAGCCAGGTGTTCACATTGAGGAGGATAAAGCTTTTGAGCTGTAATTAACTAGCATAAAGAACGTAAAGAATCATGTTTGGCTGAGCCGAACATAAGTTAAAAGAGAAGTAAAACTCGGCTTCCAGAGAGTAACATTGACACCTGAGAAAAATAGGAAAGTGAAAAAGCAAGATGTTCTGTGGACCCACCTTAGGATGGACAAAAATTCTTCCCTCCTCGGAGGATGGTCTAGAGGTTTTCATGCACAAAAGAGGGCAATTCTTAGTAATTGCACATTTCTACTTAATTTAATCCTGTTTTGGATCCCTAAATCAGAGTGTTCCTGTACAAAACAGGGGAGTTCTTGTAAGAGTATAACATCCATTAAGTAGATGTTGAAAGGAGAGAAATATGTTCAATCTGCAAAGGAGAGAGATCTGTTATCGCTGTTTATGAGGGAAAAATTGTCAAAAAAGTCCTAAACCTATTGCACTTTTGCCAATTCAGTTCTAAACCTTTTAATTTTGCTGATTCAGTCCTAAACCTTTTGCATTTGTGCCAATTCAATCCTAAACCTTTTTTTTTTGTGCCAATTCAGTCCTAAAACTTTTACATTTTTGCCAATTCAGTCCATCCGGCGAACTTTGGCTTGCCGGCGAATGACGTGGTGCTACCGGAGCAATTTTTAATAATATTTTAAATTTTAAATTTTGTTTTTCTCTTTTCTTTCTTTGTTTTTGTTTTGGTTTTTCTTGTTCTCTTCTTCCTCCATCCAACCAACAGGTCTCTGCTGGCTGGAGGAGAGGGCCGGCGGCCATTGGGGCAGGCGCCGTGGGGCGAGGCCAGCACCGGCGCTGCTGGGCGAGGTGGGCACTGGTGCCTATGGGTGTGGCCGAGCCACACCATGGCTGGGCTGGGCTCGGCCTGGCCAGATCTCGGCGAGGTTAGCCTCGTCGAGATCTGGCCAGGCCGAACCTCGCCAGCCATGGCGTCACCGTTGTCGATTCCTTCTCCAACGAGACGTTACAGAGAGCGATGGACCGTGCGAGAGAGGGAGAGCGTGCGGTGACTGGAAGGGGAAGAGATATTCGAAGGGGTAAGGGACGAAATTGGCAAACGGCGACGCCATGGCTGGCGAGGATTGACTTGGCCAGACCGAGCCGAGCCCAGCCATGGTGTGGCTCGGCCACACCCACAGGCGCCGGTGCCCACCTCGCCCAGCAGCGCCAGTGCCGGCCCCAGTGGCCGCCGGCCCTCTCCTCTAGCCAGCAGAGACCTGTTGGTTGGATGGAGGAATAAGAGAACAAGAAAAAAAACAAAAAAAGAAAGAAAAGAGAAAAAAAAAAACAAAAAAATTTTAAAAAATTAAAATATTATTAAAAATTGCTCCGGTAGCGCTACGTCATTCGCCGGCCGGCCAAAGTTCGCCGGATGGATTGAATCGGCAAAAATGCAAAAGGTTTATGACTGAATTGGCACAAAAAAAAAGGTTTAGATTGAATTGGCAAAAGTGCAGAAGGTTTAGGACTGAATCGGCAAAATTAAAAGGTTTAGGACTGAATTGGCAAAAGTGCAATAGGTTTAGGACTTTTTTGACAATTTTCCCTGTTTATGAGCATTGCAGTAATGTTGAATGAACCAAAGCCGACGAGTTTCTTGCGAGTGAAAGAGGCATGAGACTTAGCTTGCAACATACATAGATTACCCAAATCAAATGACGTGAATATTTGAAAGACACATGAGAATCGTAAAGGTTAGAAAAGCCAAAAAAAAAAAAAAAAAAGGGAGGAAACGCAGTGTATGAAAAGCATACAGCACAATTCGATCTCTCACTCTAACAACAAGCAAAGTCAGAAACACGACGCAGACAGCAACGGACGCCAGAACCATCACTCTTATCATTTGTAGAATCTATTGATAACTGTTGTTTTATTCAAAGCGAGAATGCTCAAGAATTTCAACCAGAGATTAGTTGATTCTCTGACTTGTTGGAGAAAGGGACAGGGGAGAGCCGCCAAAAGCACAGCTTTTATACTGCCATTCAGCCGAGACATCTTAAAGAAGATTTGGGGAAGATGTATCTAGGACAGTGCCCATCAAATTTTCATACAAGAGAATCGTCTGAACAGTTTCTTGTCATGTGAATAAGATATAGAGGTGAAGTCGGCGAGTAGAGAGGTAGAGAGAAGAAAGAGAATAATCACGGGGTACAGTAGAGGAGGAGAAGATGCCATAGCAGTAGCAGAGGAGGGTCGGCTTTGCTTTGGGTGGGAAGCAGAATCTGATGCCTTGTCTCCTCTCTCTCCCCATCCCCCACACACTGCACTTTTTTAAATTTGGTCCAAATTTTGCCAATTACCTCACCTCAAAGTCTTGTCTTGTACAACAACAAATGTTAATGAGCCTCTGTCAGATCTGATGTTGTTGGTATTATATAAAGGAGAGAAGCCCCTCCCCTTCCCTTCATTCCTTGAGCCTCCCTTTCCCATTCTCTTTGGTTCTAGGAATCGATAAAATTTAGTGTTTGAGGTGGGCGTTGATGGCCAGCCAACAAGCCCCTGCTAGGCCATGGCTCCGCTTGACCTCCATGTCTCGCCCTGTCGTTCCTCCAGCTCCTGCTCCTCAGCCGCCTCCTCAAGCTCCTCCTCCTGCTCCTGCTCCTGCACCGCAGCCACGACCAACCATCTCGCTTTCCACATTCAGACCCACCGCTCCACCTCCACCTCCACCTCAAGAACTTCCTCCGCCGCCTCCTCCCCCCATGGCATCCCCTCCACCTCCACCTCCACCTACCTCGGTGCCCCGTACACCACCTCAGCAACCAGTGGAACCACTGCCTGACGTGTCCACTGGCACCCCGCCCCGCGCAACTACTGCCTCAGTGCCTTCAACTCCTCTTGCGAGAACCATTGCAACACCAATCTCCTCTTTACCTGCTTCTCCAGCTAAACTTCCATCCACTCCTCCTCCTCCTGCAGTGACATCATCTCCTGTAAAGCCTCAGGTTCCTTCTCCTGCACGCAGATCGCCTGTTCCATCGCCCCCCAAACCTGCTGTCATTGAGCCTACCATCGCCATGCCAGTGCAAATGCCAATGCCAATGCCAATGCCGTCTCCTAAAGTGGTCAAGCCTGCTGCTCAGACTCCCCCTCAATCACCTTCCGTGAAGCCAGTGGCTCCACCTCCATCCCCTCTGGTTCTGCCTCCCCCCCAACTGAGAGCTGATGATCAGCCCAGGATCCCCCAGGAGGCAGAGCAAAAGGCTGTCCTAGTTCAAGAAACCGTTCCACTCCCTCCCCCTAGCAGCAGACTCCCATCCCTCAATGGTCGCATTCATTCTGCTGAGATTCCGAAGGCCAGCATTGCTCGTGATACCAAAAATGGAGATGCAGAAAGGCACAGAGGTCCCCACCCCAAGAAACACCTGGACTCCGGGGAGGTGCCCAGCATGAAGGTCATTACCATCGCTGGCGAGAATAAAGGTGCAATGATGGAGCTCACACGTTCCCCGAAACATCCTCCTCCCCATCATCTGCTTCATAACAAGGCAAGTCCTACATCCAAGAGCAATGGCCAAGAGTCCAGAAACTCATCATTGTCTAGCAGTGGTGGCAGCAGCAGTGACGAAGGAAAACAGAAGATGAAGAAGGACAAGAGTCAGCAATCGAAATCCTTCGCCTCTCCTCCCATCAGCGCCTTCATGAACAGCAATGTGCAAGGCGTCAACAACTCCATCCTCTACAACAGCTCTTGCAATCACCACGATCCTGGCGTCCACCTTGCTCTCTCCCGAAAGCCATCCAACGGCTCCTTGCACATCAAGGACCTCGTCAAGGGACACCAGCCTTGATTATTCGCGCGACAATTCCCTTAACCTGAGAATGACCGCATTTGAATTGTTTATGTTTCCTATATTAAAAAGTCAGACACTATATTGCTACTGCGAATAACTGAGAGAGAGGTTTGATAAAAAGAAAGAAGAAGAAGAGTGGAGTGGATTCTTATTCATATTCTTAGTAGGACATGCCATGCCACTTCTAGTGGATGTCATGTTACCGGAGATTGCCCAATCTCCTATGTTTTATTTGGATTCGCCTATATAAATATGTGGATCAGTTATCGTGTCATGCAGTTACAATAAAATTCCGGATTGCTATGTTGTGTGATATGTATGGCGAGTCGTACCTATTTGATTGGTCACAGATTGATAAGCTCCAGTGAGCTGAAGGCCACGCTAGTTTCGCTATCGGACTAGATTGCACATCCATACACAACACATTTTTGCAGTCGCCTGTTTGCAGCATTCTGGTTATTCTTTCTGGTGTAATCACATTCACATGGCTTGGAGCTAAAGCAATGCAAAAGTAAAAAGAGCTTTGTCCCTGATTTCTCTTTAGAGGAAGAAAGAGAAGGGAAAAGAGAGATTCCATGCACGGCAAAGCCTCGCTTAAAGCGAAGGGTGGCAATGAGTCCATGTCACATTCAAGAACCTGAAAAAGGAACAAGCTAAAGACACGGGCAACTTTTGTTTCTGCCTATCAATCAAAAAACCATCATGGGCGACGGCTCCACACTGGGATTCCTGGTCCTCTCATGGAGGCCAAGCTTGATCCTAAAGTAGAGATGTCATCGGTAGTACATGTCTGTTGTCTGTCTTCGACTCAGTTGACAGTGAAACGAGAATAATATGTAGCAATTCGCAGTGAATGGCTTTGCGTTCCACTTGAAATCTAAAAAAAAGGTGAAGAATCAAAGGCCTCAAGTGGATATTGGGCTTTACCCACGTTTCAGCTCGTACCCTCCTCGAGTGGCTATCGACGTCCGTTAATTGATCCATGTCCATGCTTTACCAACACAAGCCCCACCGACTGTATATATCAGACAAAAAAGGGCTCGATAAGAAGTACAAAACGTTTGAAAAAAGGAAAATGACACGAATGGTCCATGAACTTTCGCCTAATGTGTATCGTCCCAGAAATTTTACTTTGTTTAATGTGGTCCTCAAACTTCAGCTCAATGTACAATGTCGTCCCTGAACTTTTAATTTATTTAGTGTGGTCCCTGAACTTTTTGGTGCATGTTCAATGTAGTCTGTGTACATGAATTTGAATTAATGGAAGAATAACATTTGATATTTTCATATTGTCAATGGACTAGATTGAACATTTATCAAAATTTCAAAGATCACATTCAACAAACTAAAAGTAAATGGACGACATTGCATATTGGGCTGAAATTCAGGGACAACATTGAACAAAATTAAAGTTCAGATACGACATTGCACATTGAGCCAATATTCAGGGACCAACTGTGTATAAATAAGAAAACACTCTTCAAATAAAAATAAGATGAGAAATAAATGTAAAACATGTTGGTGCCATTTGAGAACACATCCTCATTTTCTTTGTACAATTAATAATTGTAAAAGAAGGTACTCGCTAGGAGTTGTGTAAATTCATCAAACGTCTAGTGGACTACTAAGCCACTATAAAAATAAAAATAAAAAAACCAAGAGAATGATAATAGGGCTTCGAACATCTTCAATGATAAAGAGGAAGTAAAAGTCACATGTTTATCAATTGGTCTTCAAATTATCAACTTTTCCTCCACATAAACATTCCTTCTTGAAGTTAAATGAGATAAGAAAGGAATGTAAAAGCAAACCGTTCGAGAAGATATTCTCGTTTCCTTTTGTTATTGGAAATTGTAAAAGAAAGTACACGCAAGGAGAGAAAGAGATTGCAGATTGCCTTCTCCAAATTCTCATACACGTGGTTTGGATTTGATGTGTTTCACATAAAAGACTGCCTTTTCTAATCTGAATTTGAATCCGAATAAGATTATTGTTATCATATTCAGTGTTTGGGGACATCCTTCGAATCGCACAAATTCAGATACGTTCGGATAAAACACCGGATGAAAATCCGAAAAAAAGGGATAATTTCGGATTGGATAAATAAAAAATAAAAAAATAATAATAAAAAGGAGAAGACATCGTAGGCATCTACATCATGTCAAGTGGATCCAACTGGTCTTCTAGGAAGTGTTATGATAGGCACTTGTATCATTGGAATTTGGGATGCCCTTTTACCAATTCTATGTCAAACCTTTTAATTTTTACAATTCAATCCTAAACTTTTTCACCTTTAGCCAATTTTGACTGAAAATCGCTGACGTAGACACCTACGTCCTAAGTAGCACATAATTTTTCATAATATTTTAATGTTTTTCGAATTTGTTTATATATTTTTTCTTTTGTTTCCTTTGATTTTCGTTTCTATACTTTGTGGCGGGCGAGGGTCGCAAAGATCTGGGCGAGGCTAGGCTCACCTGCGGTGGGTGAGGTGTTGCGGCCCTTGCCAGCGGCCTTCGAGGGCCCGACCCTTACTGGCCCTGAGAACAGAAACGGAAAAAAAAGAGAGGAAAAAAATGAGAAAAAATTAATAAAAAATCCAAAAATATTAAATTATTATTAAAAATCATCGACGTTGTTGGCACCTAAATTTTGATTTTGATTTTTTCATTTATATGGCATAAAATTGAGAATTCATTCTCGCCAAAAAATATTTCCTCATGCATATTTTATTTTATTTTTCTCATGCATTGTATTTTGCATCAAGGCTAGACGTGAGCTTAATTTGACAGGCGACTAAACCGAGATTCATTTGAAATTTTCGGCAATGGGGTATGAGGTGTACCGAAATTTATTTAAGCTATTTGGACCTATTTTCAAGCTCAATTTAATTCATTAACGTCCATTTAGTTTATTAAGGCCTTTGGTTAATCGTCTATTATTTTGAAAAGCCTTAATTTGAGCCCGAAAATGCGAGACGAGCCCATAATTTGATCATAAAATTAGGCCAGGCTGTAAAGATGAGTGTGCCAAATTTTTCATCTGGGTATGGACCTAATTTTTAATTCAAATCAGCCCATTTTAATTATTTAATTAGGCGATTCCTTTAATTAATTAATGGCTGATTCGAGCCCGAGATGTCACGATAAGCCCACGAGCGAGGCCATTTTTAGCCGTGCTCACATTCACTCCTCTTCTGGCCGAAATTTCCAAGGTGTTTCAGCGGATCATGACTCTTCAAGGATTAAAGAAAATTCAAAAAATTATCTAGAAAATTAGAGTACTGAAAAATTGAAACTCTATCTCTATCAAGCTGCAAATAACAGAGAGTTTCGCCTGATCAGGACTCTTCCGAGATCAGAATTTTTTATCCAACGGCTTGAAACGAATCCTACTCTAGCTAGGATTGCTAATCCGACGGTCCGTATCGACTCCGACTCCTACTCCTACTCCTACTCGTATTAGAATTCGTGTGTTTGAGCTCTATATAAACATCTTTGCTTCACACGCACAGGCGGTTGGCCATAATTCAGAAAATTCAAAGTGAGAAGGGAGTGAGAAGCAAAAAGGAAAATTTGGCCAAGGAGCAAGCTTCCTAGCCGAACCTTCCCGACAATCCCCTGGTGACCGTGACGCCTCGAGCCATCTCGAGCAGCTCAGCCACCTTCCTCCGTGCGCCACCGTAGCCCACCGTCCCATCCAGCTGGAGCAGCCCGCCGTCCCGTCAAAGTCGGAGCAACCACCGTCCCGTCCAAGCTCAGACCGCCACCGTCCAGCCCTGTTTCAAGGTTCTTTTGCTCCTTCTGTCGATCACAATTGAAGTCTAACATAACTACATCTTGTGTTAGAGTTCCCTCAAAGATTCGAGCTCAAAAGGTGTCGTTTTGAGGCGATTCGCTTCTCGTTCGCGTGCTGGAAATTTAGCTTGGAAAAAGGTAAATTTGTTAACTTTTTTATTGCAATTCGTGCTTGTTAGCTTGGTAACTTGCATATGTGTTTCAATACCCTGATGAATACATGTGACATTCTGAATTCCAACCCCATTTCAAAGTTATGAATAAAATGAGTATTGATGTATTCCAATAACCTCACTCAGAATTGATCACTCTCGAGAGAACTGACCAAAAGGGAATGGCTAAATAGGATAGTACGCGGACCATAAAGGACTCGACCGCAGACCGGCATCCTGACCATAAGGATCGCCGAGGGTACATTTTGGGTCAATGCGGGCCGATCTAGGGTTGACGTCAGAACCATTTGCAAGCGTCGTGCAATTGGTTCGCGGGTGATACCGTTACGCCATAGCATGATTTGCGAATAACCCTGAACTGATTCTTGACAATCGCGTCCTGTCAAGACAAACAGTTTCCCTCGCGATAACATGACAACCAGGGTCGCTGTGGTCCGAATTCTCAAAACGTGGTAACTAAAATCACGGGTCGATACGCGTAACTCCGGAAAGCCGCCCGTCGGTTCGAGGTGTATTGAGAATGCGATCGGCTGATTTTGAGCGCGAAGCGGACTTTGAAATTGGCGGCCGGGTATTCGAGAATTCCAATGCAAATAAACTTGGACGTTGCCTTGCAAATGTTATTAAGGATATTTAGACGCCTTATAAGTTGGAATAATGAGGATCGGAATTGCGGAACGAAAAATCCATTCCGATCCTGAATTTTCGTTCAGCGTCTTGTGAAACCGCGAAGGAAAACTCAGCCACTTCACCTACCCCACTATGGCAGCCAAAATATCAAGTGAAATGGAGGGAAATTAGCTCTTGATTGTTCAAGTCCCAAGAAGCCATTAAAACCCCATTTTCCCCAAAAATCCCATTACCCACTTCTACTATTCATGTCATATACCAACTCCACTCACTCTAGTCATTCATGGCCATCACTCAATCACTCAAATCTCTCTCTCTCTTCCTCTTCTAATGGGCTGAAGCAACTCTCTCTCTCTCTCTCTCACTTCATTCTCTCACTTTTTCTCAAACTCAATCATCTCACTCGCCCAACTCTCTCTCTCTCTCGGCCCTCATCCCGCCGACACGAGGAGCTGCAACCACCACCACAGCCACCTTGCCATCCCCTCTTGGCCGTGAGTCGCCGTGAGCCGCCGTCGCCGTCTCTCTCTCTCTCCTCCTTGAGCGCCGGTGCAACAACTGATTGGGAGGAGTTGTCTCACCGGTTTTGCTCGCCGTTTGGAGGTAAGGTACTCAATTCATGTCTTGGGATCTTGTGAGACCTAGGGTAGTGCATGTAGTTAATTTTTGAGAGGATTTCATGGACCGAACTTGATCTTCCATGCTTGAACCGAACCGGACCTCCTTTGCTCAGGTTCTGGTCGCACGAAGAAGAGGAGGAATCGCCAGGTTTTCTTCGCCAAAAAGCAAGGGTAAGTGGTTCTAATTCTCCCTTAGGCTTGCAAGTACTAAGCAGCATGCTAGTGGTTAGTTTGAACTCAATAGGGGCTGATTTGGGCGTGAACTAGAGTGGTTTAGGTTCTGGTCGGTGGTGCTTGTTCGCGATTCAATGGTTGAGATGGTGAGATGAGCATATTTCTAGGTTGATTGAGAGTTTAAGGATGGTCTCAAGTGGTGGTTATAGGCCACGCATGCTAGGTTCGGTTTGGGTGAGCTTAGGGTGCGATTTGGCTTGAATTGTGACGTTATGTGTAAATGCCGGAATTGTTGTGATATGATGGTGCATTTGCTGTGTTGGGACCCTAATTAGTCAACCATGTATGTGGAATGTGAGTTTGGGCGTTGAAAATCGTGCCGGACGGAGTAGGGTTTGATTTGAGCTAAATAGGTCATTATGTGACTTTTCGGGCCAAGTAAAATTTTCATGCATTTTTGGTATGCCATGGTCATCCCAACTGTATATGTGATCTATGGATATGTCGTGGTTGAATTTGACTAGAATTATGGTGTGTGGACTATGTGGTTAATAGTGCGATCGAATTGTTGTGAATGTGAGTTAAATGGGTTATGTTTGATCATGAAGTTGTGAATGAGAACCTCTGGTGGAATTATGTGTGATGGTACCCTGATGCGTTAAACGCGGAGTTTATAATCGATCGTATTATACTATGACATATCTGTATGCACATCGTACCCTGATGCGTTAAACGCGGGGTTTGTGCCCGTCCTGATGCGTTGAACGCGGGACCGACCTGATGCGTTATTACGCGGGTCTATGAATCGAGCTCATTCATATATATGTATATTGTATAGCCTGATGCGTTATTACGCGGGCCGATTTATTGAGAATATGTGCTATGAGCCTGAGGCGTAGAGACGCGGGCCTGAGAGTTCGATTGTCCGAGATTGATGCATGTGTAGTTAAATTGTGTTGGTGACTAAGTCGATAATCCTGTACCATAGAAAAGTTTGAATGAGGAATCAAGGATTTTCTGTTATACCAGCTTATGTTCATATTCATGCGTATTTGGTCTGTCTGTAGATGCCTGATCGTGTGTCGTAGGGTAGATGGCTTGGAGGTACTGTAACCTAGGGTTGGCTTAGGACTACCTTACTGGGATGTTATCTCACCCCTCCGTGGGACCCACATTTTCAAACCCCCGACCCTGATCGCCAAGATGCCGCTACTTTTTGGACTACCGACTCAGTTTGAGCCCGTGATCACCGAGTATAGGGTTGGACCGGACCAGACGTATTATCGAAGGGTTAGCACTTTGTGGGAGGAAGTGATTCCTGAGCACGTTTTGGAGGCCGCCGAACCTAGACTCCCGATAACTTCACCTTCGAGGCTCCCTGTCATTGGACCTGCAGTTGGACCGATCCCTGAGCCGAGGTCCCCCATACCTGAACTCCCCGCTTTGGATGGAGGGATCTTGGAGCCTGATGAATCTGCTAAGGAGTCTGACCCAGAGGAGGAACCATGGGAGGAGCCTGAGCTGGAGTTAGGTGGAGCCATCGAGATGAGTTTTTCCCCGAAGCACGCTCCCCCTGCCAGGTACACTTTGAATGACAACGCCTGACCCTTAGGTGTTTAGAGATCCTTATCCCCGCTTTTGTATCCTCGTGTGACGACGAGTGGTTCTGTCTAGGGGGATTCCTTTGTGTCCCTGTGTCGTGTCCTTGAGTCGTAGTCGTTTTATTTCTGGTGGTCTGTATGAACCTTAATCTTATCTAGTTATGTCATATGTGTGTTTGTGTTATGTTCTAAGGTCATTCTATTTGCTTTGTCGGGTTTGTTTTATTTGCTTCCGCTTGCATTTGCATCTCGCGTGTTTTATGTCCGTTTACGATCCTGGTGAGTTGCGAGATTTCTTCGACAATGAGGGATGTTGACGCGCTCGAAGGACATGGGGCGTGACATCCCCGTTGAAGTGGTATCAGAGCTAGGTTAGCTCGATCCACGTCGATTGAGTGATGGAGTGATAAGGAGGAATGACTTTGGAACGACCATTAGCTATGACCTTAGGTGGTTACGAGTCTTAGGCACGAAAGCATGGCATTTGAAATGGCGTATGTGCATTGGCATGGTGCCGAGTCTTTGTGCTAGATTATTGTGAGAATTAGCTATGATTGCTCTCTGAAGTGTTGAGTTGCTTGTGATGCTTTCACTAAGCTGCAGATGCGGCTAGACCAAATGTATGATTGAAATCCTTTGTTGTGATGCCATGGTTGCTTGAGATGCCATGATTTCGTGGTTGTGTTGTCTGTTTTTCTTGGCCTGGCATGCTTGATTGAATACCTACGGGTTTGTCTGCCTGATGATTATGGGGGATCCGAGATGTTAGTTGATGGTAGATAGATGTGAGTGCCTGGCTTAGGCCCTGATCCCTGAGTAAAATTGTAGTTGTCAGGTGTAGAAAAACCTTGTTGAGATGAGCAACCGCAATATAGGTACTAGAGGAGCTTCTAGCTCGAGGGCGCCTCCAGTAGAGGATCCGAGAATTGATGGAGTTCTTAGGGCCTTGGAAGAAATCGGTAACCCGATGGGCAGGCAGGCTTAGGAAAGGGCTGCTGCCATTGCTCAGGCTGCAGAGGCTGCTGTGGCTGCTGCCAACGTAGCGAATGGGAATAATCATGGAGGAGGAAACGGGAATGGGAATCGCTTGATGAGCCAGCTGGTGGAACAATTTCTGAAGCTGAAGCCAGCTCAGTTCGATGGTGCTGGAGATCCCGAAATGGCACCTCGATGGATTGAAAAGCTAAAGAAGGCCTTTGAGGTTCTTGGGTGCACTGATGAGGAGAAGGTGACCCTAGCGGCTTACCAGTTAGAGGGTACCGCGGATGATTGGTGGAAGGCTGCCAGAGGAAGAGTATTTTCTGAGGGCGCTGCTCTCACTTGGACTGCCTTTACTGAGGCATTTAACGGGAAGTACTTCTCGGAGACCGCTCAGGAGCGGAAGCTGGTAGAATTCCAGCAGCTTTGCTAGAACCAGTTAACGATCGACCAGTACGAGGCGGAGTTTGCTAGGCTGTCAAGGTACGCGCCGAGGATGGTAGAGAACCCGATAGACAAGGCGCGAAGATTTCGAGATGGACTGAGGCCTGACCTTCGTAGCCAGATGATCGCATTGAATCTGAGGACCTATGAAGAGATGTATGAGCGAGGGCAGATGATTGAAAGGGATATGAAGGAGAGGGCTACCACATCTGGTTCGCGGTTTGCTCCTGTCAGAGACAATCGTCTGTTTGGCAAGAGGCCAATGGCGGGCAACAAACGCTTCGTCCCTCCACCCCGGAAGAATATTGGGAAGCCTAACCATCCGACCAACTGGAATTGTCGTCTGTGTGGCAGGAGGCATGGGAATGGACCTTGCCCGAGTAGGACGGGTGCGTGCTTCAAATGTGGTCAGCTAGGCCACCAAATGAGAACCTGCCCGAGTCAAGCCCCAGGGCCTCCGTTTCAAGGACAACAACCTCAGTACGGACCGCCAGCGGGAGCTGCCCCACAGAACAACTTGGGTAGACCACCAGCTCAAGGACGAGTGTATGCTGTGGCACGCAAGGAGGTGGAGAACGCGCCTGGCGTGGTCACAGGTACGGTTACATTATGCGATCATGCAGCCTATGCATTATTTGACCCTGGAGCATCACACTCATTCGTATCTGCTCAGTTTGTTGAATTGACTAAAATGGAATTGAAACCGTTGGATGTCGTATTGCATGTTACTACCCCGTTAAAGGATAAAGTGTTAGTTTCGTTAGGCTGCAAGGACTATAAGATAGTCGTTGGGGGTAGCGAGGAAAGGATAGATCTGGTTGTGTTGACCATGTTTGATTTTGATGTTATAATCGGGATGGATTGGTTGGGTAGACAAGGAGCCGTTATGGATTGCAGTAGCAGGGTGATCCAATTCCGTCCAATCGATCACCCTAGATTCGAATTCGTAGGGAGTCGAGTAGGGACCTCGATCCCTTTGATCTCGTCGCTGGAAGCGACTAAGTTGTTAGACGAAGGGTGCCAAGCCTACCTAGCTGCAGTGGTGGATCCGACGATCGAGGAACCGAAGTTGGAAGATATAGCGGTGGTGCGCGAATTTCCCGATGTTTTTCCTCAAGAATTGTTGGGACTGCCACCGGAAAGAGAAATAGAGTTCGTAATCGAGTTAGCCCCTGGGACAGAGCCTATCTCGAAGGCACCGTATCGAATGTCCTTGTCGGAGTTGAAGGAGCTGAAGGTTCAGATGCATGAGTTATTAGACAAAGGTTTTATTCGTCCAAGCGCGTCGCCGTGGGGAGCACCAGTACTGTTCGTAAGGAAGAAGGACGGGTCTTTGCGCTTATGCATTGACTACAGACAACTAAATCAGGTCACGGTTAAGAATAAGTACCCGTTGCCCAGAATAGATGATCTGTTCGATCAACTGCAAGGAGCTGCAGTGTTCTCCAAGATAGACTTGAGAACTGGGTACCATCAGTTGAGGATAAAGAAGGAGGACATACCAAAGACGGCGTTTCGGACAAGGTATGGTCATTACGAATTCACGGTTATGCCGTTTGGGTTGACCAACGCTCCAGCCACTTTCATGGACCTAATGCATATGGTGTTTAAAGGATATTTGGATCAGTTTGTCATCGTCTTCATCGACGACATCCTGGTTTATTCGAAGAATTCCGAGGAACATGAGCAACATCTGAGCGTAGTTCTACGGACATTAAGAGAGCACTCGCTTTACGCCAAGTTCAGTAAGTGCGAGTTTTGGCTCCACAAAGTTGCATTCCTCGGACACGTCATATCTGGAAATGGAATCTCGATGGACCCTACAAAGATTGAAGCGGTTATGAATTGGTCGAGACCGACGTCAGTTACCGAAGTTCGGAGTTTCTTAGGACTGGCCGGCTACTACAGGAGGTTTGTAGAAAAGTTCTCCGCTATAGCTACTCCATTGACGAAGTTAACGAGAAAAGACACCCGGTACGAATGGACGGATAAGTGCGAAAGAAGTTTTCAGGAGCTCAAGCATAGGTTGACGACCGGGCCGGTAATGACAATCCCTTCTGGCCCGGGGGGCTACGAAATATTTAGTGACGCATCGCTGAAAGGGTTAGGGTGCGTTCTGATGCAACATGGACGGGTAGTGGCGTATGCGTCGAGACAGCTAAGACCGCATGAATTGAACTACCCGACGCATGATTTGGAACTGGCAGCGATTGTGTTTGCGTTGAAAATTTGGAGGCATTATTTGTACGGGGAGAAGTTCCAATTCTACACTGACCACCAAAGTCTGAAGTACTTGTTCTCCCAAAGTGAATTGAATATGAGACAACGTCGATGGATGGAACTACTTAAGGACTACGACTGCGACATTCTATACCACCCGGGGAAGGCGAATAAGGTTGTGGATGCACTCAGTAGGAAATCAAGCATGGCGCACTTGATGGTTAAAGAGTGGACTCTGTTGGAAAGAATAAGAGATTCCGGATTTAAGCTTGAAGTGTGCCAACTATCCAGTTTGATGGCCACGTTGAGAGTAGAACCGGAGATTCGAGAAAGAGTTAAGGCCTTGCAATCCACGGACGATGAAGTTCGGAAAATTGTCGAGATGGATGAGGAGAAAAGGAAGCCTGATTTTCAAGTGTCAGAGGACGGGACCCTGATGTTTTGCGGAAGGCTGTGCGTACCCAAGGATGAGGAGCTAAGGGAGAGAATCTTGTCAGAAGCCCATAGAAGTAATTACAGTATCCATCCGGGTAGCACAAAGATGTACCAGAATTTGCGACAGCACTACTGGTGGAACGGAATGAAGGTGGATGTCGCGAAGCACGTGGCAAAATGTCTGACGTGCCAACAAGTGAAGGCGTATCATTGTAAACCGGGATGCCTACTTCAACCATTAGAAATTCCCGAGTGGAAGTGGGAGCACATTACGATGGATTTTGTTATGGCCTTACCGAGGAGTCAAAGGGGACATGACTCCATATGGGTGATCGTAGATCGATTGACCAAGTCTGCACATTTCTTAGTAGTGCGAAAGGACTTCGCCATGGACAGATACGCTGAATTGTATATGCGACAAATTGTTCGACTACATGGAGTCCCAGTGACAATCACATCAGACAGAGACCCCAAGTTTACCGCGTCATTCTGGAAGAGCCTGCAGGAGGCAATGGGGACAAAGTTGCAATACAGTACCGCCTACCATCCCCAGACGGACGGACAGTCTGAGAGAACTATTCAAACATTAGAAGACATGTTAAGGGCGTGTGTCATAGACTTCAAGGGAGGTTGGGAGGAGCAGTTGCACCTTGTAAAGTTCGCCTATAATAACAGCTATCAGCAGAGTATTGGGATGGCACCATTTGAAGCACTATATGGCAGAGCGTGCAGAACGCCGATATGTTGGGATGAAGTTGGTGAGAGAAGTATAACGGGTCCGGAATTGGTAGAGCAATCAGTTGTGGCAGTGAAGGTGATTAGAGAAAGACTTAGACTGCCCAAAGTCGCCAGAAAAGCTACGCGGACAAACGACGTAAGCCTTTGGAATTCCAAGTGGGAGACCATGTGTTCCTTAAGGTATCGCCAATGCGAGGACTATCTCGGTTTGGGAAGAAAGGGAAATTGAGTCCGAGATACGTAGGACCTTTTGAAATACTAGAGCGAATTGGAACCTTGGCCTATCGACTGGCCTTACCGCCAAATCTGTCGCAAGTCCACAACGTTTTTCATGTGTCGATGCTACGGAAGTATGAGCCCGACCCGACCCATGTCTTGGATTATGAAGCTATCGAAGTGGATGAGTGAGTGATTTACGTGGAAAGACCGGTTATGATCGAGGATAGGAAGGAGCAAGTCCTGAGAAACAAGACCATTCCGTTGGTAAAGGTAATCTGGGAGCACCACGGAACAGAAGGAGCCACCTGGGAGAGCGAGGAAGCCATGAGGCGTAAATACCCCCACTTGTTTGAGTAGCTACGTCTCGTGAATTTCGAGGACGAAATTTTTGTAAGGGGGAAGAATTGTGACATTCTGAATTTCGACCCCATTTCGAAGTTATGAATAAAATGAGTATCGATGTATTCTAGTAACCTCACTCAGAATTGATCACTCTCGAGACGACTGAGTAAAAGGGAATGGCTAAATAGGATAGTACGCGGACCATAAAGGACTCGACCGCAGACCGGCATCCTGACCATAAGGATCACCGAGGGTACATTTTGGGTCAATGCGAGCCGATCTAGGGTTGACGTCAGAACCATTTGCTAGCGTCGTGCAATTGGTTCGTGGGTGATACCGTTACGCCATAGCATGATTTGCGAATAACCCTGAACTGATTCTTGACAATCGCGTCCTGTCAAGACAAACAGTTTCCCTCGCGATAACATGACAACCAAGGTCGCCGTGGTCCGAATTCTTAAAATGTGGTAACTAAAATCACGGGTCGATACGCGTAACTCCGGAAAGCCGCCCGTCTGTTCGAGGTGTATTGAGAATGCGATCGGCTGATTTTGAGCGCGAAGCGGACTTTGAAATTGGCGGCCGGGTATTCGAGAATTCCAATGCAAATAAACTTGGACGTTGCCTTGCAAATGTCATTAAGGATATTTAGACGCCTTATAAGTTGGAATAATGAGGATCGGAATTGCGGAACGAAAAATCCATTCCGATCCTGAATTTTCGTTTAGCGTCTTGTGAAATCGCGAAGGAAAACTCAGCCACTTCACCTACCCCACTATGGCAGCCAAAATATCAAGTGAAATGGAGGGAAATTAGCTCTTGATTGTTCAAGTCCCAAGAAGCCATTAAAACCCCATTTTCCCCAAAAATCGCATTACCCACTTCTACTATTCATGTCATATACCAACTCCACTCACTCTAGTCATTCACGGCCATCACTCAATCACTCAAATCTCTCTCTCTTCCTCTTCTAATGGGCTGAAGCAACTCTCTCTCTCTCTCTCTCTCTCTCTCTCTCTCTCTCTCTCTCTCTCTCTCTCTCTTCATTCTCTCACTTTTTCTCAAACTCTCTCATCTCACTCGCCCAACTCTCTCTCTCTCTCGGCCCTCATCTCGCCGGCACGAGGAGTTGCAACCACCACCACAGCCACCTTGCCATCCCCTCTTGGCCGTGAGTCGCCGTGAGCCGCCGTCGCCGTCTCTCTCTCTCCTCCTTGAGCGCCGGTGCAGCAACTGATTGGGAGGAGTTGTCTCACCGGTTTTGCTCGCCGTTTGGAGGTAAGGTGCTCCATTCATGTCTTGGGATCTTGTGAGACCTAGGGTAGTGCATGTAGTTAGTTTTTGAGAGGATTTCATGGACCGAACTTGATCTTCCATGCTTGAACCGAACCGGACCTCCTTTGCTCAGGTTCTGGTCGCGCGAAGAAGAGGAGGAATCGCCGGGTTTTCTTCGCCAAAAAGCAAGGGTAAGTGGTTCTAATCCTCCCTTAGGCTTGCAAGTACTAAGGAGCATGCTAGGTGGTTAGTTTGAACTCAATAGGGGCTGATTTGGGCGTGAACTAGAGTGATTTAGGTTCTGGTCGGTGGGGCTTGTTCGCGATTCAATGGTTGAGATGGTGAGATGAGCATATTTCTAGGTTGGTTGAGAGTGTAAGGATGGTCTCAAGTGGTGGTTATAGGCCACGCATGCTAGGTTAGGTTTGGGTGAACTTAGGGTGCGATTTAGCTTGAATTGTGACGTTATGTGTAAATGCCGGAATTGTTGTGATATGATGGTGCATTTGCTGTGTTGGGACCCTAATTAGTCAACCATGTATGTGGGATGTGAGTTTGGGCGTTGAAAATCGTGCCGGACGGAGTAGGGTTTGATTTGAGCTAAATAGGTCATTATGTGACTTTTCGGGCCAAGTAGGATTTTCGTGCATTTTTGGTATGCTATGGTCATCCCAACTGTATACGTGATCTATGGATATGTCGTGGTTGAATTTGACTAGAATTGTGGTGTGTGGACTATGTGGTTAATAGTGCGATCGAATTGTTGTGAATGTGAGTTAAATGGGTTATGTTTGATCATGAAGTTGTGAATGAGAACCTCTGGTGGAATTATGTGTGATGGTACCCTGATGCGTTAAACGCGGAGTTTATAATCGATCGTATTATACTATGACATATCTGTATGCACATCGTACCTTGATGCGTTAAACGCGGGGTTTGTGCCCGTCCTGATGCGTTGAACACGGGACCGACCTGATGCGTTATTACGCGGGTCTATGAATCGAGCTCATTCATATATATGTATATTGTATAGCCTGATGCGTTATTACGCTGGCCGATTTATTGAGAATATGTGCTATGAGCCTGAGGCGTAGAGACGCTGGCCTGAGAGTTCGATTGTTCGAGATTGATGCATGTGTAGTTAAATTGTGTTGGTGACTAAGTCGATAATCCTGTACCATAGAAAAGTTTGAATGAGGAATCAAGGATTTTCTGTTATACCAGCTTATGTTCATATTCATGCGTATTTGATCTGTCTGTAGATGCCAGATCGTGTGTCGTAGGGTAGATAGCTTGGAGGTACTGTAACCTAGGGTTGGCTTAGGACTATCTTACTGGGATGTTATCTCACCCCTCCGTGGGACCCACATTTTCAGACCCCCGACCCTGATCGCCAAGATGCCGCTACTTTTTGGACTACCGACTCAGTTTGAGCCCGTGATCACCGAGTATAGGGTTGGACCGGACCAGACGTATTATCGAAGGGTTAGCACTTTGTGGATCGACGATGCGAGAAGCTACTTAACTCCTTATACCTTCCTCTCTTGGACTTATAAGGATGGGGACTTTTTATCTGGATCTTTGAGGGAGGAAGTGATTCCTGAGCACGTTTTGGAAGCCGACGAACCTAGACTCCCGATAACTTCACCTTCGAGGCTCCCTGTCATTGGACCTGCAGTTGGACCGATCCCTAAGCCGAGGTCCCCCATACCTGAACTCCCCGCTTTGGATGGAGGGATCTTGGAGCCTGATGAACCTGCTAAGGAGTCTGACCCAGAGGAGGAACCATGGGAGGAGCCTGAGCTGGAGTTAGGTGGAGCCATCGAGACGAGTTTTTCCCCGGAGCACGCTCCCCCTGCCGGGTACACTTCGAATGACAACTCCTGACCCTTAGGTGTTTAGAGATCCTTATCCCCGCTTTTGTATCCTCGTGTGACGACGAGTGGTTCTGTCTAGGGGGATTCCTTTGTGTCCTAGTGTCGTGTCCTTGAGTCGTAGTTGTTTTATTTCTGGTGGTCTGTATGAATCTTAATCTTATCTAGTTATGTCATATGTGTGTTTGTGTTATGTTTTAAGGTCATTCTATTTGGTTTGTCCGGTTTGTTTTATTTGCTTCCGCTTGCATTTGCATCTCGCGTGTTTTATGTCCGTTTACGATCCTGGTGAGTTGTGAGATTTCTTCGACAATGAGGGATGTTGGCGCTCTCAAAGGACACGGGGCGTGACAATACACTTCGATATGCAATTAAAAGTGAAAAGTTAAACCGTTTTCTTGCTAGTTTTTGTTAAGAACCGAAAATTGATCATTGTAGCTAAAAATTCTGATTTTTTTTTTTAAAATTCAGTCTAATCATGAAGTTGCTCGAATAATCTTGAGAATCGATGTAATTTGATTGGAAAAAATCGTTTCTCAAAGCTAAAATTGTTCGGCACTTTTCTATGATTTAAATTGAATCAGAAAAGATTGAATTTTTGGTGAATTAAAATAAGGATTTTCGGCATTCTCACCCTTTTGGCCGAATTGCTCTATGAGTGTGGATAATCCATAGTTGGTTGAGTGATATTATCCTTGATTGTTTGACATTATTTCATGTTGTGGACGATTGATTTTGCTAAGTTAGACTTTATCTAATTTTTGAGAACCTCTTAATTGGGTAATGTCTAATTTGCCATGGATAAACTTTTGATCTCATTAACTATCTCTACATGTGATATCGGTTGAATAGTCTTATCTTTTGTGGATATCCGATGCCGTGGATGATGATTGGTTGAGTTGGATAATTGTTTGATTTTCTGAGAATTATCTGAAAAAAACATTGCAAATCTTGAAGGATAATTTTCTCAAAAATTAAAATCAAACTTTGGATAAGGAAAGTGGTCCCCACATGATATCTTCGGCCACCCTTCTTCATTTTCGCATTTAAAAAAAAAATTATACAGGAGTCTGATTGATTTTTATTTTTGGTCATGTTTGTTTAGTTATTTCATTTTTTTACAATAAAGTTTGCACATTTATAAACAAATATGCCCATAATATATGCTCCATTATGCCTTGTCTCTTCGGAAAATAAATTATATTTCCCTAGCCATGATCTTATAGATTGAGATTATAATTTGTATAGAATTTCGTGGTCCGCCTTTTGTATTAAGGGATGATATTATTCTATACACTAATTCGATTACTGACTCGAATTTAAGAGTACGTTGCGAATAAAATTCCCTCCGACCCTAATCTTTGGGTATGAGCGAATTAATCGGAAAATTCGGAATCAAAGGTATATTATGGGTATTTTTGTTTATTTTTTTAATCTTTGCATTTCATCCTTTGTTTAATAAAATGAAAAAATCCCAAAAAATAACTCTCATTTTTCTATAGTTAATCATGTCAAAATTTTATTTTTATGTCATAAATATCATCTAATATAAGTTAAGACTTTGTGAAATCATTTTCTTAAGTTGAATTGGATGATATCACATTTTATGGCATGCTTTCATAATGGTCGTCATTTAATCCGAATATATATATATATATAAAATCATTTTCTTTGCATATCATATGGTCATTCATGTCACCTTTTCCTAAAAATATATATCATTTCATTCACATCATCAATCGAAAGGGATTTTTCATGAAATTTGGTACCGAAAGAGCATTAAAATTTTCAAATTAATGTAACCAAGTCTCCGGACTCATTTTCTCTAGTTCGCAGAAATAAATGAATTCTCCCGTTAATTTTTTTAGGTGTCTAATCGGCCTACCAAGAAAGAGATTAGTGGCGGCTCCAATTTAATAATTTCATGAATTGAATCTAAGTTGCGATTCGGTAGGACTTAGGAGGATCCGAATTAGGTTAGTTAATTTAGTTAACCTTATAATCAGTTAACCTAAGGTTTTCTAATTTTAGGTTTCGACAGATGTCAGTACCAGTCGTGCCACGTAAGAGGGCCAACATCCATGTCAGCGATTTTCGGCCAAAGTTGGCTGGACGGACTCAATTAGCAAAATGTGAAAAGGTTCATGACTAAATTCGCAAAATTAAAAGGTTTAGGATTGAATTGGCAAAAGTACAATAGATTTAGGATTTTTTGAATAATTTTCCCTCGCCGGAATAACGATTCTAACCAATGCTTGCACCACCTCATTGGTAAAATGATCACTATCGTGGTGCACAAAAATAGGATTCCGCCACGACGTGAGAATCCTCACAGAGGACACAGACCTCTCAAGGACAAGAGGAAGATGGTGATAGAGAAGCTAGAATTTTTCGGCATCGCCGGCAACCTGGACCTCCATCATTCTGAGGCAACACATAGGCACGTCTGAAATTCCCCCGCCCCCTCTCTTTGTCGCGGTCTACGGATTTGCATCGCTGCTACACAATAATGTTAGCGGTTGCCGTTTTCGATTGCGTCCGCTGGGGCAGTGTGGACTTACACAAGCTGTTTCGCTTGGGATTAGCGAAATTCCTTTCACCAAGGATTGATTTTTGATTTTTATTGAATCAGGTTTAGGGGCGATTTGGACTTGGAATTGGGTTTGCGTAACAAAGATGAAGAACACTAAATCTAGAAGAAAGTAAATGCAAGTACTGGAAATAGACAAACTGATAAATTGAAACTGACAAAATACATTAATTTGTGTTGATGATCATGGATTTCTTTACAAGAATTCAACACAGCTTTATATAGCATACTATAAAGTATAACTGCTCATAGGCAGTTAGTATTTAAATTGATGGTTACAGTCGCATCTCCATAACGTTAGGCTCCATGATCGTATGTTGGCCTTATCTACAAGCGGTTACAACTCCTCAATTGCCATTGAACTTAACGGTTAGTCGATATCTTCATCTTCCATTAACATCTTCACTTTGTCTTCTTCAGATTTTGCAGTCAACACTTAACCAAATTTGTTAAGTGATTATCGTTGATCAAACGTATGTCGATCATTATATAACATGTTCGACGATAATCATCATCGTTGACCAATCACTATAGTATGTCGACAACTATAAATGATGGTTATCAATAATTATTAGTCATCAATAAGTCTTCAAATCGTACTTAACACCGAGCTCTATATCCATTCGGATCGCCATCACGTCGATTAAAAAGACTTGGTCATTTTTTAGTGTCAACACAAATATTGAGAAATTGGTTTAAGAAATTCACCACGCCTCTTACAAGCAATAGGGTTCAAACAATCTGCTGCAAACGATCTTTGTTTACATATCGTCAAGGGACTTGGTGTGGTACAGTACTCATTTACATTGTACGACATTAATTTAGCTGAAAATGATCCTGCTCACATAAAGTCAATCAAGCAACGTTTGAGCAAGTGTTTTGGGTAAATTTCCAAATCAGGCGAAAAAAAAAATAATATTTACCAAAACAGGTTGAAAAAAAAATTTACCAGATCAGGTGCCGCTCGACAGTCTTACTGTCGAGCGGGCTGGTCGGCCGGCTCTGGCGGCCCGCTTGGCAGTTTGGCTGCCGAGCGGGTCGCCGACGCCGGCCCACCGACCCGCTCGGTAGCCACACTGCCGAGCCGGACCTGAGGCCCCAAACTAGTTTTTTTTTTTGAAAATTTCATAAGAAAAACCATTTTTTTATAATATTTATTTTATTTATAATTTTGTTCTTTTTAAGCTAATTTTTAATATAATTATCAATATTTAATTACTTAAGATATATAATTATAACATTACAATAAATTCACATATGTAATATCGACATCGAACAAAAGAACTGAATAAATATCGCGCAATTGAGATATTGTAAAAAACATGGGATTTTCATAATAGATAACAAATTAACTGCAGTTACATGTACTAATGACGCCGTTTTCCTATATGACCTCTTGTTCCGCAATGAGGTTGTCTACGTTGATCGAAAGGTCTAGTGTTGTACCGACGAGAATGAGGATCCGGCTGAGTAGGATATGCCGATGACGAAGCATATCTTGTGAAGATATGCCATATCCTACTGTAGGAGGAACTGGATAAAAATGAGGAAAATCGGATCCATATTCTGAAGGAGAACTAGCTTGAGTCTGCGGATGTGGATCGTCAAATGTTCCGGCAAACTAGGTGAATCCTGCATCGAAATACTGACTGAACTCCGGACTGAACTCGAGAGCGAAATCCATCGTATGATATTCCATGGAATATAGGACGACATCATCATGTGGATGAGCTCGAGGAGTCCTCCGGGTCGGCTGAACAGTCTTAGGGGGATGCTCTGAATCAAATTCACTAGCTAATTCAGGAGTAGTGAGAGGCCTCGGAGGAGTAGGATCACGAAATACCGGCTCAGAATGGTTCATTCTACATCTAGACTGTTTGTTCTTGCCTGGAGTTAAAATTAGAACTTTAAAAGACATTATTGATGTGAATATTTCTTTAATTGACAATGAATATCTTTAGCATAGAACTCATGCCATGCCATAAACAGCCTAAAGTTTCACTTCAAACAATGTAAATCAAGTTTCTACCTGCACTGTTGAAGATGTAGACTCTGAACACAATATCATCTCTCTCAATTAGCTCGAACACGCAGACATTTCCTACATGCAAGCCAGTTCCTCTCACAAATGCCATCCAACCAAAACAGAACATCCGCCCGCTAGCATAGCTCCTAAGCTTCACCGGCCATGTTCTGTCTGAATGCCTGAGAGTCGCGATTTCCTTGATTTTTCGAATGTGCTACATGATGAAACTACGAGGAACATTCTGCCTAGACATATGTTTGAAAAACCCATGCTTTATAAAGAAAGACTGAGGAAGCATTCCCTTATTCAAGCACGCAAGCAATATATAGGTTGATATGGTGATTTTAGTAACTCCATCAATAGTCTTAGTAGGAAAAAAGTCAAAATGTCAAAGTCTCTGCTCTTAAAAATAGCATGAGGGGTAGAGGATCTATGCCTTTTTAAACAAATGGGAATGATCAGATCCAAGAAAAACGCTATGTAGTTTCCTACAGAAATCCAATCAGCTTAAGTAAAAAGCCAAAATAGTAATGAATTAAGCTCTCGATCTTACCACTACATCACGTTTAATATGAGATGGCCAGATCTCCACCTTGAAAAAAGGGTACTCTGAGTCAAATTTGCTAGCCAATTCAAAACTAGAGAGAGGCCACAAACTTGTAGAACCACCAAAAACCGGCTTAGAATGGCTAGCTCTACTTCCAGACTGTCCAACCCCGTCTGTTCTTTAAAAGAAAAATGAAATAGTTAGATTATGCCAATTTGAACTTTTCATTAGTTTTTTTTTTCTTTTGATCGAAACTTTTCATTAGTTGATTTACTTACCATGAACATATTTAACGCAGAATGGAGAAAATACCGTCATGGAAATCAAGATCTAGATAAGTTGACCAAATGAAAAATTCGGTTCTCTTCACCTTAGAAGTTGTAACTACTAAACCACAATAAGCATGACGGAAATCATTATGTTATCAGTCAACATAAACAAGCTTATCAAAAAGTTCTCAAGTACTTGAAAAAGAACAAACAAAGGAGAGAGCTCTGTAAGAAGAAACAAGACTCATAAAATGACAAGACACACCTTCGAGATCTTGTGATAAGCAGCTTGGACTCGACTGAGAACATGGTGAATGAGGTTCGACCCTAATTTTATGGTGAGGAGCGCAATCCTCCGAATCTTCAAGTTCTACCACATCCTCCCTCTTAGGCGAGAAAAATCCACTCCCGAGGTTCGATATGCCGCTCAATTAATAATCGATCTCTGAAGCACTCTTATCGAATATCATCACGCGAAAAGTGGAGTTTCCTTTATATTTGAAAACTACGAGGTGACCATGACCAACGGAGTAATGCTGCATAAATTCTCGCCACCCTTTCCACAACCAAACCATGCCGTTGTTACGCTTTTCTACTCCAATTGTCCAAGTCGAATTGCCCGAAACCTTGAGTAGCACCAAGCTTGAGAGATCCTTTCCACATCTTCCTAAGAATTTTTTCGGAATTCCCTATTAAGGAAAGCTCAAAAGTTATAGGTCCGGTACTCAAATTCATGGAAGCTAGATCAAAAGTGCAGCGAAAAAAGGTAGACCACTGTCGCGACCTGCCTTTTCCCTCTCGCGAGGGTCAAGCGAGTTTAGAGGTATTTCCTATCAGTCTAAGCGTGGACTCTCCCAAGTCCTACCTCGCGTGACGTTGGATTTCGTTTTCATGATTTAACAGCATAAATCATTACTAAGAGTCGCCACTAGCCTCTTGGGGTCGGCTAGAAACCAATCAAGATATGAGAGTGTTATCTCGATTCCTACGCAACCAGAGCATCTAGGTTCGGGGACTTGTTTACGCTAATTAGCTAATTAGCGCCCTTTCGGTACCTAACTAGTTAATGTTCCCTAAGGTGACCACGTATTCTGCTTATTATTCAAAGCCCAATAGGTATCTAACCGATGCTAGATGGTCATGCATAATTTTTTCTGGCAACTTCGTGTAATTACCTATTTAATTTCCCTATAGGAAAGCAATTAACATGCAATTTATCGAAATACAGAGCCATAATTAAACACTCAAGTATTTAAAATGGCTACCTAATGACTGGAAAGTAAATAAACCAATCAAAATAGGTTACAAGCCAAATAATCAAACCCGAGACATCATCGGATGTACAACAAACAGGACCGGAATGGACATCGGTCAACCACCATCGCCATATAAGAGCCTAAAATACTAATTAGGCTAAAAATAAAAATAATTTTCTGATTTTTGTTTCAAATTTTCTACAGTTCTTTTGGAATTTTTTGGAATTTTTTCAGATTTTTTATGATTTTTTAAAGCATTTTTCTGAATTTTCTAAAATAAATTTGATTTTTATTTATTTAAGAAAAATGCCAAACGGCGCCGTTTTGGCCATAGAGTGAAACGGCGCCGTTCAGCCCGAAGACCCGCGCGCCAGCCCGAACCGGACCCGACCCGGTTCGACCAAAACGCCGTCGGAACGCACAAAATAGCTTCCTTCATTGGGGCATTTCGTCGAACACCATGCCTGCACGGATGAGTTAGAAACCAGCCTTCGGGAGGTATTTGGGGGCATCGTTCTCCGGCCTCGGGCACAACCAATGGAAACGCAGCACGCAAATGTAAAATACTACCCACTTAGAACGATATTAACCAAACTATATCAATTAAAACACACAAAAACATAATGAAAATCGACTTCAAAGTCACGGGTCCAGCTTTGTTCTACAAAAACTGGGTTTGAACCCAGGCCGAGCATACGGCTGAATGCTCATGTTCAAGCCTCTAATTCTCTCACATGTAAGACAGAAAATAAAAAGTACTCGATCTAAATGAAATTAGGCTAGGTGAGGTTTCTAAAACACCCAATGGTTTGGAAAATTATCAAACGTGCACATCACACGGGCTTCACAAAATAGCGTACTCGCATGATCTCGACGGCCGGTTGCACCACCCATGGACCGACCCACCCGTGTAGATGCAAAGATCAAGACGCTCAAAACAAGACAAGACAAAGGATCTAATTGATCCTAAACTTCAAATAGGACATTCAGGTAGCTCATAGTTCACGGGAATTGGCCGGTGACTCGCCGGACCGAGATATGGACCTCGGCCCGACGAGCCGTGAGCAGACTGGCTGCTCGGGAAGGGGTATAAACCCACCTGTTCAGAGCTCCCGGAGGCAAACGACGGCGATATTCCGGCCGGGAGTGAAAGAGGAAGTATTTTTCAAGGTCTCTCGAGCTAAATTTATCTCTAAAACTCTCTCGGTTTGTTGGTAAGCTTCCTCTAAATTCCTTCGTGACCAGCCCTTCTCGGCCTCCCCCCCTTTCATCCTCCCTTCCAGATCTGACCCGCCTCCTTTTATTTGTTTTTTGGAGATCGAAAGCCGACCCTTGGAGCCAATATTTGATCAATATTCGTATCTGGTCATGTCACCGTCGCTTGGGGCCAATCGCGAGCCGTTTTGGCCTGCTAGATTCTCTGCAATATTCCTTGCAACTTGGCATGACAGCTCGGCAGCAGCTTCCGTGGCGCCCTTATCTTGTTCGACGAAATGCCTGAGAGAAGAAGGGGAAGAAAGGCCGGGCTGGGCCTGGTCCGCGGGCCTGCGGGGGGGAGAGGAGCTGGGTTGGGCCTGCACAAGGCAGGCCCAACTCAGCCCGACGAAAATTAAAGCTCGGGTCGGGTTGCTCGCGCAGGTCTGGGCCGACCCGGCCTGATCCGATTTTTTCTTTTTCTTCTTTTTTTCTTTTTTTCTTTTTGCTTATTTTGTTATATACATATTAAAATAAAATAAAATAAAATAACATAAAATAAGACTAATTTTTATTTTCCTAATTCGCAACAAAATAAGAACGAGGCAAATTGAATTTGGGCCTTTTCTTATTTTAAGCTTTGAAGAAAGAAAAACAAATTAAATTCAAACGGGGCCAACAAAATTAGGTGTCAACAACCACCGAGCAAATTTTAAGTTCTGCAACACGGCGATGAAAGATCGGTTAGCACCTAAGCAGGGTGTCACCGGGCAAGTAAGGATTTTTATCTAGAATAAGCTAGAGAGACCCAACACCTTTCTCCACACTATCCTTAGACAACCAATCCTCAATTCCAAGTTAAAGACCTGAGTTTTATCTAGAATAATTCAAAATAAAACACTTTTTTCTTCAAGGGTTTTGTTCTTTCTGAGATTGTTCAGTCGACCCGTAGGACTCCTCGAGCTCATCCACATGATGATGTCGTCCCCTATTCCATGGAATATCATACGACGGATTTCGCTCCCGAGTTCACTTCGGGGTTCAGTTAGCATTTCGATGCAGGGTTCACCCAGTTTGCCGGAACATTTGACAATCCACATCCGCAGACTCAAGCTAGTTCTCCTTCAGAATATGGATCCGATTTTCCTCATTTTTATCCAGTTCCTCCTACAGTAGGATATGGCATATCTTCACAAGATATGCCTTCGTCATCGACATATCCTACTCAGCCGGATCCTCATTCTCGTCGGTACAACACTAGACCTTTCGATCAACGTAGACAACCTCATTGCGGAATATGAGGTCATGTAGGAAGACGGCGTCATTAGTATATGTAATTGCAGTTAATTTGTTATCTATTATGAAAATCCCATGTTTTTTACAATATCCCAATTGCGCGATATTTATTCAGTTCTTCTGTTCGATGTCGACATTACATATGTGAATTTATTGTAATGTTATAATTATATATCTTAAGTAATTAAATATTGATAATTATATTATAAAAATTAGCTTAAAAAGAATAAAATTATAAATAAAATAAATATTATAAAAAATAGTTTTTCTTATGAAATTTTGAAAAAAAAAAACTAGTTGGGGGCATCGGACCCGGCTCGGTAGTGTGGCTGTCGAGCGGGTCGGTGGGCCGGCATCGGCGACCCGCTCGGTAGCCAAACTGCTGAGCGGCACCTGATCTGGTAATTTTTTTTTTTTCAACCTGTTTTGGTAAATATTTTTTTTTTCGCCTGATTTGGAAATTTACCCAAGTGTTTCAACATCAAAGGTTAGGCTGTTCTCAAATATTTCTTGCGAATAGAAGTAGCTCGGTCTGAAGAGGAAAATGTCCTTAGCCAGCGGAAATTCGTACTCAGATATCTTGATATCTTGAGAAATACACAAGTCGTCCAGTGATTCGGGACCTTTTAAGGCTGACGCTTCACAATATCGACGACTAGTTGGACAGTTTATCTACTTTAACCATTACGTGGATTCATGCAAGATCCTCGAGAAGGGAATTACGGTGTAGCGATGCGAGTTCTGCGTGATCTCAAATCATCACCAGGTCAAGGGATACTTCTTTCTTCCACCATAAGAGCTTATCATGACTCGGATTGGGCCGGTTGTCCTATGATGTGGCATTCCACGACAGGATGCATCCTAATGTTGAGAAACACTTCTTTATCTTGGAAGATAAAGAAGCAAACCACTATCTATAAATCATCGGCACAAGCTGAGTATCGAGCAATGTCTGCTACTTCTAGAGAATTGCTATGGCGTCCTAGTCTTTTTTTTGACCTGCAAGTTTCGCATCCACAACCTATGCAGCCGTATCATGATAACCAAGCCGCGATGCACATTGAACCTGTTCCGGCACTCCCTGAACGAAAAGAACTCATGGAAATAGAATGTCATTTTGTTCGAGAACGAATACAGTCCTTTACAACATAGAATGTCGTTTAGAAAATTCGATCTCCTGTCCTGTCTCAAAAAACGTACATTTATGTGCTTACGAAGTTTCAAATCGTAAATCTCCTGAAAAATGCTTTGGGTTGTGACAAATTCTATTCTTTGACAACAAGTTAGGCATCATAAACCTTCATGCACCAACTTTAGGGGGGTAGTAGCGAGCGATGTAACCTGTAAGTTGTTGTCATTGCCAATAGTACTTTATTTGATGTTCCATATACTTTTCCGGGGTTTCCCTTTGTCGTGACCCGATCTCGAAAAATCGATCAGGCTAATGGATTACTAAGCCTCCAGATCGGGCTTAGCTCGGGCCCTCCCAGCCCATACCAAATCGCAGCGGGTTATCAGATTCGATCTTAGTGTGATCGGGTGGCATGTGTATGTATACATGCAAAGGAGTCGCCACCGGTCTTTGAGGAAAGTGGATCGAAAACCTTATCGAGCGATCGGGAGATCCGGTTCGATTCTACGCAACCAGAGATTAAGGGTCTAGGGACTTGGTTACGTCAGTGTTTCCATCGACGCCCTTTCGATACCGGAATTGAGTGTTTTTCTAACGTGTTCGTGCAAGTGTGAGCCTATCATATCAATCACAGTCAATGCATGTAATTTGCGCAATCAAAGAGTCAATGTACGAAGATAAATCGCATCAGATGACCCTAGTAAAGCCCTTAGGGCTTATGGAATGGTGTAATTAAAATTTGGAACAATTTTGGAGACAATTCACCAAAGGAGCAGAATCGTCATTTTCAAGACTTTTAAAAGACAAAACCAGGAAAACAAGGCTAATTTAGGCCTTTTCCATTTTTTTTTATGATTTTCTGAAATTTCTCTGAATTTTTTTATTTTTTCGAATTTTTAAATATTTTTTTATTAAAAAATATTTTTTTATTAAAAAATATTTTTTTATTAAAAAAATATTTTTTTTTTGGACCGGGTGACCCGGCCCACGCCAGATACGCCCGACCCGAACCATACGGGTCCGGGTTGGTCTAAAACGACACAACTTACAATTTGTTTTTTTCGTTTTTCTTTTCTACTTTTATGTTTTCTAGCTCTTGCAAAAACAGCCCACCAGAGGGTTTTCTCTCCCTTTTTCCCGACTCCTCGGACACAACCAGTGGGAAACCCACATACCGACACGAACTTCATCATACCAGGAATGACATAGAGCAAAGAAACGTAAATGAAATGCACATAAACATGGCAGAAGAATCTCCAGAAAAACCGGTTTTTACCAAGGGGACTGATCATGAAGGGGTTTTCTCACCGTTTTTCTTGACACTCAGACGTAACCAAGAACAGATCTACGTGCCGACACGAACTAAGTCATGCAAAGAAGGATATCAACCAAAAGGAGACGACAATAACACACATAAATGTGATGAAAAGCTTGCTGGAAGATACGACCATGATCAGCCCTGGAAATCTGGGCTTGAACCCAGGCGCATAAGCTGGTTGTGCGCCTGGTTTCGAGCCTCGAAATCCCCTCCCTCGTGCACTGTTTAAATGAGCCGTTCTGTATCCGAGAAACTACATAACATGAGGTTTTCAAAATGTTGAACAGCTCGGACAATGGTTACACGTGCACATCAAAAAAGGACTGCGAAGAAGCCTTCGTGCACAGCCGACACTTAGAAAAAAAATCGGATTTTTTGCATTTTCAGTCCACATAGGTGTTTGCATGGGCATTCACCTTGATCCTCGAGCATAGTAAACACAAAATATGCACTTACACGCGTACTGCTACACATAAGGAACAATGTGGATCAAATAACAGCGTTAAAGCTCACAAATACATGGAGAAAATCCCACCCAAAGTGGCGGGTTCAAGCTGTTTTTGCAGAAACTGGGTTTTGGGACAACTCCCGGGGTACTTTTCGGCTTTAAAACTTGGCCCTCGGGAACAACCAACGGCAAAAAAGCACACTCACGCATACTAATTCAAGCGTAGAATATATCGACCCAAGAAACAGCCATTGAAACTCACAAAACGCCATGAAAACTAGTCTCAAAGTCGAGGGTTTGACTGCCGACGGGCATTACGTCGAGCACATGGTGAGCAGTACATGAAACGTTCAAGTCGAGACTCCACGAGCAAAGACGAAGCAAACGGGCACTCAAACTAGGCTACGCAAGTTACCAGCAGCGTGTAGAACTAAATGGTTCGGCTCGGTTTGGTCGAAAACCAAACCGGGCCGACATCCACAGTACATATGCGAAGAAAACAGAGAGCTTCGGCTGAGAAAGAGAAAGGACCTTTCTGGGCGGCGTCGGCGGCAACGGAAGCTTCAGGGACAGTATAGTGACGGCCTTGGACTGCGGCGAGGCTTCGTCGCGCGTCGCCGGGCTACGAACTCCCTTCTACAGCCCCGCTCTCTCTTCACCCCCCTCTCTCTGTTTATTTTTGTTCTCCAAATACCCATTGCTCCCCCCCCCCCCCCCCGAACTCCCTCCTTCTCGTTTTTTTTTTGAACTCCTTTAACTTGAAGCAAGTTCGGCTCGCCTAGGGACTCACCATCTCGGGACTTCCCCTTTCAATGGCCCAGAAAATGCTGCTTCCTCCTTGGTACTCGGTCTCTCCTTCCACAGCTTTTTGGGGCTCCATTTCCAGCTCTCCACTCATCAGGGAGTAGCCACAGCTTCTGGGGAAGGGAAGGAGTAGGTCCCTTAGCTTGTTTTGGGTACTCCTTGGCCTTGGGTTTGATGTCGAAGGAAAGAAGAAGGGCGCTCTCCTGCTTCTGTCTTTGCGTGCGTTTTTCTGCTACTACTTCTGCTTCTGCGCTGCGTGAGGTCTGGTCCGGTTCAATTGGACAGGACCGGTTGGACCGGACCGGTCCAATTGAACCGGTATACACCAATTGGACCGGTTCGATTGTTTTTAGGCCGGTTCTTGCAAAAATAAAAGCGGTTCTCCAATCTAGACCAAATCTAGGACCTGCTCGTGGCATGCCCTGCCCTATCGGTCTGGGATTTCGCAACGAAACGATTTTTGTGTGTGTGATTAGGATATGCGGAAGAGGGCTTTCGAGGACACGAATTGAATTATCAAAAAAAAAAAAAATGGCATGGATGAAGGGGGAACTTAGAGAAAATTTTTGATTATTTTTTCAGATTTTTTTGGACCACATTTGGTACTTTTTCTATTTTTCGGCTATTTTTTTAAATAAAAAGAAATTCCGAAATTCGGCAAAAGATTCGAAAAATATTTTTTGCTCAAAATTGATTCCTTATGCTTGGCTTTTTATTGATTTTTGATTAATTTTCTAAACAAGACTAATTAAAAATCAGGTGTCAACACCCTTTTCCTTGTATAGTTTAGGTATGTGTCTTATTTCCTGGTGTATTATATGTTGACAGCTCAATGAAGATTCAACAATTGAGGGCTTTCTAGAAAGGACTTTGCTAGCATAATAGGTTTTGGGTGACTGTGATGATAATAGTAGGTTGTGAGCCACAAAATCTTAAAAAAGTGGACCCCACAATAATTATTAATTAATTATTAATTATTTTTTGTGGCTGAAAAATAGACTGTTAGCATAACAGTCACCTAAAGACTGTTATATAATCAATTCCTCTCCAGAAATTTACAATATCACACAATGGTTGACGGTTATCAAAGACATGTAGAAATAGAAAGTGAAAATGTGGAGTAGCAATGAATTAGGGGAAAATTACCAATAAAAAGTTGTAAACCTATTTCACTTGTACCAATTCAATCCTAAACCTTTTAAATTACTCAATTTAGTCCTAAATCTTTTGACAATTTACCAATGTAGTCTCTATGGTTAATTTTAGCTATATCACTAACATGGACATCGACTTCCCTATGTGGCATCACCGGCGCTAACATGGAAATTTTTTATTTTTTTAATATATTTTCTCTTTTCTTTTCTTTTTCCTTTATTGCGGCTGGCAAGGGCCCCGGGATCTTCGCCAGCCACTAGGTGAGGGCTTACAAGCCCTCACCGGCTACTGGCCAAGGTCACGGCCCTCACTTGCCGCCGGTAACGGCGGCGACCCTCGTTAGATCTGGGTGAGGGCTGCCTTGTCTAGGCCCTCACCGGCTGCCAACGAGGCGACCCTCGCCTAGATCTTGCGACGGTCAACCTCGCGTGTGGCCTACGAGGGCAGCACTCACCAGATTGGGTGAGGATGACCCTCACCTAGCCCTCTCCGGCCATCACTTGAGACAGGCCACTAGCAAAAAGGAAAGAAAGAAAAACAGGAAAAGGTAAAAAAATTCAGAAAAATTAAAAAATTGTTCACATCAGCACAGACAGCATTACATAGGACGATCGGTGCTAACTAGACGGCCATGTCAGCATTTTTCGATCATGATTGGTCGGAAGGACTACATTAGCAAATCGTCAAAAGGTTTAGGACTGAATTGGCACAATTGAAAGATTTAGGATTAAATTGGCACAATTGCAATAGGTTTATGATTTTTTTTTTGTAATTTTTCCATGTAAAAAATTACATTAGTGTTACATCTCAATTTCACATGTAAAATCTATAAGATTTAAACATGAACTACAAAAAATTAAGCTATTTCTTTTGTACTTACACTTGAAAATGCTTGCCATTAAAGACTTATAGAATCTGCAAAAGCACCGATTGGGAATGAATCAACAAAATTTTACACACACACACATATGTCATGACTAATTTTATTCGACATAGCTTTCAAGAAATAAATTTAAATTAATGCATGCAATGTGCAGGGCAAAAAACCAGCCTTAGTCTGATAACCACTTTAGTTGTACAACTAAAATGAAAGTGTTATGTGAAATTTTATTAATCAGTCTAAAATAGTTAGTGTTTCAGCTAAGAGTATTGTCGTTATCCGCATGTAGATTGGTCTAAATTCGAGATGAGGATAGTACTTGAATGATATAGAGGAGAGATTTTTCCTTTTCTAGCGTTTCTATTCCTGGAAATAATTTCTAAGCAGAAATGATTCTTTCTAATTCTGTTCTCGGGAACAGTTTCTGAACAGCCCTAAAAATTTATATTCCTAATTTCTTTTATATAATTATAAAATATCAGTGGAGACGGCGGGGACTGGCGGCGGTGGCGACAGGCAGTGGACTCGTGGTTGTAAAGACGAGCGTTAAGTTACACTGAGTTTATTTTTCTAAAATTACATTGTTTCTCTTTTTGTTCCTGGGAATAAAAAAGCTACTTTTTTTTTTACTTCTTATTTCTATTTTTGGGAACAAAAAATCATTTAACATACACAAACGATTTTTTTTTTCTATTCCGGTGAATAAAAGAACGGAAAAATAGAGAATTAGAACTGTTATCAAACGAACCCTAATCATAAAAGCGAAAGGTTAAATCTTCAGTGGATGTTCTACATCATTCGTCGTCCTCTTCAGGTGCCTCTCTCAACCACTACACCAGCAAAAAGAACTTGCAATTATTATGAGGAGTCAATATAAGAGGAGAAAAGGACGCTCAGCTCAGAAAAGAAAGGAAAGGGTAAGAAGAAGAAAGTAAAAAAAAGAAAAAAAGAAAATGGGTACACCAAGTCAAGTCAGATTAACTTCGTTTTGCAATGCTTGATAAGGATTCAAGCCCCTTTGTTTATCTAATCGGAGTAATTTCAGAGTTAAGACAGAAATTCGAAGTTAGGTAAACTTTATACTGTGAAGTCCAATTTTGGAGTTGTTAAGCTGAGAAATTACATGGAAATGAAGATTAAAGCGTTGTGGAGCCGTGGGGTTTAACGAAAATTGATTTGGAGTAACAGTTTAGTCGGAACGAAGTTTTGAACTTTCGCACTCGAACTCTGCATTACGGAAAACTTTGAATATTTGTTTTGAGCGAGTGTTTTGTTGGCGCGTTAGAGTCATTTTGCCAAAGACAAAGCTTGGGTCGGTCAATTTGTACTTGAGGTAGCGTTTTAGTTGATTTTTTACGTTGTTTCTCGCCTATTTAATATGATTGCGAGTTCAACGGTTTGAGTAACCTTCGTAATTTAGTTTTAAGCTTTCTCGAGAGAGTGGTGCTTATCTATTCTTGGAATTTGGAAAATCATATCACGAGAAAGTTATGAAATCGCGTTATTGCTGCATATAATTTGGATCACGCATTTATAATTTTTTGGTTATATATGAATGGTTTGAAAAATATGTTATGAAAGGTATTGTGAAAGTTTATTTATATGTATTGCTTTTTGAATTTAGTTTATGAAGTGAATTATGAAATGATTTGAGAAATGCTTTAAGAAAGGTATTCTGACTGAGGAATTGAGTTGCGAAAAACTATACTCATGATTGCTACGAACCTAGTTAGGAGTTTCTAGTTATGCATACTAGTTTCAAGATATCCTTTTAGGTTGAGCTACCGGCTAATAATAAATGGAGACCTTACGAATGGGGAATTTGGGTCACTTTGTCATGAGGCATTGTGTTGTGACCACGGTAGGGTATTGAGCACTTAATTGATCAATGGAATAGAGTATTGACATGTGTTTTGATGAAGATTGGTCAATAGACTTGACTATGGATGTTTGAATTGTGATGGTGGATTAAATGAGTATTTTTTATTTATATAAAAATCTGTCAAAATGAAACAACTCATATTTGATTTGATATGTATTTTATATCTTGAGTTTGGATTATGAGTTTTTGGTATTGGTTTATATGTGCATACTACATAGTGGATACTCAATCTGTTTAAACGATATATACTAATCATTAAGTTGTGGTTACTCATATCATTTGTCTTTAATGTTTTTCATATTCCTCGGTTAGCGAAAGTAAGGTGATAGTGCTATCAGTCGAAAAACTTTGACAGTAGGATTTTTTTAGTATGAGTTTAGTTAGTTGTATATTTTTGAGTTGTATATGACTGAGATGAGTTTATTGGGTTTAATTGTTAGTTGGATATGTACACATTCTTTTTTTATGAATTATAGAAACTCTAGTATTATCACAAACTTGTCGGTTTATAACAAATTGTCCAAAAAGTCTTAAACCTATTGTACGGCTGTCAATTCAGTATTAAATTTTGCAATTGTACCAATTTAGTTCTAAACCTTTTGACAATTTGCTAATTTAGTCCTAAACATATCAAGTGTGTCAATTTAGTTCTAAACATGTCAATTGCGCCAATTTAGTCATAAATCTTTTGAGGATTTGCAAATTTAGTACTTCCAACTAATTTTGGCAAACAATCGCTGATGTAGCGGTTTAGTCAACGCCGGCAATTCTATATAATGCTGTTGGCACTAACGTGGACAATTTTTGCAATTTTTTTTTAAAATTTTCTATTTTTTTTCTATTTTTTCTATTTCTCCTTCTTTTGTTTTTTTTTTCTTTCTATTTTTTTCCCTTTTCCTGGCCACCAACCATCACTGGGCCTTGGTGATGGTGGGGCATGGGTTGAGTTCTCAAGTGAGGGCAGCCCACGTCAGAGGCCGATGAGGCCCGACGGAGGGAAAAGGGAAAAAAGAAAAGAGAAAAGAGAATAAAAGTTATAAAGAAGAAAAAAAATGGGAAAATTCAGAAAATTGAAAAAAGTTATCCACGTCAGGGTTGGCCGTCTTGACTAGACCACAACGTCAGCAATTGTTGGCTAAAATTGGCCCGAATGACTAAATTGACAAATCGTCAAAAAATTTAGGACTAAATTGGCACAATTAAAAAGCTTATGACTCAATTACAGATTAATTGAAAGGTTTAAGATTGAATTGGCACAATTGAAAGATTTAAGACTGACTTGGCACAATTGAAAGGTTTAAGACTGACTTGGCCGCCATACACTAGAGTTAGGACTTTTTGGATAATTTCCCCCCGAACGAGACTGTCTTTTTAATTGACATGATGGCAAATAAAGTTCGTTGTTAAGTGATTATATTATCAAAGTATTATGGATGGCGGAGAAGCTTGTCGATTACCATTATTATCAACGACCATGATACAGCTAATGACGTACGATGGTGGTTGGTTGATGACTGATACTTAAACAAAACCTGGACAAGTTCTGGAAACTAAAGACAAAGTGAAGATGTCAAGGAGAAGATGCAGATTGATGGTTGAGTCCAGTGACAACTGAGGAGTTGTAATCGCTTATATATAATGATAACGTGCGATCATGGAACCGCAAATAATGAGAGTGCAATTGTAACTGTTAATTTAAATAATAACAGCTTGTGAGCGGTTACACTTTGTAATAAGTTATGTAAAACCGTTGAATCATTGTAAAGTGCATTCGCAATCATCAAAACAAATCATGTATCTTTCAAATTCTCGCAACTACTTTCATTTAGAGTAATTAGTGCTACTTCTTGTTACGCGATGTACTTCTTGTCTGAATTGCCACCAAACCTTATTTAATAAAAATCAAAAATCAACTTTCGATGAAAGGTATTTCACTGCGTGTATCAATTCCCGCGAAACAATATTGATCAAAATATGTGGATGTGGAGTCACCTAACAAGTCGTATGCTATAAAATTAAAGTATAGACAGACTGTACATGATGCAAAATTCCTGAAAAGTCAGTGACAAAGACACTTGGGAGAGTAACGAATGACCTTACATATATATACGTGGACTCTTGTTTGTGTTTTGATTTCCATATACTATAACAAGATTGATGCACATCAGATTGAGATTAAGAAGATGTTTTCCCCAATCAAATCCGAAGCATCGACTTTTTTCCAAGACTATGAAGGGACATCCTATGGAATCATTAAACGCATCTTCTATCCAATTACCTTAAGTTTGGAGGCACGAGACGATGTCTCGCATGCCCCACCAAAGATGTGTTTGTCGCAAATTGAATTAGTCGGCGACCCAGAAAGTGCCAAAGGAAAGGGATGAACTGTGACTAATCCCTGCCCTACGAAAAGAAAAAGGGCATGAGCTATGCAATGTCCTGTGTTGTGAGAGGTGGATTGACGTAAATCGATTGGCTTCTACTAGGGGCTATCGGTTCTCGCTTTAGTTTGGTCACACCCTGGAATCGAGAACCCGGCCGGGAGGATTGGTTTCGAGTTTCAAGAACCGGGAACCGGAACGGACGGTCATGGGACTAGAGTGGTCCAGTTCCCAGGCGGTCCAATCATTAGATCGGTTTTTTTTTTTTTTTTTGTAATTTATTGTTAAATTTTTCTCGTTAATTGCATCGCGTTGTCGCTAAACCTGAAAGTTATACTAAACATCCTTAGCATCTTAGATTTAGGTTTAAGTTTACATTTAGGAATTTTTTTAGAAAAATATTATTCAGTATCGGACCGACCGTAACTGGTTCTAATTTTATGGAATCGGGAACCTGACCGCAGCCTTCGGAACCAGACAAATGAGATGATTTGGTCGGTCCGTCATGCCCAACCCTAGCTCCTACACCAGCTCTGGACATCAAATCTGAGAAGATGGGAGAGAGAGATACGCGGGATATGCAAGCTGCGATATAATGTGTTGAATGGATCAGCCCCTGAGCTCTCATCAATTATTGTGATCACCTATGGTTAAACCTAATCTGATGGTGATTAGACATTAACTAAGGAACCAGCTTAAAGGGCACCACTTCATGCAATGTATTCATTGAACAGCTTCCGTGCAATACTCATTATGCTTCCACGACCACTCTAATCTTTTTCTTGCCTGGCCTTATTTTGCAAACTCACTCCATTATCGTACGGTTTATGATAAATCACATGCAATTCTTTCCCGTGTTAATACAATTATCTCGACATGTATTAAACCGCGCACATCAACATCTTTTTTTTTTTTTTTTTATATAAAAATCAAAACATCAACATCTTCAGTGCCTTATAATTAGCTTTTAGGGAATCAATTTGGCCGTTGCAGAGAAATTAGATTGAGGCTCGAGTATATCTATATATGTTAGAAAATCCAATACGAAAGTTAAGCTACTAAATGGAGAGCAAGTACTTAAATATAAAGTTCAACCGCGACTCTATATTCAAACGACACGAAAAATGTATTTTAACGGTACAAAATTACAATACAGATAAAAGTCCATAGAGCAGCACATAAAGTTCATCTTTATGCCAATTCAAGAAACTTTCTTTTTTGTGTGTGTGTGGAAATTGTAAGTATTGTAAAGTAGATGAAGTACAATAGCTTAGGGGCATCCCCTAACATTACAAAAAGAGATAATAATTCGAACAGATGGAGGTAGGAAGTCTCCATATAGTAGCCAAGACAACATACGTCTGAAAAGGTCTGATTTTTTGGTAGAGCGAAGCAGACCTTTTAACATTTTTACGCACACTAGCCAAAATAATATGAAAGTCAGTTGACTTGTTATGAAACCGCCTCATATTGCGCTCTATCCAAATACAATATACAGTTGCTAGGAAGGATAACTTGAGGAGTCTGGCCGCCAAGTCTTTTCTCTTTGTTGCCCTAATCATCCATTGGAGTTCCTCATTCCATCCTTCTAAAGGGTGCCTTATCCCATGTTGTGCTAGGATACGACGCCAATTCAAGAAACTAATAACAAGAAAAGTTTCTTTTTACGCGAATAATCATTTGGGGAATGTTAGCGGATTCTATATATGTATATCGAAGTTAAATAACATTTTCCTTAGCAGCACATAAAAGGGTAAACGGGCATGTCCAAAACTCATCCATATAAGAGATTATAAGCCTTTCTTTTATTCTGATATACATATTAACTAGGGCAAGAAATGTGGTCCCATAACACATAGAGCTAAAAGAACACGCTAAGTTATAAGCAAGTGGGCGTTTGATATTGCCCTTGCGAAGCATATGCCTGTTTGCGATAAGACAAAAAACGCTAAATGCAATCCATCCATCCCGAACATCTTTAACGGGATTGGATCAATCATCAAACTAAAAATAGTAAAGAAAACTCCATGATTTCTCCCTACGTGGACCAAAGGGAAGTGATCTTTCCCTTTGTATTTGCATAGGAACTGTCGTCTTGTGTGGAGCTTGGTTTTCGCGGTCGCTGTCCTCGTCTAGGAATCGAGAGGGGAGCCGCCTGTTCTGCGGGATTTTTTTTTGGTCGAAAGATGCTGTTCAGTTTTAGATCCTTATCGGCGCGGACTCCTTAAAAACATAATGTTACTGTCAACCGTCTTGATTATTACATGAGCCAAACGAGCGACAACAACTCCCGATCAGATCAGTTTTGTGTACACGTAGGGCTCTTCGTTTTTATTATCGGCTTTGTTCCCCTTGTCTAACCCATGCAACTTCCAAAACTTAAAAAGAATACTACTTCATTCCTATCATTACAAAGCTGCACGCCTCTTAAGAACCCCCTCGTCTAATTGTCTGTAATCCCCATGCCCGCGCTGCGTGAATAACATGACAAGGTAAAACGTCCGCTTAGCTATTTCTTTCCTATATATAGTCGGTATTGTGAGTGAAGATGCTGACAACTACATAAGTATACGAGGGACGACTCGTCTTAAATGACCTGCCTCGGGTTATTTGCGCGACGACGACACTCTCCCAATCACGCCTCCAGAAGCAGCACGACGGACTATTCGACTCTTGCAGTACCGGAGATTTTGAAGCGATACAAGCCTCCTTGGTAAGTGGCGCGGAATGATCTCGAGTTTGCTCAATGTTCCGCTGTGAAAAGGTTCATAGTGAACCAAAGAGAACACGGCAGCATCTTAGCTACAGCACCTTTCACTGTTTGTGCACTGGGAGTATGAATAGGAAGAAGGGACCGCGGTACAAATCAAACCGCCGGTCATCAGTGACGCTCGGCCGGGCCCAGGAGTTTCTGTCCAGTGATGCAAATTATGATTACTATAATCAGACTTGTTAACCCCAAGTTGATCCATCAGTATATGTCATTTAGACAGTTCCCTAGAAACCATGGGCTCCTCGCTAGATGTCCACAATTCATTGGAGAGGATGGAAAATGACCCCGACAATCCAAGCTGTCTGCTAATAATCTTCACAGATTGATTTCGATTTTGCAAGCGCATTAGTTCCACCAATCACCATATCCCATAGAGCCTCCACCAGGCACTGGCTCCTGCTTATTATGTTACTTACTTGGTTCTATCTTCCGTTGGAGCTTCCAGAATGAAGTCAAAGCTTAACAGGCCTCGTCTACAAATTGATCGTTACCAGAAAATTTGGTTAAAACCTCGATCGCCTTTCTCCCTCCTCGACTCGTTTTTATAGACATATGACTTTTATGTTATTAGGAAGGTACGCCGCAATCGTGACGAATGATATGTCTAAAGAGATGGTAAATGCTCAAAACCACACTTTTTGGGTAAAAAATATTCTATCACGTCTAACATCAGGGTTTCACATTTACGCAAGGACGATTGGAACATCGATAGTGATATATCTATATTGGGCAAAATATTTGGCTTTGCTAGGCAAGTTACGTTAAAAACTAGCATGCAGTGACGGCGAGCGGTAGCATTTAATGTATCTATAAATAAATTCCACGCTGTATTTGGGCCTTGTTAGTAATTAGAATTGCGGCGAAATGTCTTGCCCCGTGATTAAGAGCGGCTTATTCTCTCCCATGCGCCCCGGTTGCGTCGAAGACATGGTGGGTTTGCACCGGCACAAGTAGTCAAATTCAATCTCACATTCGTTGCGTCTTGAATGAAGGACGGGATGAGCCAATCTGCCCCCCATTAAAGCGTGCGTGGCTTGGTTATTCGATTTGAAGAAGCTCCTATTAGTTTGACCACTATGTACACCGGCTAAAACATTCGAAATCAAGACCATAATATACATCTCCGACAACGTCGAGCTAATCAAATAAAAAGAAGAAAAACCCATGCAACTCCAAGACATGGGACCCACAAGAAAACCTAAAAACTTAAATTCGATGACACGCACACCCTCCATAATCTTAGCCTACTCTTTGTTCTGGTCTTTGGCTAATCTTTTTGCCCTTTTGAAAAGAAAACGCTTATTTAAGTGAGGATATAATGGTCTTTTTCTCTCAGTTTTAATCGTTTAAAGAGGGAGATATTTGGGTTTTCCATTTCAGCTGACGTGTGCAAAGGGCACACGCCTCGGTCGGAGTCTGACGGCGAGAGGGTTGGCCATCTCGCAAGAAAGCCTGAGAACCTCCGACAAGTCAACTTTGTCCTCACTCACCGCCGCCCACCACTCGTACTCCTGCAACATCGCTGCCACCCAATACGTGACAGTCGTCAGCCCCAGCGTCTTCCCGGGGCAGGCCCTCCTTCCCGACCCGAACGGCGCCAGCCTGAGGTCCGACCCGAGCACCGAGAACTCCGCCCCTTCGCCCAGGAACCTGTCGGGCCTGAACTCGAGCGGGTCGGGCCAGACAAGGGGGTCCCTGCAGATGGCCCACATGTTGACCATGGCCGTCGTTCCCGCTGGCACGTGATGCCCGTCCACGGTCGTGTCAGTGATGGCCAATCTGGCCCACGACAGCAGTGGGCCCGGCGGGTGTAGCCTCAGCACTTCCTTCACTACGGCTTGGAGATAAGCCAGGTCCCCTGTCTCCGATTCGTTGACCTCCCTTGACCTTCCCACCACCCGGTCCAGCTCCTCCTGGACCCTCCCTTGAACTTCCGGATGAACCACCATCCTCGCTAGGGTCCACTCCATCAGCACCGCCACCGTGTCCGTCCCTCGAAATATCATTTCCTGCAGACTCCTAAATTTTAGTACCAACCTTCTCGTGAAGAACGTCAATGGTAGACAAGTACCCATGATAGAACCTCCCCAAGTTTTGAGTATTCCTACCGCAAAGAAAGTTGTTAAAAGCTTGGTGCTTACCCACAGAACGGCTATGACATCGAAGTCGGACAGTTCATCAGAACCCTGAAGTGAGAGCAGAACGTCCACAAAGTCCTGGTGGTCGGCTGTCGGTCGAGCTCGATGCTCTGCGATGATTCGGCTGACAAAGCGGTTGACTTTGGGCACCATCCTAGAGCACCTGAATCTGATCTTTTGAGGATCCAGCTCTGCCATCCAGGGGAGATGATCGGACCAATTCAGCGTGCCTAATAACTCGTACCCTTCATCCACCAGCTCCTTCAGCTCTTCCACTTCACTGCTCGCGCAGCTCAAGTCGTAGGATTGCCCGAACACACAGCTCATCATGTGGTTCAGCGAGGCTCGCTTCAGCACATGGCGAATGGTCAAGGGTTGCTCGCTGGAAGTGAACAGAGCTGCGACCATCTGAGAAGCGATAGCGCGTCGCTGAGACTCAGAAGCCTTGATTTTGTTCGGGCAAAAAAGGTGAGCAGCGGCAATTCTCCGGAGGGTTCGCCAGTAGACGTCGTGGCGAGCGAAGCCAATTGCCCTGTTGAACATCAGCCTGTAAGCCGACTCTTTCACAGGGCGATCAGCAAACACGGAGCTGTTGAGGATTTCTCTGGCGACTTCAGGGTTGCATGTCACGATGACCCGAGTATCGCCCAGGCTGAAGGCCATCAGGCGCTTGGCCCCGAAGGCTTCGGCGGCGGCGGCAACCCGGTGATGAGCTAAGTGGAGCATGAGGCTCATGCTTCCGAAAAGAGGCAATCCCCTGGGACCGGGGATGGTGCGGGATAGAGATAGAGAAGAGCAGGATGGTGATAGGAAGAGTGCTTTGCACCGGAAGTATTTGCCCCAAGCAGGGCCACCAGGGTGAGACCAGTGGAGGAAGGAGATGGCAAGCCAAGTTAAACCCACCAAGAGGAGGGACCAGGCAATGTTATCAAGGGTAAAGGCTCTGCATTTGGAGGCGATGGCGAAAAGCCAGAGGCCTTCGACATCTGAACGCATGGTCATGCTTGGTTTAGAAGGAGGTTTTGAGGTAATTGAATGGGTTGGTTGGGGGCTGGTATTTATAGGGCAGGGCACTGGGACAACCCCTGCATAAACTAATGGATTTTTAGTTAGAAGAAAAAAGGAGGGTGAAAGGTGAGCGAGTGCATGTATTTAAACACTTATATTCGTATATGAATAATCACTGTGCGTTTCCGTTCGCTATACGACCACCACCGCCACCACCAAAGAGAAATAGCAGCGCCGTCACGAGTGCATGACATGAGTTCAGTGTGAAAAAAAGTAAATTTCACTGCTTGTTGGGGGAATATCTTACTATTACCTCAAAGAAATTTCACTGCTTGTTGTCGGGGCAGTGTCTACCTTAAATCTAGTCGTTAGGGAACACGGCTGGTTATAAAATTTTCAAACCAGTGACCATTAGACAATAAATCCCGGGAGTCATGTGCGGATGCGAATACTAAAACAGGCGAGTCCGATGAGAGCCCCGAACAGCAAAAGCAGGATCTCAGAGTCAGAGACATCTCTTTTGCTGGAATTTGTTCCCAGCTACTTTCTGTTTGGGAATGTTATTGGCTGAGAAGAGAGAGAATGTTACTGGTACGGTGATGTTATCAAAGACGTATGCTCCGTTTTCGTGCAGCGGAAATCCTCGTGCTTTCGATTCATTGGTGGCTTAGCCCCCCACCCAAACCCCCCTCCCCCAAAAAAATAGGAAAAAGAGAAAAAAATAGGGTAGACTGACGTGATATGGAAAGTCAATGAATCATTCAAACATCAGCGATGGCTCCTTTTAATTAATCCCGAGAACTTTCTGCGGGCAAGACGAAAGGGACGCCCAAAATTGTTTTTCACCAGCTCCTTTGAACATAAAAGAGAGTGAAAGTTTTTTTAATGCACCAAGGGTACCGGACATTTCTCGGTAATTATCCTGTGCTTATTTCATTTGACTCATTCATTCACAACAAAAGCAGCCAGAGTCTCCCATTTCCAGGAAGGCGGGGAAGGCTACGACCCTTGTAATACAGACTCTGTTTTGCATTTTGCTTGGTCGAAACAGAGGAAGGAAAGTACCACAAGTCCTCTTTTTCCAAGGAGAAGTTAAGGGAGAGGAGACCGAACATGGAATTCTTTATAATTAACTTGACAATCTATTAATGCTAGCGTAAACTGTTATCCAATCCTAAGTAGGAGTTCGTCATATGTTTCTGAGTAGCAAATCGGTGTCGGTATCTCTGTCGTTTGTCTTTCTTTGGGTTATGATAACGCTTTGACAAGATGCATATACATGCACCGGGAGCATATATCCAAGGGTTTTCGGACTCGCTCCCTATATATTCCAAAGAGTGGCTAATCTGATTTAGGCGTTGATGGTTGTTTCCTTGGAGGGATGCAAGTGGCAAGACGATTTGCAGTCAAGAGACTTTGCCGTTTCTGATGGGCCATGACTTTGGGACATATTCATACGAGGTCGAGATGGAGTCTTATTTTCTTCCACGTTTCTTCCTTAATTTAAAACCCCTTTTGTTTTTGACTGGGAGTGGGGACACCCATTTCAATAAGTCATCTTGAAAACAAGTTGCCCTTTTGTTAATGAATTTGGAGGAGGGTCACACTTGTTTTATTCAACGCAACTTGGTGCATTCCATGCATAAGCTTGGGAGTTTGGATTGCCTCTGCTGTTGGCTGGGTTCACTCCCATGTGGAGGAAGCCCAATGAATTGCAAGCCTCTAGGCTTGAGCCCATATAATAATATATATGAAGAAATAGGGTTTCTCACTATCTTTATGTCGTAACCGCAAAAGACGTTCTTTTTCGGACGTAATAGCAAGAGAGAAAGAGCGAAGAAAAGCTGGAAAGAGGTGTTGTCCGATTTTCATCAAGCTGACATCAAAGGTCGATCCGTGGTCCAATTGCTCGCGACGCATTGTTCTCGAATATGATCGGTTTGATTTTCATCTGGATCTTCTTTCATCGGGGTTTTTCGTGGGTAGAATAAAACCTGCGTTTTGGTGAGAGTTATCCTTGATCTCTTGTGAATTCACGTGTATTACCAAGAATGATGTTCTTGATGTATTTGCTGCTATGTACCTCTAGTATTAACTAGAGAAGAACATTGTCTACCCAATTCGTTGATAGTGAAGTTTTTGGGTGGACTCCGGTCCGTGGTTTTTTTATCTCCTCACATAGGGGAGATTTTCCACGTAAAATTCCTTGTGTTCATGGGTGCTTGTTATTTTTGCAGATATATTGCTCTGTTATATCGTTTCCTATTAGGTTTGCACAAGAGGGGAGATTGCTTTATTCCGCTGCGCTAATTCGATATTGTTCGGATTGTCGTTGATCTCCTAACAAAGTGGTATCAGAGCTTTGGTTCTTGCTGGATTTTTGTACCTTGTGTTAAACGATGGAAACAAATACGAGTAGAATGGCTACATTGTTCAAATTATCATGTCTAGAAAGGAAAAATGGAAGACCTTTTATATGTGAATGATTATTATTTGCCCGTGTTTGCTGATGAGAAGCCTGAGAATAAAACTGATGTTGAATGGACTATATTTCGTCGTCAAGTGTGTGGTTACATTAGGCAGTGGGTGGATGATAATGTTTTGAACCATATCATTGAGGAAACACATGCACGCAGTTTGTGGACTAAGTTCGAACAGTTATATGCTCGAAAGATTGTTAATAATACGTTATTTCTGATAAAACAGATGATGGCTTTGAGATATCATGATGGTGCTCCTTTGATTGACCATTTAAATTCTTTTCAAGGAATTATAAATCAGTTGGTTGCAATGGGAATCAAGTTTGATGATGAGATATAAGCGTTATGGTTGCTTGGTACTTTGCCGAACTCATGGGAGACGTTTCGAACATCTTTGTCTAATTCAGCTCCGGATGGTAAGATTACCATGGATTTAGCCAAGAGTAGTGTTTTGAATGAAGAGACGAAAAGGAAGACACATGGATCCTCTTCACATTCTGATGCCTTGATTGTTGAGAAAATGGGGAGAAGTGAGACTCGTGGTTCGTGGAATAGAGATAAAAGTTGAGGTAAAAGCAAAGGAAAATCTAATAAATTTGCAAACATTGAGTGTCATTATTGCCATCAGAAGGGACATATCCAGAGGTATTGCCGTCAGTTGAAAAGAGAGAAACAGAAAGACAAAAGTAAAGAGACGAAAAGTGATAATAACAACGATGACAATGGTGTTGCTGCACTTTTTGAAGATTTTCTCATTGTTTTTTATGGTGATGCAGTGAATCTTGTATGTCATGAAACCAGTTGGGTAATCGATAGTGGTGCATTTATTTATGCTACATCTCGTAGAGATTTCTTTACATCGTACAGGGCAGATGACTTTGGATCTATGAAGATAGAAAATAATGGGCTGGCTGAAGTTATAGGCATTGGTGATATGTGCCTAGAGACCAGCAATGACACGAGGTTAGTATTGAATAATGTTAAGCATATACCTGATATTCGTTTGAATTTGATTTCCACAGGTAAGTTGGATGATGAGGGGTATTGCAACACCTTCAATGACGATCGATGGAAGCTTACTAAAGGTTTTATCGTTGTGGTTAGAGGCAACAAATGTTCTTCGTTGTACATTATGCAGGCAAAATTATCCACAGACAAATTTAATTCAGTAGACAACGAAGAGACAGTTGAGTTATGGCACAAGAGGCTTAGTCACATCAGTGAGAAGGGTTTGTCAGTATTGTCCAAGAAGAAACTCCTTTTAGGAATGAAAAATTCAGCATTGAAGAAGTGTGCTTACTGTTTAGCAGGAAAACAGAATAGAGTTGCATTCAAAAGCTCCCCTCCTTCAAGAAAGTCAGGTATACTGGATTTAGTGCATTCCGATGTTTGTGGTCCTATGAAGACAAAATCGCTTGGTGGCTCTATTTATTTTGTTACTTTCATAGATGATTATTCAAGAAAAATTTGGGTTTATGCCTTGAAATCTAAAGATCCAGTATTAGATGCTTTTAAGCAGTTTTAGACTTCAGTTGAGCGACAGACTGGAAAGAAGTTGAAATGCATCAGAACTGATAACGGGGGAGAGTATATTGGACCTTTTGATGAATATTGCAAACAACAGGGTATTCGACATCAAAAGACACCTCCCAAGACACCTCAGTTGAATAGCTTAGCTAAGAGAATGAATAGGACATTGGTTGAACGGGTAAGATGTTTGCTTTCATAGTCAAAGCTACCAAGATCATTTTGGGGTGAGGCTTTAAGTATAGTTGCACATGTATTAAATCTTACTCCATGTATTCCTTTAGAGTTTGATGTTCCCGATAGAGTTTGGACAAGAAAAGATGTTCTTATGATTATTTGCGTGTCTTTGGATGCAAGGCATTTGTGCATATTCCCAAAGATGAGAGATCAAAACTTGATGTGAAAATACGACAGTGCATATTTATTGGCTATGGACAGGATAGGTTTGGCTATAAACTCTATGATCCAGTTGAGAAGAAAGCTATAAGAAGCAGAGGTGTTGTGTTTATGGAAGATCAGACAATAGAGGATATTGAGAAATCAGAGATGATTTCAGCGCCATAGGTTAGTGATGATTTGATTGACTTGGATCCAGTTCCTCACACACATATTCCTACACAGGTTGATGAGGAGCAACCGGAAATAAATGTTCCAAATAATGCACATGTCCCGAAACATGTTGAGACAGACGATGTTGTTCCTTAATCGGAAGCTCCATTAGATGCTCCACCAAATGTTCCAATCCAGAGATCTGTCAGAGACCGACGACCTTCCACCAAATATTCTAAAGATAAGTATGAATTATTGACTGATGCAGGTGAACCAGAGTGCTATGCAGAGCAATAGAAGATGAGTGCAAAAGAAAATGGTTTGATGCCATGCAAGATGAAATGCAATCACTTTATGATAATCATACTTATGAACTAGTGAAGTTGCCTAAAGGCAAAAGAGCTTTGAAGAACAAGTGGGTATACAGATTGAAGCAAGATGAACATACTTTACAACCACGATACAAAGCTAGATTGGTTGTTAAGGGATTCGGTTAGAGAAAGGGTATCGACTTTGATGATATATTTTCTCCAGTGGTAAAAATGTCTTCTATCCATGTGGTTTTAGGCTTGGCAGCTAGCCTACACTTGAAAATTGAACAGATGGATGTCAAAACAACCTTCCTACATGGTAACTTGGAGGGAGAGATATACATGGAATAGCTAGAAGGTTTCAAAGTGAAAGGAAAAGAGGACTATGTGTGCAAGTTGAAGAAGAGTCTCTATGGCCTAAAACAAGCACCGAGACAGTGGTGCAAAAAGTTTGTGTCAGTTATGATTGAGCAGGGTTATAAGAAGACTTCCTCGGATGATTGTGTGTTTGTCCAAATTTTTTTTTATGGTGACTTTATTATTCTCTTGCTTTACGTTGATGATATGTTGATTATTGGCATAAATGCTTCACAAATTGAGCTGTTGAAGAAACAGTTAAGCAAGTCTTTTGCCATGAAAGACTTGGGCCCGGCGAAACAGATTCTTGATATTAGAATCACTCGAGACAAAAATTCTAAGAAGTTGTTCTTGTCGCAAGAGAAATATATTGAGAAAGTTCTTCAGAAATTTCACATGGACAAGGCTAAAGTGGTTAGCGCTCCTCTTGCTGCCCACTTTATGTTGAGTACGAAGCAAAGTCCTACGACTGATAAAGAGAAGAACGACATGGAAAGTGTTCCATATGCCTCAGCTGTGGGAAGCTTAATGTATGTGATGGTATGTACACGGCCAGACTTGGCACACACAGTTGGCGTTGTTAGTCGCTTTTTGTCAAATTCGGGAAGAGAGCATTGGAATGCAGTAAAGTGGATCATGAGGTATCTTCGGGGAACTTCAAGTTTGAAACTCAGTTTCGGGACCGGGAAACTAGAATTAGTTGGATACACAGGTTCTAACTTGGCCGGAGATATTAATACACGGAAATCTACTTCTGGTTATTTGGTTTCTTTTGCCGGTGGGGCTGTGTCATGGAAGACAATGTTGTAAAAGTGTGTTGCACTTTCTACAACCGAAGCAGAATTTATTGCAACGATCGAAGCTAGTAAAGAGTTACTGTGGCTAAAGAAGTTCTTGGAAGAACTTAGTTTCAAGCAAAAAAGGTATGTGTTATTTTGTGATAACCAAAGTGCGATTCATCTTGGTAAGAATTCAATTTTTCATTCTAGATCGAAACATATTAATGTTGGATATCATTGGATAAGAGATGTTCTAGATGAGAAGTTGTTGGAACTTGAAAAAATCCATACGGACCATAATGGTTCCGATATGATGACGAAGACTCTACCAACAGAGAAGCTTGAATATTTCCGATTGATGGCGAGGATGGTGAATCCCTCCACATTGTCGTGAGGGGGAGATTTGTTGGCTGGGTTCACTCTCATGTGGAGGAAGCCCAATGAATTGCAAGCCTCTAGGCTTGAGCCCATATAATAATAATAATAATAATAATAATAATAATAATAATAATATATATATATATATATAAATAGAGTTTCTTACTATCTTTATGTCGTAGCCGCAAAAGACGTTCTTTTTTAGACGTAATAGCAAGAGAGAAAGAGTGAAGAAAATCTGGAAAGATGTGCTGTCCGGTTTTCATCAAGCTGACATCAGAGGTCGATCTGTGGTCTGATTGCTCGCGACGCATTGTTTTCGAATCTAATCGGTTTGATTTTCATCTGGATCTTCTTTCATTGGGTTTTTCGTGGATAGAATAAAACCTGTGTTTTGGTGAGATTTATCCTTGATCTCTTGTAAATTCACGTGTATTGCCAAGAATGGTGTTCTTGATGTATTTGCTGCTATGTACCTCTAGTACTTAACCAGAGAAGAACATTGTCTACCCAATTCGTTGATAGTGAAGTTTTTGGGTGGACTCCGGTCCCGTGGTTTTTTATCTCCTCACATCGGGGAGATTTTCCACGTAAATTCCTTGTGTTCGTGGGTGCTTGTTATTTTAGCAGATATATTGCTCTGTTATATCGTTTCCTATTAGGTTTGCACAAGAGGGGAGATTGCTTTATTCCGCAGCGCTAATTCGATATTGTTCGGATTGTCGTTGATCTCCTAACATCTGCAACTTCACGCCCAAATGCCTCTCAAAGTCTCGGCAAAGTCAGGCCACATTTTCCCGGATGGAGAGCTGCCCAATGATGAATCAATTACCTCTTATAAGAAACAGAGGAATCACTGCCTTATGCTGCACCAGTCCAGACCGCAGTAGTTGTAGCTACTCGCGACCATCTCCTTCCCGGTCTCTCTCTTCGACTGATTACGGGACTTAATTCCATTGGTCTGTTTCCCGTGTTCACATCTGATGCGTAGACCGCATAAGCCACGGATGCCCTCTAGTTTATTCTACTGGTTGGCATTTATTTATGTTGTTTCTGCAAAGGGGAAGCTTCTTGCGAGTCAAGTTACAGGTTGCATATGTTCTCTTTACGAGAAAAACACGAAATCCCCGAAACTGATGCACACTATAATCATTTGGTGATTCAAAGAGGCATATCTCCACGTTCGGAAAATTTGAGGAGGCAATAGGATGTCTGCAACTGCAACTAGCCCCCTTTTTATATAAGTACAAATTGAAGGGAGCAGCACATGCTTTGGAATATTTACTCTGCCTTTGTTGTTTTGTTGTTCCTTCCCCTTTCAGTTTCAGAGTAGGCGTAGGCCCCCCGCTATTGATAACCTCCAGGAAGATTCCTGCGTGAGAATGAAAGCCGTCATTAACAATGCGATATACTAAATCGCCCAACCACATCGATATACGAAGAACGTGTATCGCACTTCAGATAGAATTTAAATATGTATTTTTTTTTTCTTGTCGAACACCGAATGAGAAGCGCCCCATCACTTCTAGTACCCCATTTTCGTAAGCTAGCCTTCTCGACTCCAGGTACTAAAGTCTCTCTGGATCTGTGATCTGAACTCTCTGAAAAGTGGACATCATGTATAAGAAAGGAGCTTTCAAAATGCTCAACTCGGACTAGTTAGACTAAAAAAGAAAAGATCCTGCCTCAGAAGGAACAAAGCCAGCTGGGTGCGAGACAACAATCTTAATAATATGTATATGGACCAGACTTACAATTCTATATGTCTGACGAATTTAATAAAGCATATAGATGACAAGTGATGATTAACTATATACAATGCCATGCGACTCCGGAGCGACCTCTACCCAGAAGTTGGTTGGCTGGTCGTAGCAATGGAAAAATCTAAGAATAGGCAACTCATGCATCATCGCCGTCGTCATCATGATCATCAATCATGTTGCTGACGAAGAGTGCCACCTTTACGCAAACTTTGTCTGATCTGGTGTATATAACCAGCTGACGAGGATGCTCTGAAACAGAGATCAACCCTTTGAATATGATAATGAGGATCTCAAGGAAGAAGTAGACGAGACGGGCTGGGCGTATAAACGTTGCGCATACGACCGACGCTCCATATCCATATGGTAATGGTGGGGGGCTGCCAACCCACCACTTGTCATAAACAACCCGAGTGATGATTGGATTCGATGCCAAAAGATCCCAATTCTAACTGGTTATATCTTGGTTTTGGTGGTGTGTGGGGGCAGAGAGTGCTCTAGAAAAGATTCTTCAAACTTTTTTCAAAGTTTGAATCTTGACTGAATAACACTATTACATTTAACGAAAGTAAGTAGCTGTATCGATTTAATAGTGCAGAGGGTATACGAGGGGCGTATCTTTGGATTCCGTGATCGATCTCATATGCAAATTTTGATTGAGACAACTATAGTGGAGTGTCTATCCGCCACCTTTTAGATTGCCTACAGATTATGTGGGAATATCACCTTGTTTTTAACAGCTAATATGGAAAGTAACCATTTCTAGTGGAGAGGTCTGCCAAATCCGGATCGCTAGGTCACATCTAAGTGGTTTTTCGATGGGTCAGCTCGTTGCTTTGCACCTGCAGCTCAAGTTTGGTCAAAGCACAGTTGTTTCTGCACTGTAATTTACACGTGAAGATGCTATCTCCCCAAACATATCTATGTTTTCCGAGAATCAGAACACAAGATAGATGTATAGATAGATAGATAGATAGGTAGAGCCTGCCTTTGTGCTTTGAAAGGCCACTCACTCATCAAAGTGCATTCATCCCCGAGTTAGAAAAAGCATAATCTTGCAGATAATATTCTCCCTCCTTCGATTGTGAAGATATGATTCTCTAGATTACTAATGAAATAACTCGGTCGAACAACTCAATTGGGGTCGAACAACTTAATCTTCGCCACTCGTGCACACTGATGTAACTTTCCAAATCTCTTTTTGGGGATTTAGCTCCCTTTCTCGGATAATATTTAAGTAATGTGAGATGGGTTGGGTGCCGAACAACTCATTTATCCTCGCACAGGAGGACTATTATTCTTTGGCCAGAGCAAAACAAACGGCATATTCCCAAACCTTCACCTTTCATTCTCGTCATCAATCTCCACCTATATTTGTTATGACAAAACGCAGAAAACAAAGACAGAACAACAAGATTTTACGTGGTTCGATCGAGGCGATCTACGTCCACGGGCGAGGCGAAGCGAAAATCCACTATAATCAAAGAGAGTACAAGATCGCATAAGCGCACGGCTTGCGACAATTACAAAAACGAAAACAAACTCTCTCTATTTCCCAACGTGAAAACCCTAGCCCAAGTAATTAAGGCCCAACCCTCTGACGTCGCGAACTAAACCTCTACTTTTTCTCTTCTTTTGGTCTGCACGAAATATATGTCGGACTGGATACATAAAATTCAAAGACATATTTTACAATATTTAATTAAACCTAGGCTGTTGACCTGACCACACTTACTTGGTGAAACCTACATATCCAGTGACTATTTTTTTTCTTTTTCTTTTTTCCTTTTAATTCTCCTTTTCCCAGGTGCATATATTCTCGCGGGTTAATGACATTAGCTAAAACATCGTGGTAAGCGATGGAGAATCTCATAATGATCTCCCTCAACCAACCATCATATTCTCCGGTCATTTGATATGCATGTAGACTCGTCAAATGGGTGGAGCCGGTCGGGTTTAGGTCGGGTTATACATGGTCCGATCTAGATAGACCCATTTGTTGCAATGCAAGTCTAGTGACCCATACCCGACCAACCCATTTTCCTATAACATTTTCATATTTAATCAAATCTAAGAAAACTTATAAAAGAGTGCAGAGTAAGTGCGAGATCGAGTGAGGAGGAGAGAGAATGAAAAAGAGTCGTAGGGTCTGAGTAAGTTGTAAAATCATTTACGACTCATTTACGATCCATTTAATACTTATATTATGATTAAACTCATTTATGACACATTTATTGAATATAACTAGCTCATATAACAGCTAAACCCATTATATATGGTTAAGAAATGGGTTTGTGACTCATTTTGACAAATCTATATGCATGTATAGCTCTTCGACATGCCTGCCAGAGTTATCATATTATCATAGGATCGAGCTGTATGTGCATGCGTGTGTAGGCTATTTAGTTCTCATTAATGTGGATCGAGCTACATGTGCATGCGCGTGTAGGTTATGTACAGCTCTTCAACATATGACGGTACGTCCAAGAACATTTCCCAACCGATTCGGTATTAACCCTCCTAGTGCTCGAAAAGTAGCTTCATTTTGACCCAAGTACCTGCCGCAATAGGAAGCCTCTTTCTATAATTGATGGTGGAAAACTGATGTCCAACAAAATCTTTGGCGCGAAGCTAGTGTCAAAGCCATAAACGCTCGACACTTACGCAGCCTAATCCGTGACCTAACCACAAAATTCTACCTACTTATACGTGCAAGATAGGATCTACCGTGTTGACTGAGATGTTCTTTGCTAAAGGGTTGACTGCGAAACGAGTCCGAAGTACACTTTGTGCTGGTGAAAAAGATAGGGAGTTAACTTTTGATGCAAAAGTTAGTAATGTCATCCCCCAAAATTAAGACAACAAAGATCATCTGGACTGCCCAACTTTCGTACGCGTGGAGATAGGTCAATCTACATGCCACCCATCATTGCCAAGGATAGAGTAAATAAATCACTTTTCAAAGACTATGAATCAAGGAAAAGAGCCTACTCATTTTGTCAAAGAAGTAGAACTTTCAACTGTATAAACTCTCTCGGGAAGAATTGATTTTCCCTCTAAAAGGCAGAGCAGTCTCGTCCCTTGGAATAGTTCCCCGGTTATTATTCGAAACAATTTCGAGATGTCGAACTACATAAGTTATCGGTCTTAACATCTGTTTTCTACGACCGTGGTTACACAGTTGGCCGGGTTGCGCAATGGAAGTGCCGTAACTTGGGTGCTTAGTAATGCATGTTGTAGAGCTGCAACACATTAAAATTGGGTGAAGTAGCTTCCTAAAAGTTGCGGCAGCCGTGGGAGTTTGTCAAAATACCTGCAGAACCCATTTCCCAGCTGTAGCTGCAGCGGAGAATGGTACCAAGCAAGCACTTAAAAATGTTGGGGTGATAGAATGTTTTCTCAAATAGTTAAGAGGTAAACTCCATCGGAAAAAAAAATAAAAAATACAAGAATAAAGAGAGAAAAATAGAGGTCAGAAGATGCTTACATTGCGCAAAGATGGTTATGTCAAGTTGTTATTCTTACTTGTTCTCTAATGTTCGAATAAGACCTATCAAAATGGGTGACAGACTTACTAACACCCAACTTACTTCTATGACTCTCTCTCTCTCTCTCTCTCTCTCTCTCTCTCTCTCTCTCTCTCTCTCTCGCTTACTACGCGCTCTCACCTCAATTTGGGTATTAGTTCTCCTAGATTATAGTAAATATGAATGTGCTTTAGCAATATGGGTCCGGTCGAGCTATGTGTTGGGTATGGTTTGGGTCGAGTATGAGTCACTATATTTGTATTGCATGAAAATTCGTTGATTTGGGTCGGATCATTTTTTACCCGACCCAACCGTTTGAGAGGTCTAGTTTGAACCAGTGATTAACATAGTGTTTATAACTACGCCAAGTTGTAAATACTTTATTACAAGTAGTTTCAGTCTTTTTCAGGGAAGCAATTCTTCCAAAAAAAGAACTGCAAGTTGGGGTAATTAAAAAGAAGCATTCCTTTTGGACTTTTATCAAGTAAATAGGTGGTAAAATTTTACCCGTTTTCGCGTTCGGATTCAAATATTATCTGGTTCTACGTAAGCTTTATCGTGGAAAAGGCTAAGGTTCCTCAACTTGGAGGTTGGAAACCGAATCACATAATTTCTCTGTGATTAAAGTTACGCGATCTAACCATTTATAACAGCCTATGGCTCATTTAGTTGGTTTCAGGAAAAAGAAAACTAAAACTACTAGTTCTTCAAAACATTTTAGCGGAGTGAAAATAAGAACATGTTTTCTCATTTCTCTAAAACTTAGTACTCATTGACTTAAAAGTGATGTAGGGCTATAAAAAGATTGGTTCAGTGAGTTTATCACACTTAAATGGAGAGTATTGGACGAGGCAAGAGAGTGAGTTATTGTATGGAAAAACGATATAAATGATCTCTGAACTTTGTTCGAACGTATAAGGTCGTTCATGAACTTTTAATTTGTTCGATGTGGTCCCCGAACTTTGGTCCAATATGCAATGTCATCCCTGAACTTTTAATTTATTTTCTGTGGTCCCCAAATTTTGGTCCTACGTTCAATGTGGTGCATGAACTCTTAAATATTTTCATATGGTTTAGGAACTACATTGAACATTTGACCAAAGTTTTAGGGACCATATTGAACAAATTAAAATCCTAGGGACGACATTGCTCATTGAGTCAAACTTCATAGATCATATTCTGTAAAAATTTTAAGGATGACATTGCACAATGGATTTCGACCAAAAAAAAAAAAACGTTACACAATGTATCAAAGTTTAGAGATCATTTGTGTTATGCTATTATCACTTGTTTTATTTAGGGGATTAGGCCTGCCAGGCTTGTGGGCCGGATGGGCCGAATTTAACAACATGCTCAACTTGGGGCCTTTTCAAGTGAATCAGTCCAATCCGAGACCAAGTTTGGCATTGCCCCTGGTCTTTGGGCACTTTGCGCAACATGGTGGATCCACTCGACTTTTCTGTAATTAGATTCATGACCATTGTTTCTTTCTTCTTCACATGCGTTGCTATTCTATCCTTAGGCATTGACGATCATGTACGTCGGTCGTGGTGGTGGTCGGAAACAAGCATGTATAGCCCATTGGATAGAGGCCATTTACTGAATGATTATCAAGATTTGTTACTTAGTGCGGTCTCAGTAAGCAACTTCTTGTTCTCTACGCGAGCTAGGCAAACAGCTAAAGCTTAGAACTTCCGTGCTTTGCTAGGTGCACATGTGATGGGTGTGTGTCTAGGAAAAATTCCAGAGAGCAAACCCAACTCTGTAATTTGGAGCTTGTGCTCTCGCAGCTGGAGCTGGAGAGTTTAATTTTTGGACAAAGATTGCCAGGTCATTGTCGACAAGCTCCGGACCTCCAGCTCTCGTGGACCAGATCATCAAAGACTTGGCAGCAAACTTTGCCAGGAATGATGGGATTTTCGATTTGCAAGAAGTGAAAAATCGCGGAAAATATCATAATTATCTCTAATACCGTGACCTTTTGGGGGTGGAAATGACAGAATATGGTGGTAGACCACCCCGCAGGGACTTTAATGGTCTTATGGAAGCTTCGCCATACATTGCGGAAGTTTTTGGGGCTTGGAATTGGAAGCGCAGCAATAAAGATTTGATTCAATCAACAAGAAGAAGCCGCGGTTTTGCTCATCATAAGGCCATTGGCAAGTTGGGAACTCTCCGCTTTTTATTTTATTTTATGGAGCTACATTCGATCTACATCTACTGATTTAATTTAATCCTGCTGTGCTCATAGTTTGCCACAATCAATCAATTTGGAGCGTCTGTTCATTTATGTTCCTCAACAGATTTGCACGAACGGGGTGACTCCGTAAGAAAGTTTAGCCTCCTGTCGATCATGGTGACTGACTGCTATGTCATCCATGTCCTCAGGTGGTGTGGGTAAACTTTTGTAATGCTGCTTTTTACTGAATATAATTGCTGGGTCCAGTTCAGATCAGATTACCGAGTGCTGGCATCTACAAAATATATTGGAGATGAGCAAATTTTGATCATGGACCCTGATCTTGGATGTTATGCGGCGCCACATCTTGCTGAATATCGTTTCCTGCATTCTCTCTCCCATGTACAGATTTATTGGAGTAACAGGGGTGGGGGGTAAAGTGAAAGAAAATGGTTTGCTACCCTACTGATAGAACATGAACAAAAATCCTCCTCTTTTAATATAGGAGTCATGGGACATTTTGTATATACATGTTGGTGGGAGGGAGGTTCTCACTTTGTGCTGTGATTCGTTCAGTGCTCAAATATCTTTAAATTACCGCCTAGCTGCAGCAGCAGCAACTCCCACTACTCAGGGATCGTCAATTGATTTCATGCTCCTCTTTCTTGGGATGATGCTTATTTGGAGTCTTGAGTTTGTTCAGATGATGAACTTCCAAGAGAGTACCTCATCCTTTTTGGGTTAAATCTCTTCTAAAGAGCCTTCCCTTCAAGACCAGAAGTCCCACCACTGCGAACTGCCGGACGACTGGTTGAGAATATCATCGGTCTCCAAGCTGCCCCAGTGCTCCGGTGATGTCAAGGAGCTATCTGCAGGGGCAGCAGGTTCAGGATCGGGTTCGGCCATGTTTAGGAGGCTCTGCTCCTCTTCTAGTCCAAAGTAGTCATCCTCGCATGGGATTCCCATCAAACGCATCGATTTATCCGGTAATACAGCAGGCTGACTGTCTTCATGCTTTGGATCCCCATTGCCGGATTCGCGATCGATGCCGTTGGTTGGAGAATCGTGCCTGCAGCTCTGGCCCTCTTCTTGCGGCTTCTCAATCAGTCGGTTGAGTTTCTCGATCTATATCAACAACATATCCATACACATGTGAGTAGCTGCTGCTGCTGCTGCTTCCATTAAACACGCGACTGGCGTCCCGAGTGCTATTGAAGGAGGAGATTGAGATTGGCAGAGTATCTAACCTGGGTGATCAGGGATTGCTTCTCTTTCTTGAGAGATTCGAACCGGGAATAGAGGGCGTTGTAGTTGGCGCGAAGGATGGCGAAGTCACCCTCCAGCTGCTTGGACTTCCATCGGGCTCTCTTGTTCTGGAACCAAATGGCCACCTGGCGGGGCTGAAGCCCCAATTCCCTAGCGAGCTGCAGCTTCTTCCGAGGCTCTAGCCTCGACTCGGATTCGAAGATGGACTCCAATGACCTGATCTGGTCATCACTGAACCTTCTCTTGTTCACCAGCTTCTTCTTCTTCTTCCTTGCACTCGGGAGAGAGTTCATGCCTTCAAAGGCGGCGGCGGCAGCAGAATATTCTCCCGCATTAAACATGTCAAGAGAAAACGGTGCTGCTCTGCTCGATTGAGTCTTCTAATCTAATCCCCACAAAGCCATGCCTAGAGTAGAGACCGTCTAGAGCATGTTGTACTGGGAAGATAAGATAAGTGGGGGAATTGGAGTTGTTGAAATGCTGTTATATATTGGGGGGAGTCGTGAGGCGCTTTTCCTTCACAATTCTCTCTCTCTCTCTCTGTTCCATGGCTAGTTTGGCTTCGACGGCTCAGCAGGAGCCGGAGGCTCGGGTTACCAAGGAAGGGAATCTTAGGGCTGTGATACTGGGATTCGGAACACTTAAGGCTGCATGACAACTATTCTGATCCTAAAAACTGATTCTGATTAGAATGGTTTTTTCTGATTCTATTTCCTTGATGAGTTTTAGAGAATCAGAACGTGTTTGATAACTACACAAAATTTTTGTTCCCGAAAATAATTTCTTTTCTCAATTTGTGTCATTTAAGTCAAATAATTACGTAGTTACTTTGTAAAATTTCATCCTATATTTCGAATTAATTGAAGATTAATTCATATTGATTCTCTTATGTAACATATTGCATATAACACTTTTTTGTGCTATTTCGGTCTAATTGCAGTGTCTAACGAGTCATTTTTTAAGCTTAAAAAATGAGAGACCATGTTAGGTTAGTGTATGATTTCAGATTAGCTCGGGTCCTCCCAGGTCTATACCAAATCGCAACGAGGGAATATCAAATTCGATCTTAGTTTGATCGGTAGCATGTGTATGTGTACATGCAAATGGAGTCGCCACCAGTCTAACTTTATCAAACAGTCGGGAGAAACCGTTCGATTCTACGCAATCAGAGAAATTTAGGGTCCGGAAACTTGGTTACGTTGGTGTTTCCACTAACGCCTTCTCGGCACTGAAGTTGAGCGTTTTCTAAACGTGTTTCATGCAAATTTTCAATTCAATTTTAAACCTATTAGGTAAGCCAATGCTAAGTGTTCACACAGGTTGTTTTTATCTTTTTCCAAATTTTCTAAAACTAGACTAAGTCTAAAGTACCTAAACCTAGGTAAATCACAACCAATGAAATCAAGTACGCAATCAAGGAATCATGGCATTGATAAATCGCATCATAAAACCCTATTGAAGCCCTAAGGACTTAGAGAAATGTGGTTCGGGTTTAATTTCCAAGATGTTTATGATTTTCCTAAAAAAGAACAAAATCTATGAAATCTGAAGAATTTAGGCCCAAAATTATGAAAATGATGTCAAACTAGGCTAATCTAAGCTTCTTCTATTTCTATGGATTTTCTAAAAAATTTCTAATTTTTTAGAAAAATTTTTTGAATTTTTAAATTTTTTTTATTATCTTAAATATTTTTCTTTAAAAATGAGACTTCATTCTGTTTTAGGTCGAGGGAAAAGTGATGAGAGAACTGAAAGGGAAAAGTGAGAGATTCGGGACTTCATTCTGTTTTGTGTTTCTCAAAAGTGATTCTTTTTTCAAGAACCAACTTTTTTTTTGTTCTTGTTTTTGTTCCAAAACTGTTCCCAAGAACAGAATCAGAATCATTTACGTTACCAAATATGATTTCCATCCTTTTTTATTTTAGGGAACAGAATCAGAGAATTAGAATGGTTGACATGCAGGCTCTTAGGGAGCGCATGGTAACACTTCTGGAAATGAATTTTTACTTCAGAAGTGCTTCTGGAGCAAAAATTCGTTTGGTAATGCAACTTCTAAAGCAGAAATCTGTTTGGTTACGCAACATTACATTTCTACTTCTAAAGTTATTTTAAAGCCAATTCCAGAAGTTAAAAAAAGTTACTTTTCTTTCAGAAGTAAAAATCTCTCAATATCAATATATCTCTCACTTCGGTCTCTTTTTATTATCAGCGCCTCTTTCTCCCAATCATACCTCTGCTATCGCCATCCACCGTCGCCCCACACCTGCCGCCGCCGCCACCCGTTGCTGCGACCACCGCCGGTTGCTGCTGCCCCCCACACCGTCGACCAATGCTCGCCGCCACCGCCGCTCATCATTACCAAACGAATTTCTATTCCATAAGCATAATTTTTGTCATGTTATCAAACGCTTTTCTCTGATCAGAAATCAATTTCTAGAGTAGAAGTAAAAATAGAAAAATCAACTTCTGCTCAGAAATTGATTTCTGAAGCAGAAGTGTTGCCATGCGCGCCCTTAGCAATAAGACAAACGGAGATGATATTTTTATTTAAGGGTTAATGCCACGAAAAACTCTAAATTGATACACATATAACAAATTTACCTTAAATTATTTTTTGACCACCAAAAACCCTAAACTAGTACACATTTGATAAATTTACCCCAAACTGGTACACCTATGACAATTTTACCTTCCATTTGTTCCCGTTAAACTTTTTCGTCAAATTGCTGAGTTGGATGACACGTAGCAATTGCCGAATATACATGTTTGGGATTTTTGCCCTCTATTTGTCACATGTATATCAATTTGGGTTTTTTCGTGATATTAATTCAATTTAACGGAAATTAACGGATGGTAAATTTATCACATATGTACCAGTTTGGAATTTTTGGTGATCAAAATAATTAGTTTAGGATAAATTTATCATAAATATATTAATTTAAAGTTTTTCGCGATATTAATTTTTATTTAATCTATTCGCCCCCGTCGGGCTGGTCAATTTCTGGATCGGCGAAGCGTTTTTTTTATTGTAGGCCCCTCTGGAACCTCGCTCGCGGTGCATGAATCACGTGCCGCGATGTTGATGCCCAAATTGCACATACGAAACAAGAATCGGCTGGAGCCGTGAGCCGAGGAGGGAGGGGGCTCAAGTCGCGATCAAAGAACAAGACGGAGTGACAACGTGCCCAACTCTGGTTCATATTTATTTGCAAAGCCAATGAAAAGGGAGTTGCCTCGCGACAAGTACCTGTTACCCGTCACACGTTGCCCAATCGGGCTCTGCCACCTGACCTCCCCGGTCAAACAAAATGAGGTCGTCGTTTTCCAAGGGGTAACGACGTGGCAGAGACCTTCCTCTTTTACTTGCTTGAGAATTTTCAGATGCGTTGGATCAGATCAGATCAGATCAGATCAAGAGGCTTGTTTGGTTTTTGGAGGGGGTGACACGTCCCTAGCGGTAACAGGTGGCTGCGTGTTTGTCATTCCTTTTGCCTTCCTTTCCACACTGGGGACGGCTCCTCCAGGGGCACGTGGCCGTCGCCCCTTTCATCGTATCCTGCGGATGAAAGATTAATTAACATCTATTAATTACGGTGGACATAATTAATCGAGCTGCAATGCCAAATACGCTGTGTATTTTCCGTCAATCCCCGAATCTAATATTATCTTCTCTCCACGTGAAGAACGCAGCCTCAAATTCAAATCGACATATCTGAATTTCTATATTTTTATAAGATGTACGTATACATTTCTTACACATACCCAAAATTTAATTACCAAAATTTTCTCACTATCAGTGCTCTCATCCTACTTGATGCTAACCGAGGGACCTGATAAACATGATGAGAAGAATGGTGTGAGCAACCACCTCTCAGTAGTTTAGGCCATATTAACACTGTAGAAACAAGCTTATGCTTGTAGATGGTAGAAAAATGTGTACCCTGTACGAAGTTTATGCCACATTGAAACTGCTTGTACATGAGTCGGTTCGTGCAGTTCGTCTTGTTTCTCCTCCTACGATAAGTGTGCATGTATTACTCTATGAGCTCCTGAGTTGGATATTTGCGGTACAAATACACCTACTTCGAGCATATTGTTTCGCATGTTTCTCTTGTAATTTGCTGGTGCTAATATAAATTAGATTTTGATATAGTTTGGTGATACTTTGTGGTCATTTAATTGCCTTTGATGTTACTGTAATTGCATTTGATGAGTTGGCTCATTTGGTGCTCAACTAGTTAAGGTTAAATGGCATCCCACAAAGAGGCATTTGTGGCAAAGTGAACCGACCCTTTGTCCAATCTGTTTATAAGTTTGATGGTAGAAGAGGTCAAAAAAGGAAATCGCACCACCTGTACCTAAAACAAAGCTGGGTGGAATAACATACATGCTGAATTCAATAAACCGACAGGACTCCACTATAGTCTAGTTCAATTGAAGAACATGATAAACAAACTGAAGATACAGTATATCATTTTTAAGAAGCTTCATTCACAGTCTGGATTTGGATGGGATAATGTAAACAAAACAGTGGTTGTGGATGATCCAAGTGTATGGGAGACTCATGTCAAGGTATCACTTTACTTGGGTCATGTTTTTCTTATTGTGGATGTAAGCTTTGATTATGTTGATGGCGTATGTCAATTGTGAAAATTGCAGGAGAATAACGACTGAGCTAAATTCAAGAAGGATTGGTTTTCTCGTTATTCTGATCTGTGTATTGTGTTTGGTGATACATATGCTACTGGGGATTATGCAGTGGGAAATGCCGAAAATAGGGTGGTGTTGGTGACAATGGTGATGCAATAGGTAATCCGGAGGAATTTAATGAACACCAGATTGATGAGGGAATATTTACACCTAACATGGCTGCCACTCTAGTTCGGGAGAAACACAAATTGGATAGGACTCCAAATTTCAAGAGGAGGAGAAGAGTTGACATCGATGTAAACTCTCGGGAAAAATTAGCATTCCAAAATTTTTTCCGATTAGATAAATAAAAAACTTGAATCATTATCAGGCGTTACAAAGTGGAATTGACTCGACTTGTCGGAGTGTCCGAATCATATACGTACGAAAAATTCCCTCCTCTCTTTTCCCTCTTGTTATTGTTGCCGCTTTTCGTTCCGTTTTCTTTAAACGCACGAGGACCCCTTTTAATTTCTTGTTTTGTCCACTGGAGTCCTTCCTTCCTCCTCCTCCTCCTCCTCCTCTTTTTTTTTTTTTTTTTTTTTTTTTTTTTTTGGGGTGTGCTTTTAGAAGACATCGTCCTAAACTTTAGGCTTAAAAATGCTGTTATTTATTTTCTTGTAAGCCCACCATTACATTTTCCTAGTGAGTCTCCACACGAAATGGGTTTTGGCATATGGTGAGGAGTTGAGTATGCATCCAGGTGATCATTGGGTTCCTTAACCAAGCCACTGCCTATGAGTTCTTCGGCCCAAATCAAAGAATCCCTTAGATATGATGCAAAATGGATTTTGTTCTGCAGAGAAGGAAGGGATCTTCGTAAAGTGAGTTTTTATGATCCTATAAATCTCTAGTGCTGTTATTCCTACTTCTGCAGCTATAGGTTTGCTTTTTTACCCAATATGGGAAGTGGCATCTTAGCGCTTTTATTTGCGAATCCCGTTGTGTAATCTGATAAATAGAAGCTACGTTACAATACCTCGTTCCTTATATAGGAGCAGCGCTCGCTGAATATTTTATGTTTCGTGAATGAGGTGCCCCTGTTTTTTCAGGGTAAGAAGGGGTAGAGATTTATCATCGTACTCAAAATGGTAGCTGACAAAGTCTAATCTATAAAAGAGGGAACCAAAAAGAAGAGGAAGAATGAACAGGAAGAACGAGATAGGTCAAATGTTTGTTGGAAAAATTAATGCAGAAGAACACCAGACGTGTCAAAATTTGTGTACGGCACTTACTTTGATGCTACAATTTTTTGCCGGCTCACTTATGTGCCAAATCGGAGAAAAACGACCACTTAAGTATCAATGGCTAGAAATTCTAACCAAGCTGAGTACGTAGCATTTATTACTAATTTTTAATATTACGTAGCAAATTTTTTTAAAAAGTCAGTCCACGTGGAGTCTACGTGGCAATTTTTTTTGAAAAATATCATTCCACGTGGAAATTTTTTTGAAAAATTAAATTGAAATTTAAAAATAAGCTAAAAAAATATTTAAAAAATTTAAAAAGAAAAAAGAAAAAAAGGGAAGGGCTTGGCACAGTCCTCGCCGCCCCACCATCGTCGACAATGGCTGATGACCCTGCTGATCACAGGCGAGGGCACGACCTCGCCCAACGATGGCCAGGACCCGCCGACCCTTGCGAGGCCTCGCCTGCATCGGTGGGGCTCGGCGGCGGTGAGGGCTCTGCAATCCCTCGACGATGCAACCCTTCCATTTTATTTATTTATTTATTTATTTATTTTATTTACCTTATTTTTTAGTTTTTTAGTTTTTAATTTTTATTTTTTTAAATTTTTATTTTTTTTTATTGCTGACTGGAATCCTCCAGTGAGCCATGTAGGGTTAGCTTATTAATAAAAAAAATGCAACGTAAGATCTACGGCAAAACTCACCGGAGTTGGCATTTAAATAATCGCTTTAAAAAAAAATGGTATTTAAGTGATTCAAAAAAAAAATTTGACACTAAAGTGAGCTACACAAAATTTGGCACTTCTGATGTCCTTTTGCCGAAAAATTAAGGATGGGATTGATATACATAAGCACATATATACACATTAATACATTATATATGATATAATTCAGGCTCAATCGAGATAAGGGACCAGTCCTTCTGAGGTGGATCGTGGGTTTACGTGGCAGTGAGGTCTGCAACTGCAAGAGGAGGGAGGGGATCACTTTTAAGTTTTAACATCTCTTCAGCATCACAGTGGCGTTGAACCCAATAAGCTAAATCCCCTTTGTTTCGTCCAGTGATTCTTTGTACGTTTGATTTCCATGCAATCATCGGCGGAGATCAACGAGATGTTCCATTATAATTGGCAAAGAGTATATTATAATCGCTCGATCATACTCATTTCTCGCTCCTGATTACACTCGATTAAGCCCCATAAGAATTAATCAATAAAATCTTTCACAATAGGTTTCTTTGGGAGAATTACCAAAAAAAAATGCTAAACTTAATGCAATTCTGCCAATTCAGTGCTAAACATTTTCTTTGCCAATTGAATACTAAATATTTTGCATTTGCATCAATTCAGTCCATTCGGCGCTGACGTGGACGCCTGTCGGCTTTGATGTGGTAATTTTTAGTAATATTTTTATATTTTTTTCAAATTTTGATTTATTGATTTATTGTCTTTTGATTTATTTATTTATTTTCCTTCTTCCTCCATCCGGTCGCCAGGCCGGCGGCCGGCCAGACGCGAGGTAGGCGAGGCTCGGCCTCGCCCAGCCATGGCGAAGTCGAGCCTCGAGTCGCAAGGTGAGGTCGAGCCTAGCCTAACCATGGCAAGGTTGCCCTCGTCTCTAGCCAATCGCCGGATCGCCGACCAGTTAGAGGAAGAAGGAGAAGAAAAAAAAAAACAAATAATAAATAATAAATAATTTTTTTAAAAAAAATATTAAAATATTGTTAAAAATTGCTATGTCAACTCTGACCGGCCAAAGTTGGTCGGAAAGCCTGAATTGGCACAAATGCAAAAGGTTTAGGACTGAATCGACACAATTGTAGGTTTAACGAAGACAGGTTGAAATTGGGTGTATTTTTTTTTTCTTTCCCTGAGACTTGATATATAACTTGTTGAGTTGTATTATTGTAGCCCAAGTGAAAATTCAATGCAGATATAGCTGTTCAGTTTTTGGGGATAGTAGTCATGTGCGATAAGAAAGGGAATTGGTCCCTAGCCAGGATCAAACATCTTGGTTATGGGGGCTGCTATAGCTAAGCTAAGCAGATTGTCTTATTTTGGGCGAGTCTTTCCATCTCGCTTTACCAAAAGAGCCGCCATGGAAGAGCTATAGATGATATCTACCTCGTCATCCCCATCATCCGCTGTTGTCCAACAACGTCTGGCCGTACTTGTATGACCGACGCGGAGTGGTTCTATCTCATATCCCGTGCTCGGTCTTTCCGCTCCGGCGAGGGGGCTCCTGGGAAGCACCCGAGCACACGACCTCATTCACTTGTCTGATAACTGCCAGTGAGCTCAAGAAGCACAATCGGACGGCCTTTTCACCCTCGTCTGCACTCCCACGAACTGCAAGTATAGACGTGGGACATATCTTCCGGGGACCTGGCCAGGATTGATTGTGGAACTCCGGGAGAAGACACCCAGCTCCGCAAGCTGCTAGCTTGACGTGCTGCTGCTCCCGATCTCTGTTCACTATCTCAAGGTGTAGCTTCATAAGTAATGAGATTCTGCTGGTGGTGAAACATGATTGAGACAAAGCCAAATTAGCCAATTACCAGCAGCATCTTCAGCTTCGCTTGTCATTTTTCAGGTGTTACGCGCAAAATGGGCAATAAATATGTAGGGCGATTGGATTATCAAATAGGCTCGAAATGGTGATACGATGATTAGTCCATTTTTTCGGTGAGCTAAAGGGAAACAGATCGATAGAAGAACACGAAAAGTGTGATTTTGGATTTCAATTGGCGCGTTTGGTAAGACGTCGTAGTAGTTCTCAACAGACATTAATTGAAAGAAAGTTGATGGGAGTGAGTGAGACCAAGAACAACCCCCCCATCCTTACATGCATCTTGGACGTTCCTTTCGCAACAATGTTCTATCATGTTATGTCCCTCCTTCTGTGGTCCTGTGTATTATCTTCTGCTTACCATTATAAATAAATAAATAAATAACAAAGAAAGAAAATCGCGGTTGCCACAGCGGCGGAGCACCCGCGGAAGAACTGCCTTTCCTCCTCAGGTTCTATTTTTGCGGATTACAAATCTAAACATGATGCCTATGCCGATTCCAGAGACTTTTTGGGCGAGGGAGCTGTCGATTCGAGACTTGTGTTCCGAGAGTGGGCGCTTAGTATTAGGAGTTTCTTTTACTTTGTGCCTTAGTGGCACCGGAAAAAAACCTATTGCATTGGTGCCAATTCAGTTTTAAACTTTTTAATAGTGCCAATTTAGTCATAAATCTTTTAGTGGCACTGGAAAAAGACCTAGCGGCCGGCGCTGGTCCTCAATCAAGAAAAAAGAAGAAGAAAGAGTAAAGAAAAAAAAAGTTAAAAAATAAGAAAAAAAACATTAAAAAAGTAAAAATTATTATAAAAGTATAAAAAAAATCACATCAGGGCCAGTCATGCCACGTAGGATGACCGGCGTCTACTTCAGCGATTTCCAGTCAAAATTGATCAGATTGATGCAATTGACACAGATGCAAAAATTTTAGGATTAAATTGACACAATTAAAAAGATTTAGGATTGAATTGGCGCCGATGCAATAGGTTTAGACCTGTGTACATGACTTCCGTTGAGACGTGTGTTAATACTACCTCACGAACTCATGTTCTTCTATTGCTTTGGCCTCGGACCAATTACAACTTCCGAACGCAGGGACCGTGAGGAAAACACAAGTAAAACTCGCAAGAATGCACACACCAGGAGGAAAACACTCATAGAGTCATATTCAGGCAATTTCTCTTTGAATCGATCAATAATAATAATAATAAAAGATGTCCGCCATCAAAACAAACCCAAACCTATGCTATAAAATTGGAAATTCATCCTAGACAATTTGGGCTACGGACATCAAATGGTATGGCAACCATGCTCGGAGAAAACTTCCTATACTCAGACCTGTTCTCAAGCCATTTGTCAAATAGACGGATGTGGACGTTATTCAAATGGACTCACACATCTCTCACTAGAAGAGGTTAATTGTAAGCCTTGCGCCACCTCGTGTCTCAACCTATTAAACCCACGATTTAATATTCTTAATCTCAACCAATGGCCAACCATTTTATTAAATAGGATAACCGCATCATTTATCTTCAAACTTTAGGTGGACATGGCTGGTGTACAACCTAACATAGAAGCCATTCTCGTCATACACGTTCGAGGGAAGTGAATGCGCCTATGTCCGTAGGGGGCGAGAGGCCGCTACCCCTTTTCTCCCCCCAAAGTGCAGTAGTGTAGGTAATCTACTTTATAGGAAATGATGGTGAGACGCGCAACTCTTTCCGTTCCGTCCGCTCAACCATCTTCTCAAAACAGACCGAAGGACATCGTTGCAACTAAGAACCTTAATCTGCTCACCGGCCTTATTGCTCTAGATTAATGAGGGCTCTGTTTATATGGGGCCCCATCCCAATTAAATTCCAAAAAAAAAAAAAAGGAGAAAAGGGGAAGAAAATAGGGACCTCCAAGGTCCAACTCACTCCCAAGACTTGTTTCCAATGCTTGCTTGAAAGAAATCTCCAAAGTTGTCACATGGGCAACCGGGCTCCAATCGCCATCCCCACTTGTACCGCCCCAATCAAAAAAGAGACACAACAACAAAGACCAAGGCTCGTCGTTAGCCCACCACATTTCCCAAATCAGAACGCACAAGTCATCGGGAGATCGATGGGTCTTGTGCAGAGAGAGTTCTTGGTCAAGCTTTCTAATATGAAATTACTAGATTGGAGTTGATCCATTAGGGTTATGGTATGGGAGAAGTGATCGTGTTGTGTTGAACCCTTTCTTCTTCTTCTTCTTCTTCAAAGACTTCTTCTTCTTAATTTTTTTTATTGAATAATAATACCTTCCCTAGGAAAGGAAAGGAAGTCCACAAGTGCAAATGCCTCATAAATTTGGGCAAACACTCTTCCGTTGGTAGTTGAGCAGCAATTGATCCTCGAAACTACTCGCCATTTAATTCAGACGCTTATCATTTAATACATCTTCTACTACTTCACAACCCTCGCAACGAAACATACGCATTACGACTTAAGAGCGAAGAGGTGTCCCTCTTCAACCAAAAATACCTAATAACGTGAGCGAGGCGTGTTGCCTTTCCCCTTCTCCCTCCTTCGTTTTATAAAGTGTTGCTGTCTGCCGCCTGCTGCTGCAAGAGCACGAAATAAGAGGGGAACGATCGTTTTAACATTACTTAGTCTCGCAGCTGAGCTCTCATGGAGGGACGCCCTAGTGGGAGGGATGTGGACAGCATTGAGATTCTCGACAACGAGAGACTCACCGCCGAGATGGCCTTCGACAAGGACTCCTCCTCCGCCGTCATCAAAATCCGACGCCGCTTGCCGGACTTCCTCCAGTCCGTCAAGCTCAAGTACGTCAAGCTAGGATACGGCTACTCCTGCGCCCTCGCCACCGTGTTCAAGCTCCTCCTCCTCCTCCCTCTCCTCCTGGCCATCCTCATTCATCTCACCGGCCTAGACCAGGCCCGCCTCTCCGAGATGTGGAGCAGCCCAGCTGTCGCGCTGGATAGCATCGACGCGTCCATGGCGAAAGCCGGCTCCGCGCTCTTCTTGCTGCTCCTCTTGCTGTACGTGTCGAAGCGATCCAGGCCGGTGTATTTGGTGGACTTCGCTTGTTACCTACCCCACGACGAGCGGAAAATGTCCGTGGAGTCGTTCCTGAAGATGAGCGAGGAGAGCGGGGCGTTTCAGGAGGACACGCTCCAGTTCCAGAGGCGGATCTCCAGCCGATCCGGCCTCGGGGACGAGACTTACTTCCCTAGAGGGATCACGTCTGCACCCCCGAACCTGTGCATGAAGGAGGCGCGGTCGGAGGCGGAGACCGTCATGTTCGGGGCTGTGGACGCGCTGTTGGAAAAGACGGGGGTGAGGGCGCAGGACGTGGGGATACTGGTGGTGAACTGCAGCTTGTTCAACCCGACGCCGTCGCTATCGGCCATGATCGTGAACCACTACAAGATGAGGACGGACATAAAGAGCTACAACCTCGGGGGAATGGGATGCAGCGCCGGGCTGATATCCATAGACCTGGCCCAGAACCTGCTGAGAGCCAACCCAAACACCTACGCGCTGGTGGTGAGCACCGAGAACATCACCCTCAACTGGTACTTCGGCAACGACAAGTCGATGCTGCTGTGCAACTGCATATTCCGCATGGGCGGCGCGGCCGTGCTCCTCTCCAACAGGTCCCGGGACCGGGGGCGCTCCAAGTACCAGCTGGTGCACACGGTGCGGACCCACCGGGGGGCGGACGACCGGAACTACCGGTGCGTGTACCAGAAGGAGGACGAGCGGGGGACGGTGGGGGTGTCGCTGGCGAAGGAACTGATGGCGGTGGCGGGGGAGGCCCTCAAGATCAACATAACGACGCTGGGGCCGCTGGTGCTGCCGTGGACGGAGCAGTTCAAGTTCTTCGTGACGCTGGTGAGGAGGAAGGTGATGGGGGCCAAGGTGAAGCCCTACATCCCGGACTTCAAGCTGGCGTTCGAGCACTTCTGCATCCACGCGGGGGGGAGGGCGGTGCTGGACGAGATGCAGAAGAACATGCAGCTCAGCGACCGGCACATGGAGCCGTCCCGGATGACGCTCCACCGCTTCGGCAACACGTCCAGCAGCTCCCTCTGGTACGAGCTGGCGTACACGGAGGCCAAGGGTCGGGTCCGGAACGGGGACAGGGTGTGGCAGATCGCGTTCGGGTCGGGTTTCAAGTGCAATAGCGCGGTCTGGAAGGCGTTGAGGGGCATGTCGGCCGGCGATTGCGGACCCAACAATCCCTGGCTCAACTGCATAGATAGGTACCCGGTGGCGGTGGCCACGACGGAAACGACAAAAAGCGTAGCGAAATCCCACACCTCCTCTTGATTTCAGTAAAAGTGACAACACGTTTGAGACAGAATTAGGTGGTGGGACCAGGACCTCCCCAGGCTCTCTGCATCTATTATTACCACAAATGGTTTTTTTTTTTCTTTTTTCAATTGAAAAGGAAAAAAGCCTGTTGACTATATAAATTCATTGGGTAGTGATTTTTAAGGGGAGAGGCAAATATTATTGATTTTTACTGCGTCAATGTAATGGAAAAACGAATACTTTATAATACTAATCTTATGTGTGTTCCCCCGATTTGCTTTGCTGGGATGACCTGAGAATGAAAGTCATCAAGAAAAAGAGAAAGGAAGGGGAAGGGGAAGGGGGGTATTTTATTTCCGTGGTTCACTTCAAATCTGTCATGACTTAAAAATGGCCAATCCTCCGGCTCTTAATTCTTTTTGCTATTATTTAGAAAGACCTCCTTGTCCCCATGAATCTCTGTCTTTCATCGATTTCATCCGTCGCCAAAATCTTACTTTTTAGTTGAGGGTGGACGGACGGACGGACTAGCAGTAGCAGGTCTGAGCAGTCAAAAGAAATTTGGATTCGTCTCACGTGAATCTTTTTGTGGCCTCAAGCATGTATGACGATGACGATGACGATGAGGATGAGAGAGAGGGGCTAAAGAGAGATTTGATTTGGGGGCTGGCCCAATTTCTCTCCCAACACAACACCAACCACACAACACTTGTTGGGATATATACGTATGTACATACATCAACTGAGAGACGTGGAATTGGAACTGGAAGGAGATGAAATGTGTGCTGATGGTCCTCCCCACACCACCTGCTCTTTCTGCCGCTCGTACCACCACACTAGTCGTCTCAGCTAACCGCTATGATCGGGCCAGTGGCGCTGATGTCCAGGGGATGAGCGGGTCTGCTGTGCTACGGGCCCTCGAGAAAGCAGCCGCCCATAAGAGGAGCAACAAGAACAAGAACAACAACAACAAGAAGAAGATGAAGCTGGAGATGGAGAAGACGAACCAGTCGAGTGGAGTAGCGTCTCCGGCTGATAGACTGGAAGACGTTAGGCCCCTGCGCATCGACTCTGGCTGGGCTGCGCGCTTGGACGAGCTTGAGGAGCGCCTTACCCACCTCTGATTGCACAAAACAAATAAAATAGATGCTAAACGCAGTTTGTGACATCCCTCTGTTTTGACAACACAGAAGAAAGCTCCTCCTTCAACAGATTCAGTAATTTCTGGAATGAATACCCTTTTGTTTCCCTGTAAGAGAAAAGAGTAATTAAGAGTGTTGTGCTACACTGAGCTATTGATCTCTCTCTCCCTCTTCTTTGTAAGAGAGTATCTCTTCTTGCAAACATTAGATAACAATATTCAACGAAAGTCACGACATGAAAAAAGGGCCGGTGCTATTTTGTCTCCAGTCTGAAATAAACCAACCAAAAGGCAAACATTATAAAGTCCAGCTGATCACTTCTCCCGGAAGAACTAAAACCAGAAAACTCACCCACCCCCCATCCCTTAATTCTACTTAAAGCCCATCTTTAGCAACACCAAGATCTTAACTTCACGTCGCCTACTTCTACTTGACTCGGCTATGCATCTCTTCTCTTCCCAGGCCCCAAACAAAAAAAAGAAAAAAAAAAGATTTCTTCTTGAATTTGTCAGACTTGCTGTGTCTGCCGGACGCTGCTAAATGATCTTTTAGACACAAATCCCACTACCAAGTAAAGTGATATTACATCAATCGAGAATGATTAACTCTGATTCCTCAGGAAACTGGATGATGTAGGACATTAGCCACTCTTTTCTCCGCCACTCTCTTACATTTGGGAAGTCAAATGGACACACAACTTAAAGTCATCCATGGCCTTCCCTTTATCCAAATACTCAATCTCTCATCCATCCCACCAATAACAAAAAACATAGCCTACGATCCTAGTAGGGTCGATATCTTCTGCTTCGGCTGCCCTCATCGCCACTGCTCCCTCGTCCTGGCTGTGCACCACTCCCATTGTTCCGATCAACTCTCCGTGGCCGAGGAGGAGGCATTTGTACACCAGGTTGTTGACTGCATAAACCCAAGTAGGAAAGGGACAGACAGACACATGTTCAAGACCCTTTCATCGCCACCACATGAATATTCAACTTCAAAATTAAAGTATTACTTACAAAACATAGCCTATTCGACCATCTGGCAGAACCATTGGCACCATATGCATCCCCGACGGCATTGGTCCCCTACCATATATCACCGGCTGTTCACGCGTGACAACAGATCAGCTAAAACTGGATACATGGAACAGTACCCAGCAAGAACCAAAGGGGAAAACAAATACACAACCAGACCTGCTGAAAACTGGCAGAAACACCATATCCCGTATTCAAAGATCCATATGGATTAGCAACAAAACCACCATAGCCAGGATTTTGAAGATGGTTACCCTGAAGCCCAATACTCAAGCTCTCAGTTTTCTTCTCAGCCTGAGGCTTGGCAAGGACAACCTCCAAGACATGTCCTACAATTTGTATTCCCAAGACATTATCGAAGGGTCACAAACCGAACTGCAATTTTTCATGGATCCACCTGAGTGGGCTTTTTCTCGTCAACAAGAAAAATAAAAATAAAAATCGCAAGAAGACCAAATCAAGAATGACAGCATGGAGGCAAGTATAGTTCACAAGTTTATTATTCAGACAACAAGGGTGACAGCTTCACCAACGATATAATACTCTTAAGTTCTGTGCCATGAAAAGCCATTCAAAATTAACCACCCCACAAAGAGGAAGCATTTTAACCCTCAAAAATCAATTGATCTGATGAGACAGAACAGACGTAGTTGCATCTTACTCTGGCACACCTAGAACCGTTTCAAGTGACTTACACGGCATCGGGAAACCCACAGAAACTCCTAAAGATAGAATTTGTGATATTCCTAAAGTGATCAAACAAACCCTAAACATTATCATTGTGTGGGCTCACAGAAGCAGTAGATGCAGACACGTGCATCTGAAGACAACAGATAAACAGAGATGCAATTCAATTTTCTTGCCCCACGCTGCCCCTTCCATGTAATAAATTAAATCAACAAGCCACACAGTAAGACTAAAAATGTTTACCGTCAATTTCATGTTTCTCAGAATCTTTGACAGCCTTTAATGCACTTGACCTTTCAGCATAGTGAACAAATCCAAAATCTCGTTTGCTACTCCCAGATTTCGAAGGCGGCATGACCACCTTTGTCACTTCTCCGTGACGCTGGAATATTTCCTTAAGTTGTTCAGTAGTGGTATTATCAGGGATGTTCTTCACATAAAGAGCCTTCACCTAGCAGAATAAAGAAACCAAGTGATCTCACATGATTAGCAGCTCATAAATGTTTACTATTAAGACAAGTAACAAGAGACAACTTGCTTTAACAACTCGCACGGAAAAACCAGTACTACAGTTAAATAACTCAGTAAATGCTCACCACAGAATCCAAAGCCACAGAAAGTACACAAGGTTCCTGTCACCCATATTCACCTCAGAAGTGGTTCTTTGGGTCATATATCCATGAAAGGAGAAAGAATGTGCCGTATTATCAAACTAATGGTTAGCGGGGACACAATTGAAAAACTCACACAATTTCATGGGATGGACTTCTCTCCAATTTTCTTGTTTAGCAACTTACATTTCTTATTCGTAAGTAAAAGGTTGGAAGAGGGAAATCGTGTAATAACCACTTGGATGTTACCATCAGAGTTTCACACCTGCTACAAAATATTCGGCTCGTATCATAACTACTCAACCCCGCATTGGGACCCTTAAAGATTTGGTACACAAACTAGGCTTTTCTATTTGGTCTAAATACACTAGGCTTTTCTATTTGGTCTAAATACTACTCATTCATTCCCATCAATACCCTTATCCCCCATGTTAATGAAAACATGGTAATGAAGCACTTTTTCTTCCAAGATTTGGTATACATTCCTCTTAATTCCAAGTTCCCCAATGACCTAGGGAAAGGGAATGAAGATCTCAATCCCATTTGATTGGCCTTACTCGTAATCAAACAAGCTTCGATCACGTAAACATTTGCGACCAATACATACTATCAAACTGTTTGGAGGCACAAGCAATGAAAAGTGGAGCACCATGACAACATTCCCATGGCAGCAATCACCAATGGCAACAAGTATTTTGTGAGTACAACCTATTCTATTGACGAAAAACATGTGGTACCCACAAATGTTAGATCCACATTAGTTCAAGAAAACTAGTAGATTCCAGATAATACACAACTTCCGAACCCAGAGCAAACACTGCTCCTCCACACCCAACATTGTTTAGAGAGGAAACACTCATTCTAAGGATCAATGGGTGAGAAAAACCTCAAGAAGCCCATCAAAAAGGACAAGCGTACATATGTGAAGGGGATGAAAAAAAATATCACATATGAAGATGCTGAATATGCTTGTATTCTATAAAGAACTGGCAAAAGGCATCATATCGTACTAATTTTATATCTAAGAATATTCATTAACATGCCAAAGATATGATACTGGTTAGCTGTTCCGTTTGCCTGTCTAGACTCTTCAAATATCACGAGTATTCACATCAACGTCGACATAATAACGTTCCAGAGCCAAAAGCAAAAATCATGATGTACTAACAAGGGCAAGATAAAAAATAATAATAATAATACTATGCAATTGATTGAACCTGCAAAAAGGAAACTAGGCATTAAAAAGATGAATTACTAGCATAGTTTCATTTACAGATACCTGAGATGCAGCAGAGTGATCAGGTGCACTCTTTGGATCAGCCCATGTGACAGTAGGGGTATTGCCATCCAGCTTGAAATTAGAACTTGCCATTTTTTGCCTTGAATAGTCAGCACATGCAGTATTGTAGTACAAAATGAAAGCGAATCCACGATTACGACCAGGATTTTGAGGATCCTGTTCTCGGTAAGAGAAGAAAAAAACAGCATAAGCATTTAATTACTCATCCACAACAGAATTCATGAGCACTACCAAAATCAAGACCCACCTTTATCAGCTCTATGTTTTCAACCCCAAGTCCAACGTCCTCTATGACTTTTCTGAACTCGTCTTCTGTCCAAGACTTGGGAACATTACCAATGAATAACCTGTTTTTAGTTTCTGACAGGGAACATCTCAATGTTTTACCCTGCAGCGACAATATACAGGGTGTTGAGCCTAGTATCGAATGGAGTTAAGTATAAGGAAAATCTTTCAATAAAGAATTACCTTGAACTCTTTACTATGCAATTCCTCAATGGCTCTCTGTGCCATTTCCCGTGTCCGGTAAGCTACAAAAGCATAACCTTTGCTTTCACCAGTGCCCTTGTCCTTCATTAACCTAATCTGAAGAATTATTGCATTAGAAAATGATGATCCAGATCGACAAAAAGCCTAGCAATCCAGAAGCACAATAGGTCACAGTTCTAACCTCATAAATTTCTCCAATTGGTTCACAAAGATCTCTTAATTCTTCTTCCAAAATATCCCGCGGGAGGCCTCCAATAAAAACCTCACTTCCATGAGGAGGAAGGGCAAGAATTTGAGCATGCTTCTCTTTCTCCTCGGCACTCATGGACACAGCCGGCCTTTCTTCATCCTTGACGGGATTGGGCGCAGCATGACTACTGTCTATGTCCGGGGATTGCTCCTCTCCAGCAACCCCATCTTTGGAGTCCTCAATTTCTTCAGGATCATCATCAGCATTATCTTCATCAGCCCCATCTCCCGCATCCTCGTCCAGCTGCTCTTCGATTTCATCATCGATTTCTTCCATGTAATTGTCTTCATCCAGGTCAACCCGGTCATCAACTTCGGCGCCATCTCCCATATTTGCTCCACACGCAAAGGTTTCTCGTGTGAGAACTGTACGCGAGTGGCACCTAATTTAGAACGAAGCTCATGAAACTGCATAAGTGCATGTAGAGAGTAGCAACCTATTTCCAAAGGGGAGCACTGTAGAAACATTCATGATGCTCCTTAAGGATGTAACAACACCAGTTAACTCAAATCATCCCGGAGAGATGACGGAGAAAACTCTCCAAAGGTCTAAACACAACGGATTTCCCAGGATCTTTTCACCTTTTTACCCCTAAAAAAACTGGGGAAAACAAATATGCGGATTCCATTTTAACGTGAAAGCTAAATAAACTAGTGCATCCCCAGGTTTTCTTGCATTCAATGGCAGCTAAAGGAAACGCCTTTTAAGGAAAAAGTAGGATTGTTTACCAAGCACCCAAAAATTATAGGAGAAAAAAAGAAGCAAACTTGGCTCACCGGAGAGAAAAATTCTCGAGAAAAGAGTCGAAATGGACTATTGCAGAAGATTAGAAGGAGAAATGAACAGAGATGATGAAAAATCGAAAACCCGAAGGCCCAGCTAATAAACAATAAGCGGCGGATACACGGAAACCCTACATCTGAAAATTACGATCGAAGAAGAAACGGAAGGGGGAGGAGACCGACCAGGAGGCAGTGTGGCGATGAATCTCACATAAATGCTGGAAAGACCAGACAAGAAGAAAACAAGAAAAGAAAAAGGAAAAAGGAAAGTCAGCCCGAAGGGACATTCACAGGGCGGCAGAGAGGAATAGACTGGGGAGTGAAAAGGGGAAAGGGCTTCGATTACAAGAAAAGGCAGAGGAGGAAAAGTGGGACAGTACCCGAAATTGAGGTCGAGGATGTCCTAAAAACTCAGGTTGGAGGTGTGACAGATGGATGGATGTCGCGCGCACTCACAAACTTCTTCTCCGCCTCGCTCAGCTGCAGCTGCAGTTGCAGTTGCAGGGGCTACTTGGTTTCTTCTCAATTGTCCCACCACGAAAAATGAAAACCGAGAAGATGGGTGTGACTGTGGGGTGGGGGCACCAGAAACACCTTAAAAGGAAGACTGCGTGAAGCAGCAGTGAATGCTAGTGGGCCTCGCAAAGCCTGTTCAAAGCCCAATCTGTATGGGCCTCTCCGCCCATATTGTTTTCATGTCTGGTAGAATTATTACTTTGTTTTGAACTTAATGTCAAATAAGCGGAAAATAATATGCTGTTGGCTTCAAAGTTTAAACCAAACAATTTTCATTTATTCGATTTGTTCCATTTGATACTAGGAAAATCGCGTAAAAAAGGTACATCTTGAACCAGTTTCTTCCCATGGCAATCAAGGACATTCTATTATCTTCATCTCATTTTCCGTCCAAATGCCTCATGACCCGCGTACCGGCCGTACACAATGCGCAACTAAAGCGAACAGCCGGAGTTGAGCAGCTTGGTTTCCACCTTGAGACCTAAGGGGTGTGATGAAATCACGCCTCTACTGGGTTTTGGAACTTATTCGAGTACAAACTCTAGCCTCTCTGTAGACTTTTCCCGGTTTGCAATAGTAGCCCTTGTTGGGTGCGCAATGTGCATCTTGTGAGCAAATGCACAGTCCCTCAAGTGCACATCCGTCCCTCACTATGCTCGCCCCCTCCTTGAGTCCAAGAACTTGGTCCGTCCATTCGCTGGAAAACAGCCCCAGCGGATCGTACATCTCCTTCACTTTCAAAAACTCTTGGGCTTTTTTGTATCTTTTGATCGCTCCATCGAACGCCACATTCCTATTCTTCCCCCAATGAGGCAGTGCGCCGTACTTGATCAGCGCCATCTGTTCTATTTCTTCGAGCACATCTTCGTATAGCCTCGGGCTCAGCGGATTCTTGCTCCGGTAGTAAGTGATGTCGAAGTCTATTGCATCCTCCTGCTTGCCCAAGTAAGCACCGGAGGCCTTGACATAGCGCATGAGGATGCCGTTGTAGAGCTCCACCCCGCACAATGCTTTAGGCTCTAGTGTAATGAGTTGTTGGATGCCTTCGATGAAGCTCTTTACCACGGAGAGTCCGACGCTAAATGTGGTTTGGTGAAAGAACTCGCCCTTGACTCGGGGATCCCATGGACAAGCAGTAATCAGACCGTCTTGGAGACTGTCCAGGCAGGTGCCTGAGGATTGCAACCTGTTCTGATACCCAATCACGGGATATCCAGTGAAGATGACACCTAATCAAAATATGGCATATGCATATACATCAATGTGAGCGAAATCTCAACAATAATGAACATTGTGACGTGCAACTGAATTAGTTAGCTCAGGACACGATACCGTTGTTCGTCAACCCATAAGCACCGGTCTGGAGGGTAGAAGAAATTAGCTTTGCACTGTTGCATTTCCCGTCGGCATCGTTTACGGACTCTTGCAATTCCTCTGCTAGGGAAACATCACGGTAGTGATCAGAATAAAGTGTGGCTAGGCTAACTCAACTTCTAAATCTAGACTAACACAGTTTAACTGATTTACCGGTGGATCTGACTAGTGCCAACGTGAGAGAAGATGTGGAGCGGAATGGGGTGAAATCGTAGAGCCCGTTGCCGGATGCATTAAGAGTGACTCGATCGTCAATGCGATAAACTGCCTTTTGTTGGCTCGGGTACCACATAATGTCCGCAAACTCATGTTGGTTACCAAAACTAGCCGCTTGTTCTCCCAAGTCCGAATCACCCTTGATCGAGTACGTTAAGGATCGTTTGAATAGTGGTTGCAACTTCAGGGTTACCTACAATTATATATCCAAATATCGAAATCACTAATTTTTTTTTCTTTCCACGGAAAATTTAAATAGACCTAAATCACTTCAGGTATCCTTTAGACTAGCTCCTCCTGTGGCAATTAAAGTTGACGTATATGATTGGTCTAAGTTTCTATTTCCTTGAATGGCCATGGACGTAACTTGCTTACTCTATGAATTGGTACACATATGACAAACAAAAGAGGAACGAGGGAATAAAAAGTTACATATTCTTCTTCCAAAATAGGACGAAATAGAAGCCCAACAAAAGTCAAACGTATGATTTGATGAATACATGTGAAAAGTCAGCAAAATTACCAAAAAAGTTCTAAACCTATTATAATTATACTAATTAGTTCAAAACCTTTTTTTGCCGATTTAGTCCTTAACCTTTTGCAATTATGCTAATTCAGTCCATTCGGCAAATTTTGGTCAGTCGGTACTGACGTCGACGCCGCGAAGCCAGCGACATAATTTATTTTCGTTTTCTTTTTTTATTTTCATTTTTTTCACTTCCCCTTCCCTCTTCTACCTCGAGCTCGGCGACCGGCCAGAGGCCGAGCCTCGCCGGCCGTCACTAAGGTCCGGCGACCGACTGAAGGTACAAGAGGGAAGGGGAAGGAAAAAAATAGAAAAGAAAAAATGAAAGAAAAAAGGAAAGAAAATAAATCAAAAAAATATGATGTCTTCGACCGGCCGGCGTCCACATCAGCGTTGTAGGTCAAAATTCACCGGATGGACTGAAATGGCACAATTGCAGTAGGTTTAGGATTGAATTGGCCAAAAAAAAAAATTAGGACTGGATTGACTCAATTACAACAGGTTTATGAGTTTTTTTAATAATTTTCCGGTGAAAAGTCAATGAGCTAGATTTCCGGGAAAATTACCAAAAAAGTCCTAAAGCTATTACAATTGTGCCGATCCAGTGCTAAACTTATATTTTTTTTGCCGATTCAGTCCTAAATCTTTTGTAATTGTGCAAGTTCAGTCTATCCGGAAAATTTTGGCCTACCGGCGCTGACATGGACGCCGGCCAGCTGACGACATAATATTTTAATATTTTTTTGTTTTTTGATTTTTTTGATTTTTGTATTTTCTTTATTTATTTTTTTACTTCCCCTTCCCAGCCCACCCAGATCTGCACTCTCTCTCCTCTTCTTCTTCTTCGTGAGCTTCCATGGAGCGTCAGCGACGCCTCCGTGCACTGCGGCTACCCAGGCCTCGGCCTTAGCTGCTCCGATGGCTCCGATTACCTGATCCTCTCTCTTCCGGGGGACACCTACTCCGTTACTAAAGTCAACTACCCCGACGGAACCCTGACTCTCGTCGACATCGACGTCGCCGACTAGAGATGCCCTAGGGCCCGCCACAGCCTCACGATCGACTCTCTCTTGCTCATTACAACTCTGCCGACGTCAATCTTACCTTCTTCTTCAACTGCAGTGCTCCTCTTACCTTGTCGAGCCTCGCCCGGTGACGGCGAGGTCGAGCCTCGCCATGGCTAGGCGAGGCTCGATCTCTCTAGATCTGGGCTGGCGAGGCGAGCCTCGCCCCGCCATCAACGCTCGGCCTCGCAGGCCCCTGGCGAGGCCGGCCGTTCCTCTAGAGGAAGAAGATGGAAGGGTAAGAGGAGGACGCCATGGAAGCTCATGAAGAAGAAGAAGAGGGAGAGAGAAGGAGAGAGAGTGCAGATCTGGGTCAGCTAGGAAGGGAAAGTAAAAGAAAAATAAAATAAAGAAAATAAAATAAAAATAAAAAATTCAAAAATTTGAAAAAAAAAATATTGTTAAAATATTGTGTCACCGGCCGGTCGGCGTCCACGTCAGCGCCGGCCGGCCAAAATTCGTCGAATGGACTGAACTGACAAAATTACAAAAGGTTTAGGACTGAATCGGCAAAAAAATAAGTTTATGACTGAATCGGCACAATTGCAGTAGGTTTAGGATTTTTTCAGTAATTTTCCCCTTGATTCCTATTGCCCGAGTAGATGTATTCATTAGAAGTTTGTGGTGGGGCATTGATTCATTTGTCTTTACATCACAACTAGTATCACACGACTACCATATCTACCATTTTCAAAGATGAGAAAAGTGGATGGGAATTTGTTGAATTTTGGTCTTATAATCGAGGAAGAAACACTTTCAAACATAATGATAATGGATAGTCAGGCGCATAACCATTTTGGCCGAATCAAGAGTAAAAAAACTTAACGATCAAGGTGATTCTTTCTCTACGATTTGATTAAAAAAGACTAGAGAGTAGCTATACCGGAGGGAATAGAACCCCAAGTGATATGCGTGAGTGAATAGAAGAGACAGAGTACCTGAGAGATGACTCCTAGAACCCCAAGCGACACTTTGACCGCGTTCATCTCTGCATGACTGCTCTTCGTATTCCCATCCAACGTCCTGATCCTGGCGTAACCATCTCCAGGCCCGCCGGGGCTCACTATCCGCATCGCCTCCACGTGATCGTGCAACGCGCTCCCCTTCCCCCATAGGGAGCTGCCATGCGCGCCCGTCCCCAGCATCCCTCCGACCGTCAAACCCCACCAGTAGGTCGTGTATGGCAGCGCCATCCCCGCCTCGGCGGCCACCTCGATCAACTGCCTCAGCGTCACCCCTCCCTCCACGCTCATCCTCATCCCTTCTTGGTCCACCCTCACTATCCTCTTCATGTACTTGGTGCTCACCAGCAGCCCCTCCTCCCCGTCCGGACACACCAGCTTCGGGATGCTGTGAGAGAAGCGTGTCGCCACTTTCATCTTCCTCCTGGACCTCGTCGCGTTCCCCACTACCCATGCGAGCTCTTCTTCCGACGTCGGGTATGCTGCGGCCCCTGCTTTGCATGTGCTTCGGTCCGGGAAGGCCCCGTAGGAATTGGTTATGGTGCAGCCGCCCGAGGTGCACGTGATGGGATCTGCCGGTGGGGTTGCACTCACTGACATGATCATGGCGGTCGCGGCCATCACAACGATATGTAGTGAAGCCCATACCGTTTCAGAACCAGGCCTCCCCATTTTGAACCCCCTGCTCCAGCAAGGAGCTAGCTTAGATCCTGATTTGGAGTTTAAAGGACGTGGATCGGATCGCAAGTTTGGCGTACAAGGGAACGCAGGGAAGGACTTAGGAGGGTGGCTGTGAGTATTGCTTTTAGGACTTGGAAGGGGGACCGTGAGTAAGCTTTTAAGGTAAGAATGAATGTAGATGGCTCCACTGGAGATGGAACTTGTCGATTTCGATTGGCTCTGCGAGGAAAACAGTTTGGAAATTGTTTCGTCCGAATTGCTCCGCGACAAAATATCTTTCACCAAAATTCATTTTTTGGCTTTTAAATGTGATAAAGGGTTCTGTGACGATTTTGGACAGGAGAGTTCCAGATAGTCAGAAAAATTAACGCACGAAATCTGTACAGAATCTAATAGAATTACACAAATATTGTCTCGACCAGAGTCTGACTTGATGGTAAAAGCCTACAAGAACAAATCCAAAGGAACCGATACTGGTGGAATTGAAAGAAAATGCACAAACGTAAACTAAACCAGAGCTCTACTCAATGGTGTGGCTTGGCTAGCACAATTTCCTCCAAGGATAACGAACCAACGCACCCAAAACAGTGTCAGAGTTTGACTCGATGACAAAGTTCTGAATATGCTTTGATAATGCACTAGAGTTTGACTCGATGGCATAGTATTTGGGATAAAGATAAATGCCGGAGTTTGACTCGACGACGAGAATTTGAAAGCTACAGCTAATAAAAGCAAAGTATAGTGCGAATCTTTGCTCGCCAACATTTGCCACCTTCCTTAATCTTTTGAATTCTTTTGTCCCAGTCTTTGAACAGTTACCCGACCCTAAATAATTGGTGATGTTGGAGCCATTCTTCGACTTCTACATATGTCAATCGTGCCCACGTCTTCCGCTTCTTGAGGCTTTGAAATTTGACAATCCAGTAATTGTCAATAGAACTTTACCAGCTCCCTTTCGATCGTGAGGGGTATGCTCATGTCCCCCGCATTTCATGGATTCTTTGACCTGTTCTTAAGGATTCATTTTGCCTCAAAAACTGCTCTCTCGCAATGGAATTCAAGGAGACTATTTTCGTATCCTTCGGCGCCCTTAAAAAAAAAAATCCCGAATTTGGCGAGGTGGCTTCTTGCTAGAGTTCAAATCTGATGATTTCACCAATTGGCGCCTATCGACACTATCATGTGCTTTGCACGACGCTTTTCATTCCCTATCGAAAATGCCTATTCTTCAAGCGTATCAATTCTCCATGTGTTCTGCCTAGGTGTTGACTCCTCATGTGCTTTGCATGTGTGTTGACTTCTCACGTGCTTCGCACGTATATTAATCTCTCACGCGTGCAACATCTGTCTCGGCGGTGAGTTATTAGAAGTTATTCGGAGATGTGACAGTAGGATGGTTGGCGGCAAATCCAAGTCTCGACAGAAAGAAGATGGCCAATGTATATAGTATGGGACTCGGTGCTCCATTTGCATTAAATAGTGCCACCTGTTGATAAAAAGGGTGCAATGGGCAGAGCGAGTCACGGCCAAAGGGTATACGTGTCTTCACCCTCCATTCTTGCAACCACCACCCACTCGATGTTGGATATCCATTTGTGCAGAAATTATTATCAAGTGCATCATATGGACCTGGGCAAAAGTTCTTGTTACGTGTGCCACATTACTTGTTAAATTATGTCTGAATATCCAAATTGTTGGAGTGCGGTTCATACTTCCCAACGACAGAAAAGCACGTGAGTTTCTTTGGATATCAGAGAGCTTTTATGATTTAAGCTCATATTTTTCATATTTTTTTTTCATTAGTAATTTGAACTCGGGTTCATGAATAGCTTATACTATATATACTCTTTTTTCTCTTATAATTGAGAGATGTACCGAGAGGTGCGAGGTGCTAATTATAGTGGAATCCTCTGCTAGACGTAACCCTAGTTTAAGGGTAAACGAGGATAAAATCTCGCATCTCGATTTCTCTTTCCCGCTTTTATACTTTACTTCGTTGCAATTATGCGCCGAATCCTAACACATATTGGAATATCTTGCCTTAATCCCGATTTTCAAAATTATATAGAAGCTACGTACACATATAATTGCGTGTGACTACAATAATAACAACGCAATAGATACACTTGTTCTCGTTATGTAATACTAGCATAAATGTAAACACGTTGCGTGTACAATACAGAAAGATACGTGCTTCCGGGTGGGGAAGGTTCAGCGGCGAACGGAAGAATTCTGCGAGATGTTTAGCCGGAGAAATGGCCTTTAGAGTGTGTCATGGTGAAACTTTTCGAACTGGTTTGTTTGTATACATCACTAACATTAATATATCAACCCTTGCAAGTCCTACGTCACACTGGGCTAAGGTGCACTGAATGATTAAGTGGTAGCGGCTTGCCTTCTTCACAATTTGGTGAGAAGGAAAGGTCAACCGACCACCGGAACAGATCGAATGGACTGAAGGAAATGTCAATCTGCAGTGGAGTTTCCACCCATATGATGACATGCACCAATGTTTCTTTCTGCATTTATGACCCAAAAAAGTTATTTGTTTGATGCTACGTGATTCGGCGGACCAAAATTAGCACCTTTCAAGGTCGGTTAGAGAGTACTCAGAGGAAAAGTTTTTCGGTGTTCAACTTTTTCATTCATATATGATGAAATTTTTTAGAAGAGGACGTTAAATCGGTATGGTGAATGATGATAAATAGAAAATAACGAACTCAAATGCTGAAGAAACAGAGATGTAATCATTGTGAAGATGAGAATAAGTCAAGATGCAGTTCGTCTGTTCTCAAAATCTAAACATGTCCAAAAACTTGATATTGCTCACCCTAGAAATTGTGACCTATTGCAACATCTTATTGTTTAGAAAGCTTAGCTCGAAGGAAAAACGACGTGAAAAATTAGCATCAGCTAATATTTTTCTACTCGTCATCACATTATTTGGAAAAAGATTGAAATTTTGAAATGAAATCACGCGAGAGATAAAATAGAATCACTAACTGCGCATCTGTCCATTGATATCATACTTATGAAATAATTAACTACGGGACTTTTGGAGAAATAAAAGGATAGTGATCCATGTAAAGTAGGAGGTCTTCTTTATTACTGTGGCTTCTTCTTGCTGAAACTTATGATGTACAAATACACACCCAGCCGTATTTATGGACTCCAAGTACTTTACGTGGGCAACAACTCATATTAGATGACACGGCATCGAAACATCCGATACAGACATGTTATTTGGATTAATGCATAAGTAACTTGAACAAGTATGTCGTTTAGTTTTAACAATGGCATGAAAAGAGTGTCGGGTTAGTAAGCAAATTCCGAACCATTATGTTACAAGGCTTTAATTGTAAGGTGGTGATGGATTTGGTGATAACATGTGTATAAGGCCAACGGGATTTCATAAAGACAAAAGAGGTGTGAGATATACGTGGTTTAAGACCCAAATCACATGCAAAATCAAAAGGAAAATGCGCACACCTTGTGTATGCAAAAACTTGACATTTAAAAGATTTTGCAAAATTGTCTTATAACGAAATATATGGATTATACAAATAGAAAGAAATTCTATAATATTGTTCTCTTCAATGTTTAAACCAGAGAATTTTCATTTGTATGACTTGGTGTTTTTAGCTGCAACAGACCGAAACACAAGTATATTAATCTGACATGTTGAAGACCTGCCCACCAATACAAAGCATGTCGATCTACATCTTTTCTATACTAGAGATTCACATAAATGTTACTAATTACATAGAGACATGTGAACAATGAAACACTAAGGCAACTGTAACTCTAGGGCCAAGAACAAGGACAATACATCTTGAACTAGCTTCTTCCCATGGCAATCGAGGACATTCTAAATTCTTGATCACATTCTGCATCCAAATGCCTCATGATCCGCGTACCGGCATACACAATGCACAACTAAAGCGTACGAATGGAGTTGAGCAGCTTGGTTAGTACTTTGAGACCCAAGAGTGATGAAACCAAGTCTTTCCTATGTTTTGGAACTTATTCCAGTACAAACTCTGGCCTCTTTGTACACTTTTCCTGGTCTGCAATAGTAGCCCTGGTTGGGTGCACAGTGTGCATCTCTTGAACAAATGCACAGCCCCTCCAGTGCGCATCCGTCCCTGACTATGCTCGATCCCTCCTTGAGTCCAAGAACTTGGTCCGTCCATTCGCTAGAAAACAGCCCCAATGGATCATACATCTCCTTCACTTTAAAAAATTCTTGGGCATTTTTGTATCTTTTGATCACTCCATCGAATGCCAAATTCCTGTTCTTCCCCCAGTGAGGTAGTGCGTCGTACTTGAAAAGCGCCATTTGTTCTATTTCTTCGAGAACGTCTTCGTATAGCCTCGGGCTCAGCGGATCCTTGCTCCTGTAGTAAGTGATGTCGAAGTCTACTGCGTCCTCCTGCTTGCCCAAGTAAGCACTGGAGGCCTTGACATAACGCATGAGGATGCCGTTGTAGAGCTCCACTCCGCACAATGCTTTTGGCTCTAATGCAATGAGTTGATGGATGTCTTCGATGAAGCTCTTTACCCGGGAGAGGCCGACGCTAAATGTGGTTTGGTGAAAGAACTCGCCCTTGACACGCGGATCCCATGGACATGCAGTAATCAGATCGTCTTGGAGACTGTCTAGGCATGTGCCTGACGATTATAGCCTGTTGTGATACCCAATCACCGGATACCCGGTGAAGATGATACCTAATCAAGACATGCATATACATCAACGAGAGCCAAATCTCTAGAGTAGTGGACGCCACGATGCGCAACTATATTAGCTAACTTAGGATGCGATACCGTTGTTTGTCAACCCATAAGCACTGGTCTCGAGGGTAGAAGAAATTAGCTTTGCACTGTTGCATTTCCCGTCCGCATCATTCAAGGATTCTTGCAGTTCCTCTGTTAGGGCAACATCATATCAGAGTTCATAAAAAGGTACAGTTAGGCTAGTTCAACTTCTAAATCTAGCTTAACATTGTTTTCTTGATTTACCGGTGGATCTGAGTAGTGCCAAGATGAGAGAAAGTGTGGAGCGGAACGGGGTGAAATCGTATAGCCCGTTGCCAAACTTATTGAGATTGACTCGATCATCGATGCGATAGACTGCTTTCTGTTGGCTCGGATACCACATAATGTCTGCAAACTCATGTTGGTTACCAAAACTAGCCGCTTGTTCTCCCAAGTCCGAATCACCCATGATCGAGTACGATAAGGATCGTTTGAATATCGGTTGCAACTTTAGTGTTACCTATAAATATATATACAAAAATCGAAATCGCTATAATCCGTCTTTTTAGAGAGACCCATATCATTTCAGGTATCCTTTAAGTTATTCATCATTTAATCATGAGTTAGAATGGACTTAGAAGTTTGTGGTGGAGGGATCCACACATTAGTTTATACATCACAATTGATATCATAGGCCTTAAATTTCTACCATTTTCAAACATGAAAAAAGTGAATGAGAATTTGTTGAATTTTCGGAGGAAGAAATAATCTTAAACTTATTGATAATGGATAGTCAGGCCCATGGCCAAATCAAGAGTAAAAACGATTGGACAAACATTTTTTTTGGTGATGTAAATACTTCTTCCGAGCATAATCATACATTCACTTCAAGTACCAGAAAAAAATACATAGTATGACGAATAATCTGCACACGTTCACTTTATTTGGTGATGTAAATACTTCTTTCGATTTTTGTCTTTTTTATTGCTGACTGGACGTCCGGCAAGCCACGTCAGATTCAAATATTAATAGAAAAAATGCCACGTGGGATTTTGAGCCAAGCATATCGGAATTGACACTTAAGTGATAATTTTTCAAAAAATTTGGCACTACAGTGATCCGGACAAAACTTTTGACACTAAAGAGAACGTGGTACATCATGTTTGGCACTTATAGTGTTCTTCGCCCCCGCAAACTAGTAAAGATTAGAGGGTAGCTGTACCTGAGAGATGACTCCTAGAACCCAAAGCGACACTTTGGCCGCGTCCATCTCTGCATGATTGCTATTCGCGTTCGCATCCAGCATCCTGATCCTGGCGTAACCATCTCCAGGCCCTCCGGGGATCACTATCCGCATCGCCTCCACGTGATCGTGCAACGCACTCCCCTTCCCCCATAGGGAGCTGCCATGCGCGCCCGTCCCCAGCATCCCTCCGATAGTCAAACCCCACCAGTAGGGCGTGTATGGCAGCGCCATCCCCGCCTTGGCGGCCTCCTCGATCAACTGCCTCAGCGTCACCCCTCCCTCCACGCTCATCCGCATCCCTTGTTGGTTGACCTTCACAATCCTCATCATGTACTTGGTGCTCACCAGCAGCCCCTCCTCCCCGTCTGGACACACCAGCTTCGGGATGCTGTGAGAGAAGCGTGTCGCCACTTTCATCTTCCTCCTGGACCTCGTCGCGTTCCCCACTACCCACACGAGCTCTTCTTCCGACGTTGGGTACACCGCGGCCCCTGCTTTGCAAGTGCTTCGGTCTGGGAAGGCCCCACAGGAATTGGTTATGGTGCAGCCGCTTGAGGTGCATGTGACGGGATCTGCGGGTGGGGTTGCATTCACCGACATGATCATGGCGGTCGTGGCAATTACAACGAAATGCAGTGAAGCCAATACCGTTCCAGAACCAGGCCTCCCCAAACGGAACACCTTGCTCAAGCAAGGAGATGTTTGCGTCATCATGACTGTGAAGGGAGCAGGTTTGTCTGTGGTGCTCGATGCTTCCACCTTCTAGGTAGCTGGCTTAGCCCCTTAGTTAAATGAACGTACACAGGATCGCTAGCTTGGAGCACAAGGGAACGAAGCAATTCTGGCGAGGTGGAAGGACTTGGCCGTGCGTATGCTTTTAAGTAAAGAATGAACGTAGATGGCCCAAGTGGTGGAGAGGAAAATTGTCGATTTGGATTGGCTAGGGGGGTGAACAGTTTGGAAGTTATTCGGAGACGGGCGTCTCGGATGGTTGGTGGCAAACACCAAGTCCGGAGAAAATATATAGAATGGGAGCTGGTGCTCCATTTGTATTGCATCCTCCCACGTGTGATTAAAGGTTGGAATGCGCAGAGGGAGCGACTAACTGCCAAGGGACATGCTTTTTTGATAGTACTGTCAAGGACTGTACAATATCAACCGTAGATCCGCACATCATCATTGCGTGTTTTGCCTAAAGCACTCATTGATTGGGAGATCGTGTGGTCAGAAATAACTGACAATACTGTCAGATTGTCAGGCTAGCAGCTTCCTTCACATCACGAACTAAATCTCAATTTTCTCTCCACTTTTTGGGCCGCACAAAAAATATGTCGGGTCGGGTGATGAACCGAGCCGAGTACATAAATTTCAAGACATATTTAACACCTTCCTTATTGAGAAAGAAACAAAGAAGAATGGTTGGGCCAACAAACTTCCATTTCGTATATATTTTGGATATTTGTATAATCATCGAAGATTGTTGAAATGACGAATTACTGTAATACAAAGAAATTGATGAGGTTATCATTTTTTCTAGCATCAACCCATTTGATGTTAACAAAGATCTTTTGCATGAGGGTTAGCTAGACATTACTTGTAAAAACACTAGCCCCGCTCAGTCTATAATAATAATATTTTCAATTGTATTGTTATTCCACGTATTATTCTCATTATGCACATAAGGGAGGAGTCGTATGAGGCGAAAATCTCATGTATGATTTTGAGATAGAGATTCATGTAACGTTATTGATATTGGAAGGTGTTCTATTTGCTCATAGCTTTCGTCTGATATCGGATAAAGTAAATCTTAGTGTTTGGTTCTCAAATAATGTAAGAAAAGAAATATTCTCATCTTGCTTTGATACCAAGATAAGAACAAAAAGGAAGAGAGAATTGTGTAGTTGACTGTTAAGGTAACAAGATTTATGACATGAAAAATAACTAATCATGGATTGCACAATCAAAAAGATATATCGAAATCCTAATAGATATGGAAAATTAAGCGAAATATCCTAATTATCTCTTACAAGAGGGCGTCATGGTGGAACTTTTCAGACTGACTTTTCATATACATGGCTACTTACTAGCATCAGTTTATATCAGTCCTTACAGGTCCTACGTGACACTGGGCTACTGTACAATGGATGATAACTAGGTGGGTGTTGCCTTCTTCACATTTTGGTGAGAAGGAAATATCAATTGACTACCGGAACAAAATCCAGAGGCCATACAAACATCTGCAGAATGGATCGAATGGAGACAGGATAAAGTCGGATATACGAGGAACATAGCCTGAATAAAATTATGCATGGGATGTGGAATAAAGGTGGATATGATTTCTAATATCCATAATATAAAAGTTATTTCTCGAATAACAATCTTTTACTTTTTAAATTAATAAATTATATTTGAATATAAGAAGTATTTGAATTCTAATATAAAATTCGGAATAACAAAAGTAAAAACAATTTCATTGTTATTTTTTCCTATTTTTATTTGTCCATTCAGTTTTTTTTTTCTATCTTATAATATAAGTTCAATATATAAATCTTTATATTAGTATTTAATGAATTGCATATTTGAGGTATTTTAGGTATATTAGTATAGTTTACAATTTAATAAAATTTTGTTAGAGAACGACGGAAGGGGGAAAAAGCAATAAAAAAGAAAAGAATTTAAGGAATAAGAGAGGGAAAAATAATAATAAAAATAAGCAAATACAAAATGAGTAAGCAGGCATGTAGTGAGAGATTCCATTTATGTAATTTTAAGTTCATTTACACTATATGCCGTTCATACCAAACAAGGGACATGATAGGACGTGGAAATATCTGGCTTTACTACTGCGATTCACCAAACGGTGAATATGATTTAGCAAAGTCTCTGAATTCCATATCCTATCATATCCTGTCTAGAAATCACGACCAAACGTAACCTTGCCTTAGAGTATGACATGCATCCATATTTCTTTTTGAATTTATAGCCAAAATATTGTTATTTGATGCTATGTAATTTTTTTTTGGGGGGTCAAAGATGCCATGTAATTCGACCGACTAAACTCAGCACCTTTTTTCGACCCAAAAAAAAAAAAAAACTCAGCACCTTATATATATAAACAAACTCTTGTCGGTTTAAAAGTTCTATGATTACAGAAGAGACGCTTTATTTCTAAGCAAGCTGGGCATGTGTCACGGTGAGAAATTACTTAGACCGACATTTAATATGTAAAGGCATGATAGGTTTTGGAGGACTATTCTTGTATACTTCATTTCGGCTAATAACGTCTGAGATTACAAAGCTTTTAGCTCACTATTCTCCACCTACATGACTGGGCTTTGAAAAATAAACCCCTTTTACTCGCCTGGCCCGGCTCGACCCAAGTACAGATTTTTCTTCTTAAAGATTGTTGGAACGAAGACCAATCTGCCAAGCCCACCTACACTCACTCTTTGCAACCCTAATTTCCAAATTTAATTCACAATATGATATGAAAAGGTTTTTTCTAAGTACCAAAATTGATCTCCTTTTTAGATGCTCACTTATAGCTTGCCACATCATTTTTATTCATTATGCTTGTAAATCAATATCATAATACCTTAATCTTGTTTTTTTTTTTTTTATAAAATAAATTCATGCTGTGTACACATATAATAGCGACCGACTAAAATAATAAAACAACGTAAGAAAAGGAGAAGTCTCCTCATTATATAATACAAACGAAAATGCATACTCCTTGCTTGTCCCTAAAAAATTGGCATGTAATTTTATTTTTTTTGGTTGCAAAAGCGTCTTATAATGAAAAACATGAACAAATTAAAAAGTTCAATGGCCACATTGCATATTTGATAAAAGTTCAGAGACCACATTGAACAAATTAAAAATTCAGAGACAGTATTACACATTGATCCAAAGTTTAAGGATCATTTGTGTGGTTTTCCTAATTATAAAACTAACAATATAAATAAATTGTATACATATACTTGCGTGTGAGACGTTGCTCACGCAGAGTCGCATATATTTTCAATCCCAATTAACGAAATATCAAATGGGTTTTAATTTGATTACTAAATTTTAATATGCAGTTTGAGCTTTATAATATTAATCTCATTTGAGAAGAAATCATAATGAGAAAATGAAAAGAGGGATGAGAGTTAAAAAAAAAATTGAGTGGTAGTTTTGTAGATGCATTTGATTCTCTCTTCCTTGTAGAATTTCTTGAAGGGATGGATGAGTTTGCAATTGGGAGGAAACTTTGGAGGTGAATCAGGGCTAATTGGCCCTAATTCTATCTTATTGACCGACTTTGACTTCTCCATCTCAAATTCAATCTGGATCGATCGCGAGCTCGAGTGGACTTTAGACGTCATGACTGAGCAGAAGAAGAAGAAGAAGAAGCTCCCTCTTCCCCAGCACCAGCACCAGCCCCAGCACCAGCACCGCATGGAGCTCGACATCCATTCTTTTCTGAGTTCCCAGAATGAGCACCACCGCGACGACGACTACGACGACGACGACGATGACGATGAAGCCGACGACGAAGATAACTGGACTTCATTCCCTCACCGGACCATCGAAGAAATCCTCAATGACTCCCTTTCGGATTCCGATTCTTCTCCTCCTCCTCCTCCTCCTCCTCCTTCGTCTCCTCCGTCCTCCCCGCAGCAGCGAACCCAACCATCCATCCGCGGCTCCTTCGATGCCTTCGGATCCCCGGTGTCGCCACCTCCGCCCCCACCCCCACCACCTAGGCCCCCTCCCTTACCTGATCATGAGAAGCCTACTTCTTCCAATTCTCGACTCAAAGCTCCCGATTCCCTCCTCTGGGCATCGTCTTCATCTAGGCAGCTGCCTTCCCTCTTTGGCGGGGTGAGGTCCAATGCCAAGCCGGGGGCTGCGCTCGCCGCCGCAGCTGCCGCCTCCCGCTCGCTCCCTACCCCTCACGCCGCCGCTATCAAGTCCCGCAGGGCTCTCCTCACCCCTTCCTCCTCCTCCTCGTCTTTTCCTTCCATCTCCAATTCCCATGATGCCTTGGACTCTTCCGTTGACGCTCTCCATGGCTTGGATAGTCAGTTGAGGTTGCAACATAAGGACGATGCCGAAGACGATGGTGGTAAGATGGGCGAATTCCAATCCGCTTTAGGGCATGCCGTTGATCTTGCTCCTGAAGATCGCCTTGAAGCTGAAGCTCCAGCGCTTGATGAGGAGGAGGAAGAAGAGGAATTGGTTAGTTCCCCTCCTGCCCAACAACATTCCACGGTCGAGTCCCCTGCAGATTCTGACCTGGCCGCTGACAGTTCGCCTGCGGAACACGAGATAATCGCCGATGACACTCCCGCACTCGCAATTCCCAACCATCCCCACGAGAAGGATGCAGGTAACGAGGAAGCTCTTGAAGAGCATGGCCTTTCTGAAGATAGGGATAATGCGAGCTCATCAGCTGACATAGATGAGCTCGTCCAAGAGAGAATTGAGGAGTTGGAAAGCAAGAGGATGAGTGAGAAGCCCGAGAAGAAACCGCAGAAGAAGCCTCTCGAGTTGGCTGAAGAGATTGAGAGGAAACAGGCATCCACAGGTCTCCACTGGGAAGAGGGTGCAGCGGCTCAGCCAATGAGGCTTGAGGGCGTCCGCAGGGGATCCACCACATTGGGATACTTCGATGTTGATTCTGACAATGCTATTACCCGGACCATTTCTTCTCAGGCATTCAGCCGTGACCATGGCTCCCCCCAGGTCTTGCAGGTTCATCCTAATTTCATTGCCGTTGGGACGTCAAAAGGGGTCATCCTTGTTCTGCCCTCTAAGTATTCTGCCACGAATGCCGACAACATAGACGCCAAGGTGCTTTTCCTCATTCATATTTAGTCATGACAACGTTGACAGATGTTTTACTCATATGTTGATGAGCTTTATCAAGGACTTTGCAATGTTCTTTCCTAATAAGTGCCTGCTAGCTCTGAGTCAACAAATCAAAAGCACTGAAGGATGACTTGAGGTTCCTAATGGCCAATATGTTATTCAAGGAGAATTATATGCAGGTGCTAATAGCACATCTGTTATTTAACTCCGAACCCAAGAGGACTTATTTATCTGATTTGTCATCTGCCAACTTTAGAAACTTCCTCTCACATTTCTTTGGGGAAATATCATATTATTCCTGCTTCTGCATGGAGTCTATTTGCACGTTCACAGGCGAATTGAAAGCTAAGCAGTGGTAATTCAAAAGATTCCCCAGGGGAAAAATAGATAAATCCTCAAAATTAAAGTTTTTGGAGACATGAGTCGGGTAAATTCGGGCCTCTCCTGCCTTTTGAGCTAAAAGATTGTTTCTTGTTTAATTTGCATTCTCCATAGCGCTTTCCGCCTTTTTCGTAAACCCTGGTATATATCCTATTTGTGGCGTCTCGGCTTTGGCCTCCTTTTTAGAGACGGTGCTCATTGTCACATTAGGTATATACAGGGAAGGGAAGTTTCTGTGAGCTTACTGTTACGTACAGCCAGATTAGCTAGCTTGAAAGAAGAATTCTTAGGGTCATTCCAATTTCCACTATGAGTCCTCATGCATAGTGTCTTGGATGATTGTCATCATGCTGCATTCTTCTTTTAGTTCTGCATTACTTTTTTGGTACTATATTTTCGTTTTGCTCACCAACAAATGTTGCAGATGATGATTCTTGGGTTGCAAGGGGATCGATCTCAAGCCTCAGTAACTTCCATGTGCTTCAATCAGCAGGGAGACCTGCTCTTAGCTGGTTATGGTGACGGTCATATTACAGTCTGGGATTTGCAGAGAGGATCAGCTGCCAAAATTATTAGTGGGGAACACACAGCACCAGTAGTACACACACTGTTTCTAGGCCAGGATTCTCAAGTTACTCGTCAATTTAAGGCTGTTACAGGTGATAGCAATGGACTGGTTTTGTTGCATACTTTATCAGTAGTTCCCTTGCTTAATCGGTTCACCGTCAAATCACAGGTCAAACACTTTCTAGACATTAAGCGATACTTTTATTTTATTTAAGATAATTGTGCATGCTCACTATGTGCATTCTTTTTGTGCTAATTGAAACAGTGTCTTCTTGATGGTCAAAAGACTGGGACTGTGCTATCAGCGTCACCTCTTATGTATGATGAATTTCTTGGAGCGGTTTCAATATCCTCCCCGGTGAACAGTAGCGCTTCAAGTAGCAGTATTGGTAGCATGATGGGTGGTGTTGTTGGGCCAGATGCTGGTTGGAAACTATTCAATGAAAGCACCTCTTTGAATGAAGAAGGTGTGGTCATATTAGTCACCCACCAAACTGCTCTGGTGGTATGAAGTCCTCGGATAATAGTGCAAATTCCATGTACTTGTAAACTTTGTTTCAATTCTTACTTTGTCCTGGAGGTTTATTCGTCATGATTGTTTGGAATTGAATGTCTTTTCTGCAGGTAAGACTCAGTCCTGCTTTAAAAGTTTATGCAACATTGTCTAGGCCAGATGGTGTTCGAGAGGGGTCCATGCCATATACTGCATGGAAGTGCGTGGTGCAGGCATATAGTTCTCCTGATGGTACGTATTCATCCAATGGTTAATTTAATTTAACGTCTGTTGAGTCAGGACTTCTCAAGGTTGTAGCTTTTGCAGAAAGTGCTCCCGAAGCAGCCACTAAACGAGTCTCATTGCTTGCTATTGCTTGGGATCGGAAAGTTCAAGTTGCTAAGCTGGTCAACTCGGAACTGAAAGTTTATGGGAAGTGGTCTCTAGACAGTACGGCCGTAGGAGTCGCCTGGTTAGATGACCAGGTTTGTGTCACGTGTTCTTAGATTTTAACTCGAAGTGTTTTCATAACAATGTGAACAGTGTTGGTGACAGAGGGCTTTATACTTCTCAGATGCTCGTGGTTCTGACAGTTGATGGACAGCTTTGCTTATTCTCGAGGGAGGGTAATATGATTCACCAGACAAGTTTTGCTGTCAATGGTGTCGCTGGAGATGATCTCGTGGCATATCATACACACTTCAATAATCTGTTTGGAAACCCTGAGAAAGCTTATCACAACTCTATTGCTGTGAGGGGCGCGTCTATTTATGTTCTAGGACCTGTGCATCTTGTTGTTTCGCGCCTCCTACCTTGGAGGGAAAGGATTCAGGTTTTACGGAAAGCAGGTGATTGGATGGGTGCCTTGAACATGGCTATTACACTGTATGATGGCCAAGCCCATGGGGTCATCGACCTCCCTAGGACCCTGCAAGCTGTTCAAGAAGCCATAATGCCTTACCTGGTGGAGTTGCTTTTTGCGTATGTAGATGAGGTATTTTCTTATATTTCAGTGGCATTTTGCAATCAAATTGGCAAAGTGCAACAAATGGATGACCACATGACTAGGAGCAGTTCTGTACGTAATGAAATAAAAGAACAATTTACCCGCGTCGGTGGTGTTGCTGTCGAATTTTGCGTGCACATCAACAGAACGGACATTCTTTTCGATGAGATCTTCTCCAGATTTGTTGCTGTTCAACATAGAGGTATTCTTCCATGTCTATTGGTAATCCTCTTTTTGAGAATCAAAAACTAGCTGTGTCCTACGATCTGTATTGTGGAGATGAATTTATAGTCTCCCGCTAAATATAGATGATAAGAAGTCAGCCTCATGAGAGCAGACCAGTGTCTCATCCCCAGGACAATCATAACAAACTACCACCAGAAGACGGGCGATGATTTTTAACATTATGGCGACTATTCTCCTTACTTTCAATATTTTATGGGGCCTCCTAATGATTTCTGTGATGAAACCTTCTACTAGTTCACCTAACACTTTTCTTGTAGCCTTATTTTCAGTCACGGAAGAAATGGAAATCGGCGTGCTATAATTGTCTTACGTGTCCAATCTTGAGAAGTGTAGAATTTTCAAATGTAGCGACCTTGTCGAAAGTTGTGATTTGAAGTTAGATTGCAATATGATAATAACTTGAACTATGTGCTCGGTTTGTCACCTAGAAGCCAATCTGTTTTTTTTTTTCCTTGTGTCATTCTCTGCGATAGACTTACCCACGTTGATCATCACATGTTTGCGACTTGCATTCAGCTGTAATTTCACTAGCACAAGGTATATTTATGGCTTCTATATCATATGATAATATTGTTGTATGTGCTTCCATTGTGATGCTTCCAGGTGCAACTTTACCTACCGACAGGTAATTTATGTCTGATACTAACAATACTCTTTGTTATATCTAGACACATTCTTGGAGCTTTTGGAGCCGTATATATTGAAGGATATGCTCAGTTCTCTACCTCCTGAGGTATCTTTATAGTGTTTAATCATCCAAAAACTGCCAATTACGTAAATGTATAGCTCAACTGCACTCAAAAGTAGGGAATTTCACTATAGATAATGCAAGCATTGGTGGAACACTATAGCAGCAAAGGTTGGCTACAGCGAGTTGAACAATGTGTCCTTCACATGGACATATCTTCCTTGGATTTCAATCAGGTCTGCAGATTGTTTAAAATGATGGAAAAATGATTTAAGTTCATCTGTTAAGGAACGGTTTTTGTGATTTTCTCCTTGTAGGTCGTTAAATTGTGCCGGGAGCACGGGTTATATTGTGCATTGGTGTATCTTTTCAACCGAGGATTGGATGATTTCAGATCACCTCTGGAGGAGTTGTTGGTAGTCTTTTGCAAGAGTCCGAAGGAGAGTGCTGGTGCCCTTGGGTACGTTACCTTGATGGTTTTCTATTTTTGCTGATGCACACATGACTCTTGGATGTAAAATTTTGTTTAGTTAGATCTTCTTGTTATATTTTTCATTGCTGGGGGTCCTATTTGATATGCCACTTTGTTCGTGGCTGAAGTGCAAACGATTATAGTATCAAGCCAGTGTGCCTACCCAAGCTCATCAGATGCTTCTGAATCTGAGATGAGCCTGAAGATTCTTAAGTATGATGATGTTTTAGTTCATGGCAGAGAGTTGTTTGTAAGGAATTCGAAGTGTGACTCAATGGGCCCTCCACTGAAAACATTTGCAGATCAATTCGAACATTACACAAACAGAAAATATGCATATTGTCTATCCTTACGAGGGTTTTTTAACCTTCAAAAGGAAAGTTGATGGTTGATAATGTTTCAGATTCTTCTTAGGTGTTATCCTTGCCGAAAATATGGTATTACAATGCATTCATTTTATGTCTAGCTTTTCGAAATTTTTAACCTTATCCACCTGGTGGTGTTTTGAACAGGTACAGGATGCTTGTTTATCTAAAATATTGCTTTTCTGGTCTTTCTTTCCCTCCTGGTATGTATTTCAATTTTCAAAAATGGAGTTTCCTTTTTCTTGGCTCTTGTTAGAGTAATAGGCTGTTAAGCAATTGGAAGTTTGACAGCGGTAATGAGTCTTGAGTATTGCTAAATATCTATAATAAAATAGATAAAACTTATATGAGTGGTCCCTTACATGGTTAATCTTCAGGGAGGATACCGAACATAGGTTGATATTGCCTTGCTTTTTTCTTTTTCTCCTTATGCAGATTCTCTTGCTTATGATTCTGCAAGCCATGTTTTCCTTTTCCATTGATTGTATGCTGAGTTTCTGTCTACTGATCTTGATAAACAAAGTCGTGGCTGTCGGTGTTTCTGACAGCTCATTATGGATAGGTGCAGTTAGATATTGAATGGCATATGAGCATGTAAAGAAATGGAAATAACATTTACATGTACTTAACCACGTTCGCTTCAAGTAAACTATTCTAGTTGCTAATGTATTTTTGAAGACTCAGTTGCTCGTTTGTTTCATAGTGTTAGAAAGTCCAATCCAAAAGCTTAAGCTAATAGGGGAGAACAACTTCAACACCCCTCTCATGTGCAAGCTGAATTACGATCGGCACATGGAATTTGACTAATGGGGGGTGAATGCACATTCGCGAAAGGAATAACTTGGCTCTGATACTAGTGTTGGGTGGTCTTAGGCCTCTCTCATCTCAAAAGCTAGCTTAAAAGTTGAGGCTTTCCCTCACACTTATAAGCCGACCACCAGCCCTTTCCACAATCGATGTTTTACAACCCCAACAATACTAGTGTTGGGTGGTCTTGGGCCTCTCTCATCCCAAAAGCTAGCTCAAAGGTTGAGTCTTTCCTTCACACTTATAAACCGACCACCAGCCCCTTCTACAACCGATATGGGACAAATCCAACAATCTCCCCCTCATATATCGGGCCATGGGTCGGACCCGCAACAACCTGTATCTCTCCCTTGTCACTGTAGGGTCTCGACTTGGTAACCTGGGCTCTGATATCATGTTAGAAAGTCCAACTTAAAAGCTTAAGCTAATAGGTGGAGAACAATTTCAACACATAAGATTGTGTGTTCTTTTCTCCAATCTTTCTTTTGCATTTCTATGTACATAATTCTTCTCTTATGGACCTTCCCCTCCCCCTAACAACTCCCCCCCCCCCCCCCCCTCTCTTAAATAAATAAATAAGCATAGTTCAATATAAGTAATCTCTGCACTACAGTGCTTGTTATAGTTCCATAATATATATGTTGCAAGCTAAGCCTATTTTCTTTGCTTCTTCTCCTCTTCTTCTTGATGTAAACTAGAAAGTATTGTTGCTGACTGTTATCTCTGCTGCTCTCCTTTAAGATCTTGTTCTAGTGAATCTTAAGATTTGTTGTTTGCAGGACACAGAAGTATTTCCCCAACCCGCCTTCCCTCTCTTAGGACAGAACTTTTGCAGTTTTTACTGGAAAAGTCGGAAACTTCAAGAGCGTTGTCTGAAGGAGTCTACTGTAATTTGTATCATCTCTTAGAATTAGATACTGAAGCTACTTTAGTTGTTTTAAGATGTGCTTTTGTAGAAGATGAAATCCAAAAATCCGATTTTGCTACACATGACTCAGCCAACCAAGTAGTGGAAGTGGGATTTGATCCTACCAGGGAAAACAAAGTGGTTCAGGATTTGGTAAATGCTCTCATTTGTATCCTTGATGAGGACATCTTTCAAGTAGATGGTCATGGAGGTTCTAATAAAAAATCTGCAGATGCCTGGCCTTCAAGAATAGACATTGGACACCTTTATGAGTTCATTGCATCTTTTGTTACTCGTGAAAGGGCAAAGATTCCGAAAGACATATTGAACCGTATTTTAGAGCACTTAACGTCAGAAAATGCTCCTCTACCGGGAGAGGAACGTAATAAAATGAGAGAAAAGCAAGTACTTTCCCTTCTGGAAACAGTGCCTGAGAATGAGTGGGACGCGTCTTACGTCTTACACCTATGTGAAAAAGCACAATTCTATGAGGTATGTTTGCTACCTGTATTTATGAGCTGAAAGGTGCATTTCTTTTTGTTTACAAAATCTATCAGTGTTTATTAGTACTAAGAGATCTGCTCCTTATTATTAGGTTTGTGGCTATATTTATACTATCCGAGATCAGTATATTGCTGCTTTGGATAGTTATATGAAAGATGTGGATGAACCCATACATGCCTTTGCCTACATCAATAATGCTTTGCTACATCTGAATGAGACTGAGCCTGCTGCTTTTCGCTCAGCAGTTTTTTCTCGAATTCCAGCGCTGGTTGACTTGAGTAGGTATATGCTTCTCCCTACTATGCACTTTCAGGCTCTTCTCTCGTGGACGTTGTTCTCTCTAATTGCTTGTTATTTGAATACAGAGAAGGAACGTTCTTGTTGGTTATTGATCACTTCAGTACAGAAGGTTCACGGATTCTCTCTGAACTGAACTCCCATCCAGAAAGCCTTTTTCTATATCTAAAGACAATAATTGAAGTACACTTCTCTGGGACCCTTGATTTCTCATGCTTAAGGAGGAATAATACTGATACCCCTGATGGAACAAGTGGACATGCCCAGTTAAGAGGAGTTGAGACGTACTTGGAGAGAATCTCTGATTTCCCTAAGTATTTGCGCAACAATCCTGTTCATGTCACTGAGGAAATGATTGAACATTATTTTGAGGTGACTGCTACACATTTAAATTGTAGTTGGATTATGTAAATGTTGCCCAAGTGATAATATGTACACCTGTCTTTCCTCTGCAGGAGTTGTTTGTACTTGGTAACAAGATGTTTCTTGTAGATATTCTTTTATGCTGTGGTTCTCGAACATGACCTAGGCAAACATATATTCTCTGTTAACAAAAAATACAGCCATAGCATTTAGAGTTCCTGTTGGGGTGTTGCATCATCACTCTTCTCAATCTCTATGTTATGCTTATCGTTATGCATGCAGCAATTGCTATCCTGTATATATGAGACAAAATGCTGGTAGGACATATGAAAGTGAATCCTTGTTAAGGAAAACACCAATGGAATTGTTTGAATGAAAAAACAGATTTCTGAGTGTCCTACGAAAGAAGGCCGGAGTTGAGCATAGGCCTGGCTTGGTTGTCAGAGGAGCTCCTGGTGTTCGAACTAGTCATTAATGGTCGGCTTGATTTGTAGCTTTTTTTTGTTGTTTGAATGAAAAAGGAGAAAGAAGAACATGCTGTTCTTCTTTTTTGAGATTCTGGTATGAACAACCATATTCAGGCGTCAGTGATCTTTGATGTTTTATTGCTTGTATAACTGTCGAAGGAGGTGTAGGTGCTAAATGCCTTTGAGCTTGTTAAGTCACGGAGATATCCTGCACCTTTTTGTTTGCAGTGGAGTACGAACATTCTTGTTGTTCCTACGCTCTTTAGTAATTTGATTGTGATAGTCAGGTCTTTAATCTTTGCTCTTCATTTCTGCAGTTACTATGTCAATATGACCGCCATTCAGTTCTTAAATTCTTGGAGACATTTGATAGCTACCGGGTGGAGCACTGTTTGCAACTTTGTCAGGAGTATGGAATCACAGATGCGGCTGCATTTTTGTTGGAAAGGGTTGGTGATGTTGGGAGTGCTCTCTTGCTTACACTGTCGAGCCTCAGTGAAAAATTTGAGAAACTTGATGCTGCTATGATAGACGCCACTTCTGAGGCGACACGAGGCGATTCCTATAGCTTGGAAAATTTCAGCACTATATTAAACATGGAGGAGGTTTGTGCATTTTACCTTTTTGTGGTGAGGTTTCTGGTTAACTGTTGCATTTTGGCCCATTAAATGAATTATTGCAGGTGAATGACATAAAGAGAACATTGGATCTTTGTATTGGATTATGCCAGCGTAATACGCCTCGGTTAAATCCTGAAGAGTCGGAGACCCTGTGGTTTAAATTGCTTGATTCGTAAGTTGAATCTGATCCATATATTTACATCTTTCAGTGTGACATATCTGCTGCTGCCTTTGTTTTATTTCTTCTTGACCTTTGCCATCTCCATTGTGTCTTGATATCAGGTCATCCTATTAGCATTTTAAGAAATGGTCTCCATCAAGAGCCAATCATGCTTTCTTTTGCATTTCATGCCCACAATTTGATGCATGGAGTGTGGAAAAGTTCAGTATGATTCAAGAATGTTGCATCTAAAACATAAGGAAAGCAACTTGTTGATTTGTGTAATATACCTAATTTAAGTGGTTTCGATTGTTTAATTTGTTAGTTTCTGGTCTTGGGTTCCCACCCCTTTGTAATGGGCATCCTCGAGAACTTTAGCTTCTGTTTATGCATTATGTGCAAGATTTTAGAAGTTGCAACGTGCGACCTGTTAAGTAACACCTGCGACACCCTGCTTCTGCCTCAACGATACCTGACTGTTATGCAACAGCAATTTAGTTCCTTGCCTGTGACCCTATGCACTGCTTGAAATAAGCAGAATATAAGGAATGCTACAGTAACTGCTCTTGTTGAAGTTTTGTTGTCTATATACATGGGTGCCTGTGTTATGTCATTCAAATGTGATTTCTTCCATTTTGATCGTTTATCAAGCATACTCTCTCTCTCTCTCTCTCTCTCTCTCTTACTACGACTTCATGTCCAGGTTTTGTGAACCATTACTGGGCTTACCTACTGGAAAAATTGCGTCCGTGGAGGTAAATAGTGATGGAATATATAGCAAATCCCAGGATGATGACGCACCACCCATAATTAAATGGACTCTGAATTCTCATGGAGGTGCTCCCATTTTGAGAAAATTGGTGTCTCAATTCATAAAAGAAATCGTTGAGGGAATGATAGGATATGTTCGGCTTCCGACTATCATGTCTAAACTCCTCTCTGAAAATGGTAGCCAGGAGTTCGGTGATTTCAAACTTACCATTTTAGGGATGCTTGGGACCTATGGCTTTGAAAGAAGAATTCTGGTACGATTTCTACTAAATCTGCATTCATCTTTTGTTTTTGCTATTGATGCAATCCAAGTGTTAGAAACTCTTGCAGTTATCTGTTCTGTTTTTTTCCAGCATTAATGTTAGTTATACCTTAAAGGGGAGGCAGAACTTCTATTCAGCGTAATATTTTGATTCATGGTTGGAAATAATTGAGTGATGAAGCTGAATAGGTATCCACATAGTATTACTGGTATTTATCCATAAATCAGGAATGGCATTCCTTGTCTATTTGTCTGGATAGTCCCCCTCACGGTTTCTTTCTTGGCTGTCTCTCTATCAATTGGGCAGACAATGCTTGGTTGTGGTTTTCATGCCTGATGGTATGTCTTACTTTTTGTTGTTTTTGTTCTTCCACTGCAGGATACTGCTAAGTCCTTGATAGAGGATGACACGTTTTATACTATGAGCTTGCTGAAGAAAGGAGCATCCCATGGGTATTCCCCTCGGAGTCTAGTGTGTTGCGTATGCAATTGTCTTCTCAACAAGAATTCGTCTAGCTCCACGGTTTGTGTGTATAATTGTGGTCATGCCACTCATATCCAATGTGAAGTTACAGAAAGCGAAACCTCAAGCAGAGGATCTTCATCTGGGTGTCCAATCTGTTTGCCTAAGAAGAAGAGTCAGAAATCGGGAAGTAAATCAGTCCTTGGAGAGAATGGTCTAGTAAGTAAGCTCTCATCAAGACATCAACAGTTGCAAGGGGCTAACATTCTTGCTTCACACGAGAGAATCAACGATGCCCTAGACAACCCTTACAGCCTTCAGCAAATATCAAGGGTATGACAAATATAATTTCGAGGTATTCTGATTTCTTCATGTGTTTTCCACAGTCAATTATTTCTGATGAGCCATGTTCAAATTTGTGCTTCAGTTCGACATATTGAATAGTCTTCAGAAGGGCCAGGAATCAATTCAAATCGAAAGCCTACCTCAGTTGAGGCTCGCACCGCCTGCTGTTTACCATGAAAAGGTGAAGAAGGCAACTGACTTTTTAACAGGAGAAAGTAGCAGTGATCTTATTGAGGCAGAGAGAGCGAGTAGAAAGAGACAGCTGAGGGAACTCAAAGCAAAGGGATCATCAATTCGTTTTCCACTGAAAACAAACATATTTGGTGAGTCGTGGCGCTAGTTTTTCGCTTGTCGCTTGAAAGCTTGAAGAGCTACGCTATAATGGTCAGTCAGTCCTAACAAATCAGAAATTGCTTCTGCAGGAAAGGAGAGAACCACCAACCGCTGATTGCCTGATGCTGAGGGCTTTCATTGTTCAGTCAACCCAATAGGATTGCTTGCTTGCTTGTACATTACTAAGATGACATATGCAGAGTCGTATGTAGGCGTTAAAATTGTGTATAAGAGCATGATGCTTTAAAGCCAAAATCCCCTTTTGTCTCATTTTTTCATTTTTTTTTTTTGCTGACATTATCCCCACAATAAACAAGAGACTCCCGAAGAATATATTTCTTATAACTTCTCATCCACTAATTCATAGACAACAACCGTACTCCCTATACGTGCGTAATGTGTGCTTCGACACATCTATGAAAAAACTGCAAAAATCACCTTCAATTTTATTTCACATATTAAATAGCCTCTTCAGACCAAAAATAAAAAATAAAAAAATAGCCTTTTCACGTTGTCAAATCTAAAATTATCATCCTCACTTCTTACATTCGAATTTTAAATCACATCTCTCGCCCATACGTCATTTACCATATTGTGAATTTCTTTCTCGAACTACCTTACTCCCGAAGAACCCAACACCCACCCCCTAGGAGGCATCGACATTTTTTGGGGGCTTACATGTCGTGTCGGATACTATCCGACATGTGATCAACACGTGATCGACGCTCCATACACGTTAGCGACACGCAAATCCAACATCCCAACACGCCATTTCAACATGCACGGGGTCAAATTTAAGTATTTTCAATAGATTATGAGTCAAAATATAATTCTATAAAAAATATACATACTTAAGTCATATACCCAGCCACCCAAAATTGATGTACCCAGCTAGCCCTAGAAAAACCTAATCGTGAATTCCTAACAGAAGAAAAAGAAGAAACTCATCGCTAACACATGATAATTTATCATGTATATAAAAAAATGTACATTTAATATACAACATGTCCTAACGTGTTGGAATTTTCTATTTATTGAGAAATGACGTGTCGTTTTTTTATTGGGAATTTGGTAAAGCTATCTGGTCAAATAATAAGTGAGAACCATTTAATTTAAAATTGGTGGGTGGTCGCTAGCTGCTTAAGGAAAAGGACGCGAAGGAACTCGCTTTTCTGTACGAGAAAATGGTAGAACCCTCCCTCCTTAGTAGTGGTGGCCACGGGCCGGTTTGGGCCCGAAACCGGCCCGAGTCAAACCCGGAACCAGCTCGTTGACCGGGCCCGCCAGTTCGACAGGTTCCGAACCGGCGGTTCCTTCGGTTCGAAACCGGCTTATAGCCGCTGCCTTGCAACGGCCATTTGACTCATTTAATCTTTTTTTATTAAATAAATCTATCCTAAATTCTATAAATATCCCTTTTCATCTTTCATTTTTTCTCACAAATTCTCTCAAATCCGTGACTCTGTTAATTTTCTAAATTCGTTTTCCGCTCAATTCTCTCAAAAAATAGCAAGTTGAAGCAAAGGTAATGGCAGAGGAAAGAGCCCAATGGGCCCGATGGGGGAATCCGATCATCCTCTTGATCATCGTGATTTTGCATATTGGGGAGGCGATGTTGATGATATCAACATTATTCCCAACGTCGAGCACATCCCAACGCAAGAAAGTCTGCATCCTCCTCCTACCAGTGTCGAAGAAAATGTCAATAACAAAGGAGCTGGAACGGGAGGGTACATTCGACATATGGGAACACTTCACGAAGGAACATTTAGGTGGAAACAAGTATAAGCTAAAATGTAAATATTGTGAGGCAACATACAAATTTACAGGTGGAGGCGGGTATGAAACATTTAAACGGCATCTGAGGTCAAAACATCCAACGCAAGCACGGATCGACACCAGCCAACAACAAAATTTCGAGTACGCCAATTCTAACGCTTCTTCTTTATTTCGTTACAATGAAAAAGTTTATAAAGAAAAATTAGCTAGATTTGCTACCGTTGAACGTTTATCGTTTAATTTTGGTGAAAAAGTTGATTTTAATCATTTTATATAAACTGCATGTACTCCACAAGCAAAACCTGTTTCGAGAAATACGCTTAAACACCAACTTTTTGATATTTATAAAAGAGAAAAAGAAGATTTGAAAAACTTTTTTTATGAATTTCAATGGACATGTGTATATAGGTAGCGACATTTGGAGTGATCATTGGCAAACTCATTCTTATATGGGTATTACATGTCATTGGATATGCGATGATTGAAACATTAAAAAAAGAGTTATTGCATTTCGAGTTTTTGATGATAGGCATACGTCAATTAATATTTATAGAATAATTAAGCAAGTTTTAGAAGAATATTTTTTTGGTTAATAAAATTTTTTCAGTTGGTTTTGATAATGCCGCGACAAATACCGCTTTCATTCCCGAGTTAGAAAAGATTTGCAAACCTGCTTTTGGTGGATAATTTTTTCACGTTAGATGTGTTTGTCATGTTTTTAATTTATGTGTACAAGATGGTTTACAAACTCTTGATGTTTTTCTCAACCCAATAAAGATAGCAATTCAATTTTCATGGAGACATCCTCAAATTATGAAAGAATGAGGCAAATTTGTAAAGCAAATGGAAGAAGACCAAAAAGATTTCTAAGAGATGTTCCAACTCGTTGGAATTCTATGTGCGAGTTGCTTAATCAATCTTTTGCATATAAAAATTTATTATGTATGTTTATTTCGAATAATATTTCTCAAACTAATTTATTCCCACAAGAGTGAGATATTTGCAAAAAAAATTTAAATCTTTTAAAAGTTTTTAATGATGCAACTTATACTTTATCCGGTGTTTATTATCCTACTACGCATTTATTTTAAATAGAGTATGTTAATATTGCTGGTATTTTTGAAGAAAATGAAAAAGATGATCTATTAGGTCCGACTATTATTGCAATGCGAACGAAATGGCTGCATTATTATAGCGAAAATTCCTTTTATTATTTGGTTGCTTGTGTTTTCGATCCACGTACCAAATTAGATGGATTAGGTGATGATTTGAATATGTATTATGACTGTTTACATTTGATTGAAATTATAGATATTAGAACTATACAAACAGTAGTTAAAAACGCAATAGTAGAAATGTATAATGAATTTTCTAATAGATATAATGTAGGTGATAGTGGATCTTCCCAACCTAGTGACGTACAAAGCGGGGACCTAGGAATAATTAGTAGAGGGTACAAAATGCTGATGAATAGGCAAAAAAGACAAAAGGGAGCAACATGAAATATTTTCGAAGTAGAGAACTATTTAATCATTTTTTTTTTGAGTTTAGTGAATCCGAAAGCGGCACAGACTTCAAAATTCTAGAGTGGTGGAAGAGGCATTCAACCCAATTCCCAATTCGCGCTCTCATCGCAACGAATGTTGCCTTCAACGCTAAATACTTGTTCAACCGCAACGGTTGAACAAGGGGTTGCTAAAACAAGAGATGGATCGCAGCAATGAAGCCGAATTCTTCGAAGATGGAGATACCACCGCCACGGGTACCGGTACCGGAACCGGAGAAACGGGTAGTGACGATTGATGATGAGGTAAGTATGAGATTATCAAAGGTAAAAGAACTACATGGGCTTTGATTCTTTGATCCCAAGAAAATATGTAGGCGTTTAATGATAATTCATTAAGTTCAAGCTCCTTCCTCTTCCTTTTCCTTTTCCTTTTTTTTTGCCCCCAAATTTGATTATAATTTACAATTTGATTACAATTTGTATTTGATAATTTATTATTTCATAATTTCATAATTTTTTTTATTTCATAATTCATTATTTAAAAATTAAAGTTGAAAATCGGAACCGGAACCGGCCGGTTCCATTTTAGTTTTGAACCGGAACCAGACCTTGAATCGGCCCGGAACCGCCGATTCAAAACCGGAACCGGAACCAGCCCTTAAGGTTCCGGTTTCGGTTCATCGGTGGCCACGAACTAGAACCGTGGCCACCACTACTCCTTAGGCAGGGATGAGTGGGCCACGTCGGAGGTCGGGCCCACGTGCACCGCTGGATGCGCTTTTACGGACTTAACCTCGGTCGCATTTTGTGGTCGAGATTTCGCCCCCAATTTATTTTTTTATATTAGAGAGATAGGAAAAAGCGGAGCTGGCGAGGGAACTTTTCCTGTGGGAATCAGCCGCTAAATTGTCGCCGCGTGGCGCCATCCCACGACGCTCTCCCTCGCCTCTGTTTGTAGCCCACGCGCTCGTTCGCAGCCTCAAGATAATAATGGAGGAAAAGAAAACCACAAGAAATAGTAGTGGCTGAGATTTGCTCCAAAAACTGGGAGGAGCTTCTGGCTGGGTGATTTTGATTTTGATTTTGATTTTAAGTCTCTCTCTCTCCCCCTTCACTTCTTCTTCACACTTCCCCAAACTCAATGGCTTGATCGAATCGTTCCAGCTCTTCTCAGTCAGTCTCCCCCCAGGTTCTTCTTTTCTTTCCTCCTTCTTTGGACAAGATGTCGGATGCTTTTACGGGGATTGAGGTCTCGTCTCCTCTCGCCTTTGTCAGCTACTGAAGCAGAGAGAGCGAGCTCAGCTTCTGCGTGTGGATTGATGGACGAAATGGTTTGATCTCCGATTGATTCCCCGTCCTTCCTCAACTCAAAGGTTCTGCTCTGCTATCTCCGCCCTCTTCTTGGTGAGGATTGTCAATTCCGGTGCATTTCTTCCCTTTCCTTAACTCACGCCATCGAATCTCAATCTCCAGCCCCCACTTCGTTTTTCATACTTTCAGCGTACCGACTAGCACCTCTACTTGTGGTGTAGAAAGCGTACACGGATCTGTATCGGTTGCTGTTGTTTTCTCTCTTTTGCAGTCACTTAACTTCGCCTCGCCGTCGGGGTGGCTTTGTTTCCCCTTTTGTTCGATCTCAGTCGCCATGTCCCGACAAACGAGAGGAGGTTTCTGTTTTACCCATTTCTGGTAAGTGAGGATTTGAAGCAGCGCTAGCTGCTGAGGTCCCCGCTAATGGACACCTGCTCCTCCGGAGAAGACTTTATCGTTAAGGTTCCACAATCCTGCTCTCCTTCTCTCCGGTTATCGTCACATGTGTTCCCCAAGCCTCTATTCAGATCGCTGTTTCAATCGCAGACGAGGAAGCCTTATACTATTACCAAGCAGAGAGAACGGTGGACAGAGGAGGAACATAACAGGTTTCTAGAAGCCTTGAAGCTCTATGGACGAGCTTGGCAGCGCATTGAAGGTCATCATTCTCGCTTTCCCCTTTCCTTCATTTCTCTGCACTTTCAATACTTAAAATACCATACGGGTTGAATTGATAATAAGTTGGTGCATTACCCATTCATTCGCATCCATCTCAATCTATCAACTTGTATCCTGAATTGTCTCCTCTGAGGAGTTACTCGATGTACGGATATCTTTGGAGTTCTCTTGATTGGACATCTACTTGTTCTCTTCTTTGGTGTTTTCGCTTTGGTTTTGCAGAACATATTGGAACAAAGACTGCTGTGCAGATCCGGAGTCATGCACAGAAATTCTTTTCAAAGGTCTATTGGTACCCTCTCACCTTTTTGCTACTGCGCACTTTATATGTTTGCTCGGATTAGTTCTTGTTATTAGCAGCAACTTTGTTACTGAAATGACATTGATGATATGGAGGGAACTTCCAGGAATGTTTGTTTCATGTTGTTGGGATGCTGTAGATTGTGATTGCATACCCCGAACATCGTAGATGCATGTCAATCTGAATTGAAGAGACAGTGACACATGGGCTAAAGAACTTGAGATGAGGATAAGTAAGTTGATATGGACTGAAGAACTCGGGTTATATTGAGGTTTTAGTGCCTATGCCTCCAAGGTGATATAGTTAGCGGGTTGAGGACAATTTTTGGGATGCATTGAGACGATAATTTTGGTAACAGATAGGGGAATAAGCTTTTCAAAGAGATATTACTGTCTACTGACACCTGGGAATTGATATTGGTTGCTGCAGCACAGATAAGCTAAAGATGTAAAAACAAGAATCCGGACGTTGTTTTACATTCATGTTTGTAGTTTTTTGTACTATTTGGATGGAAGATGCATACTGTAGAACAAGGGAATATCATGCTATCACCTTTTTTAGTTCGAAATGCAAAGTTTAGTAAACTCTTCCTTATGTGGAGGGTTGATTGAACCTTGTAGAAGACTATTAACGAAGTCTGACATGGCATGTATCAGTATTTAATAGTTACTGGTGCTAATTGCAAATTGTCTAGAGTATGTTCGTTATACATTGTGGGCGTGTTTGTAACTGTGGTGTCGTTTTTCATAATACTATTGATTCGATTCACTACATTATACTTTATTAAAAGGGAGATGAAATTCATCATACATACTCCTCCAGTCTTTCATGCATGGGTAGGAGTTTCTTTAAGCACCTAAAATATTTGCTTATGGATCATTTTTGCTCCAAAACATTTGTGTTTATCAATAATTTTTCCAAAATGTCTAGGCTGTCGTGCTGGACTTACATCCATATGCTAGAGTAAATGTATGCTGTTTTGATTGTCTAGCTTGTGAATGACTAAGGTTTTAATAATATATTCGCTGGTTGATGCATTAGTTAATTGTCTTTTCTTGCTGCTGTAAGTGATCTCCTCTGATTGCTGTAATTTGTTGTATATTCTAGAATACTAAAGAATATTTTACTTATAGTTGGAGAAGGAGGCACTTGTTAAAGGAGTTCCTGTGGGGCAAACGTTAGATATAAAAATACCCCCTCCACGCCCCAAAAGGAAACCAAGTAATCCTTATCCTCGAAAGACGGGTGCTAGTACTCCTACACTGCTCGTGGGAGCAAAGGATGGTGGGATTTTGTCTATGTCACCATCAGATTGTGAGAAATTGGACTCGGAGACAGCACCATTTCTCGAGGTTTCCTTCTTTCTGTACTCTTCAGTTTTATCGTGTTTGGCTTTTGACTTTTTCTGTCATTTTCTCCCTAGCAATTTCAGTGTCATTGTGTGCATTCATTTTTAGAGAGCCAGTGGTGGAGAGAAGCTAGCAAATTCCAAAGAGAATCAGGATGACAATTGCTCAGAAGTCTTTAATCTGCCTCAGGAAGCTCACTGTTCCTCTATATCTTCAGCCAACAGAACTGTTGTTCCCACACCAGTGGCTATCCAGAATTCATGCACCTTCAAGAAGTTTGTTCCTTCATTGAAAGAGGTAAGAAATCTGATTTCACCTGTACTGACCAATTTAGAGTTATGCACTGGATAAATCTAACTCCAAACAGGGAGTTCAGGATAATGGGCCAAGAAAAGTTTCTAATTTGGAGAACTGTGATCGTTCGCATGAGAAATCAGTTCAATGCAGAACGGATGGATATGATGGCCTGCCAGCGGATGAGATGCAAACTGCTCATAATTTCCCAAGGCATGTTCCAGTGCATGTTTTAGATGCAAACCAAACAAAGTGTACTGAGGCCCCCTTGCAGGATGTGTCATTCCAGGACTCCACATTTGACCCACCTGGAGAAGTGAAAGCACGCCTTAACCTATTCCCAATTCAAACTCCATCTGCACCTAGTGAACATCAAAAGGATGCCCCAAGAATGGACCACCAATCATTTCCGGCTTTTCATCCTCCCTTTAACCCAGTTCACCATAATGAAGATGACTATAGATCATTCCTCCACCTCTCATCCACATTTTCGAGTCTCATTGTATCAACACTGCTACAGAACCCTGCTGCACATGCAGCAGCTAGCTTTGCTGCCTCAATTTGGCCCTACCCTAACGTGGAAAGTTCTGCAGTAGATTCTGCTGTAGGTACTCAAGGAACTTTTCCATGTCGACCGTCGAGCTCCACTCCAAGCATGGCTGCTCTAGCTGCTGCTACAGTGGCTGCTGCAACTGCATGGTGGGCAGCCCATGGGTTGCTCCCTCTCTGTGCTCCTCTTCACACTGGATTTACATGCAATCCTACATCTGCTACCACAGTTCACTCTCTGGATACTAGTCAAACTCCAGTAGTGGAAAAAGAGAGAAGAGAGTGCACCTTTGAGAACCCATGCTCACAAGAGCATCTGGACTTAGAACATTCTGAAGCTCTGCAAGCTCAAAACTCCGCTTCCAAATCACCTTTAGGGTCATCGTCGGACTCCAAGGATAGTAGAGGGGCAAGGTTAGATACTAGATCGAAAGCTGCTGATCATGAGAAGGCTGCAGTAGAGACTGATTCCCAAGAAAACAAATCAAAAGCAGGAAAACCAGTTGATCGTTCGTCGTGTGGTTCAAATACAGCTTCTAGCAGTGAAGTTGAGACAGATGCATTAGAAAAACAAGAGAAAAGCCAGGAAACACCAAAAGATCCTGATCCGAACCAATCAATTCTGGAATACTTCAATCGTCGCTGTAGAAGCACCGGCAATGTGACTGACTCTTGGAAGGAGGTGTCTGAAGAGGTGAGCAATGTTGGTCTTTGAATGAAGTTATTACAATTATGATATTTCCCTTGTCATCCTCTCTCATTACGTGAAAATTGTCAGGGTCGGCTGGCTTTTCGGGCACTTTTCTCCAGAAATGTTCTGCCACAAAGCTTTTCGCCTCCTCGTGATAAGAAGAACAAAGGGCAGCAGAAGGACCATGTCGAAGGAAATGAGCAAAATGATGAAGAGTTAGATAAAGATGTATCAACGTTAGACCTCAACAGTAACATGCACATCTCGTGTTCTTTCCATCAAGGTTCTGAGAGGTCTGGAGTTGTTGACGATGGCGAGGAGGGGCTTCTGACAATTGGGCTAGGTCAAGGAAAGCTTAGGACTCGTCGAACTGGATTTAAACCTTACAAGAGGTGCTCAGTAGAGGCCAAGGAATCCCGGTTGCCAAATGTCAGCAGCAGCCAAAGTGAAGAGCAAGGGCCCAAGAGGATACGCTTGGAAGGGAAGCCTTCAATGTGACATTCCATAATGCATGCATTCAATGAAGGAAAGCTTTGTTGTTGCATGCTTATTTTCGGTGGTATCTATTTTCGTTTCTCTGTTAATTTGCAGCTCACGAAACTTGTCGTGTTACGTGTGTGTGTGTGTGTACCCATGTCTATTTCCACATGGTTCTTATATTGAACTTGAACCCACGCGACTGCATTCGAAACTTTTTCTACATATAACTTCTTAAGGATTACTCTGTACGACTTTGTGAACTCTTTCCTGCAAATGATGTTCTTTCTATGTCGTATGTCAGAATTGTTTCTCCTCGCGAGCCTAGTCTTTAAAAAAAAAAAAAAATCAGTTTTTGAACTGACACAAGTCCCATGTTGGAGAACATCTTGCTTTAAAACTCTGAAGAAATTTGTCAATTGTTCTTTATGGATCATAGCAAGTTACTTATGGCACATATTCATCTGATCAGTCATGAAAGTCGTTCACCCAAAACGGATGTTCTTCGGCTGGGTACTGAATGGATGTGTACCTATCAAAAGAAATAGTTCGCGAATCGAATCGATATCAAGAGTTTTAAGGTAACGGGCATAGTAAACTAATATTAAGGCTTGGGTGACATCAAAACAATCCATCTTTAGAAAAGAAAACAAACGAAGGACGAAGAAGATGCAACGTCTAGAAGAGGTTTTTTTGGCTTTTCTTTTCGAATTTGTGAGGCTCGCTAACCAAGGAGTCAAATGAAAGTTACAAATATTTTCGATAAACGCTTTAACGGGATTAGACCACCTTTTGCCAAGTCATCGTCCGGGACAAATCGACAGCCAAAACTCCGGAAGACTAGTGCATGTTAGGACACAGTTTGTTTCGGGTATGCACGCTATTAGAAGCACGTCTCGTGTTTGATCCCGTTATAAAGGATTACGGAAACTTCTTTCCTTGTCATGCTTAGTGCTGGGTTTTGTGTTTTGGATAGGAAGCGGCGAGCGTCCTCAGCAGAATGACAGTCCCACGGGGTCAAAGGCCAGTCACAAAATGTTTGTGAGGCAACTGGTAGACTTCCTAAACCGGTTTCGATTTTTAACTCCTTACGTTTTTTTTTTTAATGACTTCTGCGTTTCCTTATTACAAGCTCAAATTAAGAGACAAAAATCATAAGAGGGTCCACGGAATCATTTTTCTTGAATATAAAGAAAGAAAAATCAAATTAGATACCGGTATATAAATAGTTACAACTAGAAAAGATATTATCACTTACTAAAAAGAAATCCTTAATGTCATTATCTCGATCTATTAAATTTAAATGACAAAAAAAAAAAAACACTCGAAATGTTGACTTTGCAACTAAAACGAAATCATTGTGCAATAAAAAAGCTTCTCATTTCTTTCGCTCAAATCAAATTGCTCTAAAAGGACTCTCCGGTAATCTAAAATTGGCCGTGAAGCCCTCGCTTAGTGCTGGCGAGGGTCGGCCGGCGAACCTTAATATTAAAGAAGTAAAGAAAAGAAAAAGAAGAAATAAAAAAAATAATTAAAAAAATCCACGTCAGTGCTAGCTATGCAATGTAGGACGGCCAGTATCCACATCAATAAGTGTAAAAAGGTTTATGACTAAATTGACATAATTAAAAAGTTTTAAAACCTCAATATGTTTTCTGGAATATTATGATTCACCTTGGGACTCTCAGGTGGAGAAAGCAGCTTGTTTTCCCGGTCTTTCCTCTTTCATTCACAATGGTCGAGATAGACCGTACAAACGAGAAATCCCTTTGTTTAAATCTGGTCGGTCAAAAAATCAAAGGGTTGATTTCGGGCCCCATAAAATTAACATGGGGATCGATCCGGCCCAGTGGAAGGAATTGCCGGTGCAGACGTGGACGTTGGGATCCGTTCTGCTCACCGCCCCCTACTGACTGTGGCCGAAACTTCAAAACGTTGACTTTGGACTTGGGCAAGCGTAATATAAGGAGGAGGAGGAGGAGGAGGAGGAGGACACTGCAGTCTGCACATCGGTTGTATCTCCTCCATCTCATCTTCCTAAGCTCAACTCTAGACATCGATCTGTCTCTCAGCCCCAGCTCAGGTAACATCATACGTCGCTATTCAACTTATCGCCATCTTCGTTCCACAGTCCTCCGGTGTGGTTATGCTATGCTATACATGTGTTTACCTGCCTGCACAGGTCTTTTTTGGTTTCTCTGGATCCCAAGTCCGACCCCCCACTGAGCAGAAATGAGCGGTGAGGCCAATGCAAATGAAGGAGGTGAAGGAAGCCAATCCCAACCTCAGAATCAGCGACCCGTTCCTCGCCTGAACGAGAGGATCCTTTCCTCACTGTCCAGGAGATCTATCGCCGCCCATCCTTGGCATGATCTCGAGATTGGTAATTTGCCCCCTCTCCTTTCTTTCTTTCTTTCTTTTGATTCCTCCTTTTCGATGATAATCCACTCCCCTCTCTCATTCTTTCTCGTCTGCAGGACCTGGTGCTCCCAACATTTTCAACTGTGTAATGTCTTCGTTCGTCCTCCCCCACCCCACCCCACCCCACCCCACCCCACCCCTGCCTTCCTTTCTCTTGATAAAGCAAAACATGTTCTTACTTGCCACTTGTGCTGTTTTGGTCACGACAGGTTGTTGAGATAACCAAGGGAAGCAAGGTCAAATACGAACTTGACAAGAAGACTGGCCTCATTAAGGTATGACCCCTTTCTCTAACATCCCACCGCTTTTCCAGCTCCTTCAATCGAATAGTATCTGCAATGAGAAACTGCAGCCGCCATTCCTGTCTGGTAACCCACCTTTTCTTTTTGCCTCAGGTCGACCGGGTGTTATATTCTTCAGTTGTTTATCCCCACAATTACGGGTTCATCCCTCGCACTTTATGCGAAGACAATGATCCGCTAGATGTGTTAATCCTGATGCAGGTAATCCCTCTCTTTTCGGGGGTTATAGAAAAGAGACCTATCATTTCGATTCAGCTCAAGAAGATTAGTGTTAATAAATGGCCACATCTCAACTTTTTAACTTGTCAACTATTGTTTGGGAATTGCTTGATACGCTGCATCAGCTGAAGGCTTTTAAGTTGCTGAATTTCGAGAATAGCTTGATGTACCCTATGATAAGTCTACGGGTAGGGTAAACCCCCAACAACCTTCCCTTCTTCTCAAATCCTTTATGAAGGAAGGTATTTCGTCCCCAAGGCCTTTGTTGCAAAACATAAGGAACTTATCTACTGAGCTGGCCAGCACCTTTGCGTAACACCTGTACTTCGTAATTAAAAGAGTGATGCAGGGCATGGTCCACACAGATGAAATGAAATATTCGTGGATAGCCACCGCGCACGAGAGAGAGAGAGAGAGAGAGAGAGAGAGAGAGAGAGAGAGGTTGTTCAAAGAAATGCTACGCCATAGTTGCACCGAGTTGCCTTTGGAAAATCTGTTTGGCTTGGCCTTGAGGCTCGAGTTCAGTCTAGGTTACAATTTTAGTGGTATGTTACTGTTTGATGCCAATTCAGCAGCATGTAATTGTTCATCTTCTATCATCTAGTACTACCTTGAACAAATTGACTCTTGACAAACTATTCTGTTATCCCTTTAATCTTTGTTGTGTCAGGATTTGGCTAGTCTTGAACTGTTTGCACCTATATTGCAGTATTAACTTCCGTTCATGATATTTTTTGCTTGTCATGCATTGCTAAGTGCTAACAACAATTTTTTTTTTTCCGACTGAACTTGTTGACTAAGTATGTGCTTTTTAATAGGAACCAGTCCTTCCTGGCTGCTTCCTACGTGCAAGGGCCATTGGACTGATGCCCATGATTGACCAGGTACTCTAGTTAAGGTTGTTGGCTATACTGAATGAAGTGGCCAGGCTTTACTGAGAGCGTAAAATAAGACGCTTGTGCTTTGAATGCAGGGAGAGAAAGATGACAAGATCATTGCGGTATGTGCTGATGATCCAGAGTACAAACACTACACGGACATCAAAGAGCTTGCTCCCCATCGCCTTTCTGAAATCCGCCGTTTCTTTGAAGACTGTATCCTTTTAAGAGTAAGCAATTTCTGGTTGTCATTGGAGTTAGATGATTGTTTACTGTAAACTTGTGCCCTTGAGAAATGGAACAGACAAGAAGAATGAAAACAAGGAGGTAGCTGTCAACGACTTTCTCCCCTCAACAACTGCCATTGAAGCCATCCAATATTCAATGTAAGTTGATGATGAAACATGCCAAATGAAGTTTTGTCAATCTTACTGTTTGCTGGGTTCTCATACTGGTTCTTGTTTCTAAGAGTATGTTGCAACAAGCCGGATGGTTAGTTATAATTTCGTAGGAACATCACCTGCAAAAAATTACTTCTATGTGCATTTTTAACAGTAAAAGTGGTTCCCCTGAAAAGGCAAATACTTATGCAACTGAGATATCATTAATGAGTTGATTTGTTCTCATTGTAGGATGCAGCTACTATCCCTTCTTTTGAATGTTTTTTCTTGTTTTACTGAAGAAATAAATTACAAAATCTTTTGAAATGTTTTTGTCAAGTCTTTATGACAGTAATTTGCTAAGAATCTTATTTCTAGCCCATCTAGGAAGATTCACTCTCTTGCCACATACGAGAATGCTGAGTCTCTGACACGTGCACGCATGCATGTGAGCAAGTGTGGGTTGTAAGTGAGGAGATTTCATATTCAAACTTGAAATTTTTGAATTGGTACAGGGACCTTTATGCTGAGTACATTTTGCACACCCTGAGGCGATAATATCGCGGGCTTTCTTTCAAGTCCAGCAAGATGTCTGACGAAGCAGTGGATGTAATGTTGTCAAGATCTGTTTTGGTTATGTTCATGCTTGGTGTTATCTGTCTCTGCCCACTTGGTTGAACTTCTACTGAATAATCGGCGATGGTGGCATCCTGATCTAGTGGACTAATAATTTGCTGAAAGAATTTTGATATGAAGAGTTCTATGAACCATTGATTTTCTTATGTTTCTGGCTGATTTGTTTCAAACTGGCGTGTCAAAAGTCAGGAGCTCGATTTCAGTATCATGAGAGTCTTCTATATTATTCTTTTGGGGAAAAAGAAGACAAAAGCATAGTAGCTTACAGCTAATGGTGCATGGAGTTCGTGAACCTCAGTGGCTCTAGCTGGACCGTATTTGTTTCAGTTGGATCACTCACACTGTTATAAAACTGAGTAGGGACAAAAGGGGGGTTGGACCATGATAGGGTTCCCCATCCTGATGGGGGATAAATGGGTTGCCGGGTACGGATTTGAGATCCTAAATACAAAAACCTTACAGTACTTAGGGATGTACCTAACGGGATTTTGACTTGCCATACATGAAACTCTCCTTACTCTTACAAAACCTAATATTACTCCTTGCACAAATATAGTTTTTTTTTTCTTGAAATAGTCATCATTGCTAATCTTATGTTTTGCAATTCTTAATATCTTTTTACTATATTGTGATTGTAAATTTGAGTTGAGTTGCTATATATTAATGTGACAATTCCAATTCTACACTAGACACTTTTTTTTTTGTCCCATAAATAAACCCTTTCCACTCAACTTATTTTTGTCACATAAAAAACTATCAACTTTTACTTGAGTCCCAAATTTGTTATTGTCAACCTTCCATCCAAAATTTCTCTTGACAATTGAGAAATGAAAAACTCCTGGCGCGAACTGTCGCCGCGTCCCGAGTCGAGTGTCTCAAGTGTGAGCTCTCTGACCGCGAGAGATGACAGACTCCTGAGCACGATAGATGGAAGACTAAACGCAAAATCTAAGAATCCCGAGCGAGATGGAAGGAAGCCATGCTTAACAGTAAGATTAATTGAAGAAAGTCAATCATAATAGTTCTAATTTTACACCAATGTCAAATTCAATAAGACGTGGTTTGAGCTAACATGGAAATTCATTTCTAAAGGACTGTCTTCTTAGATTTAAAATTTGGGGAAAAACTAGCGCAACGATATGGAAATCCCACGTAACAAAGGGCAATTTGAACAAAGGGTTAACGGAGACAGATACAGTGGACTCAAGTAATGATAATAGTATCGACGAACCCATACCTTCATGCTGAAATTTAACTCTGTCCACTGCAAAATGAAAATGTTAGTATTTTACCACATTTGATAACATCATTTTTTTTTCCAGGTTGTACTAGGCGATAACAAAGGATGACTATTTTATGAATATATTGATTTAGCTACAATGAAAGGTGAATAATTGTAAATAAAATAAAATTGGCAAAGATATACTCACATAAAATGAACCTTTTATGAATCGATTAAAAATGAACTAATTCTGTAAGGAAAATTATTTATTTATCAAAAATTCGATAAAAAAAAACATATTTCTTTACCAGACTAATTGCTTTTTTCTTAGTTCGATAAAAATCAAACCAATTCAATAAAGATAAACTAGTTTTTGCAAAATTGAGATTTATATATGTAAACATAACTATTAGCGGGGTGGTAACATAACAAGAATATGAACAACGACATATGTACATTGTGCTAACGGAACGCATTAGATCAGATGGATAGAGATTAGTTATACTAATTGTACAACCTAACATTGATATTTTATCCTATATTTGAGTTTAGTATCATAAATAGACTTTAAAAAGCGAACGAACTATTGCGCGAGTTAGAGGTTGGAGAGCCAATCGATGGTTGACATGTGACGTTTTGTAATGGGCACTAAGAAACTTCTCTCTTGCTGCATTGGCTTATTAGATATTAATTTCACAGTATGCTATCACAATTTTTCCAAATAGAATATTGCCATCAGATATGAATTGACAATCCTTGAAAAAGCACAATCCTATTATTTGTCTCCATAAGGGCCCTGCTCCTTTTTACTTTTCAATCGAGCTGATGGGGAACCATTTCATAAAAAACATTTATTAGTTCCTGTGTAATCAGTGTTCCTCTCCTATTTCTGGTATTTTCTCTCTATACCAAGAGAGTATATAACCAAGCAATAGTCAAAGCCCTTACAAAAATCCCCTTTCATACTTCTCCAGCGAAAGACCTCGTAATAAAAAAAAAAAAACACACACATCCCTGTAGAACTTGGTCGGGCAAGAGAACAAGAGAGGAAAAGTATCATAAGTTGCAAGCCCCCCATCTTTCTTCGAGTCCGGAGCATGAATGCATATTAAGGGCCATTCATAATATAATTTCAATGTCAAGAGAACCATTTGTTTAGAAGTTCCAAGAGAAGAACAGCAGCAGAGTCCTTCGCCTTTTTGACACTTGGCATGGGCTCCCCCACACATTCATCCGTCCATCCCCTGTCAGTGGTGTTTACACGAACGGCAAAAGTGAACCGCTTTGCATGTGCAGGGCCACCCTCATTTACACACCTGAAGGTGCATATAGATTGAACAATCAATGATCATATTTCAAAAGTTGCAATAACACAGGACAAATTCAGTCTCTTACCTATATAATGGCATTGGCCAGTTTCGACGCAAACATATGTCGTTTAGTGTCTGCCTCGTAAATGTTTGGTTACCATTTTTCTTCTTTCCATCAATGTTCACCTTAGCATCAGATGCCTCCCTTTCTTTCAGAACAGCAAGAGCATTTCGTGCAGCAAGTTTCTGCGCCATCTTTTTTTGCGGATTCTGAGCGACCCCAACCTGTACTCCATCGACAAAGACTTCAACTGTAGCCAAGTTGCCATTTCGAGAGGCCTTATACTCCAAGCCTTCAGCCTGCTGCTGGCAGCGTTCTTGCAGCTCCCTGACAGGATGCATGGGGAGTCTATCTGGAGTGACCATGGGTTGCAACAAGGGCTGAAAAACCTGTAAAAAGAAAAATACAATGCAGTAATCCAGATTCTCTCTGTGTATTCACCTTCAACTTCCAACAGAAAAAAACAAACTTCAATTGTTTTCCGGATCTTTTGTTTTTCATTTATCTTCTTTTTTGTTTTCCAAGTGGGCATTTCCGAAAAATAATGCTCATAGGTCAACCAGATCGAACTAACCTGCCACACAACAGCAGTATCATGTCCACTATCAAGGAATATAGCACCAGCAATGGATTCAACAATATCGCCAAGGACTTTTGGTGCTTTGCAATCTCCTAAACCAAAAGAGTTGAAACCTGGCTTCGACAATTCATCTTGAACTTCCTTTACGAAGTCCCTGATCTGGAAAAAGGAGCCAAACAGCCTAATAGTCATTACCCTCTTGGACAGTTCAAACAATATTGCTAGCAGGTCATGTTGTATATCAAACAACCACAAAAGCAATTCAATGATATGATATTATGTCACAAGCAAGAAAGAAAGAAATGAAAACCTGCTTCTCCAAGGCACTAGACCCATGACGAAGGTGTAAATGGAGCTTGTGTTTAACCGCGACACGTGCAAAGTTTTCATTGTTTACAGCAGCAGCTCGTAAATCAGTCAAGCGGCCAGGTGGAAGATCAGTATAAGTGAAGAACAAATGCCTTGTAATAAGATGATCCAGAACTGCATCACCAACAAACTCTAACCGCTGGTAGCAAGAGACTCCAGAAGATGGTCGTGAAGCATGAGTAATAGCTTCTACCAAGAGGCCTCTATCTTTAAACTTGACATTAAGGGCAGATTCTAAATCATCAAAATTGACACTCCTGAGGATGCTCTCTGGGACATTTGATGGCCTGATTGCGCATTCTTTCTCATTATTATCAAACTCAACCCGTATTCCTACCCATTTCATGAAGTGATTGGCAGCATTCTTCCTACCTTCAACATAATACACCCCAATCAATGCTTCAACAACATCTGCTAGTGTCTTGCTAGACAGAACTCTGTAAGAACTTGAGTCACTCTCAACTTCACCATCTTCAATGCTGTCATCATCATACTCAGCCCCCTTTACAACTAACCCACCTCCAACTTCAGCAAGTGAATGCTCCACATCAAACAAGAATGTTTCATCCTTTGTATCCTCATCGAAGACAGGAAGCACTCCTGGTGCAGCCCATCTAGATGGAGCAAATCTATCCGCTTGGATAAAGGATTGAAGTCCTTTATTCAAAGCATACTCATACAAAACCATGTTACTCACCATTTGTTGCCTCATTCTGGTCAGCTGACCCTCATGCTTTTGTGGATATCTAAGAAATAAAAATTTGCTTACAACCCATTTTAAGTAAGCATCTCCCAAGAGCTCTGCTCTTTCATAACAGAACGTCTCCTGACATGAGGCTGCAGTCAAAGCTTCCAAGATCTGTCGAGACAAAAGAGACGCATTAATAAGGTACACAAGACGGCAACCTTTTGAAAACTTAGAATATAACACACCTTCGAAGCAGGGACCGGATAATCTATTATATCCTTGAGTTGAATTGCAAGCAGTATGCTCTCTACCCTTCTCATTATTGAAGGTAATCGTTGAGCTCCACGAACAAGTGACCCGGGAAGTGGATGCACAAGACACAGTTCAGGGGGGAGGAACACATAATATGTCCTGTCAAGAATTTCCTCAGATTCACCTTAATGAGACAGAAGAAGCAAATCTCATTAGACACAGGAGCAATAAACCTGCAACTTCTTCCACAGGTATCATAACCCAAAACTTAGAAACCAATCTATCCTATCCATTTAAGTCATCGTGATAGCATTGCAAAAATAATTCAATTTGAGAAAATGTGACTTGTCAACGGGTACGTTGATACATCTCAACAATTATTTATTAAAAGAGTGTGACTAAACGGAAACGCAAATTAAAAATCTTATTTTGAGGAGAGTACACAATTTAGGGAAAATTCCAAATAAGGGCCCGAAGTGTCCTCATTTTCTCAAATAAGGGCCTGAAATGCCATCATTATTTCAAATAAGGGTCTGAAGTGGATATCGTTTCAAACAAGGGACTGATTTTCAGTCTCAAAAAAGGGCCTCTCACCAGTTGGTTAGGGGCATTTTCGTCATTTATTTTTAATTTATTTTTAAATTTATTTCTTTGTTTTTTTCTTTTTCTTTTCTAAAAATTTAAAAAAACTAAAAAAAATAAACACAGGTGGCAGGCAGCCCTCCCGCCTGTGTTTCCTCTTTTTTTTTGGTATTTTAATTTTTAGTTTTTTTATTTAAGATAAAACAATTAAGTCTAAAAGGAATGGAAAAGCACCTTCTGAGTGTTCGAATCTAGGCGAGAGTAGGTTCTTGCAGTATGACACTCCACGTCCTTTGATCAATGGTTGTTGTTTATAGAACAATTCAACTCCGTACCTGAAAGTCCAATTCATGAGAGAGAGAGAGAGAGAGAGACACGCAGGGGGGGGGGGGGGGGGGGTGGGTTGGCGAGAATCTTACTTTTGTCTGTAATAATCAGCATATGAGCTATACTCCAATGGGCCAAGATAGCCTTCTTTTCTTGGAAATGAGTTTTCTGCAGTCATATCATAACATATGGAGTCGACATAAAACCTCTTTCCAGAATGTGCAGCCGTCACAATTCTTCCCACCAAATCATTAGAATTTGTGCAAGAATCAGCCATCATCAATTTGTCTTCAGATAAGTCCTGATTCTTTTCCATTTCAAAGGCATCTCTGTGAGGAATCAATCCAGCAGCTTTCACAACATCGAATTGTGCTACAGCTCCTCTAATCCCATAAGTTGGATGGGACTTGTGTCCAAAAGCCATACCATGCCGCAACTTCCCAAATCCATACTCCCTTCTGTCCCCACCAAGAGTACGCTCGTTTGTACCCAGGTACACATCTGGCCTGGCTCTCTGCAGTGGATTGCTCCATGCATTTGTTCCAATAATTTCATCGACCAGATCCCAGTCAATCTCTTTAAGTGGATCTATAGATTTATCACCAACCAAAGGGAGAAATAAATAAGCCTTCGCAGGATCCCACGGAGTGGTCGAAGGTTCAACATCCACATCCAGCACAATGCTCATCAATCTTACATGAAAGCTTTTAAGAGATTTTAACTATCCATGACCAGAAGGGGAAATTAGTTAAGCACGGAATATACAACCAGATTAAAGTGAATACAAATAATTATAAAAAAAGCATATACCTGATTGTCAGTTATACTAATTGAGCCCCTATAAAGAAGAGATGCCTTTGTTATCATGGTTCGAGCGATAAATAGATCCATGGACATCGATAACACCTAGAAAAAGCATGTGAATTTAGAACCAAACTCCACACTTCCTTCACAACTAAAGAATTTGAAACTATAAAGTACCTCTGCATCCAGCATATTTCCAAACAGTACAGCAAAGTCTGAAACTTGATTTAAAAACAAATCCTTTGTAGAGCCAATATTTACACATTTGACAGCATACATATGAAGATGAAGCAACTTGGAGTCACTGCAACCATCTCGTCCATGCAAGATCCATTCTCCCTAAAGAGTAAAAAAGCTTCAGAAGATGCAATAGGTAGTGTATTCATATGACAACCAGTGCAATTATCAATAGCACGGGGTAGCATAAAAAAACATGTTTGGATGAGGGTGAACAGGGGAAATTCAGAAGAGGTACTACGAACAACAGAACTTGTCCCATCTCAACTTGACCTAAGAGTCTAGCATAGTTTTACCCCAGCTGTTGAAGTCTGGGACTGACCCAGTTGCATAAATCAAATTGAGGAAAAACAAAAGTTGACCAAGAATCATATGTTCAACTGTGCAAATCTCCAAGAAATGTTAATTCACCGATCAAATTGATTCATCAGACTGGAGAATGTAAGTATCATTTGAAGTCTTTAATATCTCACGAACCGAGGCGCATACTCGAAAAAGAAATCCTAAGCTACAGTAAAATACTTCATGCAAGGATGCGCGACTTATAAGAACAGAAAGGACCACTCTTGATGTCAACAGCACGTATGAATAAATTACGGGGATAGAATTATGGCAATAACAAAGTGATAGGAATTCATATCATCTAGTTAGTTCCGTGATGGTAACTATCGAACCATTAATAACAACTGACTCACCAATTGACACTGTTAGCAGAAAACAAAATGAACTCACCAACACCTTATTGACGATGTGCTTGAACTTCTAAGAATTGGCAACTCTGATTAGATAGATAACTAAATTAAAACAGCCTCAGTAAACTAATCCTGTAGATTCTCTTGATTATAGATTATATCACAGTAGATACATCTCAAGCTGATTATCTGATACATCCAACCGAATTTAACTTGGCAATCTGTTATATCTACTTGACCCATAATAGATTCAGGGAACATAGATTCTACACAAACTTAAAAAGGGCTAAATTGTGAACATGATTTAATGTGCTTTTTTTATTTTCTATTTTTGCAGTAAGCTAAATTACCTACATTTGCTGTTCTTTTTCACTACTAGTACATTGTGAATTGCTGTTTGCTGAAATTGTTGGCTTTTGCATGTAAATGCAAGAGCTAATATCTGACGCAACATTGGAGCAAGGTGATCCCATTGATGGTAACTCAAGAAAAGGAAGTCGTAGACTCAATTTTGTGAGGACTTAAATTAAAGCAACGTTTCGTTTGAAGCTGAATTCAATTAGCAGGAGAAATATAACCACGCTGATCAGTTACAAATCATATGAAAACTATACGCTATTCTTGATCGATTCCAAACCATGCTGATCAGTTCTGGTGGAACGAACAAGGTCAACCCAAACTGGGTTTGCAAAACCATATTTTGGCAACTTCAGCAGAAACACGGGCTGTGGGACTTGGGGGTACCCAAACAATGGATAGATCAGCAGATAAGAAAAGATTTAAATGAGACAAGCAACAATTCGCAGGCTCCTCTCCTAAATTTCCAAACAGAGTGCCTTTAAGTGCAACACACTTGGTAGCCAGCTGCTAACTTGCCATTCCTATTCTTAATTTCCAGTTGATAACTTATCGATTGTTATAAACACTGGAAATAACTATTTTGTTTTTGAGACAGATCACTATTCCTTTAATTTTTGCTTTCTTGTTTTGGGCGGAAGCAGGGTGGAAGGTGTCAACCGGATAACTTTGGAGGTGAAGGAGGACCTCCCTGCCAGCAGTATGAAAGTGCAGCCAGTGGGCCAGACAAAACTGCTGGTCCATGCTAGATCACAGGGCTAAGCAGAGGCTTCATCTCATCACGGTGGAGGGAAATTGGACCCTTTCAACTTGGTCGAGGAGTATATTTCCCTAACCATCCAACATTTTCTTCATAGGCTTAAGCAAACTCTTTTCCAATGACCTCTTAGAATAACCAAGACATTGCGAAAATCTAAAAGCTAACTAGAATGGTCATAGAATGTTTCCACATGCAAACGTTCACCAAGATTGAATTGTCAGAGAGCTAGGAAATCATGCTGCAAAATGTAATTATGAAGTAACCCAGATTCCCTTGTTATAATAACCAACAGCTACAGCAATAAGCATTGCATGCACAGTGTATATACCTGGAGAATGTCAGCCACACCCTCGGGATAAAACTCCCTGTGTCGGGCAGTGCCAGGAAGAGGATCTCCTTCATCATTCTGGTCAACATTATTCCCTTCTTCCCCGCTTCCTTTATCTGGTAATAGCATGTCAGTGAATGCTCCCATCTCATGGAGCTTCTTGCAAGCAGCCAAGCAAACAGCCTGTATGTCAGAAATAATTGTCAGATACTCATGAACCTGAATCTTGAGCTTGAGTGATGGAGAGAGAAAGACCACATGCCTGTTGTGCAAGCCGCATTGAGCTACATATAGGGCCCTCAAGTTTTTCAAAAGGCGCATTGCAAGGGAGCTGAAGCCTGCAGGAATATTCGGTGGGACCTCCTGGTCTCTCATGCCTCTCCATGATAAATTCAGGACGAAGAATTGAATATCTGAAGTGGTGAATGCAATTTTAGGCAGAAGGAAAGAATTCTCTGTACTTGAAAGAAAATATGGAAAAATCATAAATTGCATCTATAATTCATCCACCATTGCATTTTGCATCTTGAAATTATGTAAAGAAAATTGCTAGAGGGTAAGCTATAATACGTGCATTTCGGAAAAATCTAAAGCTGATTTTTAGATGTTTAATTTTTTTCTCTAATGTGAACAATCATTACACTTAACTCTATTTCAACATATTGAATAGGTAACTTTTTCTATTTGTGGTAATGCGTAACAAGTGCACTTAGGGCATCTTCAAAAGAACCGTTGGAAAAATCACAATTTGCATCCTATAGTTCGTGCCACTAATATTATATATACCCTTTGTCCATCAATTTGCACAGAAAGTTTCCTTTACCCAAAGTGCCCAAGGATATCATCATAACTATTGGAACTCATTTTCCTGATAAAAACTCGAAAATGACCCGTTCGATGCCTGGGATCATGAGAATTGTATGATGATTTTGTTCACTTTTGAATTAGAATTTCATCCTTCATCGTGTTACATGATCCATACTCCCAATCATACTGCATAAAGTGAAACAAACTTCCTTATTCTCCATGCCACAATATACAAAAATATTAAGCTTGATTATCCATAAACTCAAGCCCGTCAACTGTATATATAAAGATTTGTCAAGCCAAATATTTGGATAGTTAACATTATCCAAGAAAAAAAAAAGAAAAAATTTAATGCCGGAGCCACCAGTTACGAATTTAGCTAGTCTTTTGCTAGGTCATAAGCTTAGTGACCTATTTCATGAGTTTAGATTAAAAAAAAAAGGTCATTATCATAAAAATGGTTCTTATATTTTTTTTTGTTATCGTAGATGCGCCTATGGCAATTAATTTAATCTCATAGCCTTATATTTTACTTTGCCGCAATGTATTGTTCAGCCTCTATAATTTCATCCCCAGAGAGCTATTTCCTTGTAGCACTATAACAGCTCTCTATATTTCATTTATGAGGATACCTTTGTTCTTTTGTTGCTTCTTCTTCAATGCGGAATAGAAAGTTTGAAATTAACCTACTAAGGTTATTGTGAACATAAGGTCGAACAGAACTTAGAATTAAAAATTGAAAATCCAATAAAATGATAATATTGGAGATAAACCATATTGAACCACCCTTACCAAAAAAAAAAATAAAAAATAAAAAATAACCATATTGAACCACAAACACGTAAACTATTCAAGAAGTACGGACCACATTTTTAAGTATCAACTATTTTTAGTTGAATGGATGTTTTGTGCTAGGATAGAAAACGGAGCAAGAAGGAATATTTCAAAGGAAAACCTCATTAGACATATGTCAACAAAACATATTACCCCTTAGTGTTTATATTCAGCTAATTAAAATCTATTTTTCTTTCTCATATATAGGTTAGACAAAAAGGAAGTATATATAAAGTGCAAGATTGGGAAAAAATATAGTTCATTAAAATAATCCTCAAGAAATCACATCCTTCATTTCTGTTCAAAACCCAATTCATCCTGAATATGTGAAATTCATTTTGATATCATAAATTAGACAATGGAACAATGTGATATATAAACATATGGTCTCAATGAAAGAACTATTTTAGGATTAGATGGCGGTGACAATTTCTTATCATGTTACATTTTGTTTAGCTAAGTTGATTATGTTTAAAGGTTAGGATTCCAACATATAAGCAAATCATCAATGTCTTTAGAGAGAAAACATGTATTCTTGTCATAATTCAATAGGTGCCCACTCTAAAACAGACTCACAAAAAAATTGTAAAGGAACTTTCTAGCCAGTTCACATGTGGAAATTAAAGTAAGTAAGAAAAAGAAATTAAGCAGCAGTGTGCTGCCCCAAAAACCAAAAACACCACAGCCTACTGCTCCAAATTTTATTTGAAGTAAAATTCAAGAACAATTTCTATTCAATTCCCCAGTGACAAAAGATATAAAAAGAAAAAGAAAAAGAAAAGGGTGGCCTTAATCTTGAAAACCACCTACCAACTCTCAATATGAAAAGGAAAACTTTTGAAGATGGCCACATCACCTTAGTCCTGCAACCATTATTTTAAGTATATAGAATGAGACTAGTTTGGCCAAATAAGCTAATTCATTGACCCATTGACTCCATCCTCTGCTCACTCTCTTTAATTCTTTTCCAATCTATGGATGCCTTCATCTCAACAATATTAAGATATAACAGCATCAGAGTAATTTCATCATCACACCAACAGAAGAGGGAAGGATGTAAAATGCAACTCTTGAAATCAAAAGATGCAAAATAAAATTCCACCCACACTACATGATGCAAAGTGTAGTTTTCCCACAACAATTATATCATACCTGTCGCTCGGAAGCTGAGAGCAGTAGAAATGAATAAGTCCCACAGCAGAGTTTAAGCTGACGATAGCACCAGTTGACTCTACCTGGTACACTGTACCTAGTATAGCCTCCTGTGAAATTAACCTGGATGCGTCCTTTACATGACTAAGGTCAGTTCTTTCAATTGCTTCTTTTCGCAATGTCTCCTCACTATTCCTTGCATTCCTCAAAAATGCTGCATGCGACAAATTTCCCCTAGGAAAATAACACATCTGATCTTTGAGTTCACTCAAGTCGACCAGTGCCGCATAAAAAAAAAAAATGCATTTAGACAAACTTGAAATATGCACCTCTCAACCATCAAGATGTAATCTGACCCGGGCTTTCTAGCACGGCCACGTGACTGAATGTATGCCAAAACAGTTTTTGCAAGGTCAAATCGAATTACAACATTGCATTGCCGTATATCAAGACCTTCCTCAGCTACGCTAGTTGCAACCAGCAATGTCACCTACAAAGATGCTGTGTTAAATCAGAATAGCTACCAAATACCTCAGCTCTTCACAAAGTGCGGTCTTGAATTGTTAATCAAACTTACACGACCATCTCGGAATTTGGCAATAGTCTCCTGCATTTGGCATGTCCTCATCTCCTGACTATTATTATGCCCAATCAAGCTCGCACATTTAATAAAACTTAAAGATGGAAGCTCTGCAAACACCTGAATGCTTGGATGAACACAAAACAATATGAGGAACCTGTAAAGGAAATGCGATATGGAAGAGTCGGTGATATTCTTAGGTCGAACCTTAGGAAGCACCAAAGCAGCAACAACACGCTCAACAAATATTATTGCCCGAAAATCCTCTGTATGTTGGTATTCGAGAAGTATTTTAATTAATGCCTGCACTTTTGGCGTCACCTTTCCATCGGCCACAGCTGCTCCTATTATGACATCCACATGCTCTCCACCAGAAACAGCTGTATCAAAATCAAATCCAAACATTGAATCAAATAGTATCCAACTTCACGAAGTGCTTTTCCAGATATTTAAATTTTAAAATTGCATCTAACTCGCACATATAGGCGCGATTCTTTTCCTAAGAATATGCTGTTGCATATCCTTAACTGCTGGATATGTGTTTTATAACCCATGAAGATGAATCTGCTACATTCACTGCATTCACATCTCAGTCTAAAGAACATATGCATTGAAATAATTCATTATTACCAACAAGAACCATGAAAAATAATAGCACGATTGTGCCCATTCATATTTGTTGATAAAGAATAAGGGCTTTCATAGAGAGACAAAAACATTGTGCATTAGAAAGAGAGACAAACAGAAACTAAAACATCTTTGATTGTTCCTTTTTTAATTTTATTTTTTTATTTGCAACTCAACATTTTGAAGTTGTCCCAAACAACAAATTGTTTTGATTTAAGAAAAAGAAAAAGAAAATATTTAATTGACTACAAAATTCAAATGTTGATATCTATCTGTATTTAACAATTCGAGGTGTTTGCCATAGTAAGAGTCAAACGGCAAAAGTAAAATTAAAAAAGAAACTGTTAAACTATATGTCACCCAAAACATACATTAAGACTAGATAGAATTAAAGGAAGTCAATGTATAAAAGAATCCAAAATAGTAGCAACAGGAGCTCAAGTTCTCCAAATATACCATATAAGACAAACCAGTGAGGCACTCCCAGATTTCTTTGAAACTGAATCACCCATTAAGGCATTTTAACTACTAATAGCATGTCATAGAATGACCTAAACACCTTTGAAGAGCTGAAGCTATGACTCCACAAGTTGAGAGAATGAATCCACATTGAGAGATAAGAGAATTCACCTGAAACACGTTGTGCACATGCGCAAGAAGAGAAGTTCCTCCAGATAGAACAAAAGGCAATAGTTGGCACTACTTTTAACTATGGGAAACAAATTATGCCACTATCTCCAACATTTTTTCCATCATGAAGATTTACTTCTATATTCCTCCCTCTTTGTTTGCTTGCAAAATTATCATGTAATGTTTCTTTTACCTGGAGTTCACACCAGTCACGAGGGATGATAAGATACAACCTAAAGCATTATATTTTGATTTGGAGAATATTATGATGCGGCGACACATTTTATCACAGTGCAATTAACTTCGTGCCCTTTTTCCTACATAGCGTGTCAATACTGTGTGGCAATATCATGATTCACTTGTATCATTGAAATCACTATAAGCAAACCTCAGGGATTTCCCACACGTCAGAAAAAGGAAAGGCAGTCCTCTAAAACCTCGAAAAGATAAACAGAGATTACTTCTGGATAAAATCAGAGTTAAGGGTCTACTCACCATGACTGTCAGGAAGCTCTCCTTCCTCTATCTCATCAATATCAGTTACATCCAACATGACACCACTTCCAACAGATGTTGTATCTTTATCAAAAGCAGCCCCCTCTGACAGTTGGCATTGCAAGAGAGATACAACTTTACTTAGGAAAGATTCCTGAAACTTAACATCGAGCTGGTAATTTGTTCTCTCATCATTCTGCAAAGCAGTCAAAAAGGATTGCGCGACCTGGAAAAAAGGGCCTTAGCTAGCTGTGCAAGTTATGAAAAATCAAAGGAAGAAGCACATATTAACTTGCCACCACCTTGTAAGCACACCATTGTCCCAGCTCACCAAGAGCATAATTGATTGCTCTAAGCTTTTGTAATAAGTTAGCAGCACCATCACTCTCTGTTCTTTCGGAAACACCATAAACTTGGCGCAGTTCTTCCTTTGCACCTGCATCACGGGCACCCATAAATTGCCACTTGCTTCTCCTTGAACTAGATTGTGCGGCTTCTTCAACTGCCACTTCCATTTGTTTTATTTGCTCATGGAGGGACCACAAACTAGACGCTTTATCATACTCTACGACAACTTCAGATGGCATTGGAACATGCTTTTCGAGCTCCTTTCGATCTTTTATGGTACAGACAACAGAATCAAGCTTGCTTTCAAGATTCCTAATCTTGATTGCACAATCCACTTGACTTGACACGCCTGAAATATAATAAAACCAGTAACTTTTACTGCTATGAAATAAGAATGTATTTTCATTTAATTCTCAATCTTTAACTGCTCCAGAAAAGATATTATCTCAAAGAGATAGAAATTGTCAAAGTAAAATCTACTTCTACATGTACCCTTTAAATTAACAGGTGAAGCAGTCATTCCAAACACAGACGGTCTCTTCTCTTTGGGTGTTGTATGATAGAACTCGGACATCACCAAGGAATATGGATGTTTCTTCACAGCATGATGGCATTCATCCAATATAAGGAGATTTATAGCTTCCATTTTTATTATACTGTGCCTTAGGATGTTCAACAGAATTTGAGCGGTCATCACCAAAACCTGCAATAGAAGGAAGAGACTTCAAACACGTAAGCATCACCATCATAACTGGAAAAAGAAAACCAAGAAAGCCTAATTAGATAAACCTATTGCGCTAAATAAATGGACCTACAAGAAAAGACCTAAACATCCTAAAATTGAAGACAATAAACAATAAGCACTGTTTGTGCTGCAGTTCTGTAATTAAGCAGAATCATCGAAAGCGTCTCTCCTCACCCTTTCCCCTGTGAAGCAATATGGCTTCCTACTATTCCTAACAGAGTTTTTTTTTTTTGTTGGGCCTCTGTGCGGAATAAAACTCTTACCATTGAGCACCTCAGAAAACAGACTTTCATTCTCATCGATTGATGTTGCACATGCAAATATTTCAATGGCTCTTCTTTGCCTTCATTACTATTACGCTCTCAACTCGTGGAATATATCCCTGTGCTTTTGTTCCTTCATATGCTATAACCATTATTCATCTCTTGCAACGCCTTTGTGGATGGTTCAATCTCATAGAAATCGTGTAAGGTTGTACCACCTCGTCGTAGCTGGTGTATTTGGAGAGAGCTAAGTAAAATAGTGCATAAAGGAATGACGCTTCTATTGCAAGTGTTTTGTCTTCTTTGATCTGGCACTATCTACTATCTAATCGTGGGGCTGTTTTTATCCATCCCAAGAAAAGATATAAAAAACCTCGAACAGCATGTCTGGCAAGGCATCATTACATACTTATCTGCTAAAAGTCACGTCTTCACGTTTATAGTTATTTCATGTAACAACTCTCACTTGCCGAGAATTTGAATGACAAATAACAGAAGATTGTCAAGAATATAAATAGCAGAACTACCTGCTTTGTCTCAAACTCACGTTGCCACCGTCTTGCATCCCAAAAGTCCTGACCCATTTCACCACAATAATGACCAACTTGATAACCAGTACGCTCGCGGATTACTTCGGCTTGCTGAATTGGACAAGAGGAGCAAAAAAGACAACAGCTTATCAAATAAAGGCATTGAACAAAGCATATTAGATACCACAATAGTACTAGGCGTGATGGAGCTAATTTTAATGACATAAAGCAAAAATTACCTGATAAACGAGCGGAACTTTAGGCACTAAAAATACAGCCAGCATTTTCTTGTTTACTTTATGCAGATCAGCACACACACTTTTGATGAGAAGAACAGCGATTAAGGTCTTCCCTGCCCCCGTTTCCAGAAAAGCTATTGTGTTCTTCCTTTTGGCCTGTTCGAGAACATCCAACTGATACTGCCGGGCTTGTTCCTCAGGAAATCTCTCCTTATGATCTTCAGGCTTGCCGTCTACCCTCCCATTGCAGTCCTGAATATCGTCAGTTCGGGACTTCTCCTCTCTGCTACGATCAGCTTCCCAAGTACCTAACCGGAAAACAATCTCATTGGAACCTGGGCGGTCCCTCTCCCAGTAGCCGCTGGGTTCCCTATCTCTCCATTCCCTCTCCCTCCCATCCCGTCGTCCAGAACCGCTGCGGTGCTCTCTTCTCCTGATGTGATCCCTATCTCCCCTGCCAAGCTCATCCGAATCACGCAGCCTCTTCAGGTTTGATTGTCTCTCCTTCTCCCTCTCCCGGTGGTAAGGATTCCCCTTCATCGAGTGGATTGCGAGGCCACTGTGGGCGATGCACCTGCTTCTCTTGTTGCTTCTTTCGTCGCCAGAGAGGTCTCTGTGGCTTTCCCGGTCATCGTGCCTCTGAAACCCATTTTGCTCTCCTCCATTGCTAGTTAAGGACTGAGAGTCACAACCGATGAGGCATCCGGAGCCAGCATCGACAAAAGCACGAGTCTTCTCAGAGCTAGGAGTAGGAGGAGGAGGAGGAGGAGGGATTGCATCACCGCTTTTAATGCTGTCGAGAATGCTGTCAATACCTCCGAAGAAGTCATCGGCGTTAACGAGGCTATGCTGGGCAGCAGGGTCGTCAACAGCACCAAAATCGACGAAGTCAGGGACCACGTCGCAGGGCGGGTACTCACAAGCATCGAGCCAGTAAGAAGAATGGGCTCCATCTCCATTCCCTAAAGCCCTAGATTTGTCCTCCTCCATTTCTGGCTAATCTGTGATGTTCAGCGAACAAACGGAGTCGGATATCAAGAAATTATCAACCGACAACAAGAAGCAGCAACTGATTCGGGCGCGCACGATCCCAAATAAAGCAGGCCGGGGAACAAGTGAGAGGCGGGGGAGAGAAGGAGAGCGCGGTTCAGCTCTACGACCAGATGGAAGAGGAAGACGATTGAAGAGAGAGAGAGAGAGAAATTGGAATGGAATAATGAAGCGGAGAGAGAAGAATCGATGTAGCGCCTGTTGTTCTCTCTGGTCCAAAAAGCAAGTGTGAGACTATCGGGCAAAGCAAAATGATGGTGGGATTTTTATGTCTACTGTTCTATAATTCGTGTCCACAAGGACAAGTGGAGAAAGGACTTTGCCTTTACAACATGCCATGTAGCTTCTCTTTTGTAGAGCTTTGTTTAGTCATGGTTACGAGCCAGTTTGGGCCCGAAACCGGCACGGGTCAAAATCGGAATCGGCCCGTTGACCGGGCTGGAGGTTCCAAATCGAAACCGGCCCGTGGCATACGGGCCCGGTTTCGATTTCTTCAAACTATGAATCAGGCTCGGAACCGGTGGTTCGGGTCGGTTCCGAACCGTGAAAATGAAGATTTAAAAAAAAAAAAGACCCTTGTCAGTTCACCCCTCTCTAAGCGCTCTCTCTCTCTCATTTGTCTTTTTTCCTCTACTGCCGTGCGCCCCTCTGTCACATCACCTTTTTCCCCCTCTCTTCTCTCTCCTCTCCTTCCCTCTCTTTCCTCTCTGTTCTGCGCTCACCTCACTTCCCCCTGCCATGAACCCCCGATGCCCTCTCCCTCTCCTCTGCTCCCTTCACCTATCGCCGCCCAGCCAGCCCGCCTCCGTCGGTCGTCGCTCGGCCAGCCCGTCACCTCCCCAGCCGCCCAACTCACCCCCGAGCTCCTCGAGACCCACCTCAGCCCATCTGCCCGCGAGACTCGAGCCCCGACCCCCACCTCTCTCGACCCCAAGCTCCACGAACCACCACCACTCTCGGCTGAGCGCCACCCAGCCGCGAGCTGCTATTGCCAGACCGCCACCTCGCCTCGCCCCGCCGCGCCGCTCGCTCGCCGACCACCTCGCCACCCCCGCGACTCAACCCTCACCTGCGCCCGAGCTGAGACCCCGAGAGTGGAGCCTTGTCAAGGCAACGACTCTTTTCCTTTTGCCCTTGTTTTTTAACCGGAACCGGGCTCGGAACCTGCTCGAAACCGCCGGTTCATGAATCGGAACCGGCAGTTCTGGAATCGTGGCCATGACTAGCTTTGTTTCGCCAAAAAAAAAAAAATCATGAAAATCATCATTTATATTTCTTAAAATATGAGTGGACGAAATTTTTTCATCGACTAATTATTTCGAGCGATACAAGAAATTATTTTTAGAATTTTTTTTTCAAATAACTCATTTTTTCACGAAAGAAACGAAGCCATTTAGAGGGATTGATGATGCCAACATTTTCTACTTTATATTGGAGGAGACATGTCATTTATGCATGCGACTTATGCTCCATTTATTTTGTGGAAAAATAATGATTTGAAAATATTTTCCTAAAAGTAATAGCTTGAAACAATTAGCCAATAAAAACTATTTTCCTAATCGGCAACAATTTAAGCCTAAAAATTTTCGTCGATGATGAAAATTATTTTTGTTTATTATTTTCTGTAAGAGATATAAGTAATAATTTTTAGGTTTTCCAAATTATTCATTTTCGGTAAAACATACGAAACCTAAGACACTGTTCATTTCGCAGAAAATGAATGATCTAAAAAATATTTTCTTAAAAATGATCGCTTATATCGCTTGAAATAATTAGTTAATGAAAATTATTTTCATCATCAACAACAATGTATATCTTAACATTTTCGTGAGGAAGAGTACCATAAAAATCTTAAATCTATTGTATTAGTACCAATTTATTTTTAAACACCTTCTAATTGGACCCGTTAATACATGCTCATAATACATTATTTGGTTATTACGCATGCGGAAGCGAAAACAAAGCATTTAAACATCCCTTACGGAAATGGCACACGAGTATATCTTCATTACTTATATTGACATCCTTATTACAACCTTTATATTTGTTTTACAAACCAAAAAGGCAAACTACACCAAAGTTGTATCATGAGCTATGGGTCAGTAACTTCACCCGTTGGCGAGCCTCCATCATTGGAACCTAGGGGTCCATCTAAACCTCTAAGTGGTCCGATCAGTCCACCATCAATGTTCAATTACCAAGCAATATACTGGTGGGGAATCTACTCCCCTAGACCCATATCAACCTAGATAATAACATTACTCCTAATGAACACAATCCCTGACTCAGGTTCAGTTACATCATCAAGATAGAAGTCAGACTGCATGGGTGCACCGAAACGTGGCGGCGGGGGTAAATCCATCCTACACGTCTGAAAAGCAAATAAGTGAACCGAAACCCAGTAAATGAAATCTCTAAGTCTACATTCAGAGGTCTACTTACCACTCAACTTGGTATTTACAAACAACAAGTACCCAAAGTAGTACACAAATGCATGAGCACACGTATGACTCCTGTCATCACGATAACCATATCGCATAATACTGTTCGTTTGATACAAGCGAATGGTAGGCTATTTCTTAATGGGCCAGTATCACATGGTGTTTTATCAATAGGAATATATGAATACACATGAACATGCATTATCATCTTTACTTCTCCTTCCGAACACTCCCGGGGCATCTCGATTCGCTCATCGAGTGTGACACCCTAGGACGTGTTGCCTTTTTGAGTTTGACCCATATCTTTTCTTTTCTGTTTTACTTAGCGACATGCGGAAACGTAATATTCTTTCTCTCTTCAAACAATCAGCGTAACAATACAGCAACCAAATCACTCAAGGCATATAGGAAACACACCATTTGTTTATTATGCATCATTATATTTTACATTGCCCACTAGGGCCTCATCTACCGGTACATTATATTTACACTACATCCGTTATATTAGAAAGGTCGGGGTGACCTAGCGCCCCTATCGGACGTCTCCAAAAATGGTCCCCCTCCGTGCTACGTCACTTTACCGTGGTTAACACCCCTGTTGTTAGGCCCAGTGGGGCCGTGAAAACTCGGGAGGGGTCCGAAGTCGATTCCATCGACAACTAAGTACCATGCTGAGAAGTGGTAGGGCGTACGCTCTGTCAGGCCCACTTTCACCCATACGATGGAGTCATAGTGTCGATAGGTAGCATCCTCATCCACGTTGTGAATGTCCACGGAGGTAATCTCTATCTCCGTCGGTAGACCAAAATACGGGGCATTGGAGGTAGCCATACCTACAAAAGTCTGGAAAAATGATAGGGTGAGACAACGCTAAGTAAGTAAAGTCTCTAGTTCTAGGATAAGAAAACGGTTCAATGTCTAACATGGCAGAACTACTTGTAAGGTCAAGTTAATGGCAGATCAATAGCAAATGCGGCAACTATTACTTACTACATGTACGTGGATTGTATTTAACTTAGAACATGCAAACATGAAAGTATGAATAAGTGCATATATTTCTTTATAACATCATCATAGTCACAACATCAATCGGTTCATCTAGCATCAACTAGGCATTGCACTCCGCGGCATCCCAAAACATCCGCCTCGGGGTCCTCTTGGCCCAATCAAGGCATCGCCCACTACTAGCCGCATCCCGAAACTCTCCCCCAGGCATCCCGTTGGTGTGGGGGCATCCCACAACTGAGATGAGGCATCTTCATCACCTCGAGTGACGAAGGATCTTATCTTTACTTAGTGACCACACATACATGATGCTTTACACACAATAAGTGTATTATATTGAGCTTTAGTGATCATGCAAGCATTGAGATGCATATTGTGACATTCTGAAATTCGACCCACTTTCGAGATTTATGAATGAATGTATATCTTGTCGTTGCACTCTAGACTTATCTCACTCGGAACTGATCACTCTCGAGATAACCGACGGCAAGAGAAAGGCTAACTAGGAATTTAAGTACGTGGACCTATCGCGGGTCGATACGCGTAACTCCTAAAAGCCGCCCGTCAGTCTGAGATATTTTAAAGTCGTAATCGACTGGTGTAGACCGCGAATTAGACCTCGAAATTGGATATCAAATTATCAAGAATTTCATGACTAATGTTTTGGACGTCGCCTCATTTGGGTTCAGTGTTCATTGGCCAGCCATACCGATTGCCCGAACTAAAATTTCTGGCCTATCCTAAAGTTGCAGATTGTCGGTTTTTGCTTCGCGGTATTCATTTGCAAGAGCCAAATGTTTTGATGGAAATTTGAACTTTTGAAAACCCCATCAACCACCCCTAGTCACTTCTTGAAATCCCTTTTACCAACTCTCACCAACTCACCAACTCCCACTCAAGCTAAGCCTAAGATCAAGTGAAGTGTGTTCTTGCCCTTCTCTCTCTCTCTCTCTCTCTCTCTCTCTCTCTCTCTCTCTCTCTCTCTCTCTCCTCTCTTCCTCCACTCAGTCGGCCAAATCTCCCTAAACCCGAGAGGCCGTTTTACCGTTTTTCTGCGCACGTCCGACTTGGAATCGCTCGTTTGAGCTCGTCCGGAGGGCGAATCGAGCTCCGTTTTCGCCTATGCGACCATAAGATTAAGGGCTACGAGGATTTGATGCCTGATCATCGAATAAACCATTGGATTTCGTGGAACTGAGCTGCACGGAGGCTGATCGTGGAAGACTCGACGCGTTCCCCTTCGATTCAAGCTTAATCTCAAGAAAACCGCTCCCTAAACCTTGAGTAGGCTAATTGGTAACTACTAGGCTTGATTAGGAGATGATTTAGTGGATTTTAGGGGCTGCCATGGTACTGTTCATCGAAGGATTTCACTATTCATCGAAGGAAATCACTATTCATCGAAGATCCGGAACTTAGAAATGGCTTAGGATGATCATAGGAGCTTGCTATGTGGTATCTTGAAGCTTGATGAGTGTTATTGAGGTGTTAGATGGAGTGGATCGTGAGGGAACGACACTCGTGTTTGGGAAAATGAGATTATGCCTAGAAATGAGATTATGTGCGCGTGTGCAAGTTAGAGGCTGAGTTCATCGTGCCTTGTTCTGCGTGGCGTGTTTGTTGAATGCTTGATGTGCACGTGTGATGATGTGTTCGGCCAAGAGGGCCCGGTGCGCCATGTGTGGCTTGATTGGCTTGAATGTGCGTCGTGCACGACCGTAGAGTAAACCGTCGCTTTTAGATCGAAGTACGTGGCATGTGCATGGCTTAATGCCTTAGCTTGGTTGTCATGTGGTCCATTGAGTGGATGTGGTGGTTCGACTGTGTAGCTTAGCCTTGATGCGTGTTTACGCGAGGTATGCTTGGAATTAATGTTTATGATGTTCATGTGCTTGAGACCCTGAGGCGTTACGACGCGGGGCTCGTTGTTTGATATTATGCATATGCGAATGCCTACTTAAATCCTGAGGCGCCTATATGACGCGGAGAATGTGATTATTAAACCCTGAGGCGCCTATATGACGTGGGGAATGTGAGTATTATACCCTGAGGCGTTATTACGCGGGATGTGGCGCCTGATGAGGCATTGTATCGCCCATGAACCTGATGCGTTAAACGCGGGTCGTTATTCATCCAGATTATATATATATGAACTCGTTACTATGCTGGACTGATTGACTTGTTAGTTTTTGAATTGCTCTAGATGAAACGCTTAACTTTGGGGTGTTTAGTGGGCATGTATTCTGTTGCCTGATGTGGCTGAGCTAGTAGTTCGGTTGGGTCTGAAACTGCATGTTAGATTGGCTTGGAGGTACCATTATCCTAAGCGAGGCTTAGGGGTGAGCTTATTGAGATTTATATCTCACCCCGATAGGGATTAACATTTTTCAGGTATCAGGCGATGGAACACCAAGTTTGCCAAGGATTGACGTTCGAGAAATTAGTTGGTCGAATGAATATAACACATTATGTGGTCTTATGGATTTTGTTGGGTTTTGTGGATTAAGATTGAACCATTGATATTTGATCGATGTATCAATTGAAGTGTATTATACAGCTATGTGATGTATACCACTTTTGTCCTAAGTCATTTGTTTGTATTGATGTATGGAGATGTTTACTCGCTTTCGCCTGTCTGATGGATTTTCAAAATTATGGGCCGAAGGATCGTGGAAGCCAATTTAAAATAGAAACGGTCAGATGGGATGTCCACGAGCTCGGCGGGTTCGGGGCGTGACATCCCCATTGAATTGGTATCAGAGCAAGGTCAGCTCGATCTAATGTGATTGAGGTTTGGAGTGATAAGGAGTGATGACTTGAGGACAATTAGATCGTGAGACCTTTAGGATTAAGCATTAATCACTGAAGCGTGAGGATTATAGGCTTGAACTTGTGTGCACTCTAATGGTTTTAGCGTTGAGTTTAATTGATGATCTTCAGTGATGTTGTGATTGAGGTAGAAATTGTGCTTGAGGTTAGCAGAGAATTGCTTATGAATGAAAGGTCAATTGGATTACATGATTTTGACTATGGTTAGTCAATGACCCAACTTGAGGAATATGAGTTATAAAGAGACGACTGGTATTAGTAGCATCAGACTTGAATTGCGTTATATCATGATGGTTTTAGTTATCAGTTGTTATTGACAACCTTGGATGATATGAGATGAGACGTATACAAGGAAGCGGACAAGGAATATAGGGATTAAAGGCCAGTTGTGATCGAATGAATATGGATTCGACTTGAATAGCGACTAGACTTGAGGTATATGATGGAATATAGGTAATTAATCGATAGGATGTGACAGTCATTGATGGAATTAAAAATCTTCAATAGATAAGAATCGATTTAAAGACGAGTGTGGTATGACAAGTGGTGAGAACAAACATGCTGTGCATGTGTTTGTGGATATGAAATGAAAGTTGATGAGGGTGTATACATGAGCTTATCACTATCAGACTTAATAAATCGTCGCTTGGTATGGGATGAGTTGATGGGATACCTAAAAACCGTGATGAAGCATGGTATGAGATGTGTGAAATGGGGCTTCCTCCGTAGATGTATGACTTGGGACAACCTGCAACGACCAGGTCTGATGAGGGCGGGGAGTGATTGCCGGGACAGAGAGGTCTGGACAAGGAGCGGCTCCTGACAGGCTTCTAAGATAGTAAGGAGGCAAGAAAGACCCAAGTCATAAATTGAAAGGGAAAGCCTGGGTATCAGGTTGAGTCTGATTGAGGTTGAGAGATGTACGACCCGGAATTAATTCGCAAGTGAATGTTCAAAAGTGGCATGGCATTTGTAATGACGCCTGTGATTGGCATGGTTGAAAGCTTCGTGCTTAGTAGTGGATGCCGTTTGAAAGGAAAAGTGATGTTTGCGATTGGCCTATTGGGCATGTTTTGTAATTGGCATTGTGTGATTGTTATGGTTAGGGTCTGACTGAAAGATTAGACAGCGTGAGGAGTTTATAATCCATTGATCTGATGCCTGTTGAGATTGAGGTAGCTTGTTGTGATTATGCTAGAGTGGCAGATACCTCTAGATTTATGGCATGAATGATTGAAATGGCACTTTGAGTATTTGCTTGGTGCTGACCTAGTTGAGTTTTGGCCTAGTTAAGGCTTGCCTAGTAATGGGCTGTTAACTGAGAAGTTGCCTCGTTGAGGCTTGCTTGATGTGTGGTTGTTGCTTAAGGATGATTTGGAATCCTTAGATAATGGACAATTAGCTGAGAATTGTTTGAGAACCACTGGATGGTTGCTTGCTGGTGATGAATGATGAGATGAGCAGCCTGAAACTGCTAGGCTTGAGTAGATGACTTAAGTCTTTGATTCCTGGAGGGCATCACAGTGGTTCAAGTGACGTGAGAACCTAATAAGGTTGATCGACCAAAGTACGGTCTCTAGAGGAGCACTTGGCTCGTATATGCGAGATATGAGAAGATCCAAGAACTGAGATGGATCATGAGAATTGAGTAAAGATGAGCGACTGGAGTATAAGTGCTGGAAGAGAATATGGCTCGATTCGCTAATTATGCGAGACCCAAGTGGAAAAAGGGGTCGGAGAATTCTAAATAGAAATGAGAAAAAAAAATTGATGGGTAGGCAAGCTCGAGGAGGAGCTGCCATTGTGCCTAGTCACTGTGGTGACAGATATTAGTGCTGATGAGTTAAGTGATGGAAGTCACGAGAAAGGTGACTATGAGTTACTTTTTTCTAAATTGAAGGTGTAGGAAGAATTGTGAGGGTTTTGAATAGCTTGTGAGATGGACCACGAGGCTGAGGTCAACTAAGGTTCGATGGAGAAAGTAAATTTGAAACTGCCTCCCTCCGGATTGAGGGTTTTGTGAGAAAACCTTAGAAGTTTTGGGTGCACTAAAGAAAGAAAGTGACCCTGGCAGTTATTAGCCTTAAGAGGCTATTGATGATTGGTGAAATGTCACCAAATGAAGAGTTTTCCTTGAAGGCATGGTACCTGTCCAGATCGCCTTCATTGAGTTGTTTAATGGAAGTACCTTCCTGGGGTTGCTTGAGAGCAAGGGTTGTGTGGATCCTCATAATCTTGCAAGGATCTAAGGACGATCGACCAGTATGAGACAAAGTTCTCAAAGTCGTTTAAGCATATGTTAAATGTGGTCGAGGATCCTTTGAATAAGACATGAAGTCCCTGAGTAGATTTGAATTTGGAAGCCTTATGGCTAGTTGTTATTTCTGAATATGAGGAATTGTAATGGATTTTAATGAAGGGACCGGATGATTGAAAAACATATGAATAAGAGAACTCCTGCTCATGGATTACGAGCAAAGAAATATTTATTATGGAACATGGAGTGTGCCTGCGAGAAACGGCTATTACCTTGGCGTAAGGCTCGTAATGAGAGATTGATGTTTTGTTTCTTCCGTCGTGAGGAAAATTAAGGAAGAAGTTATGTCAACTGTTTGATCTTGTTGAATAAAATAGGATTGATTGAGGATGAATCGGGACCACTAGAAGTGACATTGTGTGTTATTACCCTAAAAGAGTAGGGTGTCATTCTTAAAGGGCGATTGGACCATGAGATGGTCATTGAGGAAAAGGAAAGTAGATGGACTTGATAGTCCTGGCTGTCCGTAATTTTATCGAATGGATGAAATCGAGATAGAGTCGTATTAGTTGGTTGTGGAACCAAGAGGTCAAGGCACTAATGCTTCCTGAGGAAAGAATGACAAAAAGGAACAAAATATTGTATTGTCCAAGTGGAGACCCTGAACAACATAGGGCTAAGGTTTGAGCTCTTAAGTGAGATGTAGGAAGGACAATTTGAACGGTTCTACGCCTAGTGACAAGAAACTGATGATAGTCTGCTTGAGTATCCAAGGAATAATTGGATTGGTTGTTACCGTATTGAGAAATGATGAATGGACTCATTTATGGAGTCATAAGAAACATGAACAGCTTTTAAGAGTATCCTATGGACTCTAAGGAGATGCTCGTTGTATGCTAAATGGGAAGAGCACGAGCTGTGAACCTAATGAGGTAAGATTCCTCAATCGTGAAATTTGTGGGAAATGAAATCCCCATGGAGCCTTTGAGGATTGGAATGAGTGATGAATTGACTAGGGTCGATGTGAGTTGCCGAAACTTGAAGTTTCTTGGGATTGATGGATTGTTATAGACGGATCATGGGAGAACTCCCCACGAGAGCTGTCCCATTGATGAATAGGCTAAGGACGAGATGTAACGCGACTAAATGAATGATCGTGAAAAGAGTCTTTGAGGACTTGAGTCAAGTTGATGACTAAGCTGTTAATGGCGTTATCGTTTGAATCAAAGGGATCAAGAGAATCATAATGACGTGATGTGGAAGGGAGAAATTAAGGCGTAACAAGGCAATCTGAAGTGGGCTGTGTGAATGCGCTGTGACAATAAGACCTTATGAGTTGGAATGCTCAATGTATGATTGGAGTTGGTTTGCTAATGTCCTCGCGACAAAGTTTGGGAAACATTATTGGTTGGAAGGAGATTTTGAGTCTATATCTACCACAAGAAAATAAGGTACTAGTTTCTCGAGAGGAATTGAATGAGAGGCAACGCTGATGTATGAAATTGCTTATGGATATGAGAGCGTTGCTTGTATAAAGAAGAACCTCAACGTTAAGTGAACTATAAGAGGTTGAGAGCACTAACTGCTTAAAGGGAATTGAAGGAAAGTCACGTGGAACGAAGGGATTACCCAAGTATTATTGCTGCAATACCCATATCGCTAAGGAAGGGTGGATTAATTAGCGGATGCTTATAATTGAGAATTGAGCAATGTGTAATTGGTGAAGGAGGGACAGATCTTCCCTCGAGAAATAAGAGATTCAACTTCTAAATTGGAAGTTTGCCAATTGACTAGTTTAATGGCTACCTGAAGCATCAAGCCTGAAGGTCAGAAAGGAAGTTGAGATGTTAGGATGAACAGACCATAATATCTAAGGGATTAAGGAGGTAAATAGAGCAGGGAGAAAATCCAGACTCCTGGATGCTTGGGAAGGAAACTTTGAAGTTGAGAATAGAACCCTTGAGGTCCCATGGACGAAAGTATGAGTCCAATATTGAAGATGAACTTAAAGAAACGACCTCGTTGGAAATTCGAAGGGAGAATTATGGTGTCCCTTGGGGTGGCACAAAGGTGTGCCAAGATTTGCCTTAGGACTATCGATAGTTTAGATTGTAAATTTGGGGTTAGTCCAACATGTGGTCAAGTATTAGATATATCGACAAGAAAGAGGCATGATGTTGAAGGTCGATAGATTACTATGATTATTCGAAGTTTTTGAAAGGAATCGAGAGTGAATTACTGCGGAAGCAACCGTGAATAAAGCCTTGAATCTCTGATGGAACGAAAGGACGTTTGAAGGGGCGGGTGATACGCCAAATGGTATGAACACCAAAGAGTGCTTTCTTGCGATAGGTTAGTAATGATGGTGATGGGCATGGAGCTTGAGTTAATATGATGCTATGAAAAGGTCTTCAGTCAAGAATACTATGGAAGTGTCAAGTGATGAAAAGAGTTACTTTGAAAAGTAAGGTAGCGATGAGGTGCCAATACCCCAAAAGACTGGATGGTTAGAAGGTTGCAAATTTCGAGGACGAAATTTCTTTAAGGGGGGAAGAGTTGTGACATTCTGAAATTCGACCCACTTTCGGGATTTATGAATGAATGGATATCTTGTTGTTGCACTCTAGACTTATCTCACTCGAAACTGATCACTCTTGAGATGACCGACTGCAAGAGAAAGGCTAACTAGGAATTTAAGTACGTGAACCTATCGCGGGTCGATACGCGTAACTCCTAAAAGCCGCCCGTCAGTCTGAGATATTTTAAAGTCGCAATCGACTGGTGTAGACCGCGAATTAGACCTCGGAATTGGATATCGAATTATCAATAATTTCATGACTAATGTTTTGGACGTCGCCTCATTTGGGTTCAGTGTTCATTGGCCAGCCATATCGATCGCCCGAACTAAAATTTCTGGCCTATCCTAAAGTTGCAGATTGTCGGTTTTTGCTTCGCGGTATTCATTTGCAAGAGCCAAATGTTTTGATGGGAATTTGAACTTTTGAAAACCCATCAACCACCCCTAGTCACTTCTTGAAACCCCTTTTACCAACTCTCACCAACTCACCAACTCCCACTCAAGCTAAGCCTAAGATCAAGTGAAGTGTGTTCTTGCCCCTCTCTTTCTCTCTCTCTCCTCTCTTCCTCCATTCAGTCGGCCAAATCTCCCTAAACCCGAGAGGCCGTTTTCCCGTTTTTCTGCTCACGTCCGACTTGGAATCGCTCGTTTGAGCTCGTCCGGAGGGCGAATCGAGCTCCATTTTTGCCTATGCGACCATAAGATTAAGGGCTACGAGGATCTGATGCCTGATCGTCGAATAAACCATTGGATTTTCGTGGAAATGAGCTGCACGGAGGCTGATCTTGGAAGACTCGGCACGTTCCCCTTCGATTCAAGCTTAATCTCAAGTAAGCCGCTCCCTAAACCTTGAGTGGGCTAATGGGTGACTACTAGGCTTGATTAGGAGATGATTTAGTGGATTTTAGGGGCTGCCATGGACTGTTCATCGAAGGATTTCACTATTCATTGAAGGAAATCACTATTCATTGAAGATCCGAAACTTAGAAATGGCTGAGGATGATCATAGGAGCTTGCTATGTGGTATCTTGAGGCTTGATGAGTGTTATTGAGGTGTTAGATGGAGTGGATCTTGGGGGAACGACACTAATGTTTGGGAAAATGAGATTATGCCTAGAAATGAGATTATGTGCGCGTGTGCAAGTTAGAGGCTAAGTTCATCGTGCCTTGTTCCGCGTGATGTGTTTGTTGAATGCTTGATGTGCACGTGTGATGATGTGTTCGGCCAAGAGGGCCCGGTGCGCCATGTGTGGCTTGATTTGCTTGAATGTGCGTCGTGCGCGACCGTAGAGTAAATCGTCGCTTTTAGATTGAAGTACGTGGCATGTGCATGGCTTGATGCCTTAGCTTGGTTGTCATGTGGTCCATTGAGTGGACGTGGTGGTTGGACTGTGTAGCTTAGCCTTGATGCGTGTTTACGCGAGGTATGCTTGGAATTAATGTTTATGATGTTCATGTGCTTGAGACCCTAAGGCGTTACGACGCGGGGCTCGTTGTTTGATATTATGCATATGCGAATGCCTGCTTAAACCCTGAGGCGCCTATATGACGCGGGTAATGTGATTATTAAACCCTAAGGCGCCTATATGACGCGGGGAATGTGAAAGTCTTAAACCCTGAGGCGCCTATATGACTCGGGGAATGTGAAAGTCTTAAACACTGAGGCGCCTATATGACGCGGGGAATGTGAGTATTATACCCTGAGGCGTTATTACGCGGGATGTGGCGCCTGATGAGGCATTGTATCGCCCATGAACCTGATGCGTTAAACGCGGGTTGTTATTCATCCAGATTATATATATATGAACTCGTTACTATGCTGGACTGATTGACTTGTTAGTTTTTGAATTGCTCTAGATGAAACACTTAACTTTGGGGTGTTTAGTGGGCATGTGTTCTGTTGCCTGATGTGGCTGAGCTAGTAGTTCGGTTGGGTCTGAAACTGCATGTTAGATTGGCTTGGAGGTACCGTTATCCTAAGCGAGGCTTAGGGGTGAGCTTATTGAGATTTATATCTCACCCCGATAGGGATTAACATTTTTCAGGTATCAGGCGATGGAACACCAAGTTTGCCAAGGATTGACATTCGAGAAATTAGTTAGTCGAATGAATATAACACATTATGTGGTCTTATGGATTTTGTTGGGTTTTGTGGATTAAGATTGAACCATTGATATTTGACCGCTGTATCAATTGAAGTGTATTATACAGATATATGATGTATACCACTTTTGTCCTAAGTCATTTGTTCGTATTGATGTATGGAGATGTTTACTCGCTTCCGCTTGTCTTATGGATTTTCAAAATTATGGGCCGAAGGGTCGTGGAAGCCAATCTAAAATAGAAACGGCTAGATGGGATGTCCACGAGCTCGGCGAGTTCGGGGCGTGACACATATAACGTAAAAATGCGCCATACTTAACTTGATCTACGATTGAATCAAGACTAGGCACGGTCCCGTTCGGGATCCATAACATGTTGTTCACACAAATCATGAACAAACCTTATAACCTTGTCCATCTCAAGAGGAACCAAGTCCGGGCATCGAACCAATTACCTTAGCTTAAGACTAGGGACTTCACTTACCTTTAATGGGTGCGGGGATGGTGCCGAACCAATCTCCGGTGTGAGGGGCGGCGGTGGACAGCCGAGAGAGTGAGAGGGAGAGAGAGAAGCTGAGAGAGGGAGAGAGAGAGACAGATAGCGTGAGAGAGAGATGGAGAGGGAGAGTAGAGGGGGTGATTAAGGGTGCCAAAATTTGTGATGAAGATCTATTTATAGGCCCTCAAGCAATGATTACCCTTCCTGATTGCAAGCTAAGTGGCCCAATTAGAATTTGCTACCTTTCAAGCTAAATTTAAGAGGTGGCAAATTTATGGGTTTATGTGTCCCTAGACCTCATGATGACTTCTAATACTTGGTCATCATTTTTTCATGTGGCTCCTTCATTAAATAGGCTAAGATATAGTCATGATGACCTCTAGATTCTCTTAGATAGCCTAGACACAAGTAGTCCAATGAGAAGGATTCACTTGTCTTGCCATTATGAAGTTTGTTTTATATGCATAAATGCTAGTCTTGAGTGGTCCAATAAGCATGTATTACTTGGGTAGGCTAAAGATTTCCTCATAATAACTCCAAGATTCTGTTATGATGGCTCTAATTATGACCGCCGGCGTTGCCCGTCGTCAGGCCCATCCTCGGTCGTTGCTCGAGATCTTTAACGGCTCGGGGTCGGTTCACGGGTCAGTGTCTTCCTGATCTTGGATTTATACCTGATCAATTTTTTGGTCAAATTCCCCACCTAGCTATCCCTCTGTCCTTAATGCATAAGTCCTTTGGCTTGGTCATGTAGAGTAAATTCTAGGGTGTCAAAACATAACCAGCAGAAATCGCAACTCCCAACTTTATATATAGGTAGTGATAATCATTTTTACACATCAGTTTATCAAATGGAAACAATTAGGAAGGTAACAAAAAAAAAAAAAAACAAAACATCTCCTCTCTATCCATTATCCCTATCCCGATACTACCACCATCGCTATCCACTACTAATACCACACCTGGACACTAACCAATAAGTGTCCTTCGTGGCTCCATCTGCTACTAATCTGAAAGGTAATTTTAAGCCACAAGAGTGAGTATGATACTCAGCAAGCAGAACATTCAACTTAACGGCTGAACTAACTATCAAGCACAACATCACAAACAAGTTACATGGTAAAACAGTCGTTCTACTATTACACTACCCAACGTCTATATGAACCATGAACCACCTCATCCACATGAACAAAAGCATGATCACTATTCTATCTCCAGACCCTACACGTGCAAGACAGTCGTTCTACTATTACACTACCCAACGTCTATATGAACCATGAACCACCACATCCACATGAACAAATGCATGATCACTATTCTATCTCTAGACCCTACACGTGTAATGCAGATTCGCAATCCATGTGGACCACACTCGACTAGCCTCATCTTTCATTATAACAGGGAACGCATCCTCAATGATCCCACCAAAGAAATGCATCCGCAGGCATCCGTACTCCGGGGCATCCGATGATCTGCAACCATTAGGCATCGTACTAAGGAACGCATCCTCCGGCATCCCGAATTCCTATTCGGCTCCCATGGGGCATCGTCAGAACTCATCCGACGGAACAACATTAGAACGCATCCAATGTGATGCTACTAGAACACATATGAATAGCTTATCCTTTCCTCGTTCATGCACATTCAATTCGTTGGTTTTAATCTTCCAATGCAAGATTCTGCCAAAACTACTTCGCCCGTGCATGAACCAGAAAATGATCGTGACTCAACAACCAGGCAATCACCAACCCCATGTTAACTTCCTAACAATGCATGACTACCGATTACCCATCAACATCATCAACAATGGCCGACTACAATCAGTTCATGAATACACCACCTTCGGCCGCCCATACACAGGTCTTTTTGACCAATTCGAACACAATTTCAACATTCCAAGCAATTCGAGACCTCAACCTAACTACTTCAAATCATAAAACTCTAATTTAAGGACTATTCAAGGTGAATCACTCAACAAACCTCACATGCAAGCAAATAGGACCCATGGCTGAAACACCCTCATGCCAATCCACTTCAATTCACGTCGTTTCGAAGACAACCAAGAGGATCAGCGTATCAATCCCAACTACCCAGAGCCATAAAACCCTAATTCGGCAAACAAAACCAACATGCAAGTCCATTTGCCTAGCCATGCAAGCTAAACTCAGTTCGGCACAAACAAAGTAATTTGGCATCTTCGCGCCCAATCAAGCAATCAATAACTAGTTTAATCGGTAAGTAGGAGGCTCTACTTGCCTCAAGTCTGAGCACGAAGAAAACATGAGTCAAATAGTCACTGAAATGAGCTTGGGTCGCTTTATTCCTCCGAGGCGGCGTAGGTGAGAGGGAGCGGGTTGAGCTGAGGTCGTAGGGGCTATCGTTGTGATGACCTGAATTTTTTTTGCCAAATTAAATTTACGAGCGGGATAGTCAAAGTCAGATTAAATTTAAGTTATGGTGCGGTGAATTTGGGCTTCAGTTTAGCGTCAGGCACGATAAAATTTGAAGTAGGGGACTGTTAGATGTTGATGGTCATTTTTGAATCGCGATAGACTATTTGCGCGAAGGTTGGAGCAGAATTAGAGCGCGTAGCACCACCCCATTGTAAAAGCCCAATTTTTTCTCTCCTAGGCTCATTGTTGCAAGAACTCCCTCCCATCTCCTTTTTCTTACTCTCGGTTCTCCCTCACCCGAAGCCCTCTCCCTCTTCTTAAGCCAATTTCTACTTGATGAATTGCCGAAAACTCGGGCCTATGGCATAGATAATCCTCTGTTGAAATACGTTTCATTTTTCTATGTTAATGTTCTTAAAATATTAAGCATAATTTAGCCAAGTATCGATCTTATAGGTATTTAGGCCATCTATTAGGCACTTAGGCAATTTTACCTTCTTAAGCTCATTTTCACTTGACGAATTGCCAAAAACTCGTGTCTATTGCAAAGATAATCCCCTGCTGAAGTACGTTTGTCGCGACCTAAAAATCAGATTCAGGCTAATGGATTATCAGGTTGATTATTTAACCTAATTCGGACCCTCCCAAGCCCATACCAAATCGCAACTTAGGTTTATTCATGAAAAATTATTTAATTGGAGCCGCCACTAATCTTTTATGGTATGTAGATTAGAAACCTAAATAAATTAACAGGAGAATTAATTTATATCTGCGAACCAGAGAAAATAAGTCCGGAGGCTTGATTACATTAATTTGGAAAAACTAATGCCATTTCGGCACCTGATTTTATGAAAAATCCCTTTGGTTTGATTAAATGAATCGAGTGATTTTTATTTTATTTATTTATTTTTAAAATGTGAATGCAGACTAACCTATATGACATGATAATATGCATGAACATGGCAAAGAATGATCTAACCTATATGACATGCAAATGATGAATTATTTTTCGAATATTTTTATTTTCCAAAAATGATTAACCAAAAGTTAAACAAGTAAAAAAAGATGAACAAAAATAAACAAAAATGCCCATAATGTACCTTTATTTCCAAATTTCCCAAAAAATTAATTCATTCCTAAAGATTAGGGCTAGAATAGAATTTTATTCGCAACGTGCTCTTAGATTTGAGCTAGTAAGCGAATTGAAGGGTATAGAATAACATTGTCCCTTTTGACAAAGGGCAGAACACGAAATTCCATACAAACCACCATCCCATTCCACAAGATCATGGCTAAGGCAAGTGGTTTTTATTTTCCAAAGGGACGAGACACATGGGAGCATACATTATGGGCATGTTTGTTTATAAATGTGCAAACTTTATAACAATCAAACAAACATGACCAAAGATGACTCAATTAAACTTAATTTCTTTTAATTTTCGGCAAAATAAGAGGGTTGGCCGAAATCATGAGGTGGACCACCTTCCTCACCAAAATTTAATTTCGAGAACTATCCATAAGGTTTGCGAGATAACACAGACTATTCTCAAGATAAATCAAATAACCATCCAACCACCAAACATTATCCATAAAATAAAATATCCACAAAAGATAGGCTTACTCAACCAACCATGGATCACAATTCAAAGAAAATAATCATCCACCCAATAGAGTGAATATGCCGAAAATTCCAGATTTACATTTATAGAAAGTTCAATTTTTCCAATTAATCTGATCTAATCTTGAAAAAAATGTCGAACAAGTTTTGATCTTCGAGAAAAGGGTTTTTCCAATCAAATTACATCAATTCTCAAAATATCCAAGCAATTTCATGATCGAATTGAATTAGTCCGGAAAAATTAGAATTTCTTAGCAAAAAAAAAAAATTGATTTTCTGTTCTTGATTAGAATCCAACTTTTAGCTTTGATCACAAATTCGCATTCATCCATGATAGTTTATGAACGTGCAAGCATGCTACCACTCAAACATCATGGATTTACAAACCAAAGGGCAAAACGATTACCTTTTTGGCGAAAATTCCAGCAAGCACGCGTCTGAGATTCCTCACCCAAAACGATCCTTTTTCGAGCTCGGTTCGTGCCAAATAATCTATCACACGTAGTAGGAAGGTTAAGACTTTAAATCACGATGAAACGAAGGTTAATTCACCTCGGATCCTGCCTGATCAGTGCCGATTTTAAGCTGGGTAGAACTGGACTTTGTGGCTGATTTGAGCTGATCACAAGCTGACCCGGACACCGAGGCTTGATGGCAATAGAGTTGGACACACCGTGGCTGAATAGCTGTGCCGGTGGACCTTCGGGATGGCGAGAACTAGGCAGATCAGAGGCTGGACGGCGGCACTGAGCAGGGGTGCCGGACTGAGCTGGTTAGCACCGATGGTGCTCGAATGGAGGGGTCTCCTTTTTCCTTTCCTTCTTTGGCCGAAATACTCAGTGAAGTATGCTCTGATTTTTCGAATTTGAGTATGAGAATTGCCGACCCTTGAGCCGAATGTCATAGCTTGCTTATATAGAGCTCGAATTATCAATCCTAATAGCAGTAGGAACTAATCATGATCGTTGGATTGCTAAAGTAGGATTGAACGTCAGCCATTGGATCAAAATTTTTGATCCCGGAAGAGTCCAGATCAAGCAGAATTCTCGATTAATTAGAGCCTGATAAAGATAGAGTTTTTGATTTCGCAGGACTCTAATTTTTCGGGATAATTATTTGAATTAATTCGATCTTTGAAGAGTCTGAATTCATTGAAAGACCTCTCAATTTCGACCAAGAGAGGGTGAAGATGATGGTGACCGAAAACGGCTTCCTCCACGAGCTTGTGATGACGTCTCGGGCTCGAATCGGGCCTTAATTAATTAAATGGATAATTAACTAAGGGCCTCACTTAAATAAATAGTTAAAATGGGCTAATTTGAATTAAACTTTAGGTCCATACCCATCATAAATTTCGGCACACTCACCTCATGCTCTGGCCGAATTTTCCAATTAAATGACGGGCTCGTCTCACATTATCGGGCTCAAATTACGGCTTTTCCAAAATAATAAACAATTAAATAAAGCCTAAATGAACTTTAATTAATAAAAAATGAGTTTGAAAATTCGTCCAACTAGTCTAATAAAATTCGGCTCATTCATCATGAATTTTAAAAAAAAATTGATGACCCATTATGTGCCTGTTTCGACCTTCTGAGTTCAATTTAAGCTCTGTTGAATCGATTAAACCTTTTCTGAAATTAGTCATTTAAATAGGCTTGATCAGGTTCAAAAAAATGAACTCCAACATTCTTGGAATTTTTGAGCTCCCACAATCTTGAAAACTTCGATTCAGATCCTCAACCCTCAGCTGAAAATATTGAACGAATCCCTACTCAGCCACCTGACGAATCGAGCTCAACCCTAGTCTGAATGCAAATGAAAATGCATGATTGACAGGAATTAAACATGAAATGCATGAGGAATATTTTTGGCGAGAAATGATCCCATTTTGTGTAATTATGAATGAAAATCAAAATTTAGGTGTCAATAGCTGCCCCTCTTTGAGTGGAGGCTTGCAGAGGTTTCGCTTAAAGATCAAAATTGAACCATTAATTTTGACAATGCAAATGATAATTGATTTTTGCGGGAGTCTTAATCCAATTTTCTATATAAACGAAATGATGCATGATATGCAAGACCGTAAATAACATGTGTTAAGATCTCTCTGCTCTAAAGAAATGAATTAGAGAAACCTGCACATGGATCGCACATGAAATATCAGAGTTACCAGACACCTCATAATGCTAATTACTCCCATGATTTCCAAACTTCCTCTTGTGGATGCAAGGATTTCAAGGTACTGAGAACACGAAAGGTACATGTCCTATGAATCTCAATTCAGCACGAACATGACAATAAGCTCAAGTTCCATAAAGGATCCGAGGGATGTGTCGCCAATCTCGCAGGGTAAAATCACAACCAAGGTACGTATAAAAGAGATATGTCGCCAATCTCACAGGGCGAAATCACATCAAAGTGTGCATAAAGGAATGTGTTGCCAATCTCACAGGGCAAAATCACAAACCAAATGTGCTGCATAAAAAGGATGTGTCGCCAATCTCACAAGGCGAAATCACAATCAAGGTACGCATAAAAGAGATGTGTCGCCAATTTCACAAGGCGGAATCACATCAAGGTGTGCATAAAAGGAATGTGTTGCCAATCTCACAGGGCAAAATCGCAAACCAAATGTGCATAAAAAGGAATGTGTCGCCAATCTCACAAGGCAAAATCACAAACCAGGTGTGCTGCTTAAAAAGGATGTGTCGCCAATCTCATAGGGCAAAATCACAAACCGAGTGTGCTATATAAAAAAGGATGTGTCGCCATTCTCACAGGGCGAAATCACAACCAAGGTATGCATAAAAGAGATGTGTCGCCAATCTTACATGGCGAAATCACATCAAAGTGTAAGGATAAAGAAAGACGTGTTTGCGAATCTCACAGCGTAGAATCAAATCAAGAAATGTGCGCCTGAGATAAGTCAGGTCAATACACAAAGGGGATATGTTGTCTGAGATGAATCAGAACAAACATTTGTGTAGAAAAGTGTAATCAATGCCACCTGAGCTGGTCAGGTGAAGCATTTGTGTAAAAAGTGTACACAATGCCGCCTAAGCTGAGCAGTTGTGTAAAATGCGTAAGCAATGCCGTCTGAGTCGAGCATTTGCGTAAAATGGTGTAAACAATGCTGCCTAAGCTGATCGGGTGAAGCATTTGTGTAAAAAGTGTAAGCAATGCCGCCTGAGCTGACCAGGTGAAGCATTTGTGTAAAAGGTGTCAACTTGAATTGACCAAGTGTCAATGTGAAGCAAGATTCTGAAGGGCGATCAAAAAACATACTTGAATTCTCCTCTAATGGTCAAGAATAGTCGGGCCAACCAGGTTGTACCCGTAGATTCACCTGAGATATGATTTGAAAGAACCTGAATACTTGGGAGACTGCTTGGTGGGCATTCGCCATGAGGGCTTAATCATTCAATAATCCTTGGATAAATTTCGAGACCTCGGAAGGCAACTCGAACATCAGAAATGCGGTACCTGTCAGACAATGTCAGAGGTAACATGTGCAAGCATATATGTTGAATTCAACCAGCTCATGCAAAACTATTTGGCTGAGTTTGCAATGATTAGGAACAAAATGTGTATGATTCATAATGTGTTTTATGCATAACCATTCTGTCAAGTTTGCACTACCAATTCTGTTCATGGAGGTCATCATGTCGTGAATACCTCAAATGTAACCTGAATGGGGGACTTCAGTCTGAAAAGGGCTTTCTCTCACTCTCGAGAAAAGCTATTTATCATGACTGCAGGATTCAAGAGAACCACTCGATCTTACCGTCATCGCATTCGACAAGGGTCCAAGTAATCTCGCAATTGGTACAACTGAGCCGATCTGGAGGTCTTGATTAGGACCGTAACGTAGGCTGGGTCAAAGGTTTACCAAAGGGGACTCTTTGTGGAGTCAATGCTATTTGAATGAGAAGTCTTCATTATTTGCTCTGGGTTTACAAGTTAAGAACCCTGCAAAAATGAGAGAGAAATAATCTTGCTCGAATTTCTTCGAGCGATGCTTAAAATCATTTAACTCTACGTTAACTCAAGTGCCCCAATCAGAAGAAACTTTGAAGGGTTGTAACATAGGTTAGGTTTAGGGACTTAAGAACGAAAAGGTTTGTTTTGGCTCAGAAAATATATGTGAAGAGCTTGATGTTGGTGATCATCGCTGACTTGACATCGATCTTGGCCTTCTTGGATTTGATTCCGCTGATTCCGTCATTGCTTGAGGATGGCATGAATTCAGTCGAGGATTACATTTTGCAATTTGGATCCTCTAGGGATTTTTCTTTACAGCTCAATGACTCTGTAATTTGCAAGAAAAATAACATACAAAAATGTACATTCAAAGTTTAGGATTACTTTACAAATGAACAAGGATTGAATGAGCATTGGCCTTGCTTTTGATAGGCACTTTGCTTTTTATAATGCCCGAGATTTTTGTGAGATCAGCCTTTGCTTTTCTTACTCCCAACTCCCGTTTTTCTTCCTTTTTTTCGAGAGATTTCTTTTCCACTTTTTTTTGGGAAGAGATTTCTCTCTTTTTTTTAGAAGAGGTTTCTTTTTTTTTTACGGGAGTGGGCCCTTTTCTTTCAGGCTGTATTTGCTTACTTTTTACAATCCCATGATCAGGAATTACAACAACATAGGCATTTACAAAAATTATGCCAAACATCACATGAAAAATAAAAAATACAAGATGAGTTCACTCGGGAATTCTCTGTCGGCGACCCGATTTCTTTCAATTCCGCTCCGTAGGAAAATGCCATATTCACCTTGGAATGGCAATGATCACCAACAAGGGTGTAAGAAATGAATTTGCAGGCTCAAGTGGGCTATGCAAAAGTGTAGAGTGTATAGGATAGAGAAATGAATGCTCTTCGTCATCCTAAAACACTTGAATTAAAGCTTGAGTATAATGCAAAGAAACACCCCGAAGATTGATGTTAGTCCGAGCAAGAAAATTTCTAACCATTTATCTTATGCTATTGATCAAATTACCTTCGTTTTGCCCCGATGTAGGGTGGTTCTTGACAGGGGTAAAGAAATAAAACTGCCGCTCCAAGGGGTTAGTAATGGATAACCTGTAGTGTTTAGATAGAGAATTGAGTGCCTCCATCACTTCGACTATAATACCTTTTGCGAGAAAACCCTTTACCTCGGGGAATGCGGAACTTAGCTACCGCTCAGCTCACTGGAGATTAGAATGCAGGACGTGTGTGGAAATGGCTTACCTTTCATCATCCTGTCATGGCCCATACTATACATTTGATGCATCATAGGTAGTTCACGCTCCCTATTTAGAGTTGGTAAATTAAACATGTAGAATAATCATGCATAATTCATGGAATGTGTAAGCGTTTCCAAACGTGTAAATGTGACAACTTTAAGTATTAGTCATATGAAAATCTCATGCATCTTGCAAGAACAGAGGAAAATTTAAGTTGCCCTTGAACATGTGAGTGGGTCAAACAAATCATGGGGTCTACTCCTCGAGTCGACGAATGGCTTATCTCTGATTTTGCCCCAGCACAGGAAGAAACGTGCATGATACGACCTTAGAAACGATCGAGTGAAGACTCGGGATGCTCTGGTTGCCCCTGTTCAATGGTGATGACCGTCTTGGTCGGTCACATGGTCCTGCATGAAGGAAAGTATCACCTTGAAAATCACATGAGACGGAGAGACATATCTCTTTTCCAAGTTAGGATCCGCTATCGGTCTGCCCCATTTTCCATCAGGACGAGTTATGTCAGGTGATCATAGCTTCGCCAAAATCTAGGATTGTCCTAGACATGGTCGCTGCTAGGACTTTAGTTTTGAGTTTTGGCAAAAGGCTTGTTTCCTCTACTTGATCCTGCATAGGAAAAATATGCATGAATAGGACCTTAAAAGATAAAGTGACCGGAAATCTGAGAAGCTCTGATCGTCGATTTGCTTCAGTGGTAGCAATCAAAGACGTATCCTCTAGCTTGGCACCTGCAAGAAGGAAAAAGGTCATTTTCAGAAATGATTGGGCCTGGCAAAAGATACTTTCCTTGAGACTGGGGGCTTTGATCGACTGATACGGCACTATTGAAGGATCGGTCGAAGGCGAGGGATGGATCAACCTTGACTGGAAGATGGATTGGTGTACGGATTAGCTGATGCATTTTATACAGTTGGACTTGCCCCGACCCCTTCGTCAAGCTGAATTACGGCTATGGTGGATATCTTTTTGTCAAGGGACAAACCATCTGCGATTGTAGATTCCCCCTTGTGCTTAGTCATGGCAAGGTATTGAATCATCTAGGGATGAAGGCTTTATAGACAATCCTCTACTGGCCTAGGCCATTCTCAAAAGCATTAGACTAGCTTGATATTCGATTGGGGTAGTGCTACTGATGAATCGACCAAGGGATCGGTCGAGGATTGCCCCAAGGATCAATATGGGGTTGATCAAAAGACATCCAAAGGTAGTGCTGACTGACACAAAGATCGACGACGGCTGATGCTGAGATTTGATGCAAGAATCGTTGTGCGTTTGATCGGTCTAGCCGAGCGCTGATGAATGACCGGCTACAGAGCTATTGTGGGCACCAACGTCTATTCAAAGATAGCATTGGCTTGCTATTGGTGTTGTTCCTAGCTAGGATTGAAGCATCATAGTGGTTGATACATCAATGTGACAGGGCAATCCTTTCTCGATTCATTCATGATATCCTCCGTAGTCGAGGATGACTATACCGTGCTCTTCTGGCATTTCAACTTGGTCGGGTCGATGTCAATCATACTTAAGCTGACCAGTAGCTCAATCGCCTGGCACGTGCAATGATTGTTGGCGAAGCATGGATCTACCTCAACTTGTTGATGAACTGGGATCAGCCAAGAATTTTCAGCTCGATCGTGAGCCATGAGGCTTAAAACCCACGCCAGGAGTTGTCTGAGGATTGATCGAGCGATGCATACTTGGAGTCTATAATCTCCCCCTTGCCCCTGAATTGATTCTAAAACATATAGAAAATGGATCAGTAGGACAACCAAGGTTAAACCGCACACCAACCATTTTATGAAAACTTTTCTTCAAAAACCTTTTGTTTTTGAAAACATTGGAACGAGAATTCTTGAGAAGCCCAAACCTTAGTGCTTACCATGGATGACAAATTTTCAATCGTTGGTTATCGTCACCGGGTTGGTTTAGTGTGCCTCAACAAGATTTTTAAATGTAATGAAAACATCTGTAATTTTATTAATCATGCATCAATCGAATTACATGATATTGAAAGGGAAATCCTAACAGTGCAACATGAAAGGAAATGAAAAATCCTAGAAAGCAAATAAAATCTCCCATGCAAGGGAGTCCAAGAAAGTAAATGGACCGTCGTCTGACACTTAGGGAGCTCGCTTGATGATGGCGCTGATGAGTAGCTCTAACCGATTTCTGGTCGACTGTCAATCATCCCAGGTAGCACCCCGAGGATAGGCATTATGTCTTGGAGGCGTAGAATACTTGACCATGAAATTATATCCTCCGCTCGGTTGTCCCAGTGTGTCCCATATTACCTTGTTACCTTCGTGTTTGACATGGTCGGGATGTTCCAACCGCATGCTTGGGAGGACCAGTAAGTCTGGGTTTCCATCACAATACTCCCAAGCACGGAACATGAGATCCCCAGCATCAATCATGTCCTGGATCCGGGTCCTCAATGTGAGATACTCTTCTAGCGAGTGGCCGAGGCGGCCACAATGGAAGTCACAAGATTTATCCCGATCAAAACTGTGGGCATCTTCAATCCTAGAAAATTCCTTTTCCTTGTGGACTAATCCATTCTTCAGCAGTATGGGCCAGATTATAGATATGGCCGTAGGGAGTTGAGTGAACTCTCTCCCCTTCGGGACCAGGGGTCGGTTCGGGATGACATGCTTCTGGCGATTACAGTGCTGATGCATCTGAGTGGCATGTCGTTGATCAGAGACGATGGGGACAGGATATCGATTGAACCTAACCGGGTCAGGAGAAGTCTTTGGATTCGGGCCGGGCACACCAAAATAGGAATTGGTGTTGGACGCAGAAGGTTCTTGATTTACCTTGACTAGATGCTTCAACAGGTAAAAAAATATGCTTAATGAGGTCAATTAGACCATTCATTGCATCCATCTGCTCCTTCAGAGCCTCTTGAATTGCTGCATTAATCTCAGCTTTGTCGGCCATCTTTCTTGCCACTGACCGAGTGAGGTATTGGTGTTAGATTACCTGCAAAAGTGCGTCAATATGATCAATACAAGGAGTGGATTTGGCAAATCGATCCATGGCTCTAGACTGGACTGACTTATATGACCTGACCTGACTCAGAACCGTGATTCAGGCAGTCCCAGCTCCGTCGGGTTTTGGGAGAAAATTCTTGATAAATTATGGAATGATCTAAATGTCACCATAATTTACGGACACATAGTCAAGACAAGAATGAACAACTTTCATGTTTTGTTCTGAGGCTGAAAATGCATGGATCAATGCAGTTTAATACTCTGAAAAAATTTGGCCCAGAAAACTGTTTTGTCCGGCCTTTATTTAAAGAACGAAAAGGAAATTAAAAATGAGAATTAAAGTCCAAAATTTCTTAGAACTTCAGTTCAAAGACCAAACTTCAACTTTCATTCTTTGTGGTTTGATGGAAAAGATCGTTTAATAGTGTTAAATGATGCCACAAGCCCATAATCAGAAAATGGGCACAATTCCAGTTCACCGTACCTCAGTCGTTAATCCCATAATAAATAGAAAATGCGTGGGATCGTGGTGATTTTTTTTTAAAAGATAGATTAGGGCCTTCCAAACATTTCTTATGAAGACTCGAAATTCCAGATCCAAACGTAAAAAATTATAAAAATCGTACAACGGAATAAGATCAACCAGAATCAGATTCCTTCATTAAACCGAAACCAAAGTAAAAGTGTTACATCTCCACAACTCATGACATAAACGCCCTAAACAAACCAACTAGAATTGAAATGACATAAATAAAGGACATGACTCGACTAGACCGGACTAAGTCTATCACTCCCTGGGGCGTTTCGATGGTTCGGCCCCGTCCTGTGCTCCCTTGAGTGCCTTCCTTGCCATCTTAATCTCATCATATGCTTCGGCTAGCAACCGCCTAAGCTCGTTGTTCGTGTACTATGCCGGAGTGATATCAGGGAGCTTCGGACGCCAGGCCTTGGGAATAGAGTGCTTCAGACGATACTCTTTCGTGGATCAATACACCTCATCCGCGAGCTCCAACGGCTTCCTCGGGAAACTCAACTTCGTTGGGTGACATGCTGCCCATAGACAACATGTGGTGATAACTGTCTGCTCGTGCTCCGATGTCAGGTTCTCATAATTTAGGTGGACTTGATCGGCCAGGAGAGGTGGGGGTATCCTCTGAACACATCCAAACTACTGTATAATTCGAGACGGATAATACTTAGTTGTTCTGGTGAAACCCAATAGCTGAACTGATCTGGCTTGCCTTGAAACAAGGCGAGCCACCCTACCTTGGAACTAGCTAGCACGCCATTGAAGGGTCTTAGCGGCCGGATCACTTATAAGCTTCAGCCATTCAGAAAAATGATAATAAGGACATTTCTGCTGCTTACTCTCGAAGATAACCATCGGATGAGCATAGTTGCTAAGCTCATCAATCGACACCAGATGCTGACATCCCTTTATATGAGAGAGGAACCAAACCTGTAGGAGCTTGGCCGGTGCTTGCAAGACCTTGGCCTTGCCCCGCTTATACTTATTCAGCGAGATGAATGTTTCAGCGAGTAGGGTCACAATAAAATTCTTTTCTTCACAAACCTGTTGAGCCAGATGAGCCATACTCGGATTAATAGAATTCTTATGATGCAGAAACACTATCAATCCAAAGAAGGTGAGAATAAAAATCTTTCCCTTATGCAAGGCGTCTGCCTTATTAAAACAATCGATTAGAAAAGTGAATGAGCAATTCCCATAATTTGACTTTAGAGCCCTCTGGACGGCGGAAATCTCGACTTTCAAGAACTCAGCTAGAATCATAGAGGCATCTTCTCCCAAATATGGACGGATCAGATCGGAGTCCAGGGACTTACCAATAAGCGTGCTATATTCCTCTAAAGTGGGCGAAAGCTCATGCTTACCAAATAAGAACGTGGCTGTCTCAGGGACCCAGCAATGAGCCAACGCATGAATGATACCGACCCGAACCTTAATGTCCAGCAATAATAGCAGCTTTCCTAATCGATACTCCACATATGCACGGGCTGTCTGATTGAGCTGTGCCAACTAGTCGGCCAGGTCGGCCTTGGACATAATGACGGTATGGATGTTATTGTACCCCATGAAGTGATAGACCAACATGAACGACACACCCTAAACCATGGACCGACTCAAATCAATACAGGCAAGTAGACGTACAGGAATCATGGATTCAGAGACAAGCGGCATGATGTTCAATGCATGGATTATTAGCCGAGTTTTTAGAGCATTAGAGGGCAAATCGTACCCGTTGATTCGGGTCCTTATTTAGCACCTTTAAGCTTAGGGGATGTCAAGAATTCCTCTCGTGCCATTAGATTCGGGCCAGAGCGGGGAATCTTAATATAGTCGGGGTCGAAGGCAAAGTCATCCACTCCTCCATCCTCAGGCCAGGAAGAGTCTTGCCCAGACACTATCCTAGGTTCATCTAACAGTTTAGGGTCTGATGCAATGTCTTGGATCATGCACAACAGATATGAACATCCAATCATGGCATATCGCCTTAAGATAGATCAATTAAATTCAATGCGAAAAATTACGAATAACTGTTGGAATTATAAGAATTGCAAAAAAATCCATCAAAACGATCTCGCAATGCAAAAAAATGACATTCGTCATAGCAAAACAGTGAGTATTGATCTACGGCCCATTTCCATGCAGCTGACCAAATTTCAGCACATTCCGAGTTTGCCAGCTCAAAGTGCATCACATCCACAATCAGTTTGTCCACAATCAAACTCGATTCATAATCAAGGATGGATCACCACAATTAATGGCCTAAGCCCACAAACATGATTTTTTTTTTAAAAAAATTGAGGGGTCATTATATTTTCGAAAAAAATGAATTTCAATTTTTCAAAAAATTAAAGAGATTCGGTGCAACCTCATTTTTCCCGATTTTTTGAAAAAATCCATGTGTTCCCCAGTGGAGTCGCCAAGCTATTGCGACCTAAAAATCAGATTCAGGCTAATGGATGATCAGGTTGATTATTTAACCTAATTCGAACCCTTCCAAGCCCATACCAAATCGCAACTTAGGTTTATTCATGAAAAATTATTTAATTAGAGCTACCACTAATCTTTTATGGTAGGTAGATTAGAAACCTAAATAAATTAACGGAAGAATTAATATATTTCTGCGAACCAGAGAAAATAAGTTTGGAGGCTTGATTACATTAATTTGGAAAAATTAATGCCATTTCGGTACCTGATTTTATGAAAAATCCCTTTGGTTTGATGAAGTGAATCAAGTAATTTTTATTTTATTTTATTTTTGAAAAATGTGAATGCAGACAAACCTAACATAAACATAGGTAAATGGAACGTACTTCAGCAAAGGATTATGTATGCAATAGGCACGAGTTTCAGACAATTCATTGAGTAGAAAAGACGTTAAGAGGGCAAAATTGCCTAAGTAAATATGAGATTGCCAAAGTACCCATAAGATCGATATTATGCTTCATTCAGCTTAATATTTTAAGAACATTAATATAGAAAAATAGAATGTACTTCAGCAAAGGATTATCTATGCAATAGGCACGAGTTTCAGACAATTCATTGAGTAGAAATGACGTTTGGAGGGTAAAATTGCCTAAGTAAATATTAGATTGCCTAAGTACCTACAAGATCGATACAGTGCTTGATTCTACTTAATATTTGAAGAACATTAACAAAGGAAAATGGAACGTACTTCACCAGAGAATTATCTATGAAATATGCACGAGTTTCAGACAATTCATTAAGTAGAAATGACGTTTAGAGGGTAAAATTGCCTAAGAAAATATGAGATTGCCTGAGTACCTATAAGATCGATATTGTGCTTGATTCTACTTAATATTTCAAGAACATAAACATAGGCAAATGGAACGTACTTCAGCAAAGGATTATCTATGCAATAGGCACGAGTTTCAGATAATTCATTGAGTAGAAATGACGTTTAGAGGGTAAAATTGCCTAAGTAAATATGAGATTGCCTAAGTACCTACAAGATCGATACTATGCTTGATTCTACTTAATATTTCAAGAACATTAATTTAGAAAAATAGAACGTACTTCACAAGAGGATTATCTATACAATAGGCACGAGTTTCAGACAATTCATTGAGTAGAAATGACGTTTAGAGGGTAAAATTGCCTAAGTAAATATGAGATTGCCTATGTACCTATAAGGTCGATACTATGGTTAATTCTGCTTAATATTTTAAGAACATAAACATAGGCAAATGGAACGTACTTCAGCAAAGGATTATCTATGCAATAGGCACGAGTTTCAAGCAATTCATTGAGTAGAAAGGACGTTTAGAGGGTAAAATGGCCTAAGTAAATATGAGATTGCCTAAGTACCTATAAGATCGATACTGTGCTTGATTCTACTTTATATTTCAAGAACATTAACGTAAGAAAATGGAACGAACTTCACAATAGAATTATCTATGAAATAGGCACGAGTTTTCGACAATTCATTAAGTAGAAATGACGTTTAGAAAGAAAAATTGCCTAAGTAAATAGGAGATTTTCTAAGTACCTATAAGATCAATACTGTGCTTAATTCTACTTAATATTTCAAGAATATTGACATAGGAAAATGGAACGTACTTCACCAGAGAATGAACTATGAAATAGGCACGAGTTTTCGACAATTCGTTAAGTAGAAATGACGTTTAGAGGGTAAAATTGCCTAAGTAAATATGAGATTGCCTAAGTACCTATAAGGTCGATACTATGCTTGATTCTGCATAATATTTCAAGAACAGAAACATAGCTAAATGGAACGTACTTCAGCAAAGGATTATCTATGCAATAGGCACGAGTTTCAGACAATTCATTGAGTAGAAATGACGTTTAGAGGGTAAAATTGCCTAAGTAAATATGAGATTGCCTATGTACCTATAAGGTCGATACTATGCTTGATTCAACTTAATATTTCAAGAACATTAACATAGGAAAATGGAACGTACTTCCCCAGAGAATGATCTATGAAATAGGCGCGAGTTTTCGACAATTCATTAAGTAGAAATGACGTTTAGATGGTAAAATTGCCTCAGTAAATATAAGATTGCCAAAGTACCTATAAGATACTATGCTTAATTCTGCTTAATATTTCAATAACATAAACATAGGCAAATGGAACGTACTTCAGCAAAGGATTATCAATGCAATAGGCACGAGTTTCAGGCAATTCATCAAGTAAAATTGTTGTGGAGTGGGTAAAATTGCCTAAATAAATATGAGATTGCCTAATTACCTGTACGATCGATAATATGCTTGATTCTACTTAATATTTCAAGAACATAAACATAGCTAAATGGAACGTACTTCAGGAAAGGATTATCTATGCAGTAGGTACGCGTTTTTGACAATTCATTGTGTAGAAATGACGTTTAGAGGGTAAAATTGCCTCAATAAATATGTAATTGCCTATGTACCTATAAGGTCGATACTATGCTTAATTCTGCTTAATATTTGAAGAACATAAACATAGGCAAATGGAACGTACTTCAGGAAAGGTTTATCTATGCAGTAGGTACGCGTTTCAGACAATTCATTGTGTAGAAATGACGTTTAGAGGGTAAAATTGCCTCAGTAAATATGTGATTGCCTATGTACCTATAAGGTCGATACTATGCTTAATTCTGCTTAATATTTGAAGAACATAAACATAGGCAAATGGAACGTACTTCAGTAAAGGATTATCTATGCAATAGGCACGAGTTTCAGACAATTCATTGAGTAGAAAGGACGTTTAGAGGGTAAAATTGCCTATGTAAATATGAGATTGCCTAAGTACCTATAAGATCGATACTGTGCTTGATTCTACTTTATATTTCAAGAACATTAACATAGGAAAATGGAACGAACTTCACAATAGAATTATCTATGAAATAGGCACGAGTTTTCGACAATTCATTAAGTAGAAATGACGTTTAGAAAGAAAAATTGCCTAAGTAAATAGGAGATTTTCTAAGTACCTATAAGATCAATACTGTGCTTGATTCTACTTAATATTTCAAGAATATTGACGTTGGCAAAGTGGAACATACTTCACCAGAGAATGAACTATGAAATAGGCACGAGTTTTCGACAATTCGTTAAGTAGAAATGACGTTTAGAGGGTAAAATTGCCTAAGTAAATATGAGATTGCCTTAGTACCTATAAGGTCGATACTATGCTTGATTCTGCATAATATTTCAAGAACAGAAACATAGCTAAATGGAACGTACTTCAGCAAAGGATTATCTATGCAATAGGCACGAGTTTCAGACAATTCATTGAGTAGAAATGACGTTTAGAGGGTAAAATTGCCTAAGTAAATATGAGATTGCCTATGTACCTATAAGGTCGATACTATGCTTGATTCTACTTAATATTTCAAGAACATTAACATAGGAAAATGGAATGTACTACACCAGTGAATTATCTATGAAATAGGCACGAGTTTCGGACAATTCAATGAGTAGAAATGACGTTTAGAGGGTAAAATTGCCTTAGTAAATATGAGATTGCCTAAGTACCTATAAGGTCGATACTATGCTTAATTCTGCTTAATATTTGAAGAACATAAACATAGCTAAATGGAACGTACTGCAGCAAAGGATTATCTATGCAATAGGCACGAGTTTCAGACAATTCATTGAGTAGAAATGACGTTTAGAGGGTAAAATTGCCTAAGTAAATATGAGATTGCCTATGTATCTATAAGGTCGATACTATGCTTAATTCTGCTTAATATTTGAAGAACATAAACATAGGCAAATGGAACGTACTTCTGTAAAGGATTATCTATGCAATAGGCACGAGTTTCAGACAATTCATTGAGTAGAAATGACGTTTAGAGGGTAAAATTGCCTAAGTAAATATGAGATTGCCTAAGTACCTATAAGATCGACACTGTGCTTGATTCTACTTAATATTTCATGAACATAAATATAGGAAAGTGGAACGTACTTCCCCAGAGAATGTTCTATGAAATAGGCGCGAGTTTTCGATAATTCATTAAGTAGAAATGACGTTCAGAGGGTAAAATTGCCTAAGTAAATATGAGATTGCCTAAGTAGCTATAAGGTCGATACTATGCTTAATTCTGCTTAATATTTCAATAACATAAACAGAGGCAAATGGAACGTACTTCAGCAAAGGATTATCTATGCAATAGGCACGAGTTTCAGACAATTCATTGAGTAGAAAGGACGTTTAGTGGGTAAAATTGCCTAAGTAAATATGAGATTGCCTAAGTACCTATAAGATCGATACTGTGCTTGATTCTACTTTATATTTCAAGAACATTAACATAGGAAAATGGAACGAACTTCACAATAGAATTATCTAAGAAATGGGCACGAGTTTTCGACAATTCATTAAGTAGAAATGACGTTTAGAAAGAAAAATTGCCTAAGTAAATAGGAGATTTTCTAAGTACCTATAAGATCAATACTGTGCTTCATTCTACTTAATATTTCAAGAATATTGACATAGGAAAATGGAACGTACTTCACCAGAGAATGAACTATGAAATAGGCACGAGTTTTCGACAATTCGTTAAGTAGAAATGACGTTTAGAGGGTAAAATTGCCTAAGTAAATATGAGATTGCCTAAGTACCTATAAGGTCGATACTATGCTTGATTCTGCATAATATTTCAAGAACAGAAACATAGCTAAATGGAACGTACTTCAGCAAAGGATTATCTATGCAATAGGCACGAGTTTCAGACAATTCATTGAGTAGAAATGACGTTTAGAGGGTAAAATTGCCTAAGTAAATATGAGATTGCCTATGTACCTATAAGGTCGATACTATGCTTGATTCAACTTAATATTTCAAGAACATTAACATAGGAAAATGGAACGTACTTCCCCAGAGAATGATCTATGAAATAGGCGCGAGTTTTCGACAATTCATTAAGTAGAAATGACGTTTAGATGGTAAAATTGCCTCAGTAAATATAAGATTGCCAAAGTACCTATAAGATACTATGCTTAATTCTGCTTAATATTTCAATAACATAAACATAGGCAAATGGAACGGACTTCAGCAAAGGATTATCAATGCAATAGGCACGAGTTTCAGGCAATTCATCAAGTAAAATTGTTGTGGAGTGGGTAAAATTGCCTAAATAAATATGAGATTGCCTAATTACCTGTACGATCGATAATATGCTTGATTCTACTTAATATTTCAAGAACATAAACATAGCTAAATGGAACGTACTTCAGGAAAGGATTATCTATGCAGTAGGTACGCGTTTTTGACAATTCATTGTGTAGAAATGACGTTTAGAGGGTAAAATTGCCTCAATAAATATGTAATTGCCTATGTACCTATAAGGTCGATACTATGCTTAATTCTGCTTAATATTTGAAGAACATAAACATAGGCAAATGGAACGTACTTCAGGAAAGGTTTATCTATGCAGTAGGTACGCGTTTCAGACAATTCATTGTGTAGAAATGACGTTTAGAGGGTAAAATTGCCTCAGTAAATATGTGATTGCCTATGTACCTATAAGGTCGATACTATGCTTAATTCTGCTTAATATTTGAAGAACATAAACATAGGCAAATGGAACGTACTTCAGTAAAGGATTATCTATGCAATAGGCACGAGTTTCAGACAATTCATTGAGTAGAAAGGACGTTTAGAGGGTAAAATTGCCTATGTAAATATGAGATTGCCTAAGTACCTATAAGATCGATACTGTGCTTGATTCTACTTTATATTTCAAGAACATTAACATAGGAAAATGGAACGAACTTCACAATAGAATTATCTATGAAATAGGCACGAGTTTTCGACAATTCATTAAGTAGAAATGACGTTTAGAAAGAAAAATTGCCTAAGTAAATAGGAGATTTTCTAAGTACCTATAAGATCAATACTGTGCTTGATTCTACTTAATATTTCAAGAATATTGTCGTTGGCAAAGTGGAACATACTTCACCAGAGAATGAACTATGAAATAGGCACGAGTTTTCGACAATTCGTTTAGTAGAAATGACGTTTAGAGGGTAAAATTGCCTAAGTAAATATGAGATTGCCTTAGTACCTATAAGGTCGATACTATGCTTGATTCTGCATAATATTTCAAGAACAGAAACATAGCTAAATGGAACGTACTTCAGCAAAGGATTATCTATGCAATAGGCACGAGTTTCAGACAATTCATTGAGTAGAAATGACGTTTAGAGGGTAAAATTGCCTAAGTAAATATGAGATTGCCTATGTACCTATAAGGTCGATACTATGCTTGATTCTACTTAATATTTCAAGAACATTAACATAGGAAAATGGAATGTACTACACCAGTGAATTATCTATGAAATAGGCACGAGTTTCGGACAATTCAATGAGTAGAAATGACGTTTAGAGGGTAAAATTGCCTTAGTAAATATGAGATTGCCTAAGTACCTATAAGGTCGATACTATGCTTAATTCTGCTTAATATTTGAAGAACATAAACATAGCTAAATGGAACGTACTGCAGCAAAGGATTATCTATGCAATAGGCACGAGTTTCAGACAATTCATTGAGTAGAAATGACGTTTAGAGGGTAAAATTGCCTAAGTAAATATGAGATTGCCTATGTATCTATAAGGTCGATACTATGCTTAATTCTGCTTAATATTTGAAGAACATAAACATAGGCAAATGGAACGTACTTCTGTAAAGGATTATCTATGCAATAGGCACGAGTTTCAGACAATTCATTGAGTAGAAATGACGTTTAGAGGGTAAAATTGCCTAAGTAAATATGAGATTGCCTAAGTACCTATAAGATCGACACTGTGCTTGATTCTACTTAATATTTCATGAACATAAATATAGGAAAGTGGAACGTACTTCCCCAGAGAATGTTCTATGAAATAGGCGCGAGTTTTCGATAATTCATTAAGTAGAAATGACGTTCAGAGGGTAAAATTGCCTAAGTAAATATGAGATTGCCTAAGTAGCTATAAGGTCGATACTATGCTTAATTCTGCTTAATATTTCAATAACATAAACAGAGGCAAATGGAACGTACTTCAGCAAAGGATTATCTATGCAATAGGCACGAGTTTCAGACAATTCATTGAGTAGAAAGGACGTTTAGTGGGTAAAATTGCCTAAGTAAATATGAGATTGCCTAAGTACCTATAAGATCGATACTGTGCTTGATTCTACTTTATATTTCAAGAACATTAACATAGGAAAATGGAACGAACTTCACAATAGAATTATCTAAGAAATGGGCACGAGTTTTCGACAATTCATTAAGTAGAAATGACGTTTAGAAAGAAAAATTGCCTAAGTAAATAGGAGATTTTCTAAGTACCTATAAGATCAATACTGTGCTTAATTCTACTTAATATTTCAAGAATATTGACATAGGAAAATGGAACGTACTTCACCAGAGAATGAACTATGAAATAGGCACGAGTTTTCGACAATTCGTTAAGTAGAAATGACGTTTAGAGGGTAAAATTGCCTAAGTAAATATGAGATTGCCTAAGTACCTATAAGGTCGATACTATGCTTGATTCTGCATAATATTTCAAGAACAGAAACATAGCTAAATGGAACGTACTTCAGCAAAGGATTATCTATGCAATAGGCACGAGTTTCAGACAATTCATTGAGTAGAAATGACGTTTAGAGGGTAAAATTGCCTAAGTAAATATGAGATTGCCTATGTACCTATAAGGTCGATACTATGCTTGATTCAACTTAATATTTCAAGAACATTAACATAGGAAAATGGAACGTACTTCACTAGAGAATTATCTATAAAATAGACGCGAGTTTCAGACAATTGATTAAGTAGAAATGACGTTTAGAGGGTAAAATTGCCTAAGTAAATATGAGATTGCCTATGTACCTATAAGATCGACACTGTGCTTGATTCTACTTAATATTTCAAGAACATAAACATAGGAAAATGGAACGTACTTCCCCAGAGAATGATCTATGAAATAGGCGCGAGTTTCAGACAATTCATTGAGTAGAAATGACGTTTAGAGGGTAAAATTGCCTAAGTAATTATGAGATTGCCTAAGTACCTATACGATCGATAATATGCTTGATTCTACTTAATATTTCAAGAACATAAACATAGCTAAATGGACCGTACTTCAGGAAAGGATTATCTATGTAGTAGGTACGCGTTTCAGATAATTCAGTGTGTAGAAATGACGTTTAGAGAGTAAAATTGCCTCAGTAAATATGTGATTGCCTATGTACCTATAAGGTCGATACTTTGCTTAATTCTGCTTAATATTTCAAGAACATACACATGGGCAAATGGAACGTACTTCAGCAAAGGATTATCTATGCAATAGGCACGAGTTTCAGACAATTCATTGAGTAGAAAGGATGTTTAGAGGGTAAAATTGCCTAAGTAAATATGAGATTGCCTAAGTACCTATAAGATCGATACTGTGCTTGATTCTACTTTATATTTCAAGAACATTAACATAGGAAAATGGAACGAACTTCACAGTAGAATTATCAATGAAATAGGCACGAGTTTTCGATAATTCATTAAGTAGAAATGACGTTTAGAAAGTAAAATTGCCTATGTAATTATGAGATTTTCTAAGTACCTATAAGATCGATACTGTGCTTTATTCTACTTAATATTTCAAGAATATTGACATAGGAAAATGGAACGTACTGCACCAGAGAATGATCTATGAAATAAGCACGAGTTTTCGACAATTCATTAAGTAGAAATGACGTTTAGAGGGTGAAATTGCCTAAGTAAATATGAGATTGCCTAAGTACCTATAAGGTCGATACAGTGCATGATTCTGCTTAATATTTCAAGAACATAAACATAGCTAAATGGAACATACTTCAGCAAAGGATTATCTATGCAATAGGCACGAGTTTCAGACAATTCATTGAGTAGAAATCACGTTTAGAGGGTAAAATTGCCTAAGTAAATATGAGATTGCCTAAGTACCGATAAGATCGATACTGTGCTTGATTCTACTTTATATTTCAAGAACATTAACGTAGGAAATTGGAACGAACTTCACAATAGAATTATCTTGGAAATAGGCACGAGTTTTCGACAATTCATTAAGTAGAAATGACGTTTAGAAAGTATAATGGCCTAAGTAAATATGAGATTGCCTAAGTACCTATAAGGTCGATACTATGCATGATTCTGCTTAATATTTCAAGAACATAAACATAGCTAAATGGAACATACTTCAGCAAAGGATTATCTATGCAATAGGCACGAGTTTCAGACAATTCATTGAGTAGAAATCACGTTTAGAGGGTAAAATTGCCTAAGTAAATATGAGATTGCCTAAGTACCGATAAGATCGATACTGTGCTTGATTCTACTTTATATTTCAAGAACATTAACGTAGGAAAATGGAACGAACTTCACAATAGAATTATCTAGGAAATAGGCACGAGTTTTCGACAATTCATTAAGTAGAAATGACGTTTAGAAAGTATAATGGCCTAAGTAAATATGAGATTTTCTTAGTACCTATAAGATCGATACTGTGCTTGATTCTACCTAATATTTCAAGAACATTAACATTGGAAAATGGAACGTACTTCACCAGAGAATTATCTACAAAATAGACGCGAGTTTCAGACAATTGATTAAGTAGAAATGACGTTTAGAGGGTAAAATTGCCTAAGTAAATATGAGATTGCCTATGTACCTATAAGATCGACACTGTGCTTGATTCTACTTAATATTTCAAGAACATAAACATAGGAAAATGGAACGTACTTCCCCAGAGAATGATCTATGAAATAGGCGCGAGTTTCAGACAATTCATTAAGTAGAAATGACGTTTAGAGGGTAAAATTGCCTAACTACTTATGAGATTGCCTAAGTACCTATACGATCGATAATATGCTTGATTCTACTTAATATTTCAAGAACATAAACATAGCTAAATGGAACGTACTTCAGGTAACGATTATCTATGCAGTAGGTACGCGTTTCAGACAATTCAGTGTGTAGAAATGACATTTTGTGGGTAAAATTGCCTCAGTAAATATGTGATTGCCTATGTACCTATAAGGTCGATACTATGCTTAATTCTGCTTAATATTTCAAGAATATAAACATGGGCAAATTGAACGTACTTCAGCAAAAGGATTATCCATGCAATAGGCACGAGTTTCAGACAATTCATTGAGTAGAAAGGATGTTTAGAGGGTAAAATTGCCTAAGTAAATATGAGATTGCCTAAGTACCTATACGATCGATAATTTGCTTGTTTCTACTTAATATTTCAAGAACATAAACATAGCTAAATGGAACGTACTTCAGGAAAGGATTATCTTCGCATTAGGTACGCGTTTCAGACAATTCATTGTGTAGAAATGACGTTTAGAGGGTAAAATTGCCTCAGTAAATATGTGATTACCTATGTACCTATAAGATCGATACTGTGCTTGATTCTACTTAATATTTCAAGAACATTAACATAGGAAAATGGAACGTACTTCACCAGAGAATTATCTATGAAATAGGCGCGAGTTTCAGACAATTGGTTAAGTAGAAATGACGTTTAGAGGGTAAAATTGCCTAAGTAAATATGAGATTGCCTAAGTACCTATAAGATCGATACTGTGCTTGATTCTACTTTATATTTTAAGAAAATTGACATAGGAATGTGGAACGAACTTCACAATAGAATTATCTTTGAAATAGGCACGAGTTTCGACAAATCATTAAGTAGAAATGATGTTTAGAAAGTAAAATGGCCTAAGTAAATAGGAGATTTTCTAAGTACCTATAAGATAGATACTGTGCTTGATTCTACTTAATATTTCAAGAACATTAACATAGGAAAATGGAACGTACTTCACCAGAGAATGATCTATGAAATAGGCACGAGTTTTCGACAATTCATTAAATAGAAATGACGTTTAGAGGGTAAAATTGCCTAAGTAAATATGAGATTGCCTAAGTATTTATAAGGTCGATATTATGCTTGATTCTGCATAATATTTCAAGTACATAAGCATAGCTAAATGGAACGTACTTCAGCAAAGGATTATCTATGCAATAGGCACGAGTTTCAGACAAGTCATTGAGTAGAAATGACGTTTAGAGGGTAAAATTGCCTTAGTAAATATGAGATTGCCTAAGTACCTAGAAGATCGATACTGTGCTTGATTCTACTTAATATTTCAAGAACATTAACATAGGAAAATGGATCGTACTTCACCAGAGAATTATCTATGAAATAGGCACGAGTTTCAGAAAATTCATTAAGTAGAAATGACGTTTAGAGGGTAAATTTGCCTAAGTAAATATGAGATTGCCTAAGTACCTATAAGATCGACACTGTGCTTGATTCTACTTAATATTTCAAGAACATAAACATAGGAAAATGGAACGTACTTCCCCAGAAAATGCTCTATGAAATAGGCGCGACTTTTCGATAATTCAATTAGCAGAAATGACGTTTAGAGGGTAAAATTGCCTAAGTAAATATGAGATTGCCTAAGTACCTATAAGGTCGATACTATCCTTAATTCTGCTTAATATTTCAATAACATAAACAAAGGCAAATGGAACGTACTTCAGCAAAGGATTATCTATGCAATAGGCACGAGTTTCAGACAATTCATTGAGTAGAAAGGACGTTTAGATGGTAAAATTGCCTAAGTAAATATGAGATTGCCTAAATACCTATAAGATCGATACTGTGCTTGATTCTACTTTATATTTCAAGAACATTAACATAAGAAATTGGACCGTACTTTACCAGAGAATTGTCTATGACATAGGCACGAGTTTCAGACAATTCATTAAGTAGAAATGACGTTTAGAGGATAAAATTGCCTAAGTAAATATGAGATTGCCTAAGTACCTATAAGATCGATACTGTGCTTGATTCTACTTAATATTTCAAGAACATTAACATAGGAAAATGGATCGTACTTCACCAGAGAACTATCTATGAAATAGGCGCGAGTTTCAAACAATTGATTAAGTAGAAATGACGTTTGGAGGGTAAAATTGCCTAAGTAAATATGAGATTGCCTAAGTACCTATAACATCGACACTGTGCTTGATTCTACTTAATATTTCAAGAAGATAAACATAGGAAAATGGAACGTACTTCCCTAGAGAATCATCTACGAAATAGGCCCGAGTTTTCGACAATTGATTAAGTAGAAATGACGTTTAGAGGGTAAAATTGCCTAAGTAAATATGAGATTGCCTAAGTACCTATAAGGCCGATACTATGCTTAATTCTGCTTAATATTTCAATAACATAAACATAGGCAAATGGAATGTACTTCAGCAAAGGATTATCTATGTAATAGGCACGAGTTTCAGACAATTCATCAAGTAGAATTGTGGTGGAGTGGGCAAAACGGCCTAAATAAATATGAGATTGCCTAAGTACTTATACGATCGATAATACGCTTGTTTCTACTTAATATTTCAAGAACATAAACATAGCTAAAGGGAACGTACTTTAGGAAAGGATTATCTATGCAGTAGGTACGTCTTTCAGACAATTCATTGTGTAGAAATGACGTTTAGAGGGTAAAATTCCCTCAGTAAATATGTGATTCCCTATGTACCTATAAGGTCGATACTATGCTTAATGCTGCTTAATATATCAAGAACATAAACATAGGCAAATGGAACGTAGTTCAGCAAAGGATTATATATGCAATAGGCACGAGTTTTAGACAATTCATTGAGTAGAAAGGACGTTTAGAGGGTAAAATTGCCTAAGTAAATATGAGATTGCCTAAGTACCTATAAAATCGATACTGTGCTTGATTCTTCTTTATATTTCAAGAACATTAACATAGGAAAATGGAACGAACTTCACAATAGAATCATCTATGAAATAGACAGGAGTTTTTGACAATTCATGAAGTTGAAATGAGGTTTAGAAAGTAAAATTGCCTAAGTAAATAGGAGATTTTCTAAGTACCTATACGATCGATACTGTGCTTGATTCTACTTAATATTTCAAGAATATTGACATAGGAAAATGGAACGTACTTAACCAGAGAATAATCTATGAAATAAGCACGAGTTTTCGACAATTCATTAAGTGGAAATGACGTTTAGAAAGTAAAATTGCCTAAGTAAATGGGAGATTTTCTAAGTACCTATCAGATCGAAACTTTGCTTGATTCTACATACTATTTCAAAAATATTGACATAGGAAAATGGAACGCACTTTACCAGAGAATGATCTATGAAATAGGCACGAGTTTTCGACAATTCATTAAGTAGAAATGAAGTTTAGAGGGTAAAATTGCCTAAGTAAATATGAGATTGCCTAAGTACCTATAAGGTCGATACTATGCTTGATTCTGCATAATATTTCAAGAACATAAACATAGCTAAATGGAACGTACTTCAGCAAAGGATTATCTATGCAATAGGCACGAGTTTCAGACAATTCATTGAGTAGAAATGCCGTTTAGAGGGTAAAATTGCCTAAGTAAATATGAGATTGCCTAAGTACCTATAAGGTCGATACTACGCTTGATACTGCATAATATTTCAAGAACATTAACATAAGAAAATGGATCATACTTCACCAGAGAGTTATCTGTGAAATAGGCACGAGTTTCAGACAATTCATTAAGTAGAAATGACGTTTAGAGGGTAAAATTGCCTAAGTAAATATGAGATTGCCTAAGTACCTATAAGATCGACACTGTGCTTGATTCTACTTATTATTTCAAGAACATAAACATAGGAAAATGGAACGTCCTTCCCCAGAGAATGATCTATGTAATAGGCGCGAGTTTCAGACAATTCATTAAGTAGAAATGACGTTAAGAGGGTAAAATTGCCTCAGTAAATATGAGATTGCCTAAGTACCTATAAGATCGACACTGTGCTTGATTCTACTTAATATTTCAAGAACATTAACTTAGGAAGATGGAACGTACTTCACCAGAGAATTATCTATGAAATAGGCGCGAGTTTCAGACAATTGATTAAGTAGAAATGACGTTTAGAGGGTAAAATTGCCTAAGTAAATATGAGATTGCCTAAGTACCTATAAGATCGATACTGTGCTTGATTCTACTTTATATTTTAAGAAAATTAACATATGAATGTGGAACGAACTTCACAATAGAATTATCTATGAAATAGGCACGAGTTTTCGACAAATCATTAAGTAGAAATGATGTTTAGAAAGTAAAATGGCCTAAGTAAATAGAAGATTTTCTAAGTACCGATAAGATCGATCTTGTGCTTGATTCTACTTGATATTTCAAGAACATTAACATAGGAAATTGGAACGAACTTCACAATAGAATTATCTATGAAATAGGCACGAGTTTTCGACAAATCATTAAGTAGAAATGATGTTTAGAAAGTAAATGGCCTAAGTAAATAGGAGATTTTTTAAGTACCTATAAGATCGATACTGTCCTTGATTCTACTTAATATTTCAAGAACACTAACATAGGAAAATGGAACGTACTTCACCAGAGAATTATCTATGAAATAGGCGCGAGTTTCAGACAATTGATTAAGTAGAAATGACGTTTAGAGGGTAAAATTGCCTAAGTAAATATGAGATTGCCTAAGTACCTATAAGATCGATACTGTGCTTGATTCTACTTTATATTTTAAGAAAATTAACATATGAATGTGGAACGAACTTCACAATAGAATTATCTATGAAATAGGCACGAGTTTTCGACAAATCATTAAGTAGAAATGATGTTTAGAAAGTAAAATGGCCTAAGTAAATAGAAGATTTTCTAAGTACCGATAAGATCGATCTTGTGCTTGATTCTACTTGATATTTCAAGAACATTAACATAGGAAATTGGAACGAACTTCACAATAGAATTATCTATGAAATAGGCACGAGTTTTCGACAAATCATTAAGTAGAAATGATGTTTAGAAAGTAAATGGCCTAAGTAAATAGGAGATTTTTTAAGTACCTATAAGATCGATACTGTCCTTGATTCTACTTAATATTTCAAGAACACTAACATAGGAAAATGGAACGTACTTCACCAGAGAATGATCTATGAAATAGGCACGAGTTTCAGACAATTCATTAAGTAGAAATGACGTTTAGAGGGTAAAATTGCCTAAGTAAATATGAGATTGCCTAAGTACTTATAAGGTCGATATTATGCTTTATTCTGCATAATATTTCAAGAACTTAAACATAGCTAAATGGAACGTACTCCAACAAAGGATTATCTATGCAATAGGCACGAGTTTCATACAATTCATTGAGTAGAAATGACGTGTAGAGGGTAAAATTGCCTAAGTAAATATGAGATTGCCTAAGTACCTAGAAGATCGATACTGTGCTTGATTCTACTTAATATTTCAAGAAAATTAACATAGGAAAATGGATCGTACTTCACCAGAGAATTATCTATGAAATAGGCACGAGTATCAGACAATTCATTGAGTAGAAATGACGTTTAGAGGGTAAAATTGCCTAAGTAAATATGAGATCGCCTAGGTACCTATAAGATCGACACCGTGCTTGATTCTACTTAATATTTGAAGAACAGAAACATAGAAAAATGGAACTTACTTCCCTAGAGAATGCTCTATGAAATTGGCGCGAGTTTTCGATAATTCATTTAGCAGAAATGACGTTTAGAGGGTAAAATTGCCAAAGCAAATATGAGATTGCCTAAGTACCTATAAGGTCGATACTATGCTTAATTCTGCTTAATATTTCAATAACATAAACAGAGGCAAATGGAACGTACTTCAGCAAAGGATTATCTATGCAATAGGCACGAGTTTCAGACAATTCATTGAGTAGAGAGGACGTTTAGAGGGTAAAATTGCCTAAGTAAATATGAGATTGCCTAAGTACCTATAAGATCGATACTGTTCTTGATTCTACTTTATATTTTAAGAACATAAACATAGGAAAGTGGAACGAACTTCACAATAGAATTATCAATGAAATAGGCACGAGTTTTCGACAATTCATTAAGTAGAAATGACGTTTAGAAAGTAAAATTGCCTAAGTAAATGGGAGATTTTCTAAGTACCTATAAGATCGATACTGTGCTTGATTCAACTTAATATTTCAAAAATATTGACATAGGAAAATGGAACGTACTTCACCAGAGACTGATCTATGAAATAGGCACGAGTTTCAGACAATTCATTAAGTAGAAATGACGTTTAGAGGGTAAAATTGCCTAAGTAAAAATGAGATTGCCTAAGTACCTATAAGGTCGATACTATGCTTGATCCTGCATAATATTTCAACAACACAAACATAGCTAAATGGAACGTACTTCAGCAAAGGATTATCTATGCAATAGGCACGAGTTTCAGACAATTCATTGAGTAGAAATGCCGTCTAGATGGTAAAATAGCCTAAGTAAATATGAGATTGCCTAAATACCTACAAGGTCGATACTATGCTTGATTCTGCACAATATTTCAAGAACATAAACATAGCTAAATGGAACGTACTTCAGCAAAGGATTATCTATGCAATAGGCACGAGGTTCAGACAAGTCATTGAGTAGAAATGACGTTTAGAGGGTAAAATTGCCTAAGTAAATATGAGATTGCCTAAGTACCTATACGATCGATAATATGCTTGATTCTACTTAATATTTCAAGAACATAAACATAGCTAAATGGAACGTACTTCAGGAAAGGATTATCTATGCAGTAGGTACGCGTTTCAGACAATTCATTGTGTAGAAATGACGCTTAGAGGGTAAAATTGCCTCAGTAAATATCTGATTGCCTATGTACCTATAAGGTCGATACTATGCTTAATTCTGCTTAATATTTCAAGAACATAAACATAGGCAAATGGAACGTACTTCAGCAAAGGATTATCTATGCAATGGGCACGAGTTTCAGACAATTCATTGAGTAGAAATGACGTTTATAGTGTAAAATTACCTAAGTAAATAGGAGATTGCTTAAGTACCTATAAGATCGATACTGTGCTTGATTCTACTTAATATTTCAAGAACATTAACATAGGAAAGTGGAACGAACTTCACAATAGAATTTTCTATGAAATAGCCACGAGTTTTCGACAATTCATTAAGTAGAAATGACGTTTAGAAAGTAAAATTTCCTAAGTAAATAGGAGATTTTCTAAGTACCTATAAGATCGATACTGTGCTTGATTCTACTTAATATTTCAAGAATATTGACATAGGAAAATGGCACGTACTTAACCAGAGAATGATCTATGAAATAGGCACGAGTTTTCGACAATTCATTAAGTAGAAATGACATTTAGAGGGTAAAATTGCCTAAGTAAATATTAGATTGCCTAAGTACCTATAAGGTCGATACTATGCTTGATTCTGCATAATATTTCAAGAACATAAACATAGCTAAATGGAACGTACTTCAGCAAAGGATTATCTATGCAATAGGCACGAGTTTCAGACAGTTCATTGAGTAGAAATGACGTTTAGAGGGTAAAATTGCCTAAGTAAATATGAGATTGCGTAAGTACTTAAAAGATCGATACTGTGCTTGATTCTACTTAATATTTCAAGAACATAAACATAGCTAAATAGAACGTACTTCAGGAAAGGATTATCTATGCAGTAGGTACGCGTTTCAGACAATTCATTGTGTAGAAATGACGTTCAGAGGGTAAAATTGCCTTAGTAAATATGTGATTGCCTATGTACCTATAAGGTCGATACTATGCTTAATTCTGCTTAATATTTCAAGAACATAACCATAGGCAAATGGAACGTACTTCAGCAAAGGATTATCTATGCAATAGGCACGAGTTTCAGGCAATTCATTGAGTAGAAATGACGTTTATAGGGTAAAATTGCCTAAGTAAATATGAGATTGACTAAGTACCTACAAGATCGATACTGTGCTTGATTCTACTTAATATTTCAAGAACATTAACATAGGAAAATGGATCGTACTTCACCAGAGAATTATCTATGAAATTGGCACGAGTTTCAGACAATTCATTAAGTAGAAAGGACGTTTAGAGAGTAAAATTGCCTAAGTAAATATGAGATTGCCTAAGTACCTATAAGATCGATACTGTGCTTGATTCTACTTAATATTTCAAGAACATTAACATAGGAAAATGGACCGTACTTCACCAGAGAATTGTCTATGAAATAGGCACGAGTTTCAAACAATTTATTAAGTAGAAATGACGTTTAGAGGGTAAAATTGCCTAAGTAAATATGAGATTACCTAAGTACCTATAAGATCGATACTGTGCTTGATTCTACTTAATATTTCACGAACATTAACATAGGAAAATGGATCGTACTTCACCAGAGAACTATCTATGAAATAGGCGCGAGTTTCAAACAATTGATTAAGTAGAAATGACGTTTAGAGGGTAAAATTGCCTAAGTAAATATGAGATTGCCTAAGTACCTATAACATTGACACTGTGCTTGATTCTACTTAATATTTCAAGAAGATAAACATAGGAAAATGGAACGTACTTCCCCAGAGAATGATCTACGAAATAGGCCCGAGTTTTCGACAATTGATTAAGTAGAAATGACGTTTAGAGGGTAAAATTGCCTAAGTAAATATGAGATTGCCTAAGTACCTATAAGGTCGATACTATGCTTAATTCTGCCTAATATTTCAATAACATAAACATAGGCAAATGGAATGTACTTCAGCAAAGGATTATCTATGTAATAGGCACGAGTTTCAGTCAATTCATCAAGTAGAATTGTGGTGGAGTGGGCAAAACTGCCTAAATAAATATGAGATTGCCTAAGTACTTTTACGATCGATAATACGCTTGTTTCTACTTAATATTTCAAGAACATAAACATAGCTAAATGGAACGTAGTTCAGGAAAGGATTATCTTTGCAATAGGTACGCGTTTCAGACAATTCATTATGTAGAAATGACGTTTAGTGGATAAAATTGCCTCAGTAAATATGTGATTGCCTATGTACCTATAAGGTCGATACTATGCTTAATTCTGCTTAATATTTCAAGAACATAAACATAGGCAAATGGAACGTACTTCAGCAACGAACTATCTATGCAATAGGCACGAGTTTCAGAAAATTCATTGAGTAGAAAGGACGTTTAGAGGGTAAAATTGCCTAAGTAAATATGAGATTGCCTAAATACCTATAAGATCGATACTGTGCTTGATTCTAGTTTATATTTTAAGAATATTAACATAGGAAAGTGGAACGAACTTCACAATAGAATTATCTATGAAATAGGCATGAGTTTTCGACAATTCATTAAGTAGAAATGACGTTTAGAGGGTAAAATTGCCTAAGTAAATATGAGATTGCCTAAGTACCTATAAGATCGATACTGTGCTTGATTCTACTTAATATTTCAAGAACATTAACATAGGAAAATGGACCGTACTTCACCAGAGAATTATCTATGAAATTGGCACGAGTTTTAGACAATTCACTAAGTAGAAATGACGTTTAGAGGGTAAAATTGCCTAAGTAAATATGAGATTACCTAAGTACCTATAAGATCGATACTGTGCTTGATTCTACTTAATATTTCAAGAACATTAACATAGGAAAATGGATCGTACTTCACCAGAGAACTATTTATGAAATAGGCGCGAGTTTCAAACAATTGATTAAGTAGAAATGACGTTTGGAGGGTAAAATTGCCTAAGTAAATATGAGATTGCCTAGGTACCTATAAGATCGATACTGTGCTTGATTCTACTTTATATTTTAAGATGATAAACATAGGAAAATGGAACGTACTTCCCCAGAGAATGATCTACGAAATAGGCCCGAGTTTTCGACAATTGATTAAGTTGAAATGACGTTTAGAGGGTAAAATTGCCTAAGTAAATATGAGATTGCCTAAGTACCTATAAGGTCGATACTATGCTTAATTCTGCTTAATATTTCAATAACATAAACAGAGGCAAATGGAATGTACTTCAGCAAAGGATTATCTATGTAATAGGCACGAGTTTCAGACAATTCTTCAAGTAGAATTGTGGTGGAGTGGGCAAAACTGCCTAAATAAATATGAGATTGCCTAATTACCTATACGATCGATAATACGCTTGTTTCTACTTAATATTTCAAGAACATAAACATAGCTAAATGGAACGTAGTTCAGGAAAGGATTATCTTTGCAGTAGGTACGCGTTTCAGACAATTCATTGTGTAGAAATGACGTTTAGAGGATAAAATTGCCTCAGTAAATATGTGATTGCCTATGCACCTATAAGGTCGATACTATGCTTAATTCTGCTTAATATTTCAAGAACATAAACATAGGCAAATGGAACATACTTCAGCAACGGATTATTTATGCAATAGGCACGAGTTTCAGACAATTCATTGAGTAGAAATGACGTTTAGAGGGTAAAATTGCCTAAGTAAATATGAGATTGCCTAAGTACCTATAAGATCGATACTGTGCTTGATTCTACTTTATATTTCAAGAACATTAACATAGGAAAATGGATCGTACTTCACCAAAGCTTTATCAATGAAATAGGCACGAGTTTCAGACAATTCATTAAGTAGAAATGACGTTCAGAGGGTAAATTTGCCTAAGTAAATATGAGATTGCCTAAGTACCTATAAGGTCGATACTATGCTTAATTCCGCTTAACATTTCAATAACATAAACATAGGCAAATGGAACGTACTTCATCAAAGGATTATCTATGCAATAGGCCCGAGTTTCAGACAATTCATCAAGTAGAATTGTGGTGGAGTGGGTAAAATTGCCTAAATAAATATGAGATTTCCTAATTGCCTATACGATCGATAATATGCTTGATTCTACTTAATATTTCCAGAACATAAACATAGCTAAATGGAACGTACTTCAGGAAAGGATTATCTATGCAGTAGGTACGCGTTTCAGACAATTCATTGTGTAGAAATGATGTTTAGACGGTAAAATTGCCTCAGTAAATATGTGATTGGTTATGTACCTATAAGGTCGATACTATGCTTCATTCTGCTTAAAATTTCAAGAACATAAACATAGGCAAATGGAGCGTACTTCAGCAAAGGATTATCTAAGCAATAGGCACGAGTTTCAGACAATTCATTGAGTAGAAATGACGTTTAGAGGGTAAAATTGCCTAAGTAAATATGAGATTGCCTATGTACCTATAAGGTGATACTATGCTTAATTATGCTTAATATTTCAAGAACATAAACTTAGGCAAATGGAATGTACTTCAGCAAAGGATTATCTATGCAATAGGCACGGGTTTCAGACAATTCATTGAGTAGCAAGGATGTTTAGAGGGTAAAATTGCCTAAGTAAATATGAGATTGCCTAAGTACCTATAAGATCGATACTGTGCTTGATTCTACTTTATATTTCAAGAACATTAACAAAGGAAAATGGAACGAACTTCACAATAGAATTATCTATGAAATAGGCACGAGTGTTTGACAATTCATTAAGTAGAAATGACGTTTAGAAAGTAAAATTGCCTTAGTAATTAGGAGATTTTCTAAGTACCTTTAAGATCGGTACTGTGTTTGATTCTACTTAATATTTCAAGAATATTGACATAGGAAAATGGAACGTACTTCACCATAGAATGATCTATGAAATAGGCGCGAGTTTCAAACAATTGATTAAGTAGAAATGACGTTTGGAGGGTAAAATTGCCTAAGTAAATATGAGATTGCCTAAGTACCTATAAGATCGACACTGTGCTTGATTCTACTTAATATTTCAAGAACATTAACATAGGAAAATGGATCGTACTTCACCAGAGAATTATATAAGAAATAGGCACGAGTTTCAGACAATTCATTAAGTAGAAAAGACGTTTAGAGAGTAAAATTGCCTAAGTAAATATGAGATTGCCTAAGTACCTATAAGATCGATACTGTGCTTGATTCTACTTAATATTTCAAGAACATTAACATAGGAAAATGGACCGTACTTTACCAGAGAATTATCTATGAAATAGGCGCGAGTTTCTAACAATTGATTAAGTAGAAATGACGTGTGGAGGGTAAAATTGCCTAAGTAAATATGAGATTGCCTAAGTACCTATAACATCGACACTGTGCTTGATTCTACTTAATATTTCAAGAAGATAAACATAGGAAAATGGAACGTACTTCCCCAGAGAATGATATAGGAAATAGGCCCGAGTTTTCGACAATTGATTAAGTAGAAATGACGTTTAGAAGGTAAAATTGCCTAAGTAAATATGAGATTGCCTAAGTACCTATAAGGTCGATACTATGCTTAATTCTGCTTAATATTTCAATAACATAAACATAGGCAAATGGAACGTACTTCAGCAAAGGATTATCTATGCAATAGGCACGACTTTCAGAAAATTTATCAAGTAGAATTGTGGTGGAGTGGGTAAAATTGCCTAAATAAATATGAGATTGCCTAATTACCTATAAGATCGATAATATGCTTGAGTCCACTTAATATTTCAAGAACATAAACATAGCTAAATAGAACGTACTTCAGCAAAGGATTATCTATGCAGCAGGTACGCGTTTTAGACAATTCATTGTGTAGAAATGACGTTTAGAAGGTGAAATTGCCGCAGTAAATATGTGATTGCCTATGTACCTTTACGGTCGATACTATGCTTAATTCTACTTAATATTTCAAGAACATAAACTTAGGCAAATGGAACGTACTTCAGCAAAGGATCATCTATGCAATAGGCACGAGTTTCAGACAATTCATTGAGTGGAAATGACGTTTAGAGGGTAAAATTGCCTAAGTAAATAGAAGATTTTCTAAGTACCTATAAGATCGATACTGTGCTTGATTCTACTCAATATTTTAAGAATATTGATATAGGAAAATGTAACGTACTTCACCAGAGAATGATCTATGAAATAGGCATGAGTTTTCGACAATTCATTAAGTAGAAATGACGTTTAGAGGGTAAATTTGCCTAAGTACCTATATGGTCGATACTATGATTGATTTTGCATAATATTTCAAGAACCTAAACATAGCTAAATGGAACGTACTTCAGCAAATGATTATCTATGCAATAGGCTCGAGTTTCGGGCAATACATTGAGTATAAATGACGTTTAGATGGTAAAATTGCCTAAATAAATAAGAGATTGCCTAAGTACCGATAAGATCGATACTGCGCTTGATTCTACCTAATATTTCAAGAACATTAACATAGGAAAATGGATCGTACTTCACCAGAGAATTATCTATGAAATAGGCACGAGTTTCAGACAATTCATTAAGGAGAATGACGTTTAGAGGGTAAAATTGCCTAAGTAAATATGAGATTGCCTAAGTACCTATAGGATCGACACTGTGCTTGATTCTACTTAATATTTCAAGAACATAAACATAGGAAAATGGAACGTACTTCCCCAGAGAATGATCTATGAAATAGGCGCGAGTTTTCGACAATTCATTAATTAGAAATGACGTTTAGAGGATAAAATTGCCTAAGTAAATATGAGATTGCCTAAGTACCTATAAGGTCGATACTATGCTTAATTCTGCTCAATATTTCAATAACACAAACATAGGCACATGGAACGTACTTCAGCAAAGGATTATCTATGCAAAAGGCACGAGTTTCAGACAATTCATCAAGTAGAATTGTGGTGGAGTGGGTAAAATTGCCTAAATAAATATGAGATTGCCTAATTACCTATACGATCGATAATATGCTTGATTCTACTTAATATTTCAAGAACATAAACATAGCTAAATGGAACGTACTTCAGGAAAGGATTATCTATGCAGTAGGTACGCGTTTCAGAAAATTCATTGTGTAGAAATGACGTTTAGAGGGTAAAATTGCCTCAGTAAATATGTGATTGCCTATGTACCTATATGGTCGATACTATGCTTAATTCTCCTTAATATTTCAAGAACATAAACATAGGCAAATGAAACGTACTTCAGCAAAGGATTATCTATGCAATACGCACGAGTTTCAGACAATTCATTGAGTAGAAATGACGTTTAGAAGGTAAAATTGCCTAAGTAAATATGAGATTGCCTATGTACCTATAAGGCCGATACTATGCTTGATTCTACTTAATATTTCAAGAACATTAACATAGGAAAATGGAATATACTGCACCAGTGAATTATCTCTGAAATAGGCACGAGTTTCGGACAATTCAATAAGTAAAAATGACATTTAGAAGGTAAAATTGCCTAAATAAATATGAGATTGCCAAAATACCTATAAAGTCAATACTATGGTTGATTCTGCTTAATATTTCAAGAACATTAATATAGGTAAATGGAACGTACTTCAGCAAAGGATTATCTATGCAATAGGCACGAGTTTCAGACAATTCATTGAGTAGAAATGACGTTTTGAGGGTAAAATTGCCTAAGTAAATATGAGATTGCCTATATACCTATAAGGTCGATAATATGCTTAATTCTGCTTAATATTTCAAGAACATAAACATAGGCAAATGGAACGTACTTCAGCAAAGGATTATCTAAGCAATAGGCACGAGTTTCAGACAATTCATTGAGTAGAAATGACGTTTAGAGTGTAAAATTGCCTAAGTAAATATGAGATTGCCTATGTACCTATAAGGTCGATACTATGCTTAATTCTGCTTAATATTTTAAGAACATAAACATAGGCAAATGGAACGTACTTAAGCAAATGATTATCTATGCAATGGGCACGAGTTTTCGACAATTCATTAAGTAGAAATGACATTTAGAAAGTAAAATTGCCTAAGTAAATAGGAGAGTTTCTAAGTACCTATAAGGTCGATACTGTGCTTGATTCTACTTAATATTTCAAGAATATTGACATAGGAAAATGGAACGTATTTCACCAGAGAATGATCTATGAAATAGGCACGAGTTTTCGACAATTCATTAAGTAGAAATGACGTTTAGAGGGTAAAATTGCCTAAGTAAATATGAGATTGCCTAAGTACCTATAAGGTCGATACTATGCTTGATTCTGCATAATATTTCAAGAACATAAACATAGCTAAATGGAACGTACTTCAGCAAAGGATTATCCATGCAATAGGCACGAGTTTCAGGCAATTCATTAATCAGAAATGACATTTATAGGGTAAAATTGCCTAAGTAAATATGAGATTGCCTAAGTACTTATAAGATCGATACTGTGCTTGATTCTACGTAATATTTTAAGAACATTAACATAGGAAAATGGATCGTACTTCACCAGAGAATTATCTATGAAATAGGCACGAGTTTCAGATAATTCATTAAGTAGAAATGATGTTTAGAGGGTAAAATTGCCTAAGTAAATATGAGATTGCCTAAGTACCTATAAGATCGATACTATGCTTGATTCGACTTAATATTTCAAGACCATTAACATAGGAAAATGTATCGTACTTCACCAGTGAATTATCTATGAAATAGGCGCGAGTTTCAGATAATTGATTAAGTAGAAATGACGTTTGGAGGGTAAAATTGCCTAAGTAAATATGAGAATCCCTAAGTACCTATATGATCGACACTGTGCTTGATTCTACTTAATATTTCAAGAAGATAAACATAGGAAAATGGATGGTACTTCCCCAGAGAATGATCTAGGAAATAGGCCCGAGTTTTCGACAATTGATTAAGTAGAAATGACGTTTAGAGGGTAAAATTGCCTAAGTAAATATGAGATTACCTAAGTACCTATAAGGTCGATACTATGCTTAATTCTGCTTAATATTTCAATAACATAAACATAGGCAAATGGAACGTACTTCAGCAAAGAATTATCTATGCAATAGGCACGACTTTCAAACAATTCATCAAGTAGAATTGTGGTGGAGTGGGTAAAATTGCATAAATAAATATGAGATTGCCTAATTACCTATACGATCGATAATATGCTTGAGTTTACTTAATATTTCAAGAACATAAACATAGCTAAGTAGAACGTACTTCAGCAAAGGATTATCTATGCAGTAGGTACGCGTTTCAGACAATTGCTTGTGTAGAAATGACGTTTAGAAGGTAAAAATGCCTCAGTAAATATGTGATTGCCTATGTACCTATAAGGTCGATACTATGCTTAATTCTACTTAATATTTCAAGAACATAAACATAGGCAAATGGAACGTACTTCAGCAAAGGATCATCTATGCAATAGGCACGAGTTTCAGACAATTCATTGAGTGGAAATGACGTTTAGAGGGTAAAATTGCCTAAGTAAATAGAAGATTTTCTAAGTACCTATAAGATCGATACTGTGCTTGATTCTACTCAATAATTCAAGAATATTGATATAGGAAAATGTAACGTACTTCACCAGAGAATGATTTATGAAATAGGCATGAGTTTTCGACAATTCATTAAGTAGAAATGACGTTTAGAGGGTAAATTTGCCTAAGTACCTATATGGTCGATACTATTCTTGATTTTGCATAATATTTCAAGAACATAAACATAGCTAAATGGAACGTACTTCAGCAAATGATTATCTATGCAATAGGCAAGAGTTTCGGGCAATACATTGAGTAGAAATGACGTTTAGAGGGTAAAATTGCCAAAATAAATATGACATTGCCTAAGTACCTATAAGATCGATACTGTGCTTGATTCTACTTAATATTTCAAGAACATTAACATAGGAAAATGGATCGTACTTCACCAGAGAATTATCTATGAAATAGGCACGAGTTTCAGACAATTCATTAAGTAGAAAGGACGTTTAGAGAGTAAAATTGCCTAAGTAAATATGAGATTGCCTAAGTACCTATAAGATCGATACTGTGCTTGATTCTACTTAATATTTCAAGAACATTAACATAGGAAAATGGATCGTACTTCACCAGAGAATTATCTATGAAATAGGCGCGAGTTTCAAACAATTGATTAAGTAGAAATGACGTTTGGAGGGTAAAATTGCCTAAGTAAATATGAGATTGCCTAAGTACCTATAAGATCGACACTGTGCTTGATTCTACTTATTATTTCAAGAAGATAAACATAGGAAAATGGAAGGTACTTCCCCAGAGAATGATCCAGGAAATTGGCCCGAGTTTTCGACAATTGATTAAGTAGAAATGACATTTAGAGGGTAAAATTGCCAAAGTAAATATGAGATTGCCTAAGTACCTATAAGGTCGATACTATGCTTAATTCTGCTCAATATTTTAATAACACAAACAAAGGCAAATGGAACGTATTTCAGCAAAGGATTATCTATGCAAAAGGCACGAGTTTCAGACAATTCATCAAGTAGAATTGTGGTGGAGTGGGTAAAATTGCCTAAATAAATAAGAGATTGCCTAATTACCTATACGATCGATAATATGCTTGATTCTACTTAATATTTCAAGAACATAAACATAGCTAAATGGAACGTACTTGAGGAAAGGATTATCTATGCAGTAGCTACGCGTTTCAGACAATTCATTGTGTAGAAATGACGTTTAGACGGTAAAATTGCCTTAGTAAATATGTGATTGCCTATGTACCTATAAGGTCGATTCTATACTTAATTCTCCTTAATATTTCAAGAACATAAACTTAGGCAAATGAAACGTACTACAGCAAAGGATTATCTATGCAATAGGCACGAGTTTCAGACAATTCATTGAGTAGAAATGACGTTTAGAAGGTAAAATTGCCTAAGTAAATATGAGAATGCCTATGTACCTATAAGGCCGATACTATGTTTGATTCTACTTAATATTTCAAGAACATTAACATAGGAAAATGGAGTGTACTGCACCAGTGAATTATCTATGAAATAGGCCCGAGTTTCGGACAATTCAATAAGTAGAAATGACGTTTAGAAGGTAAAATTGCCTAAGTAAATATGAGATTGCCTAAGTACCAATAAGGTCGATACTATGGTTGATTCTGCTTAATACGTCAAGAACATTAATATAGGTAAATGGAGAGTACTTCAGCAAAGGATAATCTATGCAATAGGCACGAGTTTGAGACAATTCATTGAGTAGAAATGACGTTTTGAGGGTAAAATTGCCTAAGTAAATATGAGATTGCCTATATACCTATAAGGTCGATAATATGCTTAATTCTGCTTAATATTTCAAGAACATAAACATAGGCAAATGGAACGTATTTCAGCAAAGGATTATCTATGCAATAGGCACGAGTTTCAGACAATTCATTGAGTAGAAAGGACGTTTAGAGGGTAAAATTACCTAAGTAATTATGAGATTGCCTAAGTACCTATAAGGTCGATATTGTCCCTGATTCTACTTTATATTTCGAGAACAATAACATAGGAAAATGGATCGTTTTTCACTAGAGAATTATGTATGAAATAGGCACGAGTTACGGACAATTCATTAAGTAGAAATGACGTTTAGAGGGTAAAATTGCCTAAGTTAATATGAGATTGCCTAAGTACCTATAAGATCGACACTCGGCTTGATTCTACTTAATATTTCAAGAACATAAACATAGGAAAATGGAACGTACTTCCCCAGAGAATGATCTATGAAATAGGCGCGAGTTTTCGACAATTTATTAAGTAGAAATGACGTTTAGAGGGTAAAATTGCCTAAGTAAATATGAGATTGCCTAAGTACCTACAAGGTCGATACTATGCTTAATTCTGCTTAATATTTCAATAACATAAACAGAGGCAAATGGAACGTTCTTCGGCAAAGGATTATCTATGCAATAAGCACGAGTTTCAGACAATTCATTGAGTAGAAAGGACGTTTAGAGGGTAAAATTGCCTAAGTAAATATGAGATTGCCTGAGTACCTATAAGGTCGATACTATGCTTGATTCTGCATAATATTTCAAGAACATAAACATAGCTAAATGGAAAGTACTTCAGCAAAGGATTACCAATGCAATAGGCACGAGTTTCAGACAATTCATTGAGTAGAAATGACGTTTAGAGGGTAAAATTGCCTGAGTAAATATGAGATTGGCTATGTACCTATAAGATCGATACTGTGCTTGATTCTACTTAATATTTCAAGAACATTAACATAGGAAAATGGATCGTGATTCACCAGAGAATTATCTATGAAATAGGCACGAGTTTCAGACAATTCATTAAGTAGAAATGACGTTTAGAGGGTAAAATTGCCTAAGTAAATATGAGATTGCCTAAGTCCCTATAAGATCGACACTATGCTTGATTCTACTTAATATTTCATGAACATAAACATAGGAAAAAGCAACTTACTTCTCCACAGAATAATGTATAAAATAGGTGCGAGTTTTCGACAATTTATTAAGTAGAAATGACGTTTAGAGGGTAAAATTGCCAAAGTAAATATGAGATTGCCTAAGTACCTATAAGATCGATACTTCGCTTGATTCTACTTTATATTTCAAGAACATTGACATAGGAAAATGGAACGAACTTCACAATAGAATTATCTATGAAATAGGCACGAGTTTTCGACAATTTATTAAGTAGAAATGACGTTTAGAGGGTAAAATTGCCTAAGTAAATATGAGATTGCCTAAGTACCTATAAGATCGATACTGTGCTTGATGCTACTTAATATTTCAAGAATATTGACATAGGAAAATGGAACGTACTTCACCAGAGAATGATCTATGAAATAGGCACGAGTTTTCGACAATTCATTAAGTAGAAATGACGTTTAGAGGGTAAAATTGCCTAAGTAAATATGTGATTGCCTAAGTACCGATAAGATCGACACTATGCTTGATTCTACTTAATATTTCAAGAACATTAACAAAGGAAAATGGATCGTACTTCAGCAAAGGATTATTTATGCAATAGGCACGAGTTTCAGACAATTCTTTGAGTAGAAATGACGTTTAGAGGGTAAAATTGCCTAAATAAATATGAGATTGCCTAAGTACCTATAAGATCGATACTGTGCCTGATTCTACTTAATATTTCAAGAACATTAACATAGGAAAATGGATCGTACTTCACCAGAGAATTATCTATGAAATAGGCAAGAGTTTCAGACAATTCATTAAGTAGAAATGACGTTTAGAGGGATAATTTGCGTAAGTAAATATGAGATTGCCTAAGTACTTGTAAGATCGACACTAAGCTTAATTCTACTTAATATTTCAAGAACATAAACATAGGAAAATTGAACGTACTTCCCCAGAGAATGATCTATGAAATAGGCGCGAGTTTTCGACAATTCATTATGTAGAAATGACGTTTAGAGGGTAAAATTGCCGAAGTAAATATGAGATTGCCTAAGTACCTATAAGGTCGATACTATGCTTAATTCTGCTTAATATTTCAATAACATAAACATAGGCAAATGGAACGTACTTCAGCAAAGGATTATCTATGCAATAGGCACGAGATTCAGAAAAATTCATCAAGTAGAATTATGGTGGAGTGGGTGAAATTGCCTAAATAAATATGAGATTGCCTAATTACCTATACGATCGATAATATGCTTGATTCGACTTAATATTTCAAGAACATAAACATAGATAAATGGAACGTACTTCAGGAAAGGATTATCTATGCAGTAGGTACGCGTTTCAGACAATCCATTGTGTAGAAATGACGTTTAGAGGGTAAAATTGCCTCAGTAAATATGTGATTGCCTATGTACCTATAAGGTCGATACTATGCTTAATTCTGCTTAATATTTCAAGAACATAAACATAGGCAAATGGAACGTACTTCAGCAAAGGATTATCTATGCAATAGGCACGAGTATCCGACAATTCATTGAGTAGAGATGACGTTTAGAGGGTAAAATTTCCTAAGTAAATATGAGATTGCCTATGTACCAATAAGGTCGATACTATGCTTAGTTCTGCTTAATATTTCAATAACATAAACAGAGGTAAAGGGAACGTACTTCAGCAAAGGATTATCTATGCAATAGGCACGAGTTTCAGACAATTCATTGAGTAGAAAGCACGTTTAGAGGGTAAAATTGCCAAAGTAAATATGAGATTGCGTAAGTACCTATAAGGTCGATACTGTGCTTGATTCTACTTTATATTTCAAGAACATTAACGTAGGAAAATGGAACGAACTTCACAATAGAATTATCTATGAAATAGGCACGAGTTTTCGACAATTCATTAAGTAGAAATGACGTTTAGAAAGTAAAATGGCCTAAGTAAATAATAGATTTTCTAAGTATCTATAAGATCGATACTGTGGTTGATTCTACTTAATATTTCAAGAACATTAACATAGGAAAATGGAACGTACTTCACCAGAGAATTATCTATAAAATAGGCGCGAGTTTCAGACAATTGATTAAGTAGAAATGACGTTTATTGGGTGAAATTTCTTACGTAAATTTGAGATTGCCTAAGTACCTATAAGATCGACACTGTGCTTGATTCTACTTAATATTTCAAGAACATAAACATAGGAAAATGGAACGTACTTCCCCAGATAATGATCTATGAAATAGGCGCGAGTTTTAGACAATTCATTGAGTAGAAATGACGTTTAGAGGGTAAAATTACCTAAGTAAATATGAGATTGCCTAAGTACCTATACGATCGATAATATGCTTGATTCTACTTAATATTTCAACAACATAAACATAGCTAAATGGAACGTAATTCAGGAAAGGATTATCTATGCAGTAGGTACGCGTTTCAGACAATTCTTTGTTTAGAAATGACGTTTCGAGGGTAAAATTACCTCAGTAAATATGTGATTGCCTATGTACCTATAAGGTCGATACTATGCTTAATAGTGATTAATATTTAAAGAACATAAACATAGGCAAATGGAACGTACTTCAGCAAAGGATTATCTATGCAATAGGCACGAGTTTCAGACAATTCATTGAGTAGAAAGGACGTTTAGAGGGAAAAATTGCCTAAGTAAATATGAGATTGCCTAAGTACCTATAAGATCGATACTGTGCTTGATTGTACTTTATATTTCAAGAACATTAACATAGGAAAATGGAACGAACTTCACAACAGAACTATCTATGAAATATGCACGAGTGTTCGACAATTCATTAAGTAGAAATGACGTTTAGAAAGTAAAATTACCTAAGTAAATAGGAGATTTTCTAAGTACCTATAAGGTCGATACTGTGCTTCATTCTACTTAATATTTCAAGAATATTGACATAGGAATATGGAACGTACTTCACTAGAGAATGATCTATGAAATAGGCACGAGTTTTCGACAATTCATTAAGTAGAAATGACGTTTAGAGGGTAAAATTGCCTAAGTAAATATGAGATTGCCTAAGTACCTATAAGGTCGATACTATGATTGATTCTGCATAATATTTCAACAACATAGACATAGCTAAATGGAACGTACTTCAGCAACGGATTATCTATGCAATAGGCACGAGTTTCAGACAATTCATTGAGTAGAAATGACGTTTACAGGGTAAAATTGCCTAAATAAATATGAGATTGCCTAAGTACCTATAAGATCGATACTGTGCTTGATTCTACTTAATATTTCAAGAACATTAACATTGGAAAATGGATCGTACTTCACCAGAGAATTATCTTTGAAATAGGCACGAGTTTCAGACAATTCATTAAGTAGAAATGACGTTTAGAGGAGAAATTTGCCTAAGTAAATATGAGATTGCCTAAGTACTTATAAGATCGACACTGAGCTTGATTCTACTTAATATTTCAAGAACATAAACATAGGAAATTGGAACGTACTTCCCCAGAGAATGATCTATGAATTAGGCGTGAGTTTTCGACAATTCATTAAGTAGAAATGACGTTTAGAGGGTAAAATTGCCTAAGTAAATATGAGATTGCCTAAGTACCTTTAAGATCGATACTGTGCTTGATTCTACTTAATATTTCAAAAACATTCACATAGGAAAGTGGACCGAACTTCACAATAGAATTATCTATGAAATAGGCACGTGTTTTCAACAATTCATTAAGTAGAAATGAATTTTAGAAAGTAAAATTGCCAAAGTATATAGGAGATTTTCTAAGTACCTATAAGATCGATACTGTGCTTGATTCTACTTAATATTTCAAGAATATTGACATAGGAGAATGGAACGTACTTCACCTGAGAATGATCTATGAAATAGGCATGAGTTTCCGACAATTCATTGAGTGGAAATGACGTTTAGAGTGTAAAATTGCCTAAGTAAATATGAGATTGCCTATGTACCTATAAGGTCCATACTATGCTTAATTCGGCTTAATATTTCAAGAACATAAACATAGGCAAATGGACCGTACTTCAGCAAAGGATCATCTATGCAATAGGCACGAGTTTCAGACAATTCATTGAGTGGAAATGACGTTTAGAGGTAAAAATTGCCTAAGTTAATAGGAAATTTTCTAAGTACCTATAAGATCGACACTGTGCTTGATTCTACTGAATATTTGAAGAATATTGATATAGGAAAATGGAACGTACTTCACCAGAGAATGATCTATGAAATAGGCATGAGTTTTCGACAATTCATTAAGTAGAAATGACGTTTAGAGGGTAAAATTGCCAACGTAAATATGAGATTGCCTAAGTACCTATATGGTCGATACTATGCTTGATTCTGCATAATATTTCAAGAACATAAACACAGCTAAATGGAACGTACTTCAGGAATGGATTGTCTATGTAGTAGGTACGAGTTTCAGACAATTCATTGTGTAGAAATGACGTTTAGAGGGTAAAATTGCCTAAGTAAATATGAGATTGCCTATGTACCTATAAGGTCGATACTATGCTTAATTTTGCTTAATATTTCAAGAACATAAACATAGGAAAATGGAACGTACTTCAGCAAAGGATCATCTATGCAATAGGCACGAGTTTTAGACAATTCATTGAGTGGAAATGACGTTTAGAGGGTAAAATTGCCTAAGTAAATAGTACATTTTCTAAGTACCTATAAGATCGATACCGTGCTTGATTCTACTTAATATTTCAAGAATATTGATATAGGAAAATGTAACATACTTCACCATAGAATGATCTATGAAATAGGCATGAGTTTTCGACTATTCATTAAGTAGAAATGACGTTTAGAGGGTAAAATGGCCTAAGTAAATATGAGATTGCCTAAGTGCCTATAAGGTCGATACTATGCTTGATTCTGCATAATATTTCAAGAACATAAATATAGCTAAATGGAACGTACTTCAGCAAAGGATTATCTATGCAATATGCACGAGTTTCAGACAATTCATTGAGTAGAAATGACGGTTAGAGGGTAAAATTGCCTAAGTAAATATGAGATTACCTAAGTACCTATAAGATCGATATTGTGCTTGATTCTACTTAATATTTCAAGAACATTAACTTAGGAAAGTGGAACGAACTTCACAATAGAATTATCTATCAAATAGGCGCGAGTTTTCAACAATTCATTAAGTAGAAATGACGTTTAGAGGGTAAAATGGCCTAAGTAAATATGAGATTGCCTAAGTGCCTATAAGGTCGATACTATGCTTGATTCTGCATAATATTTCAAGAACATAAACATAGCTAAATGGAACGTACTTCAGCAAAGGATTATCTATGCAATATGCACGAGTTTCAGACAATTCATTGAGTAGAAATGACGGTTAGAGGGTAAAATTGCCTAAGTAAATATGAGATTACCTAAGTACCTATAAGATCGATATTGTGCTTGATTCTACTTAATATTTCAAGAACATTAACTTAGGAAAGTGGAACGAACTTCACAATAGAATTATCTATCCAATAGGCGCGAGTTTTCAACAATTCATTAAGTAGAAATGACGTTTAGAAAGTATAATTGCCTAAGTAAATAGGAGATTTTCTAAGTACCTATAAGATCGATACTGTGCTTGATTCTACTTAATATTTCAAGAATATTGACATATGAGAATGGAACGTACCTCACCTGAGAATGATCTATGAAATAGGCACGAGTTTTCGACAATTCATTAAGTAGAAATGATGTTTAGAGGGTAAAATTGCCTAAGTAAATATGAGATTGCCTATGTACCTATAAGGTCCATACTATGCTTAATTCGGCTTAATATTTCAAGAACATAAACATATGCAAGTGGAACGTACTTCAGCAAAGGATTATCTATGCAATGGGCACGAGTTTCAGACAATTCATTGAGTAGAAAGGACGTTTAGAGGGTAAAATTGCCTAAGTAAATATGAGATTGCCTAAGTACCTATAAAATCGATACTGTGCTTGATCATACTTTATATTTCAAGAACATTAACATAGGAAAATGGAACGAACTTCACAATAGAATAATCTATGAAATAAGCATGAGTTTTCGACAATTTATTAAGTAGAAATGACGTTTTGAAAGTAAAATGGCCTAAGTAAATAGGAGATTTTCTAAGTACCAATAAGATCGATACTGTGCTTGATTCAACTTAATATTTGAAGAATATTAACATAGGAAAATGGATCGTACTTCACCAGAGAATTATCTATGAAATAGGCACGAGTTTCAGACAATTCATTAAGTAGAAAGGACATTTAGAGAGTAAAATTGCGTAAGTAAATATGAGATTGCCTAAGTACCTATAAGATCGATACTGTGCTTGATTCTACTTAATATTTCAAGAACATTAACATAGGAAAATGGATCGTACTTCACCAGAGAATTATCTATGAAATAGGCACGAGTTTCAGACAATTCATTAAGTAGAAATGACGTTTAGAGGGTAAAGTTGCCTAAGTAAATATGAGATTGCCTATGTACCAATAAGGTCGATACTATGCTTAATTCTGCTTAATATTTCAAGAACATAATCATAGGCAAAGAGAACGTACTTCAGCAAAAGATTATCTATGCAATAGGCACGAGTTTCAGACAATTCATTGAGTAGAAAGGACGTTTAGAGGGTAAAATTGCCTAAGTAAATATGAGATTACCTAAGTACCTAATTGATCGATACTATGCTTGATTCTACTTTATATTTCAAGAACATTAACGTAGGAAAATGGAACGAACTTCACAATAGAATTATCTATGAAATAGGCACGAGTTTTCGACAATTCAATAAGTAGAAATGACGTTTAGAAAGTTAAATTGCCTAAGTAAATAGGAGATTTTCTAAGTACCTATAAGATCGATACTATGCTTGATTCTACTTGTATTTCCAGAATATTGACATAGGAAAATGGATCGTACTTCACCAGAGAATGATCTATGAAATAGGCATGAGTTTTTGACAATTCATTAAGTAGAAATGACGTTTAGAGGGTAGAATTGCCTAAGTAAATATGAGATTGCCTAAGTACCTATAAGGTCGATACTATGCCTGGTTCTGCATAATATTTCAAGAACATAAACATAGGAAAATGGAACGTACTTCCCCAAAGAATAATCTATGTAATAGGCGCGAGTTTCAGACAATTCATTGAGTAGAAATGACGTTTAGAGGGTAAAATTGCTTAAGTAAATATGAGATTGCCTAATTACCTATACAATCGATAATATGCTTGATTCTACTTAATATTTCAAGAACATAAACATTGCTAAATGGAACGTACTTCAGGAAAGGATTATCTATGCAGTAGGTACGCATTTCAGACAATTCATTGTGTAGAAATGACGTTTAGAGGGTAAAATTGCCCCTGTAAATATGTGATTGCCTATGGACCTATAAGGTCGATACTATGCTTAATTCTGCTTAATATTTCAAGAACATAAACATAGGCAAATGGAACGTACTTCAGCAAAGGATTATCTATGCAATAGGCACGAGATTCAGAAAAATTCATCAAGTGGAATTATGGTGGAGTGGGTAAAATTGCCTAAATAAATATGAGATTGCCTAATTACCTATATGATCGATAATATGCTTGATTGGACTTAATATTTCAAGAACATAAACATAAATAAATGGAACGTACTTCAGGAAAGGATTATCTATGCAGTAGGTACGCGTTTCAGACAATCCATTGTGTAGAAATGACGTTTAGAGGGTAAAATTGCCTCAGTAAATATGTGATTGCCTATGTACCTATAAGGTCGATACTATGCTTAATTCTGCTTAATATTTCAAGAACATAAACATAGGCAAATGGAACGTACTTCAGCAAAGGATTATCTATGAAATAGGCACGAGTTTCCGACAATTCATTGAGTAGAGATGACGTTTAGAGGGTAAAATTTCCTAAGTAAATATGAGATTGCCTATGTACCAATAAGGTCGATACTATGCTTAGTTCTGCTTAATATTTCAATAACATAAACAGAGGTAAAGGGAACGTACTTCAGCAAAGGATTATCTATGCAATAGGCACGAGTTTCAGACAATTCAATGAGTAGAAAGCACGTTTAGAGGGTAAAATTGCCAAAGTAAATATGAGATTGCGTAAGTACCTATAAGGTCGATACTGTGCTTGATTCTACTTTATATTTCAAGAACATTAACGTAGGAAAATGGAACGAACTTCACAATAGAATTATCTATGAAATAGGCACGAGTTTTCGACAATTCATTAAGTAGAAATGACATTTAGAAAGTAAAATGGCCTAAGTAAATATGAGATTTTCTAAGTATCTATAAGATCGATACTGTGGTTGATTCTACTTAATATTTCAAGAACATTAACATAGGAAAATGGAACGTACTTCACCAGAGAATTATCTATAAAATAGGCGCGAGTTTCAGACAATTGATTAAGTAGAAATGACGTTTATTGGGTGAAATTTCTTACGTAAATTTGAGATTGCCTAAGTACCTATAAGATCGACACTGTGCTTGATTCTACTTAATATTTCAAGAACATAAACATAGGAAAAAGCAACTTACTTCCCCACAGAATAATGTATAAAATAGGTGCGAGTTTTCGACAATTTATTAAGTAGAAATGACGTTTAGAGGGTAAAATTGCCTAAGTAAATATGAGATTGCCTAAGTACCTATAAGATCGATACTTCGCTTGATTCTACTTTATATTTCAAGAACATTGACATAAGAAAATGGAACGAACTTCACAATAGAATTATCTATGAAATAGGCACGAGCTTTCGACAATTTATTAAGTAGAAATGACGTTTAGAGGGTAAAATTGCCTAAGTACCTATAAAATCGATACTGTGCTTGATGCTACTTAATATTTCAAGAATATTGACATAGGAAAATGGAACGCACTTCACCAGAGAATGATCTATGAAATAGGCACGAGTTTTCGACAATTCATTAAGTAGAAATGACGTTTAGAGGGTAAAATTGCCTAAGTAAATATGTGATTGCCTAAGTACCGATAAGATCGACACTATGCTTGATTCTACTTAATATTTCAAGAACATTAACAAAGGATAATGGATCGTACTTCAGCAAAGGATTATTTATGCAATATGCACGAGTTTCAGACAATTCTTTGAGTAGAAATGACGTTTAGAGGGTAAAATTGCCTAAATAAATATGAGATTGCCTAAGTACCTATAAGATCGATAATGTGCCTGATTCTACTTAATATTTCAAGAACATTAACATAGGAAAATGGATCGTACTTCACCAGAGAATTATCTATGAAATAGGCACGAGTTTCAGACAATTCATTAAGTAGAAATGACGTTTAGAGGGATAATTTGCGTAAGTAAATATGAGATTGCCTAAGTACTTGTAAGATCGACACTGAGCTTAATTCTACTTAATATTTCAAGAACATAAACATAGGAAAATGGAACGTACTTCCCCAGAGAATGATCTATGAAATAGGCGCGAGTTTTCGACAATTCATTATGTAGAAATGACGTTTAGAGGGTAAAATTGCCGAAGTAAATATGAGATTGCCTAAGTACCTATAAGGTCGATACTATGCTTAATTCTGCTTAATATTTCAATAACATAAACATAGGCAAATGGAACGTACTTCAGCAAAGGATTATCTATGCAATAGGAACGAGATCCAGAAAAATTCATCAAGTAGAATTATGGTGGAGTGGGTGAAATTGCCTAAATAAATATGAGATTGCCTAATTACCTATACGATCGATAATATGCTTGATTCGACTTAATATTTCAAGAACATAAACATAGGAAAATGGAACGTACTTCAGGAAAGGATTATCTATGCAGTAGGTACGCGTTTCAGACAATCCATTGTGTAGAAATGACGTTTAGAGGGTAAAATTGCCTCAGTAAATATGTGATTGCCTATGTACCTAGAAGGTCGATACTATGCTTAATTCTGCTTAATATTTCAAGAACATAAACATAGGCAAATGGAACGTACTTCAGCAAAGGATTATCTATGCAATAGGCACGAGTTTCCGACAATTCATTGAGTAGAGATGACGTTTAGAGGGTAAAATTTCCTAAGTAAATATGAGATTGCCTATGTACCAATAAGGTCGATACTATGCTTAGTTCTGCTTAATATTTCAATAACATAAACAGAGGTAAAGGGAACGTACTTCAGCAAAGGATTATCTATGCAATAGGCACGAGTTTCAGACAATTCATTGAGTAGAAAGCACGTTTAGAGGGTAAAATTGCCAAAGTAAATATGAGATTGCGTAAGTACCTATAAGGTCGATACTGTGCTTGATTCTACTTTATATTTCAAGAACATTAACGTAGGAAAATGGAATGAACTTCACAATAGAATTATCTATGAAATAGGCACGAGTTTTCGACAATTCATTAAGTAGAAATGACGTTTAGAAAGTAAAATGGCCTAAGTAAATATGAGATTTTCTAAGTATCTATAAGATCGATAGTGTGGTTGATTCTACTTAATATTTCAAGAACATTAACATAGGAAAATGGAACGTACTTCACCAGAGAATTATCTATAAAATAGGCGCGAGTTTTAGTCAATTGATTAAGTAGAAATGACGTTTATTGGGTGAAATTTCTTACGTAAATTTGAGATTGCATAAGTACCTATAAGATCGACACTGTGCTTGATTCTACTTAATATTTCAAGAACATAAACATAGGAAAATGGAACGTACTTCCCCAGAGAATGATCTATGAAATAGGCGCGAGTTTCAGATAATTCATTGAGTAGAAATGACGTTTAGAGGGTAAAATTACCTAAGTAAATATGAGATTGCCTAAGTACCTATACGATCGATAATATGCATGATTCTACTTAATATTTCAAGAACATAAACATAGCTAAATGGAACGTAATTCAGGAAAGGATTATCTATGCAGTAGGTACGCGTTTCAGACAATTCTTTGTTTAGAAATGACGTTTCGAGGGTAAAATTGCCTCAGTAAATATGTGATTGCCTATGTACCTATAAGGTCGATACTATGCTTAATTCTGATTAATATTTAAAGAACATAAACATAGGCAAATGGAACGTACTTCAGCAAAGGATTATCTAAGCAATAGGCACGAGTTTCAGACAATTCATTGAGTAGAAAGGACGTTTAGAGGGAAAAATTGCCTAAGTAAATATGAGATTGCCTAAGTACCTATAAGATCGATACTGTGCTTGATTGTACTTTATATTTCAAGAACATTAACATAGGAAAATGGAACGAACTTCACAACAGAACTATCTATGAAATATGCACGAGTGTTCGACAATTCATTAAGTAGAAATGACGTTTAGAAAGTAAAATTACCTAAGTAAATAGGAGATTTTCTAAGTACCTATAAGGTCGATACTGTGCTTGATTCTACTTAATATTTCAAGAATATTGACATAGGAATATGGAACGTACTTCACTAGAGAATGATCTATGAAATAGGCCCGAGTTTTCGACAATTCATTAAGTAGAAATGACGTTTAGAGGGTAAAATTGCCTAAGTAAATATGAGATTGCCTAAGTACCTATAAGGTCGATACTATGATTGATTCTGCATAATATTTCAACAACATAGACATAGCTAAATGGAACGTACTTCAGCAACGGATTATCTATGCAATAGGCACGAGTTTCAGACAATTCATTGAGTAGAAATGACGTTTAGAGGGTAAAATTGCCTAAATAAATATGAGATTGCCTAAGTACCTATAAGATCGATACTGTGCTTGATTCTACTTAATATTTCAAGAACATTAACATTAGAAAATGGATCGTACTTCACCAGAGAATTATCTTTGAAATAGGCACGAGTTTCAGACAATTCATTAAGTAGAAATGACGTTTAGAGGGGAAATTTGCCTAAGTAAATATGAGATTGCCTAAGTACTTATAAGATCGACACTGAGCTTGATTCTACATAATATTTCAAGAACATAAACATAGGAAATTGGAACGTACTTCCCCAGAGAATGATCTATGAACTAGGCGTGAGTTTTCGACAATTCATTAAGTTGAAATGACGTTTAGAGGGTAAAATTGCCTAAGTAAATATGAGATTGCCTAAGTACCTTTAGGATCGATACTGTGCTTGATTCTACTTAATATTTCAAAAACATTAACATAGGAAAGTGGAACGAACTTCACAATAGAATTATCTATGAAATAGGCACGTGTTTTCAACAATTCATTAAGTAGAAATGAATTTTAGAAAGTAAAATTGCCAAAGTATATAGGAGATTTTCTAAGTACCTATAAGATCGATACTGTGCTTGATTCTACTTAATATTTCAAGAATATTGACATAGGAGAATGGAACGTACTTCACCTGAGAATGATCTATGAAATAGGCATGAGTTTTCGACAATTCATTGAGTTGAAATGACGTTTAGAGTGTAAAATTGCCTAAGTAAATATGAGATTGCCTATGTACCTATAAGGTCCATACTATGCTTAATTCGGCTTAATATTTCAAGAACATAAACATAGGCAAATGGACCGTACTTCAGCAAAGGATCATCTATGCAATAGGCACGAGTTTCAGACAATTCATTGAGTGGAAATGACGTTTAGAGGTAAAAATTGCCTAAGTTAAAAGTAAATTTTCTAAGTACCTATAAGATCGACACTGTGCTTGATTCTACTGAATATTTGTAGAATATTGATATAGGAAAATGGAACGTACTTCACCAGAGAATGATCTATGAAATAGGCATGAGTTTTCGACAATTCCTTAAGTAGAAATGACGTTTAGAGGGTAAAATTGCCAACGTAAATATGAGATTGCCTAAGTACCTATATGATCGATACTATGCTTGATTCTGCATAATATTTCAAGAACATAAACACAGCTAAATGGAACGTACTTCAGGAATGGATTGTCTATGTAGTAGGTACGAGTTTCAGACAATTCATTGTGTAGAAATGACGTTTAGAGGGTAAAATTGCCTAAGTAAATATGAGATTGCCTATGTACCTATAAGGTCGATACTATGCTTAATTTTGCTTAATATTTCAAGAACATAAACATAGGAAAATGGAACGTACTTCAGCAAAGGATCATCTATGCAATAGGCACGAGTTTTAGACAATTCATTGAGTGGAAATGACGTTTAGAGGGTAAAATTGCCTAAGTAAATAGTAGATTTTCTAAGTACCTATAAGATCGATACTGTGCTTGATTCTACTTAATATTTCAAGAATATTGATATAGGAAAATGTAACATACTTCACCATAGAATGATCTATGAAATAGGCATGAGTTTTCGACTATTCATTAAGTAGAAATGACGTTTAGAGGGTAAAATGGCCTAAGTAAATATGAGATTGCCTAAGTGCCTATAAGGTCGATACTATGCTTGATTCTGCATAATATTTCAAGAACATAAACATAGCTAAATGGAACGTACTTCAGCAAAGGATTATCTATGCAATATACACGAGTTTCAGACAATTCATTGAGTAGAAATGACGGTTAGAGGGTAAAATTGCCTAAGTAAATATGAGATTACCTAAGTACCTATAAGATCGATATTGTGCTTGATTCTACTTAATATTTCAAGAACATTAACTTAGGAAAGTGGAACGAACTTCACAATAGAATTATCTATCAAATAGGCGCGAGTTTTCAACAATTCATTAAGTAGAAATAACGTTTAGAGGGTAAAATGGCCTAAGTAAATATGAGATTGCCTAAGTGCCTATAAGGTCGATACTATGCTTGATTCTGCATAATATTTCAAGAACATAAACATAGCTAAATGGAACGTACTTCAGCAAAGGATTATTTATGCAATATGCACGAGTTTCAGACAATTCATTGAGTAGAAATGACGGTTAGATGGTAAAATTGCCTAAGTAAATATGAGATTACCTAAGTACCTATAAGATCGATATTGTTCTTGATTCTACTTAATATTTCAAGAACATTAACTTAGGAAAGTGGAACGAACTTCACAATAGAATTATCTTTCAAATAGGCGCGAGTTTTCAACAATTCATTAAGTAGAAATGACGTTTAGAAAGTATAATTGCCTAAGTAAATAGGAGATTTTCTAAGTACCTATAAGATCGATACTTTGCTTGATTCTACTTAATATTTCAAGAATATTGACATAGGAGAATGGAACGTACCTCACCTGAGAATGATCTATGAAATAGGCACGAGTTTTCGACAATTCATTAAGTAGAAATGACGTTTAGAGGGTAAAATTGCCTAAGTAAATATGAGATTGCCTATGTACCTATAAGGTCCATACTATGCTTAATTCGGCTTAATATTTCAAGAACATAAACATATGCAAGTGGAACGTACTTTCAGCAAAGGATTATCTATGCAATGGGCACGAGTTTCAGACAATTCATTGAGTAGAAAGGACGTTTAGAGGGTAAAATTGCCTAAGTAAATATGAGATTGCCTAAGTACCTATAAAATCGATACTGTGCTTGATCATACTTTATATTTCAAGAACATTAACATAGGAAAATGGAACGAACTTCACAATAGAATAATCTATGAAATAAGCATGAGTTTTCGACAATTCATTAAGTAGAAATGACGTTTTGAAAGTAAAATGGCCTAAGTAAATAGGAGATTTTCTAAGTACCAATAAGATCGATACTGTGCTTGATTCAACTTAATATTTGAAGAATATTAACATAGGAAAATGGATCGTACTTCACCAGAGAATTATCTATGAAATAGGCACGAGTTTCAGACAATTCATTAAGTAGAAAGGACGTTTAGAGAGTAAAATTGCCTAAGTAAATATGAGATTGCCTAAGTACCTATAAGATCGATACTGTGCTTGATTCTACTTAATATTTCAAGAACATTAACATAGGAAAATGGATCGTACTTCACCAGAGAATTATCTATGAAATAGGCACGAGTTTCAGACAATTCATTAAGTAGAAAAGACGTTTAGAGGGTAAAATTGCCGAAGTAAATATGAGATTGCCAAAGTACCTATAATGTCGATACTATGCTTAATTCTGCTTAATATTTCAATAACATAAACATAGGCAAATGGAACGTACTTCAGCAAAGGATTATCTATGCAATAGGCACGAGATTCAGAAAAATTCATCAAGTGGAATTATGGTGGAGTGGGTAAAATTGCCTAAATAAATATGAGATTGCCTAATTACCTATACGATCGATAATATGCTTGATTCGACTTAATATTTCAAGAACATAAACATAGCTAAATGGAACGTACTTCAGGAAAGGATTATCTATGCAGTAGGTACGCGTTTCAGACAATCCATTGTGTAGAAATGACGTTTAGAGGGTAAAATTGCCTCAGTAAATATGTGATTGCCTATGTACCTATAAGGTCGATACTATGCTTAATTCTGCATAATATTTCAAGAACATAAACATAGGCAAATGGAACGTACTTCAGCAAAGGATTATCTATGCAATAGGCACGAGTTTCCGACAATTCATTGAGTAGAAATGACGTTTAGAGGGTAAAATTGCCTAAGTAAATATGAGATTGCCTATGTACCAATAAGGTCGATACTATGCTTAATTCTGCTTAATATTTCAAGAACATAATCATAGGCAAAGAGAACGTACTTCAGCAAAAGATTATCTATGCAATAGGCACGAGTTTCAGACAATTCATTGAGTAGAAAGGACGTTTAGAGGGTAAAATTGCCTAAGTAAATATGAGATTACCTAAGTACCTATAAGATCGATACTATGCTTGATTCTACTTTATATTTCAAAAACATTAACATAGGAAAATGGAACGAACTTCACAATAGAATTATCTATGAAATAGGCACGAGTTTTCGACAATTCAATAAGTAGAAATGACGTTTAGAAAGTTAAATTGCCTAAGTAAATAGGAGATTTTCTAAGTACCTATAAGATCGATACTATGGTCGATTCTACTTTGATTTCAAGAATATTGACATAGGAAAATGGATCGTACTTCACCAGAGAATGATCTATCAAATAGGCATGAGTTTTCGACAATTCATTAAGTAGAAATGACGTTTAGAGGGTAAAATTGCCTAAGTAAATATGAGATTGCCTAAGTACCTATAAGGTCGATACTATGCCTGGTTCTGCATAATATTTCAAGAACATAAACATAGGAAAATGGAACGTACTTCCCCAAAGAATAATCTATGTAATAGGCGCGAGTTTCAGACAATTCATTGAGTAGAAATGACGTTTAGAGGGTAAAATTGCTTAAGTAAATATGAGATTGCCTAATTACCTATACAATCGATAATATGCTTGATTCTACTTAATATTTCAAGAACATAAACATTGCTAAATGGAACGTACTTCAGGAAAGGATTATCTATGCAGTAGGTACGCATTTCAGACAATTCATTGTGTAGAAATGACGTTTAGAGAGTAAAATTGCCCCTGTAAATCTGTGATTGCCTATGGACCTATAAGGTCGATACTATGCTTAATTCTGCTTAATATTTCAAGAACATAAACATAGGCAAATGGAACGTACTTCAGCAAAGGATTATCTATGCAATGGGCACGAGTTTCAGACAATTCATTGAGTAGAAAGGACGTTTAGAGGGTAAAATTGCCTAAGTAAATATGAGATTGCCTAAGTACCTATAAAATCGATACTGTGCTTGATCATACTTTATATTTCAAGAACATTAACATAGGAAAATGGAACGAACTTCACAATAGAATGATCTATGAAATAGGCACGAGTTTTCGACAATTCATTAAGTAGAAATGACGTTTAGAGGGTAAAATTGCCTAAGTAAATATGAGATTGCCTAAGTACCTATAAGATCGATACTGTGCTTGATTCTACTTAATATTTCAAGAACATTGACATAGGAAAATGGATCGTACTTCACCAGAGAATAATCTATGAAATAGGCATGAGTTTTCGACAATTCATTAAGTAGAAATGACGTTTAGAAAGTAAAATGGCCTAAGTAAATAGGAGATTTTCTAAGTACCAATAAGATCAATACTGTGCTTGATTCTACTTAATATTTCAAGAATATTGACATAGGAAAATGGAACGTACTTCACCAGAGAATATTCTATGAAATAGGCACGAGTTTTCGACAATTCATTAAGTAGAAATGACGTTTAGAGGGTAAAATTGCCTAAGTAAATATGAGATTGCCTAAGTACCTATAAGGTCGATACTATGCTTGCTTCTGCATAATATTTCAAGAACATAAACATAGCTAAATGGAACGTACTTCAGCAAAGGATTATCCATGCAATAGGCACGAGTTTCAGGCAATTCATTAATCAGAAATGACGTTTATATGGTAAAATTGCCTAAGTAAATATGAGATTGCCTAAGTACTTATAAGATCGATACTGTGCTTGATTCTACTTAATATTTTAAGAACATTAACATAGGAAAATGGATCGTACTTCACCAGAGAATTATCTATGAAATAGGCACGAGTTTCAGATAATTCATTAAGTATAAATGACGTTTAGAGCGTAAAATTGCCTAAGTAAATATGAGATTGCCTATTTACCTATAAGATCGATACTGTGCTTGATTCTACTTAATATTTCAAGACCATTAACATAGGAAAATGGATCGTACTTCACCAGTGAATTATCTATGAAATAGGCGCGAGTTTCAAACAATTGATTAAGTAGAAATGACGTTTGGAGGGTAAAATTGCCTAAGTAAATATGAGATTGCCTAAGTACCTATAAGATCGACACTGTGCTTGATTCTACTTATTATTTCAAGAAGATAAACATAGGAAAATGGATGGTACTTCCCCAGAGAATGATCTAGGAAATAGGCCCGAGTTTTCGACAATTGATTAAGTAGAAATGACGTTTAGAGGGTAAAATTGCCTAAGTAAATATGAGATTACCTAAGTACCTATAAGGTCGATACTATGCTTAATTCTGCTTAATATTTCAATAACATAAACATAGGCAAATGGAACGTACTTCAGCAAACGATTATCTATGCAATAGGCACGACTTTCAAACAATTCATCAAGTAGAATTGTGGTGGAGTGGGTAAAATTGCCTAAATAAATATGAGATTGCCTAGTTACCTATACGATCGATAATATGCTTGAGTTTACTTAATATTTCATGAACATAAACATAGCTAAATAGAACGTACTTCAGCAAAGGATTATCTATGCAGTAGGTACGCGTTTCAGACAATTGCTTGTGTAGAAATGACGTTTAGAGGGTAAAATTGCCTCAGTAAATATGTGATTGCCTATGTACCTATAAGGTCGATACTATGCTTAATTCTACTTAATATTTCAAGAACATAAACATAGGCAAATGGAACGTACTTCAGCAAAGGATCATCTATGCAATAGGCACGAGTTTCAGACAATTCATTGAGTGGAAATGACGTTTAGAGGGTAAAATTGCCTAAGTAAATAAAAGATTTTCTAAGTACCTATAAGATCGATACTGTGCTTGATTCTACTCAATATTTCAAGAATATTGATATAGGAAAATGTAACGTACTTCACCAGAGAATGATTTATGAAATAGGCATGAGTTTTCGACAATTCATTAAGTAGAAATGACGTTTATAGGGTAAATTTGCCTAAGTACCTATATGGTCGATACTATTCTTGATTTTGCATAATATTTCAAGAACATAAACATAGCTAAATGGAACGTACTTCAGCAAATGATTATCTATGAAATAGGCAAGAGTTTCGGGCAATACATTGAGTAGAAATGACGTTTAGAGGGTAAAATTGCCTAAATAAATATGAGATTGCCTAAGTACCTATAAGATCGATACTGTGCTTGATTCTACTTAATATTTCAAGAACATTAACATAGGAAAATGGATCGTACTTCACCAGAGAATTATCTATGAAATAGGCACGAGTTTCAGACAATTCATTAAGTAGAAAGGACGTTTAGAGAGTAAAATTGCCTAAGTAAATATGAGATTGCCTAAGTACCTATAAGATCGATACTGTGCTTGATTCTACTTAATATTTCAAGAACATTAACATAGGAAAATGGATCGTACTTCACCAGAGAATTATCTATGAAATAGGCACGAGTTTCAGACAATTCATTAAGTAGAAATGACGTTTAGAGAGTAAAATTGCCTAAGTAACTATGAGATTGCCTAAGTACCTATAAGATCGATACTGTGCTTGATTCTACTTAATATTTCAAGAACATTAACATAGGAAAATGGATCGTACTTCACCAGAGAATTATCTATGAAATAGGTTCGAGTTTCAAACAATTGATTAAGTAGAAATGACGTTTGGAGGGTAAAATTGCCTAAGTAAATATGAGATTGCCGAAGTACCTATAAGATCGACACTGTGCTTGATTCTACTTAATATTTCAAGAAGATAAACATAGGAAAATGGAAGGTACTTCCCCAGAGAATGATCCAGGAAATAGGCCCGAGTTTTCGACAATTGATTAAGTAGAAATGACATTTAGAGGGTAAAATTGCCAAAGTAAATATGAGATTGCTTAAGTACCTATAAGGTCGATACTATGCTTAATTCTGCTCAATATTTCAATAACACAAACATAGGCAAATGGAACGTATTTCAGCAAAGGATTATCTATGCAAAAGGCACGAGTTTCAGACAATTCATCAAGTAGAATTGTGGTGGAGTGGGTAAATTGCCTAAATAAATAAGAGATTGCCTAATTACCTATACGATCGATAATATGCTTGATTCTACTTAATATTTCAAGAACATAAACATAGCTAAATGGAACGTACTTGAGGAAAGGATTATCTATGCTGTAGCTACGCGTTTCAGACAATTCATTGTGTAGAAATGACGTTTAGAGGGTAAAATTGCCTCAGTAAATATGTGATTGCCTATGTACCTATAAGGTCGATACTATGCTTAATTCTCCTTAATATTTCAAGAACATAAACTTAGGCAAATGAAACGTACTACAGCAAAGGATTATCTATGCAATAGGCACGAGTTTCAGACAATTCATTGAGTAGAAATGACGTTTAGAAGGTAAAATTGCCTAAGTAAATATGAGAATGCCTATGTACCTATAAGGCCGATACTATGTTTGATTCTACTTAATATTTCAAGAACATTAACAATGGAAAATGGAATGTACTGCACCAGTGAATTATCTATGAAATAGGCACGAGTTTCGGACAATTCAATAAGTAGAAATGACGTTTAGAAGGTAAAATTGCCTAAGTAAATATGAGATTGCCTAAGTACCTATAAGGTCGATACTATGGTTGATTCTGCTTAATAAGTCAAGAACATTAATATAGGTAAATGGAGAGTACTTCAGCAAAGGATAATCTATGCAATAGGCACGAGTTTGAGACAATTCATTGAGTAGAAATGACGTTTTGAGGGTAAAATTCCCTAAGTAAATATGAGATTGCCTATATACCTATAAGGTCGATAATATGCTTAATTCTGCTTAATATTTCAAGAACATAAACATAGGCAAATGGAACGTACTTCAGCAAAGGATTATCTATGCAATAGGCACGAGTTTGAGACAATTCATTGAGTAGAAAGGACGTTTAGAGGGTAAAATTACCTAAGTAATTATGAGATTGCCTAAGTACCTATAAGATCGATACTGTGCCTGATTCTACTTTATATTTCGAGAACATTAACATAGGAAAATGGATCGTTCTTCACCAGAGAATTATGTATGAAATAGGCACGAGTTACAGACAATTCATTAAGTAGAAATGACGTTTAGAGGGTAAAATTGCCTCAGTAAATATGTGATTGCCTATGTACCTATAAGGTCGATACTATGCTTAATTCTGCTTAATATTTCAAGAACATAAACATAGGCAAATGGAACGTACTTCAGCAAAGGATTATCTATGCAATAGGCACGAGTTTCCGACAATTCATTGAGTAGAAAGGACGTTTAGAGGGTAAAATTGCCTAAGTAAATATGAGATTGCCTAAGTACCTATAAGGTCGATACTATGCTTGATTCTGCATAATATTTCAAGGACATAAACATAGCTAAATGGAACGTACTTCAGCAAAGGATTATCAATGCAATTGGCACGAGTTTCAGACAATTCATTAAGTAGAAATGACGTTTAGAGGGTAAAATTGCCTAAGTAAATATGAGATTGCCTAAGTACCTATAAGATCGACACTATGCTTCATTCTACTTAATATTTCAACAACATAAACATAGGAAAAAGCAACTTACTTCCCCACAGAATAATGTATAAGATAGGTGCGAGTTTTCGACAATTTATTAAGTAGAAATGACGTTTAGAGGGTAAAATTGCCTAAGTAAATATGAGATTGCCTAAGTACCTATAAGATCGACACTCGGCTTGATTCTACTTAATATTTCAAGAACATAAACATAGGAAAATGGAACGTACTTCCCCAAAGAATGATCTATGAAATAGGCGCGAGTTTTCGACAATTTATTAAGTAGAAATGACGTTTAGAGGGTAAAATTGCCTAAGTAAATATGAGATTGCCTAAGTACCTACAAGGTCGATACTATGCTTAATTCTGCTTAATATTTCAATAACATAAACAGAGGCAAATGGAACGTACTTCAGCAAAGGATTATCTATGCAATAGGCACGAGTTTCAGACAATTCATTGAGTAGAAAGGACGTTTAGAGGGTAAAATTGCCTAAGTAAATATGAGATTGCCTAAGTACCTATAAGGTCGATACTATGCTTGATTCTGCATAATATTTCAAGGACATAAACATAGCTAAATGGAACGTACTTCAGCAAAGGATTATCAATGCAATTGGCACGAGTTTCAGACAGTTCATTAAGTAGAAATGACGTTTAGAGGGTAAAATTGCCTAAGTAAATATGAGATTGCCTAAGTACCTATAAGATCGACACTATGCTTCATTCTACTTAATATTTCAACAACATAAACATAGGAAAAAGCAACTTACTTCCCCACAGAATAATGTATAAAATAGGTGCGAGTTTTCGACAATTTATTAAGTAGAAATGACGTTTAGAGGGAAAAATTGCCTAAGTAAATATGAGATTGCCTAAGTACCTATAAGTTCGATATTGTGCTTGATGCTACTTAATATTTCAAGAATATTGACATAGGAAAATGGAACGTACTTCACTAGAGAATGATCTATGAAATAGGCACGAGTTTTCGACAATTCATTACGTAGAAATGACGTTTAGAGGGTAAAATTGCCTAAGTAAATATGTGATTGCCTAAGTACCTATAAGATCGATACTGTGCTTGATTCTACTTAATATTTCAAGAACATTAACATAGCTAAATGGAACGTACTTCAGCAAAGGATTATCAATGCAATAGGCACGAGTTTCAGACAATTCATTGAGTAGAAATGACGTTTAGAGGGTAAAAATGCCTGAGTAAATATGAGATTGGCTATGTACCTATAAGATCGATACTGTGCTTGATTCTACTTAATATTTCAAGAACATTAACATAGGAAAATGGATCGTGCTTCACCAGAGAATTATCTATGAAATAGGCACGAGTTTCAGACAATTCATTAAGTAGAAATTACGTTTAGAGGGTAAAATTGCCTAAGTAAATATGAGATTGCCTAAGTACCTATAAGATCGACCCTATGCTTGATTCTACTTAATATTTCAAGAACATAAACATAGGAAAAAGCAACTTACTTCCCCACAGAATAATGTATAAAATAGGTGCGAGTTTTCGACAATTTATTAAGTAGAAATGACGTTTATAGGGTAAAATTGCCTAAGTAAATATGAGATTGCCTAAGTACCTACAAGATCGATACTGTGCTTGATGCTACTTAATATTTCAAGAATATTGACATAGGAAAATGGAACGTACTTCACTAGAGAATGATCTATGAAATAGGCACGAGTTTTCGACAATTCATTAAGTAGAAATGACGTTTAGAGGGTAAAATTGCCTAAGTAAATATGAGATTGCCTAAGTACCTATAAGATCGATACTTCGCTTGATTCTACTTTATATTTCAAGAACATTGACATAGGAAAATGGAACGAACTTCACAATAGAATTATCTATGAAATAGGCACGAGTTTTCGACAATTTATTTAGTAGAAATGACGTTTAGAGGGTAAAATTGCCTAAGTAAATATGAGATTGCCTAAGTACCTATAAGATCGATACTGTGCTTGATGCTACTTAATATTTCAAGAATATTGACATAGGAAAATGGAACGTACTTCACCAGAGAATGATCTATGAAATAGGCACGAGTTTTCGACAATTCATTAAGTAGAAATGACGTTTAGAGGGTAAAATTGCCTAAGTAAATATGTGATTGCCTAAGTACCTATAAGATCGACACTATGCTTGATTCTACATAATATTTCAAGAACATTAACATAGGAAAATGGATCGTACTTCAGCAAAGGATTATTTATGCAATAGGCACGAGTTTCAGACAATTCTTTGAGTAGAAATGACGTTTAGAGGGTAAAATTGCCTAAATAAATATGAGATTTCCTAAGTGCCTATAAGATCGATACTGTGCCTGATTCTACTTAATATTTCAAGAACATTAACATAGGAAAATGGATCGTACTTCACCAGAGAATTATCTATGAAATAGGCACGAGTTTCAGACAATTCATTAAGTAGAAATGACGTTTAGAGGGATAATTTGCGTAAGTAAATATGAGATTGCCTAAGTACTTGTAAGATCGACACTGAGCTTAATTCTACTTAATATTTCAAGAACATTAACATAGGAAAACGGATCGTACTTCACCAGAGAATTATCTATGAAATAGGCAGGAGTTTCAGACAATTCATTAAGTAGAAATGACGTTTAGAGGGTAAAATTGCCTAAGTAAATATGAGATTGCCTAAGTACCTATAAGATCGATACTGTGCTTGATTCTACTTAATATTTCAAGAACATTAACATAGGAAAATGGATCGTACTTCACCAGAGAATTATCTATGAAATAGGCACGAGTTTCAGACAATTCATTAAGTAGAAATGACGTTTAGAGGGATAATTTGCGTAAGTAAATATGAGATTGCCTAAGTACTTGTAAGATCGACACTGAGCTTAATTCTACTTAATATTTCAAGAACATTAACATAGGAAAACGGATCGTACTTCACCAGAGAATTATCTATGAAATAGGCAGGAGTTTCAGACAATTCATTAAGTAGAAATGACGTTTAGAGGGTAAAATTGCCTAAGTAAATATGAGATTGCCTAAGTACCTATAGGATCGATACTGTGCTTGATTCTACTTTATATTTTAAGAACATAAACATAGGAAAGTGGAACGAACATCACAATAGAATTATCTATGAAATAGGCACGAGTTTTCGACAATTCATTAAGTAGAAATGACGTATAGAAAGTAAATTGCCTAAGTAAATATGAGATTTTCTAAGTACCTATAAGATCGATACTGTGCTTTATTCTACTTAATATTTCAAGAATATTGACATAGGAAAATGGAACGTACTTCACCAGAGAATGATCTATGAAATAGGCACGAGTTTTCGACAATTCATTAAGTAGAAATGACGTTTGGAGGGTAAAATTGCCGAAGTAAATATGAGATTGCCTAAGTACCTACAAGGTCGATACTATGCTTAATTCTGCTTAATATTTCAATAACATAAACAGAGGCAAATGGAACGTACTTCAGCAAAGGATTATCTATGCAATAGGCACGAGTTTCAGACAATTCATTGAGTAGAAAGGACGTTTAGAGGGTAAAATTGCCTAAGTAAATATGAGATTGCCTAAGTATCTATAAGGTCGATACTATGCTTGATTCTGCATAATATTTCAAGAACATAAACATAGCTAAATGGAACGTACTTCAGCAAAGGATTATCAATGCAGTAGGCACGAGTTTCAGACAATTCATTGAGTAGAAATGACGTTTAGAGGGTAAAATTGCCGGAGTAAATATGAGATTGGCTATGTACCTATAAGATCGATACTGTGCTTGATTCTACTTAATATTTCAAGAACATTAACATAGGAAAATGGATCGTGCTTCACCAGAGAATTATCTATGAAATAGGCACGTGTTTCAGACAATTCATTAAGTAGAAATGACGTTTAGAGAGTAAAATTGCCTAAGTAAATATGAGATTGCCTAAGTACCTATAAGATCGACACTATGCTTGATTCTACTTAATATTTCAAGAACATAAACATAGGAAAAAGCAACTTACTTCCCCACAGAATAATGTATAAAATAGGTGCGAGTTTTCGACAATTTATTAAGTAGAAATGACGTTTAGAGGGTAAAATTGCCTAAGTAAATATGAGATTGCCTAAGTACCTATAAGATCGATACTTCGCTTGATTCTACTTTATATTTCAAGAACATTGACATAGGAAAATAGAACGAACTTCACAATAGAATTATCTATGAAATAGGCACGAGTTTTCGACAATTTATTAAGTAGAAATGACGTTTAGAGGGTAAAATTGCCTAAGTAAATATGAGATTGCCTAAGTACCTATAAGATCGATACTGTGCTTGATGCTACTTAATATTTCAAGAATATTGACATAGGAAAATGGAACGTACTTCACTAGAAAATGATCTATGAAATAGGCACGAGTTTTCGACAATTCATTAAGTAGAAATGACGTTTAGATGGTAAAATTGCCTAAGTAAATATGTGATTGCCTAAGTACCTATAAGATCGACACTATGCTTGATTCTACTTAATATTTCAAGAACATTAACATAGGAAAATGGATCGTACTTCAGCAAAGGATTATCTATGCAATAGGCACGAGTTTCAGACAATTCTTTGAGTAGAAATGACGTTTAGAGGGTAAAATTGCCTAAATAAATATGAGATTGCCTAAGTACCTATAAGATCGATACTGTGCCTGATTCTACTTAATATTTCAAGAACATTAACATAGGAAAATGGATCGTACTTCACCAGAGAATTATCTATGAAATAGGCACGAGTTTCAGACAATTCATTAAGTAGAAATGACGTTTAGAGGGATAATTTGCGTAAGTAAATATGAGATTGCCTAAGTACTTGTAAGATCGACACTGAGCTTAATTCTACTTAATATTTCAAGAACATAAACATAGGAAAATGGAACGTACTTCCCCAGAGAATGATTTATGAAATAGAAGCGAGTTTTCGACAATTCATTATGTAGAAATGACGTTGAGAGGGTAAAATTGCCGAAGTAAATATGAGATTGCCTAAGTACCTATAAGGTCGATACTATGCTTAATTCTGCTTAATATTTCAATAACATAAACATAGACAAATGGAACGTACTTCAGCAAAGGATTATCTTTGCAATAGGCACGAGATTCAGAAAAATTCATCAAGTAGAATTATGGTGGAGTGGGTGAAATTGCCTAAATAAATATGAGATTGCCTAATTACCAATACGATCGATAATATGCTTGATTCGACTTAATATTTCAAGAACATAAACATAGCTAAATGGAACGTACTTCAGGAAAGGATTATCTATGCAGTAGGTACGCGTTTCAGACAATCCATTGTGTAGAAATGACGTTTAGAGGGTAAAATTGCCTCAGTAAATATGTGATTGCCTATGTACCTATAAGGTCGATACTATGCTTAATTCTGCTTAATATTTCAAGAACATAAACATAGGCAAATGGAACGTACTTCACCAAAGGATTATCTATGCAATAGGCACGAGTTTCCGACAATTCATTGAGTAGAAATGACGTTTAGAGGGTAAAATTGCCTAAGTAAATATGAGATTGCCTATGTACCAATAAGGTCGATACTATGCTTAGTTCTGCTTAATATTTCAATAACATAAACAGAGGTAAAGGGAACGTACTTCAGCAAAGGATTATCTATGCAATAGGCACGAGTTTCAGACAATTCATTGAGTAGAAAGCACGTTTAGAGGGTAAAATTGCCAAAGTAAATATGAGATTGCGTAAGTACCTATAAGGTCGATACTGTGCTTGATTCTACTTTATATTTCAAGAACATTAACGTAGGAAAATGGAACGAACTTCACAATAGAATTATCTATGAAATAGGCACGAGTTTTCGACAATTCATTAAGTAGAAATGACGTTTAGAAAGTAAAATGGCCTAAGTAAATATGAGATTTTCTAAGTACCTATAAGATCGATACTGTGGTTGATTCTAATTAATATTTCAAGAACATTAACATAGGAAAATGGAACGTACTTCACCAGAGAATTATCTATAAAATAGGCCCGAGTTTCAGACAGTTGATTAAGTAGAAATGACGTTTATTGGGTGAAATTGCTTACGTAAATTTGAGATTGCCTAAGTACCTATAAGATCGACACTGTGCTTGATTCTACTTAATATTTCAAGAACATACACATAGGAAAATGGAACGTACTTCCCCAGAGAATGATCTATGAAATAGGCACGAGTTTCAGACAATTCATTGAGTAGAAATGACGTTTAGAGGGTAAAATTACCTAAGTAAATATGAGATTGCCTAAGTACCTATACGATCGATAATATGCTTGATTCTACTTAATATTTCAAGAACATAAACATAGCTAAATGGAACGTAATTCAGGAAAGGATTATCTATGCAGTAGGTACGCGTTTCAGACAATTCTTTGTTTAGAAATGACGTTTCGAGGGTAAAATTGCCTCAGTAAATATGTGATTGCCTATGTACCTATAAGGTCGATACTATGCTTAATTCTGAATAATATTTAAAGAATATAAACATAGGTAAATGGAACGTACTTCAGCAAAGGATTATCTATGCAATAGGCACGAGTTTCAAACAATTCATTGAGTAGAAAGGACGTTTAGAGGGAAAAATTGCCTAAGTAAATATGAGATTGCCTAAGTACCTATAAGATCGATACTGTGCTTGATTGTACTTTATATTTCAAGAACATTAACATAGGAAAATGGAACGAACTTCACAACAGAACTATCTATGAAATATGCACGAGTGTTCGACAATTCATTAAGTAGAAATGACGTTTAGAAAGTAAAATTACCTAAGTAAATAGGAGATTTTCTAAGTACCTATAAGGTCGATACTGTGCTTGATTCTACTTAATATTTCAAGAATATTGACATAGGAAAATGGAACGTACTTCACTAGAGAATGATCTATGAAATAGGCACGAGTTTTCGACAATTCATTAAGTAGAAATGACGTTTAGAGGGTAAAATTAGCTAAGTAAATATGAGATTGCCTAAGTACCTATAAGGTCGATACTATGATTGATTCTGCATAATATTTCGACAACATAGACATAGCTAAATGGAACGTACTTCAGCAACGGATTATCTATGCAATAGGCACGAGTTTCAGACAATTCATTGAGTAGAAATGACGTTTAGAGGGTAAAATTGCCTAAATAAATATGAGATTGCCTAAGTACCTATAAGATTGATACTGTGCTTGATTCTACTTAATATTTCAAGAACATTAACATTGGAAAATGGATCGTACTTCACCAGAGAATTATCTTTGAAATAGGCACGAGTTTCAAACAATTCAGTAAGTAGAAATGACGTTTAGAGGGGAAATTTGCCTAAGTAAATATGAGATTGCCTAAGTACTTATAAGATCGACACTGAGCTTGATTCTACTTAATATTTCAAGAACATAAACACAGGAAATTGGAACGTACTTCCCCAGAGAATGATCTATGAACTAGGCGCGAGTTTTCGACAATTCATTAAGTAGAAATGACGTTTAGAGGGTAAAATTGCCAAAGTAAATATGAGATTGCCTAAGTACCTTTAAGATCGATACTGTGCTTGATTCTACTTAATATTTCAAAAACATTAACATAGGAAAGTGGAACGAACTTCACAATAGAATTATCTATGAAATAGGCACGTGTTTTGAACAATTCATTAAGTAGAAATGAATTTTAGAAAGTAAAATTGCCTAAGTATATAGGAGATTTTCTAAGTACCTATAAGATCGATACTGTGCTTGATTCTACTTAATATTTCAAGAATATTGACATAGGAGAATGGAACGTACTTCACCTGAGAATGATCTATGAAATAGGCATGAGTTTTCGACAATTCATTGAGTGGAAATGACGTTTAGAGTGTAAAATTGCCTAAGTAAATATGAGATTGCCTATGTACCTATAAGGTCCATACTATGCTTAATTCGGCTTAATATTTCAAGAACATAAACATAGGCAACTGGAACGAACTTCAGCAAAGGATCATCTATGCAATAGGCACGAGTTTCAGACAATTCATTGAGTGGAAATGACGTTTAGAGGTTAAAATTGCCTAAGTAAATCGGAAATTTTCTAAGTACCTATAAGATCGACATTGTGCTTGATTCTACTTAATATTTCAAGAATATTGATATAGGAAAATGGAACGTACTTCACCAGAGAATGATCTATGAAATAGGCATGAGTTTTCGACAATTCATTAAGTAGAAATGACGTTTAGAGGGTAAAATTGCCAACGTAAATATGAGATTGCCTAAGTACCTATATGATCGATACTATTCTTGATTATGCATAATATTTCAAGAACATAAACACAGCTAAATGGAACGTACTTCAGGAATGGATTATCTATGTAGTAGGTACGAGTATCAGACAATTCATTGTGTAGAAATGACGTTTAGAGGGTAAAATTGCCTAAGTAAATATGAGATTGCCTATGTACCTATAAGGTCGATACTATGCTTAATTTTGCTTAATATTTCATGAACATAAACATAGGAAAATGGAACGTACTTCAGCAAAAGGATCATCTATGCAATAGGCACGAGTTTCAGACAATTCATTGAGTGGAAATGACGTTTAGAGGGTAAAATTGCCTAAGTAAATAGGAGATTTTCTAAGTACCTATAAGATCGATACTGTGCTTGATTCTACTTAATATTTCAAGAATATTGATATAGGAAAATGTAACATACTTCACCATAGAATGATCTATGAAATAGGCATGAGTTTTCGACAATTCATTAAGTAGAAATGACGTTTAGAGGGTAAAATGGCCTAAGTAAATATGAGATTGCCTAATTACCTATAAGGTCGATACTATGCTTGATTCTGCATAATATTTCAAGAACATAAACATAGCTAAATGGAACGTACTTCAGCAAAGGATTATCTATGCAATATGCACGAGTTTCAGACAATTCATTGAGTAGAAATGACGGTCAGAGGGTAAAATTGCCTAAGTAAATATGAGATTACCTAAGTACCTATAAGATCGATATTGTGCTTGATTCTACTTAATATTTCTAGAACATTAACTTAGGAAAGTGGAACGAACTTCACAATAGAATTATCTATGAAATAGGCATGAGTTTTCAACAATTCATTAAGTAGAAATGACGTTTAGAAAGTATAATTGCCTAAGTAAATAGGAGATTTTCTAAGTACCTATAAGATCGATACTGTGCTTGATTCTACTTAATATTTCAAGAATATTGACATAGGAAAATGGAACGTACCTCACCTGAGAATGATCTATGAAATAGGCACGAGTTTTCGACAATTCATTAAGTAGAAATGACGTTTAGAGGGTAAAATTGCCTAAGTAAATATGAGATTGCCTATGTTCCTATAAGGTCCACACTATGCTTAATTCGGCTTAATATTTCAAGAACATAAACATATGCAAGTGGAACGTACTTCAGCAAAGGATCATCTATGCAATAGGCACGAGTTTCAGATAATTCATTGAGTAGAAATGACGTTTCGAATGTAAAATTGCCTAAGTAAACATGAGATTGCCTATGTACCTATAAGGTCCATACTATGCTTAATTCGGCTTAATATTTCAAGAATATAAACATAGGCAAGTGGAACGTACTTCAGCAAAGGATCATCTATGCAATAGGCACGAGTTTCAGACAATTCATTGAGTGGAAATGACGTTTAGAGGGTAAAATTGCCTAAGTAAATAGGAGATTTTCTAAGTACCTATAAGATCGACACTGTGCTTGATTCTACTTAATATTTCAAGAATATTGATATAGGAAAATGTAACGTACTTCACCAGAGAATAATCTCTGAAATAGGCATCAGTTTTCGACAATTCATTAAGTAAAAATGACGTTTAGAGGGTAAAATTGCCAAAGTAAATATGAGATTGCCTAAGTACCTATATGGTCGATACTATGCTTGATTCTACATAATATTTCAAGAACATAAACATAGCTAAATGGAACGTACTTCAGCAAAGGATTATCTATGCAATAGGCAATGCATTGAATAGAAATGACGTTTAGAGGGTAAAATTGCCTAAGTAAATATGAGATTACCTAAGTACCTATAAGATCGATACTGTGCCTGATTCTACTTAATATTTCAAGAACATTAACATAGGAAAATGGATCGTACTTCACCAGAGAATTATCTATGAAATAGGCACGAGTTTCAGACAATTCATTAAGTAGAAATGACGTTTAGAGGGATAATTTGCCTAAGTAAATATGAGATTGCCTAAGTACTTGTAAGATCGACACTGAGCTTAATTCTACTTAATATTTCAAGAACATAAACATAGGAAAATGGAACGTACCTCCCCAGAGAATGATCTATGAAATAGGCGCGAGTTTTCGACAATTCATTAAGTAGAAATGACGTTTAGAGGGTAAAATTGCCGAAGTAAATATGAGATTGCCTAAGTACCTATAAGGTCGATACTATGCTTAATTCTGCTTAATATTTCAAAAACATAAACATAGGCAAATGGAACGTACTTCAGCAAAGGATTATCTATGCAATAGGCACGAGATTCAGAAAAATTCATCAAGTAGAATTATGGTGGAGTGGGTAAAATTGCCTAAATAAATATGAGATTGCCTAATTACCTATACGATCGATAATATGCTTGATTCGACTTAATATTTCAAGAACATAAACATAGCTAAATGGAACGTACTTCAGGAAAGGATTATCTATGCAGTAGGTACGCGTTTCAGACAATCCATTGTGTAGAAATGACGTTTAGAGGGTAAAATTGCCTAAGTAAATATGAGATTGCCTATGTACCAATAAGGTCGATACTATACTTAATTCTGCTTAATATTTCAAGAACATAATCATAGGCAAAGGGAACGTACTTCCGCAAAAGATTATCTATGCAATAGGGACGAGTTTCAGATAATTCATTGAGTAGAAAGGACGTTTAGAGGGTAAAATTGCTTAAGTAAATATGAGATTGCCTAAGTACCTATAAGATCGATACTATGCTTGATTCTACTTTTTATTTCAAGAACATTAACATAGGAAAATGGAACGAACTTCACAATAGAATTATCTATGAAATAGGCACGAGTTTTCGACAATTCAATAAGTAGAAATGACGTTTAGAAAGTTAAATTGCCTATGTAAATAGGAGATTTTCTAAGTACCTATAAGATCGATACTATGCTTGATTCTACTTGTATTTCAAGAATATTGACATAGCTCAATAGAACGTACTTCAGCAAAGGATTATCTATGCAGTAGGTACGCGTTTCAAACAATTGCTTGTGTAGAAATGACGTTTAGAACGTGAAATTGCCTCAGTAAATATGTGATTGCCTATGTACCTATAAGGTCGATAATATGCTTAATTCTACTTAATATTTCAAGAACATAAACATAGGCAAATGGAACGTACTTCAGCAAAGGATCATCTATGCAATAGGCACGAGTTTCAGACAATTCATTGAGTGGAAATGACGTTTAGAGGGTAAAATTGCCTAAGTAAATAGAAGATTTTCTAAGTACCTATAAGATCGATACTGTGCTTGATTCTACTCAATATTTCAAGAATATTGATATAGGAAAATGTAACGTACTTCACCAGAGAATGATCTATGAAATAGGCATGAGTTTTCGACAATTCATTAAGTAGAAATGACGTTTAGAGGGTAAATTTTCCTAAGTACCTATATGGTCGATACTATTCTTGATTTTGCATAATATTTCAAGAACATAAACATAGCTAAATGGAACGTACTTCAGCAAATGATTATCTATGCAATAGGCAAGAGTTTCGGGCAATACATTGAGTAGAAATGACGTTTAGAGGGTAAAATTGCCTAAATAAATATGGGATTGCCTAAGTACCTATAAGATCGATACTGTGCTTGATTCTACTTAATATTTCAAGAACATTAACCTAGGAAAATGGATCGTACTTCACCAGAGAATTATCTATGAAATAGGCACGAGTTTCAGACAATTCATTAAGTAGAAAGGACGTTTAGAGAGTAAAATTGCCTAAGTAAATATGAGATTGCCTAAGTACCTATAAGATCGATACTGTGCTTGATTCTACTTAATATTTCAAGAACATTAACATAGGAAAACGGATCGTACTTCACCAGAGAATTATCTATGAAATAGGCACGAGTATCAGACAATTCATTAAGTAGAAATGACGTTTAGATGGTAAAATTGCCTAAGTAAATATGAGATTGCCTAAGTACCTATAAGATCGATACTGTGCTTGATTCTACTTAATATTTCAAGAACATTAACATAGGAAAATGGATCGTACTTCCCCAGAGAATAATCCAGGAAATAGGCCCGAGTTTTCGACAATTGATTAAGTAGAAATGACGTTTAGAGGGTAAAATTGCCAAAGTAAATATGAGATTGCCTAAGTACTTACAAGGTCGATACTATGCTTAATTCTGCTTAATATTTCAATAACACAAACATAGGCAAATGGAACGTACTTCAGCAAAAGGATTATCTATGCAAAAGGCACGAGTTTCAGACAATTCATCAAGTAGAATTGTGGTGGAGTGGGTAAAATTGCCTAAATAAATAAGAGATTGCCTAATTACCTATACGATCGATAATATGCTTGATTCTACTTAATATTTCAAGAACATAAACATAGGCAAATGGAACGTACTTCAGCAAAGGATTATCTATGCAATAGGCACGAGTTTCAGACAATTCATTGTGTAGAAATGACGTTTAGAGGGTAAAATTGCCTCAGTAAATATGTGATTGCCTATGTACCTATAAGGTCGATACCATGCTTAATTCTCCTTAATATTTCAAGAACATAAACATAGGCAAATGGAACGTACTTCAGCAAAGGATTATCTATGCAATAGGCACGAGTTTCAGACAATTCATTGAGTAGAAATGACGTTTAGAAGGTAAAATTGCCTAAGTAAATATGAGATTGCCTATGTACCTATAATGCCGATACTATGCTTGATTCTACTTAATATTTCAAGAACATTAACATAGGAAAATGGAATGTACTGCACCAATGAATTATCTATGAAATAGGCACGAGTTTCGGATAATTCAATAAGTATAAATGACGTTTAGAAGGTAAAATTGCCTAAGTAAATATGAGATTGCCTAAGTACCTATAAGGACGATACTATGGTTGATTCTGCTTAATATTTCAAGAACATTAATATAGGTAAATGGAGAGTACTTCAGCAAAGGATAATCTATGCAATAGGCACGAGTTTGAGACAATTCATTGAGTAGAAATGACGTTTTGAGGGTAAAATTGCCTAAGTAAATATGAGATTGCCTATATACCTATAAGGTCGATAATATGCTTAATTCTGCTTAATATTTCAAGAACATAAACATAGGCAAATGGAACGTGCTTCAGCAAAGGATTATCTATGCAATAGGCACGAGTTTCAGACAATTCATTGAGTAGAAAGGACGTTTAGAGGGTAAAATTGCCTAAGTAATTATGAGATTGCCTAAGTACCTATAAGATCGATACTGTCCCTGATTCTACTTTATATTTCGAGAACATTAACATAGGAAAATGGATCGTTCTTCACCAGAGAATTATCTATGAAATAGGCACGAGTTACAGACAATTCATTAAGTAGAAATGACGTTTAGAGGGTAAAATTACCTAAGTTAATATGAGATTGCCTAAGTACCTATAAGATCGACACTCGGCTTGATTCTACTTAATATTTCAAGAACATAGACATAGGAAAATGGAACGTACTTCCCCAGAGAATGATATATGAAATAGGCGCGTGTTTTCGACAATTTATTAAGTAGAAATGACGTTTAGAGGGTAAAATTGCCTAAGTAAATAAGAGATTGCCTAAGTGCCTATAAGGTCGATAATATGCTTTATTCTGCTTAATATTTCAATAACATAAACAGAGGCAAATGGAACGTACTTCAGCAAAGGATTATCTATGCAATAGGCACGAGTTTCAGACAATTCATTGAGTAGAAAGGACGTTTAGAGGGTAAAATTGCCTAAGTAAATATGAGATTGCCTAAGTACCTATAAGGTCGATACTATGCTTGATTCTGCTTAATATTTCAAGAACATAAACATAGCTAAATGGAACGTACTTCAGCAAAGGATTATCAATGCAATAGGCACGAGTTTCAGACAATTCATTGAGTAGAAATGACGTTTAGAGGGTAAAATTGCCTAAGTAAATAGGAGATTTTCTAAGTACCTATAAGATCGATACTGTGCTTGATTCTACTAAATATTTCAAGAACATTAGCATAGGAAAATGGAACGTACTTCACCAGAGAATGATCTATGAAATAGGCACGAGTTTTCGACAATTCATTAAGTATAAATGACGTTTAGAGGGTAAAATTGCCTAAGTAAATATGAGATTGCCTAAGTATCTATAAGGTCAATACTATGCTTGATTCTACATAATATTTCAAGCACATAAACAAAGATAAATGGAACGTACTTCAGCAAACGATTATCTATGCAATAAGCACGAGTTTCAGACAATTCATTGAGTAGAAATGACGTTTAGAGTGTAAAATTGCCTAAGTAAATATGAGATTGCCTAAGTACCTATAAGATCGATACTGTGCTTGATTCTACTTAATATTTCAAGAACATTAACATAGGAAAATGGATCGTACTTCACCAGAGAATTATCTATGAAATAAGCACGAGTTTCAGACAATTCATTATGTAGAAATGACGTTTAGAGGGTAAAATTACCTAAGTTAATATGAGATTGCCTAAGTACCTATAAGATCGACACTCGGCTTGATTCTACTAAATATTTCAAGAACATAGACATAGGAAAATGGAACGTACTTCCCTAGAGAATGATCTATGAAATAGGCGCGAGTTTTCGACAATTTATTAAGTAGAAATGACGTTTAGAGGGTAAAATTGCCTAAGTAAATAAGAGATTGCCTCAGTGCCTATAAGGTCGATACTATGCTTTATTCTGCTTAATATTTCAATAACATAAACAGAGGCAAATGGAACGTACTTCAGCAAAGGATTATCTTTGCAATAGGCACGAGTTTCAGACAATTCATTGAGTAGAAAGGACGTTTAGAGGGTAAAATTGCCTAAGTAAATATGAGATTGCCTAAGTATCTATAAGGTCGATACTATGCTTGATTCTGGTTAATATTTCAAGAACATAAACATAGCTAAATGGAACGTACTTCAGCAAAGGATTATCAATGCAATAGGCACGAGTTTCAGACAATTCATTGAGTAGAAAGGACGTTTAGAGGGTAAAATTGCCTAAGTAAATAGGAGATTTTCTAATTACCTATAAGATCGATACTGTGCTTGATTCTACTAAATATTTCATGAACATTAGCATAGGAAAATGGAACGTACTTCACCAGAGAATGATCTATGAAATAGGCACGAGTTTTCGACAATTCATTAAGTATAAATGACGTTTAGAGGGTAAAATTGCCTAAGTAAATATGAGATTGCCAAAGTATCTATAAGGTTAATACTATGCTTGATTCTGCATAATATTTCAAGCACATAAACAAAGATAAATGGAACGTACTTCAGCAAACGATTATCTATGCAATAAGCACGAGTTTCAGACAATTCATTGTGTAGAAATGACGTTTAGAGTGTAAAATTGCCTAAGTAAATATGAGATTGCCTAAGTACCTATAAGATCAATACTGTGCTTGATTCTACTTAATATTTCAAGAACATTAACATAGGAAAATGGATCGTACTTCACCAGAGAATTATCTATGAAATAGGCACGAGTTTCAGACAATTCATTATGTAGAAATGACGTTTAGAGGGTAAAATTACCTAAGTTAATATGAGATTGCCTAAGTACCTATAAGATCGACACTCGGCTTGATTCTACTTAATATTTCAAGAACATAGACATAGGAAAATGGAACGTACTTCCCCAGAGAATGATCTATGAAATAGGCGCGAGTTTTCGACAATTTATTATGTAGAAATGACGTTTAGAGGGTAAAATTGCCTAAGTAAATAAGAGATTGCCTAAGTGCCTATAAGGTCGATACTATGCTTTATTCTGCTTAATATTTCAATAACATAAACAGAGGCAAATGGAACGTACTTCAGCAAAGGATTATCTATGCAATAGGCACGAGTTTCAGACAATTCATTGAGTAGAAAGGACGTTTAGAGGGTAAAATTGCCTAAGTAAATATGAGATTGCCTAAGTACCTATAAGGTCGATACTATGCTTGATTCTGCTTAATATTTCAAGAACATAAACATAGCTAAATGGAACGTACTTCAGCAAAGGATTATCAATGCAATAGGCACGAGTTTCAGACAATTCATTGAGGAGAAAGGACGTTTAGAGGGTAAAATTGCCTAAGTAAATATGAGATTACCTATGTACCTATAATGGCGATACTATGCTTGATTCTACTTAATATTTCAGGAACATTAACATAGGAAAATGGAATGTACTGCACCAATGAATTATCTATGAAATAGGCACGAGTTTCGGACAATTCAATAAGTATAAATGACGTTTAGAAGGTAAAATTGCCTAAGTAAATATGAGATTGCCTAAGTACCTATAAGGACGATACTTTGGTTGATTCTGCTTAATATTTCAAGAACATTAATATAGGTAAATGGAGAGTACTTCAGCAAAGGATAATCTATGCAATAGGCACGAGTTTGAGACAATTCATTGAGTAGAAATGACGTTTTGAGGGTAAAATTGCCTAAGTAAATATGAGATTACCTATATACCTATAAGGTCGATAATATGCTTAATTCTGCTTAATATTTCAAGAACATAAACATAGGCAAATGGAACGTACTTCAGCAAAGGATTATCTATGCAATAGGCACGAGTTTCTGACAATTCATTGAGTAGAAAGGACATTTAGAGGGTAAAATTGCCTAAGTAATTATGAGATTGCCTAAGTACCTATAAGATCGATACTGTGCCTGATTCTACTTTATATTTCGAGAACATTGACATAGGAAAATGGATCGTTCTTCACCAGAGAATTATCTATGAAATAGGCACGAGTTACAGACAATTCATTAAGTAGAAATGACGTTTAGAGGGTAAAATTACCTAAGTTAATATGAGATTGCCTAAGTACCTATAAGATCGACACTCGGCTTGATTCCACTTAATATTTCAAGAACATAGACATAGAAAAATGGAACGTACTTCCCCAGAGAATGATCTATGAAATAGGCGCGAGTTTTCGACAATTTATTAAGTAGAAATGACGTTTAGAGGGTAAAATTGCCTAAGTAAATAAGAGATTGCCTAAGTGCCTATAAGGTCGATACTATGCTTTATTCTGCTTAATATTTCAATAACATAAACAGAGGCAAATGGAACGTACTTCAGCAAAGGATTATCTATGCAATAGGCACGAGTTTCAGACAATTCATTGAGTAGAAAGGACGTTTAGAGGGTAAAATTGCCTAAGTAAATATGAGATTGCCTAAGTACCTATAAGGTCGATACTATGCTTGATTCTGCATAATATTTCAAGAACATAAACATAGCTAAATGGAACGTACTTCAGCAAAGGATTATCTATGCAATAGGCACGAGTTTCACACAATTCATTGAGTAGAAATGACGTTTAGAGGGTAAAATTGCCTAAGTAAAAATGAGATTGCCTAAGTACCTATAAGATCGATACTGTGCTTGATTCTACTTTATATTTTAAGAACATAAACATAGGAAAGTGGAACGAACATCACAATAGAATTATCTATGAAATAGGCACGAGTTTTCCATAATTCATTAAGTAGAAATGACGTATAGAAAGTAAATTGCCTAAGTAAATATGAGATTTTCTAAGTACCTATAGTATCGATACTGTGCTTTATTCTACTTAATATTTCTAGAATATTGACATAGGAAAATGGAACGTACTTCACCAGAGAATGATCTATGAAATAGGCACGAGTTTTCGACAATTCATTAAGTAGAAATGACCTTTAGAGGGTAAAATTGCCTAAGTAAATATGAGATTGCCTAAGTACGTATAAGGTCGCTACTATGCTTGATTCTGCTTAATATTTCAATAACATAAACATAGGCAAATGGAACGTACTTCAGGAAAGGATTATCTTTGCAGTAGGTACGCGTTTCAGCCAATTCATTGTGTAGAAATGACATTTAGAGGGTGAAATTGCCTACGTACCTGTAAGGTCGATACTATGCTTAATTCTGCTTAATATTTCAAGAACATAAACATAGGCAAATGGAACGTACTTCAGCAACGGATTATCTATGCAATAGGCATGAGTTTCAGACAATTCATTGAGTAGAAAGGACGTTTAGAGGGTAAAATTGCCTAAGTAAATATGAGATTGCCTAAGTACCCATAAGATCGATACTGTGCTTGATTCTACTTTATATTTCAAGAACATTAACATAGGAAAGTGGAACGAACTTCACAATGGAATTATCTATGAAATAGGCACGAGTTTTCGACAATTCATTAAGTATGAATGATGTTTAGAGGGTAAAATTGCCTAAGTAAATATGAGATTGCCTGAGTTCCTATAAGGTCGATACTATGCTTGATTCTGCATAATATTTCAAGAACATAAACATAGCTAAATGGAACGTACTTCAGCAAAGGATTATCTATGCAGTAGGAACGCGTTATGGACAATTCATTCTGTAGAAATGACGTTTAGAGGGTAAAATTGCCTCAGTAAATATGTGATTGCCTAAGTACCTATAAGATCGATACTGTGCTTGATTCTACTTTATATTTTAAGAACATTAACATAGGAAAGTGGAACGAACTTCACAATAGAATTATCTATGAAATAGGCACGAGTTTTCGTCAAATCATTAAGTAGAAATGACGTTTAGAAAGTAAAATGGCCTAAGTAAATAGGAGATTTTCTAAGTACCTATAAGATCGATGCTGTGCTTGATTCTACTAAATATTTCAAGAACATTAGCATAGGAAAATGGAACGTACTTCACCAGAGAATGATCAATGAAATAGGCACGAGTTTTCGACAATTCATTAAGTATAAATGACGTTTAGAGGGTAAAATTGCCTAAGTAAATATGGGATTGCCTAAGTATCAATAAGGTCAATACTATGCTTGATTCTGCATAATATTTCAAGCACATAAACATAGATAAATGGAACGTACTTCAGCAAAGGATTATCTATGCAATAGGCACGAGTTTCAGACAATTTATTGAGTAGAAATGACATTTAGAGTGTAAAATTGTCTAAGTAAATATGAGATTGCCAAAGTACCTATAAGATCGATACTGTGCTTGATTCTACTTAATATTTCAAGAACATTAACATAGGAAAATGGATCGTACTTCCCCAGAGAATTATCTATGAAAGAGGCACGAGTTTGAGACAATTCATTAAGTAGAAATGACGTTTAGAGGGCAAAATTGCCTAAGTAAATATGAGATTGCCTAAGTACCTATAAGATCGATACTCTGCTTGATTCTACTTAATATTTCAAGAACATAATCAAAGGAAAATGGAACGTACTTCCCCAGAGAATGTTCTATAAAATAGGCGCGAGTTTTCGATAATTCATTAAATAGAAATGACGTTTAGTGGGTAAAATTGCCTACGTAAATATGAGATTGCCTAAGTACCTATAAGGTCAATACTATGCTTAATTCTGCTTAATATTTCTATAACATAAATAGAGGCAAATGGAACGTACTTCAGCAAAGGATTATCTATGCAATAGGCACGAGTTTCAGACAATTTATTGAGTAGAAAGGACGTTTAGAGGGTAAAATTGCCTAAGTAAATATGAGATTGCCAAAGTACCCATAAGATCGATACTGTACTTCATTCTACTTTATATTTCAAGAATATTGACATAGGAAAATGGAACGTACTTCACCACAGAATGATCTATGAAATAGGCACGAGTTTTCGACAATTCATTAAGTAGAAATGACGTTTAGAGGGTAAAATTTCCTAAGTAAATATGAGATTGCCTAAGTACCTATAAGGTCGATACTATGCTTGATTCAGCTTAATATTTCAAGAACATAAACATAGCTAAATGGAACGTACTTCAGCAAAGGATTATTTATGCAATAGGCACGAGTTTCAGACAATTCATTGAGTAGAAATGACGTTTAGAGTTTAAAATTGCCTAAGTAAACATGAGATTGCCTAAGTACCTATAAGATCGATACTGTGCTTAATTCTACTCAATATTTCAAGAACATTAACATAGGAAAATGGATCGTACTTCACCAGAGAATTATCTATGAAATAGGCACGAGTTTCAGAAAATTCATTTTGTAGAAAAGACGTTTAGAGGGTAAAATTGCCTAAGTAAATATGAGATTGCCTAAGTACCTATAAGATCGACATTGCGCTTGATTCTTCTTAATATTTCAAGAACATAAACATAGGAAAATGGAACGTACTTCACCAGAGAATGATCTATGAAATAGGCACGAGTTTTCGACAATTGATTAAGTAGAAATGACGTTTAGAGGGTAAAATTGCCTAAGTAAATAGGAGATTACCTAAGTACCTATAAGGTCGACACTGCGCTTGATTCTACTTAATATTTCAAGAACATAAACATAGGAAAATGGAACGTACTTCACCAGAGAATGATCTATGAAATAGGCACGAGTTTTCGACAATTGAATAAGTAGAAATGACGTTTAGAGGGTAAAATTGCCTAAGTAAATAGCAGATTGCCTTAGTACCTACAATTTCGATACTATGCTTAATTCTGCTTAATATTTCAATAACATAAACATAGGCAAATGGAACGTACTTCAGCAAAGGATTATCTATGCAATAGGCACGAGTTTCAGACAATTCATTGAGTAGAAATGACGTCTAGAGGGTAAAATTGCCTAAGTAAATATGAGATTGCCTAAGTACCTATAGGATCGATACTGTGCTTGATTCTACTTTATATTTTAAGAACATAAACATAGGAAAGTGGAACGAACATCACAATAGAATTATCTATGAAATAGGCACGAGTTTTCGTCAATTCATTAAGTAGAAATGACGTATAGAAAGTAAATTGCCTAAGTAAATATGAGATTTTCTAAGTACCTATAAGATCGATACTGTGCTTTATTCTACTTAATATTTCAAGAATATTGACATAGGAAAATGGAACGTACTTCACCAGAGAATGATCTATGAAATAGGCACGAGTTTCAGACAATTGATTAAGTAGAAATGACGTCTAAAGGGTAAAATTGCCTAAGTAAATATGAGATTGCCTAAGTACCTATAAGATCGATACTGTGCTTGATTCTACTTTATATTTTAAGAACGTTAACATACGAAAGTGGAACGAACTTCACAATAGAATTATCTAAGAAATAGGCACGAGTTTTCGAGAAATCATTAAGTAGAAATGACGTTTAGAAAGTAAAATGGCCTAAGTAAATAGGAGATTTTCTAAGTACCTATAAGATCGATACTGTGCTTGATTCTACTTAAAAATTCAAGAACATAAACATAGGCAAACGGAACATACTTCAGCAAAGGATTATCTATGCAATAGGCACGAGTTTCAGACAATTCATTGAGTAGAAAGGACGTTTAGACGGTAAAATTGCCTAAGTAAATAGGAGATTGCCTAAGTACCTATAAGATCGATACTGTGCTTGATTCTACTTTATATTTCAAGAATATTAACATAGGAAAATGGAACGAACTTCACAAAAGAATTATCTATGAAATAGGCACGAGTTTTCGACAATTGATTAAGTGGAAATGACGTTTAGAGGGTAAAATTGCCTAAGTAAATATGAGATTGCCTAAGTACCTATAAGATCGATACTGTACTTGATTCTGCATAATATTTAAAGAACATAAACATAGCTAAATGGAACGTACTTCAGCAAAGGATTATCTATGCAATAGGCACGAGTTTCAGACAATTCATTGAGTAGAAATGACGTTTAGAGTGTAAAATTGCCTAAGTAAATATGAGATTGCCTAAGTACCTATAAGATCGATACTGTACTTGATTCTACTTAATATTTCAAGAACATTAACATGGGAAAATGGATCGTACTTCACCAGAGAATTATCTATGAAATAGGCACGAGTTTCAGACAATTCGTTAAGTAGAAACGACGTTTAGAGGGTAAAATTGCCTAAGTAAATATGAGATTGCCTAAGTACCTATAAGATCGACACTCTGCTTGATTCTACCTAATATTTCTAGAACATAAACATAGAAAAATGGAACGTACTTCCACAGAGAATGTTCTATAAAATAGGCGCGAGTTTTCGATAATTCATTAAATAGAAATGACGTTTAGAGGGTAAAATTGCATAAGTAAATATGAGATTGCCCAAGTACCTATAAGGTCGATACTATGCTTAATTCTACTTAATATTTCAATAACATAAACATAGGCAAATGGAACGTACTTTAGCAAAGGATTATCTATGCAATAGGCACGAGTTTAAGACAATTCATTGCGTAGAAAGGACGTTTACAGGGTAAAATTGCCTAAGTAAATATGAGATTGCCTAAGTACCTATAAGATCGATACTGTGCTTGATTCTACTTTATATTTCAAGAATATTGACATAGGAAAATGGAGTGTACTTCACCAAAGAATGATCTATGAAATAGGCACGAGTTTTCGACAATTCATTAAGTTGAAATGACGTTTAGAAAGTAAAATGGCCTAAGTAAATAGGAGATTTTCTAAGTACCTATAAGATCGATACTGTGCTTGATTCTACTTAATATTTCAAGAACATTAATATAGGAAAATGGATCATACTTCCCCAGAGAATTATCTATGAAATAGGCACGAGTTTCAGACAATTCATTAAGCTGAAATGACGTCTAGAGGGTAAAATTGCCTAAGTAAATATGAAATTGCCCAAGTACCTATAAGATCGACACTATGCTTGATTCTACTTAATATTGCAAGAACAAAAACATAGGAAAATGAAACGTACTTCCCCAGAGAATGTTCTATGAAATAGGCGCGAATTTTCGATAATTCATTTACTAGAAATGACGTTTAGTGGGTATAATTGCCTAAGTAAATATGAGAATGCCTAAGTACCTATAAGATCGATACTGTGCTTGATTCTACTTAATATTTGAAGAACATTAACATAGGAAAATGGATCGTACTTCACTAGAGAATTATCTATGAAATAGGCACGAGTTTCAGACAATTCATTAAGTAGAAATGACGTTTAGAGGGTAAAATTGCCGAAGTAAATATGAGATTGCCTAAGTACCTATAAGATCGATACTGTGCTTGATTCTACTTAACAATTCAAGAACATAAACATAGGTAAACGGAACGTACTTCAGCAAAGGATTATCTATGCAATAGGCACGAGTTTCAAACAATTCATTAAGTAGAAATGACGTTTAGAGGGTAAAATTGCCTAAGTAAATATGAGATTGCCTAAGTACCTATAAGATCGATACTGTGCTTGATTCTACTTTATATTTTAAGAACATTAACATAGGAAAGTGGAACGAACTTCACAATAGAATTATCTATTAAATAGGCACGAGTTTCAGACAAATCATTAAGTAGAAATGACGTTTAGAGGGTAAAATTGCCTAAGTAAATATGAGATTTTCTAAGTACCTATAAGATCGATACTGTGCTTGATTCTACTTAATATTTCAAGAACATTAACATAGGAAAATGGAACGTACTTCACCAGAGAATTATCTATGAAATAGGCGCGAGTTTCAGACAATTGATTAAGTAGAAATGACGTTTAGAGGGTAAAATTGCCAAAGTAAATATGAGATTTTCTAAGTACCTATAAGATCGATACTGTGCTTGATTCTACTTAATATTTCAAGAACATTAACATAGGAAAATGGAACGTACTTCACCAGAGAATGATCAATGAAAGAGGCACGAGTTTTCGACAATTCATTAAGTGGAAATGACGTTTAGTGGGTAAAATTGCCTAAGTAAATATGAGATTGTCTAAGTACCTATAAGGTCCATACTATATTGGATTCTGCATAATATTTAAAGAACATAAACATAGCTAAATGGAACGTACTTCAGCAAAGGATTATTTATGCAATAGGCACGAGTTTCAGAAAATTCATTAAGTAGAAATGCCGTTTAGAGGGTAAAATTGCCTAAGTAAATATGAGATTGCCTAAGTACCTATAAGATCGATACTGTGCTTGATTCTACTTTATATTTCAAGAATATCAACATAGGAAAATGGAACGAACTTCACAATAGAATTATCTATGAGATAGGCACGAGTTTTCGACAATTCATTAAGTAGAAATGACGTTTAGAATGTAAAATGGCCTAAGTAAATAGGAGATTTTCTAAGTACCTATAAGATCGATACTGTGCTTGATTCTACTTAACAATTCAAGAACATAAACATAGGCAAACGGAACGTACTTCAGCAAAGGATTATCTATGCAATAGGCACGAGTTTCAAACAATTCATTAAGTAGAAATGACGTTTAGAGGGTAAAATTGCCTAAGTAAATATGAGATTGCCTAAGTACCTATAAGATCGATACTGTGCTTGATTCTACTTTATATTTTAAGAACATTAACATAGGAAAGTGGAACGAACTTCACAATAGAATTATCTATTAAATAGGCACGAGTTTCAGACAAATCATTAAGTAGAAATGACGTTTAGAGGGTAAAATTGCCTAAGTAAATATGAGATTTTCTAAGTACCTATAAGATCGATACTGTGCTTGATTCTACTTAATATTTCAAGAACATTAACATAGGAAAATGGAACGTACTTCACCAGAGAATTATCTATGAAATAGGCGCGAGTTTCAGACAATTGATTAAGTAGAAATGACGTTTAGAGGGTAAAATTGCCAAAGTAAATATGAGATTTTCTAAGTACCTATAAGATCGATACTGTGCTTGATTCTACTTAATATTTCAAGAACATTAACATAGGAAAATGGAACGTACTTCACCAGAGAATGATCAATGAAAGAGGCACGAGTTTTCGACAATTCATTAAGTGGAAATGACGTTTAGTGGGTAAAATTGCCTAAGTAAATATGAGATTGTCTAAGTACCTATAAGGTCCATACTATATTGGATTCTGCATAATATTTAAAGAACATAAACATAGCTAAATGGAACGTACTTCAGCAAAGGATTATCTATGCAATAGGCACGAGTTTCAGAAAATTCATTAAGTAGAAATGCCGTTTAGAGGGTAAAATTGCCTAAGTAAATATGAGATTGCCTAAGTACCTATAAGATCGATACTGTGCTTGATTCTACTTTATATTTCAAGAATATCAACATAGGAAAATGGAACGAACTTCACAATAGAATTATCTATGAGATAGGCACGAGTTTTCGACAATTCATTAAGTAGAAATGACGTTTAGAATGTAAAATGGCCTAAGTAAATAGGAGATTTTCTAAGTACCTATAAGATCGATACTGTGCTTGATTCTACTTAACAATTCAAGAACATAAACATAGGCAAACGGAACGTACTTCAGCAAAGGATTATCTATGCAATAGGCACGAGTTTCAAACAATTCATTAAGTAGAAATGACGTTTAGAGGGTAAAATTGCCTAAGTAAATATGAGATTGTCTAAGTACCTATAAGATCGATACTGTGCTTGATTCTACTTTATATTTTAAGAACATTAACATAGGAAAGTGGAACGAACTTCACAATAGAATTATCTATTAAATAGGCACGAGTTTCAGACAAATCATTAAGTAGAAATGACGTTTAGAGGGTAAAATTGCCTAAGTAAATATGAGATTTTCTAAGTACCTATAAGATCGATACTGTGCTTGATTCTACTTAATATTTCAAGAACATTAACATAGGAAAATGGAACGTACTTCACCAGAGAATTATCTATGAAATAGGCGCGAGTTTCAGACAATTGATTAAGTAGAAATGACGTTTAGAGGGTAAAATTGCCAAAGTAAATATGAGATTTTCTAAGTACCTATAAGATCGATACTGTGCTTGATTCTACTTAATATTTCAAGAACATTAACATAGGAAAATGGAACGTACTTCACCAGAGAATGATCAATGAAAGAGGCACGAGTTTTCGACAATTCATTAAGTGGAAATGACGTTTAGTGGGTAAAATTGCCTAAGTAAATATGAGATTGTCTAAGTACCTATAAGGTCCATACTATATTGGATTCTGCATAATATTTAAAGAACATAAACATAGCTAAATGGAACGTACTTCAGCAAAGGATTATCTATGCAATAGGCACGAGTTTCAGAAAAATTCATTAAGTAGAAATGCCGTTTAGAGGGTAAAATTGCCTAAGTAAATATGAGATTGCCTAAGTACCTATAAGATCGATACTGTGCTTGATTCTACTTTATATTTCAAGAATATCAACATAGGAAAATGGAACGAACTTCACAATAGAATTATCTATGAGATAGGCACGAGTTTTCGACAATTCATTAAGTAGAAATGACGTTTAGAATGTAAAATGGCCTAAGTAAATAGGAGATTTTCTAAGTACCTATAAGATCGATACTGTGCTTGATTCTACTTAACAATTCAAGAACATAAACATAGGCAAACGGAACGTACTTCAGCAAAGGATTATCTATGCAATAGGCACGAGTTTCAGACAATTCATTGAGTAGAACGGACGTTTAGAGTGTAAAATTGCCTAAGTAAATGGGAGATTGCCTAAGTACCTATAAGATCGATACTGTGCTTGATTCTACTTTATATTTCAAGAATATTAACATAGGAAAATGGAACGAACTTCCCAAAAGAATTATCTATGAAATAGGCACGAGTTTTCGACAATTCATTAAGTAGAAATGACGTTTGGAAAGTAAAATGGCCTAAGTAAATAGGAGATTTTCTAAGTACCTATAAGATCGATACTGTGCTTGATTCTACTTACTATTTCAAGAACATTAACATAGGAAAATGGATCGTACTTCACCAGAGAATTATCTATGAAATAGGCACGAGTTTCAGACAATTCATTAAGTAGAAATAACGTTTAGAGGGTAAAATTGCCTAAGTAAATATGAGATTGCCTAAGTACCTATAAGGTCGATACTATGCTTAATTCTGCTTAATATTTCAATAACATAAACAGAGGCAAATGGAACGTACTTCAGCAAAGGATTATCTATGCAATAGGCACGAGTTTCAGATAATTCATTGAGTAGAAAGGACGTTTAGAGGGTAAAATTGCCTAAGTAAATATGAGATTGCCTAAGTTCCTATAAGATCGATACTGTGCCTGATTCTACTTTATATTTCACGAATATCAACATAGGAAAATGGAACGAACTTGACAATAGAATTATCTATGAAATAGGCACGAGTTTTCGACAATTCATTAAGTAGAAATGACGTTTAGAAAGTAAAATGGCCTAAGTAAATAAGAGATTTTCTAAGTACCTATAAGATCGATACTGTGCTTGATTCTACTTAATATTTCAAGAACATTAACATAGGAAAATTGAACGTACTTCACCAAAGAATTATCTATGAAATAGGCGCGAATTTCAGACAATTGATTAAGTAGAAATGACGTTTAGAGGGTAAAATTACCTAAGTAAATATGAGATTGCCTAAGTCCCTATAAGATCGATACTGTGCTTGATTCTTCTTTATATTTTAAGAACATTAACATAGGAAAGTGGAACGAACTTCACAATAGAATTATCCATGAAATAGGCACGAGTTTCAGACAAATCATTAAGTGGAAAGGACGTTTAGAGGGTAAAATTGCCTAAGTAAATATGAGATTTTCTAAGTACCTATAAGATTGATACTGTGCTTAATTCTACTTAATATTTCAAGAACATTAACATAGGAAAATGGAACGTACTTCACCAGAGAATTATCTATGAAATAGGCGCGAGTTTCAGACAATTGATTAAGTAGAAATGACGTTTAGAGGGTAAAATTGCCTAAATAAATATGAGATTGCCTAAGTACCTATAAGATCGATACTGTGTTTGATTCTACTTTATATTTCAAGAATATTAACATAGGAAAATGGAACGAACTTCACAATAGAATTATCTATGAAATAGGCACGAGTTTTCGACAATTCATTAAGTAGAAATGACGTTTAGAAAGTAAAATGGCCTAAGTAAATAGGAGATTTTCTAAGTACCTATAAGATCGATATTGTGCTTGATTCTACTTAATATTTCAAGAACATTAACATAGGAAAATGGAACGTACTTCACCAGAGAATGATCAATGAAAGAGGCACGAGTTTTCGACAATTCATTAAGTGGAAATGACGTTTAGTGGGTAAAATTGCCTAAGTAAATATGAGATTGTCTAAGTACCTATAAGGTCGATACTATATTTGATTCTGCATAATATTTAAAGAACATAAACATAGCCAAATGGAACGTACTTCAGCAAAGGATTATCTATGCAATAGGCACGAGTTTCAGACAATTCATTAAGTAGAAATGCCGTTTCGACGGTAAAATTGCCTAAGTAAATATGAGATTGCCTAAGTACCTATAAGATCGACACTGTGCTTGATTCTACCTAATATTTCAAGAATATTAACATAGGAAAATGGAACGAACTTCACAATAGAATTATCTATGAAATAGGCACGAGTTTTCGACAATTGATTAAGTGGAAATGACGTTTAGAGGGTAAAATTGCCTAAGTAAATATGAGATTGCCTAAGTACCTATAAGATCGATACTGTACTTGATTCTGCATAATATTTAAAGAACATAAACATAGCTAAATGGAACGTACTTCAGCAAAGGATTATCTATGCAATAGGCACGAGTTTCAGACAATTCATTGAGCAGAAATGACGTTTAGAGTGTAAAATTGCCTAAGTAAATATGAGATTGCCTAAGTACCTATAAGATCGATACTGTACTTGATTCTACTTAATATTTCAAGAACATTAACATGGGAAAATGGATCGTACTTCACCAGAGAATTATCTATGAAATAGGCACGAGTTTCAGACAATTCGTTAAGTAGAAACGACGTTTAGAGGGTAAAATTGCCTAAGTAAATATGAGATTGCCTAAGTACCTATAAGATCGACACTCTGCTTGATTCTACCTAATATTTCTAGAACATAAACATAGAAAAATGGAACGTACTTCCCCAGAGAATGTTCTATAAAATAGGCACGAGTTTCAGGCAATTCATTAAGTAGAAATGACGTTTAGAGGGTAAAATTGCCTAAGTAAATATGAGATTGCCTAAGTACCTATAAGGTCGATACTATGCTTAATTCTGCTTAATATTTCAATAACATAAACAGAGGCAAATGGAACGTACTTCAGCAAAGGATTATCTATGCAATAGGCACGAGTTTCAGATAATTCATTGAGTAGAAAGGACGTTTAAATGGTAAAATTGCCTAAGTAAATATGAGATTGCCTAAGTACCTATAAGATCGATACTGTGCTTGATTCTACTTTATATTTCAAGAATATTAACATAGGAAAATGGAACGAACTTCACAATAGAATTATCTATGAAATAGGCATGAGTTTTCGACAATTCATTAAGTAGAAATGACGTTTAGAAAGTAAAATGGCCTAAGTAAATAGGAGATTTTCTAAGTACCTATAAGATCGATACTGTGCTTGATTCTACTTAATATTTCAAGAACATTAACATAGGAAAATGGAACGTACTTCACCAAAGAATTATCTATGAAATAGGCGCGAGTTTCAGACAATTGATTAAGTAGAAATGACGTTTAGAGGGTAAAATTGCCTAAGTAAATATGAGATTGCCTAAGTACCTATAAGATCAATACTGTGCTTGATTCTACTTTATATTTTAAGAACATTAACATAGGAAAGTGGAACGAACTTCACAATAGAATTATCTATTAAATAGGCACGAGTTTCAGACAAATCATAAAGTAGAAATGACGTTTAGAGGGTAAAATTGCCTAAGTAAATATGAGATTTTCTAAGTACCAATAGGATCGATACTGTGCTTGATTCTACTTAATATTTCAAGAACATTAACATAGGAAAATGGAACGTACTTCACCAGAGAATTATCTATGAAATAGGCGCGAGTTTCAGACAATTGATTAAGTAGAAATGACGTTTAGAGGGTAAAATTGCCTAAGTAAATATGAGATTTTCTAAGTACCTATAAGATCGATACTGTGCCTGATTCTACTTAATATTTCAAGAACATTAACATAGGAAAATGGAACGTACTTCACCAGAGAATGATCAACGAAAGAGGCACGAGTTTTCGACAATTCATTAAGTGGAAATGACGTTTAGTGGGTAAAATTGCCTAAGTAAATATGAGATTGTCTAAGTACCTATAAGGTCGATACTATATTGGATTCTGCATAATATTTAAAGAACATAAACATAGCTAAATGGAACGTACTTCAGCAAAGGATTATCTATGCAATAGGCACGAGTTTCCGAAAATTCATTAAGTAGAAATGCCGTTTAGAGGGTAAAATTGCCTAAGTAAATATGAGATTGCCTAAGTACCTATAAGATCGATACTGTGCTTGATTCTTTTTTATATGTTAAGAACGTTAACATAGGAAAGTGGAACGAACTTCACAATAGAATTATATATCAAATAGGCACGAGTTTTCGAGAAATCAATAAGTAGAAATGACGTTGAGAAAGTAAAATGGCCTAAGTAAATGGGAGATTTTCTAAGTACCTATAAGATCGATACTGTGCTTGATTCTACTAAATATTTCAAGAACATTGACATAGGAAAATGGAACGTACTTCACCAGAGAATGATCTATGAAATAGGCACGAGTTTTCGACAATTCATTAAGTGGAAATGACGTTTAGAGGGTAAAATTGCCTAAGTAAATATGAGATTGTCTAAGTACCTATAATGTCGATACTATACTTGATTCTGCATAATATTTAAAGAACATAAACATAGCTAAATGGAACGTACTTCAGCAAAGGGTTATCTATGCAATAGGCACGAGTTTCAGACAATTCATTGAGTAGAAATGACTTTTAGAGTGGAAAATTGCCTAAGTAAATATGAGATTGCCTAAGTACCTATAAGATCGATACTGTACTTGATTCTACTTAATATTTCAAGAACATTAACATAGGAAAATGGATCGTACTTCACCAGAGAATTATCTATGAAATAAGCACGAGTTTCCGACAATTCATTAAGTAGAAATGCCGTTTAGAGGGTAATATTGCCTAAGTAAATAAGAGATTGCCTAAGTACCTATAAGATCGACACTGTGCTTGATTCTACGTAATATTTCAAGAACATTAACATAGGAAAATGGAACGTACTTCCCCAGAGAATGTTCTATAAAATAGGCGCGAGTTTTTGATAATTCATTAAATTGAAATGACGTTTAGAGGGTAAAATTGCCTAAGTAAATATGAGATTGCCTAAGTACCTATAAGGTCGATACTATGCTTAATTCTGCTTAATATTTCAATAACATAAACAGAGGCAAATGGAACGTACTTCAGCAAGGGATTATCTATGCAATAGGCACGAGTTTCAGATAATTCATTGAGTAGAAAGGACGTTTAGAGGGTAAAATTGCCTAAGTAAATATGAGATTGCCTAAGTACCTATAAGATCGATACTGTGCTTGATTCTACTTTATATTTCAAGAATATCAACATAGGAAAATGGAACGAACTTCACAATAGAATTATCTATGAAATAGGCACGAGTTTTCGACAATTCATTAAGTAGAAATGACGTTTGGAAAGTAAAATGGCCTAAGTAAATAGGAGATTTTCTAAGTACCTATAAGATCGATACTGTGCTTGATTCTACTTAATATTTCAAGAACATTAACATAGGAAAATTGAACGTGCTTCACCAAAGAATTATCTATGAAATAGGCGCGAATTTCAGACAATTGATTAAGTAGAAATGACGTTTAGAGGGTAAAATTACCTAAGTAAATATGAGATTGCCTAAGTACCTATAAGATCGATACTGTGCTTGATTCTACTTTATATTTTAAGAACATTAACATAGGAAAGTGGAACGAACTTCACAATAGAATTATCCATGAAATAGGCACGAGTTTCAGACAAATCATTAAGTGGAAATGACGTTTAGAGGGAAAAATTGCCTAAGTAAATATGAGATTTTCTAAGTACCTATAAGATCGATACTATGCTTAATTCTACTTAATATTTCAAGAACATTAACATAGGAAAATGGAACGTACTTCACCAGAGAATTATCTATCAAATAGGCGCGAGTTTCAGACAATTGATTAAGTAGAAATGACGTTTAGAGGGTAAATTTGCCTAAGTAAATATGAGATTTTCTAAGTACCTATAAGATCGATACTGTGCTTGATTCTACTTAATATTTCAAGAACATTAACATAGGAAAATGGAACGTACCTCACCAGAGAATTATCTATGAAATAGGCGCGAGTTTTAGACAATTGATTAAGTAGAAATGACGTTTAGAGGGTAAAATTGCCTAAATAAATATGAGATTGCCTAAGTACCTATAAGATCGATACTGTGCTTGATTCTACTTTATATTTCAAGAATATTAACATAGGAAAATGGAACGAACTTCACAATAGAATTATCTATGAAATAGGCACGAGTTTTCGACAATTCATTAAGTAGAAATGACGTTTAGAAAGTAAAATGGCCTAAGTAAATAGGAGATTTTCTAAGTACCTATAAGATCGATACTGTGCTTGATTCTACATAATATTTCAAGAACATTAACATAGGAAAATGGAACGTACTTCACCAGAGAATGATCAATGAAAGAGGCACGAGTTTTCGACAATTCATTAAGTGGAAATGACGTTTAGTGGGTAAAATTGCCTAAGTAAATATGAGATTGTCTAAGTAACTATAAGGTCGATACTATATTTGATTCTGCATAATATTTAAAGAACATAAACATAACCAAATGGAACGTACTTCAGCAAAGGATTATCTATGCAATAGGCACGAGTTTCAGACAATTCATTAAGTAGAAATGCCGTTTCGACGGTAAAATTGCCTAAGTAAATATGAGATTGCCTAAGTACCTATAAGATCGACACTGTGCTTGATTCTACCTAATATTTCAAGAATATTAACATAGAAAAATGGAACGAACTTCACAATAGAATTATCTATGAAATAGGCACGAGTTTTCGACAATTCTTTAAGTAGAAATGACGTTTAGAAAGTAAAATGGCCTAAGTAAATAGGAGATTTTCTAACTACCTATAAGATCGATACTGTGCTTGATTCTACTTAATATTTCAAGAACATTAACATAGGAAAATGGAACGTACTTCACCAGAGAATTATCTATGAAATAGGCGCGAGTTTTCGACAATTCAGTAAGTGGAAATGACGTTTAGAGGGTAAAATTGCCTTAGTAAATATGACATTGCCTAAGTACCTATAAGGTCGATACTATACTTGATTCTGCATAATATTTAAAGAACATAAATATAGCTAAATGGAACGTACTTCAGCAAAGGATTATCTATGCAATATGCACGAGTTTCAGACAATTCATTGAGTAGAAATGACGTTTATAGTGTAAAATTGCCTAAGTAAATATGAGATTGCCTAAGTACCAATAAGATCGATACTGTACTTGATTCTACTTAATATTTCAAGAACATTAACATTGGAAAATGGATCGTACTTCACCAGAGAATTATCTATGAAATAGGCACGAGTTTCAGACAATTCATTAATTAGAAATGCCGTTTAGAGGGTAAAATTGCCTAAGTAAATATGAGATTGCCTAAGTACCTATAAGATCGACACTGTGCTTGATTCTACCTAATATTTCAAGAATATTAACATAGGAAAATGGAACGAACTTCACAATAGAATTATCTATCAAATAGGCACGAGTTTACGATAATTCTTTAAGTAGAAATGACGTTTAGAAAGTAAAATGGCCTAAGTAAATAGGAGATTTTCTAAGTACCTATAAGATCGATACTGTGCTTGATTCTACTTAATATTTCAAGAACATTAACATAGGAAAATGGAACGTACTTCACCAGAGAATTATCTATGAAATAGGCGCGAGTTTCAGACAATTGATTAAGTAGAAATGACGTTTAGAGGGTAAAATTGCCTAAATAAATATGAGATTGCCTAAGTACCTATAAGATCGATACTGTGCTTGATTTTACTTTATATTTCAAGAATATTAACATAGGAAAATGGAACGAACTTCACAATAGAATTATCTATGAAATAGGCACGAGTTTTCGACAATTCATTAAGTAGAAATGACGTTTAGAAAGTAAAATGGACTAAGTAAATAGGAGATTTTCTAAGTACCTATAAGATCGATACTGTGCTTGATTCTACTTAACATTTCAAGAACATTAACATAGGAAAATGGAACGTATTTCACCAGAGAATTATCTATGAAATAGGCGCGAGTTTCAGACAATTGATTAAGTAGAAATGACGTTTAGAGGGTAAAATTGCCTAAGTAAATATGAGATTGCCTAAGTACCTATAAGATCGATACTGTGCTTGATTCTACTTTATATTTTAAGAACGTTAACATAGGAAAGTGGAACGAACTTCACAATAGAATTATCTATGAAATAGGCACGAGTTTTCGAGAAATCATTAAGTAGAAAAGACGTTTAGAAAGTGAAATGGCCTAAGTAAATAGGAGATTTTCTAAGTACCTATAAGATCGATACTGTGCTTGATTCTACTTAATATTTCAAGAACATTAACATAGGAAAATGGAACGTACTTCACCAGAGAATGATCTATGAAATAGGCACGAGTTTTCGACAATTCGTTAAGTGGAAATGACGTTTAGTGGGTAAAATTGCCTAAGTAAATATGAGATTGTCTAAGTACCTATAAGGTCGATACTATATTTGATTCTGCATAATATTTAAAGAACATAAACATAGCTAAATGGAATGTACTTCAGCAAAGGATTATCTATGCAATAGGCACGAGTTTCAGTCAATTCATTGAGTAGAAATGACGTTTAGAGTGTAAAATTGCCTAAGTAAATATGAGATTGCCTAAGTACCTATAAGATCGATACTGTACTTGAATCTACTTAATATTTCAAGAACATTAACATAGGAAAATGGATCGTCCTTCACCAGAGAATTATCTATGAAATAGGCACGAGTTTCCGACAATTCATTAAGTAGAAATGCCGTTTAGAGGGTAAAATTGCCTAAGTAAATAAGAGATTGCCTAAGTACCTATAAGGTCGATACTACGCTTAATTCTGCTTAATATTTCAATAACATAAACAGAGGCAAATGGAACGTACTTCAGCAAAGGATTATCTATGCAATAGGCACGAGTTTCAGATAGTTTATTGAGTAGAAATGACGCTTAGAGGGTAAAATTGCCTAAGTAAATATGAGATTGCCTAAGTACCTATAAGATCGATACTGTGCTTGATTCTACTTTATATTTTAAGAACGTTAACATAGGAAAGTGGAATGAACTTCACAATAGAATTATCTATGAAATAGGCACGAGTTTTCGAGAAATCATTAAGTAGAAATGACGTTTAGAAAGTAAAATGGCCTAAGTAAATAGGAGATTTTCTATGTACCTATAAGATCGATACTGTGCTTGATTCTACTTAATATTTCAAGAACATTAACATAGGAAAATGGAACGTACTTCACCAGAGAATGATCTATGAAATAGGCACTAGTTTTCGACAATTCATTAAGTGGAAATGACGTTTAATGGGTAAAATTGCCTATGTAAATATGAGATTGTCTAAGTACCTATAAATTCGATACTATATTTGATTCTGCATAATATTTAAAGAACATAAACATAGCTAAATGGAACGTACTTCAGCAAAGGATTATCTATGCAAAAGGCACGAGTTTCAAACAATTCATTGAGTAGAAATGACGTTTAGAGTGTAAAATTGCCTAAGTAAATATGAGATTGCCTAAGTACCTATAAGATCGATACTGTACTTGATTCTACTTAATATTTCAAGAACATTAACATAGGAAAATGGATCGTACTTCACCAGAGAATTATCTATGAAATAGGCACGAGTTTCCGACAATTCATTAAGTAGAAATGCCGTTTAGAGGGTAAAATTGCCTAAGTAAATAAGAGATTGCCTAAGTACATATAATATCGACACTGTGCTTGATTCTACCTAATATTTCAAGAATATAAACATAGGAAAATGGAACGTACTTCCCCAGAGAATGTTCTATAAAATAGGCGCGATTTTTCGATAATTCATTAAATTGAAATGACGCTTAGAGGGTAAAATTGCCTAAGTAAATATGAGATTGCCTAAGTACCTATAAGGTCGATACTATGCTTAATTCTGCTTAATATTTTAATAACATAAACAGAGGCAAATGGAACGTACTTCAGCAAAGGATTATCTATGCAATAGGCACGAGTTTCAGATAGTTCATTGAGTAGAAAGCGCGTTTAGAGAGTAAAATTGCCTAAGTAAATATGAGATTGCCTAAGTACCTATAAGATCGATACTGTGCTTGATTCTACTTTATATTTTAAGAACGTTAACATAGGAAAGTGGAACGAACTTCACAATAGAATTATCTATGAAATAGGCACGAGCTTTCGAGAAATCATTAAGTAGAAATGACATTTAGAAAGTAAAATGGCCTCAGTAAATAGGAGATTTTCTAAGTACCTATAAGATCGATACTGTGCTTGATTCTACTTAATATATCAAGAACATTAACATAGGAAAATGGAACGTACTTCACCACAGAATGATCAAAGAAAGAGGCACGAGTTTTCGACAATTCATTAAGTGGAAATGACGTTTAGTGGGTAAAATTGCCTACGTAAACATGAGATTGTCTAAGTACCTATAAGGTCGATACTATATTTGATTCTGCATAATATTTAAAGAACATAAACATAGCTAAATGGAACGTACTTCAGCAAAGGATTATCTATGCAATAGGCACGAGTTTCAGACAATTCATTGAGTAGAAATGACGTTTAGAATGTAAAACTGCCTAAGTAAATATGAGATTGCCTAAGTACCTATAAGATCGACACTGTACTTGATTCTACTTATTATTTCAAGAACATTAACATAGGAAAATGGATCGTACTTCACCAGAGAATTATCTATGAAATAGGAGCAAGTTTCAGACAATTGATTAAGTAGAAATGACGTTTAGAGGGTAAAATTGCCTAAGTAAATAGGAGATTGCCTAAGTACCTATAAGATCGATACTGTGCTTGATTCTACTTTATATTTCAAGAATATTAACATAGGAAAATGGAACGAACTTCACAATAGAATTATCTATGAAATAGGCGCGAGTTTTCGAAAATTCATTAAGTAGAAATGACATTTAGAAAGTAAAATGGCCTAAGTAAAAAGGAGATTTTCTAAGTACCTAAAAGATCGATACTGTGCTTGATTCTACTTAATATTTCTAGAACATTAACATAGGAAAATGGAACGTACTTCACCAGAGAATTATCTATAAAATAGACGCGAGTTTCAGACAATTGATTAAGTAGAAATGACGTTTAGAGGGTAAAATTGCCTAAGTTAATATGAGATTGCCTAAGTACCTATAAGATCGATACTGTGCTTGATTCTACTTTATATTTTAAGAACACTAACATAGGAAAGTGGAACGAACTTCACAATAAAATTATCTATGAAATACGCACGAGTTTTCGACAATTCATTGAGTAGAAATGACGTTTAGAAAGTAAAATTGCCTAAGTAAATAGGAGATTTTCTAAGTACATATAAGATCGATACTGTGCTTGATTCTACTTAATATTTCAAGAACATTAACATAGGAAAATGGAACGTACTTCACCAGAGAATGATCTATGAAATAGGCACGAGTTTTCGACAATTCATTAAGTGGAAATGACGTTTGGCGGGTAAAATTGCCTAAGTAAATAGGAGATTTTCTAAGTACCTATAAGATCGATACTGTGCTTGATTCTACTTAACATTTCAAGAACATTAACATAGGAAAATGGAACGTATTTCACCAGAGAATTATCTATGAAATAGGCGCGAGTTTCAGACAATTGATTAAGTAGAAATGACGTTTAGAGGGTAAAATTGCCTAAGTAAATATGAGATTGCCTAAGTACCTATAAGATCGATACTATGCTTGATTCTACTTTATATTTTAAGAACGTTAACATAGGAAAGTGGAACGAACTTCACAATAGAATTATCTATGAAATAGGCACGAGTTTTCGAGAAATCATTAAGTAGAAAAGACGTTTAGAAAGTGAAATGGCCTAAGTAAATAGGAGATTTTCTAAGTACCTATAAGATCGATACTGTGCTTGATTCTACTTAATATTTCAAGAACATTAACATAGGAAAATGGAACGTACTTCACCAGAGAATGATCTATGAAATAGGCACGAGTTTTCGACAATTCATTAAGTGGAAATGACGTTTAGTGGGTAAAATTGCCTAAGTAAATATGAGATTGTCTAAGTACCTATAAGGTCGATACTATATTTGATTCTGCATAATATTTAAAGAACATAAACATAGCTAAATGGAATGTACTTCAGCAAAGGATTATCTATGCAATAGGCACGAGTTTCAGTCAATTCATTGAGTAGAAATGACGTTTAGAGTGTAAAATTGCCTAAGTAAATATGAGATTGCCTAAGTACCTATACGATCGATACTGTACTTGATTCTACTTAATATTTCAAGAACATTAACATAGGAAAATGGATCGTACTTCACCCGAGAATTATCTATGAAATAGGCACGAGTTTCCGACAATTCATTAAGTAGAAATGCCGTTTAGAGGGTAAAATTTCCTAAGTAAATAAGAGATTGCCTAAGTACCTATAAGATCGACACTGTGCTTGATTCTACCTAATATTTCAAGAACATGAACATAGGAAAATGGAACGTACTTCCCCAGAGAATGTTCTATAAAATAGGCGCGAGTTTTCGATAATTCATTAAATTGAAATGACGCTTATAGGGTAAAATTGCCTAAGTAAATAAGAGATTGCCTAAGTACCTATAAGGTCGATACTATGCTTAATTCTGCTTAATATTTCAATAACATAAACAGAGGCAAATGGAACGTACTTCAGCAAAGGATTATCTATGCAATAGGCACGAGTTTCAGATAGTTTATTGAGTAGAAATGACGCTTAGAGGGTAAAATTGCCTAAGTAAATATGAGATTGCCTAAGTACCTATAAGATCGATACTGTGCTTGATTCTACTTTATATTTTAAGAACGTTAACATAGGAAAGTGGAATGAACTTCACAATAGAATTATCTATGAAATAGGCACGAGTTTTCGAGAAATCATTAAGTAGAAATGACGTTTAGAAAGTAAAATGGCCTAAGTAAATAGGAGATTTTCTAAGTACCTATAAGATCGATACTGTGCTTGATTCTACTTAATATTTCAAGAACATTAACATAGGAAAATGGAACGTACTTCACCAGAGAATTATCTATGAAATAGGCGCGAGTTTCAGACAATTGATTAAGTAGAAATGACGTTTAGAGGGTAAAATTGCCTAAATAAATATGAGATTGCCTAAGTACCTATAAGATCGATACTGTGCTTGATTCTACTTTATATTTCAAGAATATTAACATAGGAAAATGGAACGAACTTCACAATAGAATTATCTATGAAATAGGCACGAGTTTTCGACAATTCATTAAGTAGAAATGACGTTTAGAAAGTAAAATGGCCTAAGTAAATAGGAGATTTTCTAAGTACCTATAAGATCGATACTGTGCTTGATTCTACTTAACATTTCAAGAACATTAACATAGGAAAATGGAACGTATTTTACCAGAGAATTATCTATGAAATAGGGGCGAGTTTCAGACAATTGATTAAGTAGAAATGACGTTTAGAGGGTAAAATTGCCTAAGTAAATATGAGATTGCCTAAGTACCTATAAGATCGATACTGTGCTTGATTCTACTTTATATTTTAAGAACGTTAACATAGGAAAGTGGAACGAACTTCACAATAGAATTATCTATGAAATAGGCACGAGTTTTCGAGAAATCATTAAGTAGAAAAGACGTTTAGAAAGTGAAATGGCCTAAGTAAATAGGAGATTTTCTAAGTACCTATAAGATCGATACTGTGCTTGATTCTACTTAATATTTCAAGAACATTAACATAGGAAAATGGAACGTACTTCACCAGAGAATGATCTATGAAATAGGCACGAGTTTTCGACAATTCATTAAGTGGAAATGACGTTTAGTGGGTAAAATTGCCTAAGTAAATATGAGATTGTCTAAGTACCTATAAGGTCGATACTATATTTGATTCTGCATAATATTTAAAGAACATAAACATAGCTAAATGGAATGTACTTCAGCAAAGGATTATCTATGCAATAGGCACGAGTTTCAGTCAATTCATTGAGTAGAAATGACGTTTAGAGTGTAAAATTGCCTAAGTAAATATGAGATTGCCTAAGTACCTATAAGATCGATACTGTACTTGAATCTACTTAATATTTCAAGAACATTAACATAGGAAAATGGATCGTCCTTCACCAGAGAATTATCTATGAAATAGGCACGAGTTTCCGACAATTCATTAAGTAGAAATGCCGTTTAGAGGGTAAAATTGCCTAAGTAAATAAGAGATTGCCTAAGTACCTATAAGGTCGATACTACGCTTAATTCTGCTTAATATTTCAATAACATAAACAGAGGCAAATGGAACGTACTTCAGCAAAGGATTATCTATGCAATAGGCACGAGTTTCAGATAGTTTATTGAGTAGAAATGACGCTTAGAGGGTAAAATTGCCTAAGTAAATATGAGATTGCCTAAGTACCTATAAGATCGATACTGTGCTTGATTCTACTTTATATTTTAAGAACGTTAACATAGGAAAGTGGAATGAACTTCACAATAGAATTATCTATGAAATAGGCACGAGTTTTCGAGAAATCATTAAGTAGAAATGACGTTTAGAAAGTAAAATGGCCTAAGTAAATAGGAGATTTTCTATGTACCTATAAGATCGATACTGTGCTTGATTCTACTTAATATTTAAAGAACATTAACATAGGAAAATGGAACGTACTTCACCAGAGAATGATCTATGAAATAGGCACTAGTTTTCGACAATTCATTAAGTGGAAATGACGTTTAATGGGTAAAATTGCCTATGTAAATATGAGATTGTCTAAGTACCTATAAATTCGATACTATATTTGATTCTGCATAATATTTAAAGAACATAAACATAGCTAAATGGAACGTACTTCAGCAAAGGATTATCTATGCAAAAGGCACGAGTTTCAAACAATTCATTGAGTAGAAATGACGTTTAGAGTGTAAAATTGCCTAAGTAAATATGAGATTGCCTAAGTACCTATAAGATCGATACTGTACTTGATTCTACTTAATATTTCAAGAACATTAACATAGGAAAATGGATCGTACTTCACCAGAGAATTATCTATGAAATAGGCACGAGTTTCCGACAATTCATTAAGTAGAAATGCCGTTTAGAGGGTAAAATTGCCTAAGTAAATAAGAGATTGCCTAAGTACATATAATATCGACACTGTGCTTGATTCTACCTAATATTTCAAGAATATAAACATAGGAAAATGGAACGTACTTCCCCAGAGAATGTTCTATAAAATAGGCGCGATTTTTCGATAATTCATTAAATTGAAATGACGCTTAGAGGGTAAAATTGCCTAAGTAAATATGAGATTGCCTAAGTACCTATAAGGTCGATACTATGCTTAATTCTGCTTAATATTTTAATAACATAAACAGAGGTAAATGGAACGTACTTCAGCAAAGGATTATCTATGCAATAGGCACGAGTTTCAGATAGTTCATTGAGTAGAAAGCGCGTTTAGAGGGTAAAATTGCCTAAGTAAATATGAGATTGCCTAAGTACCTATAAGATCGATACTGTGCTTGATTCTACTTTATATTTTAAGAACGTTAACATAGGAAAGTGGAACGAACTTCACAATAGAATTATCTATGAAATAGGCACGAGCTTTCGAGAAATCATTAAGTAGAAATGACGTTTAGAAAGTAAAATGGCCTAAGTAAATAGGAGATTTTCTAAGTACCTATAAGATCGATACTGTGCTTGATTCTACTTAATATTTCAAGAACATTAACATAGTAAAATGGAACGTACTTCACCACAGAATGATCTATGAAATAGGCACTAGTTTTCGACAATTCATTAAGTGGAAATGACGTTTAGTGGGTAAAATTGCCTAAGTAAATATGAGATTGTCTAAGTACCTATAAGTTCGATACTATATTTGATTCTGCATAATATTTAAAGAACATAAACATAGCTAAATGGAATGTACTTCAGCAAAGGATTATCTATGCAATAGGCACGAGTTTCAAACAATTCATTGAGTAGAAATGACGTTTAGAGTGTAAAATTGCCTAAGTAAATATGAGATTGCCTAAGTACCTATAAGATCGATACTGTACTTGATTCTACTTAATATTTCAAGAACATTAACATAGGAAAATGGATCGTACTTCACCAGAGAATTATCTATGAAATAGGCACGAGTTTCCGACAATTCATTAAGTAGAAATGCCGTTTAGAGGGTAAAATTGCCTAAGTAAATAAGAGATTGCCTAAGTACATATAATATCGACACTGTGCTTGATTCTACCTAATATTTCAAGAACATAAACATAGGAAAATGGAACGTACTTCCCCAGAGAATGTTCTATAAAATAGGCGCGAGTTTTCGATAATTCATTAAATTGAAATGACGCTTAGAGGGTAAAATTGCCTAAGTAAATATGAGATTGCCTAAGTACCTATAAGGTCGATACTATGCTTAATTCTGCTTAATATTTTAATAACATAAACAGAGGCAAATGGAACGTACTTCAGCAAAGGATTATCTATGCAATAGGCACGAGTTTCAGATAGTTCATTGAGTAGAAAGCGCGTTTAGAGAGTAAAATTGCCTAAGTAAATATGAGATTGCCTAAGTACCTATAAGATCGATACTGTGCTTGATTCTACTTTATATTTTAAGAACGTTAACATAGGAAAGTGGAACGAACTTCACAATAGAATTATCTATGAAATAGGCACGAGCTTTCGAGAAATCATTAAGTAGAAATGACATTTAGAAAGTAAAATGGCCTCAGTAAATAGGAGATTTTCTAAGTACCTATAAGATCGATACTGTGCTTGATTCTACTTAATATATCAAGAACATTAACATAGGAAAATGGAACGTACTTCACCACAGAATGATCAAAGAAAGAGGCACGAGTTTTCGACAATTCATTAAGTGGAAATGACGTTTAGTGGGTAAAATTGCCTACGTAAACATGAGATTGTCTAAGTACCTATAAGGTCGATACTATATTTGATTCTGCATAATATTTAAAGAACATAAACATAGCTAAATGGAACGTACTTCAGCAAAGGATTATCTATGCAATAGGCACGAGTTTCAGACAATTCATTGAGTAGAAATGACGTTTAGAATGTAAAACTGCCTAAGTAAATATGAGATTGCCTAAGTACCTATAAGATCGACACTGTACTTGATTCTACTTATTATTTCAAGAACATTAACATAGGAAAATGGATCGTACTTCACCAGAGAATTATCTATGAAATAGGAGCAAGTTTCAGACAATTGATTAAGTAGAAATGACGTTTAGAGGGTAAAATTGCCTAAGTAAATAGGAGATTGCCTAAGTACCTATAAGATCGATACTGTGCTTGATTCTACTTTATATTTCAAGAATATTAACATAGGAAAATGGAACGAACTTCACAATAGAATTATCTATGAAATAGGCGCGAGTTTTCGAAAATTCATTAAGTAGAAATGACATTTAGAAAGTAAAATGGCCTAAGTAAAAAGGAGATTTTCTAAGTACCTAAAAGATCGATACTGTGCTTGATTCTACTTAATATTTCTAGAACATTAACATAGGAAAATGGAACGTACTTCACCAGAGAATTATCTATAAAATAGACGCGAGTTTCAGACAATTGATTAAGTAGAAATGACGTTTAGAGGGTAAAATTGCCTAAGTTAATATGAGATTGCCTAAGTACCTATAAGATCGATACTGTGCTTGATTCTACTTTATATTTTAAGAACACTAACATAGGAAAGTGGAACGAACTTCACAATAAAATTATCTATGAAATACGCACGAGTTTTCGACAATTCATTGAGTAGAAATGACGTTTAGAAAGTAAAATTGCCTAAGTAAATAGGAGATTTTCTAAGTACATATAAGATCGATACTGTGCTTGATTCTACTTAATATTTCAAGAACATTAACATAGGAAAATGGAACGTACTTCACCAGAGAATGATCTATGAAATAGGCACGAGTTTTCGACAATTCATTAAGTGGAAATGACGTTTGGCGGGTAAAATTGCCTAAGTAAATATCACATTGCCTAAGTACCTATAAGGTCGATACTACACTCGATTCTGCATAATATTTCAAGAACATAAACATAGCTAAATGGAACGTACTTCAGCAAAGGATTATCTATGCAATAGGCACGAGTTTCAGACAATTCATTGAGTAGAAATGACGTTTAGAATGTAAAATTGCCTAAGTACCTATAAGATCGCCTAAGTACCTATAAGATCGATACTGTACTTGATTCTACTTAATATTTCAAGAACATTAACATAGGACAATGGATCGTACTTCACCAGAGAATTATCTATGAAATAGGCACGAGTTTCAGACAATTCATTAAGTAGAAATGACGTTTAGAGGGTAAAATTGCCTAAGTCAATATGAGATTGCCTAAGTACCTATAAGATCGACACTCTGCTTGATTCTCCCTAATATTTCAAGAACATAAACATAGGAAAATGGAACGTACTTCCCCAGAGAATGTTCTATAAAATAGGCGTGAGTTTCCGATAATTCATTAAATAGAAATGACGTTTAGAGGGTAAAATTTCATAAGTAAATATGAGATTGCCTAGGTACCTATAAAGTTGATACTATGCTTAATTCTGCTTAATATTTCAATAACATAAACAGAGGCAAATGGAACGTACTTTAGCAAAGGATTATCTATGCAATAGGGATGAGTTTCAGACAATTCATTGCGTAGAAAGGACGTTTAGAGGGTAAACTTGCCTAAGTAAATATGGGATTGCCTAAGTACATATACGATCGATACTGTGCTTGATTCTACTTTATATATCAAGAATATTGACATAGGAAAATGGAGCGTACTTCACCAGAGAATGATGTATGAAATAGGCACGAGTTGTCGACAATTAATTAAGTAGAAATGGCGTTTATAGGGTAAAATTGCCTAAGTAAATATGAGATTGCCTAAGTACCTATAAGATCGATATAGTGCTTGATTCAACTTTATATTTTAAGAACATTAACATAGGAAAGTGGAACGAACTTCACAATAGAATTATCTATGAAATAGGCACGAGTTTTCGACAATTCATTAAGTAGAAATGACGTTTAGAAAGTAAAATTGCCAAAGTAAATAGGAGATTTTCTAAGTACCTATAAGATCGATACTGAGCTTGATTCTACTTAATAGTTCAAGAACATTAATATAGGAAAATGGATCGTACTTCACCAGAGAATTATCTATGAAATAGGCACGAGTTTCAGACAATTCATTAAGCTGAAATGACGTTTAGAGGGTAAAATTGCCTAAGTAAATATGAGATTGCCCTGGTACATATAAGATCGACACTGTGCTCGATTCTACTTAATATTGCAAGAACAAAAACATAGGAAAATGAAACGTACTTCCCCAGAGAATGTTCTATGAAATAGGTGCGAGTTTTCGATAATTCATTAAGTAGAAATGACGTTTAGTGGGTATAATTGCCTAAGTAAATATGAGATTGCCTAAGTACCTATAAGATCGATACTGTGCTTGATTCTACTTAATATTTGAAGAACATTAACATAGGAAAATGGATCGTACTTCACTAGAGAATTATCTATGAAATAGGCACGAGTTTCAGACAATTCATTAAGGAGAAATGACGTTTAGAGGGTAAAATTGCCTAAGTAAATATGAGATTGCCTAAGTACCTATAAGATTGATACTGTGCTTGATTCTACTTTATATTTTAAGAACATTAACATAGGAAAGTGGAACGAACTTCACAATATAAGTATCTAAGAAATAGGCACGAGTTTTCGACTATTCATTAAGTAGAAATGACGTTTAGAAAGTAAAATGGCCTAAGTAAATAGGAGATTTTCTAAGTACCTATAAGATCGATAATGTGCTTGATTCTACTTAATAATTCAAGAACATAAACATAGGCAGATGGAACGTACTTCAGCAAAGGATTATCTATGCAATAGGCACGAGTTTCAGACAATTCATTGAGTAGAAAGGATTTTTAGAGGGTAAAATTGCCTAAGTAAATATGAGATTGCCTCAGTACCTATAAGATCGATACTGTGCTTGATTCTACGTTATATTTCAAGAATATTAGCATAGGAAAATGGAACGAACTTCACAATAGAATTATCTATGAAATAGGCACGAGTTTTCGATAATTCATTGAGTAGAAATGACGTTTGGAAAGTAAAATGGTATAAGTAAATAGGAGATTTTCTAAGTACCTATAAGATCGATACTGTGCTTGATTCAACTTAATATTTCAAGAACATTAACATAGGAAAATGGAACGTACTTCACCAGAGAATTATCTATGAAATAGGCACGAGTTTCAGACAATTGATTAAGTAGAAATGACGTTTAGAGGGTAAAATTGCCTAATTAAATATGAGATTACCTAAGTACCTATAAAATCGATACTGTGGTTGATTCTACTTTATATTTTAAGAACATTAACATAGGAAATTGGAACGAACTTCACAATAGAATTATCTATAAAGTACGCACGAGTTTTCGACAATTCATTAATTAGAAATGACGTTCAGAAAGTAAAATGGCCTAAGTAAATATGAGATTTTCTAAGTACCTATAAGATCGATACTGTGGTTGATTCTACTTAATATTTCAAGAACATTAACATAGGAAAACGGATCGTACTTCACATAGAATTATCTATCAAATAGGCATGAGTTTCAGACAATTCATTAAGTAGAAATGACGTTTAGAGGATAAAATTGCCTAAGTAAATATGAGATTGCCTAAGTACCTATAAGATCGATACTGTGCTTGATTCTACTTTATATTTCAAGAATATTGACATAGGAAAATGGAGCGTACTTCACCAGAGAATGATCTATCAAATAGGCACGAGTTTTCGACAATTGGTTAAGTAGAAGTGGCGTTTAGAGGGTAAAATTGCCTAAGTAAATATGAGATTGCCTAAGTACCTATAAGATCGATACAGTGCTTGATTCTACTTTATATTTTAAGAACATTAACATAGGAAAGTTGAACGAACTTGACAATAGAATTATCTATGAAATAGGCACGAGTTTTCGACAATTCATTAAGTAGAAATGACGTTTAGAAAGTAAAATGGCCTAAGTAAATAGGAGATTTTCTAAGTACCTATAAGATCGATACTGTGCTTGATTCTACTTAACAATTCAAGAACATAAACATAGGCATACGGAACGTACTTCAGTAAAGGATTCTCTATGCAATAGGCACGACTTTCAGACAATTCATTGAGTAGAAAGGACGTTTAGAGGGAAAAATTGCCTAAGTAAATAGGAGATTGCCAATGTACCTATAACATCGATACTGTGCTTGATTCTACTTTATATTTCAAGAATATTAACATAGGAAAATGGAACGAACTTCACAAAAGAATTATCTATGAAATAGCACGAGTTTTCGACAATTCATTAAGTAGAAATGACGTTTGGAAAGTAAAATGGCCTAAGTAAATAGGGGATTTTCTAAGTACCTATAAGATCGATACTGTGCTTGATTCTACTTAATATTTCAAGAACATTAACATAGGAGAATGGATCGTACTTCACCAGAGAATTATCTATGACATAGGCACGAGTTTCAGAAAATTCATTAAGTAGAAATGACGTTTAGAGGGTAAAATTGCCTAAGTAAATATGAGATTGCCTAAGTACCTATAAGATCGATACTGTGCTTGATTCTACTTTATATTTTAAGAACATTAACATAGGAAAGTGGAACGAACTTCACAATAGAATTATCTATGAAATAGGCACGAGTTTTCGACAATTCATTAAGTAGAAATGACGTTTAGAAAGTAAAATGGCCTAAGTAAATAGGAGATTTTCTAAGTACCTATAAGATCGATACTGTGCTTGATTCTACTTAATAATTCAAGAACATAAACATAGGCAGATGGAACGTACTTCAGCAAAGGATTATCTATGCAATAGGCACGAGTTTCAGACAATTCATTGAGTAGAAAGGATTTTTAGAGGGTAAAATTGCCTAAGTAAATATGAGATTACCTAAGTACATATAAGATCGACACTGTGCTTGATTCTACTTTATATTTCAAGAATATTAACTTAGGAAAATGGAACGAACTTCACAATAGAATTATCTATGAAATAGGCACGAGTTTTCGACAATTTATTAAGTAGAAATGACGTTTAGAAAGTAAAATGGCCTAAGTAAATAGGAGATTTTCTAAGTACCTATAAGATCGATACTGTGCTTGATTCTACTTAATATTTCAAGAACATTAACATTGGAAAAAAGAACGTACTTCACCAGAGAATTATCTATGAAATAGGCGCGAGTTTCAGACAAATGATTAAGTAGAAATGACGTTTAGAGGGTAAAATTGCCTAAGTAAATATGAGATTGCCTAAGTACCTATAAGATCGATACTGTGCTTGATTCTATTTTATATTTCAAGAATATTGACATAGGAAAATGGAGTGTACTTCACCAAAGAATGATCTATGAAATAGGCACGAGTTTTCGACAATTCATTAAGTTGAAATGACGTTTAGAAAGTAAAATGGCCTAAGTAAATAGGAGATTTTCTAAGTACCTATAAGATCGATACTGTGCTTGATTCTACTTAATATTTCAAGAACATTAATATAGGAAAATGGATCATACTTCCCCAGAGAATTATCTATGAAATAGGCACGAGTTTCAGACAATTCATTAAGCTGAAATGACGTCTAGAGGGTAAAATTGCCTAAGTAAATATGAAATTGCCCAAGTACCTATAAGATCGACACTATGCTTGATTCTACTTAATATTGCAAGAACAAAAACATAGGAAAATGAAACGTACTTCCCCAGAGAATGTTCTATGAAATAGGCGCGAATTTTCGATAATTCATTTACTAGAAATGACGTTTAGTGGGTATAATTGTCTAAGTAAATATGAGAATGCCTAAGTACCTATAAGATCGATACTGTGCTTGATTCTACTTAATATTTGAAGAACATTAACATAGGAAAATGGATCGTACTTCACTAGAGAATTATCTATGAAATAGGCACGAGTTTCAGACAATTCATTAAGTAGAAATGACGTTTAGAGGGTAAAATTGCCGAAGTAAATATGAGATTGCCTAAGTACCTATAAGATCGATACTGTGCTTGATTCTACTTAACAATTCAAGAACATAAACATAGGTAAACGGAACGTACTTCAGCAAAGGATTATCTATGCAATAGGCACGAGTTTCAAACAATTCATTAAGTAGAAATGACGTTTAGAGGGTAAAATTGCCTAAGTAAATATGAGATTGCCTAAGTACCTATAAGATCGATACTGTGCTTGATTCTACTTTATATTTTAAGAACATTAACATAGGAAAGTGGAACGAACTTCACAATAGAATTATCTATTAAATAGGCACGAGTTTCAGACAAATCATTAAGTAGAAATGACGTTTAGAGGGTAAAATTGCCTAAGTAAATATGAGATTTTCTAAGTACCTATAAGATCGATACTGTGCTTGATTCTACTTAATATTTCAAGAACATTAACATAGGAAAATGGAACGTACTTCACCAGAGAATTATCTATGAAATAGGCGCGAGTTTCAGACAATTGATTAAGTAGAAATGACGTTTAGAGGGTAAAATTGCCAAAGTAAATATGAGATTTTCTAAGTACCTATAAGATCGATACTGTGCTTGATTCTACTTAATATTTCAAGAACATTAACATAGGAAAATGGAACGTACTTCACCAGAGAATGATCAATGAAAGAGGCACGAGTTTTCGACAATTCATTAAGTGGAAATGACGTTTAGTGGGTAAAATTGCCTAAGTAAATATGAGATTGTCTAAGTACCTATAAGGTCCATACTATATTGGATTCTGCATAATATTTAAAGAACATAAACATAGCTAAATGGAACGTACTTCAGCAAAGGATTATTTATGCAATAGGCACGAGTTTCAGAAAATTCATTAAGTAGAAATGCCGTTTAGAGGGTAAAATTGCCTAAGTAAATATGAGATTGCCTAAGTACCTATAAGATCGATACTGTGCTTGATTCTACTTTATATTTCAAGAATATCAACATAGGAAAATGGAACGAACTTCACAATAGAATTATCTATGAGATAGGCACGAGTTTTCGACAATTCATTAAGTAGAAATGACGTTTAGAATGTAAAATGGCCTAAGTAAATAGGAGATTTTCTAAGTACCTATAAGATCGATACTGTGCTTGATTCTACTTAACAATTCAAGAACATAAACATAGGCAAACGGAACGTACTTCAGCAAAGGATTATCTATGCAATAGGCACGAGTTTCAAACAATTCATTAAGTAGAAATGACGTTTAGAGGGTAAAATTGCCTAAGTAAATATGAGATTGCCTAAGTACCTATAAGATCGATACTGTGCTTGATTCTACTTTATATTTTAAGAACATTAACATAGGAAAGTGGAACGAACTTCACAATAGAATTATCTATTAAATAGGCACGAGTTTCAGACAAATCATTAAGTAGAAATGACGTTTAGAGGGTAAAATTGCCTAAGTAAATATGAGATTTTCTAAGTACCTATAAGATCGATACTGTGCTTGATTCTACTTAATATTTCAAGAACATTAACATAGGAAAATGGAACGTACTTCACCAGAGAATTATCTATGAAATAGGCGCGAGTTTCAGACAATTGATTAAGTAGAAATGACGTTTAGAGGGTAAAATTGCCAAAGTAAATATGAGATTTTCTAAGTACCTATAAGATCGATACTGTGCTTGATTCTACTTAATATTTCAAGAACATTAACATAGGAAAATGGAACGTACTTCACCAGAGAATGATCAATGAAAGAGGCACGAGTTTTCGACAATTCATTAAGTGGAAATGACGTTTAGTGGGTAAAATTGCCTAAGTAAATATGAGATTGTCTAAGTACCTATAAGGTCCATACTATATTGGATTCTGCATAATATTTAAAGAACATAAACATAGCTAAATGGAACGTACTTCAGCAAAGGATTATCTATGCAATAGGCACGAGTTTCAGAAAATTCATTAAGTAGAAATGCCGTTTAGAGGGTAAAATTGCCTAAGTAAATATGAGATTGCCTAAGTACCTATAAGATCGATACTGTGCTTGATTCTACTTTATATTTCAAGAATATCAACATAGGAAAATGGAACGAACTTCACAATAGAATTATCTATGAGATAGGCACGAGTTTTCGACAATTCATTAAGTAGAAATGACGTTTAGAATGTAAAATGGCCTAAGTAAATAGGAGATTTTCTAAGTACCTATAAGATCGATACTGTGCTTGATTCTACTTAACAATTCAAGAACATAAACATAGGCAAACGGAACGTACTTCAGCAAAGGATTATCTATGCAATAGGCACGAGTTTCAAACAATTCATTAAGTAGAAATGACGTTTAGAGGGTAAAATTGCCTAAGTAAATATGAGATTGTCTAAGTACCTATAAGATCGATACTGTGCTTGATTCTACTTTATATTTTAAGAACATTAACATAGGAAAGTGGAACGAACTTCACAATAGAATTATCTATTAAATAGGCACGAGTTTCAGACAAATCATTAAGTAGAAATGACGTTTAGAGGGTAAAATTGCCTAAGTAAATATGAGATTTTCTAAGTACCTATAAGATCGATACTGTGCTTGATTCTACTTAATATTTCAAGAACATTAACATAGGAAAATGGAACGTACTTCACCAGAGAATTATCTATGAAATAGGCGCGAGTTTCAGACAATTGATTAAGTAGAAATGACGTTTAGAGGGTAAAATTGCCAAAGTAAATATGAGATTTTCTAAGTACCTATAAGATCGATACTGTGCTTGATTCTACTTAATATTTCAAGAACATTAACATAGGAAAATGGAACGTACTTCACCAGAGAATGATCAATGAAAGAGGCACGAGTTTTCGACAATTCATTAAGTGGAAATGACGTTTAGTGGGTAAAATTGCCTAAGTAAATATGAGATTGTCTAAGTACCTATAAGGTCCATACTATATTGGATTCTGCATAATATTTAAAGAACATAAACATAGCTAAATGGAACGTACTTCAGCAAAGGATTATCTATGCAATAGGCACGAGTTTCAGAAAAATTCATTAAGTAGAAATGCCGTTTAGAGGGTAAAATTGCCTAAGTAAATATGAGATTGCCTAAGTACCTATAAGATCGATACTGTGCTTGATTCTACTTTATATTTCAAGAATATCAACATAGGAAAATGGAACGAACTTCACAATAGAATTATCTATGAGATAGGCACGAGTTTTCGACAATTCATTAAGTAGAAATGACGTTTAGAATGTAAAATGGCCTAAGTAAATAGGAGATTTTCTAAGTACCTATAAGATCGATACTGTGCTTGATTCTACTTAACAATTCAAGAACATAAACATAGGCAAACGGAACGTACTTCAGCAAAGGATTATCTATGCAATAGGCACGAGTTTCAGACAATTCATTGAGTAGAACGGACGTTTAGAGTGTAAAATTGCCTAAGTAAATGGGAGATTGCCTAAGTACCTATAAGATCGATACTGTGCTTGATTCTACTTTATATTTCAAGAATATTAACATAGGAAAATGGAACGAACTTCCCAAAAGAATTATCTATGAAATAGGCACGAGTTTTCGACAATTCATTAAGTAGAAATGACGTTTGGAAAGTAAAATGGCCTAAGTAAATAGGAGATTTTCTAAGTACCTATAAGATCGATACTGTGCTTGATTCTACTTACTATTTCAAGAACATTAACATAGGAAAATGGATCGTACTTCACCAGAGAATTATCTATGAAATAGGCACGAGTTTCAGACAATTCATTAAGTAGAAATAACGTTTAGAGGGTAAAATTGCCTAAGTAAATATGAGATTGCCTAAGTACCTATAAGGTCGATACTATGCTTAATTCTGCTTAATATTTCAATAACATAAACAGAGGCAAATGGAACGTACTTCAGCAAAGGATTATCTATGCAATAGGCACGAGTTTCAGATAATTCATTGAGTAGAAAGGACGTTTAGAGGGTAAAATTGCCTAAGTAAATATGAGATTGCCTAAGTTCCTATAAGATCGATACTGTGCCTGATTCTACTTTATATTTCACGAATATCAACATAGGAAAATGGAACGAACTTGACAATAGAATTATCTATGAAATAGGCACGAGTTTTCGACAATTCATTAAGTAGAAATGACGTTTAGAAAGTAAAATGGCCTAAGTAAATAAGAGATTTTCTAAGTACCTATAAGATCGATACTGTGCTTGATTCTACTTAATATTTCAAGAACATTAACATAGGAAAATTGAACGTACTTCACCAAAGAATTATCTATGAAATAGGCGCGAATTTCAGACAATTGATTAAGTAGAAATGACGTTTAGAGGGTAAAATTACCTAAGTAAATATGAGATTGCCTAAGTCCCTATAAGATCGATACTGTGCTTGATTCTTCTTTATATTTTAAGAACATTAACATAGGAAAGTGGAACGAACTTCACAATAGAATTATCCATGAAATAGGCACGAGTTTCAGACAAATCATTAAGTGGAAAGGACGTTTAGAGGGTAAAATTGCCTAAGTAAATATGAGATTTTCTAAGTACCTATAAGATTGATACTGTGCTTAATTCTACTTAATATTTCAAGAACATTAACATAGGAAAATGGAACGTACTTCACCAGAGAATTATCTATGAAATAGGCGCGAGTTTCAGACAATTGATTAAGTAGAAATGACGTTTAGAGGGTAAAATTGCCTAAATAAATATGAGATTGCCTAAGTACCTATAAGATCGATACTGTGTTTGATTCTACTTTATATTTCAAGAATATTAACATAGGAAAATGGAACGAACTTCACAATAGAATTATCTATGAAATAGGCACGAGTTTTCGACAATTCATTAAGTAGAAATGACGTTTAGAAAGTAAAATGGCCTAAGTAAATAGGAGATTTTCTAAGTACCTATAAGATCGATATTGTGCTTGATTCTACTTAATATTTCAAGAACATTAACATAGGAAAATGGAACGTACTTCACCAGAGAATGATCAATGAAAGAGGCACGAGTTTTCGACAATTCATTAAGTGGAAATGACGTTTAGTGGGTAAAATTGCCTAAGTAAATATGAGATTGTCTAAGTACCTATAAGGTCGATACTATATTTGATTCTGCATAATATTTAAAGAACATAAACATAGCCAAATGGAACGTACTTCAGCAAAGGATTATCTATGCAATAGGCACGAGTTTCAGACAATTCATTAAGTAGAAATGCCGTTTCGACGGTAAAATTGCCTAAGTAAATATGAGATTGCCTAAGTACCTATAAGATCGACACTGTGCTTGATTCTACCTAATATTTCAAGAATATTAACATAGGAAAATGGAACGAACTTCACAATAGAATTATCTATGAAATAGGCACGAGTTTTCGACAATTGATTAAGTGGAAATGACGTTTAGAGGGTAAAATTGCCTAAGTAAATATGAGATTGCCTAAGTACCTATAAGATCGATACTGTACTTGATTCTGCATAATATTTAAAGAACATAAACATAGCTAAATGGAACGTACTTCAGCAAAGGATTATCTATGCAATAGGCACGAGTTTCAGACAATTCATTGAGCAGAAATGACGTTTAGAGTGTAAAATTGCCTAAGTAAATATGAGATTGCCTAAGTACCTATAAGATCGATACTGTACTTGATTCTACTTAATATTTCAAGAACATTAACATGGGAAAATGGATCGTACTTCACCAGAGAATTATCTATGAAATAGGCACGAGTTTCAGACAATTCGTTAAGTAGAAACGACGTTTAGAGGGTAAAATTGCCTAAGTAAATATGAGATTGCCTAAGTACCTATAAGATCGACACTCTGCTTGATTCTACCTAATATTTCTAGAACATAAACATAGAAAAATGGAACGTACTTCCCCAGAGAATGTTCTATAAAATAGGCACGAGTTTCAGGCAATTCATTAAGTAGAAATGACGTTTAGAGGGTAAAATTGCCTAAGTAAATATGAGATTGCCTAAGTACCTATAAGGTCGATACTATGCTTAATTCTGCTTAATATTTCAATAACATAAACAGAGGCAAATGGAACGTACTTCAGCAAAGGATTATCTATGCAATAGGCACGAGTTTCAGATAATTCATTGAGTAGAAAGGACGTTTAAATGGTAAAATTGCCTAAGTAAATATGAGATTGCCTAAGTACCTATAAGATCGATACTGTGCTTGATTCTACTTTATATTTCAAGAATATTAACATAGGAAAATGGAACGAACTTCACAATAGAATTATCTATGAAATAGGCATGAGTTTTCGACAATTCATTAAGTAGAAATGACGTTTAGAAAGTAAAATGGCCTAAGTAAATAGGAGATTTTCTAAGTACCTATAAGATCGATACTGTGCTTGATTCTACTTAATATTTCAAGAACATTAACATAGGAAAATGGAACGTACTTCACCAAAGAATTATCTATGAAATAGGCGCGAGTTTCAGACAATTGATTAAGTAGAAATGACGTTTAGAGGGTAAAATTGCCTAAGTAAATATGAGATTGCCTAAGTACCTATAAGATCAATACTGTGCTTGATTCTACTTTATATTTTAAGAACATTAACATAGGAAAGTGGAACGAACTTCACAATAGAATTATCTATTAAATAGGCACGAGTTTCAGACAAATCATAAAGTAGAAATGACGTTTAGAGGGTAAAATTGCCTAAGTAAATATGAGATTTTCTAAGTACCAATAGGATCGATACTGTGCTTGATTCTACTTAATATTTCAAGAACATTAACATAGGAAAATGGAACGTACTTCACCAGAGAATTATCTATGAAATAGGCGCGAGTTTCAGACAATTGATTAAGTAGAAATGACGTTTAGAGGGTAAAATTGCCTAAGTAAATATGAGATTTTCTAAGTACCTATAAGATCGATACTGTGCCTGATTCTACTTAATATTTCAAGAACATTAACATAGGAAAATGGAACGTACTTCACCAGAGAATGATCAACGAAAGAGGCACGAGTTTTCGACAATTCATTAAGTGGAAATGACGTTTAGTGGGTAAAATTGCCTAAGTAAATATGAGATTGTCTAAGTACCTATAAGGTCGATACTATATTGGATTCTGCATAATATTTAAAGAACATAAACATAGCTAAATGGAACGTACTTCAGCAAAGGATTATCTATGCAATAGGCACGAGTTTCCGAAAATTCATTAAGTAGAAATGCCGTTTAGAGGGTAAAATTGCCTAAGTAAATATGAGATTGCCTAAGTACCTATAAGATCGATACTGTGCTTGATTCTTTTTTATATGTTAAGAACGTTAACATAGGAAAGTGGAACGAACTTCACAATAGAATTATATATCAAATAGGCACGAGTTTTCGAGAAATCAATAAGTAGAAATGACGTTGAGAAAGTAAAATGGCCTAAGTAAATGGGAGATTTTCTAAGTACCTATAAGATCGATACTGTGCTTGATTCTACTAAATATTTCAAGAACATTGACATAGGAAAATGGAACGTACTTCACCAGAGAATGATCTATGAAATAGGCACGAGTTTTCGACAATTCATTAAGTGGAAATGACGTTTAGAGGGTAAAATTGCCTAAGTAAATATGAGATTGTCTAAGTACCTATAATGTCGATACTATACTTGATTCTGCATAATATTTAAAGAACATAAACATAGCTAAATGGAACGTACTTCAGCAAAGGGTTATCTATGCAATAGGCACGAGTTTCAGACAATTCATTGAGTAGAAATGACTTTTAGAGTGGAAAATTGCCTAAGTAAATATGAGATTGCCTAAGTACCTATAAGATCGATACTGTACTTGATTCTACTTAATATTTCAAGAACATTAACATAGGAAAATGGATCGTACTTCACCAGAGAATTATCTATGAAATAAGCACGAGTTTCCGACAATTCATTAAGTAGAAATGCCGTTTAGAGGGTAATATTGCCTAAGTAAATAAGAGATTGCCTAAGTACCTATAAGATCGACACTGTGCTTGATTCTACGTAATATTTCAAGAACATTAACATAGGAAAATGGAACGTACTTCCCCAGAGAATGTTCTATAAAATAGGCGCGAGTTTTTGATAATTCATTAAATTGAAATGACGTTTAGAGGGTAAAATTGCCTAAGTAAATATGAGATTGCCTAAGTACCTATAAGGTCGATACTATGCTTAATTCTGCTTAATATTTCAATAACATAAACAGAGGCAAATGGAACGTACTTCAGCAAGGGATTATCTATGCAATAGGCACGAGTTTCAGATAATTCATTGAGTAGAAAGGACGTTTAGAGGGTAAAATTGCCTAAGTAAATATGAGATTGCCTAAGTACCTATAAGATCGATACTGTGCTTGATTCTACTTTATATTTCAAGAATATCAACATAGGAAAATGGAACGAACTTCACAATAGAATTATCTATGAAATAGGCACGAGTTTTCGACAATTCATTAAGTAGAAATGACGTTTGGAAAGTAAAATGGCCTAAGTAAATAGGAGATTTTCTAAGTACCTATAAGATCGATACTGTGCTTGATTCTACTTAATATTTCAAGAACATTAACATAGGAAAATTGAACGTGCTTCACCAAAGAATTATCTATGAAATAGGCGCGAATTTCAGACAATTGATTAAGTAGAAATGACGTTTAGAGGGTAAAATTACCTAAGTAAATATGAGATTGCCTAAGTACCTATAAGATCGATACTGTGCTTGATTCTACTTTATATTTTAAGAACATTAACATAGGAAAGTGGAACGAACTTCACAATAGAATTATCCATGAAATAGGCACGAGTTTCAGACAAATCATTAAGTGGAAATGACGTTTAGAGGGAAAAATTGCCTAAGTAAATATGAGATTTTCTAAGTACCTATAAGATCGATACTATGCTTAATTCTACTTAATATTTCAAGAACATTAACATAGGAAAATGGAACGTACTTCACCAGAGAATTATCTATCAAATAGGCGCGAGTTTCAGACAATTGATTAAGTAGAAATGACGTTTAGAGGGTAAATTTGCCTAAGTAAATATGAGATTTTCTAAGTACCTATAAGATCGATACTGTGCTTGATTCTACTTAATATTTCAAGAACATTAACATAGGAAAATGGAACGTACCTCACCAGAGAATTATCTATGAAATAGGCGCGAGTTTTAGACAATTGATTAAGTAGAAATGACGTTTAGAGGGTAAAATTGCCTAAATAAATATGAGATTGCCTAAGTACCTATAAGATCGATACTGTGCTTGATTCTACTTTATATTTCAAGAATATTAACATAGGAAAATGGAACGAACTTCACAATAGAATTATCTATGAAATAGGCACGAGTTTTCGACAATTCATTAAGTAGAAATGACGTTTAGAAAGTAAAATGGCCTAAGTAAATAGGAGATTTTCTAAGTACCTATAAGATCGATACTGTGCTTGATTCTACATAATATTTCAAGAACATTAACATAGGAAAATGGAACGTACTTCACCAGAGAATGATCAATGAAAGAGGCACGAGTTTTCGACAATTCATTAAGTGGAAATGACGTTTAGTGGGTAAAATTGCCTAAGTAAATATGAGATTGTCTAAGTAACTATAAGGTCGATACTATATTTGATTCTGCATAATATTTAAAGAACATAAACATAACCAAATGGAACGTACTTCAGCAAAGGATTATCTATGCAATAGGCACGAGTTTCAGACAATTCATTAAGTAGAAATGCCGTTTCGACGGTAAAATTGCCTAAGTAAATATGAGATTGCCTAAGTACCTATAAGATCGACACTGTGCTTGATTCTACCTAATATTTCAAGAATATTAACATAGAAAAATGGAACGAACTTCACAATAGAATTATCTATGAAATAGGCACGAGTTTTCGACAATTCTTTAAGTAGAAATGACGTTTAGAAAGTAAAATGGCCTAAGTAAATAGGAGATTTTCTAACTACCTATAAGATCGATACTGTGCTTGATTCTACTTAATATTTCAAGAACATTAACATAGGAAAATGGAACGTACTTCACCAGAGAATTATCTATGAAATAGGCGCGAGTTTTCGACAATTCAGTAAGTGGAAATGACGTTTAGAGGGTAAAATTGCCTTAGTAAATATGACATTGCCTAAGTACCTATAAGGTCGATACTATACTTGATTCTGCATAATATTTAAAGAACATAAATATAGCTAAATGGAACGTACTTCAGCAAAGGATTATCTATGCAATATGCACGAGTTTCAGACAATTCATTGAGTAGAAATGACGTTTATAGTGTAAAATTGCCTAAGTAAATATGAGATTGCCTAAGTACCAATAAGATCGATACTGTACTTGATTCTACTTAATATTTCAAGAACATTAACATTGGAAAATGGATCGTACTTCACCAGAGAATTATCTATGAAATAGGCACGAGTTTCAGACAATTCATTAATTAGAAATGCCGTTTAGAGGGTAAAATTGCCTAAGTAAATATGAGATTGCCTAAGTACCTATAAGATCGACACTGTGCTTGATTCTACCTAATATTTCAAGAATATTAACATAGGAAAATGGAACGAACTTCACAATAGAATTATCTATCAAATAGGCACGAGTTTATGATAATTCTTTAAGTAGAAATGACGTTTAGAAAGTAAAATGGCCTAAGTAAATAGGAGATTTTCTAAGTACCTATAAGATCGATACTGTGCTTGATTCTACTTAATATTTCAAGAACATTAACATAGGAAAATGGAACGTACTTCACCAGAGAATTATCTATGAAATAGGCGCGAGTTTCAGACAATTGATTAAGTAGAAATGACGTTTAGAGGGTAAAATTGCCTAAATAAATATGAGATTGCCTAAGTACCTATAAGATCGATACTGTGCTTGATTTTACTTTATATTTCAAGAATATTAACATAGGAAAATGGAACGAACTTCACAATAGAATTATCTATGAAATAGGCACGAGTTTTCGACAATTCATTAAGTAGAAATGACGTTTAGAAAGTAAAATGGACTAAGTAAATAGGAGATTTTCTAAGTACCTATAAGATCGATACTGTGCTTGATTCTACTTAACATTTCAAGAACATTAACATAGGAAAATGGAACGTATTTCACCAGAGAATTATCTATGAAATAGGCGCGAGTTTCAGACAATTGATTAAGTAGAAATGACGTTTAGAGGGTAAAATTGCCTAAGTAAATATGAGATTGCCTAAGTACCTATAAGATCGATACTGTGCTTGATTCTACTTTATATTTTAAGAACGTTAACATAGGAAAGTGGAACGAACTTCACAATAGAATTATCTATGAAATAGGCACGAGTTTTCGAGAAATCATTAAGTAGAAAAGACGTTTAGAAAGTGAAATGGCCTAAGTAAATAGGAGATTTTCTAAGTACCTATAAGATCGATACTGTGCTTGATTCTACTTAATATTTCAAGAACATTAACATAGGAAAATGGAACGTACTTCACCAGAGAATGATCTATGAAATAGGCACGAGTTTTCGACAATTCATTAAGTGGAAATGACGTTTAGTGGGTAAAATTGCCTAAGTAAATATGAGATTGTCTAAGTACCTATAAGGTCGATACTATATTTGATTCTGCATAATATTTAAAGAACATAAACATAGCTAAATGGAATGTACTTCAGCAAAGGATTATCTATGCAATAGGCACGAGTTTCAGTCAATTCATTGAGTAGAAATGACGTTTAGAGTGTAAAATTGCCTAAGTAAATATGAGATTGCCTAAGTACCTATAAGATCGATACTGTACTTGAATCTACTTAATATTTCAAGAACATTAACATAGGAAAATGGATCGTCCTTCACCAGAGAATTATCTATGAAATAGGCACGAGTTTCCGACAATTCATTAAGTAGAAATGCCGTTTAGAGGGTAAAATTGCCTAAGTAAATAAGAGATTGCCTAAGTACCTATAAGGTCGATACTACGCTTAATTCTGCTTAATATTTCAATAACATAAACAGAGGCAAATGGAACGTACTTCAGCAAAGGATTATCTATGCAATAGGCACGAGTTTCAGATAGTTTATTGAGTAGAAATGACGCTTAGAGGGTAAAATTGCCTAAGTAAATATGAGATTGCCTAAGTACCTATAAGATCGATACTGTGCTTGATTCTACTTTATATTTTAAGAACGTTAACATAGGAAAGTGGAATGAACTTCACAATAGAATTATCTATGAAATAGGCACGAGTTTTCGAGAAATCATTAAGTAGAAATGACGTTTAGAAAGTAAAATGGCCTAAGTAAATAGGAGATTTTCTATGTACCTATAAGATCGATACTGTGCTTGATTCTACTTAATATTTCAAGAACATTAACATAGGAAAATGGAACGTACTTCACCAGAGAATGATCTATGAAATAGGCACTAGTTTTCGACAATTCATTAAGTGGAAATGACGTTTAATGGGTAAAATTGCCTATGTAAATATGAGATTGTCTAAGTACCTATAAATTCGATACTATATTTGATTCTGCATAATATTTAAAGAACATAAACATAGCTAAATGGAACGTACTTCAGCAAAGGATTATCTATGCAAAAGGCACGAGTTTCAAACAATTCATTGAGTAGAAATGACGTTTAGAGTGTAAAATTGCCTAAGTAAATATGAGATTGCCTAAGTACCTATAAGATCGATACTGTACTTGATTCTACTTAATATTTCAAGAACATTAACATAGGAAAATGGATCGTACTTCACCAGAGAATTATCTATGAAATAGGCACGAGTTTCCGACAATTCATTAAGTAGAAATGCCGTTTAGAGGGTAAAATTGCCTAAGTAAATAAGAGATTGCCTAAGTACATATAATATCGACACTGTGCTTGATTCTACCTAATATTTCAAGAATATAAACATAGGAAAATGGAACGTACTTCCCCAGAGAATGTTCTATAAAATAGGCGCGATTTTTCGATAATTCATTAAATTGAAATGACGCTTAGAGGGTAAAATTGCCTAAGTAAATATGAGATTGCCTAAGTACCTATAAGGTCGATACTATGCTTAATTCTGCTTAATATTTTAATAACATAAACAGAGGCAAATGGAACGTACTTCAGCAAAGGATTATCTATGCAATAGGCACGAGTTTCAGATAGTTCATTGAGTAGAAAGCGCGTTTAGAGAGTAAAATTGCCTAAGTAAATATGAGATTGCCTAAGTACCTATAAGATCGATACTGTGCTTGATTCTACTTTATATTTTAAGAACGTTAACATAGGAAAGTGGAACGAACTTCACAATAGAATTATCTATGAAATAGGCACGAGCTTTCGAGAAATCATTAAGTAGAAATGACATTTAGAAAGTAAAATGGCCTCAGTAAATAGGAGATTTTCTAAGTACCTATAAGATCGATACTGTGCTTGATTCTACTTAATATATCAAGAACATTAACATAGGAAAATGGAACGTACTTCACCACAGAATGATCAAAGAAAGAGGCACGAGTTTTCGACAATTCATTAAGTGGAAATGACGTTTAGTGGGTAAAATTGCCTACGTAAACATGAGATTGTCTAAGTACCTATAAGGTCGATACTATATTTGATTCTGCATAATATTTAAAGAACATAAACATAGCTAAATGGAACGTACTTCAGCAAAGGATTATCTATGCAATAGGCACGAGTTTCAGACAATTCATTGAGTAGAAATGACGTTTAGAATGTAAAACTGCCTAAGTAAATATGAGATTGCCTAAGTACCTATAAGATCGACACTGTACTTGATTCTACTTATTATTTCAAGAACATTAACATAGGAAAATGGATCGTACTTCACCAGAGAATTATCTATGAAATAGGAGCAAGTTTCAGACAATTGATTAAGTAGAAATGACGTTTAGAGGGTAAAATTGCCTAAGTAAATAGGAGATTGCCTAAGTACCTATAAGATCGATACTGTGCTTGATTCTACTTTATATTTCAAGAATATTAACATAGGAAAATGGAACGAACTTCACAATAGAATTATCTATGAAATAGGCGCGAGTTTTCGAAAATTCATTAAGTAGAAATGACATTTAGAAAGTAAAATGGCCTAAGTAAAAAGGAGATTTTCTAAGTACCTAAAAGATCGATACTGTGCTTGATTCTACTTAATATTTCTAGAACATTAACATAGGAAAATGGAACGTACTTCACCAGAGAATTATCTATAAAATAGACGCGAGTTTCAGACAATTGATTAAGTAGAAATGACGTTTAGAGGGTAAAATTGCCTAAGTTAATATGAGATTGCCTAAGTACCTATAAGATCGATACTGTGCTTGATTCTACTTTATATTTTAAGAACACTAACATAGGAAAGTGGAACGAACTTCACAATAAAATTATCTATGAAATACGCACGAGTTTTCGACAATTCATTGAGTAGAAATGACGTTTAGAAAGTAAAATTGCCTAAGTAAATAGGAGATTTTCTAAGTACATATAAGATCGATACTGTGCTTGATTCTACTTAATATTTCAAGAACATTAACATAGGAAAATGGAACGTACTTCACCAGAGAATGATCTATGAAATAGGCACGAGTTTTCGACAATTCATTAAGTGGAAATGACGTTTGGCGGGTAAAATTGCCTAAGTAAATAGGAGATTTTCTAAGTACCTATAAGATCGATACTGTGCTTGATTCTACTTAACATTTCAAGAACATTAACATAGGAAAATGGAACGTATTTCACCAGAGAATTATCTATGAAATAGGCGCGAGTTTCAGACAATTGATTAAGTAGAAATGACGTTTAGAGGGTAAAATTGCCTAAGTAAATATGAGATTGCCTAAGTACCTATAAGATCGATACTGTGCTTGATTCTACTTTATATTTTAAGAACGTTAACATAGGAAAGTGGAACGAACTTCACAATAGAATTATCTATGAAATAGGCACGAGTTTTCGAGAAATCATTAAGTAGAAAAGACGTTTAGAAAGTGAAATGGCCTAAGTAAATAGGAGATTTTCTAAGTACCTATAAGATCGATACTGTGCTTGATTCTACTTAATATTTCAAGAACATTAACATAGGAAAATGGAACGTACTTCACCAGAGAATGATCTATGAAATAGGCACGAGTTTTCGACAATTCATTAAGTGGAAATGACGTTTAGTGGGTAAAATTGCCTAAGTAAATATGAGATTGTCTAAGTACCTATAAGGTCGATACTATATTTGATTCTGCATAATATTTAAAGAACATAAACATAGCTAAATGGAATGTACTTCAGCAAAGGATTATCTATGCAATAGGCACGAGTTTCAGTCAATTCATTGAGTAGAAATGACGTTTAGAGTGTAAAATTGCCTAAGTAAATATGAGATTGCCTAAGTACCTATACGATCGATACTGTACTTGATTCTACTTAATATTTCAAGAACATTAACATAGGAAAATGGATCGTACTTCACCCGAGAATTATCTATGAAATAGGCACGAGTTTCCGACAATTCATTAAGTAGAAATGCCGTTTAGAGGGTAAAATTTCCTAAGTAAATAAGAGATTGCCTAAGTACCTATAAGATCGACACTGTGCTTGATTCTACCTAATATTTCAAGAACATGAACATAGGAAAATGGAACGTACTTCCCCAGAGAATGTTCTATAAAATAGGCGCGAGTTTTCGATAATTCATTAAATTGAAATGACGCTTATAGGGTAAAATTGCCTAAGTAAATAAGAGATTGCCTAAGTACCTATAAGGTCGATACTATGCTTAATTCTGCTTAATATTTCAATAACATAAACAGAGGCAAATGGAACGTACTTCAGCAAAGGATTATCTATGCAATAGGCACGAGTTTCAGATAGTTTATTGAGTAGAAATGACGCTTAGAGGGTAAAATTGCCTAAGTAAATATGAGATTGCCTAAGTACCTATAAGATCGATACTGTGCTTGATTCTACTTTATATTTTAAGAACGTTAACATAGGAAAGTGGAATGAACTTCACAATAGAATTATCTATGAAATAGGCACGAGTTTTCGAGAAATCATTAAGTAGAAATGACGTTTAGAAAGTAAAATGGCCTAAGTAAATAGGAGATTTTCTAAGTACCTATAAGATCGATACTGTGCTTGATTCTACTTAATATTTCAAGAACATTAACATAGGAAAATGGAACGTACTTCACCAGAGAATTATCTATGAAATAGGCGCGAGTTTCAGACAATTGATTAAGTAGAAATGACGTTTAGAGGGTAAAATTGCCTAAATAAATATGAGATTGCCTAAGTACCTATAAGATCGATACTGTGCTTGATTCTACTTTATATTTCAAGAATATTAACATAGGAAAATGGAACGAACTTCACAATAGAATTATCTATGAAATAGGCACGAGTTTTCGACAATTCATTAAGTAGAAATGACGTTTAGAAAGTAAAATGGCCTAAGTAAATAGGAGATTTTCTAAGTACCTATAAGATCGATACTGTGCTTGATTCTACTTAACATTTCAAGAACATTAACATAGGAAAATGGAACGTATTTTACCAGAGAATTATCTATGAAATAGGGGCGAGTTTCAGACAATTGATTAAGTAGAAATGACGTTTAGAGGGTAAAATTGCCTAAGTAAATATGAGATTGCCTAAGTACCTATAAGATCGATACTGTGCTTGATTCTACTTTATATTTTAAGAACGTTAACATAGGAAAGTGGAACGAACTTCACAATAGAATTATCTATGAAATAGGCACGAGTTTTCGAGAAATCATTAAGTAGAAAAGACGTTTAGAAAGTGAAATGGCCTAAGTAAATAGGAGATTTTCTAAGTACCTATAAGATCGATACTGTGCTTGATTCTACTTAATATTTCAAGAACATTAACATAGGAAAATGGAACGTACTTCACCAGAGAATGATCTATGAAATAGGCACGAGTTTTCGACAATTCATTAAGTGGAAATGACGTTTAGTGGGTAAAATTGCCTAAGTAAATATGAGATTGTCTAAGTACCTATAAGGTCGATACTATATTTGATTCTGCATAATATTTAAAGAACATAAACATAGCTAAATGGAATGTACTTCAGCAAAGGATTATCTATGCAATAGGCACGAGTTTCAGTCAATTCATTGAGTAGAAATGACGTTTAGAGTGTAAAATTGCCTAAGTAAATATGAGATTGCCTAAGTACCTATAAGATCGATACTGTACTTGAATCTACTTAATATTTCAAGAACATTAACATAGGAAAATGGATCGTCCTTCACCAGAGAATTATCTATGAAATAGGCACGAGTTTCCGACAATTCATTAAGTAGAAATGCCGTTTAGAGGGTAAAATTGCCTAAGTAAATAAGAGATTGCCTAAGTACCTATAAGGTCGATACTACGCTTAATTCTGCTTAATATTTCAATAACATAAACAGAGGCAAATGGAACGTACTTCAGCAAAGGATTATCTATGCAATAGGCACGAGTTTCAGATAGTTTATTGAGTAGAAATGACGCTTAGAGGGTAAAATTGCCTAAGTAAATATGAGATTGCCTAAGTACCTATAAGATCGATACTGTGCTTGATTCTACTTTATATTTTAAGAACGTTAACATAGGAAAGTGGAATGAACTTCACAATAGAATTATCTATGAAATAGGCACGAGTTTTCGAGAAATCATTAAGTAGAAATGACGTTTAGAAAGTAAAATGGCCTAAGTAAATAGGAGATTTTCTATGTACCTATAAGATCGATACTGTGCTTGATTCTACTTAATATTTAAAGAACATTAACATAGGAAAATGGAACGTACTTCACCAGAGAATGATCTATGAAATAGGCACTAGTTTTCGACAATTCATTAAGTGGAAATGACGTTTAATGGGTAAAATTGCCTATGTAAATATGAGATTGTCTAAGTACCTATAAATTCGATACTATATTTGATTCTGCATAATATTTAAAGAACATAAACATAGCTAAATGGAACGTACTTCAGCAAAGGATTATCTATGCAAAAGGCACGAGTTTCAAACAATTCATTGAGTAGAAATGACGTTTAGAGTGTAAAATTGCCTAAGTAAATATGAGATTGCCTAAGTACCTATAAGATCGATACTGTACTTGATTCTACTTAATATTTCAAGAACATTAACATAGGAAAATGGATCGTACTTCACCAGAGAATTATCTATGAAATAGGCACGAGTTTCCGACAATTCATTAAGTAGAAATGCCGTTTAGAGGGTAAAATTGCCTAAGTAAATAAGAGATTGCCTAAGTACATATAATATCGACACTGTGCTTGATTCTACCTAATATTTCAAGAATATAAACATAGGAAAATGGAACGTACTTCCCCAGAGAATGTTCTATAAAATAGGCGCGATTTTTCGATAATTCATTAAATTGAAATGACGCTTAGAGGGTAAAATTGCCTAAGTAAATATGAGATTGCCTAAGTACCTATAAGGTCGATACTATGCTTAATTCTGCTTAATATTTTAATAACATAAACAGAGGTAAATGGAACGTACTTCAGCAAAGGATTATCTATGCAATAGGCACGAGTTTCAGATAGTTCATTGAGTAGAAAGCGCGTTTAGAGGGTAAAATTGCCTAAGTAAATATGAGATTGCCTAAGTACCTATAAGATCGATACTGTGCTTGATTCTACTTTATATTTTAAGAACGTTAACATAGGAAAGTGGAACGAACTTCACAATAGAATTATCTATGAAATAGGCACGAGCTTTCGAGAAATCATTAAGTAGAAATGACGTTTAGAAAGTAAAATGGCCTAAGTAAATAGGAGATTTTCTAAGTACCTATAAGATCGATACTGTGCTTGATTCTACTTAATATTTCAAGAACATTAACATAGTAAAATGGAACGTACTTCACCACAGAATGATCTATGAAATAGGCACTAGTTTTCGACAATTCATTAAGTGGAAATGACGTTTAGTGGGTAAAATTGCCTAAGTAAATATGAGATTGTCTAAGTACCTATAAGTTCGATACTATATTTGATTCTGCATAATATTTAAAGAACATAAACATAGCTAAATGGAATGTACTTCAGCAAAGGATTATCTATGCAATAGGCACGAGTTTCAAACAATTCATTGAGTAGAAATGACGTTTAGAGTGTAAAATTGCCTAAGTAAATATGAGATTGCCTAAGTACCTATAAGATCGATACTGTACTTGATTCTACTTAATATTTCAAGAACATTAACATAGGAAAATGGATCGTACTTCACCAGAGAATTATCTATGAAATAGGCACGAGTTTCCGACAATTCATTAAGTAGAAATGCCGTTTAGAGGGTAAAATTGCCTAAGTAAATAAGAGATTGCCTAAGTACATATAATATCGACACTGTGCTTGATTCTACCTAATATTTCAAGAACATAAACATAGGAAAATGGAACGTACTTCCCCAGAGAATGTTCTATAAAATAGGCGCGAGTTTTCGATAATTCATTAAATTGAAATGACGCTTAGAGGGTAAAATTGCCTAAGTAAATATGAGATTGCCTAAGTACCTATAAGGTCGATACTATGCTTAATTCTGCTTAATATTTTAATAACATAAACAGAGGCAAATGGAACGTACTTCAGCAAAGGATTATCTATGCAATAGGCACGAGTTTCAGATAGTTCATTGAGTAGAAAGCGCGTTTAGAGAGTAAAATTGCCTAAGTAAATATGAGATTGCCTAAGTACCTATAAGATCGATACTGTGCTTGATTCTACTTTATATTTTAAGAACGTTAACATAGGAAAGTGGAACGAACTTCACAATAGAATTATCTATGAAATAGGCACGAGCTTTCGAGAAATCATTAAGTAGAAATGACATTTAGAAAGTAAAATGGCCTCAGTAAATAGGAGATTTTCTAAGTACCTATAAGATCGATACTGTGCTTGATTCTACTTAATATATCAAGAACATTAACATAGGAAAATGGAACGTACTTCACCACAGAATGATCAAAGAAAGAGGCACGAGTTTTCGACAATTCATTAAGTGGAAATGACGTTTAGTGGGTAAAATTGCCTACGTAAACATGAGATTGTCTAAGTACCTATAAGGTCGATACTATATTTGATTCTGCATAATATTTAAAGAACATAAACATAGCTAAATGGAACGTACTTCAGCAAAGGATTATCTATGCAATAGGCACGAGTTTCAGACAATTCATTGAGTAGAAATGACGTTTAGAATGTAAAACTGCCTAAGTAAATATGAGATTGCCTAAGTACCTATAAGATCGACACTGTACTTGATTCTACTTATTATTTCAAGAACATTAACATAGGAAAATGGATCGTACTTCACCAGAGAATTATCTATGAAATAGGAGCAAGTTTCAGACAATTGATTAAGTAGAAATGACGTTTAGAGGGTAAAATTGCCTAAGTAAATAGGAGATTGCCTAAGTACCTATAAGATCGATACTGTGCTTGATTCTACTTTATATTTCAAGAATATTAACATAGGAAAATGGAACGAACTTCACAATAGAATTATCTATGAAATAGGCGCGAGTTTTCGAAAATTCATTAAGTAGAAATGACATTTAGAAAGTAAAATGGCCTAAGTAAAAAGGAGATTTTCTAAGTACCTAAAAGATCGATACTGTGCTTGATTCTACTTAATATTTCTAGAACATTAACATAGGAAAATGGAACGTACTTCACCAGAGAATTATCTATAAAATAGACGCGAGTTTCAGACAATTGATTAAGTAGAAATGACGTTTAGAGGGTAAAATTGCCTAAGTTAATATGAGATTGCCTAAGTACCTATAAGATCGATACTGTGCTTGATTCTACTTTATATTTTAAGAACACTAACATAGGAAAGTGGAACGAACTTCACAATAAAATTATCTATGAAATACGCACGAGTTTTCGACAATTCATTGAGTAGAAATGACGTTTAGAAAGTAAAATTGCCTAAGTAAATAGGAGATTTTCTAAGTACATATAAGATCGATACTGTGCTTGATTCTACTTAATATTTCAAGAACATTAACATAGGAAAATGGAACGTACTTCACCAGAGAATGATCTATGAAATAGGCACGAGTTTTCGACAATTCATTAAGTGGAAATGACGTTTGGCGGGTAAAATTGCCTAAGTAAATATCACATTGCCTAAGTACCTATAAGGTCGATACTACACTCGATTCTGCATAATATTTCAAGAACATAAACATAGCTAAATGGAACGTACTTCAGCAAAGGATTATCTATGCAATAGGCACGAGTTTCAGACAATTCATTGAGTAGAAATGACGTTTAGAATGTAAAATTGCCTAAGTACCTATAAGATCGCCTAAGTACCTATAAGATCGATACTGTACTTGATTCTACTTAATATTTCAAGAACATTAACATAGGACAATGGATCGTACTTCACCAGAGAATTATCTATGAAATAGGCACGAGTTTCAGACAATTCATTAAGTAGAAATGACGTTTAGAGGGTAAAATTGCCTAAGTCAATATGAGATTGCCTAAGTACCTATAAGATCGACACTCTGCTTGATTCTCCCTAATATTTCAAGAACATAAACATAGGAAAATGGAACGTACTTCCCCAGAGAATGTTCTATAAAATAGGCGTGAGTTTCCGATAATTCATTAAATAGAAATGACGTTTAGAGGGTAAAATTTCATAAGTAAATATGAGATTGCCTAGGTACCTATAAAGTTGATACTATGCTTAATTCTGCTTAATATTTCAATAACATAAACAGAGGCAAATGGAACGTACTTTAGCAAAGGATTATCTATGCAATAGGGATGAGTTTCAGACAATTCATTGCGTAGAAAGGACGTTTAGAGGGTAAACTTGCCTAAGTAAATATGGGATTGCCTAAGTACATATACGATCGATACTGTGCTTGATTCTACTTTATATATCAAGAATATTGACATAGGAAAATGGAGCGTACTTCACCAGAGAATGATGTATGAAATAGGCACGAGTTGTCGACAATTAATTAAGTAGAAATGGCGTTTATAGGGTAAAATTGCCTAAGTAAATATGAGATTGCCTAAGTACCTATAAGATCGATATAGTGCTTGATTCAACTTTATATTTTAAGAACATTAACATAGGAAAGTGGAACGAACTTCACAATAGAATTATCTATGAAATAGGCACGAGTTTTCGACAATTCATTAAGTAGAAATGACGTTTAGAAAGTAAAATTGCCAAAGTAAATAGGAGATTTTCTAAGTACCTATAAGATCGATACTGAGCTTGATTCTACTTAATAGTTCAAGAACATTAATATAGGAAAATGGATCGTACTTCACCAGAGAATTATCTATGAAATAGGCACGAGTTTCAGACAATTCATTAAGCTGAAATGACGTTTAGAGGGTAAAATTGCCTAAGTAAATATGAGATTGCCCTGGTACATATAAGATCGACACTGTGCTCGATTCTACTTAATATTGCAAGAACAAAAACATAGGAAAATGAAACGTACTTCCCCAGAGAATGTTCTATGAAATAGGTGCGAGTTTTCGATAATTCATTAAGTAGAAATGACGTTTAGTGGGTATAATTGCCTAAGTAAATATGAGATTGCCTAAGTACCTATAAGATCGATACTGTGCTTGATTCTACTTAATATTTGAAGAACATTAACATAGGAAAATGGATCGTACTTCACTAGAGAATTATCTATGAAATAGGCACGAGTTTCAGACAATTCATTAAGGAGAAATGACGTTTAGAGGGTAAAATTGCCTAAGTAAATATGAGATTGCCTAAGTACCTATAAGATTGATACTGTGCTTGATTCTACTTTATATTTTAAGAACATTAACATAGGAAAGTGGAACGAACTTCACAATATAAGTATCTAAGAAATAGGCACGAGTTTTCGACTATTCATTAAGTAGAAATGACGTTTAGAAAGTAAAATGGCCTAAGTAAATAGGAGATTTTCTAAGTACCTATAAGATCGATAATGTGCTTGATTCTACTTAATAATTCAAGAACATAAACATAGGCAGATGGAACGTACTTCAGCAAAGGATTATCTATGCAATAGGCACGAGTTTCAGACAATTCATTGAGTAGAAAGGATTTTTAGAGGGTAAAATTGCCTAAGTAAATATGAGATTGCCTCAGTACCTATAAGATCGATACTGTGCTTGATTCTACGTTATATTTCAAGAATATTAGCATAGGAAAATGGAACGAACTTCACAATAGAATTATCTATGAAATAGGCACGAGTTTTCGATAATTCATTGAGTAGAAATGACGTTTGGAAAGTAAAATGGTATAAGTAAATAGGAGATTTTCTAAGTACCTATAAGATCGATACTGTGCTTGATTCAACTTAATATTTCAAGAACATTAACATAGGAAAATGGAACGTACTTCACCAGAGAATTATCTATGAAATAGGCACGAGTTTCAGACAATTGATTAAGTAGAAATGACGTTTAGAGGGTAAAATTGCCTAATTAAATATGAGATTACCTAAGTACCTATAAAATCGATACTGTGGTTGATTCTACTTTATATTTTAAGAACATTAACATAGGAAATTGGAACGAACTTCACAATAGAATTATCTATAAAGTACGCACGAGTTTTCGACAATTCATTAATTAGAAATGACGTTCAGAAAGTAAAATGGCCTAAGTAAATATGAGATTTTCTAAGTACCTATAAGATCGATACTGTGGTTGATTCTACTTAATATTTCAAGAACATTAACATAGGAAAACGGATCGTACTTCACATAGAATTATCTATCAAATAGGCATGAGTTTCAGACAATTCATTAAGTAGAAATGACGTTTAGAGGATAAAATTGCCTAAGTAAATATGAGATTGCCTAAGTACCTATAAGATCGATACTGTGCTTGATTCTACTTTATATTTCAAGAATATTGACATAGGAAAATGGAGCGTACTTCACCAGAGAATGATCTATCAAATAGGCACGAGTTTTCGACAATTGGTTAAGTAGAAGTGGCGTTTAGAGGGTAAAATTGCCTAAGTAAATATGAGATTGCCTAAGTACCTATAAGATCGATACAGTGCTTGATTCTACTTTATATTTTAAGAACATTAACATAGGAAAGTTGAACGAACTTGACAATAGAATTATCTATGAAATAGGCACGAGTTTTCGACAATTCATTAAGTAGAAATGACGTTTAGAAAGTAAAATGGCCTAAGTAAATAGGAGATTTTCTAAGTACCTATAAGATCGATACTGTGCTTGATTCTACTTAACAATTCAAGAACATAAACATAGGCATACGGAACGTACTTCAGTAAAGGATTCTCTATGCAATAGGCACGACTTTCAGACAATTCATTGAGTAGAAAGGACGTTTAGAGGGTAAAATTGCCTAAGTAAATAGGAGATTGCCAATGTACCTATAACATCGATACTGTGCTTGATTCTACTTTATATTTCAAGAATATTAACATAGGAAAATGGAACGAACTTCACAAAAGAATTATCTATGAAATAGCACGAGTTTTCGACAATTCATTAAGTAGAAATGACGTTTGGAAAGTAAAATGGCCTAAGTAAATAGGGGATTTTCTAAGTACCTATAAGATCGATACTGTGCTTGATTCTACTTAATATTTCAAGAACATTAACATAGGAGAATGGATCGTACTTCACCAGAGAATTATCTATGACATAGGCACGAGTTTCAGAAAATTCATTAAGTAGAAATGACGTTTAGAGGGTAAAATTGCCTAAGTAAATATGAGATTGCCTAAGTACCTATAAGATCGATACTGTGCTTGATTCTACTTTATATTTTAAGAACATTAACATAGGAAAGTGGAACGAACTTCACAATAGAATTATCTATGAAATAGGCACGAGTTTTCGACAATTCATTAAGTAGAAATGACGTTTAGAAAGTAAAATGGCCTAAGTAAATAGGAGATTTTCTAAGTACCTATAAGATCGATACTGTGCTTGATTCTACTTAATAATTCAAGAACATAAACATAGGCAGATGGAACGTACTTCAGCAAAGGATTATCTATGCAATAGGCACGAGTTTCAGACAATTCATTGAGTAGAAAGGATTTTTAGAGGGTAAAATTGCCTAAGTAAATATGAGATTACCTAAGTACATATAAGATCGACACTGTGCTTGATTCTACTTTATATTTCAAGAATATTAACTTAGGAAAATGGAACGAACTTCACAATAGAATTATCTATGAAATAGGCACGAGTTTTCGACAATTTATTAAGTAGAAATGACGTTTAGAAAGTAAAATGGCCTAAGTAAATAGGAGATTTTCTAAGTACCTATAAGATCGATACTGTGCTTGATTCTACTTAATATTTCAAGAACATTAACATTGGAAAAAAGAACGTACTTCACCAGAGAATTATCTATGAAATAGGCGCGAGTTTCAGACAAATGATTAAGTAGAAATGACGTTTAGAGGGTAAAATTGCCTAAGTAAATATGAGATTGCCTAAGTACCTATAAGATCGATACTGTGCTTGATTCTATTTTATATTTTAAGAACGTTAACATAGGAAAGTGGAACGAACTTCACAATAGAATTATCTATCAAATAGGCACGTGTTTTCGAGAAATCATTACGTAGAAATGACGTTTAGAAAGTAAAATGGCCTAAGTAAATAGGAGATTTTCTAAGTACCTATAAGATCGATGCTGTGCTTGATTCTACTTAATATTTCAAGAACATTAACATAGGAAAATGGAACGTACTTCACCAGAGAATGATCTATGAAATAGGCACGAGTTTTCGACAATTCATTAATTGGAAATGACGTTTAGAGGGTAAAATTGCCTAAGTAAATATGAGATTGTCTAAGTACCTATAAGGTCGATACTATACTTGATTCTGCATAATATTTAAAGAACATAAACATAGCTAAATGGAACGTACTTCAGCAAAGGATTATCTACGCAATAGGCACGAGTTTCAGACAATTCATTGAGTAGAAATGACGTTTAGAGTGTAAAATCGCCTAAGCAAATATGAGATTGCCTAAGTACCTATAAGATCGATACTGTACTTGATTCTACTTAATATTTCAAGAACATTAACATAGGAAAATGGATCGTACTTCACCAGAGAATTATCTATGAAATAGGCACGAGTTTCCGACAATTCATTAAGTAGAAATGCCGTTTAGAGGGTAAAATTGCCTAAGTAAATATGAGATTGCCTAAGTACCTATAAGATCGACACTGTGCTTGATTCTACCTAATATTTCAAGAACATTAACATAGGAAAATGGAACGAACTTCACAATAGAATTATCTATGAAATAGGCACGAGTTTTCGACAATTCTTTAAGTAGAAATGACGTATACAAAGTAAAGTGGCCTAAGTAAATAGGAGATTTTCTAAGTACCTATAAGATCGATACTGTGCTTGATTCTACTTAATATTTCAAGAACATTAACATAGCAAATTGGAACGTACTTCACCAGAGAATTATCTATGAAATAGGCGCAAGTTTCAGACAATTGATTAAGTAGAAATGACGTTTAGAGGGTAAAATTGCCTAAGTAAATATGAGATTGCCTAAGTACCTATAAGATCGATACTGTGCTTGATTCTACTTTATATTTCAAGAATATTAACATAGGAAAATGGAACGAACTTCACAATAGAATTATCTATGAAATAGGCACGAGTTTTCGACAATTCATTAAGTAGAAATGACGCTTAGAAAGTAAAATGGCCTAAGTAAATAGGAGATTTTCTAAGTACCTATAAGATCGATACTGTGCTTGATTCTACTTAATATTTCAAGAACATTAACATTGGAAAATGGACTGTACTTCACCAGAGAATTATCTATGAAATAGGCGCGAGTTTTAGACAATTGATTAAGTAGAAATGACGTTTAGATGGTAAGATTGCCTAAGTACCTATAAGATCGATACTGTGCTTGATTCTACTTTATATTTTAAGAACGTTAACATAGGAAAGTGGAACGAACTTGACAATAGAATTATCTATCAAATAGGCACGAGTTTTCGAGAAATCATTAAGTAGAAATGACGTTTAGAAAGTAAAATGGCCTAAGTAAATAGGAGATTTTCTAAGTACCTATAAGATCGATACTGTGCTTGATTCTACATAATATTTCAAGAACATTAACATAGGAAAATGGAACGTACTTCACCAGAGAATGATCTGTGAAATAGGCACGAGTTTTCGACAATTCATTAAGTGGAAATGACGTTTAGTGGGTAAAATTGCCTAAGTAAATATGAGATTGTCTAAGTACCTATAAGGTCGATACTATATTTGATTCTGCATAATATTTAAAGAACATAAACAGAGCTAAATGGAACTTACTTCAGCAAAGGATTATCTATGCAATAGGCACGAGTTTCAGACAATTCATTGAGTAGAAACGACGTTTAGAGTGTAAAATTGCCTAAGTAAATAAGAGATTGCCTAAGTACCTATAAGATCGATAGTGTACTTGATTCTACATAATATTTTAAGAACATTAACATAGGAAAATGGATCGTACTTCACCAGAGAATGATCTATGAAATAGGCACGAGTTTCCGACAATTCATTAAGTAGAAATGCCGTTTAGATGGTAAAATTGCCTATGTAAATAAGAGATTGCCTAAGTACCTATAAGATCGACACTGTGCTTGATTCTACCTAATATTTCAAGATCATAAACATAGGAAAATGGAACGTACTTCCCCAGAGAATGTTCGATAAAATAAGCGCGAGTTTTCGATAATTCATTAAATTGAAATGACGCTTAGAGGGTTAAATTGCCTAAGTAAATATGAGATTGCCTAAGTACCTATAAGGTCGATACTATGCTTATTTCTGCTTAATATTTCAATAACATAAATAGAGGCAAATGGAACGTACTTCAGCAAAGGATTATCTATGCAATAGGCACGAGTTTCAGATAATTCATTGAGTAGAAAGGACGTTTAGAGGGTAAAATTGCCTAAGTAAAAATGAGATTGCCTAAGTACCTATATGGTAGATACTATACTTGATTTTGCATAATATTTAAAGAACATAAACATAGTTAAATGGAACGTACTTCAGCAAAGTATTATCTATGCAATAGGAACGAGTTTCAGACAATTCATTGAGTAGAAATGACGTTTAGAGTGTAAAATTGCCTAAGTAAATATGAGATTGCCTAAGTACCTATAAGATCGATACTGTACTTGATTCTACTTAATATTTCAAGAACATTAACATAGGAAAATGGATCGTACTTCACCAGAGAATTATCTATGAAATAGGCACGAGTTTCAGACAATTCATTAAGTAGAAAATTTCGTTTAGAGGGTAAAATTGCCTAAGTAAATATGAGATTGCCTGAGTACCTATAAGATCGACACTGTGCTTGATTCTACCTAATATTTCAAGAACATAAACATAGGAAAATGGAACGTTCTTCCCCTGAGAATGTTCTATAAAATAGGCGCGAGTTTTCGATAATTCATTAAATTGAAATGACGTTTAGAGTGTAAAATTGCCTAAGTAAATATGAGATTCCCTAAGTACCTATAAGGTCGATACTATGCTTAATTCTGCTTAATATTTCAATAACATAAACAGAGGCAAATGGAACGTACTTCAGCAAAGGATTATCTATGCAATAGGCACGAGTTTCAGATAATTCATTGAGTAGAAAGGACGTTTAGAGGGTAAAATTGCCTAAGTAAACATGAGATTGCCTAAGTACCTATAAGATCGACACTGTCCTTGATTCTACTTTATATTTCAAGAATATTAACATAGGAAAATGGAACAAACTTCACAATAGAATTATCTATGAAGTAGGCACGAGTTTTCGACAATTCATTAAGTAGAAATGACGTTTAGAAAGTAAAATGGCCTAAGTAAATAGGAGATTTTCTAAGTACCTATAAGATCAATACTGTGCTTGATTCTACTTAATATTTCAAGAACATTAACATAGGAAAATGGAACGTACTTCACCAGAGAATTATCTATAAAATAGGCGCGAGTTTCAGACAATTGATTAAGTAGAAATGACGTTTAGAGGGTAAAATTGCCTAAGTAAATATGAGATTGCCTAAGTACCTACAAGATGGATACTGTGCTTGATTCTACTTTATATTTCAAGAATATTAACATAGGAAAATGGAACGAACTTCACAATAGAATTATCTATGAAATAGGCACGAGTTTTCGACAATTCATTAAGTGGAAATGACGTTTAGAAAGTAAAATGGCCTAAGTAAATAGGAGATTTTCTAAGTACCTATAAGATCAATACTGTGCTTGATTCTACTTAATATTTCAAGAACATTAACATAGGAAAATGGAACGTACTTCACCAGAGAATTATCTATGAAATATGCACGAGTTTCAGACAATTGATTAAGTAGAAATGACGTTTAGAGGGTAAAATTGCCTAGATAAATATGAGATTGCCTAAGTACCTATAAGATCGATACTGTGCTTGATTCTTCTTAATATTTGAAGAGCATTAACATAGGAAAATGGATCGTACTTCACTAGAGAATTATCTATGAAATAGGCACGAGTTTTCGACAATTCATTAAGTAGAAATGACGTTTAGAGGGTAAAATTACCTAAGTAAATATGAGATTGCCTAAGTACCTATAAGATCGATACTGTGCTTAATTCAACTTAATATTTCAAGAACATTAACATAGAAAAATGGATCGTACTTTACCAGAGAATTATCTATGAAATAGGCACGAGTTTCAGACAATTCATTAAGTAGAAATGACGTTTAGAGGGTAAAATTGCCTAAGTAAATATGAGATTGCCTAAGTACCTATAAGATCGATACTGTGCTTGATTCTACTTTATATTTTAAGAACGTTTACATAGGAAAGTGGAACGAACTTCACAATAGAATTATCTATGAAATAGGCACGAGTTTTCGAGAAATCATTAAGTAGAAATGACGTTTAGAAAGTAAAATGGCCTAAGTAAATAGGAGATTTTCTAAGTACCTATAAGATCGATACTGTGCTTGATTCTACTTAATATTTCAAGAACATTAACATAGGAAAATGGAACGTACTTCACCAGAGAATCATCAATGAAAGAGGCATGAGTTTTCGACAATTCATTAAGTGGAAATGACGTTTAGTGGGTAAAATTGCCTACGTAAATATGAGATTGTCTAAGTACCTATAAGGTCGATACTATATTTGATTCTGCATAATATTTAAAGAACATAAACATAGCTAAATGGATCGTACTTCAGCAAAGGATTATCTATGCAATAGGCACGAGTTTCAGACAATTCATTGAGTAGAAATGACGTTTAGAATGTAAAACTGCCTAAGTAAATATGAGATTGCCTAAGTACCTATAAGATCGATGCTGTACTTGATTCTACTTAATATTTCAAGAACATTAACATAGGAAAATGGATCGTACTTCACCAGAGAATTATCTATTAAATAGGCACGAGTTTCAGACAATTCATTAAGTAGAAATGACGTTTAGAGGGTAAAATTGCCTAAGTAAATATGAGATTGCCTAAGTACCTATAAGATCGATACTGTGCTTGATTCTACTTTATATTTCAAGAATATTAACATAGGAAAATGGAACGAACTTCACAATAGAATTATCTATGAAATAGGCGTGAGTTTTCGAAAATTCATTAAGTAGAAATGACGTTTAGAAAGTAAAATGGCCTAAGTAAATAGGAGATTTTCTAAGTACCTAAAAGATCGATACTGTGCTTGATTCTACTTAATATTTCAAGAACATTAACATAGGAAAATGGAACGTACTTCACCAGAGAATGATCTATGAAATAGGCACGAGTTTTCGACAATTCATTAAGTGGAAATGACGTTTGGAGGGTAAAATTGCCGAAGTAAATATGACATTGCCTAAGTACCTACAAGGTCGATACTACACTTGATTCTGCATAATATTTCAAGAATATAAACATAGCTAAATGGAACGTACTTCAGCAAAGGATTATCTATGCAATAGGCACGAGTTTCAGACAATTCATTGAGTAGAAATGACGTTTAGAATGTAAAATTGCCTAAGTAAATATGAGATTGCCTAAGTACCTATAAGATCGATACTGTACTTGATTCTACTTAATATTTCAAGAACATTAACATAGGACAATGGATCGTACTTCACCAGAGAATTATCTATGAAATACGCACGAGTTTTAGACAATTCATTAAGTAGAAATGACGTTTAGAGGGTAAAATTGCCTAAGTCAATATGAGATTGCCTAAGTACCTATAAGATCGACACTCTGCTTGATTCTCCCTAATATTTCAAGAACATAGACATAGGAAAATGGAACGTACTTCCCCAGAGAATGTTCTATAAAATAGGCGCGAGTTTCCGATAATTCATTAAATAGAAATGACGTTTAGAGGGTAAAATTTCATAAGTAAATATGAGATTGCCTAAGTACCTATAAAGTTGATACTATGCTTAATTCTGCTTAATATTTCAATAACATAAACAGAGGCAAATGGAACGTACTTTAGCAAAGGATTATCTATGCAATAGGGAAGAGTTTCAGACAATTCATTGCGTAGAAAGGACGTTTAGAGGGTAAACTTGCCTAAGTTAATATGGGATTGCCTAAGTACATATACGATCGATACTGTGCTTGATTCTACTTTATATATCAAGAATATTGACATAGGAAAATGGAGCGTACTTCACCAGAGAATGATGTATGAAATAGGCACGAGTTGTCGACAGTTGATTAAGTAGAAATGGCGTTTATAGGGTAAAATTGCCTAAGTAAATATGAGATTTCCTAAGTGCCTATAAGATCGATATAGTGCTTGATTCCACTTTATATTTTAAGAACATTGACATAGGAAAGTGGAACGAACTTCACAATAGAATTATCTATGAAATAGGCACGAGTTTTCGACAATTCATTAAGTAGAAATGACGTTTAGAAAGTAAAATTGCCAAAGTAAATAGGAGATTTTCTAAGTACCTATAAGATCGATACTGAGCTTGATTCTACTTAATATCTCAAGAACATTAATATAGGAAAATGGATCGTATTTCACCAGAGAATTATCTATGAAATAGGCACGAGTTTCAGACAATTCATTAAGCTGAAATGACGTTCAGAGGGTAAAATTGCCTAAGTAAATATGAGATTGCCCAGGTACCTATAAGATCGATACTATGCTCGATTCTACTTAATATTGCAAGAATAAAAACATAGGAAAATGAAACGTACTTCCCCAGAGAATGTTCTATGAAATAGGTGCGAGTTTTCGATAATTCATTAAGTAGAAATGACGTTTTGTGGGTATAATTGCCTAAGTACCTATAAGATCGATACTATGCTTGATTCTATTTTATATTTTAAGAGCGTTAACATAGGAAAGTGGAACGAACTTCACAATAGAATTATCTATCAAATAGGCACGAGTTTTCGAGAAATCATTAAGTAGAAATGACGTTTAGAAAGTAAAATGGCCTAAGTAAATAGGAGATTTTCTAAGTACCTATAAGATCGATGCTGTGCTTGATTCTACTTAATATTTCAAGAACATTAACATAGGAAAATGGAACGTACTTCACCAGAGAATGATCTATGAAATAGGCACGAGTTTTCGACAATTCATTAAGTGGAAATGACGTTTAGAGGGTAAAATTGCCTAAGTAAATATGAGATTGTCTAAATACCTATAAGGTCGATACTATACTTGATTCTCTATAACATTTAAAGAACATAAACATAGCTAAATGGAACGTACTTCAGCAAAGGATTATCTATGCAATAGGCACGAGTTTCAGACAATTCATTGAGTAGAAATGACGTTTAGTGTGTAAAATCGCCTTAGCAAATATGAGATTGCCTAAGTACCTATAAGATCGATACTGTACTTGATTCTACTTAATATTTCAAGAACATTAACATAGGAAAATGAATCGTACTTCACCAGAAAATTATCTATGAAATAGGCACGAGTTTCAGACAATTCATTAAGTAGAAATGCCGTTTAGAGGGTAAAATTGCCTAAGTAAATATGAGATTGCCTAAGTACCTATAAGATCGACACTGTGCTTGATTCTACCTAATATTTCAAGAACATTAACATAGGAAAATGGAACGAACTTCACAATAGAATTAACTATGATATAGGCACGAGTTTTCGACAATTCTTTAAGTAGAAATGACGTATACAAAGTAAAGTGGCCTAAGTAAATAGGAGATTTTCTAAGTACCTATAAGATCGATACTGTGCTTGATTCTACTTAATATTTCAAGAACATTAACATAGGAAATTGGAACGTACTTCACCAGAGAATTATCCATGAAATAGGCGCAAGTTTTAGACAATTGATTAAGTAGAAATGACGTTTAGAGGGTAAAATTGCCTAAGTAAATATGAGATTGCCTAAGTACCTACAAGATCGATACTGTGCTTGATTCTACTTTATATTTCAAGAATATTAACATAGGAAAATGGAACGAACTTCACAATAGAATTATCTATGAAATAGGCACGAGTTTTCGACAATTCATTAAGTAGAAATGACGTTTAGAAAGTAAAATGGCCTAAGTAAATAGGAGATTTTCTAAGTACCTATAAGATCGATACTGTGCTTGATTCTACTTAATATTTCAAGAACATTAACATAGGAAAATGGATCGTACTTCACCAGAGAATTATCTATGAAATATGCACGAGTTTCAGACAATTCATTAAGTAGAAATGACGTTTAGAGGGTAAAATTGCCTAAGTAAATATGAGATTGCCTAAGTACCTATAAGATCGATACTGTGCTTGATTCTTCTTAATATTTGAGGAGCACTAACATAGGAAAATGGATCGTACTTCACTAGAGAATTATCTATGAAATAGGAACGAGTTTTCGACAATTCATTAAGTAGAAATGACGTTTAGAGGGTAAAATTACCTTAGTAAATATGAGATTGCCTAAGTACCTATAAGATCGATACTGTGCTTGATTCAACTTAATATTTCAAGAACATTAACATAGAAAAATGGATCGTACTTTACCAGAGAATTATCTATGAAATAGGCACGAGTTTCAGACAATTCATTAAGTAGAAATTACGTTTAGAGGGTTAAATTGCCTAAGTAAATATGAGATTGCCTAAGTACCTATAAGATCGATACTGTGCTTGATTCTACTTTATATTTTAAGAACATTAACATAGGAAAATGGAACGAACTTCACAATAGAATTATCTATGAAATAGGCACGAGTTTTCGACAATTCTTTAAGTAGAAATGACGTATACAAAGTAATGTGGCCTAAGTAAATAGGAGAATTTCTAAGTACCTATAAGATCGATACTGTGCTTGATTCTACTTAATATTTCAAGAACATTAACATAGGAAATTGGAACGTACTTCACCAGAGAATTATCTATGAAATAGGAGCAAGTTTCAGACAATTGATTAAGTAGAAATGACGTTTAGAGGGTAAAATTGCCTAAGTAAATATGAGATTGCCTAAGTACCTATAAGATCGATACTGTGCTTGATTCTACTTTATATTTCAAGAATATTAACATAGGAAAATGGAACGAACTTCACAATAGAATTATCTATGAAATAGGCACGAGTTTTCGACAATTCATTAAGTAGAAATGACGCTTAGAAAGTAAAATGGCCTAAGTAAATAGGAGATTTTCTAAGTACCTATAAGATCGATACTGTGCTTGATTCAACTTAATATTTCAAGAACATTAACATAGGAAAATGGACTGTACTTCACCAGAGAATTATCTATGAAATAGGCGCGAGTTTTAGACAATTGATTAAGTAGAAATGACGTTGAGACGGTAAAATTGCCTAAGTAAATATGAGATTGCCTAAGTACCTATAAGATCGATACTGTGCTTGATTCTACTTTATATTTTAAGAACGTTAACATAGGAAAGTGAAACGAACTTGACAATAGAATTATCTATCAAATAGGCACGAGTTTTCGAGAAATCATTAAGTAGAAATGACGTTTAGAAAGTAAAATGGCCTAAGTAAATAGGAGATTTTCTAAGTACCTATAAGATCGATACTGTGCTTGATTCTACTTAATATTTCAAGAACATTAACGTAGGAAAATGGATCGTACTTCACCAGAGAATTATCTAGGAAATATGCACGAGTTTCAGACAATTCATTAAGTAGAAATGACGTTTAGAGGGTAAAATTGCCTAAGTAAATATGAGATTGCCTAAGTACCTATAAGATCGATACTGTGCTTGATTCTTCTTAATATTTGAAGAGCATTAACATAGGAAAATGGATCGTACTTCACTAGAGAATTATCTATGAAATAGGCACTAGTTTTCGACAATTCATTAAGTAGAAATGACGTTTAGAGGGTAAAATTACCTAAGTAAATATGAGATTGCCTAAGTACCTATAAGATCGATACTGTGCTTGATTCTTCTTAATATTTGAAGAACATTAACCTAGGAAAATGGATCGTACTTCACCAGAGGATTATCTATGAAATAGGCACGAGTTTCAGACAATTCATTAAGTAGAAATGACGTTTAGAGGGTAAAATTGCGTAAGTAAATATGAGATTGCCTAAGTACCTATAAGATCGATACTGTGCTTGATTCTACTTAATATTTCAAGAACATTAACATAGGAAAATGGATCGTACTTCACTAGAGAATTATCTTTGAAATAGGCACTAGTTTCAGACAATTCATTAAGTAGAAATGACGTTTAGAGGGTAAAATTGCCTAAGTAAATAAGAGATTGCCTAAGTACCTATAAGATCGACACTGTGCTTGATTCTACTTAATATTGCAACAACAAAAACATAGGAAAATGGAACGTACTTCGCCAGAGAATGTATTATGAAATAGGCGCGAGTTTTCAATAATTCATTAAGTAGAAATGACGTTTAGAGGGTAAAAGTGCCTAAGTAAATATGAGATTGCCTAAGTACCTATAAGATCGATACTGTGCTTGATTCTTCTTAATATTTGAAGAGCATTAACATAGGAAAGTGGATCGTACTTCACTAGAGAATTATCTATGAAATAGGCACGAGTTTTCGACAATTCATCAAGTAGAAATGACGTTTAGAGGGTAAAATTGCCTAAGTAGATATGAGATTGCCTAAGTACCTATAAGATCGATACTGTGCTTGATTCTACTTAATATTTCAAGAGCATTAATATAGAAAAATGGATCGTACTTTACCAGAGAATTATCTATGAAATAGGCACGAGTTTCAGACAATTCATTAAGTAGAAATGACTTTTAGAGGGTAAAATTACCTAAGTAAATATGAGATTGCCTAAGTACCTATAAGATCGATACTGTGCTTGATTCTTCGTAATATTTGAAGAACATTGACCTAGGAAAATGGATCGTACTTCACCAGAGGATTATCTATGAAATAGGCACGAGTTTCAGACTATTCATTAAGTAGAAATGACGTTTAGAGGGTAAAATTGCCTAAGTAAATATGAGATTGCCTAAGTACCTATAAGATCGATACTGTGCTTGATTCTTCTTAATATTTGAAGAACATTAACATAGGAAAATGGATCGTACTTCACTAGAGAATTATCTATGATATAGGCACGAGTTTCAGACAATTAATTAAGTGGAAATGACGTTTAGAGGCTAAAATTGCCTAAGTAAATATGAGATTGCCTAAGTACCTATAAGATCGATACTGTGCTTGATTCTACTTTATATTTTAACATAGGAAAGTGGAACGAACTTCACAATAGAATTATCTATGAAATATGCACGAGTTTTCGACAATTCATTAAGTAGAAACGACGTTTAGAAAGTAAAATGGCCTAAGTAAAGAGGAGATTTTCTAAGTACCTATAAGATCGATAATGTGCTTGATTCTACTTAATAATTCAAGAACATAAACATAGGCAGATGGAACGTACTTCAGCAAAGGATTATCTATGCAATAGGCACGAGTTTTAGACAATTCATTTAGTAGAAAGGATTTTTAGAGGGTAAAATGTCCTAAGTAAATATGAGATTGCCTAAGTACCTATAAGATCGATACTATAGTTTATTCTACTTAATATTTCAAGAATATTAACATAGGAAAATGGATCGTACTTCACCAGAGAATTATCTATGAAATAGGCACGAGTTTCAGACAATTCATTAAGTAGAAATGACGTTTAGAGGGTAAAATTGCCTAAGTAAATATGAGATAGCCTAAGTACCTATAAGATCGACATTGTGCTTGATTCTACCTAATATTTCAAGAACATAAACATAGGAAAATGGAACGTACTTCCCTAGAGAATGTTCTATAAAATAGGCGCTAGTTTTCGATAATTCATTAAATAGAAATGACGAGTAGAGGTTAAAATTGCCTAAGTAAATATGAGATTGCTTAAGTACCTATAAGGTCGATACTATGCTTAATTCTGCTTAATAGTTCAATAACTTAAACAGAGGCAAATGGAACGTACTTCAGCAAAGGATTATCTATGCAATAGGCACGAGTTTCAGACAATTCATTTAGTAGAAAGGACGTTTAGAGGGGAAAATTGCCTAAGTAAATATGAGATTGCCTAAGTACCTATAAGATCGATACTGTGGTTGATTCTACTTTATATTTCAAGAATATTAACATAGGAAAGTGGAACGAACTTCACAATAGAATTATCTATGAAATAGGCACGAGTTTTCGACAATTCATTAGGTAGAAATGACGTTTAGAAAGTAAAATGGCCTAAGTAAATAGGAGATTTTCTAAGTACCTACAAGATCGATAGTGTGCTTGATTCTACTTAATAATTCAAGAACATAAACATAGGCAAATGGATCATACTTCAGCAATGGATTATCTATGCAATAGGCACGAGTTTCAGACAATTCATTGAGTAGAAAGGACGTTTAGAGGGTAAAATTACCTAAGTAAATATGAGATTGCCTAAGTACCTATAAGATCGATACTGTGCTTGATTCTACTTTGTATTTCAAGAATATTAACATAGGAAAATGGAACGAACTTCACAATAGAATTATCTGTGAAATAGGCATGAGTTTTCGACAATTCATTAAGTAGAAATGACGTTTAGAAAGTAAAATGGCCTAAGTAAATAGGAGATTTTCTAAGTACCTATAAGATCGATACTGTGCTTGATTCTACTTAATATTTCAAGAACATTAACATAGGAAAATGGATCGTACTTCACCAGAGAATTATCTATGAAATAGGCACGAGTTTCAGACAATTCATTAAGTAGAAATGACGTTTAGAGGGTAACATTGCCTAAGTAAATATGAGATTGCCTAAGTACCTCTAAGATCGACACTGTGCTTGATTCTACTTAATATTGCAAGAACAAAAACATAGGAAAATGGAACGTACTTCCCCAGAGAATGTTCTATGAAATAGGCGCGAGTTTTCGATAATTCATTAAGTTGAAATTAAGTTTAGAGGGTAAAATTGCCTAAGTAAATATGAGATTGCCTAAGTACGTATAAGGTCGATACTATGCTTGATTTTGCATAATATTTCATGAACATAAACATAGGAAAATGTAACGTACTTCACAAGAGAATTATCTCTGAAATAGGCACGAGTTTCAGACAATTCATTAAGTAGAAATGACGTTTAGAGGGTAAAATTGCCTAAGTAAATATGAGATTGCCTAAGTACCTATAAGATCGATACTGTGCTTGATTGTACTTTATATTTTAAGAACATTAACATAGGAAAGTGGAACGAACTTCACAGTAGAATTATTTATGAAATAGGCACGAGTTTTCGACAATTCATTAACTAGAAATGACGTTTAGAAAGTAAAATGGCCTAAGTAAATAGGAGATTTTCTAAGTACCTATAAGATCGATACTGTACTTGATTCTACTTAATAATTCAAGAACATAAACATAGGCAAACGGAACGTACTTCAGCAAAGGATTATCTATGCCATAGGCACGAGTTTCAGACAATTCTTGGAGTAGAATGGACGTTTAGAGGTTAAAATTGCCTAAGTAAATAGGAGATTGCCTAAGTACCGATAAGATCGATACTGTGCTTGATTCTACATTATATTCCAAGAATATTGACATAGGAAAATGGAATGAACTTCACAATAGAATTATCTATGAAATAGGCACGAGTTTATGACAATTCATTAAGTAGAAATGACGTTTGGAAAGTAAAATTGCCTAAGTAAATAGGAGATTTACTAAGTACCTTTAAGATCGATAATGTGCTTGATTCTACTTAATATTTCAAGAACATTAACATAGGAAAATGGATCGTACTTCACCAGAGAATTATCTATCAAATAGGCACGAGTTTTAGACCATTCATTAAGTAGAAATGACGTTTAGAGGGTAAAATTGCCTAAGTAAATAAGAGATTGCCTAAGTACCTATAAGATCGATACTGTGCTTGATTCTACTTTATATTTTAAGAACATTAACATAGGAAAGTGGAACGAACTTCACAATAGAATTATCAATGAAATAGGCACGAGTTTTCGACAATTCATTAAGTAGAAATGACGTTTAGAAAGTAAAATGGCCTATGTAAATAGGAGATTTTCTAAGTACCTATAAGATCGATACTGCGCTTGATTCTACTTAATAATTCAAGAACATAAACATAGGCAAATGGAACGTACTTCGGCAAAGGATTATTTATGCAATAGGCACGAGTTTCAGACAATTCATTGAGTAGAAAGGACGTTTAGAGGGTAAAATTGCCTAAGTAAATAGGAGATTGCCTAAGTACCTATAAGATCGATACTGTGCTTGATTCTACTTTATATTTCAAGAATATTAACATTGGTAAATGGAACGAACTTCATAATAGAATTATCTATGAAATAGGCACGAGTTTTCGACAATTTATTAAGTAGAAATGACGTTTGGAAAGTAAAATGGCCTAAGTAAATAGGAGATTTTCTAAGTACCTATAAGATCGATACTGTGCTTGATTCTACTTAATATTTCAAGAACGTTAACATAGGGAAATGGATCGTACTTCACCAGAGAATTACCTATGAAATATGCCCGAGTTTATGACAATTCATTAAGTAGAAATGACGTTTAGAGGGTAAAATTGCCTAAGTAAATATGAGATTGCCTAAGTACCTATAAGATGGACACTGTGCTTGATTCTACCTAATATTTCCAGAACATAAACATAGGAAAATGGAACGTACTTCCCCAGAGAATGTTCTATAAAATAGGCGCGAGTTTTCGATAATTCATTAAATAGAAATGACGAGTAGAGGGTAAAATTGCCTAAGTAAATATCAGATTGCCTAAGTACCTATAAGGTCGATACTATGCTTAATTCTGCTTAATATTTCAATAACATAAATAGAGGCAAATGGAACGTACTTCAGCAAAGGATTATCTATGCAATAGGCACGAGTTTCAGACAATTCATTTAGTAGAAAGGACGTTTAGAGGGGAAAATTCCCTAAGTAAATATGAGATTGCCTAAGTACCTATAAGATCGATATTGTGCTTGATTCTACTTTATATTTCAAGAATATTAACATAGCAAAGTGGAACGAACTTCACAATAGAATTATCTATGAAATAGGCACGAGTTTTCGACTATTCATTAGGTAGAAATGACGTTTAGAAAGTAAAATGGCCTAAGTAAATAGGAGATTTTCTAAGTACCTACAAGATCGATAGTGTCCTTGATTCTACTTAATAATTCAAGAACATAAACATAGGCAAATGGAACGTACATCAGCAAAGGATTATCTATGCAATAGGCACGAGTTTCAGACAATTCATTGAGTAGAAAGGACGATTAGAGGGTAAAATTACCTAAGTAAATATGAGATTGCCTAAGTACCTATAAGATCGATACTGTGCTTGATTCTACTTTGTATTTCAAGAATATTAACATAGGAAAATGGAACGAACTTCACAATAGAATTATCTGTGAAATAGGCACGAGTTTATGACAATTCAATAAGTAGAAATGACGTTTGGAAAGCAAAATGGCCTAAGTAAATAGGAGATTTTCTAAGTACCTATAAGATCGATACTGTGCTTGATTCTACTTAATATTTCATGAACATTGACATAGGAAAAATGATCCTACTTCACCAGAGAATTATCTATGAAATAGGCACTACTTTCAGACAATTCATTAAGTAGAAATGACGTTTAGAGGGTAACATTGCCTAAGTAAATATGAGATTGCCTAAGTACCTATAAGATCGACACTGTGCTTGATTCTACTTAATATTGCAAGAACAAAAACATAGGAAAATGGAACGTACTTCCCCAGATAATGTTCTATGAAATAGGCGCGAGTTTTCGATAATTCATTAAGTAGAAATTACGTTTAGAGGGTAAAATTGCCTAAGTAAATATGAGATTACCTAAGTACGTATAAGGTCGATACTATGCTTGATTTTGCATAATATTTCATGAACATAAACCTAGGCAAATGGAACGTACTTCACTAGAGAATTATCTATGAAATAGGCACGAGTTTCAGACAATTCATTAAGTAGAAATGACGTTTAGAGGGTAAAATTGCGTAAGTAAATATGAGATTGCCTAAGTATCTATAAGATCGATACTGTGCTTGATTCTACTTTATATTTTAAGAACATTAACATAGGAAAGTGGAACGAACTTCACAGTAGAATTATCTATGAAATAGGCACGAGTTTTCGACAATTCATTAACTAGAAATGACGTTTAGAAAGTAAAATGGCCTAAGTAAATAGGAGATTTTCTAAGTACCTATAAGATCAATACTTTACTTGATTCTACTTAATAATTCAAGGACATAAACATAGGCAAACGGAACGTACTTCAGTAAAGGATTATCTATGCCATAGGCATGAGTTTCAGACAATTCATTGAGTAGAAAGGACGTTTAGAGGGTAAAATTGCCTAAGTAAATAGGAGATTGCCTAAGTACCGATAAGATCGATACTGTGCTTGATTCTACTTTATATTTCAAGAATATTGACATAGGAAAATGGAATGAACTTCACAATAGAATTATCTATCAAATAGGCACGAGTTTATTACAATTCAATAAGTAGAAATCACGTTTGGAAAGTAAAATGGCTTAAGTAAATAGGAGATTTTCTAAGTACCTATAAGATCGATACTGTGCTTGATTCTACTTAATATTTCATGAACATTGACATAGGAAAATGGATCGTACTTCACCAGAGAATTATCTATGAAATAGGCACGAGTTTCAGACAATTCATTAAGTAGAAATGACGTTTAGAGGGTAAAATTGCCTAAGTAAATATCAGATTGCCTAAGTACCTATAAGATCGACACTGTGCTTGATTCTACTTAATATTGCAAGAACAAAAACATAGAAAAATGGAACGTACTTCCCCAGAGAATGTTATATGAAATAGGCGCGAGTTTTCGATAATTCATTACGTAGAAATGACGTTGAGAGGGTAAAATAGCCTAAGTAAATATGAGATTGCCTAAGTACCTATAAGATCGATACTGTGCTTGATTCTTCATAATATTTGAAGAACATTAACATAGGAAAATGAATCGTACTTCACTAGAGAATTATCTATGAAATAGGCACGAGTTTCAGACAATTCATTAAGTAGAAATGACGTTTAGTGGGTAAAATTGCCTAAGTAAATATGAGATTGCCTAAGTACCTATAAGATCGATACTGTGCTTGATTCTACTTAATATTTCAAGAACATTAACATAGGAAAATGGATCGTACTACACGAGAGAATTATCTATGAAATAGGCATGAGTTTCAGACAATTCATTAAGTAGAAATTACGTTTAGAGGGTAAAATTGCCTAAGTAAATATGAGATTGCCTAAGTACCTATAAGATCGACACTGTGCTTGAATCTACTTAATATTGCAAGAACAAAAACATAGGAAAATGGAACGTACTTCCCTAGAGAATTATCTATGAAATAAGCACGAGTTTCAGACAATTCATTAAGTAGAAATGACGTTTCGAGGGTAAAATTGCCTAAGTAAATATGAGATTGCCTAAGTACCTATAAGATCGACACAGTGCTTGATTCTACTTAATATTGCAAGAACAAAAACATTGGAAAATGGAACGTACTTCACCAGAGAATTATCTATGAAATAGGCGCGAGTTTTCAATAATTCATTAAGTAGAAATGACGTTTAGAGGGTAAAATTGCCTAAGTAAATATGAGATTGCCTAAGTACCTATAAGATCGATACTGTGCTTGATTCTTCTTAATATTTGAAGAACATTTACATAGGAAAATGGATCGTACTTCACTAGAGAATTATCTATGAAATAGGCACAAGTTTCAGACAATTCATTAAGTGGAAATGACCTTTAGAGGGTAAAATTGCCTAAGTAAATATGTGATTGCCTAAGTACCTATAAGATCGATACTGTGCTTGATTCTACTTTATATTTTAACATAGGAAAGTGGAACGAACTTCACAATAGAATTATCTACGAAATAGGCACGAGTTTTCGACAATTCATTAAGTAGAAATGACGTTTAGAAAGTAAAATGGCCTAAGTAAATAGGAGATTTTCTAAGTACCTATAAGATCGATACTGTGCTTGATTCTACTTAATAATTCAAGAACATAAACATAGGCAAACGGAACGTACTTCGGCAAAGGATTATCTATGCAATAGGCACGAGTTTCAGACAATTCATTAAGTAGAAATGACGTTTAGACGGTGAAATTGCCTATGTAAATATGAGATTGCCTAAGTACCTATAAGATCGATACTGTGCTTGATTCTTCTTAATATTTGAAGAACATTAATATAGGAAAATGGATCGTACTTCACTAGAGAATTATCTATGAAATAGGCGCGAGTTTCAGACAATTCATTAAGAAGAAATGACGTTTAGAGGGTAAAATTGCCTAAGTAAATATGAGATTTCCTAAGTACCTATAAGATCGATACTGTGCTTGATTCTACTTTATATTTGAAGAACATTAACATAGGAAAGTGGAATGAACTTCACAATAGAATTATCTATGAAATAGGAACGAGTTTTCGACAAATCATTAAGTAGAAATGACGTTTTGAAAGTAAAATGACCTAAGTAAATAGGAGATTTTCTAAGTACCTATAAAATCGATACTGTGCTTGATTCTACTTAATTTTCAAGAACATTAACAAAGGGAAATGGATCGTACTTCACCAGAGAATTACCTATGAAATAGGCACGAGTTTCAGACAATTCATTAAGTAGAAATGACGTTTAGAGTGTAAAATTGCCTAAGTAAATATCAGATTGCCTAAGTACCTATAAGATCGACACTGTGCTTGATTCTACTTAATATTGCAAGAAGAAAAACATAGAAAAATGGAACGTACTTCCCCAGAGAATGTTATATGAAATAGGCGCGAGTTTTCGATAATTCATTACGTAGAAATGACGTTGAGAGGGTAAAATAGCCTAAGTAAATATGAGATTGCCTAAGTACCTATAAGATCGATACTGTGCTTGATTCTTCTTAATATTTGAAGAACATTAACAAAGGAAAATGGATCGTACTTTACTAGAGAATTATCTATGAAATAGGCACGAGTTTTAGACAATTCATTAAGTAGAAATGACGTTTGGAGGGTAAAATTGTATAAGTAAATATGAGATTGCCTAAGTACCTATAAGATCGATACTGTGCTTGATTCTACTTTATATTTTAAGAACATTTACATAGGAAAGTGGAACGAACCTCACAATAGAATTATGTACGAAATAGGCACGAGTTTCAGACAAATCATTAAGTAGAAATGACGTTTAGAAAGTAAAATGGCCTAAGTAAATTGGAGATTTTCTAAGTACCTATAAGATCGATACTGTGCTTGATTCTACTTAATATTTCAAGAACATTAACATAGGAAAATGGATCGTACTTCACCAGAGAATTATCTATGAAATAGGCACGAGTTTAAGACAATTCATTAAGTAGAAATGACGTTTAGACGGTAAAATTGCCTAAGTAAATATGAGATTGCCTAAGTACCTATAAGATCGATACTGTGCTTGATTCTTCTTAATATTTGAAGAACATTAACATAGGAAAAAGGATCGTACTTCACTAGAGAATTATCTATGAAATAGGCGCGAGTTTCAGACAATTCATTAAGTAGAAATGACGTTTAGAGGGTAAAATTGCCTAAGTAAATATGAGATTGCCTAAGTACCTATAAGATGGACACTGTGCTTTATTCTACCTAATATTTCCAGAACATAAACATAGGAAAATGGAACGTACTTCCCCAGAGAATGTTCTATAAAATAGGCGCGAGTTTTCGATAATTCATTAAATAGAAATGACGAGTAGAGGGTAAAATTGCCTAAGTAAATATCAGATTGCCTAAGTACCTATAAGGTCGATACTATGCTTAATTCTGCTTAATATTTCAATAACATAAATAGAGGCAAATGGAACGTACTTCAGCAAAGGATTATCTATGCAGTAGGCACGAGTTTCAGACAATTCATTTAGTAGAAAGGACGTTTAGAGGGGAAAATTCCCTAAGTAAATATGAGATTGCCTAAGTACCTATAAGATCGATACTGTGCTTGATTCTACTTTATATTTCAAGAATATTAACATAGCAAAGTGGAACGAACTTCACAATAGAATTATCTATGAAATAGGCACGAGTTTTCGACAATTCATTAGGTAGAAATGACGTTTAGAAAGTAAAATGGCCTAAGTAAATAGGAGATTTTCTAAGTACCTACAAGATCGATAGTGTCCTTGATTCTACTTAATAATTCAAGAACATAAACATAGGCAAATGGAACGTACATCAGCAAAGGATTATCTATGCAATAGGCACGAGTTTCAGACAATTCATTGAGTAGAAAGGACGATTAGAGGGTAAAATTACATAAGTAAATATGAGATTGCCTAAGTACCTATAAGATCGATACTGTGCTTGATTCTACTTTGTATTTCAAGAATATTAACATAGGAAAATGGAACGAACTTCACAATAGAATTATCTGTGAAATAGGCACGAGTTTATGACAATTCAATAAGTAGAAATGACGTTTGGAAAGCAAAATGGCCTAAGTAAATAGGAGATTTTCTAAGTACCTATAAGATCGATACTGTGCTTGATTCTACTTAATATTTCATGAACATTGACATAGGAAAAATGATCCTACTTCACCAGAGAATTATCTATGAAATAGGCACTACTTTCAGACAATTCATTAAGTAGAAATGACGTTTAGAGGGTAACATTGCCTAAGTAAATATGAGATTGCCTAAGTACCTATAAGATCGACACTGTGCTTGATTCTACTTAATATTGCAAGAACAAAAACATAGGAAAATGGAACGTACTTCCCTAGAGAATGTTCTATGAAATAGGCGCGAGTTTTCGATAATTCATTAAGTAGAAATTACGTTTAGAGGGTAAAATTGCCTAAGTAAATATGAGATTGCCTAAGTACGTATAAGGTCGATACTATGCTTGATTTTGCATAATATTTCATGAACATAAACCTAGGCAAATGGAACGTACTTCACTAGAGAATTATCTATGAAATAGGCACGAGTTTCAGACAATTCATTAAGTAGAAATGACGTTTAGAGGGTAAAATTGCGTAAGTAAATATGAGATTGCCTAAGTATCTATAAGATCGATACTGTGCTTGATTCTACTTTATATTTTAAGAACATTAACATAGGAAAGTGGAACGAACTTCACAGTAGAATTATCTATGAAATAGGCACGAGTTTTCGACAATTCATTAACTAGAAATGACGTTTAGAAAGTAAAATGGCCTAAGTAAATAGGAGATTTTCTAAGTACCTATAAGATCAATACTTTACTTGATTCTACTTAATAATTCAAGGACATAAACATAGGCAAACGGAACGTACTTCAGTAAAGGATTATCTATGCCATAGGCATGAGTTTCAGACAATTCATTGAGTAGAAAGGACGTTTAGAGGGTAAAATTTCCTAAGTAAATAGGAGATTGCCTAAGTACCGATAAGATCGATACTGTGCTTGATTCTACTTTATATTTCAAGAATATTAACATAGGAAAATGGAATGAACTTCACAATAGAATTATCTATCAAATAGGCACGAGTTTATTACAATTCAATAAGTAGAAATCACGTTTGGAAAGTAAAATGGCTTAAGTAAATAGGAGATTTTCTAAGTACCTATAAGATCGATACTGTGCTTGATTCTACTTAATATTTCATGAACATTGACATAGGAAAATGGATCGTACTTCACCAGAGAATTATCTATGAAATAGGCACGAGTTTCAGACAATTCATTAACTAGAAATGACGTTTAGAGGGTAAAATTGCCTAAGTAAATATCAGATTGCCTAAGTACCTATAAGATCGACACTGTGCTTGATTCTACTTAATATTGCAAGAACAAAAACATAGAAAAATGGAACGTACTTCCCCAGAGAATGTTATATGAAATAGGCGCGAGTTTTCGATAATTCATTACGTAGAAATGACGTTGAGAGGGTAAAATAGCCTAAGTAAATATGAGATTGCCTAAGTACCTATAAGATCGACACTGTGCTTGAATCTACTTAATATTGCAAGAACAAAAACATAGGAAAATGGAACGTACTTCCCTAGAGAATTATCTATGAAATAAGCACGAGTTTCAGACAATTCATTAAGTAGAAATGACGTTTCGAGGGTAAAATTGCCTAAGTAAATATGAGATTGCCTAAGTACCTATAAGATCGACACAGTGCTTGATTCTACTTAATATTGCAAGAACAAAAACATTGGAAAATGGAACGTACTTCACCAGAGAATTATCTATGAAATAGGCGCGAGTTTTCAATAATTCATTAAGTAGAATTGACGTTTAGAGGGTAAAATTGCCTAAGTAAATATGAGATTGCCTAAGTACCTATAAGATCGATACTGTGCTTGATTCTTCTTAATATTTGAAGAACATTAACATAGGAAAATGGATCGTACTTCACTAGGTATTATCTATGAAATAGGCACAAGTTTCAGACAATTCATTAAGTGGAAATGACGTTTAGAGGGTAAAATTGCCTAAGTAAATATGTGATTGCCTAAGTACCTATAAGATGGATACTGTGCTTGATTCTACTTTTTATTTTAACATAGGAAAGTGGAACGAACTTCACAATAGAATTATCTACGAAATAGGCACGAGTTTTCAACAATTCATTAAGTAGAAATGACGTTTAGAAAGTAAAATGGCCTAAGTAAATAGGAGATTTTCTAAGTACCTATAAGATCGATACTGTGCTTGATTCTACTTAATAATTCAAGAACATAAACATAGGCAAACGGAACGTACTTCGGCAAAGGATTATCTATGCAATAGGCACGAGTTTCAGACAATTCATTAAGTAGAAATGACGTTTAGACGGTGAAATTGCCTATGTAAATATGAGATTGCCTAAGTACCTATAAGATCGATACTGTGCTTGATTCTAATTTATATTTGAAGAACATTAACATAGGAAAGTGGAACGAACTTCACAATAGAATTATCTATGAACTATGCACGAGTTTTCGACAATTCATTATGTAGAAATGACGTTTAGAAAGTAAAATGGCCTAAGTAAATAGGAGATTTTCTAAGTACCTATAAGATCGATACTGTGCTTGATTCTACTTAATATTTCAAGAACATTAACATAGGAAAATGGATCGTACTTCACCAGAGAATTATCTATGAAATAGGCGCGAGTTTCAGACAATTCATTAAGTAGAAATGACGTTTAGATGGTAAAATTGCCTAAGTAAATATGAGATTGCCAAAGTACCTATAAGATCGATACTGTGCTTGATTCTACTTTATATTTTAAGAACATTAACATAGGAAAGTGGAACGTACTTCCCTAGAGAATTATCTATGAAATAAGCACGAGTTTCAGACAATTCATTAAGAAGAAATGACGTTTCGAGGGTAAAATTGCCTAAGTAAATATGAGATTGCCTAAGTACCTATAAGATCGACACAGTGCTTGATTCTACTTAATATTTCAAGAACATTAACATAGGAAAATGGATCGTACTTCACGAGAGAATTATCTATGAAATAGGCATGAGTTTCGGACAATTCATTAAGTAGAAATGACGTTTAGATGGTAAAATTGCCTAAGTAAATATGAGATTGCCAAAGTACCTATAAGATCGATACTGTGCTTGATTCTTCTTAATATTTGAAGAACATTAACATAGGAAAATGAATCGTACTTCACTAGAGAATTATCTATGAAATAGGCACGAGTTTCAGACAATTCATTAAGTAGAAATGACGTTTAGTGGGTAAAATTGCCTAAGTAAATAGGAGATTGCCTAAGTACCTATAAGATCGATACTGTGCTTGATTCTACTTAATATTTCAAGAACATTAACATAGGAAAATGGATCGTACTTCACGAGAGAATTATCTATGAAATAGGCATGAGTTTCGGACAATTCATTAAGTAGAAATTACGTTTAGAGGGTAAAATTGCCTAAGTAAATATGAGATTGCCTAAGTACCTATAAGATCGACACTGTGCTTGAATCTACTTAATATTGCAAGAACAAAAACATAGGAAAATGGAACGTACTTCCCTAGAGAATTATCTATGAAATAAGCACGAGTTTCAGACAATTCATTAAGTAGAAATGACGTTTCGAGGGTAAAATTGCCTAAGTAAATATGAGATTGCCTAAGTACCTATAAGATCGACACAGTGCTTGATTCTACTTAATATTGCAAGAACAAAAACATTGGAAAATGGAACGTACTTCACCAGAGAATTATCTATGAAATAGGCGCGAGTTTTCAATAATTCATTAAGTAGAATTGACGTTTAGAGGGTAAAATTGCCTAAGTAAATATGAGATTGCCTAAGTACCTATAAGATCGATACTGTGCTTGATTCTTCTTAATATTTGAAGAACATTAACATAGGAAAATGGATCGTACTTCACTAGGTATTATCTATGAAATAGGCACAAGTTTCAGACAATTCATTAAGTGGAAATGACGTTTAGAGGGTAAAATTGCCTAAGTAAATATGTGATTGCCTAAGTACCTATAAGATGGATACTGTGCTTGATTCTACTTTATATTTTGACATAGGAAAGTGGAACGAACTTCACAATAGAATTATCTACGAAATAGGCACGAGTTTTCAACAATTCATTAAGTAGAAATGACGTTTAGAAAGTAAAATGGCCTAAGTAAATAGGAGATTTTCTAAGTACCTATAAGATCGATACTGTGCTTGATTCTACTTAATAATTCAAGAACATAAACATAGGCAAACGGAACGTACTTCGGCAAAGGATTATCTATGCAATAGGCACGAGTTTCAGACAATTCATTAAGTAGAAATGACGTTTAGACGGTGAAATTGCCTATGTAAATATGAGATTGCCTAAGTACCTATAAGATCGATACTGTGCTTGATTCTAATTTATATTTGAAGAACATTAACATAGGAAAGTGGAACGAACTTCACAATAGAATTATCTATGAACTATGCACGAGTTTTCGACAATTCATTATGTAGAAATGACGTTTAGAAAGTAAAATGGCCTAAGTAAATAGGAGATTTTCTAAGTACCTATAAGATCGATACTGTGCTTGATTCTACTTAATATTTCAAGAACATTAACATAGGAAAATGGATCGTACTTCACCAGAGAATTATCTATGAAATAGGCGCGAGTTTCAGACAATTCATTAAGTAGAAATGACGTTTAGATGGTAAAATTGCCTAAGTAAATATGAGATTGCCAAAGTACCTATAAGATCGATACTGTGCTTGATTCTACTTTATATTTTAAGAACATTAACATAGGAAAGTGGAACGAACTTCACAGTAGAATTATCTATGAAATAGGCACGAGTTTTCGACAATTCATTAACTAGAAATGACGTTTAGAAAGTAAAATGGCCTAAGTAAATAGGAGAGTTTCTAAGTACCTATAAGATCAATACTTTACTTGATTCTACTTAATAATTCAAGGACATAAACATAGGCAAACGGAACGTACTTCAGTAAAGGATTATCTATGCCATAGGCATGAGTTTCAGACAATTCATTGAGTAGAAAGGACGTTTAGAGGGTAAAATTGCCTAAGTAAATAGGAGATTGCCTAAGTACCGATAAGATCGATACTGTGCTTGATTCTACTTCATATTTCAAGAATATTAACATAGGAAAATGGAATGAACTTCACAATAGAATTATCTATCAAATAGGCACGAGTTTATTACAATTCAATAAGTAGAAATCACGTTTGGAAAGTAAAATGGCTTAAGTAAATAGGAGATTTTCTAAGTACCTATAAGATCGATACTGTGCTTGATTCTACTTAATATTTCATGAACATTGACATAGGAAAATGGATCGTACTTCACCAGAGAATTATTTATGAAATAGGCACGAGTTTCAGACAATTCATTAAGTAGAAATGACGTTTAGAGGGTAAAATTGCCTAAGTAAATATCAGATTGCCTAAGTACCTATAAGATCGACACTGTGCTTGATTCTACTTAATATTGCAAGAACAAAAACATAGAAAAATGGAACGTACTTCCCCAGAGAATGTTATATGAAATAGGCGCGAGTTTTCGATAATTCATTACGTAGAAATGACGTTGAGAGGGTAAAATAGCCTAAGTAAATATGAGATTGCCTAAGTACCTATAAGATCGATACTGTGCTTGATTCTTCTTAATATTTGAAGAACATTAACATAGGAAAATGAATCGTACTTCACTAGAGAATTATCTATGAAATAGGCACGAGTTTCAGACAATTCATTAAGTAGAAATGACGTTTAGTGGATAAAATTGCCTAAGTAAATATGAGATTGCCTAAGTACCTATAAGATCGATACTGTGCTTGATTCTACTTAATATTTCAAGAACATTAACATAGGAAAATGGATCGTACTTCACGAGAGAATTATCTATGAAATAGGCATGAGTTTCGGACAATTCATTAAGTAGAAATGACGTTTAGAGGGTAAAATTGCCTAAGTAAATATGAGATTGCCTAAGTACCTATAAGATCGACACTGTGCTTGAATCTACTTAATATTGCAAGAACAAAAACATAGGAAAATGGAACGTACTTCCCTAGAGAATTATCTATGAAATAAGCACGAGTTTCAGACAATTCATTAAGTAGAAATGACGTTTCGAGGGTAAAATTGCCTAAGTAAATATGAGATTGCCTAAGTACCTATAAGATCGACACAGTGCTTGATTCTACTTAATATTGCAAGAACAAAAACATTGGAAAATGGAACGTACTTCACCAGAGAATTATCTATGAAATAGGCGCGAGTTTTCAATAATTCATTAAGTAGAAATGACGTTTAGAGGGTAAAATTGCCTAAGTAAATATGAGATTGCCTAAGTACCTATAAGATCGATACTGTGCTTGATTCTTCTTAATATTTGAAGAACATTAACATAGGAAAATGGATCGTACTTCACTAGGTATTATCTATGAAATAGGCACAAGTTTCAGACAATTCATTAAGTGGAAATGACGTTTAGAGGGTAAAATTGCCTAAGTAAATATGTGATTGCCTAAGTACCTATAAGATCGATACTGTGCTTGATTCTACTTTATATTTTAACATAGGAAAGTGGAACGAACTTCACAATAGAATTATCTACGAAATAGGCACGAGTTTTCGACAATTCATTAAGTAGAAATGACGTTTAGAAAGTAAAATGGCCTAAGTAAATAGGAGATTTTCTAAGTACCTATAAGATCGATACTGTGCTTGATTCTACTTAATAATTCAAGAACATAAACATAGGCAAACGGAACGTACTTCGGCAAAGGATTATCTATGCAATAGGCACGAGTTTCAGACAATTCATTAAGTAGAAATGACGTTTAGACGGTGAAATTGCCTATGTAAATATGAGATTGCCTAAGTACCTATAAGATCGATACTGTGCTTGATTCTAATTTATATTTGAAGAACATTAACATAGGAAAGTGGAACGAACTTCACAATAGAATTATCTATGAACTATGCACGAGTTTTCGACAATTCATTATGTAGAAATGACGTTTAGAAAGTAAAATGGCCTAAGTAAATAGGAGATTCTCTAAGTACCTATAAGATCAATACTGTGCTTGATTCTACTTAATATTTCAAGAACATTAACATAGGAAAATGGATCGTACTTCACCAGAGAATTATCTATGAAATAGGCGCGAGTTTCAGACAATTCATTAAGTAGAAATGACGTTTAGATGGTAAAATTGCCTAAGTAAATATGAGATTGCCTAAGTACCTATAAGATCGATACTGTGCTTGATTCTACTTTATATTTTAAGAACATTAACATAGGAAAGTGGAACGAACTTCACAGTAGAATTATCTATGAAATAGGCACGAGTTTTCGACAATTCATTAAATAGAAATGACGTTTAGAAAGTAAAATGGCCTAAGTAAATAGGAGAGTTTCTAAGTACCTATAAGATCAATACTTTACTTGATTCTACTTAATAATTCAAGGACATAAACATAGGCAAACGGAACGTACTTCAGTAAAGGATTATCTATGCCATAGGCATGAGTTTCAGACAATTCATTGAGTAGAAAGGACGTTTAGAGGGTAAAATTGCCTAAGTAAATAGGAGATTGCCTAAGTACCGATAAGATCGATACTGTGCTTGATTCTACTTCATATTTCAAGAATATTAACATAGGAAAATGGAATGAACTTCACAATAGAATTATCTATCAAATAGGCACGAGTTTATTACAATTCAATAAGTAGAAATCACGTTTGGAAAGTAAAATGGCTTAAGTAAATAGGAGATTTTCTAAGTACCTATAAGATCGATACTGTGCTTGATTCTACTTAATATTTCATGAACATTGACATAGGAAAATGGATCGTACTTCACCAGAGAATTATTTATGAAATAGGCACGAGTTTCAGACAATTCATTAAGTAGAAATGACGTTTAGAGGGTAAAATTGCCTAAGTAAATATCAGATTGCCTAAGTACCTATAAGATCGACACTGTGCTTGATTCTACTTAATATTGCAAGAACAAAAACATAGAAAAATGGAACGTACTTCCCCAGAGAATGTTATATGAAATAGGCGCGAGTTTTCGATAATTCATTACGTAGAAATGACGTTGAGAGGGTAAAATAGCCTAAGTAAATATGAGATTGCCTAAGTACCTATAAGATCGATACTGTGCTTGATTCTTCTTAATATTTGAAGAACATTAACATAGGAAAATGAATCGTACTTCACTAGAGAATTATCTATGAAATAGGCACGAGTTTCAGACAATTCATTAAGTAGAAATGACGTTTAGTGGGTAAAATTGCCTAAGTAAATAGGAGATTGCCTAAGTACCTATAAGATCGATACTGTGCTTGATTCTACTTAATATTTCAAGAACATTAACATAGGAAAATGGATCGTACTTCACGAGAGAATTATCTATGAAATAGGCATGAGTTTCGGACAATTCATTAAGTAGAAATTACGTTTAGAGGGTAAAATTGCCTAAGTAAATATGAGATTGCCTAAGTACCTATAAGATCGACACTGTGCTTGAATCTACTTAATATTGCAAGAACAAAAACATAGGAAAATGGAACGTACTTCCCTAGAGAATTATCTATGAAATAAGCACGAGTTTCAGACAATTCATTAAGTAGAAATGACGTTTCGAGGGTAAAATTGCCTAAGTAAATATGAGATTGCCTAAGTACCTATAAGATCGACACAGTGCTTGATTCTACTTAATATTGCAAGAACAAAAACATTGGAAAATGGAACGTACTTCACCAGAGAATTATCTATGAAATAGGCGCGAGTTTTCAATAATTCATTAAGTAGAAATGACGTTTAGAGGGTAAAATTGCCTAAGTAAATATGAGATTGCCTAAGTACCTATAAGATCGATACTGTGCTTGATTCTTCTTAATATTTGAAGAACATTAACATAGGAAAATGGATCGTACTTCACTAGGTATTATCTATGAAATAGGCACAAGTTTCAGACAATTCATTAAGTGGAAATGACGTTTAGAGGGTAAAATTGCCTAAGTAAATATGTGATTGCCTAAGTACCTATAAGATGGATACTGTGCTTGATTCTACTTTATATTTTAACATAGGAAAGTGGAACGAACTTCACAATAGAATTATCTACGAAATAGGCACGAGTTTTCAACAATTCATTAAGTAGAAATGACGTTTAGAAAGTAAAATGGCCTAAGTAAATAGGAGATTTTCTAAGTACCTATAAGATCGATACTGTGCTTGATTCTACTTAATAATTCAAGAACATAAACATAGGCAAACGGAACGTACTTCGGCAAAGGATTATCTATGCAATAGGCACGAGTTTCAGACAATTCATTAAGTAGAAATGACGTTTAGACGGTGAAATTGCCTATGTAAATATGAGATTGCCTAAGTACCTATAAGATCGATACTGTGCTTGATTCTAATTTATATTTGAAGAACATTAACATAGGAAAGTGGAACGAACTTCACAATAGAATTATCTATGAACTATGCACGAGTTTTCGACAATTCATTATGTAGAAATGACGTTTAGAAAGTAAAATGGCCTAAGTAAATAGGAGATTTTCTAAGTACCTATAAGATCGATACTGTGCTTGATTCTACTTAATATTTCAAGAACATTAACATAGGAAAATGGATCGTACTTCACCAGAGAATTATCTATGAAATAGGCGCGAGTTTCAGACAATTCATTAAGTAGAAATGACGTTTAGATGGTAAAATTGCCTAAGTAAATATGAGATTGCCTAAGTACCTATAAGATCGATACTGTGCTTGATTCTACTTTATATTTTAAGAACATTAACATAGGAAAGTGGAACGAACTTCACAGTAGAATTATCTATGAAATAGGCACGAGTTTTCGACAATTCATTAACTAGAAATGACGTTTAGAAAGTAAAATGGCCTAAGTAAATAGGAGAGTTTCTAAGTACCTATAAGATCAATACTTTACTTGATTCTACTTAATAATTCAAGGACATAAACATAGGCAAACGGAACGTACTTCAGTAAAGGATTATCTATGCCATAGGCATGAGTTTCAGACAATTCATTGAGTAGAAAGGACGTTTAGAGGGTAAAATTGCCTAAGTAAATAGGAGATTGCCTAAGTACCGATAAGATCGATACTGTGCTTGATTCTACTTCATATTTCAAGAATATTAACATAGGAAAATGGAATGAACTTCACAATAGAATTATCTATCAAATAGGCACGAGTTTATTACAATTCAATAAGTAGAAATCACGTTTGGAAAGTAAAATGGCTTAAGTAAATAGGAGATTTTCTAAGTACCTATAAGATCGATACTGTGCTTGATTCTACTTAATATTTCATGAACATTGACATAGGAAAATGGATCGTACTTCACCAGAGAATTATTTATGAAATAGGCACGAGTTTCAGACAATTCATTAAGTAGAAATGACGTTTAGAGGGTAAAATTGCCTAAGTAAATATCAGATTGCCTAAGTACCTATAAGATCGACACTGTGCTTGATTCTACTTAATATTGCAAGAACAAAAACATAGAAAAATGGAACGTACTTCCCCAGAGAATGTTATATGAAATAGGCGCGAGTTTTCGATAATTCATTACGTAGAAATGACGTTGAGAGGGTAAAATAGCCTAAGTAAATATGAGATTGCCTAAGTACCTATAAGATCGATACTGTGCTTGATTCTTCTTAATATTTGAAGAACATTAACATAGGAAAATGAATCGTACTTCACTAGAGAATTATCTATGAAATAGGCACGAGTTTCAGACAATTCATTAAGTAGAAATGACGTTTAGTGGATAAAATTGCCTAAGTAAATATGAGATTGCCTAAGTACCTATAAGATCGATACTGTGCTTGATTCTACTTAATATTTCAAGAACATTAACATAGGAAAATGGATCGTACTTCACGAGAGAATTATCTATGAAATAGGCATGAGTTTCGGACAATTCATTAAGTAGAAATTACGTTTAGAGGGTAAAATTGCCAAAGTAAATATGAGATTGCCTAAGTACCTATAAGATCGACACTGTGCTTGAATCTACTTAATATTGCAAGAACAAAAACATAGGAAAATGGAACGTACTTCCCTAGAGAATTATCTATGAAATAAGCACGAGTTTCAGACAATTCATTAAGTAGAAATGACGTTTCGAGGGTAAAATTGCCTAAGTAAATATGAGATTGCCTAAGTACCTATAAGATCGACACAGTGCTTGATTCTACTTAATATTGCAAGAACAAAAACATTGGAAAATGGAACGTACTTCACCAGAGAATTATCTATGAAATAGGCGCGAGTTTTCAATAATTCATTAAGTAGAAATGACGTTTAGAGGGTAAAATTGCCTAAGTAAATATGAGATTGCCTAAGTACCTATAAGATCGATACTGTGCTTGATTCTTCTTAATATTTGAAGAACATTAACATAGGAAAATGGATCGTACTTCACTAGGTATTATCTATGAAATAGGCACAAGTTTCAGACAATTCATTAAGTGGAAATGACGTTTAGAGGGTAAAATTGCCTAAGTAAATATGTGATTGCCTAAGTACCTATAAGATCGATACTGTGCTTGATTCTACTTTATATTTTAACATAGGAAAGTGGAACGAACTTCACAATAGAATTATCTACGAAATAGGCACGAGTTTTCGACAATTCATTAAGTAGAAATGACGTTTAGAAAGTAAAATGGCCTAAGTAAATAGGAGATTTTCTAAGTACCTATAAGATCGATACTGTGCTTGATTCTACTTAATAATTCAAGAACATAAACATAGGCAAACGGAACGTACTTCGGCAAAGGATTATCTATGCAATAGGCACGAGTTTCAGACAATTCATTAAGTAGAAATGACGTTTAGACGGTGAAATTGCCTATGTAAATATGAGATTGCCTAAGTACCTATAAGATCGATACTGTGCTTGATTCTAATTTATATTTGAAGAACATTAACATAGGAAAGTGGAACGAACTTCACAATAGAATTATCTATGAACTATGCACGAGTTTTCGACAATTCATTATGTAGAAATGACGTTTAGAAAGTAAAATGGCCTAAGTAAATAGGAGATTTTCTAAGTACCTATAAGATCGATACTGTGCTTGATTCTACTTAATATTTCAAGAACATTAACATAGGAAAATGGATCGTACTTCACCAGAGAATTATCTATGAAATAGGCGCGAGTTTCAGACAATTCATTAAGTAGAAATGACGTTTAGATGGTAAAATTGCCTAAGTAAATATGAGATTGCCTAAGTACCTATAAGATCGATACTGTGCTTGATTCTACTTTATATTTTAAGAACATTAACATAGGAAAGTGGAACGAACTTCACAGTAGAATTATCTATGAAATAGGCACGAGTTTTCGACAATTCATTAACTAGAAATGACGTTTAGAAAGTAAAATGGCCTAAGTAAATAGGAGAGTTTCTAAGTACCTATAAGATCAATACTTTACTTGATTCTACTTAATAATTCAAGGACATAAACATAGGCAAACGGAACGTACTTCAGTAAAGGATTATCTATGCCATAGGCATGAGTTTCAGACAATTCATTGAGTAGAAAGGACGTTTAGAGGGTAAAATTGCCTAAGTAAATAGGAGATTGCCTAAGTACCGATAAGATCGATACTGTGCTTGATTCTACTTCATATTTCAAGAATATTAACATAGGAAAATGGAATGAACTTCACAATAGAATTATCTATCAAATAGGCACGAGTTTATTACAATTCAATAAGTAGAAATCACGTTTGGAAAGTAAAATGGCTTAAGTAAATAGGAGATTTTCTAAGTACCTATAAGATCGATACTGTGCTTGATTCTACTTAATATTTCATGAACATTGACATAGGAAAATGGATCGTACTTCACCAGAGAATTATTTATGAAATAGGCACGAGTTTCAGACAATTCATTAAGTAGAAATGACGTTTAGAGGGTAAAATTGCCTAAGTAAATATCAGATTGCCTAAGTACCTATAAGATCGACACTGTGCTTGATTCTACTTAATATTGCAAGAACAAAAACATAGAAAAATGGAACGTACTTCCCCAGAGAATGTTATATGAAATAGGGGCGAGTTTTCGATAATTCATTACGTAGAAATGACGTTGAGAGGGTAAAATAGCCTAAGTAAATATGAGATTGCCTAAGTACCTATAAGATCGATACTGTGCTTGATTCTTCTTAATATTTGAAGAACATTAACATAGGAAAATGAATCGTACTTCACTAGAGAATTATCTATGAAATAGGCACGAGTTTCAGACAATTCATTAAGTAGAAATGACGTTTAGTGGGTAAAATTGCCTAAGTAAATAGGAGATTGCCTAAGTACCTATAAGATCGATACTGTGCTTGATTCTACTTAATATTTCAAGAACATTAACATAGGAAAATGGATCGTACTTCACGAGAGAATTATCTATGAAATAGGCATGAGTTTCGGACAATTCATTAAGTAGAAATTACGTTTAGAGGGTAAAATTGCCTAAGTAAATATGAGATTGCCTAAGTACCTATAAGATCGACACTGTGCTTGAATCTACTTAATATTGCAAGAACAAAAACATAGGAAAATGGAACGTACTTCCCTAGAGAATTATCTATGAAATAAGCACGAGTTTCAGACAATTCATTAAGTAGAAATGACGTTTCGAGGGTAAAATTGCCTAAGTAAATATGAGATTGCCTAAGTACCTATAAGATCGACACAGTGCTTGATTCTACTTAATATTGCAAGAACAAAAACATTGGAAAATGGAACGTACTTCACCAGAGAATTATCTATGAAATAGGCGCGAGTTTTCAATAATTCATTAAGTAGAAATGACGTTTAGAGGGTAAAATTGCCTAAGTAAATATGAGATTGCCTAAGTACCTATAAGATCGATACTGTGCTTGATTCTTCTTAATATTTGAAGAACATTAACATAGGAAAATGGATCGTACTTCACTAGGTATTATCTATGAAATAGGCACAAGTTTCAGACAATTCATTAAGTGGAAATGACGTTTAGAGGGTAAAATTGCCTAAGTAAATATGTGATTGCCTAAGTACCTATAAGATGGATACTGTGCTTGATTCTACTTTATATTTTAACATAGGAAAGTGGAACGAACTTCACAATAGAATTATCTACGAAATAGGCACGAGTTTTCAACAATTCATTAAGTAGAAATGACGTTTAGAAAGTAAAATGGCCTAAGTAAATAGGAGATTTTCTAAGTACCTATAAGATCGATACTGTGCTTGATTCTACTTAATAATTCAAGAACATAAACATAGGCAAACGGAACGTACTTCGGCAAAGGATTATCTATGCAATAGGCACGAGTTTCAGACAATTCATTAAGTAGAAATGACGTTTAGACGGTGAAATTGCCTATGTAAATATGAGATTGCCTAAGTACCTATAAGATCGATACTGTGCTTGATTCTAATTTATATTTGAAGAACATTAACATAGGAAAGTGGAACGAACTTCACAATAGAATTATCTATGAACTATGCACGAGTTTTCGACAATTCATTATGTAGAAATGACGTTTAGAAAGTAAAATGGCCTAAGTAAATAGGAGATTTTCTAAGTACCTATAAGATCGATACTGTGCTTGATTCTACTTAATATTTCAAGAACATTAACATAGGAAAATGGATCGTACTTCACCAGAGAATTATCTATGAAATAGGCGCGAGTTTCAGACAATTCATTAAGTAGAAATGACGTTTAGATGGTAAAATTGCCTAAGTAAATATGAGATTGCCTAAGTACCTATAAGATCGATACTGTGCTTGATTCTACTTTATATTTTAAGAACATTAACATAGGAAAGTGGAACGAACTTCACAGTAGAATTATCTATGAAATAGGCACGAGTTTTCGACAATTCATTAACTAGAAATGACGTTTAGAAAGTAAAATGGCCTAAGTAAATAGGAGAGTTTCTAAGTACCTATAAGATCAATACTTTACTTGATTCTACTTAATAATTCAAGGACATAAACATAGGCAAACGGAACGTACTTCAGTAAAGGATTATCTATGCCATAGGCATGAGTTTCAGACAATTCATTGAGTAGAAAGGACGTTTAGAGGGTAAAATTGCCTAAGTAAATAGGAGATTGCCTAAGTACCGATAAGATCGATACTGTGCTTGATTCTACTTCATATTTCAAGAATATTAACATAGGAAAATGGAATGAACTTCACAATAGAATTATCTATCAAATAGGCACGAGTTTATTACAATTCAATAAGTAGAAATCACGTTTGGAAAGTAAAATGGCTTAAGTAAATAGGAGATTTTCTAAGTACCTATAAGATCGATACTGTGCTTGATTCTACTTAATATTTCATGAACATTGACATAGGAAAATGGATCGTACTTCACCAGAGAATTATTTATGAAATAGGCACGAGTTTCAGACAATTCATTAAGTAGAAATGACGTTTAGAGGGTAAAATTGCCTAAGTAAATATCAGATTGCCTAAGTACCTATAAGATCGACACTGTGCTTGATTCTACTTAATATTGCAAGAACAAAAACATAGAAAAATGGAACGTACTTCCCCAGAGAATGTTATATGAAATAGGCGCGAGTTTTCGATAATTCATTACGTAGAAATGACGTTGAGAGGGTAAAATAGCCTAAGTAAATATGAGATTGCCTAAGTACCTATAAGATCGATACTGTGCTTGATTCTTCTTAATATTTGAAGAACATTAACATAGGAAAATGAATCGTACTTCACTAGAGAATTATCTATGAAATAGGCACGAGTTTCAGACAATTCATTAAGTAGAAATGACGTTTAGTGGATAAAATTGCCTAAGTAAATATGAGATTGCCTAAGTACCTATAAGATCGATACTGTGCTTGATTCTACTTAATATTTCAAGAACATTAACATAGGAAAATGGATCGTACTTCACGAGAGAATTATCTATGAAATAGGCATGAGTTTCGGACAATTCATTAAGTAGAAATTACGTTTAGAGGGTAAAATTGCCTAAGTAAATATGAGATTGCCTAAGTACCTATAAGATCGACACTGTGCTTGAATCTACTTAATATTGCAAGAACAAAAACATAGGAAAATGGAACGTACTTCCCTAGAGAATTATCTATGAAATAAGCACGAGTTTCAGACAATTCATTAAGTAGAAATGACGTTTCGAGGGTAAAATTGCCTAAGTAAATATGAGATTGCCTAAGTACCTATAAGATCGACACAGTGCTTGATTCTACTTAATATTGCAAGAACAAAAACATTGGAAAATGGAACGTACTTCACCAGAGAATTATCTATGAAATAGGCGCGAGTTTTCAATAATTCATTAAGTAGAAATGACGTTTAGAGGGTAAAATTGCCTAAGTAAATATGAGATTGCCTAAGTACCTATAAGATCGATACTGTGCTTGATTCTTCTTAATATTTGAAGAACATTAACATAGGAAAATGGATCGTACTTCACTAGGTATTATCTATGAAATAGGCACAAGTTTCAGACAATTCATTAAGTGGAAATGACGTTTAGAGGGTAAAATTGCCTAAGTAAATATGTGATTGCCTAAGTACCTATAAGATCGATACTGTGCTTGATTCTACTTTATATTTTAACATAGGAAAGTGGAACGAACTTCACAATAGAATTATCTACGAAATAGGCACGAGTTTTCGACAATTCATTAAGTAGAAATGACGTTTAGAAAGTAAAATGGCCTAAGTAAATAGGAGATTTTCTAAGTACCTATAAGATCGATACTGTGCTTGATTCTACTTAATAATTCAAGAACATAAACATAGGCAAACGGAACGTACTTCGGCAAAGGATTATCTATGCAATAGGCACGAGTTTCAGACAATTCATTAAGTAGAAATGACGTTTAGACGGTGAAATTGCCTATGTAAATATGAGATTGCCTAAGTACCTATAAGATCGATACTGTGCTTGATTCTAATTTATATTTGAAGAACATTAACATAGGAAAGTGGAACGAACTTCACAATAGAATTATCTATGAACTATGCACGAGTTTTCGACAATTCATTATGTAGAAATGACGTTTAGAAAGTAAAATGGCCTAAGTAAATAGGAGATTTTCTAAGTACCTATAAGATCGATACTGTGCTTGATTCTACTTAATATTTCAAGAACATTAACATAGGAAAATGGATCGTACTTCACCAGAGAATTATCTATGAAATAGGCGCGAGTTTCAGACAATTCATTAAGTAGAAATGACGTTTAGATGGTAAAATTGCCTAAGTAAATATGAGATTGCCTAAGTACCTATAAGATCGATACTGTGCTTGATTCTACTTTATATTTTAAGAACATTAACATAGGAAAGTGGAACGAACTTCACAGTAGAATTATCTATGAAATAGGCACGAGTTTTCGACAATTCATTAACTAGAAATGACGTTTAGAAAGTAAAATGGCCTAAGTAAATAGGAGAGTTTCTAAGTACCTATAAGATCAATACTTTACTTGATTCTACTTAATAATTCAAGGACATAAACATAGGCAAACGGAACGTACTTCAGTAAAGGATTATCTATGCCATAGGCATGAGTTTCAGACAATTCATTGAGTAGAAAGGACGTTTAGAGGGTAAAATTGCCTAAGTAAATAGGAGATTGCCTAAGTACCGATAAGATCGATACTGTGCTTGATTCTACTTCATATTTCAAGAATATTAACATAGGAAAATGGAATGAACTTCACAATAGAATTATCTATCAAATAGGCACGAGTTTATTACAATTCAATAAGTAGAAATCACGTTTGGAAAGTAAAATGGCTTAAGTAAATAGGAGATTTTCTAAGTACCTATAAGATCGATACTGTGCTTGATTCTACTTAATATTTCATGAACATTGACATAGGAAAATGGATCGTACTTCACCAGAGAATTATTTATGAAATAGGCACGAGTTTCAGACAATTCATTAAGTAGAAATGACGTTTAGAGGGTAAAATTGCCTAAGTAAATATCAGATTGCCTAAGTACCTATAAGATCGACACTGTGCTTGATTCTACTTAATATTGCAAGAACAAAAACATAGAAAAATGGAACGTACTTCCCCAGAGAATGTTATATGAAATAGGCGCGAGTTTTCGATAATTCATTACGTAGAAATGACGTTGAGAGGGTAAAATAGCCTAAGTAAATATGAGATTGCCTAAGTACCTATAAGATCGATACTGTGCTTGATTCTTCTTAATATTTGAAGAACATTAACATAGGAAAATGAATCGTACTTCACTAGAGAATTATCTATGAAATAGGCACGAGTTTCAGACAATTCATTAAGTAGAAATGACGTTTAGTGGATAAAATTGCCTAAGTAAATATGAGATTGCCTAAGTACCTATAAGATCGATACTGTGCTTGATTCTACTTAATATTTCAAGAACATTAACATAGGAAAATGGATCGTACTTCACGAGAGAATTATCTATGAAATAGGCATGAGTTTCGGACAATTCATTAAGTAGAAATTACGTTTAGAGGGTAAAATTGCCTAAGTAAATATGAGATTGCCTAAGTACCTATAAGATCGACACTGTGCTTGAATCTACTTAATATTGCAAGAACAAAAACATAGGAAAATGGAACGTACTTCCCTAGAGAATTATCTATGAAATAAGCACGAGTTTCAGACAATTCATTAAGTAGAAATGACGTTTCGAGGGTAAAATTGCCTAAGTAAATATGAGATTGCCTAAGTACCTATAAGATCGACACAGTGCTTGATTCTACTTAATATTGCAAGAACAAAAACATTGGAAAATGGAACGTACTTCACCAGAGAATTATCTATGAAATAGGCGCGAGTTTTCAATAATTCATTAAGTAGAAATGACGTTTAGAGGGTAAAATTGCCTAAGTAAATATGAGATTGCCTAAGTACCTATAAGATCGATACTGTGCTTGATTCTTCTTAATATTTGAAGAACATTAACATAGGAAAATGGATCGTACTTCACTAGGTATTATCTATGAAATAGGCACAAGTTTCAGACAATTCATTAAGTGGAAATGACGTTTAGAGGGTAAAATTGCCTAAGTAAATATGTGATTGCCTAAGTACCTATAAGATCGATACTGTGCTTGATTCTACTTTATATTTTAACATAGGAAAGTGGAACGAACTTCACAATAGAATTATCTACGAAATAGGCACGAGTTTTCGACAATTCATTAAGTAGAAATGACGTTTAGAAAGTAAAATGGCCTAAGTAAATAGGAGATTTTCTAAGTACCTATAAGATCGATACTGTGCTTGATTCTACTTAATAATTCAAGAACATAAACATAGGCAAACGGAACGTACTTCGGCAAAGGATTATCTATGCAATAGGCACGAGTTTCAGACAATTCATTAAGTAGAAATGACGTTTAGACGGTGAAATTGCCTATGTAAATATGAGATTGCCTAAGTACCTATAAGATCGATACTGTGCTTGATTCTAATTTATATTTGAAGAACATTAACATAGGAAAGTGGAACGAACTTCACAATAGAATTATCTATGAACTATGCACGAGTTTTCGACAATTCATTATGTAGAAATGACGTTTAGAAAGTAAAATGGCCTAAGTAAATAGGAGATTTTCTAAGTACCTATAAGATCGATACTGTGCTTGATTCTACTTAATATTTCAAGAACATTAACATAGGAAAATGGATCGTACTTCACCAGAGAATTATCTATGAAATAGGCGCGAGTTTCAGACAATTCATTAAGTAGAAATGACGTTTAGATGGTAAAATTGCCTAAGTAAATATGAGATTGCCTAAGTACCTATAAGATCGATACTGTGCTTGATTCTACTTTATATTTTAAGAACATTAACATAGGAAAGTGGAACGAACTTCACAGTAGAATTATCTATGAAATAGGCACGAGTTTTCGACAATTCATTAACTAGAAATGACGTTTAGAAAGTAAAATGGCCTAAGTAAATAGGAGAGTTTCTAAGTACCTATAAGATCAATACTTTACTTGATTCTACTTAATAATTCAAGGACATAAACATAGGCAAACGGAACGTACTTCAGTAAAGGATTATCTATGCCATAGGCATGAGTTTCAGACAATTCATTGAGTAGAAAGGACGTTTAGAGGGTAAAATTGCCTAAGTAAATAGGAGATTGCCTAAGTACCGATAAGATCGATACTGTGCTTGATTCTACTTCATATTTCAAGAATATTAACATAGGAAAATGGAATGAACTTCACAATAGAATTATCTATCAAATAGGCACGAGTTTATTACAATTCAATAAGTAGAAATCACGTTTGGAAAGTAAAATGGCTTAAGTAAATAGGAGATTTTCTAAGTACCTATAAGATCGATACTGTGCTTGATTCTACTTAATATTTCATGAACATTGACATAGGAAAATGGATCGTACTTCACCAGAGAATTATTTATGAAATAGGCACGAGTTTCAGACAATTCATTAAGTAGAAATGACGTTTAGAGGGTAAAATTGCCTAAGTAAATATCAGATTGCCTAAGTACCTATAAGATCGACACTGTGCTTGATTCTACTTAATATTGCAAGAACAAAAACATAGAAAAATGGAACGTACTTCCCCAGAGAATGTTATATGAAATAGGCGCGAGTTTTCGATAATTCATTACGTAGAAATGACGTTGAGAGGGTAAAATAGCCTAAGTAAATATGAGATTGCCTAAGTACCTATAAGATCGATACTGTGCTTGATTCTTCTTAATATTTGAAGAACATTAACATAGGAAAATGAATCGTACTTCACTAGAGAATTATCTATGAAATAGGCACGAGTTTCAGACAATTCATTAAGTAGAAATGACGTTTAGTGGATAAAATTGCCTAAGTAAATATGAGATTGCCTAAGTACCTATAAGATCGATACTGTGCTTGATTCTACTTAATATTTCAAGAACATTAACATAGGAAAATGGATCGTACTTCACGAGAGAATTATATATGAAATAGGCATGAGTTTCAGACAATTCATTAAGTAGAAATTACGTTTAGAGGGTAAAATTGCCTAAGTAAATATGAGATTGCCTAAGTACCTATAAGATCGACACTGTGCTTGAATCTACTTAATATTGCAAGAACAAAAACATAGGAAAATGGAACGTACTTCCCTAGAGAATTATCTATGAAATAAGCACGAGTTTCAGACAATTCATTAAGTAGAAATGACGTTTCGAGGGTAAAATTGCCTAAGTAAATATGAGATTGCCTAAGTACCTATAAGATCGACACAGTGCTTGATTCTACTTAATATTGCAAGAACAAAAACATTGGAAAATGGAACGTACTTCACCAGAGAATTATCTATGAAATAGGCGCGAGTTTTCAATAATTCATTAAGTAGAAATGACGTTTAGAGGGTAAAATTGCCTAAGTAAATATGAGATTGCCTAAGTACCTATAAGATCGATACTGTGCTTGATTCTTCTTAATATTTGAAGAACATTAACATAGGAAAATGGATCGTACTTCACTAGGTATTATCTATGAAATAGGCACAAGTTTCAGACAATTCATTAAGTGGAAATGACGTTTAGAGGGTAAAATTGCCTAAGTAAATATGTGATTGCCTAAGTACCTATAAGATCGATACTGTGCTTGATTCTACTTTATATTTTAACATAGGAAAGTGGAACGAACTTCACAATAGAATTATCTACGAAATAGGCACGAGTTTTCGACAATTCATTAAGTAGAAATGACGTTTAGAAAGTAAAATGGCCTAAGTAAATAGGAGATTTTCTAAGTACCTATAAGATCGATACTGTGCTTGATTCTACTTAATAATTCAAGAACATAAACATAGGCAAACGGAACGTACTTCGGCAAAGGATTATCTATGCAATAGGCACGAGTTTCAGACAATTCATTAAGTAGAAATGACGTTTAGACGGTGAAATTGCCTATGTAAATATGAGATTGCCTAAGTACCTATAAGATCGATACTGTGCTTGATTCTAATTTATATTTGAAGAACATTAACATAGGAAAGTGGAACGAACTTCACAATAGAATTATCTATGAACTATGCACGAGTTTTCGACAATTCATTATGTAGAAATGACGTTTAGAAAGTAAAATGGCCTAAGTAAATAGGAGATTTTCTAAGTACCTATAAGATCGATACTGTGCTTGATTCTACTTAATATTTCAAGAACATTAACATAGGAAAATGGATCGTACTTCACCAAAGAATTATCTATGAAATAGGCGCGAGTTTCAGACAATTCATTAAGTAGAAATGACGTTTAGATGGTAAAATTGCCTAAGTAAATATGAGATTGCCTAAGTACCTATAAGATCGATACTGTGCTTGATTCTACTTTATATTTTAAGAACATTAACATAGGAAAGTGGAACGAACTTCACAGTAGAATTATCTATGAAATAGGCACGAGTTTTCGACAATTCATTAACTAGAAATGACGTTTAGAAAGTAAAATGGCCTAAGTAAATAGGAGAGTTTCTAAGTACCTATAAGATCAATACTTTACTTGATTCTACTTAATAATTCAAGGACATAAACATAGGCAAACGGAACGTACTTCAGTAAAGGATTATCTATGCCATAGGCATGAGTTTCAGACAATTCATTGAGTAGAAAGGACGTTTAGAGGGTAAAATTGCCTAAGTAAATAGGAGATTGCCTAAGTACCGATAAGATCGATACTGTGCTTGATTCTACTTCATATTTCAAGAATATTAACATAGGAAAATGGAAGAACTTCACAATAGAATTATCTATCAAATAGGCACGAGTTTATTACAATTCAATAAGTAGAAATCACGTTTGGAAAGTAAAATGGCTTAAGTAAATAGGAGATTTTCTAAGTACCTATAAGATCGATACTGTGCTTCATTCTACTTAATATTTCATGAACATTGACATAGGAAAATGGATCGTACTTCACCAGAGAATTATTTATGAAATAGGCACGAGTTTCAGACAATTCATTAAGTAGAAATGACGTTTAGAGGGTAAAATTGCCTAAGTAAATATCAGATTGCCTAAGTACCTATAAGATCGACACTGTGCTTGATTCTACTTAATATTGCAAGAACAAAAACATAGAAAAATGGAACGTACTTCCCCAGAGAATGTTATATGAAATAGGCGCGAGTTTTCGATAATTCATTACGTAGAAATGACGTTGAGAGGGTAAAATAGCCTAAGTAAATATGAGATTGCCTAAGTACCTATAAGATCGATACTGTGCTTGATTCTTCTTAATATTTGAAGAACATTAACATAGGAAAATGAATCGTACTTCACTAGAGAATTATCTATGAAATAGGCACGAGTTTCAGACAATTCATTAAGTAGAAATGACGTTTAGTGGGTAAAATTGCCTAAGTAAATATGAGATTGCCTAAGTACCTATAAGATCGATACTGTGCTTGATTCTACTTAATATTTCAAGAACATTAACATAGGAAAATGGATCGTACTTCACGAGAGAATTATCTATGAAATAGGCATGAGTTTCAGACAATTCATTAAGTAGAAATTACGTTTAGAGTGTAAAATTGCCTAAGTAAATATGAGATTGCCTAAGTACCTATAAGATCGACACTGTGCTTGAATCTACTTAATATTGCAAGAACAAAAACATAGGAAAATGGAACGTACTTCCCTAGAGAATTATCTATGAAATAAGCACGAGTTTCAGACAATTCATTAAGTAGAAATGACGTTTCGAGGGTAAAATTGCCTAAGTAAATATGAGATTGCCTAAGTACCTATAAGATCGACACAGTGCTTGATTCTACTTAATATTGCAAGAACAAAAACATTGGAAAATGGAACGTACTTCACCAGAGAATTATCTATGAAATAGGCGCGAGTTTTCAATAATTCATTAAGTAGAAATGACGTTTAGAGGGTAAAATTGCCTAAGTAAATATGAGATTGCCTAAGTACCTATAAGATCGATACTGTGCTTGATTCTTCTTAATATTTGAAGAACATTAACATAGGAAAATGGATCGTACTTCACTACAGAATTATCTATGAAATAGGCACAAGTTTCAGACAATTCATTAAGTGGAAATGACGTTTAGAGGGAAAAATTGCCTAAGTAAATATGTGATTGCCTAAGTACCTATAAGATCGATACTGTGCTTGATTCTACTTAATAATTCAAGAACATAAACATAGGCAAACGGAACGTACTTCGGCAAAGGATTATCTATGCAATAGGCACGAGTTTCAGACAATTCATTAAGTAGAAATGACGTTTAGACGGTGAAATTGCCTATGTAAATATGAGATTGCCTAAGTACCTATAAGATCGATACTCTGCTTGATTCTACTTTATATTTGAAGAACATTAACATAGGAAAGTGGAACGAACTTCACAATAGAATTATCTATCAACTATGCACGAGTTTTCGACAATTCATTATGTAGAAATGACGTTTAGAAAGTAAAATGGCCTAAGTAAATAGGCGATTTTCTAAGTACCTATAAGATCGATACTGTGCTTGATTCTACTTAATATTTCAAGAACATTAACATAGGAAAATGGAACGTACTTCACCAGAGAATTATCTATGAAATAGGCGCGAGTTTCAGACAATTCATTAAGTAGAAATGACGTTTAGATGGTAAAATTGCCTAAGTAAATATGAGATTGCCTAAGTACCTATAAGATCGATACTGTGCTTGATTCTACTTTATATTTTAAGAACATTAACATAGGAAAGTGGAACGAACTTCACAGTAGAATTATCTATGAAATAGGCACGAGTTTTCGACAATTCATTAACTAGAAATGACGTTTAGAAAGTAAAATGGCCTAAGTAAATAGGAGATTTTCTAAGTACCTATAAGATCAATACTTTACTTGATTCTACTTAATAATTCAAGGACATAAACATAGGCAAACGGAACGTACTTCAGTAAAGGATTATCTATGCCATAGGCATGAGTTTCAGACAATTCATTGAGTAGAAAGGACGTTTAGAGGGTAAAATTGCCTAAGTAAATAGGAGATTGCCTAAGTATCGATAAGATCGATACTGTGCTTGATTCTACTTTATATTTTAAGAACATTAACATAGGAAAGTGGAACGAACTTCACAATAGAATTATCTACGAAATAGGCACGAGTTTTCGACAATTCATTAAGTAGAAATGACGTTTAGAAAGTAAAATGGCCTAAGTAAATAGGAGATTTTCTAAGTACCTATAAGATCGATACTGTGCTTGATTCTACTTAATAATTCAAGAACATAAACATAGGCAAACGGAACGTACTTCGGCAAAGGATTATCTATGCAATAGGCACGAGTTTCAGACAATTCATTAAGTAGAAATGACGTTTAGACGGTGAAATTGCCTATGTAAATATGAGATTGCCTAAGTACCTATAAGATCGATACTGTGCTTGATTCTAATTTATATTTGAAGAACATTAACATAGGAAAGTGGAACGAACTTCACAATAGAATTATCTATGAACTATGCACGAGTTTTCGACAATTCATTATGTAGAAATGACGTTTAGAAAGTAAAATGGCCTAAGTAAATAGGAGATTTTCTAAGTACCTATAAGATCGATACTGTGCTTGATTCTACTTAATATTTCAAGAACATTAACATAGGAAAATGGATCGTACTTCACCAGAGAATTATCTATGAAATAGGCGCGAGTTTCAGACAATTCATTAAGTAGAAATGACGTTTAGATGGTAAAATTGCCTAAGTAAATATGAGATTGCCTAAGTACCTATAAGATCGATACTGTGCTTGATTCTACTTTATATTTTAAGAACATTAACATAGGAAAGTGGAACGAACTTCACAGTAGAATTATCTATGAAATAGGCACGAGTTTTCGACAATTCATTAACTAGAAATGACGTTTAGAAAGTAAAATGGCCTAAGTAAATAGGAGAGTTTCTAAGTACCTATAAGATCAATACTTTACTTGATTCTACTTAATAATTCAAGGACATAAACATAGGCAAACGGAACGTACTTCAGTAAAGGATTATCTATGCCATAGGCATGAGTTTCAGACAATTCATTGAGTAGAAAGGACGTTTAGAGGGTAAAATTGCCTAAGTAAATAGGAGATTGCCTAAGTACCGATAAGATCGATACTGTGCTTGATTCTACTTCATATTTCAAGAATATTAACATAGGAAAATGGAAGAACTTCACAATAGAATTATCTATCAAATAGGCACGAGTTTATTACAATTCAATAAGTAGAAATCACGTTTGGAAAGTAAAATGGCTTAAGTAAATAGGAGATTTTCTAAGTACCTATAAGATCGATACTGTGCTTCATTCTACTTAATATTTCATGAACATTGACATAGGAAAATGGATCGTACTTCACCAGAGAATTATTTATGAAATAGGCACGAGTTTCAGACAATTCATTAAGTAGAAATGACGTTTAGAGGGTAAAATTGCCTAAGTAAATATCAGATTGCCTAAGTACCTATAAGATCGACACTGTGCTTGATTCTACTTAATATTGCAAGAACAAAAACATAGAAAAATGGAACGTACTTCCCCAGAGAATGTTATATGAAATAGGCGCGAGTTTTCGATAATTCATTACGTAGAAATGACGTTGAGAGGGTAAAATAGCCTAAGTAAATATGAGATTGCCTAAGTACCTATAAGATCGATACTGTGCTTGATTCTTCTTAATATTTGAAGAACATTAACATAGGAAAATGAATCGTACTTCACTAGAGAATTATCTATGAAATAGGCACGAGTTTCAGACAATTCATTAAGTAGAAATGACGTTTAGTGGGTAAAATTGCCTAAGTAAATATGAGATTGCCTAAGTACCTATAAGATCGATACTGTGCTTGATTCTACTTAATATTTCAAGAACATTAACATAGGAAAATGGATCGTACTTCACGAGAGAATTATCTATGAAATAGGCATGAGTTTCAGACAATTCATTAAGTAGAAATTACGTTTAGAGTGTAAAATTGCCTAAGTAAATATGAGATTGCCTAAGTACCTATAAGATCGACACTGTGCTTGAATCTACTTAATATTGCAAGAACAAAAACATAGGAAAATGGAACGTACTTCCCTAGAGAATTATCTATGAAATAAGCACGAGTTTCAGACAATTCATTAAGTAGAAATGACGTTTCGAGGGTAAAATTGCCTAAGTAAATATGAGATTGCCTAAGTACCTATAAGATCGACACAGTGCTTGATTCTACTTAATATTGCAAGAACAAAAACATTGGAAAATGGAACGTACTTCACCAGAGAATTATCTATGAAATAGGCGCGAGTTTTCAATAATTCATTAAGTAGAAATGACGTTTAGAGGGTAAAATTGCCTAAGTAAATATGAGATTGCCTAAGTACCTATAAGATCGATACTGTGCTTGATTCTTCTTAATATTTGAAGAACATTAACATAGGAAAATGGATCGTACTTCACTACAGAATTATCTATGAAATAGGCACAAGTTTCAGACAATTCATTAAGTGGAAATGACGTTTAGAGGGAAAAATTGCCTAAGTAAATATGTGATTGCCTAAGTACCTATAAGATCGATACTGTGCTTGATTCTACTTAATAATTCAAGAACATAAACATAGGCAAACGGAACGTACTTCGGCAAAGGATTATCTATGCAATAGGCACGAGTTTCAGACAATTCATTAAGTAGAAATGACGTTTAGACGGTGAAATTGCCTATGTAAATATGAGATTGCCTAAGTACCTATAAGATCGATACTCTGCTTGATTCTACTTTATATTTGAAGAACATTAACATAGGAAAGTGGAACGAACTTCACAATAGAATTATCTATCAACTATGCACGAGTTTTCGACAATTCATTATGTAGAAATGACGTTTAGAAAGTAAAATGGCCTAAGTAAATAGGCGATTTTCTAAGTACCTATAAGATCGATACTGTGCTTGATTCTACTTAATATTTCAAGAACATTAACATAGGAAAATGGAACGTACTTCACCAGAGAATTATCTATGAAATAGGCGCGAGTTTCAGACAATTCATTAAGTAGAAATGACGTTTAGATGGTAAAATTGCCTAAGTAAATATGAGATTGCCTAAGTACCTATAAGATCGATACTGTGCTTGATTCTACTTTATATTTTAAGAACATTAACATAGGAAAGTGGAACGAACTTCACAGTAGAATTATCTATGAAATAGGCACGAGTTTTCGACAATTCATTAACTAGAAATGACGTTTAGAAAGTAAAATGGCCTAAGTAAATAGGAGATTTTCTAAGTACCTATAAGATCAATACTTTACTTGATTCTACTTAATAATTCAAGGACATAAACATAGGCAAACGGAACGTACTTCAGTAAAGGATTATCTATGCCATAGGCATGAGTTTCAGACAATTCATTGAGTAGAAAGGACGTTTAGAGGGTAAAATTGCCTAAGTAAATAGGAGATTGCCTAAGTATCGATAAGATCGATACTGTGCTTGATTCTACTTTATATTTTAAGAACATTAACATAGGAAAGTGGAACGAACTTCACAATAGAATTATCTATGAAATAGGCACGAGTTTCAGAGAAATCATTTAGTAGAAATGTCGTTTAGAAAGTAAAATGGCCTAAGTAAATAGGAGATTTTCTAAGTACCTATAAGATCGATACTGTGCTTGATTCTACTTAATATTTCAAGAACATTAACATAGGAAAATGGATCGTACTTCACCAGAGAATTATATATGAAATAGGCACGAGTTTTAGACAATTCATTAAGTAGAAATGACGTTTAGAGGGTAAAATTGCCTAAGTAAATATGAGATTGCCTAAGTACCTACAAGATCGAAACTGTGCTTGATTCTTCTTAATATTTGAAGATCATTAACATAGGAAAATGGATCGTACTTCACTGGAGAATTATCTATGAAATACGCACGAGTTTCAGACAATTCTTTAAGTAGAAATGACGTTTAGAGGGTAAAATTGCCTAAGTAAATATGAGATTTCCTAAGTACCTATAACATCGATATTGTGCTTGATTCTACTTTATATTTTAAGAACATTAACATAGGAAAGTGGAACGAACTTCACAATAGAATTATGTATGAAATAGGCACGAGTATTCGACAATTCATTAAGTAGAAATGACGTTTAGAAAGTAAAATGGCCTAAGTAAATAGGAGATTTTCTAAGTACCTATAAGATCGATACTGTGCTTGATTCTACTTAATAATTCAAGAACATAAACATAGGCAAACAGAACGTACTTCGGCAAAGGATTATCTATGCAATAGGCACGAGTTTCAGACAATTCATTAAGTAGAAATGACGTTTAGAGGGTAAAATTGCCTAAGTAAATATGAGATTGCCTAAGTACCTATAAGATCGATACTGTGCTTGATTCTTCTTAATATTTGAAGAACATTAACATAGGAAAATGGATCGTACTTCACTAGAGAATTATCTATGAAATATGCGCGAGTTTCAGACAATTCATTAAGTAGAAATGACGTTTAGACGGTAAAATTGCCTAAGTAAATATGAGATTGCCTAAGTACCTATAAGATCGACACTGTGCTTGATTCTACTTTATATTTGAAGAACATTAACATTGAAAAATGGAACGTACTTCCCCAGAGAATGTATTTTGAAATAGGCGCGAGTTTTCAATAATTCATTAAGTAGAAATGACGTTTAGAGGGTAAAATTGCCTAAGTAAATATGAGATTGCCTAAGTACCTATAAGATCGATACTGTGCTTGATTCTACTTTATATTTTAAGAACATTAACATAGGAAAGTGGAACGAACTTCACAATAGAATTATCTATGAAATAGGCACGAGTTTTCGACAATTCATTAAGTAGAAATGACGTTTAGAAAGTAAAATGGCCTAAGTAAATAGGAGATTTTCTAAGTACCTATAAGATCGATACTGTGCTTGATTCTACTTAATAATTCAAGAACATAAACATAGGCAAACAGAACGTACTTCGGTAAAGGATTATTTATGCAATAGGCACGAGTTTCAGACAATTCATTAAGTAGAAATGACGTTTAGACGGTAAAATTGCCTAAGTTAATATGAGATTGCCTAAGTACCTATAAGATCGATACTGTGCTTGATTCTTCTTAATATTTGAAGAACATTAACATAGGAAAATAGATCGTACTTCACTAGAGAATTATCTATGAAATAGGCGCGAGTTTCAGACAATTCATTAAGTAGAAATGACGTTTAGACGGTAAAATTGCCTAAGTAAATATGAGATTGCCTAAGTACCTATAAGATCGACACTCTGCTTGATTCTACTTGATATTGCAAGAACAAAAACATAGGAAAATGGAACCAACTTCCCCAGAGAATGTATTATGAAATAGGCGCGAGTTTTCAATAATTCATTATGTAGAAATGACGTTTAGAGGGTAAAATTGCCTAAGTAAATATGAGATTGCCTAAGTACCTATAAGATCGATACTGTGCTTGATTCTTCTTAATATTTGAAGAACATTAACATAGGAAAATGGATCGTACTTCACTAGAGAATTATCTTTGAAATAGGCACGAGTTTCAGACAATTCATTAAGTAGAAATGACGTTTAGAGGGTAAAATTGGCATAGTAAATGTGTGATTGCCTAAGTACCTATAAGATCGATACTGTGCTTCATTCTACTTTATATTTTAACAAAGGAAAGTGGAACGAACTTCACAATAGAATTATCTATGAAATAGGCACGAGTTTCAGACAATTCATTAAGTAGAATTTACGTTTAGTGGGTATAATTGCCTAAGTAAATATGAGATTTTCTAAGTACCTATAAGATCGATACTGTGCTTGATTCTACTTAATATTTCAAGAACATTGACATAGGAAAATGGAACGTACTTCACCAAAGAATTATCTATGAAATAGGCGCGAGATTCAGACAATTGATTAAGTAGAAATGACGTTTAGAGGGTAAAATCGCCTAAGTAAATATGAGATTGCCTAAGTACCTATAAGATCGATACTGTGCTTGATTCTACTTTATATTTTAAGAACATTAACATAGGAAAGTGGAACGAACTTCACAATAGAATTATCTATGAAATAGGCACGAGTTTCAGAGAAATCATTTAGTAGAAATGTCGTTTAGAAAGTAAAATGGCCTAAGTAAATAGGAGATTTTCTAAGTACCTATAAGATCGATACTGTGCTTGATTCTACTTAATATTTCAAGAACATTAACATAGGAAAATGGATCGTACTTCACCAGAGAATTATCTATGAAATAGGCACGAGTTTCAGACAATTAATTAAGTAGAAATGACGTTTAGAGGGTAAAATTGCCTAAGTAAATATGAGATTGCCTAAGTACCTATAAGATCGACACTGTGCTTGATTCTACTTGATATTGCAAGAACAAAAACATAGGAAAATGGAACGTACTTCCCCAGAGAATGTATTATGAAATAGGCACGAGTTTTCAATAATTCATTAAGCAGAAATGACGTTTAGAGGGTAAAATTGCCTAAGTAAATATGAGCTTGCCTAAGTACCTATAAGATCGACACTGTGCTTGATTCTACTTGATATTGCAAGAACAAAAACATAGGAAAATGGAACGTACTTCCCCAGAGAATGTATTATGAAATAGGCGCGAGTTTTCAATAATTCATTATGTAGAAATGATGTTTAGAGGGTAAAATTGCCTAAGTAAATATGAGATTGCCTAAGTACCTATAAGATCGATACTGTGCTTGATTCTTCTTAATATTTGAAGAACATTAACATAGGAAAATGGATCGTACTTCACTAGAGAATTATCTTTGAAATAGGCACGAGTTTCAGACAATTCATTAAGTAGAAATGACGTTTAGAGGGTAAAATTGGCATAGTAAATGTGTGATTGCCTAAGTACCTATAAGATCGATACTGTGCTTGATTCTACTTTATATTTTAACAAAGGAAAGTGGAACGAACTTCACAATAGAATTATCTATGAAATAGGCACGAGTTTTCGACAATTCATTAAGTAGAAATGACGTTTAGAAAGTAAAATGGCCTAAGTAAACAGGAGATTTTCTAAGTACCTATAAGATCGATACTGTGCTTGATTCTACTTAATATTTCAAGAACATTGACATAGGAAAATGGAACATACTTCACCAGAGAATTATCTATGAAATAGGCGCGAGATTCAGACAATTGATTAAGTAGAAATGACGTTTAGAGGGTAAAATCGCCTAAGTAAATATGAGATTGCCTAAGTACCTATAAGATCGATACTGTGCTTGATTCTACTTTATATTTTAAGAACATTAACATAGGAAAGTGGAACGAACTTCACAATAGAATTATCTATGAAATAGGCACGAGTTTCAGAGAAATCATTTAGTAGAAATGTCGTTTAGAAAGTAAAATGGCCTAAGTAAATAGTAGATTTTCTAAGTACCTATAAGATCGATACTGTGCTTGATTCTACTTAATATTTCAAGAACATTAACATAGGAAAATGGATCGTACTTCACCAGAGAATTATCTATGAAATAGGCACGAGTTTTAGACAATTCATTAAGTAGAAATGACGTTTAGAGGGTAAAATTGCCTAAGTAAATATGAGATTGCCTAAGTACCTATAAGATCGAAACTGTGCTTGATTCTTCTTAATATTTGAAGATCATTAACATAGGAAAATGGATCGTACTTCACTAGAGAATTATCTATGAAATAGGCACGAGTTTCAGACAATTCTTTAAGTAGAAATGACGTTTAGAAAGTAAAATTGCCTAAGTAAATAGGAGATTTTCTAAGTAACTATAAGATCGATACTGTGCTTGATTCTACTTAATATTTCAAGAACATTAACATAGGAAAATGGAACGTACTTCACCAGAGAATTATCTAAGAAATAGGCGCGAGTTTCAGACAATTGATTAAGTAGAAATGACGTTTAGATGGTAAAATTGCCTAAGTAAATATGAGATTGCCTAAGTACCTACAAGATCGATACTGTGCTTGATTCTACTTTATATTTTAAGAACATTAACATAGGAAAGTGGAACGAACTTCACAATAGAATTATCTATGAAATAGGCACGAGTTTCAGAGAAATCATTTAGTAGAAATGTCGTTTAGAAAGTAAAATGGCCTAAGTAAATAGGAGATTTTCTAAGTACCTATAAGATCGATACTGTGCTTGATTCTACTTAATATTTCAAGAACATTAACATAGGAAAATGGATCGTACTTCACCAGAAAATTATCTATGAAATAGGCACGAGTTTCAGACAATTCATTAAGTAGAAATGACGTTTAGAGGGTAAAATTGCCTAAGTAAATATGAGATTGCCTAAGTACCTATAAGATCGAAACTGTGCTTCATTCTTCTTAATATTTGAAGATCATTAACATAGGAAAGTGGAACGAACTTCACAATAAAATTATCTATGAAATAGGCACGAGTTTTCGACAATTCATTAAGTAGAAATGACGTTTAGAAAGTAAAATGGCCTAAGTAAATAGGAGATTTTCTAAGTACCTATAAGATCGATACTGTGCTTGATTCTACTTAATAATTCAAGAACATAAACATAGGCAAACGGAACGTACTTCGGCAAAGGATTATCTATGCAATAGGCACGAGTTTCAGACAATTCATTAAGTAGAAATGAAGTTTAGAGGGTAAAATTGCCTAAGTAAATATGAGATTGCCTAAGTACCTATAAGATCGATACTGTGCTTGATTCTTCTTAATATTTGAAGAACATTAACATAGGAAAATGGATCGTACTTCACTAGAGAATTATCTATGAAATAGGCACGAGTTTCAGACAATTCATTAAGTAGAAATGACGTTTAGAGGGTAAAATTGCCTAAGTAAATATGAGATTGCCTAAGTACCTATAAGATCGACAATGTGCTTGATTCTACTTGATATTGCAAGAACAAAAACATAGGAAAATGGAACGTACTTCCCCAGAGAATGTATTATGAAATAGGCACGAGTTTTCAAAAATTCATTAAGCAGAAATGACGTTTAGAGGGTAAAATTGCCTAAGTAAATATGAGATTGCCTAAGTACCTATAAGATCGACACTGTGCTTGATTCTACTTGATATTGCAAGAACAAAAACATAGGAAAATGGAACGTACTTCCCCAGAGAATGTATTATGAAATAGGCGCGAGTTTTCAATAATTCATTATGTAGAAATGACGTTTAGACGGTAAAATTGCCTAAGTAAATATGAGATTGCCTAAGTTCCTATAAGATCGATACTGTGCTTGATTCTTCTTAATATTTCAAGAACATTAACATAGGAAAATGGAACGTACTTCACCAGAAAATTATCTATGAAATAGGCGCGAGATTCAGACAATTGATAAAGTAGAAATGACGTTTAGAGGGTAAAATCGCCTAAGTAAATATGAGATTGCCTAAGTACCTATAAGATCGATACTGTGCTTGATTCTACTTTATATTTTAAGAACATTAACATAGGAAAGTGGAACGAACTTCACAATAGAATTATCTATGAAATAAGCACAAGTTTCAGAGAAATCATTTAGTAGAAATGTCGTTTAGAAAGTAAAATCGCCTAAGTAAATAGGAGATTTTCTAAGTACCTATAAGATCGATACTGTGCTTGATTCTACTTAATATTTCAAGAACATTAACATAGGAAAATGGATCGTACTTCCCTAGAGAATTATCTATGAAATAGGCACGAGTTTCAGACAATTCATTAAGTAGAAATGACGTTTAGACGGTAAAATTGCCTAAGTAAATATGAGATTACCTAAGTACCTATAAGATCGAAACTGTGCTTGATTCTTCTCAATATTTGAAGATCATTAACATAGGAAAATCGATCGTACTTCACTAGAGAATTATCTATCAAATAGGCACGAGTTTCAGACAATTCTTTATGTAGAAATGACGTTTAGAAAGTAAAATTGCCTAAGTAAATAGGAGATTTTCTAAGTACCTATAAGATCGATACTGTGCTTGATTCTACTTAATATTTCAAGAACATTAACATAGGAAAATGGAACGTACTTCACCAGAGAATTATCTATGACATAGGCGCGAGTTTCAGACAATTGATTAAGTAGAAATGACGTTTAGAGGGTAAAATTGCCTAAGTAAATATGAGATTGCCTAAGTACCTATAAGATCGACACTGTGGTTGATTCTACTTGATATTGCAAGAACAAAAACATAGGAAAATGGAACGTACTTCCCCAGAGAATGTATTATGAAATAGGCACGAGTTTTCAATAATTCATTAAGCAGAAATGACGTTTAGAGGGTAAAATTGCCTAAGTAAATATGAGATTGCCTAAGTACCTATAAGATCGACACTGTGCTTGATTCTACTTGATATTGCAAGAACAAAAACATAGGAAAATGGAACGTACTTCCCCAGAGAATGTATTATGAAATAGGCGCGAGTTTTCAATAATTCATTATGTAGAAATGACGTTTAGACGGTAAAATTGCTTAAGTAAATATGAGATTGCCTAAGTTCCTATAAGATCGATACTGTGCTTGATTCTTCTTAATATTTCAAGAACATTAACATAGGAAAATGGATCGTAATTCACTAGAGAATTATCTATGAAATAGGCGCGAGTTTCAGACAATTAATTAAGTAGAAATGACGTTTAGAGGGTAAAATCGCCTAAGTAAATATGAGATTGCCTAAGTACCTATAAGATCGATATTGTGCTTGATTCTACTTTATATTTTAAGAACATTAACATAGGAAAGTGGAACGAACTTGACAATAGAATTATCTATGAAATAGGCACGAGTTTCAGAGAAATCATTTAGTAGAAATGTCGTTTAGAAAGTAAAATCGCCTAAGTAAATAGGAGATTTTCTAAGTACCTATAGGATCGATACTGTGCTTGATTCTACTTAATATTTCAAGAACATTAACATAGGAAAATGGATCGTACTTCCCCAGAGAATTATCTATGAAATAGGCACGAGTTTCAGACAATTGATTAAGTAGAAATGACGTTTAGAGGGTAAAATTGCCTAAGTAAATATGAGATTGCCTAAGTACCTCTAAGATCGACACTGTGGTTGATTCTACTTGATATTGCAAGAACAAAAACATAGGAAAATGGAACGTACTTCCCCAGAGAATGTATTATGAAATAGGCACGAGTTTTCAATAATTCATTAAGCAGAAATGACGTTTAGAGGGTAAAATTGCCTAAGTAAATATGAGATTGCCTAAGTACCTATAAGATCGACACTGTGCTTGATTCTACTTGATATTGCAAGAACAAAAACATAGGAAAATGGAACGTACTTCCCCAGAGAATGTATTATGAAATAGGCGCGAGTTTTCAATAATTCATTATGTAGAAATGACGTTTAGACGGTAAAATTGCTTAAGTAAATATGAGATTGCCTAAGTTCCTATAAGATCGATACTGTGCTTGATTCTTCTTAATATTTCAAGAACATTAACATAGGAAAATGGATCGTAATTCACTAGAGAATTATCTATGAAATAGGCGCGAGTTTCAGACAATTAATTAAGTAGAAATGACGTTTAGAGGGCAAAATCGCCTAAGTAAATATGAGATTGCCTAAGTACCTATAAGATCGATATTGTGCTTGATTCTACTTTATATTTTAAGAACATTAACATAGGAAAGTGGAACGAACTTCACAATAGAATTATCTATGAAATAGGCACGAGTTTCAGAGAAATCATTTAGTAGAAATGTCGTTTAGAAAGTAAAATCGCCTAAGTAAATAGGATATTTTCTAAGTACCTATAGGATCGATACTGTGCTTGATTCTACTTAATATTTCAAGAACATTAACATAGGAAAATGGATCGTACTTCCCCAGAGAATTATCTATGAAATAGGCACGAGTTTCAGAAAATTCATTAAGTAGAAATGACGTTTAGAGGGTAAAATTGCCTAAGTAAATATGAGATTACCTAAGTACCTATAAGATCGAAACTGTGCTTGATTCTTCTCAATATTTGAAGATCATTAACATAGGAAAATGGATCTTACTTCACTAGAGAATTATCTATGAAATAGGCACGAGTTTCAGACAATTCTTTAAGTAGAAATGAAGTTTAGAAAGTAAAATTGCCTAAGTAAATAGGAGATTTTCTAAGTACCTATAAGATCGATACTGTGCTTGATTCTACTTAATATTTCAAGAACATTAACATAGGAAAATGGAACGTACTTCACCAGAGAATTATCTATGACATAGGCGCGAGTTTCAGACAATTGATTAAGTAGAAATGACGTTTAGAGGGTAAAATTGCCTAAGTAAATATGAGATTGCCTAAGTACCTATAAGATCGACACTGTGCTTGATTCTACTTGATATTGCAAGAACAAAAACATAGGAAAATGGAACGTACTTCCCCAGAGAATGTATTATGAAATAGGCACGAGTTTTCAATAATTCATTAAGCAGAAATGACGTTTAGAGGGTAAAATTGCCTACGTAAATATGAGATTGCCTAAGTACCTATAAGATCGACACTGTGCTTGATTCTACTTGATATTGCAAGAACAAAAACATAGGAAAATGGAACGTACTTCCCCAGAGAATGTATTATGAAATAGGCGCGAGTTTTCAATAATTCATTATGTAGAAATGACGTTTAGACGGTAAAATTGCTTAAGTAAATATGAGATTGCCTAAGTTCCTATAAGATCGATACTGTGCTTGATTCTTCTTAATATTTCAAGAACATTAACATAGGAAAATGGATCGTAATTCACTAGAGAATTATCTATGAAATAGGCGCGAGTTTCAGACAATTAATTAAGTAGAAATGACGTTTAGAGGGTAAAATCGCCTAAGTAAATATGAGATTGCCTAAGTACCTATAAGATCGATATTGTGCTTGATTCTACTTTATATTTTAAGAACATTAACATAGGAAAGTGGAACGAACTTCACAATAGAATTATCTATGAAATAGGCACGAGTTTCAGAGAAATCATTTAGTAGAAATGTCGTTTAGAAAGTAAAATCGCCTAAGTAAATAGGAGATTTTCTAAGTACCTATAGGATCGATACTGTGCTTGATTCTACTTAATATTTCAAGAACATTAACATAGGAAAATGGATCGTACTTCCCCAGAGAATTATCTATGAAATAGGCACGAGTTTCAGAAAATTCATTAAGTAGAAATGACGTTTAGAGGGAAAAATTGCCTAAGTAAATATGAGATTACCTAAGTACCTATAAGATCGAAACTGTGCTTGATTCTTCTCAATATTTGAAGATCATTAACATAGGAAAATGGATCTTACTTCACTAGAGAATTATCTATGAAATAGGCACGAGTTTCAGACAATTCTTTAAGTAGAAATGACGTTGAGAAAGTAAAATTGCCTAAGTAAATATGAGATTTTCTAAGTACCTATAAGATCGATACTGTGCTGGATTCTACTTAATATTTCAAGAACAATAACATAGGAAAATGGATCGTACTTCACCAGAGAATTATCTATGAAATAGGCACGAGTTTCAGACAATTCATTAAGTAGAAATGACGTTTAGAGGGTAAAATTGCCTAAGTAAATATGTGATTGCCAAAGTACATATAAGATCGAAACTGTGCTTGATTCCTCTTAATATTTGAAGATCAGTAACATAGGAAAATGGATCGTACTTCACTAGAGAATTATCTATGAAATAGGCACGAGTTTCAGACAATTCTTTAAGTAGAAATGACGTTTAGAGGGTAAAATTGCCTAAGTAAATATGAGATTGCCTAAGTACCTATAAGATCGATACTGTGCTTGATTCTACTTTATATTTTAAGAACATTAACATAGGAAAGAGGAACGAACTTCACAATAGAATTATCTATGAAATATGCACGAGTTTTCGACAATTCATTAAGTAGAAATGACGTTTAGAAAGTAAAATGGCCTAAGTAAATAGGAGATTTTCTAAGTACCTATAAGATCGATACTGTGCTTGATTCTACTTAATAATTCAAGAACATAAACATAGGCAAACGGAACGTACTTCGGCAAAGGATTATCTATGCAATAGGCACGAGTTTCAGACAATTCATTAAGTAGAAATGACGTTTAGACGGTAAAATTGCCTAAGTAAATATGAGATTGCCTAAGTACCTATAAGATCGATACTGTGCTTGATTCTTCTTAATATTTGAAGAACATTAACATAGGAAAATGGATCGTACTTCACTAGAGCATTATCTATGAAATAGGCGCGAGTTTCAGACAATTCATTAAGTAGAAATGACGTTTAGACGGTAAAATTGCCTAAGTAAATATGAGATTGCCTAAGTACCTATAAGATCGACACTGTGCTTGATTCTACTTTATATTTGAAGAACATTAACATAGGAAAAAGGAACGTACTTCCCCAGAGAATGTATTATGAAATAGGCGCGAGTTTTCAATAATTCATTAAGTAGAAATGACGGTTAGAGGGTAAAATTGCCTAAGTAAATATGAGATTGCCTAAGTACCTATAAGATCGATACTGTGCTTGATTCTTCTTAATATTTGAAGAACATTAACATAGGAAAATGGATCGTACTTCACTAGAGAATTATCTATGAAATAGGCACGAGTTTCAGACAATTCATTAAGTAGAATTTACGTTTAGAGGGTAAAATTGCCTAAGTAAATATGTGATTGCCTAAGTACCTATAAGATCGATACTGTGCTTGATTCTACTTTATATTTTGACATAGGAAAGTGGAACGAACTTCACAATAGAATTATCTATGAAATAGGCACGAGTATTCGACAATTCATTAAGTAGAAATGACGTTTAGAAAGTAAAATGGCATATGTAAATAGGAGATTTTCTAAGTACCTATAAGATCGATACTGTGCTTGATTCTACTTAATAATTCAAGAACATAAACATAGGCAAACGGAACGTACTTCGGCAAAGGATTATCTATGCAATAGGCACGAGTTTCACACAATTCATTAAGTAGAAATGACGTTTAGACGGTAAAATTGCCTAAGTAAATATGAGATTGCCTAAGTACCTATAAGATCGATACTGTGCTTGATTCTTCTTAATATTTGAAGAACATTAACGTAGGAAAATGGATCGTACTTTACTAGAGAATTATCTATGAAATAGGCGCGAGTTTCAGACAATTCATTAAGTAGAAATGACGTTTAGAGGGTAAAATTGCCTAAGTAAATATGAGATTGCCTAAGTACCTATAAGATCGACACTGGGCTTGATTCTACTTGATATTGCAAGAACAAAAACATAGGAAAATGGAACGTACTTCCCCAGAGAATGTATTATGAAATAGGCGCGAGTTTTCAATAATTCATTATGTAGAAATGACGTTTAGAGGGTAAAATTGCCTAAGTAAATATGAGATTGCCTAAGTACCTATAAGATCGATACTGTGCTTGATTCTTCTTAATATTTGAAGAACATTAACATAGGAAAATGGATCGTACTTCACTAGAGAATTATCTATGAAATAGGCACGAGTTTCAGACAATTCATTAAGTAAAAATGACGTTTAGAAGGTAAAATTGCCTAAGTAAATATGTGATTGCCTAAGTACCTATAAGATCGATACTGTGCTTGATTCTACTTTATATTTTGACATAGGAAAGTGGAACGAACTTCACAATAGAATTATCTATGAAATAGGAACGAGTTTCAGAGAAATCATTTAGTTGAAATGTCGTTTAGAAAGTAAAATGGCCTAAGTAAATAGGAGATTTTCTAAGTACCTATAAGATCGATACTGTGCTTGATTCTACTTAATATTTCAAGAACATTAACATAGGAAAATGGAACGTACTTCACCAGAGAATTATCTATGAAATAGGCGCGAGTTTCAGACAATTCATTAAGTAGAAATGACGTTTAGAGGGTAAAATTGCCTAAGTAAATATGAGATTGCCTAAGTACCTATAAGATCGATACTGTGCTTGATTCTTCTTAATATTTGAAGAACATTAACATAGGAAAATGGATCGTACTTCACTAGAGAATTATCTATGAAATAGGCGCGAGTTTCAGACAATTCATTAAGTAGAAATGACGTTTAGACGGTAAAATTGCCTAAGTAAATATGAGATTGCCTAAGTACCTACAAGATCGACACTGTGCTTGATTCTACTTTATATTTGAAGAACATTAACATAGGAAAATGGAACGTACTTCCCCAGAGAATGTATTATGAAATAGGCGCGAGTTTTCAATAATTCATTAAGTAGAAATGACGTTTAGAGGGTAAAATTGCCTAAGTAAATATGAGATTGCCTAAGTACCTATAAGATCGATACTGTGCTTGATTCTTCTTAATATTTGAAGAACATTAACATAGGAAAATGGATCGTACTTCACTAGAGAATTATCTATGAAATTGGCACGAGTTTCAGACAATTCATTAAGTAGAAATGACGTTTAGAGGGTAAAATTGCCTAAGTAAATATGTGATTGCCTAAGTACCTATAAGATCGATACTGTGCTTGATTCAACTTTATATTTTGACATAGGAAAGTGGAACAAACTTCATAATAGAATTATCTATGAAATAGGCACGAGTTTTCGACAATTCATTAAGTAGAAATGACGTTTAGAAAGTAAAATGGCCTAAGTAAATAGGAGATTTTCTAAGTACCTATACGATCGATACTGTGCTTGATTCTACTTAATAATTCAAGAACATAAACATAGGCAAACGGAACGTACTTCGGCAAAGGATTATCTATGCAATAGGCACGAGTTTCAGACAATTCATTAAGTAGAAATGACGTTTAGACGGTAAAATTGCCTAAGTAAATATGAGATTGCCTAAGTACCTATAAGATCGATACTGTGCTCGATTCTTCTTAATATTTGAAGAACATTAACGTAGGAAAATGGATCGTACTTCACTAGAGAATTATCTATGAAATAGGCGCGAGTTTCAGACAATTCATTAAGTAGAAATGACGTTTAGAGGGTAAAATTGCCTAAGTAAATATGAGATTGCCTTAGTACCTATAAGATCGACACTGTGCTTGATTCTACTTGATATTGCAAGAACAAAAACATAGGAAAATGGAACGTACTTCCCCAGAGAATGTATTATGAAATAGGCGCGAGTTTTCAATAATTCATTAAGTAGAAATGACGTTTAGAGGGTGAAATTGCCTAAGTAAATATGAGATTGCCTAAGTACCTATAAGATGGATACTGTGCTTGATTCTTCTTAATATTTGAAGAACATTAACATAGGAAAATGGGTCGTACTTCACTAGAGAATTATCTATGAAATAGGCACGAGTTTCAGACAATTCTTTAAGTAGAAATGACGTTTAGAGGGTAAAATTGCCTAAGTAAATATGAGATTGCCTAAGTACCTGTAAGATCGATGCTGTGCTTTATTCTACTTTATATTTTAAGAACATTAACATAGGAGAGTGGAACGAACTTCACAATAGAATTATCTATGAAATAGGCACGAGTTTTCGACAATTCATTAAGTAGAAATGACGTTTGGAAAGTAAAATGGCCTAAGTAAATAGGAGATTTTCTAAGTACCTATAAGATCGATACTGTGCTTGATTCTACTTAATAATTCAAGAATATAAACATAGGCAAACGGAACGTACTTTGGCAAAGGATTATCTATGCAATAGGCACGAGTTTCAGACAATTCATTAAGTAGAAATGACGTTTAGAGGGTAAAATTGCCTAAGTAAATATGAGATTGCCTAAGTACCTATAAGATCGATACTGTGCTTGATTCTTCTTAATATTTGAAGAACATTGACATAGGAAAATGGATCGTACTTCACTAGAGCATTATCTATGAAATAGGCGCGAGTTTCAGACAATTCATTAAGTAGAAATGACATTTAGAGGGTAAAATTGCCTAAGTAAATATCAGATTGCATAAGTACCAATAAGATCGATACTGTGCTTGATTCTTCTTAATATTTGAAGAACATTAACATAGGAAAATGGATCGTACTTCACTAGAGAATTATCTATGAAATAGGCACGAGTTTCAGACAAATCATTAAGTAGAAATGACGTTTAGAAAGTAAAATGGCCTAAGTAAATAGGAGATTTTCTAAGTACCTATAAGATCGATACTGTGCTTGATTCTACTTAATATTTCAAGAACATTAACATAGGAAAATGGATCGTACTTCACCAGAGAATTATCTATGAAATAGGCACGAGTTTCAGACAATTCATTAAGTAGAAATGACGTTTAGAGGGTAAAATTGCCTAAGTAAATATGAGATTGCCTAAGTACATATAAGATCGATACTGTGCTTGATTCTTCTTAATATTTGGAGAACATTAACATAGGAAAATGGATCGTACTTCACTAGAGAATTATCTATGAAATACGCGCGAGTTTCAGACAATTCATTTAGTAGAAATGACGTTTAGAGGGCAAAATTGCCTAAGTAAATATGAGATTGCCTAAGTACCTATAAGATCGATACTGTGCTTGATTCTACTTAATATTGCAAGAACAAAAACATAGGAAAATGGAACATACTTCCCCAGAGAATGTTCAATGAAATAGGCGCGAGTTTTCGATAATTCATTAAGTAGAAATTACGTTTAGAGGGTAAAATTGCCTAAGTAAATATGAGATTGCCTAAGTACCTATAAGATTGATACTGTGCTTGATTCTACTTTATATTTGAGGAACATTAACATAGGAAAGTGGAATGAGCTTCACAACAGAATTACCTATGAAATAGGAACGAGTTTTCGACAAATCATTAAGTAGAAACTACGTTTAGAGGGTAAAATGGCCTAAGTAAATAGGAGATTTTCTTAGTACCCAAAAGATCGATACTGTGCTTGATTCTACTTAATATTTCAAGAACATTAACATAGGAAAATGGAACGTACTTCACCAAAGAATGATCTATGAAATAGGCACGAGTTTTCGACAATTCATTAAGTGGAAATGACGTATAGAGGGTAAAATTGCCTAAGTAAATATGAGATTGCCTAAGCACCTATAAGGTCGATACTATGCTTGATTCTGCATAATATTTCATGAACATTAACATAGCTAAATGGAACGTACTTCAGCAAAGGATTATCTATTCAATAGGCACGAGTTTCAGACAATTAATTGAGTAGAAATGACGTTTAGAGTGTAAAATTGCCTAAGTAAATATGAGATTGCCTAAGTAACTATAAGATCGATACTATACTTGATTCTACTTTGTATTTCAAGAATATTAACATAGGAAAATGGAACGAACTTCACAATAGAATTATCTGTGAAATAGGCACGAGTTTTCGACAATTCATTAAGTAGAAATGACGTTTGGAAAGTAAAATGGCCTAAGTAAATAGGAGATTTTCTAAGTACCTATAAGATCGATATTGTGCTTGATTCTACTTAATATTTCAAGAACATTAACATAGAACAATGGATCGTACTTCACCAGAGAATTACCTATGAAATAGGCACGAATTTCAGACAATTCATTAAGTAGAAATGACGTTTAGAGGGTAAAATTGCCTAAGTAAATATGAGATTGCCTAAGTACCTATAAGATCGATACTGTGCTTGATTCTACTTTATATTTTAAGAACATTTACATAGGAAAGTGGAACGAACTTCACAATCGAATTATCTATGAAATAGGCACGAGTTTCAGACAAATCATTAAGTAGAAATGACGTTTAGAGGGTAAAATTGCCTAAGTAAATATGAGATTGCCTAAGTACCTATAAGATCGAAACTGTGCTTGATTCTACTTTGTATTTCAAGAATATTAACATAGGAAAATGGAACGAACTTCACAATAGAATTATCTATGAAATAGGCACGAGTTTTTGACAATTCATTAAGTAGAAATGACCTTTAGAAAGTAAAATGGCCTAAGTAACCAGGAGATTTTCTAAGTACCTATAAGATCGATACTGTGCTTGATTCTACTTAATATTTCAAGAACATTAACATAGGAAAATGGATCGTACTTCACCAGAGAATTACCTATGAAATAGGCACTAGTTTTCGACAATTCATTAAGTGGAAATGACGTTTAAAGGGTAAAATTGCCTAAGTAAATATGAGATTGCCTAAGCACCTATAAGGTCGATACTATGCTTGATTCTGCATAATATTTCAAGAACATAAACATAGCTAAATGGAATGTACTTCAGCAAAAGATTATCTATGCAATAGGCACGAGTTTCAGACAATTCATTGAGTAGAAATGACGTTTAGAGTGTAAAATTGCCTAAGTAAATATGACATTGCCTAAGTACCTATAAGTTCGATACTATACTTGATTCTACTTAATATTTCAAGAATATTAACATAGGAAAATGGAACGTACTTCACTAGAGAATTATCTATGAAATAGGCACGAGTTTCAGACAATTCATTAAGTAGAAATGACGTTTAGAGGGTAAAATTGCCTAAGTAAATATGAGATTGCCTAAGTACCTATAAGATCGATACTGTGCTTGATTCTACTTTGTATTTCAAGAATATTAACATAGGAAAATGGAACGAACTTCACAATAGAATTATCTGTGAAATAGGCACGAGTTTTCGACAATTCATTAAGTAGAAATGACGTTTAGAAAGTAAAATGGCCTAAGTAAATAGGAGATTTTCTAAGTACCTATAAGATCGATACTGTGCTTGATTCTACTTAATATTTCAAGAACATTAACATAGGAAAATGGATCGTACTTCACCAGAGAATTATCTATGAAATAGGCACTAGTTTAAGACAATTCATTAAGTAGAAATGACGTTTAGAGGGTAACATTGCCTAAGTAAATATGAGATTGCATAAGTACCTATAAGATCGACACTGTGCTTGATTCTACTTAATATTGCAAGAACAAAAACATAGGAAAATGGAACGTACTTCCCCAGAGAATGTTCTACGAAATAGGCGCGAGTTTTTGATAATTCATTAAGTAGAAATTACGTTTAGAGGGTAAAATTGCCTAAGTAAATATGAGATTGCCTAAGTGCGTATAAGGTCGATACTATGCTTGATTTTGCATAATATTTCATCAACATAAACATAGGCAAATGGAACGTTCTTCACTAGAGAATTATCTATGAAATAAGCACGAGTTTCAGACAATTCATTAAGTAGAAATGACGTTTAGAGGGTAAAATTGCCTAAGTAAATATGAGATTGCCTAAGTACCTATAAGATCGATACTGTGCTTGATTCTACTTTATATTTTAAGAACATTAACATAGGAAAGTGGAACGAACTTCACAATAGAATTATCTATGAAATAGGCACGAGTTTTCGACAATTCATAAACTAGAAATGACGTTTAGAAAGTAAAATGGCCTAAGTAAATAGGAGATTTTCTAAGTACCTATAAGATCGATACTGTACTTGATTCTACTTAATAATTCAAGAACATAAACATAGGCAAACGGAACGTACTTCAGCAAAGGATTATCTATGCCATAGGCACGAGTTTCAGACAATTCATTGAGTAGATAGGACGTTTAGAGGGTAAAATTGACTAAGTAAATAGGAGATTGCCTAAGTACCGATAAGATCGATACTGTGCTTGATTCTACTTTATATTTCAAGAATATTAACATAGGAAAATGGAATGAACTTCACAATAGAATTATCTATGAAATAGGCGCGAGTTTATGACAATTCAATAAGTAGAAATGACGTTTGGAAAGTAAAATGGCCTAAGTAAATAGGAGATTTTCTAAGTACCTATAAGATCGATACTGTGCTTGATTCTACTTAAGATTTCATGAACATTGACATAGGAAAATGGATCGTACTTCACCAGAGAATTATCTATGAAATAGGCGCGTGTTTTCGATAATTCATTAAGTAGAAATGACGTTTAGAGGGTAAAATTGCCTAAGTAAATTTGAGATTGCCTAAGTACCTATAAGATCGATACTGTGCTTGATTCTTCTTAATATTTGAAGAACATTAACATAGGAAAATGGGTCGTACTTCACTAGAGAATTATATATGAAATAGGCACGAGTTTCAGACAATTCTTTAAGTAGAAATGACGTTTAGAGGGTAAAATTGCCTAAGTAAATATGAGATTGCCTAAGTACCTGTAAGATCGATACTGTGCTTTATTCTACTTTATATTTTAAGAACATTAACATAGGAGAGTGGAACGAACTTCACAATAGAATTATCTATGAAATAGGCACGAGTTTTCGACAATTCATTAAGTAGAAATGACGTTTAGAGGGTAAAATTGCCTAAGTAAATATGAGATTGCCTAAGTACCTATAAGATGGATACTGTGCTTGATTCTTCTTAATATTTGAAGAACATTAACATAGGAAAATGGGTCGTACTTCACTAGAGAATTATATATGAAATAGGCACGAGTTTCAGACAATTCTTTAAGTAGAAATGACGTTTAGAGGGTAAAATTGCCTAAGTAAATATGAGATTGCCTAAGTACCTGTAAGATCGATACTGTGCTTTATTCTACTTTATATTTTAAGAACATTAACATAGGAGAGTGGAACGAACTTCACAATAGAATTATCTATGAAATAGGCACGAGTTTTCGACAATTCATTAAGTAGAAATGACGTTTAGAGGGTAAAATTGCCTAAGTAAATATGAGATTGCCTAAGTACCAGTAAGATCGATACTGTGCTTGATTCTTCTTAATATTTGAAGAACATTAACATAGGAAAATGGATCGTACTTCACTAGAGAATTATCTATGAAATAGGCACGAGTTTCAGACAAATCATTAAGTAGAAATGACGTTTAGAAAGTAAAATGGCCTAAGTAAATAGGAGATTTTCTAAGTACCTATAAGATCGATACTGTGCTTGATTCTACTTAATAATTCAAGAACATAAACATAGGCAAACGGAACGTACTTTGGCAAAGGATTATCTATGCAATAGGCACGAGTTTCAGACAATTCATTAAGTAGAAATGACGTTTAGAGGGTAAAATTGCCTAAGTAAATATGAGATTGCCTAAGTACCTATAAGATCGATACTGTGCTTGATTCTTCTTAATATTTCAAGAACATTGACATAGGAAAATGGATCGTACTTCACTAGAGCATTCTCTATGAAATAGGCGCGAGTTTCAGACAATTCATTAAGTAGAAATGACATTTAGAGGGTAAATTTGCCTAAGTAAATATCAGATTGCATAAGTACCTATAAGATCGACACTGTGCTTGATTCTACTTAATATTGCAAGAACTAAAACATAGGAAAATGGAACGTCCTTCCCCAGAGAATGTTCTATGAAATAGGCGCGAGTTTTCGATAATTCATTAAGTAGAAATGACGTTTAGAGGGTAAAATTGCCTAAGTAAATATGAGATTGCCTAAGTACCAATAAGATCGATACTGTGCTTGATTCTTCTTAATATTTGAAGAACATTAACATAGGAAAATGGATCGTACTTCACTAGAGAATTATCTATGAAATAGGCACGTGTTTCAGACAAATCATTAAGTAGAAATGACGTTTAGAAAGTAAAAAGGCCTAAGTAAATAGGAGATTTTCTAAGCACCTATAAGATCGATACTGTGCTTGATTCTACTTAATATTTCAAGAACATTAACATAGGAAAATGGATCGTACTTCACCAGAGAATTATCTATGAAATAGGCACGAGTTTCAGACAATTCATTAAGTAGAAATGACGTTCAGAGGGTAAAATTGCCTAAGTAAATATGAGATTGCCTAAGTACATATAAGATCGATACTGTGCTTGATTCTTCTTAATATTTGAAGAACATTAACGTAGGAAAATGGATCGTACTTCACTAGAGAATTATCTATGAAATAGGCGTGAGTTTCAGACAATTCATTAAGTAGAAATTACGTTTAGAGGGTAAAATTGCCTAAGTAAATATGAGATTGCCTAAGTACCTATAAGATCGATACTGTGCTTGATTCTACTTTATATTTGAAGAACATTAACATAGGAAAGTGGAATGAGCTTCACAACAGAATTACCTATGAAATAGGAACGAGTTTTCGACAAATCATTAAGTAGAAATGACGTTTAGAGGGTAAAATGGCCTAAGTAAATAGTAGATTTTCTTAGTACCCAAAAGATCGATACTGTGCTTGACTCTACTTAATATTTCAAGAACATTAACATAGGAAAATGGAACGTACTTCACCAAAGAATGATCTATGAAATAGGCACGAGTTTTCGACAATTCATTAAGTGGAAATGACGTTTAGAGGGTAAAATTGCCTAAGTAAATATGAGATTGCTTAAGCACCTATAAGGTCGATACTATGCTTGATTCTGCATAATATTTCATGAACATTAACATAGCTAAATGGAACGTACTTCAGCAAAGGATTATCTATGCAATAGGCACGAGTTTCAGACAATTCATTGAGTAGAAATGACGTTTAGAGTGTAAAATGGCCTAAGTAAATATGAGATTGTCTAAGCACTTATAAGATCGATACTATACTTGATTCTACTTAATATTTCAAGAATATTAACATAGGAAAATGGATCGTACTTCACTAGAGAATTATCTATGAAATAGGCACGAGTTTCAGACAATTCATTAAGTAGAAATGACGTTTAGAGGGTAAAATTGCTTAAGTAAATAAGAGATTGCCTAAGTACCTATAAGATCGATACTGTGCTTGATTCTACTTTATATTTTAAGAACATTAACATAGGAAAGTGGAACGAACTTCACAATAGAATTATCTATGAAATAGGCACGAGTTTTCGACAATTAATTAAGTAGAAATGACGTTTGGAAAATAAAATGGCCTAAGTAAATAGGAGATTTTCTAAGTACCTATAAGATCGATACTGTGCATGATTCTACTTAATTTTTCAAGAACATTAACATAGGACAATGGATCGTACTTCACCAGAGAATTACCTATGAAATAGGCACGAGTTTCAGAAAATTCATTAAGTAGAAATGACGTTTAGACGGTAAAATTGCCTAAGTAAATATGAGATTGCCTAAGTACCTACAAGATCGATACTGTGCGTGATTCTACTTTATATTTTAAGAACATTAACATAGGAAAGTGGAACGAACTTCACAATAGAATTATCTATGAAATAGGCACGAGTTTCAGAGAAATCATTTAGTAGAAATGTCGTTTAGAAAGTAAAATGGCCTAAGTAAATAGGAGATTTTCTAAGTACCTATAAGATCGATACTGTGCTTGATTCTACTTAATATTTCAAGAACATTAACATAGGAAAATGGATCGTACTTCACCAGAGAATTATCTATGAAATAGGCACGAGTTTTAGACAATTCATTAAGTAGAAATGACGTTTAGAGGGTAAAATTGCCTAAGTAAATATGAGATTGTCTAAGTACCTATAAGATCGAAACTGTGCTTGATTCTTCTTAATATTTGAAGATCATTAACATAGGAAAATGGATCGTACTTCACTAGAGAATTATCTATGAAATAGGCACGAGTTTCAGACAATTCTTTAAGTAGAAATGACGTTTAGAGGGTAAAATTGCCTAAGTAATTATGAGATTGCCTAAGTACCTATAAGATCGATACTGTGCTTGATTCTACTTTATATTTTAAGAACATTAACATAGGAAAGTGGAACGAACTTCACAATAGAATTATCTATGAAATAGGCACGAGTTTTCGACAATTCATTAAGTAGAAATGACGTTTAGAAAGTAAAATGGCCTAAGTAAATAGGAGATTTTCTAAGTACCTATAAGATCGATACTGTGCTTGATTCTACTTAATAATTCAAGAACATAGACATAGGCAAACGGAACGTACTTCGGCAAAGGATTATCTTTGCAATAGGCACGAGTTTCAGACAATTCATTAAGTAGAAATGACGTTTAGACGGTAAAATTGCCTAAGTAAATATGAGATTGCCTAAGTACCTATAAGATCGATACTGTGCTTGATTCTTCTTAATATTTGAAGAACATTAACATAGGAAAATGGATCGTACTTCACTAGAGAATTATCTATGAAATAGGCGCGAGTTTCAGACAATTCATTAAGTAGAAATGACGTTTAGAGGGTAAAATTGCCTAAGTAAATATGAGATTGCCTAAGTACCTATAAGATCGACACTGTGCTTGATTCTACTTGATATTGCAAGAACAAAAACATAGGAAAATGGAACGTACTTCCCCAGAGAATGTATTATGAAATAGGCGCGAGTTTTCAATAATTCATTAAGTAGAAATGACGTTTAGAGGGTAAAATTGCCTAAGTAAATATGAGATTGCCTAAGTACCTATAAGATGGATACTGTGCTTGATTCTTCTTAATATTTGAAGAACATTAACATAGGAAAATGGGTCGTACTTCACTAGAGAATTATCTATGAAATAGGCACGAGTTTCAGACAATTCTTTAAGTAGAAATGATGTTTAGAGGGTAAAATTGCCTAAGTAAATATGAGATTGCCTAAGTACCTGTAAGATCGATACTGTGCTTTATTCTACTTTATATTTTAAGAACATTAACATAGGAGAGTGGAACGAACTTCACAATAGAATTATCTATCAAATAGGCACGAGTTTTCGACAATTCATTAAGTAGAAATGACGTTTAGAAAGTAAAATGGCCTAAGTAAATAGGAGATTTTCTAAGTACCTATAAGATCGATACTGTGCTTTATTCTACTTAATATTTCGAGAACATTAACATAGGAAAATGGAACGTACTTCACCAGAGAATTATCTATGAAATAGGCGCGAGTTTCAGACAATTGATTAAGTAGAAATGACGTTTAGATGGTAAAATTGCCTAAGTAAATATGAGATTGCCTATGTACCTATAAGATCGATACTGTGCTTGATTCTACTTTATATTTTAGGAACATTAACATAGGAAAGTGGAACGAACTTCACAATAGAATTATCTATGAAATAGGCACGAGTTTCAGAGAAATCATTTCGTAGAAATGTCGTTTAGAAAGTAAAATGGCCTAAGTAAATAGGAGATTTTCTAAGTACCTATAAGATCGATACTGTGCTTGATTCTACTTAATATTTCAAGAACATTGACATAGGAAAATGAATCGTACTTCACCAGAGAATTATCTATGAAATAGGCCCGAGTTTCAGACAATTCATTAAGTAGAAATGACGTTTAGAGGGTAAAATTGCCTAAGTAAATATGAGATTGCCTAAGTACCTATAAGATCGAAACTGTGCTTGATTCTTCTTAATATTTGAAGATCATTAACATAAGAAAATGGATCGTACATCACTAGAGAATTTTCTATGAAATAGGCACGAGTTTCAGACAATTCTTTAAGTAGAAATGACGTTTAGAGGGTAAAATTCCCAAAGTAAACATGAGATTGCCTAAGTACCTATAAGATCGATACTGTGCTTGATTCTACTTTATATTTTAAGAACATTAACATAGGAGAGTGGAACGAACTTCACAATAGAATTATCTATGAAATAGGCACGAGTTTTCGACAATTCATTAAGTAGAAATGACGTTTAGAATGTAAAATGGCCTAAGTAAATAGGAGATTTTCTAAGTACCTATAAGATCGATACTGTGCTTGTTTCTACTTAATAATTCAAGAACATCAACATAGGCAAACGGAACGTACTTTGGCAAAGGATTATCTATGCAATAGGCACGAGTTTCAGACAATTCATTAAGTAGAAATGACGTTTAGAGGGTAAAATTGCCTAAGTAAATATGAGATTGCCTAAGTACCTATATGATCGATACTGTGCTTGATTCTTCTTAATATTTGAAGAACATTAACATAGGAAAATGGATCGTACTTCACTAGAGAATTATCTATGAAATTGGCGCGAGTTTCAGACAATTCATTAAGTAGAAATGACGTTTAGAGGGTAAAATTGCCTAAGTAAATATGAGATTGCCTAAGTACCTATAAGATCGACACTGTGCTTGATTCTACTTTATATTTGAAGAACATTAACATAGGAAAATGGAACGTACTTCCCCAGAGAATGTATTATGAAATAGGCGCGAGTTTTCAATAATTCAATAAATAGAAATGACGTTTAGAGGGTAAAATTGCCTAAGTAAATATGAGATTGCCTAAGTACCTATAAGATCAATACTGTGCTTGATTCATCTTAATATTTGAAGAACATTAACATAGGAAAATGGATCGTGCTTCACTAGAGAATTATCTATGAAATAGGCGCGAGTTTCAGACAATTCATTAAGTAGAAATGACGTTTAGAGGGTAAAATTGCCTAAGTAAATATGAGATTGCCTAAGTACCTATAAGATCGACACTGTGCTTGATTCTACTTGATATTGCAAGAACAAAAATATAGGAAAATGGATCGTACTTCACTAGAGAATTATCTATGAAATAGGCACGAGTTTCAGACAATTCATTAAGTAGAAATGACGTTTAGAGGGTAAAATTGCCTAAGTAAATATGAGATTGCCTAAGTACCTATAAGATCGATACTGTGCTTGATTCTTCTTAATATTTGAAGAACATTAACATAGGAAAATGCATCGTACTTCACTAGAGAATTATCTATGAAATAGGCGCGAGTTTCAGACAATTCATTAAGTAGAAATGACGTTTAGAGGGTAAAATTGCCTAAGTAAATATGTGATTGCCTAAGTACCTATAAGATCGATACTGTGCTTGATTCTACTTTATATTTTGACATAGGAAAGTGGAACGAACTTCACAATAGAATTATCTATGAAATTGGCACGAGTTTTCGACAATTCATTAAGTAGAAATGACGTTTAGAAAGTAAAATGGCCTAAGTAAATAGGAGATTTTCTAAGTACCTATAAGATCGATACTATGCTTGATTCTACTTAATAATTCAAGAACATAAACATAGGCAAACGGAACGTACTTCGGCAAAGGATTATCTATGCAATAGGCACGAGTTTCAGACAATTCATTAAGTAGAAATGACGTTTAGACGGTAAAATTGCCTAAGTAAATATGAGATTGCCTAAGTACCTATAAGATCGATGCTGTGCTTGATTCTTCTTAATATTTGAAGAACATTAACGTAGGAAAATGGATCGTACTTCACTAGAGAATTATCTATGAAATAGGCGCGAGTTTCAGACAATTCATTAAGTACAAATGACGTTTAGAGGGTAAAATTGCCTAAGTAAATATGAGATTGCCTAAGTACCTATAAGATCGACACTGTGCTTGATTCTACTTGATATTGCAAGAACAAAAACATAGGAAAATGGAACGTACTTCCCCAGAGAATGTATTATGAAATAGGCGCGAGTTTTCAATAATTCATTAAGTAGAAATGACGTTTAGAGGGTAAAATTGCCTAAGTAAATATGAGATTGCCTAAGTACCTATAAGATCGATACTGTGCTTGATTCTACTTTATATTTTAAGAACATTAACATAGGAAAGTGGAACGAACTTCACAATAGAATTATCTATGAAATAGGCACGAGTTTTCGACAATTCATTAAGTAGAAATGACGTTTAGAAAGTAAAATGGCCTAAGTAAATAGGAGATTTTCTAAGTACCTATAAGATCGATACTGTGCTTGATTCTACTTAATAATTCAAGAACATAAACATAGGCAAACGGAACGTACTTCGGCAAAGGATTATCTATGCAATAGTCACGAGTTTCAGACAATTCATTAAGTAGAAATGACGTTTAGACGGTAAAATTGACTAAGTAAATATGCGATTGCCCAAGTACCTATAAGATCGATACTGTGCTTGATTCTTCTTAATATTTGAAGAACATTAACATAGGAAAATGGATCGTACTTCAGTAGAGAATTATCTATGAAATAGGTGCGAGTTTCAGACAATTCATTAAGTAGAAATGACGTTTAGACGGTAAAATTGCCTAAGTAAATATGAGATTGCCTAAGTACCTATAGGATCGAAACTGTGCTTGATTCTTCTTAATATTTGAAGATCATTAACATAGGAAAATGGATCGTACTTCACTAGAGAATTATCTATGAAATAGGCACGAGTTTCAGACAATTCTTTAAGTAGAAATGACGTTTAGAGGGTAAAATTGCCTAAGTAAATATGAGATTGCCTAAGTACCTATAAGATCGATACTGTGCTTGATTCTACTTTATATTTTAAGAACATTAACATAGGAAAGTGGAACGAACTTCACAATAGAATTATCTATGAAATAGGCACGAGTTTTCGACAATTCATTAAGTAGAAATGACGTTTAGAAAGTAAAATGGCCTAAGTAAATAGGAGATTTTCTAAGTACCTATAAGATCGATACTGTGCTTGATTCTACTTAATAATTCAAGAACATAAACATAGGCAAACGGAACGTACTTCGGCAAAGGATTATCTTTGCAATAGGCACGAGTTTCAGACAATTCATTAAGTAGAATTGACGTTTAGAGGGTAAAATTGCCTAAGTAAATATGAGATTGCCTAAGTACCTATAAGATCGATACTGTGCTTGATTCTTCTTAATATTTGAAGAACATTAACATAGGAAAATGGATCGTACTTCACTAGAGAATTATCAATGAAATAGGCGCGAGTTTCAGACAATTCATTTAGTAGAAAGGATTTTTAGAGGGTAAAATTGCCTAAGTAAATATGAGATTGCCTAAGTACCTATAAGATCGATACTGTGCTTGATTCTACTTTGTATTTTAAGAACATTAACATAGGAAAGTGGAACGAACTTCACAATAGAATTATCTATGAAATAGGCACGAGTTTTCGACAATTCATTAAGTAGAAATGACGTTTAGAAAGTAAAATTGCCTAAGTAAATAGGAGATTTTCTAAGTACCTATAAGATCGATACTGTGCTTGATTCTACTTAATATTTCAAGAACATTAACATAGGAAATGGAACGTACTTCACCAGAGAATTATCTATGAAATAGGCGCGAGTTTCAGACAATTAATTAAGTAGAAATGACGTTTAGATGGTAAAATTGCCTAAGTAAATTTGAGATTGCCTAAGTACCTATAAGATCGATACTGTGCTTGATTCTACTTTATATTTTAAGAACATTAACATAGGAAAGTGGAACGAACTTCACAATAGAATTATCTATCAAATAGGCACGAGTTTCAGAGAAATCATTTAGTAGAAATGTCGTTTAGAAAGTAAAATGGCCTAAGTAAATATGAGATTGCCTAAGTACCTATAAGATCGATACTGTGCTTGATTCTACTTTATATTTTAAGAACATTAACATAGGAAAGTGGAACGAACTTCACAATAGAATTATCTATCAAATAGGCACGAGTTTTCGGCAATTCATTAAGTAGAAATGACGTTTAGAAAGTAAAATGGCCTAAGTAAATAGGAGATTTTCTAAATACCTATAAGATCGATACTGTGCTTTATTCTACTTAATATTTCAAGAACATTAACATAGGAAAATGGAACGTACTTCACCAGAGAATTATCTATGAAATAGGCGCGCTTTTCAGACAATTGATTAAGTAGAAATGACGTTTAGATGGTAAAATTGCCTAAGTAAATATGAGATTGCCTAAGTACCTATAAGATCGATACTGTGCTTGATTCTACTTTATATTTTAGGAACATTAACATAGGAAAGTGGAACGAACTTCACAATAGAATTATCTATGAAATAGGCACGAGTTTCAGACAAATCATTTAGTAGAAATGTCGTTTAGAAAGTAAAATGGCCTAAGTAAATAGGAGATTTTCTAAGTACCTATAAGATCGATACTGTGCTTGATTCTACTTAATAATTCAAGAACATAAACATAGGCAAACGGAACGTACTTCGGCAAAGGATTATCTATGCAATAGGCACGAGTTTCAGACAATTCATTAAGTAGAAATGACGTTTAGACGGTAAAATTGCCTAAGTAAATATGAGATTGCCTAAGTACCTATGAGATCGATACTGTGCTTGATTCTTCTTAATATTTGAAGAACATTAACGTAGGAAAATGGATCGTACTTCACTAGAGAATTATCTATGAAATAGGCGCGAGTTTCAGACAATTCATTATGTAGAAATGACGTTTAGAGGGTAAAATTGCGTAAGTAAATATGAGATTGCCTAAGTACCTATAAGATCGACACTGTGCTTGATTCTACTTGATATTGCAAGAACAAAAACATAGGAAAATTGAACGTACTTCCCAGAGAATGTATTATGAAATAGGCGCGAGTTTTCAATAATTCATTATGTAGAAATGACGTTTAGAGGGTAAAATTGCCTAAGTAAATATGAGATTGCCTAAGTACCTATAAGATCGATACTGTGCTTGATTCTTCTTAATATTTGAAGAACATTAACATAGGAAAATGGATCGTACTTCACTAGAGAATTATCTATGAAATAGGCACGAGTTTCAGACAATTCATTAAGTAGAAATGACGTTTAGAAGGTAAAATTGCCTAAGTAAATATGTGATTGCCTAAGTACCTATAAGATCGATACTGTGCTTGATTCTACTTTATATTTTAACATAGGAAAGTGGAACGAACTTCACAATAGAATTATCTATGAAATTGGCACGAGTTTTCGACAATTCATTAAGTAGAAATGACGTTTAGAAAGTAAAATGGCCTAAGTAAACAGGAAATTTTCTAAGTACCTATAAGATCGATACTGTCCTTGATTCTACTTAATAATTCAAGAACATAAACATAGACAGATGGAACGTACTTCAGCAAAGGATTATCTATGCAATAGGCACGAGTTTCAGACAATTCATTTTGTAGAAAGGATTTTTAGAGGGTAAAATTGCCTAAGTAAATATGAGATTGCCTAAGTACCTATAAGATCGATACTGTGCTTGATTCTACTTTATATTTTAAGAACATTAACATAGGAAAGTGGAACGAACTTCACAATAGAATTATCTATGAAATAGGCACGAGTTTTCGACAATTCATTAAGTAGAAATGACGTTTAGAAAGTAAAATGGCCTAAGTAAATAGGAGATTTTCTAAGTACCTATAAGATCGATACTGTGCTTTATTCTACTTAATATTTCAAGAACATTAACATAGGAAAATGGATCGTACTTCACTAGAGAATTATCTGTGAAATAGGCACGAGTTTCAGACAATTCATTAAGTAGAAATGACGTTTAGAGGGTAAAATTGCCTAAGTAAATATGAGATTGCCTAAGTACCTATAAGATCGACACTGTGCTTGATTCTACTTGATATTGCAAGAACAAAAACATAGGAAAATGGAACGTACTTCCCCAGAGAATGTATTATGAAATAGGCGCGATTTTTCAATAATTCATTATTTAGAAATGACGTTTAGAGGGTAAAATTGCCTAAGTAAATATGAGATTGCCTAAGTACCTATAAGATCGATACTGTGCTTGATTCTTCTTAATATTTGAAGAACATTAACATAGGAAAATGGATCGTACTTCACTAGAGAATTATCTATGAAATAGGCACGAGTTTCAGACAATTCATTAAGTAGAAATGACGTTTAGAAGGTAAAATTGCCTAAGTAAATATGTGATTGCCTAAGTACCTATAAGATCGATACTGTGCTTGATTCTACTTTATATTTTAACATAGGAAAGTGGAACGAACTTCACAATAGAATTATCTATGAAATAGGCACGAGTTTTCGACAATTCATTAAGTAGAAATGACGTTTAGAAAGTAAAATGGCCTAAGTAAACAGGAAATTTTCTAAGTACCTATAAGATCGATACTGTCCCTGATTCTACTTAATAATTCAAGAACATAAACATAGATAGATGGAACGTACTTCAGCAAAGGATTATCTATGCAATAGGCACGAGTTTCAAACAATTCATTTAGTAGAAAGGATTTTTAGAGGGTAAAATTGCCTAAGTAAATATGAGATTCCCTAAGTACCTATAAGATCGATACTGTGCTTGATTCTACTTTATATTTTAAGAACATTAACATAGGAAAGTGGAACGAACTTCACAATAGAATTATCTATGAAATAGGCACGAGTTTTCGACAATTCATTAAGTAGAAATGACGTTTAGAAAGTAAAATGGCCTAAGTAAATAGGAGATTTTCTAAGTACCTATAAGATCGATACTGTGCTTTATTCTACTTAATATTTCAAGAACATTAACATAGGAAAATGGAACGTACTTCACCAGAGAATTATCTATGAAATAGGCGCGAGTTTCAGACAATTGATTAAGTAGAAATGACGTTTAGATGGTAAAATTGCCTAAGTAAATATGAGATTGCCTAAGTACCTATAAGATCGATACTGTGCTTGATTCTACTTTATATTTTAGGAACATTAACATAGGAAAGTGGAACGAACTTCACAATAGAATTATCTATGAAATCGGCACGAGTTTCAGAGAAATCATTTAGTAGAAATGTCGTTTAGAAAGTAAAATGGCCTAAGTAAATAGGAGATTTTCTAAGTACCTATAAGATCGATACTGTGCTTGATTCTACTTAATATTTCAAGAACATTAACATAGGAAAATGGATCGTACTTCACCAGAGAATTATCTATGAAATAGGCCCGAGTTTCAGACAATTCATTAAGTAGAAATGACGTTTAGAGGGTAAAATTGCCTAAGTAAATATGAGATTGCCTAAGTACCTATAAGATCGAAACTGTGCTTGATTCTTCTTAATATTTGAAGATCATTAACATAAGAAAATGGATCGTACATCACTAGAGAATTTTCTATATAATAGGCACGAGTTTCAGACAATTCTTTAAGTAGAAATGACGTTTAGAGGGTAAAATTGCCTAAGTAAATATGAGATTGCCTAAGTACCTATAAGATCGATACTGTGCTTGATTCTACTTTATATTTTAAGAACATTAACATAGGAGAGTGGAACGAACTTCACAATAGAATTATCTATGAAATAGGCACGAGTTTTCGACAATTCATTAAGTAGAAATGACGTTTAGAATGTAAAATGGCCTAAGTAAATAGGAGATTTTCTAAGTATCTATAAGATCGATACTGTGCTTGTTTCTATTTAATAATTCAAGAACAGCAACATAGGCAAACGGAACGTACTTTGGCAAAGGATTATCTATGCAATAGGCACGAGTTTTAGACAATTCATTAAGTAGAAATGACGTTTAGAGGGTAAAATTGCCTAAGTAAATATGAGATTGCCTAAGTACCTATATGATCGATACTGTGCTTGATTCTTCTTAATATTTGAAGAACATTAACATAGGAAAATGGATCGTACTTCACTAGAGAATTATCTATGAAATTGGCGCGAGTTTCAGACAATTCATTAAGTAGAAATGACGTTTAGAGGGTAAAATTGCCTAAGTTAATATGAGATTGCCTAAGTACCTATAAGATCGACACTGTGCTTGATTCTACTTTATATTTGAAGAATATTAACATAGGAAAATGGAACGTACTTCCCCAGAGAATGTATTATGAAATAGGCGCGAGTTTTCAATAATTCAATAAATAGAAATGACGTTTAAAGGGTAAAATTGCCTAAGTAAATATGAGATTGCCTAAGTACCTATAAGATCGATACTGTGCTTGATTCTTCTTAATATTTGAAGAACATTAACATAGGAAAATGGATCGTACTTCACTAGAGAATTATCTATGAAATAGGCACGAGTTTCAGACAATTCATTAAGTAGAAATTACGTTTAGAGGGTAAAATTGCCTAAGTAAATATGTGATTGCCTAAGTACCTATAAGATCGATACTGTGCTTGATTCTACTTTATATTTTGACGTAGGAAAGGGGAACGAACTTCACAATAGAATTATCTATGAAATAGGCACGAGTTTTCGACAATACATTAAGTAGAAATGACGTTTAGAAAGTAAAATGGCCTATGTAAATAGGAGATTTTCTAAGTTCCTATAAGATCGATACTGTGCTTGATTCTACTTAATATTTCAAGAACATAAACATAGGCAAACGGAACGTACTTCGGCAAAGGATTATCTATGCAATAGGCACGAGTTTCAGACAATTCATTAAGTAGAAATGACGTTTAGACGGTAAAATTGCCTAAGTAAATATGAGATTGCCTAAGTACCTATAAGATCGATACTGTGCTTGATTCTTCTTAATATTTGAAGAACATTAACGTAGGAAAATGGATCGTACTTCACTAGAGAATTATCTATGAAATAGGCGCGAGTTTCAGACAATTCATTAAGTAGAAATGACGTTTAGAGGGTAAAATTGCCTAAGTAAATATGAGATTGCCTAAGTACCTATAAGATCGACACTGTGCTTGATTCTACTTGATATTGCAAGAACAAAAACATAGGAAAATGGATCGTACTTCACTAGAGAATTATCTATGAAATAGGCACGAGTTTCAGACAATTCATTAAGTAGAAATTACGTTTAGAGGGTAAAATTGCCTTAGTAAATATGTGATTGCCTAAGTACCTATAAGATCGATACTGTGCTTGATTCTACTTTATATTTTGACGTAGGAAAGTGGAACGAACTTCACAATAGAATTATCTATGAAATAGGCACGAGTTTTCGACAATACATTAAGTAGAAATGACGTTTAGATAGTAAAATGCCCTATGTAAATAGGAGATTTTCTAAGTACCTATAAGATCGATACTGTGCTTGATTCTACTTAATAATTCAAGAACATAAACATAGGCAAACGGAACGTACTTCGGCAAAGGATTATCTATGCAATAGGCACGAGTTTCAGACAATTCATTAAGTAGAAATGACGTTTAGACGGTAAAATTGCCTAAGTAAATATGAGATTGCCTAAGTACCTATAAGATCGATACTGTGCTTGATTCTTCTTAATATTTGAAGAACATTAACATAGGAAAATGGATCGTACTTCACTAGAGAATTATCTATGAAATAGGTGCGAGTTTCAAACAATTCATTAAGTAGAAATGACGTTTAGACGGTAAAATTGCCTAAGTAAATATGAGATTGCCTAAGTACCTATAGGATCGAAACTGTACTTGATTCTTCTTAATATTTGAAGATCATTAACATAGGAAAATGGATCGTACTTCACTAGAGAATTATCTATGAAATAGGCACGAGTTTCAGACAATTCTTTAAGTAGAAATGACGTTTAGAGGGTAAAATTGCCTAAGTAAATATGAGATTGCCTAAGTACCTACAAGATCGACACTGTGCTTGATTCTACTTTATATTTGAAGAACATTAACATAGGAAAATGGAACGTACTTCCCCAGAGAATGTATTATGAAATAGGCGCGAGTTTTCAATAATTCATTAAGTAAAAATGACGTTTAGAGGGTAAAATTGCCTAAGTAAATATGAGATTGCCTAAGTACCTATAAGATCGATACTGTGCTTGATTCTTCTTAATATTTGAAGAACATTAACATAGGAAAATGGATCGTACTTCACTAGAGAATTATCTATGAAATAGGCACGAGTTTCAGACAATTCATTAAGTAGAAATGACGTTTAGACGGTAAAATTGCCTAAGTAAATATGAGATTGCCTAAGTACCTATAAGATCGATACTGTGCTTGATTCTACTTTATATTTTGACATAGGAAAGTGGAACGAACTTCACAATAGAATTATCTATGAAATAGGCACGAGTTTTCGACAATTCATTAAGTAGAAATGACGTTTAGAAAGTAAAATGGCCTAAGTAAATAGGAGATTTTCTAAGTACCTATAAGATCGATACTATGCTTGATTCTACTTAATAATTCAAGAACATAAACATAGGCAAACGGAACGTACTTCGGCAAAGGATTATCTATGCAATAGGCACGAGTTTCAGACAATTCATTAAGTAGAAATGACGTTTAGAGGGTAAAATTGCCTAAGTAAATATGAGATTGCCTAAGTACCTATAAGATCGATACTGTGCTTGATTCTTCTTAATATTTGAAGAACATTAACATAGGAAAATGGATCGTACTTCCCTAGAGAATTATCTATGAAATTGGCGCGAGTTTCAGACAATTCATTAAGTAGAAATGACGTTTAGAGGGTAAAATTGCCTAAGTAAATATGAGATTGCCTAAGTACCTATAAGATCGACATTGTGCTTGATTCTACTTTATATTTTAACATAGGAAAGTGGAACGAACTTCACAATAGAATTATCTATGAAATTGGCACGAGTTTTCGACAATTCATTAAGTAGAAATGACGTTTAGAAAGTAAAATGGCCTAAGTAAACAGGAAATTTTCTAAGTACCTATAAGATCGATACTGTCCTTGATTCTACTTAATAATTCAAGAACATAAACATAGACAGATGGAACGTACTTCAGCAAAGGATTATCTATGCAATAGGCACGAGTTTCAGACAATTCATTTAGTAGAAAGGATTTTTAGAGGGTAAAATTGCCTAAGTAAATATGAGATTGCCTAAGTACCTATAAGATCGATACTGTGCTTGATTCTACTTTATATTTTAAGAACATTAACATAGGAAAGTGGAACGAACTTCACAATAGAATTATCTATGAAATAGGCACGAGTTTTCGACAATTCATTAAGTAGAAATGACGTTTAGAAAGTAAAATGGCCTAAGTAAATAGGAGATTTTCTAAGTACCTATAAGATCGATACTGTGCTTTATTCTACTTAATATTTCAAGAACATTAACCTAGGAAAATGGATCGTACTTCACTAGAGAATTATCTGTGAAATAGGCACGAGTTTCAGACAATTCATTAAGTAGAAATGACGTTTAGAGGGTAAAATTGCCTAAGTAAATATGAGATTGCCTAAGTACCTAAAAGATCGATACTGTGCTTGATTCTACTTTATATTTTAACATAGGAAAGTGGAACGAACTTCACAATAGAATTATCTATGAAATTGGCACGAGTTTTCGACAATTCATTAAGTAGAAATGACGTTTAGAAAGTAAAATGGCCTAAGTAAACAGGAAATTTTCTAAGTACCTATAAGATCGATACTGTCCTTGATTCTACTTAATAATTCAAGAACATAAACATAGACAGATGGAACGTACTTCAGCAAAGGATTATCTATGCAATAGGCACGAGTTTCAGACAATTCATTTAGTAGAAAGGATTTTTAGAGGGTAAAATTGCCTAAGTAAATATGAGATTGCCTAAGTACCTATAAGATCGATACTGTGCTTGATTCTACTTTATATTTTAAGAACATTAACATAGGAAAGTGGAACGAACTTCACAATAGAATTATCTATGAAATAGGCACGAGTTTTCGACAATTCATTAAGTAGAAATGACGTTTAGAAAGTAAAATGGCCTAAGTAAATAGGAGATTTTCTAAGTACCTATAAGATCGATACTGTGCTTTATTCTACTTAATATTTCAAGAACATTAACCTAGGAAAATGGATCGTACTTCACTAGAGAATTATCTGTGAAATAGGCACGAGTTTCAGACAATTCATTAAGTAGAAATGACGTTTAGAGGGTAAAATTGCCTAAGTAAATATGAGATTGCCTAAGTACCTATAAGATCGACACTGTGCTTGATTCTACTTGATATTGCAAGAACAAAAACATAGGAAAATGGAACGTACTTCCCCAGAGAATGTATTATGAAATAGGCGCGATTTTTCAATAATTCATTATTTAGAAATGACGTTTAGAGGGTAAAATTGCCTAAGTAAATATGAGATTGCCTAAGTACCTATAAGATCGATACTGTGCTTGATTCTTCTTAATATTTGAAGAACATTAACATAGGAAAATGGATCGTACTTCACTAGAGAATTATCTATGAAATAGGCACGAGTTTCAGACAATTCATTAAGTAGAAATGACGTTTAGAAGGTAAAATTGCCTAAGTAAATATGTGATTGCCTAAGTACCTATAAGATCGATACTGTGCTTGATTCTACTTTATATTTTAACATAGGAAAGTGGAACGAACTTCACAATAGAATTATCTATGAAATAGGCACGAGTTTTCGACAATTCATTAAGTAGAAATGACGTTTAGAAAGTAAAATGGCCTAAGTAAACAGGAAATTTTCTAAGTACCTATAAGATCGATACTGTCCCTGATTCTACTTAATAATTCAAGAACATAAACATAGATAGATGGAACGTACTTCAGCAAAGGATTATCTATGCAATAGGCACGAGTTTCAAACAATTCATTTAGTAGAAAGGATTTTTAGAGGGTAAAATTGCCTAAGTAAATATGAGATTCCCTAAGTACCTATAAGATCGATACTGTGCTTGATTCTACTTTATATTTTAAGAACATTAACATAGGAAAGTGGAACGAACTTCACAATAGAATTATCTATGAAATAGGCACGAGTTTTCGACAATTCATTAAGTAGAAATGACGTTTAGAAAGTAAAATGGCCTAAGTAAATAGGAGATTTTCTAAGTACCTATAAGATCGATACTGTGCTTTATTCTACTTAATATTTCAAGAACATTAACATAGGAAAATGGAACGTACTTCACCAGAGAATTATCTATGAAATAGGCGCGAGTTTCAGACAATTGATTAAGTAGAAATGACGTTTAGAGGGTAAAATTGCCTAAGTAAATATGAGATTGCCTAAGTACCTATAAGATCGATACTGTGCTTGATTCTACTTTATATTTTAAGAACATTAACATAGGAGAGTGGAACGAACTTCACAATAGAATTATCTATGAAATAGGCACGAGTTTTCGACAATTCATTAAGTAGAAATGACGTTTAGAATGTAAAATGGCCTAAGTAAATAGGAGATTTTCTAAGTATCTATAAGATCGATACTGTGCTTGTTTCTATTTAATAATTCAAGAACAGCAACATAGGCAAACGGAACGTACTTTGGCAAAGGATTATCTATGCAATAGGCACGAGTTTTAGACAATTCATTAAGTAGAAATGACGTTTAGAGGGTAAAATTGCCTAAGTAAATATGAGATTGCCTAAGTACCTATATGATCGATACTGTGCTTGATTCTTCTTAATATTTGAAGAACATTAACATAGGAAAATGGATCGTACTTCACTAGAGAATTATCTATGAAATTGGCGCGAGTTTCAGACAATTCATTAAGTAGAAATGACGTTTAGAGGGTAAAATTGCCTAAGTAAATATGAGATTGCCTAAGTACCTATAAGATCGACACTGTGCTTGATTCTACTTTATATTTGAAGAATATTAACATAGGAAAATGGAACGTACTTCCCCAGAGAATGTATTATGAAATAGGCGCGAGTTTTCAATAATTCAATAAATAGAAATGACGTTTAAAGGGTAAAATTGCCTAAGTAAATATGAGATTGCCTAAGTACCTATAAGATCGATACTGTGCTTGATTCTTCTTAATATTTGAAGAACATTAACATAGGAAAATGGATCGTACTTCACTAGAGAATTATCTATGAAATAGGCACGAGTTTCAGACAATTCATTAAGTAGAAATTACGTTTAGAGGGTAAAATTGCCTAAGTAAATATGTGATTGCCTAAGTACCTATAAGATCGATACTGTGCTTGATTCTACTTTATATTTTGACGTAGGAAAGGGGAACGAACTTCACAATAGAATTATCTATGAAATAGGCACGAGTTTTCGACAATACATTAAGTAGAAATGACGTTTAGAAAGTAAAATGGCCTATGTAAATAGGAGATTTTCTAAGTTCCTATAAGATCGATACTGTGCTTGATTCTACTTAATATTTCAAGAACATAAACATAGGCAAACGGAACGTACTTCGGCAAAGGATTATCTATGCAATAGGCACGAGTTTCAGACAATTCATTAAGTAGAAATGACGTTTAGACGGTAAAATTGCCTAAGTAAATATGAGATTGCCTAAGTACCTATAAGATCGATACTGTGCTTGATTCTTCTTAATATTTGAAGAACATTAACGTAGGAAAATGGATCGTACTTCACTAGAGAATTATCTATGAAATAGGCGCGAGTTTCAGACAATTCATTAAGTAGAAATGACGTTTAGAGGGTAAAATTGCCTAAGTAAATATGAGATTGCCTAAGTACCTATAAGATCGACACTGTGCTTGATTCTACTTGATATTGCAAGAACAAAAACATAGGAAAATGGATCGTACTTCACTAGAGAATTATCTATGAAATAGGCACGAGTTTCAGACAATTCATTAAGTAGAAATTACGTTTAGAGGGTAAAATTGCCTTAGTAAATATGTGATTGCCTAAGTACCTATAAGATCGATACTGTGCTTGATTCTACTTTATATTTTGACGTAGGAAAGTGGAACGAACTTCACAATAGAATTATCTATGAAATAGGCACGAGTTTTCGACAATACATTAAGTAGAAATGACGTTTAGATAGTAAAATGCCCTATGTAAATAGGAGATTTTCTAAGTACCTATAAGATCGATACTGTGCTTGATTCTACTTAATAATTCAAGAACATAAACATAGGCAAACGGAACGTACTTCGGCAAAGGATTATCTATGCAATAGGCACGAGTTTCAGACAATTCATTAAGTAGAAATGACGTTTAGACGGTAAAATTGCCTAAGTAAATATGAGATTGCCTAAGTACCTATAAGATCGATACTGTGCTTGATTCTTCTTAATATTTGAAGAACATTAACATAGGAAAATGGATCGTACTTCACTAGAGAATTATCTATGAAATAGGTGCGAGTTTCAAACAATTCATTAAGTAGAAATGACGTTTAGACGGTAAAATTGCCTAAGTAAATATGAGATTGCCTAAGTACCTATAGGATCGAAACTGTACTTGATTCTTCTTAATATTTGAAGATCATTAACATAGGAAAATGGATCGTACTTCACTAGAGAATTATCTATGAAATAGGCACGAGTTTCAGACAATTCTTTAAGTAGAAATGACGTTTAGAGGGTAAAATTGCCTAAGTAAATATGAGATTGCCTAAGTACCTACAAGATCGACACTGTGCTTGATTCTACTTTATATTTGAAGAACATTAACATAGGAAAATGGAACGTACTTCCCCAGAGAATGTATTATGAAATAGGCGCGAGTTTTCAATAATTCATTAAGTAAAAATGACGTTTAGAGGGTAAAATTGCCTAAGTAAATATGAGATTGCCTAAGTACCTATAAGATCGATACTGTGCTTGATTCTTCTTAATATTTGAAGAACATTAACATAGGAAAATGGATCGTACTTCACTAGAGAATTATCTATGAAATAGGCACGAGTTTCAGACAATTCATTAAGTAGAAATGACGTTTAGACGGTAAAATTGCCTAAGTAAATATGAGATTGCCTAAGTACCTATAAGATCGATACTGTGCTTGATTCTACTTTATATTTTGACATAGGAAAGTGGAACGAACTTCACAATAGAATTATCTATGAAATAGGCACGAGTTTTCGACAATTCATTAAGTAGAAATGACGTTTAGAAAGTAAAATGGCCTAAGTAAATAGGAGATTTTCTAAGTACCTATAAGATCGATACTATGCTTGATTCTACTTAATAATTCAAGAACATAAACATAGGCAAACGGAACGTACTTCGGCAAAGGATTATCTATGCAATAGGCACGAGTTTCAGACAATTCATTAAGTAGAAATGACGTTTAGAGGGTAAAATTGCCTAAGTAAATATGAGATTGCCTAAGTACCTATAAGATCGATACTGTGCTTGATTCTTCTTAATATTTGAAGAACATTAACATAGGAAAATGGATCGTACTTCACTAGAGAATTATCTATGAAATAGGCACGAGTTTCAGACAATTCATTAAGTAGAAATGACGTTTAGACGGTAAAATTGCCTAAGTAAATATGAGATTGCCTAAGTACCTATAAGATCGATACTGTGCTTGATTCTACTTTATATTTTGACATAGGAAAGTGGAACGAACTTCACAATAGAATTATCTATGAAATAGGCACGAGTTTTCGACAATTCATTAAGTAGAAATGACGTTTAGAAAGTAAAATGGCCTAAGTAAATAGGAGATTTTCTAAGTACCTATAAGATCGATACTATGCTTGATTCTACTTAATAATTCAAGAACATAAACATAGGCAAACGGAACGTACTTCGGCAAAGGATTATCTATGCAATAGGCACGAGTTTCAGACAATTCATTAAGTAGAAATGACGTTTAGACGGTAAAATTGCCTAAGTAAATATGAGATTGCCTAAGTACCTATAAGATCGATACTGTGCTTGATTCTTCTTAATATTTGAAGAACATTAACGTAGGAAAATGGATCGTACTTCACTAGAGAATTATCTATGAAATAGGCGCGAGTTTCAGACAATTCATTAAGTAGAAATGACGTTTAGATGGTAAAATTGCCTAAGTAAATATGAGATTGCCTAAGTACCTATAAGATCGATACTGTGCTTGATTCTACTTTATATTTTAGGAACATTAACATAGGAAAGTGGAACGAACTTCACAATAGAATTATCTATGAAATAGGCACGAGTTTCAGACAAATCATTTAGTAGAAATGTCGTTTAGAAAGTAAAATGGCCTAAGTAAATAGGAGATTTTCTAAGTACCTATAAGATCGATACTGTGCTTGATTCTACTTAATAATTCAAGAACATAAACATAGGCAAACGGAACGTACTTCGGCAAAGGATTATCTATGCAATAGGCACGAGTTTCAGACAATTCATTAAGTAGAAATGACGTTTAGACGGTAAAATTGCCTAAGTAAATATGAGATTGCCTAAGTACCTATGAGATCGATACTGTGCTTGATTCTTCTTAATATTTGAAGAACATTAACGTAGGAAAATGGATCGTACTTCACTAGAGAATTATCTATGAAATAGGCGCGAGTTTCAGACAATTCATTATGTAGAAATGACGTTTAGAGGGTAAAATTGCGTAAGTAAATATGAGATTGCCTAAGTACCTATAAGATCGACACTGTGCTTGATTCTACTTGATATTGCAAGAACAAAAACATAGGAAAATTGAACGTACTTCCCAGAGAATGTATTATGAAATAGGCGCGAGTTTTCAATAATTCATTATGTAGAAATGACGTTTAGAGGGTAAAATTGCCTAAGTAAATATGAGATTGCCTAAGTACCTATAAGATCGATACTGTGCTTGATTCTTCTTAATATTTGAAGAACATTAACATAGGAAAATGGATCGTACTTCACTAGAGAATTATCTATGAAATAGGCACGAGTTTCAGACAATTCATTAAGTAGAAATGACGTTTAGAAGGTAAAATTGCCTAAGTAAATATGTGATTGCCTAAGTACCTATAAGATCGATACTGTGCTTGATTCTACTTTATATTTTAACATAGGAAAGTGGAACGAACTTCACAATAGAATTATCTATGAAATTGGCACGAGTTTTCGACAATTCATTAAGTAGAAATGACGTTTAGAAAGTAAAATGGCCTAAGTAAACAGGAAATTTTCTAAGTACCTATAAGATCGATACTGTCCTTGATTCTACTTAATAATTCAAGAACATAAACATAGACAGATGGAACGTACTTCAGCAAAGGATTATCTATGCAATAGGCACGAGTTTCAGACAATTCATTTAGTAGAAAGGATTTTTAGAGGGTAAAATTGCCTAAGTAAATATGAGATTGCCTAAGTACCTATAAGATCGATACTGTGCTTGATTCTACTTTATATTTTAAGAACATTAACATAGGAAAGTGGAACGAACTTCACAATAGAATTATCTATGAAATAGGCACGAGTTTTCGACAATTCATTAAGTAGAAATGACGTTTAGAAAGTAAAATGGCCTAAGTAAATAGGAGATTTTCTAAGTACCTATAAGATCGATACTGTGCTTTATTCTACTTAATATTTCAAGAACATTAACCTAGGAAAATGGATCGTACTTCACTAGAGAATTATCTGTGAAATAGGCACGAGTTTCAGACAATTCATTAAGTAGAAATGACGTTTAGAGGGTAAAATTGCCTAAGTAAATATGAGATTGCCTAAGTACCTATAAGATCGACACTGTGCTTGATTCTACTTGATATTGCAAGAACAAAAACATAGGAAAATGGAACGTACTTCCCCAGAGAATGTATTATGAAATAGGCGCGATTTTTCAATAATTCATTATTTAGAAATGACGTTTAGAGGGTAAAATTGCCTAAGTAAATATGAGATTGCCTAAGTACCTATAAGATCGATACTGTGCTTGATTCTTCTTAATATTTGAAGAACATTAACATAGGAAAATGGATCGTACTTCACTAGAGAATTATCTATGAAATAGGCACGAGTTTCAGACAATTCATTAAGTAGAAATGACGTTTAGAAGGTAAAATTGCCTAAGTAAATATGTGATTGCCTAAGTACCTATAAGATCGATACTGTGCTTGATTCTACTTTATATTTTAACATAGGAAAGTGGAACGAACTTCACAATAGAATTATCTATGAAATAGGCACGAGTTTTCGACAATTCATTAAGTAGAAATGACGTTTAGAAAGTAAAATGGCCTAAGTAAACAGGAAATTTTCTAAGTACCTATAAGATCGATACTGTCCCTGATTCTACTTAATAATTCAAGAACATAAACATAGATAGATGGAACGTACTTCAGCAAAGGATTATCTATGCAATAGGCACGAGTTTCAAACAATTCATTTAGTAGAAAGGATTTTTAGAGGGTAAAATTGCCTAAGTAAATATGAGATTCCCTAAGTACCTATAAGATCGATACTGTGCTTGATTCTACTTTATATTTTAAGAACATTAACATAGGAAAGTGGAACGAACTTCACAATAGAATTATCTATGAAATAGGCACGAGTTTTCGACAATTCATTAAGTAGAAATGACGTTTAGAAAGTAAAATGGCCTAAGTAAATAGGAGATTTTCTAAGTACCTATAAGATCGATACTGTGCTTTATTCTACTTAATATTTCAAGAACATTAACATAGGAAAATGGAACGTACTTCACCAGAGAATTATCTATGAAATAGGCGCGAGTTTCAGACAATTGATTAAGTAGAAATGACGTTTAGATGGTAAAATTGCCTAAGTAAATATGAGATTGCCTAAGTACCTATAAGATCGATACTGTGCTTGATTCTACTTTATATTTTAGGAACATTAACATAGGAAAGTGGAACGAACTTCACAATAGTATTATCTATGAAATCGGCACGAGTTTCAGAGAAATCATTTAGTAGAAATGTCGTTTAGAAAGTAAAATGGCCTAAGTAAATAGGAGATTTTCTAAGTACCAATAAGATCGATACTGTGCTTGATTCTACTTAATATTTCAAGAACATTAACATAGGAAAATGGATCGTACTTCACCAGAGAATTATCTATGAAATAGGCCCGAGTTTCAGACAATTCATTAAGTAGAAATGACGTTTAGAGGGTAAAATTGCCTAAGTAAATATGAGATTGCCTAAGTACCTATAAGATCGAAACTGTGCTTGATTCTTCTTAATATTTGAAGATCATTAACATACGAAAATGGATCGTACATCACTAGAGAATTTTCTATATAATAGGCACGAGTTTCAGACAATTCTTTAAGTAGAAATGACGTTTAGAGGGTAAAATTGCCTAAGTAAATATGAGATTGCCTAAGTACCTATAAGATCGATACTGTGCTTGATTCTACTTTATATTTTAAGAACATTAACATAGGAGAGTGGAACGAACTTCACAATAGAATTATCTATGAAATAGGCACGAGTTTTCGACAATTCATTAAGTAGAAATGACGTTTAGAATGTAAAATGGCCTAAGTAAATAGGAGATTTTCTAAGTATCTATAAGATCGATACTGTGCTTGTTTCTATTTAATAATTCAAGAACAGCAACATAGGCAAACGGAACGTACTTTGGCAAAGGATTATCTATGCAATAGGCACGAGTTTTAGACAATTCATTAAGTAGAAATGACGTTTAGAGGGTAAAATTGCCTAAGTAAATATGAGATTGCCTAAGTACCTATATGATCGATACTGTGCTTGATTCTTCTTAATATTTGAAGAACATTAACATAGGAAAATGGATCGTACTTCACTAGAGAATTATCTATGAAATTGGCGCGAGTTTCAGACAATTCATTAAGTAGAAATGACGTTTAGAGGGTAAAATTGCCTAAGTAAATATGAGATTGCCTAAGTACCTATAAGATCGACACTGTGCTTGATTCTACTTTATATTTGAAGAATATTAACATAGGAAAATGGAACGTACTTCCCCAGAGAATGTATTATGAAATAGGCGCGAGTTTTCAATAATTCAATAAATAGAAATGACGTTTAAAGGGTAAAATTGCCTAAGTAAATATGAGATTGCCTAAGTACCTATAAGATCGATACTGTGCTTGATTCTTCTTAATATTTGAAGAACATTAACATAGGAAAATGGATCGTACTTCACTAGAGAATTATCTATGAAATAGGCACGAGTTTCAGACAATTCATTAAGTAGAAATTACGTTTAGAGGGTAAAATTGCCTAAGTAAATATGTGATTGCCTAAGTACCTATAAGATCGATACTGTGCTTGATTCTACTTTATATTTTGACGTAGGAAAGGGGAACGAACTTCACAATAGAATTATCTATGAAATAGGCACGAGTTTTCGACAATACATTAAGTAGAAATGACGTTTAGAAAGTAAAATGGCCTATGTAAATAGGAGATTTTCTAAGTTCCTATAAGATCGATACTGTGCTTGATTCTACTTAATATTTCAAGAACATAAACATAGGCAAACGGAACGTACTTCGGCAAAGGATTATCTATGCAATAGGCACGAGTTTCAGACAATTCATTAAGTAGAAATGACGTTTAGACGGTAAAATTGCCTAAGTAAATATGAGATTGCCTAAGTACCTATAAGATCGATACTGTGCTTGATTCTTCTTAATATTTGAAGAACATTAACGTAGGAAAATGGATCGTACTTCACTAGAGAATTATCTATGAAATAGGCGCGAGTTTCAGACAATTCATTAAGTAGAAATGACGTTTAGAGGGTAAAATTGCCTAAGTAAATATGAGATTGCCTAAGTACCTATAAGATCGACACTGTGCTTGACTATACTTGATATTGCAAGAACAAAAACATAGGAAAATGGATCGTACTTCACTAGAGAATTATCTATGAAATAGGCACGAGTTTCAGACAATTCATTAAGTAGAAATTACGTTTAGAGGGTAAAATTGCCTTAGTAAATATGTGATTGCCTAAGTACCTATAAGATCGATACTGTGCTTGATTCTACTTTATATTTTGACGTAGGAAAGTGGAACGAACTTCACAATAGAATTATCTATGAAATAGGCACGAGTTTTCGACAATACATTAAGTAGAAATGACGTTTAGATAGTAAAATGCCCTATGTAAATAGGAGATTTTCTAAGTACCTATAAGATCGATACTGTGCTTGATTCTACTTAATAATTCAAGAACATAAACTTAGGCAAACGGAACGTACTTCGGCAAAGGATTATCTATGCAATAGGCACGAGTTTCAGACAATTCATTAAGTAGAAATGACGTTTAGACGGTAAAATTGCCTAAGTAAATATGAGATTGCCTAAGTACCTATAAGATCGATACTGTGCTTGATTCTTCTTAATATTTGAAGAACATTAACATAGGAAAATGGATCGTACTTCACTAGAGAATTATCTATGAAATAGGTGCGAGTTTCAAACAATTCATTAAGTAGAAATGACGTTTAGACGGTAAAATTGCCTAAGTAAATATGAGATTGCCTAAGTACCTATAGGATCGAAACTGTACTTGATTCTTCTTAATATTTGAAGATCATTAACATAGGAAAATGGATCGTACTTCACTAGAGAATTATCTATGAAATAGGCACGAGTTTCAGACAATTCTTTAAGTAGAAATGACGTTTAGAGGGTAAAATTGCCTAAGTAAATATGAGATTGCCTAAGTACCTACAAGATCGACACTGTGCTTGATTCTACTTTATATTTGAAGAACATTAACATAGGAAAATGGAACGTACTTCCCCAGAGAATGTATTATGAAATAGGCGCGAGTTTTCAATAATTCATTAAGTAAAAATGACGTTTAGAGGGTAAAATTGCCTAAGTAAATATGAGATTGCCTAAGTACCTATAAGATCGATACTGTGCTTGATTCTTCTTAATATTTGAAGAACATTAACATAGGAAAATGGATCGTACTTCACTAGAGAATTATCTATGAAATAGGCACGAGTTTCAGACAATTCATTAAGTAGAAATGACGTTTAGACGGTAAAATTGCCTAAGTAAATATGAGATTGCCTAAGTACCTATAAGATCGATACTGTGCTTGATTCTACTTTATATTTTGACATAGGAAAGTGGAACGAACTTCACAATAGAATTATCTATGAAATAGGCACGAGTTTTCGACAATTCATTAAGTAGAAATGACGTTTAGAAAGTAAAATGGCCTAAGTAAATAGGAGATTTTCTAAGTACCTATAAGATCGATACTATGCTTGATTCTACTTAATAATTCAAGAACATAAACATAGGCAAACGGAACGTACTTCGGCAAAGGATTATCTATGCAATAGGCACGAGTTTCAGACAATTCATTAAGTAGAAATGACGTTTAGACGGTAAAATTGCCTAAGTAAATATGAGATTGCCTAAGTACCTATAAGATCGATACTGTGCTTGATTCTTCTTAATATTTGAAGAACATTGACGTAGGAAAATGGATCGTACTTCACTAGAGAATTATCTATGAAATAGGCGCGAGTTTCAGACAATTCATTAAGTAGAAATGACGTTTAGAGGGTAAAATTGCCTAAGTAAATATGAGATTGCCTAAGTACCTATAAGATCGACACTGTGCTTGATTCTACTTGATATTGCAAGAACAAAAACAGAGGAAAATAGAACGTACTTCCCCAGAGAATGTATTATGAAATAGGCGCGAGTTTTCAATAATTCATTAAGTAGAAATGACGTTTAGAGGGTGAAATTGCCTAAGTAAATATGAGATTGCCTAAGTACCTATAAGATGGATACTGTGCTTGATTCTTCTTAATATTTGAAGAACATTAACATAGGAAAATGGGTCGTACTTCACTAGAGAATTATCTATGAAATAGGCACGAGTTTCAGACAATTCTTTAAGTAGAAATGACGTTTAGAGGGTAAAATTGCCTAAGTAAATATGAGATTGCCTAAGTACCTGTAAGATCGATACTGTGCTTTATTCTACTTTATATTTTAAGAACATTAACATAGGAGAGTGGAACGAACTTCACAATAGAATTATCTATGAAATAGGCACGAGTTTTCGACAATTCATTAAGTAGAAATGACGTTTGGAAAGTAAAATGGCCTAAGTAAATAGGAGATTTTCTAAGTACCTATAAGATCGATACTGTGCTTGATTCTACTTAATAATTCAAGAACATAAACATAGGCAAACGGAACGTACTTTGGCAAAGGATTATCTATGCAATAGGCACGAGTTTCAGACAATTCATTAAGTAGAAATGACGTTTAGAGGGTAAAATTGCCTAAGTAAATATGTGATTGCCTAAGTACCTATAAGATCGATACTGTGCTTGATTCTTCTTAATATTTGAAGAACATTAACATAGGAAAATGGATCGTACTTCACTAGAGCATTATCTATGAAATAGGCGCGAGTTTCAGACTATTCATTAAGTAGAAATGACATTTAGAGGGTAAAATTGCCTAAGTAAATATCAGATTGCTTAAGTACCTATAAGATCGACACTGTGCTTGATTCTACTTAATATTGCAAGAACTAAAACATAGGAAAATGGAACGTCCTTCCCCAGAGAATGTTCTATGAAATAGGCGCGAGTTTTCGATAATTCATTAAGTAGAAATGACGTTTAGAGGGTAAAATTGCCTAAGTAAATATGAGATTGCCTAAGTACCTATAAGATCGATACTGTGCTTGATTCTTCTTAATATTTGAAGAACATTAACATAGGAAAATGGATCGTACTTCACTAGAGAATTATCTATGAAATAGGCACGAGTTTCAGACAAATCATTAAGTAGAAATGACGTTTAGAAAGTAAAATGGCCTAAGTAAATAGGAGATTTTCTAAGTACCTATAAGATCGATACTGTGCTTGATTCTACTTAATATTTCAAGAACATTAACATAGGAAAATGGATCGTACTTCACCAGAGAATTATCTATGAAATAGGCACGAGTTTCAGACAATTCATTAAGTAGAAATGACGTTTAGAGGGTAAAATTGCCTAAGTAAATATGAGATTGCCTAAGTACATATAAGATCGATATTGTGCTTGATTCTTCTTAATATTTGGAGAACATTAACATAGGAACATGGATCGTACTTCACTAGAGAATTATCTATAAAATAGGCGCGAGTTTCAAACAATTCATTTAGTAGAAATGACGTTTAGAGGGTAAAATTGCCTAAGTAAATATGTGATTGCCTAAGTACCTATAAGATCGATACTGTGCTTGATTCTACTTAATATTGCAAGAATAAAAACATAGGAAAATGGAACGTATTTCCCCAGAGAATGTTCTATGAAATAGGCGCGAGTTTTCGATAATTCATTAAGTAGAAATTACGTTTAGAGGGTAAAATTGCCTAAGTAAATATGAGATTGCCTAAGTACCTATAAGATCGATACTGTGCTTGATTCTACTTTATAATTTAAGAACATTAACATAGGAAAGTAGAACGAACTTCACAATAGAATTATCTATGAAATAGGCACGAGTTTTCGACAATTCATTAAAGAGAAATGACGTTTAGAAAGTAAATATGAGATTGCCTAAGTACCTATAAGATCGATACTGTGCTTGATTCTACTTTATATTTGAAGAACATTAACATAGGAAAGTGGAATGAGCTTCACAACAGAATTACCTATGAAATAGGAACGAGTTTTCGACAAATCATTAAGTAGAAATGACGTTTAGAGGGTAAAATGGCCTAAGTAAATAGGAGATTTTCTTAGTACCCAAAAGATCGATACTGTGCTTGATTCTACTAAATATTTCAAGAACATTAACATAGGAAAATGGAACGTACTTCACCAAAGAATGATCTATGAAATAGGCACGAGTTTTCGACAATTCATTAAGTGGAAATGACGTTTAGAGAGTAAAATTGCATAAGTAAATATGATATTGCCTAAGCACCTATAAGGTCGATACTATGCTTGATTCTGCATAATATTTCAAGAACATAAACATAGCTAAATGGAACGTACTTCAGCAAAGGATTATCTATGCAATTGGCACGAGTTTCAGACAATTCATTGAGTAGAAATGACGTTTAGAGTGTAAAATTGCCTAAGTAAATATGAGATTGCCTAAGTGCCTATAAGATCGATACTATACTTGATTCTACTTTGTATTTCAAGAATATTAACATAGGAAAATGGAACGAACTTCACAATAGAATTATCTGTGAAATAGGCACGAGTTTTCGACAATTCATTAAGTAGAAATGACGTTTGGAAAGTAAAATGGCCTAAGTAAATAGGAGATTTTCTAAGTACCTATAAGATCGATATTGTGCTTGATTCTACTTAATATTTCAAGAACATTAACATAGAACAATGGATCGTACTTCACCAGAGAATTACCTATGAAATAGGCACGAATTTCAGACAATTCATTAAGTAGAAATGACGTTTAGATGGTAAAATTGCCTAAGTAAATATGAGATTGCCTAAGTACCTATAAGATCGATACTGTGCTTGATTCTACTTTATATTTTAAGAACATTTACATAGGAAAGTGGAACGAACTTCACAATAGAAGTATCTATGAAATAGGCACGAGTTTCAGACAAATCATTAAGTAGAAATGACGTTTAGAGGGTAAAATTGCCTAAGTAAATATGAGATTGCCTAAGTACCTATAAGATCGATATTGTGCTTGATTCTACTTTATATTTCAAGAATATTAACATAGGAAAATGGAACGAACTTCACAATAGAATTATCTGTGAAAAAGGCACGAGTTTTCGACAATTCATTAAGTAGAAATGACCTTTAGAAAGTAAAATGGCCTAAGTCACTAGGAGATTTTCTAAGTACCTATAAGATCGATACTGTGCTTGATTCTACTTAATATTTCAAGAACATTAACATAGGAAAATGGATCGTACTTCACCAGAGAATTACCTATGAAATAGGCACTAGTTTTCGACAATTCATTAAGTGGAAATGACGTTTAAAGGGTAAAATTGCCTAAGTAAATATGAGATTGCCTAAGCCCCTATAAGGTCGATACTATGCTTGATTCTGCATAATATTTCAAGAACATAAACATAGCTAAATGGAATGTACTTCAGCAAAGGATTATCTATGCAATAGGCACGAGTTTCAGACAATTCATTGAGTAGAAATGACGTTTAGAGTGTAAAATTGCCTAAGTAAATATGAGATTGCCTAAGTACCTATAAGATCGATACTGTGCTTGATTCTACTTTGTATTTCAAGAATATTGACATAGGAAAATGGAACGAACTTCACAATAGAATTATCTGTGAAATAGGCACGAGTTTTCGACAATTCATTAAGTAGAAATGACGTTTAGAAAGTAAAATGGCCTAAGTAAATAGGAGATTTTCTAAGTACCTATAAGATCGATACTGTGCTTGATTCTACTTAATATTTCAAGAACATTAACATAGGAAAAGGGATCGTACTTCACCAGAGAAATATCTATGAAATAGGCACTAGTTTCAGACAATTCATTAAGTAGAAATGACGTTTAGAGGGTAACATTGCCTAAGTAAATATGAGATTGCCTAAGTACCTATAAGATCGACACTGTGCTTGATTCTACTTAATATTGCAAGAACAAAAACATAGGAAAATGGAACGCACTTCCCCAGAGAATGTTCTACGAAATAGGCGCGAGTTTTCGATAATTCATTAAGTAGAAATTACGTTTAGAGGGTAAAATTGCCTAAGTAAATATGAGATTGCCTAAGTGCGTATAAGGTCGATACTATGCTTGATTTTGCATAATATTTCATCAACATAAACATAGGCAAATGGAACGTTCTTCACTAGAGAATTATCTATGAAATAAGCACGAGTTTCAGACAATTCATTAAGTAGAAATGACGTTTAGAGGGTAAAATTGCCTAAGTAAATATGAGATTGCCTAAGTACCTGTAAGATCGATACTGTGCTTGATTCTACTTTATATTTCAAGAATATTAACATAGGAAAATGGAATGAACTTCACAATAGAATTATCTATGAAATTGGCACGAGTTTATGACAATTCAATAAGTAGAAATGACGTTTGGAAAGTAAAATGGCCTAAGTAAATAGGAGATTTTCTAAGTACCTATAAGATCGATACTGTGCTTGATTCTACTTAAGATTTCATGAACATTAACATAGGAAAATGGATCGTACTTCACCAGAGAATTATCTATGAAATAGGCGCGAGTTTTCGATAATTCATTAAGTAGAAATGACGTTTAGAGGGTAAAATTGCCTAAGTAAATATGAGATTGCCTAATTACCTATAAGATCGATACTGTGCTTGATTCTTCTTAATATTTGAAGAACATTAACATAGGAAAATGGATCGTACTTCACTAGAGAATTATCTATGAAATAGGCACGAGTTTCAGACAATTCATTAAGTAGAAATGACGTTTAGAGGGTAAAATTGCTTAAGTAAATAAGAGATTGCCTAAGTACCTATAAGATCAATACTGTGCTTGATTCTACTTTATATTTTAAGAACATTAACATAGGAAAGTGGAACGAACTTCACAATAGAATTATCTATGAAATAGGCACGAGTTTTCGACAATTCATTAAGTAGAAATGACGTTTGGAAAATAAAATTGCCTAAGTAAATAGGAGATTTTCTAAGTACCTATAAGATCGATACTGTGCTTGATTCTACTTAATATTTCAAGAACATTAACATAGGACAATGGATCGTACTTCACCAGAGAATTACCTATGAAATAGGCACGAGTTTCAAACAATTCATTAAGTAGAAATGACGTTTAGACGGTAAAATTGCCTAAGTAAATATGAGATTGCCTAAGTACCTACAAGATCGATACTGTGCTTGATTCTACTTTATATTTTAAGAACATTAACATAGGAAAGTGGAACGAACTTCACAATAGAATTATCTATGAAATAGGCACGAGTTTCAGAGAAATCATTTAGTAGAAATGTCGTTTAGAAAGTAAAATGGCCTAAGTAAATAGGAGATTTTCTAAGTACCTATAAGATCGATACTGTGCTTGATTCTACTTAATATTTCAAGAACATTAACATAGGAAAATGGATCGTACTTCACCAGAGAATTATCTATGAAATAGGCACGAGTTTCAGACAATTCATTAAGTAGAAATGACGTTTAGAGGGTAAAATTGCCTAAGTAAATATGAGATTGTCTAAGTACCTATAAGATCGAAACTGTGCTCGATTCTTCTTAATATTTGAAGATCATTGACATAGGAAAATGGATCGTACTTCACTAGAGAATTATCTATGAAATAGGCACGAGTTTCAGACAAATCTTTAAGTAGAAATGACGTTTAGAGGGTAAAATTGCCTAAGTAAATATGAGATTGCCTAAGTACCTATAAGATCGATACTGTGCTTGATTCTACTTTATATTTTAAGAACATTAACATAGGAAAGTGGAACGAACTTCACAATAGAATTATCTATGAAATAGGCACGAGTTTTCGACAATTCATTAAGTAGAAATGACGTTTAGAAAGTAAAATGGCCTAAGTAAATAGGAGATTTTCTAAGTACCTATAAGATCGATACTGTGCTTGATTCTACTTAATAATTCAAGAACATAAACATAGGCAAACGGAACGTACTTCGGCAAAGGATTATCTATGCAATAGGCACGAGTTTCAGACAATTCATTAAGTAGAAATGACGTTTAGAGGGTAAAATTGCCTAAGTAAATATGAGATTGCCTAAGTACCTATAAGATCGATACTGTGCTTGATTCTTCTTAATATTTGAAGAACATTAACATAAGAAAATGGATCGTACTTCACTAGAGAATTATCTATGAAATAGGTGCGAGTTTCAGACAATTCATTAAGTAGAAATGAGGTTTAGACGGTAAAATTGCCTAAGTAAATATGAGATTGCCTAAGTACCTATAGGATCGAAACTGTGCTTGATTCTTCTTAATATTTGAAGATCATTAACATAGGAAAATGGATCGTACTTCACTAGAGAATTATCTATGAAATAGGCACGAGTTTCAGACAATTCTTTAAGTAGAAATGACGTTTAGAGGGTAAAATTGCCTAAGTAAATATGAGATTGCCTAAGTACCTATAAGATCGATACTGTGCTTGATTCTACTTTATATTTTAAGAACATTAACATAGGAAAGTGGAACGAACTTCACAATAGAATTATCTATGAAATAGGCACGAGTTTTCGACAATTCATTAAGTAGAAATGACGTTTAGAAAGTAAAATGGCCTAAGTAAATAGGAGATTTTCTAAGTACCTATAAGATCGATACTGTGCTTGATTCTACTTAATAATTCAAGAACATAAACATAGGCAAACGGAACGTACTTCGGCAAAGGATTATCTTTGCAATAGGCACGAGTTTCAGACAATTCATTAAGTAGAAATGACGTTTAGACGGTAAAATTGCCTAAGTAAATATGAGATTGCCTAAGTACCTATAAGATCGATACAGTGCTTGATTCTTCTTAATATTTGAAGAACATTAACATAGGAAAATGGATCGTACTTCACTAGAGAATTATCTATAAAATAGGCGCGAGTTTCAGACAATTCATTAAGTAGAAATGACGTTTAGAAGGTAAAATTGCCTAAGTAAATATGAGATTGCCTAAGTACCTATAAGATCGACACTGTGCTTGATTCTACTTTATATTTGAAGAACATTAACATAGGAAAATGGAACGTACTTCCCCAGAGAATGTATTATGAAATAGGCGCGAGTTTTCAATAATTCATTAAGTAGAAATGATGTTTAGAGGGTAAAATTGCCTAAGTAAATATGAGATTGCCTAAGTACCTATAAGATCGATACTGTGCTTGATTCTACTTTATATTTTAAGAACATTAACATAGGAAAGTGGAACGAACTTCACAATAGAATTATCTATGAAATAGGCACGAGTTTTCGACAATTCATTAAAGAGAAATGACGTTTAGAAAGTAAATATGAGATTGCCTAAGTACCTATAAGATCGATACTGTGCTTGATTCTACTTTATATTTTAAGAACATTAACATAGGAAAGTGGAACGAACTTCACAATAGAATTATCTATGAAATAGGCACGAGTTTCAGAGAAATCATTTAGTAGAAATGTCGTTTAGAAAGTAAAATGGCCTAAGTAAATAGGAGATTTTCTAAGTACCTATAAGATCGATACTGTGCTTGATTCTACTTAATATTTCAAGAACATTAACATAGGAAAATGGATCGTACTTCACCAGAGAATTATCTATGAAATAGGCACGAGTTTCAGACAATTCATTAAGTAGAAATGACGTTTAGAGGGTAAAATTGCCTAAGTAAATATGAGATTGTCTAAGTACCTATAAGATCGAAACTGTGCTTGATTCTTCTTAATATTTGAAGATCATTAACATAGGAAAATGTATCGTACTTCACTAGAGAATTATCTATGAAATAGGCACGAGTTTCAGACAATTCTTTAAGTAGAAATGACGTTTAGAGTGTAAAATTGCCTAAGTAAATATGAGATTGCCTAAGTACCTATAAGATCGATACTGTGCTTGATTCTACTTTATATTTTAAGAACATTAACATAGGAAAGTGGAACGAACTTCACAATAGAATTATCTATGAAATAGGCACGAGTTTTCGACAATTCATTAAGTAGAAATGACGTTTAGAAAGTAAAATGGCCTAAGTAAATAGGAGATTTTCTAAGTACCTATAAGATCGATACTGTGCTTGATTCTACTTAATAATTCAAGAACATAAACATAGGCAAACGGAACGTACTTCGGCAAAGGATTATCTATGCAATAGGCACGAGTTTCAGACAATTCATTAAGTAGAAATGACGTTTAGACGGTAAAATTGCCTAAGTAAATATGAGATTGCCTAAGTACCTATAAGATCGATACTGTGCTTGATTCTTCTTAATATTTGAAGAACATTAACATAGGAAAATGGATCGTACTTCACTAGAGAATTATCTATGAAATAGGTGCGAGTTTCAGACAATTCATTAAGTAAAAATGACGTTTAGACGGTAAAATTGCCTAAGTAAATATGAGATTGCCTAAGTACCTATAGGATCGAAACTGTGCTTGATTCTTCTTAATATTTGAAGATCATTAACATAGGAAAATGGATCGTACTTCACTAGAGAATTATCTATGAAATAGGCACGAGTTTCAGACAATTCTTTAAGTAGAAATGACGTTTAGAGGGTAAAATTGCCTAAGTAAATATGAGATTGCCTAAGTACCTATAAGATCGATACTGTGCTTGATTCTACTTTATATTTTAAGAACATTAACATAGGAAAGTGGAACGAACTTCACAATAGAATTATCTATGAAATAGGCACGAGTTTTCGACAATTCATTAAGTAGAAATGACGTTTATAAAGTAAAATGGCCTAAGTAAATAGGAGATTTTCTAAGTACCTATAAGATCGATACTGTGCTTGATTCTACTTAATAATTCAAGAACATAAACATAGGCAAACGGAACGTACTTCGGCAAAGGATTATCTTTGCAATAGGCACGAGTTTCAGACAATTCATTAAGTAGAAATGACGTTTAGACGGTAAAATTGCCTAAGTAAATATGAGATTGCCTAAGTACCTATAAGATCGATACTGTGCTTGATTCTTCTTAATATTTGAAGAACATTAACGTAGGAAAATGGATCGTACTTCACTAGAGAATTATCTATGAAATAGGCGCGAGTTTCAGACAATTCATTAAGTAGAAATGACGTTTAGAGGGTAAAATTGCCTAAGTAAATATGAGATTGCCTAAGTACCTATAAGATCGACACTGTGCTTGATTCTACTTGATATTGCAAGAACAAAAACATAGGAAAATGGAACGTACTTCCCCAGAGAATGTATTATGAAATAGGCGCGAGTTTTCAATAATTCATTAAGTAGAAATGATGTTTAGAGGGTAAAATTGCCTAAGTAAATATGAGATTGCCTAAGTACCTATAAGATGGATACTGTGCTTGATTCTTCTTAATATTTGAAGAACATTAACATAGGAAAATGGGTCGTACTTCACTAGAGAATTATCTATGAAATAGGCACGAGTTTCAGACAATTCTTTAAGTAGAAATGACGTTTAGAGGGTAAAATTGCCTAAGTAAATATGAGATTGCCTAAGTACTTGTAAGATCGATAGTGTGCTTTATTCTACTTTATATTTTAAGAACATTAACATAGGAGAGTGGAACGAACTTCACAATAGAATTATCTATGAAATAGGCACGAGTTTTCGACAATTCATTAAGTAGAAATGACGTTTGGAAAGTAAAATTGCCTAAGTAAATATGAGATTGCCTAAGTACCTATAAGATCGATACTGTGCTTGATTCTACTTAATAATTCAAGAACATAAACATAGGCAAACGGAACGTACTTTGGCAAAGGATTATCTATGCAATAGGCACGAGTTTCAGACAATTCATTAAGTAAAAATGACGTTTAGAGGGTAAAATTGCCTAAGTAAATATGAGATTGCCTAAGTACCTATAAGATCGATACTGTGCTTGATTCTTCTTAATATTTGAAGAACATTAACATAGGAAAATGGATCGTACTTCACTAGAGCATTATCTATGAAATAGGCGCGAGTTTCAGACAATTCATTAAGTAGAAATGACATTTAGAGGGTAAAATTGCCTAAGTAAATATCAGATTGCTTAAGTACCTATAAGATCGACACTGTGCTTGATTCTACTTAATATTGCAAGAACTAAAACATAGGAAAATGGAACGTCCTTCCCCAGAGAATGTTCTATGAAATAGGCGCGAGTTTTCGATAATTCATTAAGTAGAAATGACGTTTAGAGGGTAAAATTGCCTAAGTAAATATGAGATTGCCTAAGTACCTATAAGATCGATACTGTGCTTGATTCTTCTTAATATTTGAAGAACATTAACATAGGAAAATGGATCGTACTTCACTAGAGAATTATCTATGAAATAGGCACGAGTTTCAGACAAATCATTAAGTTGAAATAACGTTTAGAAAGTAAAATGGCCTAAGTAAATAGGAGATTTTCTAAGTACCTATAAGATCGATACTGTGCTTGATTCTACTTAATATTTCAAGAACATTAACATAGGAAAATGGATCGTACTTCACCAGAGAATTATCTATGAAATAGGCACGAGTTTCAGACAATTCATTAAGTAGAAATGACGTTTAGAGGGTAAAATTGCCTAAGTAAATATGAGATTGCCTAAGTACATATAAGATCGATATTGTGCTTGATTCTTCTTAATATTTGGAGAACATTAACATAGGAAAATGGATCGTACTTCACTAGAGAATTATCTATGAAATAGGCGCGAGTTTCAGACAATTCATTTAGTAGAAATGACGTTTAGAGGGAAAAATTGCCTAAGTAAATATGAGATTGCCTAAGTACCTATAAGATCGATACTGTGCTTGATTCTACTTAATATTGCAAGAATAAAAACATAGGAAAATGGAACATATTTCCCCAGAGAATGTTCTATGAAATAGGCGCGAGTTTTCGATAATTCATTAAGTAGAAATTACGTTTAGAGGGTAAAATTGCCTAAGTAAATATGAGATTGCCTAAGTACCTATAAGATCGATACTGTGCTTGATTCTACTTTATATTTGAAGAACATTAACATAGGAAAGTGGAATGAGCTTCACAACAGAATTACCTATGAAATAGGAACGAGTTTTCGACAAATCATTTAGTAGAAATGACGTTTAGAGGGTAAAATGGCCAAAGTAAATAGGAGATTTTCTTAGTACCCAAAAGATCGATACTGTGCTTGATTCTACTTAATATTTCAAGAACATTAACATAGGAAAATGGAACGTACTTCACCAAAGAATGATCTATGAAATAGGCACGAGTTTTCGACAATTCATTAAGTGAAAATGACGTTTAGAGAGTAAAATTGCCTAAGTAAATATGAGATTGCCTAAGCACCTATAAGGTCGATACTATGCTTGATTCTGCATAATATTGCAAGAACATAAACATAGCTAAATGGAACGTACTTCAGCAAAGGATTATCTATGCAATAGGCACGAGTTTCAGACAATTCATTGAGTAGAAATGACGTTTAGAGTGTAAAATTGCCTAAGTAAATATGAGATTGCCTAAGTGCCTATAAGATCGATACTATACTTGATTCTACTTTGTATTTCAAGAATATTAACATAGGAAAATGGAACGAACTTCACAATAGAATTATCTGTGAAATAGGCACGAGTTTTCGACAATTCATTAAGTAGAAATGACGTTTGGAAAGTAAAATGGCCTAAGTAAATAGGAGATTTTCTAAGTACCTATAAGATCGATATTGTCCTTGATTCTACTTAATATTTCAAGAACATTAACATAGAACAATGGATCGTACTTCACCAGAGAATTACCTATGAAATTGGCACGAATTTCAGACAATTCATTAAGTAGAAATGACGTTTAGAGGGTAAAATTGCCTAAGTAAATATGAGATTGCCTAAGTACCTATAAGATCGATACTGTGCTTGATTCTACTTTATATTTTAAGAACATTTACATAGGAAAGTGGAACGAACTTCACAATAGAATTATCTATGAAATAGGCACGAGTTTCAGACAAATCATTAAGTAGAAATGACGTTTAGAGGGTAAAATTGCCTAAGTAAAAATGAGATTGCCTAAGTACCTATAAGATCGATACTGTGCTTGATTCTACTTTATATTTTAAGAACATTAACATAGGAAAGTGGAACGAACTTCACAATAGAATTATCTATGAAATAGGCACGAGTTTTCGACAATTCATTAAGTAGAAATGACGTTTAGAAAGTAAAATGGCCTAAGTAAATAGGAGATTTTCTAAGTACCTATAAGATCGATACTGTGCTTGATTCTACTTAATAATTCAAGAACATAAACATAGGCAAACGGAACGTACTTCGGCAAAGGATTATCTTTGCAATAGGCACGAGTTTCAGACAATTCATTAAGTAGAAATGACGTTTAGACGGTAAAATTGCCTAAGTAAATATGAGATTGCCTAAGTACCTATAAGATCGATACTGTGCTTGATTCTTCTTAATATTCGAAGAACATTAACGTAGGAAAATGGATCGTACTTCACTAGAGAATTATCTATGAAATAGGCGCGAGTTTCAGACAATTCATTAAGTAGAAATGACGTTTAGAGGGTAAAATTGCCTAAGTAAATATGAGATTGCCTAAGTACCTATAAGATCGACACTGTGCTTGATTCTACTTGATATTGCAAGAACAAAAACATAGGAAAATGGAACGTACTTCCCCAGAGAATGTATTATGAAATAGGCGCGAGTTTTCAATAATTCATTAAGTAGAAATGATGTTTAGAGGGTAAAATTGCCTAAGTAAATATGAGATTGCCTAAGTACCTATAAGATGGATACTGTGCTTGATTCTTCTTAATATTTGAAGAACATTAACATAGGAAAATGGGTCGTACTTCACTAGAGAATTATCTATGAAATAGGCACGAGTTTCAGACAATTCTTTAAGTAGAAATGACGTTTAGAGGGTAAAATTGCCTAAGTAAATATGAGATTGCCTAAGTACTTGTAAGATCGATAGTGTGCTTTATTCTACTTTATATTTTAAGAACATTAACATAGGAGAGTGGAACGAACTTCACAATAGAATTATCTATGAAATAGGCACGAGTTTTCGACAATTCATTAAGTAGAAATGACGTTTGGAAAGTAAAATTGCCTAAGTAAATATGAGATTGCCTAAGTACCTATAAGATCGATACTGTGCTTGATTCTACTTAATAATTCAAGAACATAAACATAGGCAAACGGAACGTACTTTGGCAAAGGATTATCTATGCAATAGGCACGAGTTTCAGACAATTCATTAAGTAGAAATGACGTTTAGAGGGTAAAATTGCCTAAGTAAATATGAGATTGCCTAAGTACCTATAAGATCGATACTGTGCTTGATTCTTCTTAATATTTGAAGAACATTAACATAGGAAAATGGATCGTACTTCACTAGAGCATTATCTATGAAATAGGCGCGAGTTTCAGACAATTCATTAAGTAGAAATGACATTTAGAGGGTAAAATTGCCTAAGTAAATATCAGATTGCTTAAGTACCTATAAGATCGACACTGTGCTTGATTCTACTTAATATTGCAAGAACTAAAACATAGGAAAATGGAACGTCCTTCCCCAGAGAATGTTCTATGAAATAGGCGCGAGTTTTCGATAATTCATTAAGTAGAAATGACGTTTAGAGGGTAAAATTGCCTAAGTAAATATGAGATTGCCTAAGTACCTATAAGATCGATACTGTGCTTGATTCTTCTTAATATTTGAAGAACATTAACATAGGAAAATGGATCGTACTTCACTAGAGAATTATCTATGAAATAGGCACGAGTTTCAGACAAATCATTAAGTAGAAATAACGTTTAGAAAGTAAAATGGCCTAAGTAAATAGGAGATTTTCTAAGTACCTATAAGATCGATACTGTGCTTGATTCTACTTAATATTTCAAGAACATTAACATAGGAAAATGGATCGTACTTCACCAGAGAATTATCTATGAAATAGGCACGAGTTTCAGACAATTCATTAAGTAGAAATGACGTTTAGAGGGTAAAATTGCCTAAGTAAATATGAGATTGCCTAAGTACATATAAGATCGATATTGTGCTTGATTCTTCTTAATATTTGGAGAACATTAACATAGGAAAATGGATCGTACTTCACTAGAGAATTATCTATGAAATAGGCGCGAGTTTCAGACAATTCATTTAGTAGAAATGACGTTTAGAGGGAAAAATTGCCTAAGTAAATATGAGATTGCCTAAGTACCTATAAGATCGATACTGTGCTTGATTCTACTTAATATTGCAAGAATAAAAACATAGGAAAATGGAACATATTTCCCCAGAGAATGTTCTATGAAATAGGCGCGAGTTTTCGATAATTCATTAAGTAGAAATTACGTTTAGAGGGTAAAATTGCCTAAGTAAATATGAGATTGCCTAAGTACCTATAAGATCGATACTGTGCTTGATTCTACTTTATATTTGAAGAACATTAACATAGGAAAGTGGAATGAGCTTCACAACAGAATTACCTATGAAATAGGAACGAGTTTTCGACAAATCATTTAGTAGAAATGACGTTTAGAGGGTAAAATGGCCAAAGTAAATAGGAGATTTTCTTAGTACCCAAAAGATCGATACTGTGCTTGATTCTACTTAATATTTCAAGAACATTAACATAGGAAAATGGAACGTACTTCACCAAAGAATGATCTATGAAATAGGCACGAGTTTTCGACAATTCATTAAGTGAAAATGACGTTTAGAGAGTAAAATTGCCTAAGTAAATATGAGATTGCCTAAGCACCTATAAGGTCGATACTATGCTTGATTCTGCATAATATTGCAAGAACATAAACATAGCTAAATGGAACGTACTTCAGCAAAGGATTATCTATGCAATAGGCACGAGTTTCAGACAATTCATTGAGTAGAAATGACGTTTAGAGTGTAAAATTGCCTAAGTAAATATGAGATTGCCTAAGTGCCTATAAGATCGATACTATACTTGATTCTACTTTGTATTTCAAGAATATTAACATAGGAAAATGGAACGAACTTCACAATAGAATTATCTGTGAAATAGGCACGAGTTTTCGACAATTCATTAAGTAGAAATGACGTTTGGAAAGTAAAATGGCCTAAGTAAATAGGAGATTTTCTAAGTACCTATAAGATCGATATTGTCCTTGATTCTACTTAATATTTCAAGAACATTAACATAGAACAATGGATCGTACTTCACCAGAGAATTACCTATGAAATTGGCACGAATTTCAGACAATTCATTAAGTAGAAATGACGTTTAGAGGGTAAAATTGCCTAAGTAAATATGAGATTGCCTAAGTACCTATAAGATCGATACTGTGCTTGATTCTACTTTATATTTTAAGAACATTTACATAGGAAAGTGGAACGAACTTCACAATAGAATTATCTATGAAATAGGCACGAGTTTCAGACAAATCATTAAGTAGAAATGACGTTTAGAGGGTAAAATTGCCTAAGTAAATATGAGATTGCCTAAGTACCTATAAGATCGATACTGTGCTTGATTCTACTTTATATTTTAAGAACATTAACATAGGAAAGTGGAACGAACTTCACAATAGAATTATCTATGAAATAGGCACGAGTTTTCGACAATTCATTAAGTAGAAATGACGTTTAGAAAGTAAAATGGCCTAAGTAAATAGGAGATTTTCTAAGTACCTATAAGATCGATACTGTGCTTGATTCTACTTAATAATTCAAGAACATAAACATAGGCAAACGGAACGTACTTCGGCAAAGGATTATCTTTGCAATAGGCACGAGTTTCAGACAATTCATTAAGTAGAAATGACGTTTAGACGGTAAAATTGCCTAAGTAAATATGAGATTGCCTACGTACCTATAAGATCGATACTGTACTTGATTCTTCTTAATATTTGAAGAACATTAACATAGGAAAATGGATCGTACTTCACTAGAGAATTAACTATGAAATAGGCGCGAGTTTCAAACAATTCATTAAGTAGAAATGACGTTTAGACGGTAAAATTTCCTAAGTAAATATGAGATTGCCTAAGTACCTATAAGATCGACACTGTGCTTGATTCTACTTTATATTTGAAGAACATTAACATAGGAAAATGGAACGTACTTCCCCAGAGAATGTATTATGAAATAGGCGCGAGTTTTCAATAATTCATTAAGTAGAAATGATGTTTAGAGGGTAAAATTGCCTAAGTAAATATGAGATTGCCTAAGTACCTATAAGATCGATACTGTGCTTGATTCTACTTTATAATTTAAGAACATTGACATAGGAAAGTAGAACGAACTTCACAATAGAATTATCTATGAAATAGGCACGAGTTTTCGACAATTCATTAAAGAGAAATGACGTTTAGAAAGTAAATATGAGATTGCCTAAGTACCTATAAGATCGATACTGTGCTTGATTCTACTTTATATTTTAAGAACATTAACATAGGAAAGTGGACGAACTTCACAATAGAATTATCTATGAAATAGGCACGAGTTTCAGAGAAATCATTTAGTAGAAATGTCGTTTAGAAAGTAAAATGGCCTAAGTAAATAGGAGATTTTCTAAGTACCTATAAGATCGATACTGTGCTTGATTCTACTTAATATTTCAAGAACATTAACATAGGAAAATGGATCGTACTTCACCAGAGAATTATCTATGAAATAGGCACGAGTTTCAGACAATTCATTAAGTAGAAATGACGTTTAGAGGGTAAAATTGCCTAAGTAAATATGAGATTGTCTAAGTACCTATAAGATCGAAACTGTGCTTGATTCTTCTTAATATTTGAAGATCATTAACATAGGAAAATGGATCGTACTTCACTAGAGAATTATCTATGAAATAGGCACGAGTTTCAGACAATTCTTTAAGTAGAAATGACGTTTAGAGGGTAAAATTGCCTAAGTAAATATGAGATTGCCTAAGTACCTATAAGATCGATACTGTGCTTGATTCTACTTTATATTTTAAGAACATTAACATAGGAAAGTGGAACGAACTTCACAATAGAATTATCTATGAAATAGGCACGAGTTTTCGACAATTCATTAAGTAGAAATGACGTTTAGAAAGTAAAATGGCCTAAGTAAATAGGAGATTTTCTAAGTACCTATAAGATCGATACTGTGCTTGATTCTACTTAATAATTCAAGAACATAAACATAGGCAAACGGAACGTACTTCGGCAAAGGATTATCTATGCAATAGGCACGAGTTTCAGACAATTCATTAAGTAGAAATGACGTTTAGACGGTAAAATTGCCTAAGTAAATATGAGATTGCCTAAGTACCTATAAGATCGATACTGTGCTTGATTCTTCTTAATATTTGAAGAATATTAACATAGGAAAATGGATCGTACTTCACTAGAGAATTATCTATGAAATAGGTGCGAGTTTCAGACAATTCATTAAGTAGAAATGACGTTTAGACGGTAAAATTGCCTAAGTAAATATGAGATTGCCTAAGTACCTATAGGATCGAAACTGTGCTTGATTCTTCTTAATATTTGAAGATCATTAACATAGGAAAATGGATCGTCCTTCACTAGTGAATTATCTATGAAATAGGCACGAGTTTCAGACAATTCTTTAAGTAGAAATGACGTTTAGAGGGTAAAATTGCCTAAGTAAATATGAGATTGCCTAAGTACCTATAAGATCGATACTGTGCTTGATTCTACTTTATATTTTAAGAACATTAACATAGGAAAGTGGAACGAACTTCACAATAGAATTATCTATGAAATAGGCACGAGTTTTCGACAATTCATTAAGTAGAAATGACGTTTAGAAAGTAAAATGGCCTAAGTAAATAGGAGATTTTCTAAGTACCTATAAGATCGATACTGTGCTTGATTCTACTTAATAATTCAAGAACATAAACATAGGCAAACGGAACGTACTTCGGCAAAGGATTATCTTTGCAATAGGCACGAGTTTCAGACAATTCATTTAGTAGAAATGACGTTTAGACGGTAAAATTGCCTAAGTAAATATGAGATTGCCTAAGTACCTATAAGATCGATACTGTGCTTGATTCTTCTTAATATTTGAAGAACATTAACGTAGGAAAATGGATCGTACTTCACTAGAGAATTATCTATGAAATAGGCGCGAGTTTCAGACAATTCATTAAGTAGAAATCACGTTTAGACGGTAAATTTGCCTAAGTAAATATGAGATTGCCTAAGTACCTATAAGATCGACACTGTGCTTGATTCTACTTTATATTTGAAGAACAATAACATAGGAAAATGGAACGTACTTCCCCAGAGAATGTATTATGAAATAGGCGCGAGTTTTCAATAATTCATTAAGTAGAAATGACGTTTAGAGGGTAAAATTGCCTAAGTAAATATGAGATTGCCTAAGTACCTATAAGATCGATACTATTCTTGATTCTTCTTAATATTTGAAGAACATTAACATAGGAAAATGGATCGTACTTCACTAGAGAATTATCTATGAAATAGGCACGAGTTTCAGACAATTCATTAAGTAGAAATTACGTTTAAAGGGTAAAATTGCCTAAGTAAATATGTGATTGCCTAAGTACCTATAAGATCGATACTGTGCTTGATTCTACTTTATATTTTGCAATAGGAAAGTGGAACGAACTTCACAATAGAATTTTCTATGAAATAGGCGCGAGTTTCAGACAATTCATTAAGTAGAAATGACGTTTAGACGGTAAAATTGCCTAAGTAAATATGAGATTGCCTAAGTACCTATAAGATCGATACTGTGCTTGATTCTACTTTATATTTTGACGTAGGAAAGTGGAACGAACTTCACAATAGAATTATCTATGAAATAGGCACGAGTTTTCGACAATACATTAAGTAGAAATGACGTTTAGATAGTAAAATGCCCTATGTAAATAGGAGATTTTCTAAGTACCTATAAGATCGATACTGTGCTTGATTCTACTTAATAATTCAAGAACATAAACATAGGCAAACGGAACGTACTTCGGCAAAGGATTATCTATGCAATAGGCACGAGTTTCAGACAATTCATTAAGTAGAAATGACGTTTAGACGGTAAAATTGCCTAAGTAAATATGAGATTGCCTAAGTACCTATAAGATCGATACTGTGCTTGATTCTTCTTAATATTTGAAGAACATTAACATAGGAAAATGGATCGTACTTCACTAGAGAATTATCTATGAAATAGGTGCGAGTTTCAAACAATTCATTAAGTAGAAATGACGTTTAGACGGTAAAATTGCCTAAGTAAATATGAGATTGCCTAAGTACCTATAGGATCGAAACTGTACTTGATTCTTCTTAATATTTGAAGATCATTAACATAGGAAAATGGATCGTACTTCACTAGAGAATTATCTATGAAATAGGCACGAGTTTCAGACAATTCTTTAAGTAGAAATGACGTTTAGAGGGTAAAATTGCCTAAGTAAATATGAGATTGCCTAAGTACCTACAAGATCGACACTGTGCTTGATTCTACTTTATATTTGAAGAACATTAACATAGGAAAATGGAACGTACTTCCCCAGAGAATGTATTATGAAATAGGCGCGAGTTTTCAATAATTCATTAAGTAAAAATGACGTTTAGAGGGTAAAATTGCCTAAGTAAATATGAGATTGCCTAAGTACCTATAAGATCGATACTGTGCTTGATTCTTCTTAATATTTGAAGAACATTAACATAGGAAAATGGATCGTACTTCACTAGAGAATTATCTATGAAATAGGCACGAGTTTCAGACAATTCATTAAGTAGAAATGACGTTTAGACGGTAAAATTGCCTAAGTAAATATGAGATTGCCTAAGTACCTATAAGATCGATACTGTGCTTGATTCTACTTTATATTTTGACATAGGAAAGTGGAACGAACTTCACAATAGAATTATCTATGAAATAGGCACGAATTTTCGACAATTCATTAAGTAGAAATGACGTTTAGAAAGTAAAATGGCCTAAGTAAATAGGAGATTTTCTAAGTACCTATAAGATCGATACTATGCTTGATTCTACTTAATAATTCAAGAACATAAACATAGGCAAACGGAACGTACTTCGGCAAAGGATTATCTATGCAATAGGCACGAGTTTCAGACAATTCATTAAGTAGAAATGACGTTTAGACGGTAAAATTGCCTAAGTAAATATGAGATTGCCTAAGTACCTATAAGATCGATACTGTGCTTGATTCTTCTTAATATTTGAAGAACATTAACGTAGGAAAATGGATCGTACTTCACTAGAGAATTATCTATGAAATAGGCGCGAGTTTCAGACAATTCATTAAGTAGAAATGACGTTTAGAGGGTAAAATTGCCTAAGTAAATATGAGATTGCCTAAGTACCTATAAGATCGACACTGTGCTTGATTCTACTTGATATTGCAAGAACAAAAACAGAGGAAAATGGAACGTACTTCCCCAGAGAATGTATTATGAAATAGGCGCGAGTTTTCAATAATTCATTAAGTAGAAATGACGTTTAGAGGGTGAAATTGCCTAAGTAAATATGAGATTGCCTAAGTACCTATAAGATGGATACTGTGCTTGATTCTTCTTAATATTTGAAGAACATTAACATAGGAAAATGGGTCGTACTTCACTAGAGAATTATCTATGAAATAGGCACGAGTTTCAGACAATTCTTTAAGTAGAAATGACGTTTAGAGGGTACAATTGCCTAAGTAAATATGAGATTGCCTAAGTACCTGTAAGATCGATACTGTGCTTTATTCTACTTTATATTTTAAGAACATTAACATAGGAGAGTGGAACGAACTTCACAATAGAATTATCTATGAAATAGGCACGAGTTTTCGACAATTCATTAAGTAGAAATGACGTTTGGAAAGTAAAATGGCCTAAGTAAATAGGAGATTTTCTAAGTACCTATAAGATCGATACTGTGCTTGATTCTACTTAATAATTCAAGAACATAAACATAGGCAAACGGAACGTACTTTGGCAAAGGATTATCTATGCAATAGGCACGAGTTTCAGACAATTCATTAAGTAGAAATGAGGTTTAGAGGGTAAAATTGCCTAAGTAAATATGTGATTGCCTAAGTACCTATAAGATCGATACTGTGCTTGATTCTTCTTAATATTTGAAGAACATTAACATAGGAAAATGGATCGTACTTCACTAGAGCATTATCTATGAAATAGGCGCGAGTTTCAGACTATTCATTAAGTAGAAATGACATTTAGAGGGTAAAATTGCCTAAGTAAATATCAGATTGCTTAAGTACCTATAAGATCGACACTGTGCTTGATTCTACTTAATATTGCAAGAACTAAAACATAGGAAAATGGAACGTCCTTCCCCAGAGAATGTTCTATGAAATAGGCGCGAGTTTTCGATAATTCATTAAGTAGAAATGACGTTTAGAGGGTAAAATTGCCTAAGTAAATATGAGATTGCCTAAGTACCTATAAGATCGATACTGTGCTTGATTCTTCTTAATATTTGAAGAACATTAACATAGGAAAATGGATCGTACTTCACTAGAGAATTATCTATGAAATAGGCACGAGTTTCAGACAAATCATTAAGTAGAAATGACGTTTAGAAAGTAAAATGGCCTAAGTAAATAGGAGATTTTCTAAGTACCTATAAGATCGATACTGTGCTTGATTCTACTTAATATTTCAAGAACATTAACATAGGAAAATGGATCGTACTTCACCAGAGAATTATCTATGAAATAGGCACGAGTTTCAGACAATTCATTAAGTAGAAATGACGTTTAGAGGGTAAAATTGCCTAAGTAAATATGAGATTGCCTAAGTACATATAAGATCGATATTGTGCTTGATTCTTCTTAATATTTGGAGAACATTAACATAGGAAAATGGATCGTACTTCACTAGAGAATTATCTATAAAATAGGCGCGAGTTTCAGACAATTCATTTAGTAGAAATGACGTTTAGAGGGTAAAATTGCCTAAGTAAATATGTGATTGCCTAAGTACCTATAAGATCGATACTGTGCTTGATTCTACTTAATATTGCAAGAATAAAAACATAGGAAAATGGAACGTATTTCCCCAGAGAATGTTCTATGAAATAGGCGCGAGTTTTCGATAATTCATTAAGTAGAAATTACGTTTAGAGGGTAAAATTGCCTAAGTAAATATGAGATTGCCTAAGTACCTATAAGATCGATACTGTGCTTGATTCTACTTTATATTTTAAGAACATTAACATAGGAAAGTGGAATGAGCTTCACAACAGAATTACCTATGAAATAGGAACGAGTTTTCGACAAATCATTAAGTAGAAATGACGTTTAGAGGGTAAAATGGCCTAAGTAAATAGGAGATTTTCTTAGTACCCAAAAGATCGATACTGTGCTTGATTCTACTTAATATTTCAAGAACATTAACATAGGAAAATGGAACGTACTTCACCAAAGAATGATCTATGAAATAGGCACGAGTTTTCGACAATTCATTAAGTGGAAATGACGTTTAGAGAGTAAAATTGCCTAAGTAAATATGATATTGCCTAAGCACCTATAAGGTCGATACTATGCTTGATTCTGCATAATATTTCAAGAACATAAACATAGCTAAATGGAACGTACTTCAGCAAAGGATTATCTATGCAATTGGCACGAGTTTCAGACAATTCATTGAGTAGAAATGACGTTTAGAGTGTAAAATTGCCTAAGTAAATATGAGATTGCCTAAGTGCCTATAAGATCGATACTATACTTGATTCTACTTTGTATTTCAAGAATATTAACATAGGAAAATGGAACGAACTTCACAATAGAATTATCTGTGAAATAGGCACGAGTTTTCGACAATTCATTAAGTAGAAATGACGTTTGGAAAGTAAAATGGCCTAAGTAAATAGGAGATTTTCTAAGTACCTATAAGATCGATATTGTGCTTGATTCTACTTAATATTTCAAGAACATTAACATAGAACAATGGATCGTACTTCACCAGAGAATTACCTATGAAATAGGCACGAATTTCAGACAATTCATTAAGTAGAAATGACGTTTAGATGGTAAAATTGCCTAAGTAAATATGAGATTGCCTAAGTACCTATAAGATCGATACTGTGCTTGATTCTATTTTATATTTTAAGAACATTTACATAGGAAAGTGGAACGAACTTCACAATAGAAGTATCTATGAAATAGGCACGAGTTTCAGACAAATCATTAAGTAGAAATGACGTTTAGAGGGTAAAATTGCCTAAGTAAATATGAGATTGCCTAAGTACCTATAAGATCGATATTGTGCTTGATTCTACTTTATATTTCAAGAATATTAACATAGGAAAATGGAACGAACTTCACAATAGAATTATCTGTGAAAAAGGCACGAGTTTTCGACAATTCATTAAGTAGAAATGACCTTTAGAAAGTAAAATGGCCTAAGTCACTAGGAGATTTTCTAAGTACCTATAAGATCGATACTGTGCTCGATTCTACTTAATATTTCAAGAACATTAACATAGGAAAATGGATCGTACTTCACCAGAGAATTACCTATGAAATAGGCACTAGTTTTCGACAATTCATTAAGTGGAAATGACGTTTAAAGGGTAAAATTGCCTAAGTAAATATGAGATTGCCTAAGCCCCTATAAGGTCGATACTATGCTTGATTCTGCATAATATTTCAAGAACATAAACATAGCTAAATGGAAGGTACTTCAGCAAAGGATTATCTATGCAATAGGCACGAGTTTCAGACAATTCATTGAGTAGAAATGACGTTTAGAGTGTAAAATTGCCTAAGTAAATATGAGATTGCCTAAGTACCTATAAGATCGATACTGTGCTTGATTCTACTTTGTATTTCAAGAATATTAACATAGGAAAATGGAACGAACTTCAAAATAGAATTATCTGTGAAATAGGCACGAGTTTTCGACAATTCATTAAGTAGAAATGACGTTTAGAAAGTAAAATGGCCTAAGTAAATAGGAGATTTTCTAAGTACCTATAAGATCGATACTGTGCTTGATTCTACTTAATATTTCAAGAACATTAACATAGGAAAAGGGATCGTACTTCACCAGAGAAATATCTATGAAATAGGCACTAGTTTCAGACAATTCATTAAGTAGAAATGACGTTTAGAGGGTAACATTGCCTAAGTAAATATGAGATTGCCTAAGTACCTATAAGATCGACACTGTGCTTGATTCTACTTAATATTGCAAGAACAAAAACATAGGAAAATGGAACGCACTTCCCCAGAGAATGTTCTACGAAATAGGCGCGAGTTTTCGATAATTCATTAAGTAGAAATTACGTTTAGAGGGTAAAATTGCCTAAGTAAATATGAGATTGCCTAAGTGCGTATAAGGTCGATACTATGCTTGATTTTGCATAATATTTCATCAACATAAACATAGGCAAATGGAACGTTCTTCACTAGAGAATTATCTATGAAATAAGCACGAGTTTCAGACAATTCATTAAGTAGAAATGACGTTTAGAGGGTAAAATTGCCTAAGTAAATATGAGATTGCCTAAGTACCTGTAAGATCGATACTGTGCTTGATTCTACTTTATATTTCAAGAATATTAACATAGGAAAATGGAATGAACTTCACAATAGAATTATCTATGAAATTGGCACGAGTTTATGACAATTCAATAAGTAGAAATGACGTTTGGAAAGTAAAATGGCCTAAGTAAATAGGAGATTTTCTAAGTACCTATAAGATCGATACTGTGCTTGATTCTACTTAAGATTTCATGAACATTAACATAGGAAAATGGATCGTACTTCACCAGAGAATTATCTATGAAATAGGCGCGAGTTTTCGATAATTCATTAAGTAGAAATGACGTTTAGAGGGTAAAATTGCCTAAGTAAATATGAGATTGCCTAATTACCTATAAGATCGATACTGTGCTTGATTCTTCTTAATATTTGAAGAACATTAACATAGGAAAATGGATCGTACTTCACTAGAGAATTATCTATGAAATAGGCACGAGTTTCAGACAATTCATTAAGTAGAAATGACGTTTAGAGGGTAAAATTGCTTAAGTAAATAAGAGATTGCCTAAGTACCTATAAGATCAATACTGTGCTTGATTCTACTTTATATTTTAAGAACATTAACATAGGAAAGTGGAACGAACTTCACAATAGAATTATCTATGAAATAGGCACGAGTTTTCGACAATTCATTAAGTAGAAATGACGTTTGGAAAATAAAATTGCCTAAGTAAATAGGAGATTTTCTAAGTACCTATAAGATCGATACTGTGCTTGATTCTACTTAATATTTCAAGAACATTAACATAGGACAATGGATCGTACTTCACCAGAGAATTACCTATGAAATAGGCACGAGTTTCAAACAATTCATTAAGTAGAAATGACGTTTAGACGGTAAAATTGCCTAAGTAAATATGAGATTGCCTAAGTACCTACAAGATCGATACTGTGCTTGATTCTACTTTATATTTTAAGAACATTAACATAGGAAAGTGGAACGAACTTCACAATAGAATTATCTATGAAATAGGCACGAGTTTCAGAGAAATCATTTAGTAGAAATGTCGTTTAGAAAGTAAAATGGCCTAAGTAAATAGGAGATTTTCTAAGTACCTATAAGATCGATACTGTGCTTGATTCTACTTAATATTTCAAGAACATTAACATAGGAAAATGGATCGTACTTCACCAGAGAATTATCTATGAAATAGGCACGAGTTTCAGACAATTCATTAAGTAGAAATGACGTTTAGAGGGTAAAATTGCCTAAGTAAATATGAGATTGTCTAAGTACCTATAAGATCGAAACTGTGCTTGATTCTTCTTAATATTTGAAGATCATTGACATAGGAAAATGGATCGTACTTCACTAGAGAATTATCTATGAAATAGGCACGAGTTTCAGACAAATCTTTAAGTAGAAATGACGTTTAGAGGGTAAAATTGCCTAAGTAAATATGAGATTGCCTAAGTACCTATAAGATCGATACTGTGCTTGATTCTACTTTATATTTTAAGAACATTAACATAGGAAAGTGGAACGAACTTCACAATAGAATTATCTATGAAATAGGCACGAGTTTTCGACAATTCATTAAGTAGAAATGACGTTTAGAAAGTAAAATGGCCTAAGTAAATAGGAGATTTTCTAAGTACCTATAAGATCGATACTGTGCTTGATTCTACTTAATAATTCAAGAACATAAACATAGGCAAACGGAACGTACTTCGGCAAAGGATTATCTATGCAATAGGCACGAGTTTCAGACAATTCATTAAGTAGAAATGACGTTTAGAGGGTAAAATTGCCTAAGTAAATATGAGATTTCCTAAGTACCTATAAGATCGATACTGTGCTTGATTCTTCTTAATATTTGAAGAACATTAACATAAGAAAATGGATCGTACTTCACTAGAGAATTATCTATGAAATAGGTGCGAGTTTCAGACAATTCATTAAGTAGAAATGACGTTTAGACGGTAAAATTGCCTAAGTAAATATGAGATTGCCTAAGTACCTATAGGATCGAAACTGTGCTTGATTCTTCTTAATATTTGAAGATCATTAACATAGGAAAATGGATCGTACTTCACTAGAGAATTATCTATGAAATAGGCACGAGTTTCAGACAATTCTTTAAGTAGAAATGACGTTTAGAGGGTAAAATTGCCTAAGTAAATATGAGATTGCCTAAGTACCTATAAGATCGATACTGTGCTTGATTCTACTTTATATTTTAAGAACATTAACATAGGAAAGTGGAACGAACTTCACAATAGAATTATCTATGAAATAGGCACGAGTTTTCGACAATTCATTAAGTAGAAATGACGTTTAGAAAGTAAAATGGCCTAAGTAAATAGGAGATTTTCTAAGTACCTATAAGATCGATACTGTGCTTGATTCTACTTAATAATTCAAGAACATAAACATAGGCAAACGGAACGTACTTCGGCAAAGGATTATCTTTGCAATAGGCACGAGTTTCAGACAATTCATTAAGTAGAAATGACGTTTAGACGGTAAAATTGCCTAAGTAAATATGAGATTGCCTAAGTACCTATAAGATCGATACAGTGCTTGATTCTTCTTAATATTTGAAGAACATTAACATAGGAAAATGGATCGTACTTCACTAGAGAATTATCTATAAAATAGGCGCGAGTTTCAGACAATTCATTAAGTAGAAATGACGTTTAGACGGTAAAATTGCCTAAGTAAATATGAGATTGCCTAAGTACCTATAAGATCGACACTGTGCTTGATTCTACTTTATATTTGAAGAACATTAACATAGGAAAATGGAACGTACTTCCCCAGAGAATGTATTATGAAATAGGCGCGAGTTTTCAATAATTCATTAAGTAGAAATGATGTTTAGAGGGTAAAATTGCCTAAGTAAATATGAGATTGCCTAAGTACCTATAAGATCGATACTGTGCTTGATTCTACTTTATATTTTAAGAACATTAACATAGGAAAGTGGAACGAACTTTACAATAGAATTATCTATGAAATAGGCACGAGTTTTCGACAATTCATTAAAGAGAAATGACGTTTAGAAAGTAAATATGAGATTGCCTAAGTACCTATAAGATCGATACTGTGCTTGATTCTACTTTATATTTTAAGAACATTAACATAGGAAAGTGGAACGAACTTCACAATAGAATTATCTATGAAATAGGCACGAGTTTCAGAGAAATCATTTAGTAGAAATGTCGTTTAGAAAGTAAAATGGCCTAAGTAAATAGGAGATTTTCTAAGTACCTATAAGATCGATACTGTGCTTGATTCTACTTAATATTTCAAGAACATTAACATAGGAAAATGGATCGTACTTCACCAGAGAATTATCTATGAAATAGGCACGAGTTTCAGACAATTCATTAAGTAGAAATGACGTTTAGAGGGTAAAATTGCCTAAGTAAATATGAGATTGTCTAAGTACCTATAAGATCGAAACTGTGCTTGATTCTTCTTAATATTTGAAGATCATTAACATAGGAAAATGTATCGTACTTCACTAGAGAATTATCTATGAAATAGGCACGAGTTTCAGACAATTCTTTAAGAAGAAATGACGTTTAGAGTGTAAAATTGCCTATGTAAATATGAGATTGCCTAAGTACCTATAAGATCGATACTGTGCTTGATTCTACTTTATATTTTAAGAACATTAACATAGGAAAGTGGAACGAACTTCACAATAGAATTATCTATGAAATAGGCACGAGTTTTCGACAATTCATTAAGTAGAAATGACGTTTAGAAAGTAAAATGGCCTAAGTAAATAGGAGATTTTCTAAGTACCTATAAGATCGATACTGTGCTTGATTCTACTTAATAATTCAAGAACATAAACATAGGCAAACGGAACGTACTTCGGCAAAGGATTATCTATGCAATAGGCACGAGTTTCAGACAATTCATTAAGTAGAAATGACGTTTAGACGGTAAAATTGCCTAAGTAAATATGAGATTGCCTAAGTACCTATAAGATCGATACTGTGCTTGATTCTTCTTAATATTTGAAGAACATTAACATAGGAAAATGGATCGTACTTCACTAGAGAATTATCTATGAAATAGGTGCGAGTTTCAGACAATTCATTAAGTAAAAATGACGTTTAGACGGTAAAATTGCCTAAGTAAATATGAGATTGCCTAAGTACCTATAGGATCGAAACTGTGCTTGATTCTTCTTAATATTTGAAGATCATTAACATAGGAAAATGGATCGTACTTCACTAGAGAATTATCTATGAAATAGGCACGAGTTTCAGACAATTCTTTAAGTAGAAATGACGTTTAGAGGGTAAAATTGCCTAAGTAAATATGAGATTGCCTAAGTACCTATAAGATCGATACTGTGCTTGATTCTACTTTATATTTTAAGAACATTAACATAGGAAAGTGGAACGAACTTCACAATAGAATTATCTATGAAATAGGCACGAGTTTTCGACAATTCATTAAGTAGAAATGACGTTTATAAAGTAAAATGGCCTAAGTAAATAGGAGATTTTCTAAGTACCTATAAGATCGATACTGTGCTTGATTCTACTTAATAATTCAAGAACATAAACATAGGCAAACGGAACGTACTTCGGCAAAGGATTATCTTTGCAATAGGCACGAGTTTCAGACAATTCATTAAGTAGAAATGACGTTTAGACGGTAAAATTGCCTAAGTAAATATGAGATTGCCTAAGTACCTATAAGATCGATACTGTGCTTGATTCTTCTTAATATTTGAAGAACATTAACGTAGGAAAATGGATCGTACTTCACTAGAGAATTATCTATGAAATAGGCGCGAGTTTCAGACAATTCATTAAGTAGAAATGACGTTTAGAGGGTAAAATTGCCTAAGTAAATATGAGATTGCCTAAGTACCTATAAGATCGACACTGTGCTTGATTGTACTTGATATTGCAAGAACAAAAACATAGGAAAATGGAACGTACTTCCCCAGAGAATGTATTATGAAATAGGCGCGAGTTTTCAATAATTCATTAAGTAGAAATGATGTTTAGAGGGTAAAATTGCCTAAGTAAATATGAGATTGCCTAAGTACCTATAAGATGGATACTGTGCTTGATTCTTCTTAATATTTGAAGAACATTAACATAGGAAAATGGGTCGTACTTCACTAGAGAATTATCTATGAAATAGGCACGAGTTTCAGACAATTCTTTAAGTAGAAATGACGTTTAGAGGGTAAAATTGCCTAAGTAAATATGAGATTGCCTAAGTACCTGTAAGATCGATACTGTGCTTTATTCTACTTTATATTTTAAGAACATTAACATAGGAGAGTGGAACGAACTTCACAATAGAATTATCTATGAAATAGGCACGAGTTTTCGACAATTCATTAAGTAGAAATGACGTTTGGAAAGTAAAATTGCCTAAGTAAATATGAGATTGCCTAAGTACCTATAAGATCGATACTGTGCTTGATTCTACTTAATAATTCAAGAACATAAACATAGGCAAACGGAACGTACTTTGGCAAAGGATTATCTATGCAATAGGCACGAGTTTCAGACAATTCATTAAGTAGAAATGACGTTTAGAGGGTAAAATTGCCTAAGTAAATATGAGATTGCCTAAGTACCTATAAGATCGATACTGTGCTTGATTCTTCTTAATATTTGAAGAACATTAACATAGGAAAATGGATCGTACTTCACTAGAGCATTATCTATGAAATAGGCGCGAGTTTCAGACAATTCATTAAGTAGAAATGACATTTAGAGGGTAAAATTGCCTAAGTAAATATCAGATTGCTTAAGTACCTATAAGATCGACACTGTGCTTGATTCTACTTAATATTGCAAGAACTAAAACATAGGAAAATGGAACGTCCTTCCCCAGAGAATGTTCTATGAAATAGGCGCGAGTTTTCGATAATTCATTAAGTAGAAATGACGTTTAGAGGGTAAAATTGCCTAAGTAAATATGAGATTGCCTAAGTACCTATAAGATCGATACTGTGCTTGATTCTTCTTAATATTTGAAGAACATTAACATAGGAAAATGGATCGTACTTCACTAGAGAATTATCTATGAAATAGGCACGAGTTTCAGACAAATCATTAAGTAGAAATAACGTTTAGAAAGTAAAATGGCCTAAGTAAATAGGAGATTTTCTAAGTACCTATAAGATCGATACTGTGCTTGATTCTACTTAATATTTCAAGAACATTAACATAGGAAAATGGATCGTACTTCACCAGAGAATTATCTATGAAATAGGCACGAGTTTCAGACAATTCATTAAGTAGAAATGACGTTTAGAGGGTAAAATTGCCTAAGTAAATATGAGATTGCCTAAGTACATATAAGATCGATATTGTGCTTGATTCTTCTTAATATTTGGAGAACATTAACATAGGAAAATGGATCGTACTTCACTAGAGAATTATCTATGAAATAGGCGCGAGTTTCAGACAATTCATTTAGTAGAAATGACGTTTAGAGGGAAAAATTGCCTAAGTAAATATGAGATTGCCTAAGTACCTATAAGATCGATACTGTGCTTGATTCTACTTAATATTGCAAGAATAAAAACATAGGAAAATGGAACATATTTCCCCAGAGAATGTTCTATGAAATAGGCGCGAGTTTTCGATAATTCATTAAGTAGAAATTACGTTTAGAGGGTAAAATTGCCTAAGTAAATATGAGATTGCCTAAGTACCTATAAGATCGATACTGTGCTTGATTCTACTTTATATTTGAAGAACATTAACATAGGAAAGTGGAATGAGCTTCACAACAGAATTACCTATGAAATAGGAACGAGTTTTCGACAAATCATTTAGTAGAAATGACGTTTAGAGGGTAAAATGGCCAAAGTAAATAGGAGATTTTCTTAGTACCCAAAAGATCGATACTGTGCTTGATTCTACTTAATATTTCAAGAACATTAACATAGGAAAATGGAACGTACTTCACCAAAGAATGATCTATGAAATAGGCACGAGTTTTCGACAATTCATTAAGTGAAAATGACGTTTAGAGAGTAAAATTGCCTAAGTAAATATGAGATTGCCTAAGCACCTATAAGGTCGATACTATGCTTGATTCTGCATAATATTGCAAGAACATAAACATAGCTAAATGGAACGTACTTCAGCAAAGGATTATCTATGCAATAGGCACGAGTTTCAGACAATTCATTGAGTAGAAATGACGTTTAGAGTGTAAAATTGCCTAAGTAAATATGAGATTGCCTAAGTGCCTATAAGATCGATACTATACTTGATTCTACTTTGTATTTCAAGAATATTAACATAGGAAAATGGAACGAACTTCACAATAGAATTATCTGTGAAATAGGCACGAGTTTTCGACAATTCATTAAGTAGAAATGACGTTTGGAAAGTAAAATGGCCTAAGTAAATAGGAGATTTTCTAAGTACCTATAAGATCGATATTGTGCTTGATTCTACTTAATATTTCAAGAACATTAACATAGAACAATGGATCGTACTTCACCAGAGAATTACCTATGAAATTGGCACGAATTTCAGACAATTCATTAAGTAGAAATGACGTTTAGAGGGTAAAATTGCCTAAGTAAATATGAGATTGCCTAAGTACCTATAAGATCGATACTGTGCTTGATTCTACTTTATATTTTAAGAACATTTACATAGGAAAGTGGAACGAACTTCACAATAGAATTATCTATGAAATAGGCACGAGTTTCAGACAAATCATTAAGTAGAAATGACGTTTAGAGGGTAAAATTGCCTAAGTAAATATGAGATTGCCTAAGTACCTATAAGATCGATACTGTGCTTGATTCTACTTTATATTTTAAGAACATTAACATAGGAAAGTGGAACGAACTTCACAATAGAATTATCTATGAAATAGGCACGAGTTTTCGACAATTCATTAAGTAGAAATGACGTTTAGAAAGTAAAATGGCCTAAGTAAATAGGAGATTTTCTAAGTACCTATAAGATCGATACTGTGCTTGATTCTACTTAATAATTCAAGAACATAAACATAGGCAAACGGAACGTACTTCGGCAAAGGATTATCTTTGCAATAGGCACGAGTTTCAGACAATTCATTAAGTACAAATGACGTTTAGACGGTAAAATTGCCTAAGTAAATATGAGATTGCCTACGTACCTATAAGATCGATACTGTACTTGATTCTTCTTAATATTTGAAGAACATTAACATAGGAAAATGGATCGTACTTCACTAGAGAATTAACTATGAAATAGGCGCGAGTTTCAGACAATTCATTAAGTAGAAATGACGTTTAGACGGTAAAATTTCCTAAGTAAATATGAGATTGCCTAAGTACCTATAAGATCGACACTGTGCTTGATTCTACTTTATATTTGAAGAACATTAACATAGGAAAATGGAACGTACTTCCCCAGAGAATGTATTATGAAATAGGCGCGAGTTTTCAATAATTCATTAAGTAGAAATGATGTTTAGAGGGTAAAATTGCCTAAGTAAATATGAGATTGCCTAAGTACCTATAAGATCGATACTGTGCTTGATTCTACTTTATAATTTAAGAACATTAACATAGGAAAGTAGAACGAACTTCACAATAGAATTATCTATGAAATAGGCACGAGTTTTCGACAATTCATTAAAGAGAAATGACGTTTAGAAAGTAAATATGAGATTGCCTAAGTACCTATAAGATCGATACTGTGCTTGATTCTACTTTATATTTTAAGAACATTAACATAGGAAAGTGGACGAACTTCACAATAGAATTATCTATGAAATAGGCACGAGTTTCAGAGAAATCATTTAGTAGAAATGTCGTTTAGAAAGTAAAATGGCCTAAGTAAATAGGAGATTTTCTAAGTACCTATAAGATCGATACTGTGCTTGATTCTACTTAATATTTCAAGAACATTAACATAGGAAAATGGATCGTACTTCACCAGAGAATTATCTATGAAATAGGCACGAGTTTCAGACAATTCATTAAGTAGAAATGACGTTTAGAGGGTAAAATTGCCTAAGTAAATATGAGATTGTCTAAGTACCTATAAGATCGAAACTGTGCTTGATTCTTCTTAATATTTGAAGATCATTAACATAGGAAAATGGATCGTACTTCACTAGAGAATTATCTATGAAATAGGCACGAGTTTCAGACAATTCTTTAAGTAGAAATGACGTTTAGAGGGTAAAATTGCCTAAGTAAATATGAGATTGCCTAAGTACCTATAAGATCGATACTGTGCTTGATTCTACTTTATATTTTAAGAACATTAACATAGGAAAGTGGAACGAACTTCACAATAGAATTATCTATGAAATAGGCACGAGTTTTCGACAATTCATTAAGTGGAAATGACGTTTAGAGAGTAAAATTGCCTAAGTAAATATGATATTGCCTAAGCACCTATAAGGTCGATACTATGCTTGATTCTGCATAATATTTCAAGAACATAAACATAGCTAAATGGAACGTACTTCAGCAAAGGATTATCTATGCAATTGGCACGAGTTTCAGACAATTCATTGAGTAGAAATGACGTTTAGAGTGTAAAATTGCCTAAGTAAATATGAGATTGCCTAAGTGCCTATAAGATCGATACTATACTTGATTCTACTTTGTATTTCAAGAATATTAACATAGGAAAATGGAACGAACTTCACAATAGAATTATCTGTGAAATAGGCACGAGTTTTCGACAATTCATTAAGTAGAAATGACGTTTGGAAAGTAAAATGGCCTAAGTAAATAGGAGATTTTCTAAGTACCTATAAGATCGATATTGTGCTTGATTCTACTTAATATTTCAAGAACATTAACATAGAACAATGGATCGTACTTCACCAGAGAATTACCTATGAAATAGGCACGAATTTCAGACAATTCATTAAGTAGAAATGACGTTTAGATGGTAAAATTGCCTAAGTAAATATGAGATTGCCTAAGTACCTATAAGATCGATACTGTGCTTGATTCTACTTTATATTTTAAGAACATTTACATAGGAAAGTGGAACGAACTTCACAATAGAAGTATCTATGAAATAGGCACGAGTTTCAGACAAATCATTAAGTAGAAATGACGTTTAGAGGGTAAAATTGCCTAAGTAAATATGAGATTGCCTAAGTACCTATAAGATCGATATTGTGCTTGATTCTACTTTATATTTCAAGAATATTAACATAGGAAAATGGAACGAACTTCACAATAGAATTATCTGTGAAAAAGGCACGAGTTTTCGACAATTCATTAAGTAGAAATGACCTTTAGAAAGTAAAATGGCCTAAGTCACTAGGAGATTTTCTAAGTACCTATAAGATCGATACTGTGCTTGATTCTACTTAATATTTCAAGAACATTAACATAGGAAAATGGATCGTACTTCACCAGAGAATTACCTATGAAATAGGCACTAGTTTTCGACAATTCATTAAGTGGAAATGACGTTTAAAGGGTAAAATTGCCTAAGTAAATATGAGATTGCCTAAGCCCCTATAAGGTCGATACTATGCTTGATTCTGCATAATATTTCAAGAACATAAACATAGCTAAATGGAAGGTACTTCAGCAAAGGATTATCTATGCAATAGGCACGAGTTTCAGACAATTCATTGAGTAGAAATGACGTTTAGAGTGTAAAATTGCCTAAGTAAATATGAGATTGCCTAAGTACCTATAAGATCGATACTGTGCTTGATTCTACTTTGTATTTCAAGAATATTAACATAGGAAAATGGAACGAACTTCACAATAGAATTATCTGTGAAATAGGCACGAGTTTTCGACAATTCATTAAGTAGAAATGACGTTTAGAAAGTAAAATGGCCTAAGTAAATAGGAGATTTTCTAAGTACCTATAAGATCGATACTGTGCTTGATTCTACTTAATATTTCAAGAACATTAACATAGGAAAAGGGATCGTACTTCACCAGAGAAATATCTATGAAATAGGCACTAGTTTCAGACAATTCATTAAGTAGAAATGACGTTTAGAGGGTAACATTGCCTAAGTAAATATGAGATTGCCTAAGTACCTATAAGATCGACACTGTGCTTGATTCTACTTAATATTGCAAGAACAAAAACATAGGAAAATGGAACGCACTTCCCCAGAGAATGTTCTACGAAATAGGCGCGAGTTTTCGATAATTCATTAAGTAGAAATTACGTTTAGAGGGTAAAATTGCCTAAGTAAATATGAGATTGCCTAAGTGCGTATAAGGTCGATACTATGCTTGATTTTGCATAATATTTCATCAACATAAACATAGGCAAATGGAACGTTCTTCACTAGAGAATTATCTATGAAATAAGCACGAGTTTCAGACAATTCATTAAGTAGAAATGACGTTTAGAGGGTAAAATTGCCTAAGTAAATATGAGATTGCCTAAGTACCTGTAAGATCGATACTGTGCTTGATTCTACTTTATATTTCAAGAATATTAACATAGCAAAATGGAATGAACTTCACAATAGAATTATCTATGAAATTGGCACGAGTTTATGACAATTCAATAAGTAGAAATGACGTTTGGAAAGTAAAATGGCCTAAGTAAATAGGAGATTTTCTAAGTACCTATAAGATCGATACTGTGCTTGATTCTACTTAAGATTTCATGAACATTAACATAGGAAAATGGATCGTACTTCACCAGAGAATTATCTATGAAATAGGCGCGAGTTTTCGATAATTCATTAAGTAGAAATGACGTTTAGAGGGTAAAATTGCCTAAGTAAATATGAGATTGCCTAATTACCTATAAGATCGATACTGTGCTTGATTCTTCTTAATATTTGAAGAACATTAACATAGGAAAATGGATCGTACTTCACTAGAGAATTATCTATGAAATAGGCACGAGTTTCAGACAATTCATTAAGTAGAAATGACGTTTAGAGGGTAAAATTGCTTAAGTAAATAAGAGATTGCCTAAGTACCTATAAGATCAATACTGTGCTTGATTCTACTTTATATTTTAAGAACATTAACATAGGAAAGTGGAACGAACTTCACAATAGAATTATCTATGAAATAGGCACGAGTTTTCGACAATTCATTAAGTAGAAATGACGTTTGGAAAATAAAATTGCCTAAGTAAATAGGAGATTTTCTAAGTACCTATAAGATCGATACTGTGCTTGATTCTACTTAATATTTCAAGAACATTAACATAGGACAATGGATCGTACTTCACCAGAGAATTACCTATGAAATAGGCACGAGTTTCAAACAATTCATTAAGTAGAAATGACGTTTAGACGGTAAAATTGCCTAAGTAAATATGAGATTGCCTAAGTACCTACAAGATCGATACTGTGCTTGATTCTACTTTATATTTTAAGAACATTAACATAGGAAAGTGGAACGAACTTCACAATAGAATTATCTATGAAATAGGCACGAGTTTCAGAGAAATCATTTAGTAGAAATGTCGTTTAGAAAGTAAAATGGCCTAAGTAAATAGGAGATTTTCTAAGTACCTATAAGATCGATACTGTGCTTGATTCTACTTAATATTTCAAGAACATTAACATAGGAAAATGGATCGTACTTCACCAGAGAATTATCTATGAAATAGGCACGAGTTTCAGACAATTCATTAAGTAGAAATGACGTTTAGAGGGTAAAATTGCCTAAGTAAATATGAGATTGTCTAAGTACCTATAAGATCGAAACTGTGCTTGATTCTTCTTAATATTTGAAGATCATTGACATAGGAAAATGGATCGTACTTCACTAGAGAATTATCTATGAAATAGGCACGAGTTTCAGACAAATCTTTAAGTAGAAATGACGTTTAGAGGGTAAAATTGCCTAAGTAAATATGAGATTGCCTAAGTACCTATAAGATCGATACTGTGCTTGATTCTACTTTATATTTTAAGAACATTAACATAGGAAAGTGGAACGAACTTCACAATAGAATTATCTATGAAATAGGCACGAGTTTTCGACAATTCATTAAGTAGAAATGACGTTTATAAAGTAAAATGGCCTAAGTAAATAGGAGATTTTCTAAGTACCTATAAGATCGATACTGTGCTTGATTCTACTTAATAATTCAAGAACATAAACATAGGCAAACGGAACGTACTTCGGCAAAGGATTATCTATGCAATAGGCACGAGTTTCAGACAATTCATTAAGTAGAAATGACGTTTAGAGGGTAAAATTGCCTAAGTAAATATGAGATTTCCTAAGTACCTATAAGATCGATACTGTGCTTGATTCTTCTTAATATTTGAAGAACATTAACATAAGAAAATGGATCGTACTTCACTAGAGAATTATCTATGAAATAGGTGCGAGTTTCAGACAATTCATTAAGTAGAAATGACGTTTAGACGGTAAAATTGCCTAAGTAAATATGAGATTGCCTAAGTACCTATAGGATCGAAACTGTGCTTGATTCTTCTTAATATTTGAAGATCATTAACATAGGAAAATGGATCGTACTTCACTAGAGAATTATCTATGAAATAGGCACGAGTTTCAGACAATTCTTTAAGTAGAAATGACGTTTAGAGGGTAAAATTGCCTAAGTAAATATGAGATTGCCTAAGTACCTATAAGATCGATACTGTGCTTGATTCTACTTTATATTTTAAGAACATTAACATAGGAAAGTGGAACGAACTTCACAATAGAATTATCTATGAAATAGGCACGAGTTTTCGACAATTCATTAAGTAGAAATGACGTTTAGAAAGTAAAATGGCCTAAGTAAATAGGAGATTTTCTAAGTACCTATAAGATCGATACTGTGCTTGATTCTACTTAATAATTCAAGAACATAAACATAGGCAAACGGAACGTACTTCGGCAAAGGATTATCTTTGCAATAGGCACGAGTTTCAGACAATTCATTAAGTAGAAATGACGTTTAGACGGTAAAATTGCCTAAGTAAATATGAGATTGCCTAAGTACCTATAAGATCGATACAGTGCTTGATTCTTCTTAATATTTGAAGAACATTAACATAGGAAAATGGATCGTACTTCACTAGAGAATTATCTATAAAATAGGCGCGAGTTTCAGACAATTCATTAAGTAGAAATGACGTTTAGACGGTAAAATTGCCTAAGTAAATATGAGATTGCCTAAGTACCTATAAGATCGACACTGTGCTTGATTCTACTTTATATTTGAAGAACATTAACATAGGAAAATGGAACGTACTTCCCCAGAGAATGTATTATGAAATAGGCGCGAGTTTTCAATAATTCATTAAGTAGAAATGATGTTTAGAGGGTAAAATTGCCTAAGTAAATATGAGATTGCCTAAGTACCTATAAGATCGATACTGTGCTTGATTCTACTTTATATTTTAAGAACATTAACATAGGAAAGTGGAACGAACTTTACAATAGAATTATCTATGAAATAGGCACGAGTTTTCGACAATTCATTAAAGAGAAATGACGTTTAGAAAGTAAATATGAGATTGCCTAAGTACCTATAAGATCGATACTGTGCTTGATTCTACTTTATATTTTAAGAACATTAACATAGGAAAGTGGAACGAACTTCACAATAGAATTATCTATGAAATAGGCACGAGTTTCAGAGAAATCATTTAGTAGAAATGTCGTTTAGAAAGTAAAATGGCCTAAGTAAATAGGAGATTTTCTAAGTACCTATAAGATCGATACTGTGCTTGATTCTACTTAATATTTCAAGAACATTAACATAGGAAAATGGATCGTACTTCACCAGAGAATTATCTATGAAATAGGCACGAGTTTCAGACAATTCATTAAGTAGAAATGACGTTTAGAGGGTAAAATTGCCTAAGTAAATATGAGATTGTCTAAGTACCTATAAGATCGAAACTGTGCTTGATTCTTCTTAATATTTGAAGATCATTAACATAGGAAAATGTATCGTACTTCACTAGAGAATTATCTATGAAATAGGCACGAGTTTCAGACAATTCTTTAAGAAGAAATGACGTTTAGAGTGTAAAATTGCCTAAGTAAATATGAGATTGCCTAAGTACCTATAAGATCGATACTGTGCTTGATTCTACTTTATATTTTAAGAACATTAACATAGGAAAGTGGAACGAACTTCACAATAGAATTATCTATGAAATAGGCACGAGTTTTCGACAATTCATTAAGTAGAAATGACGTTTAGAAAGTAAAATGGCCTAAGTAAATAGGAGATTTTCTAAGTACCTATAAGATCGATACTGTGCTTGATTCTACTTAATAATTCAAGAACATAAACATAGGCAAACGGAACGTACTTCGGCAAAGGATTATCTATGCAATAGGCACGAGTTTCAGACAATTCATTAAGTAGAAATGACGTTTAGACGGTAAAATTGCCTAAGTAAATATGAGATTGCCTAAGTACCTATAAGATCGATACTGTGCTTGATTCTTCTTAATATTTGAAGAACATTAACATAGGAAAATGGATCGTACTTCACTAGAGAATTATCTATGAAATAGGTGCGAGTTTCAGACAATTCATTAAGTAAAAATGACGTTTAGACGGTAAAATTGCCTAAGTAAATATGAGATTGCCTAAGTACCTATAGGATCGAAACTGTGCTTGATTCTTCTTAATATTTGAAGATCATTAACATAGGAAAATGGATCGTACTTCACTAGAGAATTATCTATGAAATAGGCACGAGTTTCAGACAATTCTTTAAGTAGAAATGACGTTTAGAGGGTAAAATTGCCTAAGTAAATATGAGATTGCCTAAGTACCTATAAGATCGATACTGTGCTTGATTCTACTTTATATTTTAAGAACATTAACATAGGAAAGTGGAACGAACTTCACAATAGAATTATCTATGAAATAGGCACGAGTTTTCGACAATTCATTAAGTAGAAATGACGTTTAGAAAGTAAAATGGCCTAAGTAAATAGGAGATTTTCTAAGTACCTATAAGATCGATACTGTGCTTGATTCTACTTAATAATTCAAGAACATAAACATAGGCAAACGGAACGTACTTCGGCAAAGGATTATCTTTGCAATAGGCACGAGTTTCAGACAATTCATTAAGTAGAAATGACGTTTAGACGGTAAAATTGCCTAAGTAAATATGAGATTGCCTAAGTACCTATAAGATCGATACAGTGCTTGATTCTTCTTAATATTTGAAGAACATTAACATAGGAAAACGGATCGTACTTCACTAGAGAATTATCTATAAAATAGGCGCGAGTTTCAGACAATTCATTAAGTAGAAATGACGTTTAGACGGTAAAATTGCCTAAGTAAATATGAGATTGCCTAAGTACCTATAAGATCGACACTGTGCTTGATTCTACTTTATATTTGAAGAACATTAACATAGGAAAATGGAACGTACTTCCCCAGAGAATGTATTATGAAATAGGCGCGAGTTTTCAATAATTCATTAAGTAGAAATGATGTTTAGAGGGTAAAATTGCCTAAGTAAATATGAGATTGCCTAAGTACCTATAAGATCGATACTGTGCTTGATTCTACTTTATATTTTAAGAACATTAACATAGGAAAGTGGAACGAACTTTACAATAGAATTATCTATGAAATAGGCACGAGTTTTCGACAATTCATTAAAGAGAAATGACGTTTAGAAAGTAAATATGAGATTGCCTAAGTACCTATAAGATCGATACTGTGCTTGATTCTACTTTATATTTTAAGAACATTAACATAGGAAAGTGGAACGAACTTCACAATAGAATTATCTATGAAATAGGCACGAGTTTCAGAGAAATCATTTAGTAGAAATGTCGTTTAGAAAGTAAAATGGCCTAAGTAAATAGGAGATTTTCTAAGTACCTATAAGATCGATACTGTGCTTGATTCTACTTAATATTTCAAGAACATTAACATAGGAAAATGGATCGTACTTCACCAGAGAATTATCTATGAAATAGGCACGAGTTTCAGACAATTCATTAAGTAGAAATGACGTTTAGAGGGTAAAATTGCCTAAGTAAATATGAGATTGTCTAAGTACCTATAAGATCGAAACTGTGCTTGATTCTTCTTAATATTTGAAGATCATTGACATAGGAAAATGTATCGTACTTCACTAGAGAATTATCTATGAAATAGGCACGAGTTTCAGACAATTCTTTAAGTAGAAATGACGTTTAGAGGGTAAAATTGCCTAAGTAAATGTGAGATTGCCTAAGTACCTATAAGATCGATACTGTGCTTGATTCTACTTTATATTTTAAGAACATTAACATAGGAAAGTGGAACGAACTTCACAATAGAATTATCTATGAAATAGGCACGAGTTTTCGACAATTCATTAAGTAGAAATGACGTTTAGAAAGTAAAATGGCCTAAGTAAATAGGAGATTTTCTAAGTACCTATAAGATCGATACTGTGCTTGATTCTACTTAATAATTCAAGAACATAAACATAGGCAAACGGAACGTACTTCGGCAAAGGATTATCTATGCAATAGGCACGAGTTTCAGACAATTCATTAAGTAGAAATGACGTTTAGAGGGTAAAATTGCCTAAGTAAATATGAGATTTCCTAAGTACCTATAAGATCGATACTGTGCTTGATTCTTCTTAATATTTGAAGAACATTAACATAAGAAAATGGATCGTACTTCACTAGAGAATTATCTATGAAATAGTTGCGAGTTTCAGACAATTCATTAAGTAGAAATGACGTTTAGACGGTAAAATTGCCTAAGTAAATATGAGATTGCCTAAGTACCTATAGGATCGAAACTGTGCTTGATTCTTCTTAATATTTGAAGATCATTAACATAGGAAAATGGATCGTACTTCACTAGAGAATTATCTATGAAATAGGCACGAGTTTCAGACAATTTTTTAAGTAGAAATGACGTTTAGAGGGTAAAATTGCCTAAGTAAATATGAGATTGCCTAAGTACCTATAAGATCGATACTGTGCTTGATTCTACTTTATATTTTAAGAACATTAACATAGGAAAGTGGAACGAACTTCACAATAGAATTATCTATGAAATAGGCACGAGTTTTCGACAATTCATTAAGTAGAAATGACGTTTAGAAAGTAAAATGGCCTAAGTAAATAGGAGATTTTCTAAGTACCTATAAGATCGATACTGTGCTTGATTCTACTTAATAATTCAAGAACATAAACATAGGCAAACGGAACGTACTTCGGCAAAGGATTATCTTTGCAATAGGCACGAGTTTCAGACAATTCATTAAGTAGAAATGACGTTTAGACGGTAAAATTGCCTAAGTAAATATGAGATTGCCTAAGTACCTATAAGATCGATACAGTGCTTGATTCTTCTTAATATTTGAAGAACATTAACATAGGAAAACGGATCGTACTTCACTAGAGAATTATCTATAAAATAGGCGCGAGTTTCAGACAATTCATTAAGTAGAAATGACGTTTAGACGGTAAAATTGCCTAAGTAAATATGAGATTGCCTAAGTACCTATAAGATCGACACTGTGCTTGATTCTACTTTATATTTGAAGAACATTAACATAGGAAAATGGAACGTACTTCCCCAGAGAATGTATTATGAAATAGGCGCGAGTTTTCAATAATTCATTAAGTAGAAATGATGTTTAGAGGGTAAAATTGCCTAAGTAAATATGAGATTGCCTAAGTACCTATAAGATCGATACTGTGCTTGATTCTACTTTATATTTTAAGAACATTAACATAGGAAAGTGGAACGAACTTTACAATAGAATTATCTATGAAATAGGCACGAGTTTTCGACAATTCATTAAAGAGAAATGACGTTTAGAAAGTAAATATGAGATTGCCTAAGTACCTATAAGATCGATACTGTGCTTGATTCTACTTTATATTTTAAGAACATTAACATAGGAAAGTGGAACGAACTTCACAATAGAATTATCTATGAAATAGGCACGAGTTTCAGAGAAATCATTTAGTAGAAATGTCGTTTAGAAAGTAAAATGGCCTAAGTAAATAGGAGATTTTCTAAGTACCTATAAGATCGATACTGTGCTTGATTCTACTTAATATTTCAAGAACATTAACATAGGAAAATGGATCGTACTTCACCAGAGAATTATCTATGAAATAGGCACGAGTTTCAGACAATTCATTAAGTAGAAATGACGTTTAGAGGGTAAAATTGCCTAAGTAAATATGAGATTGTCTAAGTACCTATAAGATCGAAACTGTGCTTGATTCTTCTTAATATTTGAAGATCATTAACATAGGAAAATGTATCGTACTTCACTAGAGAATTATCTATGAAATAGGCACGAGTTTCAGACAATTCTTTAAGTAGAAATGACGTTTAGAGTGTAAAATTGCCTAAGTAAATATGAGATTGCCTAAGTACCTATAAGATCGATACTGTGCTTGATTCTACTTTATATTTTAAGAACATTAACATAGGAAAGTGGAACGAACTTCACAATAGAATTATCTATGAAATAGGCACGAGTTTTCGACAATTCATTAAGTAGAAATGACGTTTAGAAAGTAAAATGGCCTAAGTAAATAGGAGATTTTTTAAGTACCTATAAGATCGATACTGTGCTTGATTCTACTTAATAATTCAAGAACATAAACATAGGCAAACGGAACGTACTTCGGCAAAGGATTATCTATGCAATAGGCACGAGTTTCAGACAATTCATTAAGTAGAAATGACGTTTAGACGGTAAAATTGCCTAAGTAAATATGAGATTGCCTAAGTACCTATAAGATCGATACTGTGCTTGATTCTTCTTAATATTTGAAGAACATTAACATAGGAAAATGGATCGTACTTCACTAGAGAATTATCTATGAAATAGGTGCGAGTTTCAGACAATTCATTAAGTAAAAATGACGTTTAGACGGTAAAATTGCCTAAGTAAATATGAGATTGCCTAAGTACCTATAGGATCGAAACTGTGCTTGATTCTTCTTAATATTTGAAGATCATTAACATAGGAAAATGGATCGTACTTCACTAGAGAATTATCTATGAAATAGGCACGAGTTTCAGACAATTCTTTAAGTAGAAATGACGTTTAGAGGGTAAAATTGCCTAAGTAAATATGAGATTGCCTAAGTACCTATAAGATCGATACTGTGCTTGATTCTACTTTATATTTTAAGAACATTAACATAGGAAAGTGGAACGAACTTCACAATAGAATTATCTATGAAATAGGCACGAGTTTTCGACAATTCATTAAGTAGAAATGACGTTTATAAAGTAAAATGGCCTAAGTAAATAGGAGATTTTCTAAGTACCTATAAGATCGATACTGTGCTTGATTCTACTTAATAATTCAAGAACATAAACATAGGCAAACGGAACGTACTTCGGCAAAGGATTATCTTTGCAATAGGCACGAGTTTCAGACAATTCATTAAGTAGAAATGACGTTTAGACGGTAAAATTGCCTAAGTAAATATGAGATTGCCTAAGTACCTATAAGATCGATACTGTGCTTGATTCTTCTTAATATTTGAAGAACATTAACGTAGGAAAATGGATCGTACTTCACTAGAGAATTATCTATGAAATAGGCGCGAGTTTCAGACAATTCATTAAGTAGAAATGACGTTTAGAGGGTAAAATTGCCTAAGTAAATATGAGATTGCCTAAGTACCTATAAGATCGACACTGTGCTTGATTCTACTTGATATTGCAAGAACAAAAACATAGGAAAATGGAACGTACTTCCCCAAAGAATGTATTATGAAATAGGCGCGAGTTTTCAATAATTCATTAAGTAGAAATGATGTTTAGAGGGTAAAATTGCCTAAGTAAATATGAGATTGCCTAAGTACCTATAAGATGGATAGTGTGCTTGATTCTTCTTAATATTTGAAGAACATTAACATAGGAAAATGGGTCGTACTTCACTAGAGAATTATCTATGAAATAGGCACGAGTTTCAGACAATTCTTTAAGTAGAAATGACGTTTAGAGGGTAAAATTGCCTAAGTAAATATGAGATTGCCTAAGTACCTGTAAGATCGATACTGTGCTTTATTCTACTTTATATTTTAAGAACATTAACATAGGAGAGTGGAACGAACTTCACAATAGAATTATCTATGAAATAGGCACGAGTTTTCGACAATTCATTAAGTAGAAATGACGTTTGGAAAGTAAAATTGCCTAAGTAAATATGAGATTGCCTAAGTACCTATAAGATCGATACTGTGCTTGATTCTACTTAATAATTCAAGAACATAAACATAGGCAAACGGAACGTACTTTGGCAAAGGATTATCTATGCAATAGGCACGAGTTTCAGACAATTCATTAAGTAGAAATGACGTTTAGAGGGTAAAATTGCCTAAGTAAATATGAGATTGCCTAAGTACCTATAAGATCGATACTGTGCTTGATTCTTCTTAATATTTGAAGAACATTAACATAGGAAAATGGATCGTACTTCACTAGAGCATTATCTATGAAATAGGCGCGAGTTTCAGACAATTCATTAAGTAGAAATGACATTTAGAGGGTAAAATTGCCTAAGTAAATATCAGATTGCTTAAGTACCTATAAGATCGACACTGTGCTTGATTCTACTTAATATTGCAAGAACTAAAACATAGGAAAATGGAACGTCCTTCCCCAGAGAATGTTCTATGAAATAGGCGCGAGTTTTCGATAATTCATTAAGTAGAAATGACGTTTAGAGGGTAAAATTGCCTAAGTAAATATGAGATTGCCTAAGTACCTATAAGATCGATACTGTGCTTGATTCTTCTTAATATTTGAAGAACATTAACATAGGAAAATGGATCGTACTTCACTAGAGAATTATCTATGAAATAGGCACGAGTTTCAGACAAATCATTAAGTAGAAATAACGTTTAGAAAGTAAAATGGCCTAAGTAAATAGGAGATTTTCTAAGTACCTATAAGATCGATACTGTGCTTGATTCTACTTAATATTTCAAGAACATTAACATAGGAAAATGGATCGTACTTCACCAGAGAATTATCTATGAAATAGGCACGAGTTTCAGACAATTCATTAAGTAGAAATGACGTTTAGAGGGTAAAATTGCCTAAGTAAATATGAGATTGCCTAAGTACATATAAGATCGATATTGTGCTTGATTCTTCTTAATATTTGGAGAACATTAACATAGGAAAATGGATCGTACTTCACTAGAGAATTATCTATGAAATAGGCGCGAGTTTCAGACAATTCATTTAGTAGAAATGACGTTTAGAGGGAAAAATTGCCTAAGTAAATATGAGATTGCCTAAGTACCTATAAGATCGATACTGTGCTTGATTCTACTTAATATTGCAAGAATAAAAACATAGGAAAATGGAACATATTTCCCCAGAGAATGTTCTATGAAATAGGCGCGAGTTTTCGATAATTCATTAAGTAGAAATTACGTTTAGAGGGTAAAATTGCCTAAGTAAATATGAGATTGCCTAAGTACCTATAAGATCGATACTGTGCTTGATTCTACTTTATATTTGAAGAACATTAACATAGGAAAGTGGAATGAGCTTCACAACAGAATTACCTATGAAATAGGAACGAGTTTTCGACAAATCATTTAGTAGAAATGACGTTTAGAGGGTAAAATGGCCAAAGTAAATAGGAGATTTTCTTAGTACCCAAAAGATTGATACTGTGCTTGATTCTACTTAATATTTCAAGAACATTAACATAGGAAAATGGAACGTACTTCACCAAAGAATGATCTATGAAATAGGCACGAGTTTTCGACAATTCATTAAGTGAAAATGACGTTTAGAGAGTAAAATTGCCTAAGTAAATATGAGATTGCCTAAGCACCTATAAGGTCGATACTATGCTTGATTCTGCATAATATTGCAAGAACATAAACATAGCTAAATGGAACGTACTTCAGCAAAGGATTATCTATGCAATAGGCACGAGTTTCAGACAATTCATTGAGTAGAAATGACGTTTAGAGTGTAAAATTGCCTAAGTAAATATGAGATTGCCTAAGTGCCTATAAGATCGATACTATACTTGATTCTACTTTGTATTTCAAGAATATTAACATAGGAAAATGGAACGAACTTCACAATAGAATTATCTGTGAAATAGGCACGAGTTTTCGACAATTCATTAAGTAGAAATGACGTTTGGAAAGTAAAATGGCCTAAGTAAATAGGAGATTTTCTAAGTACCTATAAGATCGATATTGTGCTTGATTCTACTTAATATTTCAAGAACATTAACATAGAACAATGGATCGTACTTCACCAGAGAATTACCTATGAAATTGGCACGAATTTCAGACAATTCATTAAGTAGAAATGACGTTTAGAGGGTAAAATTGCCTAAGTAAATATGAGATTGCCTAAGTACCTATAAGATCGATACTGTGCTTGATTCTACTTTATATTTTAAGAACATTTACATAGGAAAGTGGAACGAACTTCACAATAGAATTATCTATGAAATAGGCACGAGTTTTCGACAATTCATTAAGTAGAAATGACGTTTAGAAAGTAAAATGGCCTAAGTAAATAGGAGATTTTCTAAGTACCTATAAGATCGATACTGTGCTTGATTCTACTTAATAATTCAAGAACATAAACATAGGCAAACGGAACGTACTTCGGCAAAGGATTATCTTTGCAATAGGAACGAGTTTCAGACAATTCATTAAGTACAAATGACGTTTAGACGGTAAAATTGCCTAAGTAAATATGAGATTGCCTAAGTACCTATAAGATCGATACAGTGCTTGATTCTTCTTAATATTTGAAGAACATTAACATAGGAAAACGGATCGTACTTCACTAGAGAATTATCTATAAAATAGGCGCGAGTTTCAGACAATTCATTAAGTAGAAATGACGTTTAGACGGTAAAATTTCCTAAGTAAATATGAGATTGCCTAAGTACCTATAAGATCGACACTGTGCTTGATTCTACTTTATATTTGAAGAACATTAACATAGGAAAATGGAACGTACTTCCCCAGAGAATGTATTATGAAATGGGCGCGAGTTTTCAATAATTCATTAAGTAGAAATGATGTTTAGAGGGTAAAATTGCCTAAGTAAATATGAGATTGCCTAAGTACCTATAAGATCGATACTGTGCTTGATTCTACTTTATAATTTAAGAACATTAACATAGGAAAGTAGAACGAACTTCACAATAGAATTATCTATGAAATAGGCACGAGTTTTCGACAATTCATTAAAGAGAAATGACGTTTAGAAAGTAAATATGAGATTGCCTAAGTACCTATAAGATCGATACTGTGCTTGATTCTACTTTATATTTTAAGAACATTAACATAGGAAAGTGGACGAACTTCACAATAGAATTATCTATGAAATAGGCACGAGTTTCAGAGAAATCATTTAGTAGAAATGTCGTTTAGAAAGTAAAATGGCCTAAGTAAATAGGAGATTTTCTAAGTACCTATAAGATCGATACTGTGCTTGATTCTACTTAATATTTCAAGAACATTAACATAGGAAAATGGATCGTACTTCACCAGAGAATTATCTATGAAATAGGCACGAGTTTCAGACAATTCATTAAGTAGAAATGACGTTTAGAGGGTAAAATTGCCTAAGTAAATATGAGATTGTCTAAGTACCTATAAGATCGAAACTGTGCTTGATTCTTCTTAATATTTGAAGATCATTAACATAGGAAAATGGATCGTACTTCACTAGAGAATTATCTATGAAATAGGCACGAGTTTCAGACAATTCTTTAAGTAGAAATGACGTTTAGAGGGTAAAATTGCCTAAGTAAATATGAGATTGGCTAAGTACCTATAAGATCGATACTGTGCTTGATTCTACTTTATATTTTAAGAACATTAACATAGGAAAGTGGAACGAACTTCACAATAGAATTATCTATGAAATAGGCACGAGTTTTCGACAATTCATTAAGTAGAAATGACGTTTAGAAAGTAAAATGGCCTAAGTAAATAGGAGATTTTCTAAGTACCTATAAGATCGATACTGTGCTTGATTCTACTTAATAATTCAAGAACATAAACATAGGCAAACGGAACGTACTTCGGCAAAGGATTATCTATGCAATAGGCACGAGTTTCAGACAATTCATTAAGTAGAAATGACGTTTAGACGGTAAAATTGCCTAAGTAAATATGAGATTGCCTAAGTACCTATAAGATCGATACTGTGCTTGATTCTTCTTAATATTTGAAGAACATTAACATAGGAAAATGGATCGTACTTCACTAGAGAATTATCTATGAAATAGGTGCGAGTTTCAGACAATTCATTAAGTAGAAATGACGTTTAGACGGTAAAATTGCCTAAGTAAATATGAGATTGCCTAAGTACCTATAGGATCGAAACTGTGCTTGATTCTTCTTAATATTTGAAGATCATTAACATAGGAAAATGGATCGTCCTTCACTAGTGAATTATCTATGAAATAGGCACGAGTTTCAGACAATTCTTTAAGTAGAAATGACGTTTAGAGGGTAAAATTGCCTAAGTAAATATGAGATTGCCTAAGTACCTATAAGATCGATACTGTGCTTGATTCTACTTTATATTTTAAGAACATTAACATAGGAAAGTGGAACGAACTTCACAATAGAATTATCTATGAAATAGGCACGAGTTTTCGACAATTCATTAAGTAGAAATGACGTTTAGAAAGTAAAATGGCCTAAGTAAATAGGAGATTTTCTAAGTACCTATAAGATCGATACTGTGCTTGATTCTACTTAATAATTCAAGAACATAAACATAGGCAAACGGAACGTACTTCGGCAAAGGATTATCTTTGCAATAGGCACGAGTTTCAGACAATTCATTTAGTAGAAATGACGTTTAGACGGTAAAATTGCCTAAGTAAATATGAGATTGCCTAAGTACCTATAAGATCGATACTGTGCTTGATTCTTCTTAATATTTGAAGAACATTAACGTAGGAAAATGGATCGTACTTCACTAGAGAATTATCTATGAAATAGGCGCGAGTTTCAGACAATTCATTAAGTAGAAATCACGTTTAGACGGTAAATTTGCCTAAGTAAATATGAGATTGCCTAAGTACCTATAAGATCGACACTGTGCTTGATTCTACTTTATATTTGAAGAACATTAACATAGGAAAATGGAACGTACTTCCCCAGAGAATGTATTATGAAATAGGCGCGAGTTTTCAATAATTCATTAAGTAGAAATGACGTTTAGAGGGTAAAATTGCCTAAGTAAATATGAGATTGCCTAAGTACCTATAAGATCGATACTATTCTTGATTCTTCTTAATATTTGAAGAACATTAACATAGGAAAATGGATCGTACTTCACTAGAGAATTATCTATGAAATAGGCACGAGTTTCAGACAATTCATTAAGTAGAAATTACGTTTAAAGGGTAAAATTGCCTAAGTAAATATGTGATTGCCTAAGTACCTATAAGATCGATACTGTGCTTGATTCTACTTTATATTTTGCAATAGGAAAGTGGAACGAACTTCACAATAGAATTTTCTATGAAATAGGCACGAGTTTTCGACAATTCATTAAGTAGAAATGACGTTAAGAAAGTAAAATGGCCTAATTAAATAGGAGATTTTCTAAGTACCTATAAGATCGATACTGTGCTTGATTCTACTTAATAATTCAAGAACATAAACATAGGCAAACGGAACGTACTTCGGCAAAGGATTATCTTTGCAATAGGCACGAGTTTCAGACAATTCATTAAGTAGAAATGACGTTTAGACGGTAAAATTGCGTAAGTAAAAATGAGATTGCCTAAGTACCTATAAGATCGATACTGTGCTTGATTCTTCTTAATATTTGAAGAACATTAACGTAGGAAAATGGATCGTACTTCACTAGAGAATTACCTATGAAATAGGCGCGAGTTTCAGACAATTCATTAAGTAGAAATGACGTTTAGAGGGTAAAATTGCCTAAGTAAATATGAGATTGCCTAAGTACCTATAAGATCGATACTGTGCTTGATTCTACTTTATATTTTAAGAACATTAACATAGGAAAGTGGAACGAACTTTACAATAGAATTATCTATGAAATAGGCACGAGTTTTCGACAATTCATTAAAGAGAAATGACGTTTAGAAAGTAAATATGAGATTGCCTAAGTACCTATAAGATCGATACTGTGCTTGATTCTACTTTATATTTTAAGAACATTAACATAGGAAAGTGGAACGAACTTCACAATAGAATTATCTATGAAATAGGCACGAGTTTCAGAGAAATCATTTAGTAGAAATGTCGTTTAGAAAGTAAAATGGCCTAAGTAAATAGGAGATTTTCTAAGTACCTATAAGATCGATACTGTGCTTGATTCTACTTAATATTTCAAGAACATTAACATAGGAAAATGGATCGTACTTCACCAGAGAATTATCTATGAAATAGGCACGAGTTTCAGACAATTCATTAAGTAGAAATGACGTTTAGAGGGTAAAATTGCCTAAGTAAATATGAGATTGTCTAAGTACCTATAAGATCGAAACTGTGCTTGATTCTTCTTAATATTTGAAGATCATTAACATAGGAAAATGTATCGTACTTCACTAGAGAATTATCTATGAAGTAGGCACGAGTTTCAGACAATTCTTTAAGAAGAAATGACGTTTAGAGTGTAAAATTGCCTAAGTAAATATGAGATTGCCTAAGTACCTATAAGATCGATACTGTGCTTGATTCTACTTTATATTTTAAGAACATTAACATAGGAAAGTGGAACGAACTTCACAATAGAATTATCTATGAAATAGGCACGAGTTTTCGACAATTCATTAAGTAGAAATGACGTTTAGAAAGTAAAATGGCCTAAGTAAATAGGAGATTTTCTAAGTACCTATAAGATCGATACTGTGCTTGATTCTACTTAATAATTCAAGAACATAAACATAGGCAAACGGAACGTACTTCGGCAAAGGATTATCTATGCAATAGGCACGAGTTTCAGACAATTCATTAAGTAGAAATGACGTTTAGACGGTAAAATTGCCTAAGTAAATATGAGATTGCCTAAGTACCTATAAGATCGATACTGTGCTTGATTCTTCTTAATATTTGAAGAACATTAACATAGGAAAATGGATCGTACTTCACTAGAGAATTATCTATGAAATAGGTGCGAGTTTCAGACAATTCATTAAGTAAAAATGACGTTTAGACGGTAAAATTGCCTAAGTAAATATGAGATTGCCTAAGTACCTATAGGATCGAAACTGTGCTTGATTCTTCTTAATATTTGAAGATCATTAACATAGGAAAATGGATCGTACTTCACTAGAGAATTATCTATGAAATAGGCACGAGTTTCAGACAATTCTTTAAGTAGAAATGACGTTTAGAGGGTAAAATTGCCTAAGTAAATATGAGATTGCCTAAGTACCTATAAGATCGATACTGTGCTTGATTCTACTTTATATTTTAAGAACATTAACATAGGAAAGTGGAACGAACTTCACAATAGAATTATCTATGAAATAGGCACGAGTTTTCGACAATTCATTAAGTAGAAATGACGTTTAGAAAGTAAAATGGCCTAAGTAAATAGGAGATTTTCTAAGTACCTATAAGATCGATACTGTGCTTGATTCTACTTAATAATTCAAGAACATAAACATAGGCAAACGGAACGTACTTCGGCAAAGGATTATCTTTGCAATAGGCACGAGTTTCAGACAATTCATTAAGTAGAAATGACGTTTAGACGGTAAAATTGCCTAAGTAAATATGAGATTGCCTAAGTACCTATAAGATCGATACAGTGCTTGATTCTTCTTAATATTTGAAGAACATTAACATAGGAAAACGGATCGTACTTCACTAGAGAATTATCTATAAAATAGGCGCGAGTTTCAGACAATTCATTAAGTAGAAATGACGTTTAGACGGTAAAATTGCCTAAGTAAATATGAGATTGCCTAAGTACCTATAAGATCGACACTGTGCTTGATTCTACTTTATATTTGAAGAACATTAACATAGGAAAATGGAACGTACTTCCCCAGAGAATGTATTATGAAATAGGCGCGAGTTTTCAATAATTCATTAAGTAGAAATGATGTTTAGAGGGTAAAATTGCCTAAGTAAATATGAGATTGCCTAAGTACCTATAAGATCGATACTGTGCTTGATTCTACTTTATATTTTAAGAACATTAACATAGGAAAGTGGAACGAACTTTACAATAGAATTATCTATGAAATAGGCACGAGTTTTCGACAATTCATTAAAGAGAAATGACGTTTAGAAAGTAAATATGAGATTGCCTAAGTACCTATAAGATCGATACTGTGCTTGATTCTACTTTATATTTTAAGAACATTAACATAGGAAAGTGGAACGAACTTCACAATAGAATTATCTATGAAATAGGCACGAGTTTCAGAGAAATCATTTAGTAGAAATGTCGTTTAGAAAGTAAAATGGCCTAAGTAAATAGGAGATTTTCTAAGTACCTATAAGATCGATACTGTGCTTGATTCTACTTAATATTTCAAGAACATTAACATAGGAAAATGGATCGTACTTCACCAGAGAATTATCTATGAAATAGGCACGAGTTTCAGACAATTCATTAAGTAGAAATGACGTTTAGAGGGTAAAATTGCCTAAGTAAATATGAGATTGTCTAAGTACCTATAAGATCGAAACTGTGCTTGATTCTTCTTAATATTTGAAGATCATTAACATAGGAAAATGTATCGTACTTCACTAGAGAATTATCTATGAAATAGGCACGAGTTTCAGACAATTCTTTAAGTAGAAATGACGTTTAGAGTGTAAAATTGCCTAAGTAAATATGAGATTGCCTAAGTACCTATAAGATCGATACTGTGCTTGATTCTACTTTATATTTTAAGAACATTAACATAGGAAAGTGGAACGAACTTCACAATAGAATTATCTATGAAATAGGCACGAGTTTTCGACAATTCATTAAGTAGAAATGACGTTTAGAAAGTAAAATGGCCTAAGTAAATAGGAGATTTTTTAAGTACCTATAAGATCGATACTGTGCTTGATTCTACTTAATAATTCAAGAACATAAACATAGGCAAACGGAACGTACTTCGGCAAAGGATTATCTATGCAATAGGCACGAGTTTCAGACAATTCATTAAGTAGAAATGACGTTTAGACGGTAAAATTGCCTAAGTAAATATGAGATTGCCTAAGTACCTATAAGATCGATACTGTGCTTGATTCTTCTTAATATTTGAAGAACATTAACATAGGAAAATGGATCGTACTTCACTAGAGAATTATCTATGAAATAGGTGCGAGTTTCAGACAATTCATTAAGTAAAAATGACGTTTAGACGGTAAAATTGCCTAAGTAAATATGAGATTGCCTAAGTACCTATAGGATCGAAACTGTGCTTGATTCTTCTTAATATTTGAAGATCATTAACATAGGAAAATGGATCGTACTTCACTAGAGAATTATCTATGAAATAGGCACGAGTTTCAGACAATTCTTTAAGTAGAAATGACGTTTAGAGGGTAAAATTGCCTAAGTAAATATGAGATTGCCTAAGTACCTATAAGATCGATACTGTGCTTGATTCTACTTTATATTTTAAGAACATTAACATAGGAAAGTGGAACGAACTTCACAATAGAATTATCTATGAAATAGGCACGAGTTTTCGACAATTCATTAAGTAGAAATGACGTTTATAAAGTAAAATGGCCTAAGTAAATAGGAGATTTTCTAAGTACCTATAAGATCGATACTGTGCTTGATTCTACTTAATAATTCAAGAACATAAACATAGGCAAACGGAACGTACTTCGGCAAAGGATTATCTTTGCAATAGGCACGAGTTTCAGACAATTCATTAAGTAGAAATGACGTTTAGACGGTAAAATTGCCTAAGTAAATATGAGATTGCCTAAGTACCTATAAGATCGATACTGTGCTTGATTCTTCTTAATATTTGAAGAACATTAACGTAGGAAAATGGATCGTACTTCACTAGAGAATTATCTATGAAATAGGCGCGAGTTTCAGACAATTCATTAAGTAGAAATGACGTTTAGAGGGTAAAATTGCCTAAGTAAATATGAGATTGCCTAAGTACCTATAAGATCGACACTGTGCTTGATTCTACTTGATATTGCAAGAACAAAAACATAGGAAAATGGAACGTACTTCCCCAAAGAATGTATTATGAAATAGGCGCGAGTTTTCAATAATTCATTAAGTAGAAATGATGTTTAGAGGGTAAAATTGCCTAAGTAAATATGAGATTGCCTAAGTACCTATAAGATGGATAGTGTGCTTGATTCTTCTTAATATTTGAAGAACATTAACATAGGAAAATGGGTCGTACTTCACTAGAGAATTATCTATGAAATAGGCACGAGTTTCAGACAATTCTTTAAGTAGAAATGACGTTTAGAGGGTAAAATTGCCTAAGTAAATATGAGATTGCCTAAGTACCTGTAAGATCGATACTGTGCTTTATTCTACTTTATATTTTAAGAACATTAACATAGGAGAGTGGAACGAACTTCACAATAGAATTATCTATGAAATAGGCACGAGTTTTCGACAATTCATTAAGTAGAAATGACGTTTGGAAAGTAAAATTGCCTAAGTAAATATGAGATTGCCTAAGTACCTATAAGATCGATACTGTGCTTGATTCTACTTAATAATTCAAGAACATAAACATAGGCAAACGGAACGTACTTTGGCAAAGGATTGTCTATGCAATAGGCACGAGTTTCAGACAATTCATTAAGTAGAAATGACGTTTAGAGGGTAAAATTGCCTAAGTAAATATGAGATTGCCTAAGTACCTATAAGATCGATACTGTGCTTGATTCTTCTTAATATTTGAAGAACATTAACATAGGAAAATGGATCGTACTTCACTAGAGCATTATCTATGAAATAGGCGCGAGTTTCAGACAATTCATTAAGTAGAAATGACATTTAGAGGGTAAAATTGCCTAAGTAAATATCAGATTGCTTAAGTACCTATAAGATCGACACTGTGCTTGATTCTACTTAATATTGCAAGAACTAAAACATAGGAAAATGGAACGTCCTTCCCCAGAGAATGTTCTATGAAATAGGCGCGAGTTTTCGATAATTCATTAAGTAGAAATGACGTTTAGAGGGTAAAATTGCCTAAGTAAATATGAGATTGCCTAAGTACCTATAAGATCGATACTGTGCTTGATTCTTCTTAATATTTGAAGAACATTAACATAGGAAAATGGATCGTACTTCACTAGAGAATTATCTATGAAATAGGCACGAGTTTCAGACAAATCATTAAGTAGAAATAACGTTTAGAAAGTAAAATGGCCTAAGTAAATAGGAGATTTTCTAAGTACCTATAAGATCGATACTGTGCTTGATTCTACTTAATATTTCAAGAACATTAACATAGGAAAATGGATCGTACTTCACCAGAGAATTATCTATGAAATAGGCACGAGTTTCAGACAATTCATTAAGTAGAAATGACGTTTAGAGGGTAAAATTGCCTAAGTAAATATGAGATTGCCTAAGTACATATAAGATCGATATTGTGCTTGATTCTTCTTAATATTTGGAGAACATTAACATAGGAAAATGGATCGTACTTCACTAGAGAATTATCTATGAAATAGGCGCGAGTTTCAGACAATTCATTTAGTAGAAATGACGTTTAGAGGGAAAAATTGCCTAAGTAAATATGAGATTGCCTAAGTACCTATAAGATCGATACTGTGCTTGATTCTACTTAATATTGCAAGAATAAAAACATAGGAAAATGGAACATATTTCCCCAGAGAATGTTCTATGAAATAGGCGCGAGTTTTCGATAATTCATTAAGTAGAAATTACGTTTAGAGGGTAAAATTGCCTAAGTAAATATGAGATTGCCTAAGTACCTATAAGATCGATACTGTGCTTGATTCTACTTTATATTTGAAGAACATTAACATAGGAAAGTGGAATGAGCTTCACAACAGAATTACCTATGAAATAGGAACGAGTTTTCGACAAATCATTTAGTAGAAATGACGTTTAGAGGGTAAAATGGCCAAAGTAAATAGGAGATTTTCTTAGTACCCAAAAGATTGATACTGTGCTTGATTCTACTTAATATTTCAAGAACATTAACATAGGAAAATGGAACGTACTTCACCAAAGAATGATCTATGAAATAGGCACGAGTTTTCGACAATTCATTAAGTGAAAATGACGTTTAGAGAGTAAAATTGCCTAAGTAAATATGAGATTGCCTAAGCACCTATAAGGTCGATACTATGCTTGATTCTGCATAATATTGCAAGAACATAAACATAGCTAAATGGAACGTACTTCAGCAAAGGATTATCTATGCAATAGGCACGAGTTTCAGACAATTCATTGAGTAGAAATGACGTTTAGAGTGTAAAATTGCCTAAGTAAATATGAGATTGCCTAAGTGCCTATAAGATCGATACTATACTTGATTCTACTTTGTATTTCAAGAATATTAACATAGGAAAATGGAACGAACTTCACAATAGAATTATCTGTGAAATAGGCACGAGTTTTCGACAATTCATTAAGTAGAAATGACGTTTGGAAAGTAAAATGGCCTAAGTAAATAGGAGATTTTCTAAGTACCTATAAGATCGATATTGTGCTTGATTCTACTTAATATTTCAAGAACATTAACATAGAACAATGGATCGTACTTCACCAGAGAATTACCTATGAAATTGGCACGAATTTCAGACAATTCATTAAGTAGAAATGACGTTTAGAGGGTAAAATTGCCTAAGTAAATATGAGATTGCCTAAGTACCTATAAGATCGATACTGTGCTTGATTCTACTTTATATTTTAAGAACATTTACATAGGAAAGTGGAACGAACTTCACAATAGAATTATCTATGAAATAGGCACGAGTTTCAGACAAATCATTAAGTAGAAATGACGTTTAGAGGGTAAAATTGCCTAAGTAAATATGAGATTGCCTAAGTACCTATAAGATCGATACTGTGCTTGATTCTACTTTATATTTTAAGAACATTAACATAGGAAAGTGGAACGAACTTCACAATAGAATTATCTATGAAATAGGCACGAGTTTTCGACAATTCATTAAGTAGAAATGACGTTTAGAAAGTAAAATGGCCTAAGTAAATAGGAGATTTTCTAAGTACCTATAAGATCGATACTGTGCTTGATTCTACTTAATAATTCAAGAACATAAACATAGGCAAACGGAACGTACTTCGGCAAAGGATTATCTTTGCAATAGGAACGAGTTTCAGACAATTCATTAAGTACAAATGACGTTTAGACGGTAAAATTGCCTAAGTAAATATGAGATTGCCTACGTACCTATAAGATCGATACTGTACTTGATTCTTCTTAATATTTGAAGAACATTAACATAGGAAAATGGATCATACTTCACTAGAGAATTAACTATGAAATAGGCGCGAGTTTCAGACAATTCATTAAGTAGAAATGACGTTTAGACGGTAAAATTTCCTAAGTAAATATGAGATTGCCTAAGTACCTATAAGATCGACACTGTGCTTGATTCTACTTTATATTTGAAGAACATTAACATAGGAAAATGGAACGTACTTCCCCAGAGAATGTATTATGAAATGGGCGCGAGTTTTCAATAATTCATTAAGTAGAAATGATGTTTAGAGGGTAAAATTGCCTAAGTAAATATGAGATTGCCTAAGTACCTATAAGATCGATACTGTGCTTGATTCTACTTTATAATTTAAGAACATTAACATAGGAAAGTAGAACGAACTTCACAATAGAATTATCTATGAAATAGGCACGAGTTTTCGACAATTCATTAAAGAGAAATGACGTTTAGAAAGTAAATATGAGATTGCCTAAGTACCTATAAGATCGATACTGTGCTTGATTCTACTTTATATTTTAAGAACATTAACATAGGAAAGTGGACGAACTTCACAATAGAATTATCTATGAAATAGGCACGAGTTTCAGAGAAATCATTTAGTAGAAATGTCGTTTAGAAAGTAAAATGGCCTAAGTAAATAGGAGATTTTCTAAGTACCTATAAGATCGATACTGTGCTTGATTCTACTTAATATTTCAAGAACATTAACATAGGAAAATGGATCGTACTTCACCAGAGAATTATCTATGAAATAGGCACGAGTTTCAGACAATTCATTAAGTAGAAATGACGTTTAGAGGGTAAAATTGCCTAAGTAAATATGAGATTGTCTAAGTACCTATAAGATCGAAACTGTGCTTGATTCTTCTTAATATTTGAAGATCATTAACATAGGAAAATGGATCGTACTTCACTAGAGAATTATCTATGAAATAGGCACGAGTTTCAGACAATTCTTTAAGTAGAAATGACGTTTAGAGGGTAAAATTGCCTAAGTAAATATGAGATTGCCTAAGTACCTATAAGATCGATACTGTGCTTGATTCTACTTTATATTTTAAGAACATTAACATAGGAAAGTGGAACGAACTTCACAATAGAATTATCTATGAAATAGGCACGAGTTTTCGACAATTCATTAAGTAGAAATGACGTTTAGAAAGTAAAATGGCCTAAGTAAATAGGAGATTTTCTAAGTACCTATAAGATCGATACTGTGCTTGATTCTACTTAATAATTCAAGAACATAAACATAGGCAAACGGAACGTACTTCGGCAAAGGATTATCTATGCAATAGGCACGAGTTTCAGACAATTCATTAAGTAGAAATGACGTTTAGACGGTAAAATTGCCTAAGTAAATATGAGATTGCCTAAGTACCTATAAGATCGATACTGTGCTTGATTCTTCTTAATATTTGAAGAACATTAACATAGGAAAATGGATCGTACTTCACTAGAGAATTATCTATGAAATAGGTGCGAGTTTCAGACAATTCATTAAGTAGAAATGACGTTTAGACGGTAAAATTGCCTAAGTAAATATGAGATTGCCTAAGTACCTATAGGATCGAAACTGTGCTTGATTCTTCTTAATATTTGAAGATCATTAACATAGGAAAATGGATCGTCCTTCACTAGTGAATTATCTATGAAATAGGCACGAGTTTCAGACAATTCTTTAAGTAGAAATGACGTTTAGAGGGTAAAATTGCCTAAGTAAATATGAGATTGCCTAAGTACCTATAAGATCGATACTGTGCTTGATTCTACTTTATATTTTAAGAACATTAACATAGGAAAGTGGAACGAACTTCACAATAGAATTATCTATGAAATAGGCACGAGTTTTCGACAATTCATTAAGTAGAAATGACGTTTAGAAAGTAAAATGGCCTAAGTAAATAGGAGATTTTCTAAGTACCTATAAGATCGATACTGTGCTTGATTCTACTTAATAATTCAAGAACATAAACATAGGCAAACGGAACGTACTTCGGCAAAGGATTATCTTTGCAATAGGCACGAGTTTCAGACAATTCATTTAGTAGAAATGACGTTTAGACGGTAAAATTGCCTAAGTAAATATGAGATTTCCTAAGTACCTATAAGATCGATACTGTGCTTGATTCTTCTTAATATTTGAAGAACATTAACGTAGGAAAATGGATCGTACTTCACTAGAGAATTATCTATGAAATAGGCGCGAGTTTCAGACAATTCATTAAGTAGAAATCACGTTTAGACGGTAAATTTGCCTAAGTAAATATGAGATTGCCTAAGTACCTATAAGATCGACACTGTGCTTGATTCTACTTTATATTTGAAGAACATTAACATAGGAAAATGGAACGTACTTCCCCAGAGAATGTATTATGAAATAGGCGCGAGTTTTCAATAATTCATTAAGTAGAAATGACGTTTAGAGGGTAAAATTGCCTAAGTAAATATGAGATTGCCTAAGTACCTATAAGATCGATACTATTCTTGATTCTTCTTAATATTTGAAGAACATTAACATAGGAAAATGGATCGTACTTCACTAGAGAATTATCTATGAAATAGGCACGAGTTTCAGACAATTCATTAAGTAGAAATTACGTTTAAAGGGTAAAATTGCCTAAGTAAATATGTGATTGCCTAAGTACCTATAAGATCGATACTGTGCTTGATTCTACTTTATATTTTGCAATAGGAAAGTGGAACGAACTTCACAATAGAATTTTCTATGAAATAGGCACGAGTTTTCGACAATTCATTAAGTAGAAATGACGTTAAGAAAGTAAAATGGCCTAATTAAATAGGAGATTTTCTAAGTACCTATAAGATCGATACTGTGCTTGATTCTACTTAATAATTCAAGAACATAAACATAGGCAAACGGAACGTACTTCGGCAAAGGATTATCTTTGCAATAGGCACGAGTTTCAGACAATTCATTAAGTAGAAATGACGTTTAGACGGTAAAATTGCGTAAGTAAAAATGAGATTGCCTAAGTACCTATAAGATCGATACTGTGCTTGATTCTTCTTAATATTTGAAGAACATTAACGTAGGAAAATGGATCGTACTTCACTAGAGAATTACCTATGAAATAGGCGCGAGTTTCAGACAATTCATTAAGTAGAAATGACGTTTAGAGGGTAAAATTGCCTAAGTAAATATGACATTGCCTAAGTACCTATAAGATCGACACTGTGCTTGATTCTACTTGATATTGCAAGAACAAAAACATAGGAAAATGGAACGTACTTCCCCAGAGAATGTATTATGAAATAGGCGCGAGTTTTCAATAATTCATTAAGTAGAAATGACGTTTAGAGGGTAAAATTGCCTAAGTAAATATGAGATTGCCTAAGTACCTATAAGATGGATACTGTGCTTGATTCTTCTTAATATTTGAAGAACATTAACATAGGAAAATGGATCGTAATTCACTAGAGAATTATCTATGAAATAGGCGCGAGTTTCAGACAATTCATTAAGTAGAAATGACGTTTAGATGGTAAAATTGCCTAAGTAAATATGAGATTGCCTAAGTACCTATAAGATCGATACTGTGCTTGATTCTTCTTAATATTTCAAGAACATTAACATAGGAAAATGGATCGTACTTCACTAGAGAATTATCTATGAAATAGGCGCGAGTTTCAGACAATTCATTAAGTAGAAATGACGTTTAGACGGTAAAATTGCGTAAGTAAATATGAGATTGCCTAAGTACCTATAAGATCGACACTGTGCTTGATTCTACTTTATATTTGAAGAACATTAACATAGGAAAATGGAACGTACTTCCCCAGAGAATGTATTATGAAATAGGCGCGAGTTTTCAATAATTCATTAAGTAGAAATGATGTTTAGAGGGGAAAATTGCCTAAGTAAATATGAGATTGCCTAAGTACCTATAAGATCGATACTGTGCTTGATTCTTCTTAATATTTGAAGAACAATAACAAAGGAAAATGGATCGTACTTCACTAGAGAATTATCTGTGAAATAGGCACGAGTTTCAGACAATTCATTAAGTAGAAATTACGTTTAGAGGGTAAAATTGCCTAAGTAAATATGTGATTGCCTAAGTACCTATAAGATCGATACTGTGCTTGATTCTACTTTATATTTTGACATAGGAAAGTGGAACGAACTTCACAATAGAATTATCTATGAAATAGGCACGAGTTTTCGACAATTCATTAAGTAGAAATGACGTTTAGAAAGTAAAATGGCCTAAGTAAATAGGAGATTTTCTAAGTACCTATAAGATCGATACTGTGCTTGATTCTACTTAATAATTCAAGAACATAAACATAGGCAAACGGAACGTACTTCGGCAAAGGATTATCTTTGGAATAGGAACGAGTTTCAGACAATTCATTAAGTAGAATTGACGTTTAGAGGGTAAAATTGCCTAAGTAAATATGAGATTGCCTAAGTACCTATAAGATCGATACTGTACTTGATTCTTCTTAATATTTGAAGAACATTAACATAAGAAAATGGATCGTACTTCACTAGAGAATTATCTATGAAATAGGTGCGAGTTTCAGACAATTCATTAAGTAGAAATGACGTTTAGACGGTAAAATTGCCTAAGTAAATATGAGATTGCCTAAGTACATATAGGATCGAAACTGTGCTTGATTCTTCTTAATATTTGAAGATCATTAACATAGGAAAATGGATCGTACTTCACTAGAGAATTATCTATGAAGTAGGCACGAGTTTCAGAGAATTCTTTAAGTAGAAATGACGTTTAGAGGGTAAAATTGCCTAAGTAAATATGAGATTGCCTAAGTACCTATAAGATCGATACTGTGCTTGATTCTACTTTATATTTTAAGAACATTAACATAGAAAAGTGGAACGAACTTCACAATAGAATTATCTATGAAATAGGCACGAGTTTTCGACAATTCATTAAGTAGAAATGACGTTTAGAAAGTAAAATTGCCTAAGTAAATAGGAGATTTTCTAAGTACCTATAAGATCGATACTGTGCTTGATTCTACTTAATAATTCAAGAACATAAACATAGGCAAACGGAACGTACTTCGGCAAAGGATTATCTTTGCAATAGGCACGAGTTTCAGACAATTCATTAAGTACAAATGACGTTTAGACGGTAAAATTGCCTAAGTAAATATGAGATTGCCTAAGTACCTATAAGATCGATACTGTGCTTGATTCTTCTTAATATTTGAAGAACATTAACATAGGAAAACGGATCGTACTTCACTAGAGAATTATCTATCAAATAGGCGCGAGTTTCAGACAATTCATTAAGTAGAAATGACGTTTAGACGGTAAAATTGCCTAAGTAAATATGAGATTGCCTAAGTACCTATAGGATCGAAACTGTGCTTGATTCTTCTTAATGTTTGAAGATCATTAACATAGGAAAATGGATCGTACTTCACTAGAGAATTATCTATGCAATAGGCACGAGTTTCAGACAATTCATTAAGTAGAAATGACGTTTAGACGGTAAAATTGCCTACGTAAATATGAGATTGCCTAAGTACCTATAAGATCGATACTGTGCTTGATTCTTCTTAATATTTGAAGAACATTAACATAGGAAAATGGATCGTACTTCACTAGAGAATTATCTATGAAATAGGCGCGAGTTTCAGACAATTCATTAAGTAGAAATGACGTTTAGACGGTAAAATTGCCTAAGTAAATATGAGATTGCCTAGGTACCTATAAGATCGACACTGTGCTTGATTCTACTTTATATTTGAAGAACATTAACATAGGAAAATGGAACGTACTTCCCCAGAGAATGTATTATGAAATAGGCGCGAGTTTTCAATAATTCATTAAGTAGAAATGACGTTTAGAGGGTAAAATTGCCTAAGTAAATATGAGATTGCCTAAGTACCTATAAGATCGATACTGTGCTTGATTCTTCTTAATATTTGAAGAACATTAACATAGGAAAATGGATCGTACTTCACTAGAGAATTATCTATGAAATAGGCACGAGTTTCAGACAATTCATTAAGTAGAAATTACGTTTAGAGGGTAAAATTGCCTAAGTAAATATGTGATTGCCTAAGTACCTATAAGATCGATACTGTGCTTGATTCTACTTTATATTTTGAAATAGGAAAGTGGAACGAACGTCACAATAGAATTATCTATGAAATAGGCACGAGTTTTCGACAATACATTAAGTAGAAATGACGTTTAGAAAGTAAAATGGCCTATGTAAATAGGAGATTTTCTAAGTACCTATAAGATCGATACTGTGCTTGATTCTACTTAATAATTCAAGAACATAAACATAGGCAAACGGAACGTACTTCGGCAAAGGATTATCTATGCAATAGGCACGAGTTTCAGACAATTCATTAAGTAGAAATGACGTTTAGACGGTAAAATTGCCTAAGTAAATATGAGATTGCCTAAGTACCTATAAGATCGATACTGTGCTTGATTCTTCTTAATATTTGAAGAACATTAACGTAGGAAAATGGATCGTACTTCACTAGAGAATTTTCTATGAAATAGGCGCGAGTTTCAGACAATTCATTAAGTAGAAATGACGTTTAGAGGGTAAAATTGCCTAAGTAAATATGAGATTGCCTAAGTACCTATAAGATCGACACTGTGCTTGATTCTACTTGATATTGCAAGAACAAAAACATAGGAAAATGGAACGTACTTCCCCAGAGAATGTATTATGAAATAGGCGCGAGTTTTCAATAATACATTATGTAGAAATGACGTTTAGAGGGTAAAATTGCCTAAGTAAATATGAGATTGCCTAAGTACATATAAGATCGATACTGTGCTTGATTCTTCTTAATATTTGAAGAACATTAACATAGGAAAATGGATCGTACTTCACTAGAGAATTATCTATGAAATAGGCACGAGTTTCAGACAATTCATTAAGTAGAAATGACGTTTAGAAGGTAAAATTGCCTAAGTAAATATGTGATTGCCTAAGTACCTATAAGATCGATACAGTGCTTGATTCTACTTTATATTTTAACATAGGAAAGTGGAACGAACTTCACAATAGAATTATCTATGAAATAGGCACGAGTTTTCGACAATTCATTAAGTAGAAATGACGTTTAGAAAGTAAAATGGCCTAAGTAAACAGGAAATTTTCTAAGTACCTGTAAGATCGATACTGTCCTTGATTCTACTTAATAATTCAAGAACATAAACATAGACAGATGGAACGTACTTCAGCAAAGGATTATCTATGCAATAGGCACGAGTTTCAGACAATTCATTTAGTAGAAAGGATTTTTAGAGGGTAAAATTGCCTAAGTTAATATGAGATTGCCTAAGTACCTATAAGATCGATACTGTGCTTGATTCTACTTTATATTTTAAGAACATTAACATAGGAAAGTGGAACGAACTTCACAATAGAATTATCTATGAAATAGGCACGAGTTTTCGACAATTCATTAAGTAGAAATGACGTTTAGAAAGTAAAATGGCATAAGTAAATAGGAGATTTCCTAAGTACCTATAAGATCGATACTGTGCTTTATTCTACTTAATATTTCAAGAACATTAACATAGGAAAATGGAACGTACTTCACCAGAGAATTATCTATGAAATAGGCGCGAGTTTCAGACAATTGATTAAGTAGAAATGACGTTTAGATGGTAAAATTGCCTAAGTAAATATGAGATTGCCTAAGTACCTATAAGATCGATACTGTGCTTGATTCTACTTTATATTTTAGGAACATTAACATAGGAAAGTGGAACGAACTTCACAATATAATTATCTATGAAATAGGCACGAGTTTCAGAGAAATCATTTAGTAGAAATGTCGTTTAGAAAGTAAAATGGCTAAGTAAATCGGAGATTTTCTAAGTACCTATAAGATCGATACTGTGCTTGATTCTACTTAATATTTCAAGAACATTAACATAGGAAAATGGAACGTACTTCCCCAGAGAATGTATTATGAAATAGGCGCGAGTTTTCAATAATTCAATAAATAGAAATGACGTTTAGAGGGTAAAATTGCCTAAGTAAATATGAGATTGCCTAAGTACCTATAAGATCGATACTGTGCTTGATTCTTCTTAATATTTGAAGAACATTAACATAGGAAAATGGATCGTACTTCACTAGAGAATTATCTATGAAATAGGCACGAGTTTCAGACAATTCATTAAGTAGAAATGACGTTTAGAGGGTAAAATTGCCTAAGTAAATATGAGATTGCCTAAGTACATATAAGATCGATATTGTGCTTGATTCTTCCTAATATTTCAAGAACATTAACATAGGAAAATGGAACGTACTTCACCAGAGAATTATCTATGAAATAGGCGCGAGTTTCAGACAATTAATTAAGTAAAAATGACGTTTAGATGGTAAAATTGCCTAAGTAAATATGAGATTGCCTAAGTACCTATAAGATCGATACTGTGCTTGATTTTATTTTATATTTTAAGAACATTAACATAGGAAAGTGGAATGAACTTCACAATAGAATTATCTATGAAATAGGCACGACTTTCAGAGAAATCATTTAGTAGAAATGTCGTTTAGAAAGTAAAATGGCCTAAGTAAATAGGAGATTTTCTAAGTACCTATAAGATCGATACTGTGCTTGATTCTACTTAATATTTCAAGAACATTAACATAGGAAAATGGATCGTACTTCACCAGAGAATTATCTATGAAATAGGCACGAGTTTCAGACAATTCAATAAGTAGAAATGACGTTTAGAGGGTAAAATTGCCTAAGTAAATATGAGATTGCTTAAGTACCTATAAGATCGAAACTGTGCTTGATTCTTCTTAATATTTGAAGATCATTAACATAAGAAAATGGATCGTACATCACTAGAGAATTTTCTATGAAATAGGCACGAGTTTCAGACAATTCTTTAAGTAGAAATGACGTTTAGAGGGTAAAATTGCCTAAGTAAATATGAGATTGCCTAAGTACCTATAAGATCGATACTGTGCTTGATTCTACTGTATATTTTAAGAACATTAACATAGGAGAGTGGAACGAACTTCACAATAGAATTATCTATGAAATAGGCGCGAGTTTTCGACAATTCATTAAGTAGAAATGACGTTTAGAATGTAAAATGGCCTAAGTAAATAGGAGATTTTCTAAGTACCTATAAGATCGATACTGTGCTTGTTTCTACTTAATAATTCAAGAACATCAACATAGGCAAACGGAACGTACTTTGGCAAAGGATTATCTATGCAATAGGCACGAGTTTCAGACAATTCATTAAGTAGAAATGACGTTTAGAGGGTAAAATTGCCTAAGTAAATATGAGATTGCCTAAGTACCTATATGATCGATACTGTGCTTGATTCTTCTTAATATTTGAAGAACATTAACATAGGAAAATGGATCGTACTTCACTAGAAAATTATCTATGAAATTGGGGCGAGTTTCAGACAATTCATTAAGTAGAAATGACGTATAGAGGGTAAAATTGCCTAAGTAAATATGAGATTGCCTAAGTACCTATAAGATCGACACTGTGCTTGATTCTACTTTATATTTGAAGAACATTAACATAGGAAAATGGAACGTACTTCCCCAGAGAATGTATTATGAAATAGGCGCGAGTTTTCAATAATTCAATAAATAGAAATGACGTTTAGAGGGTAAAATTGCCTAAGTAAATATGAGATTGCCTAAGTACCTATAAGATCGATACTGTGCTTGATTCTTCTTAATATTTGAAGAACATTAACATAGGAAAATGGATCGTACTTCACTAGAGAATTATCTATGAAATAGGCACGAGTTTCAGACAATTCATTAAGTAGAAATTACGTTTAGAGGGTAAAATTGCCTAAGTAAATATGTGATTGCCCAAGTACCTATAAGATCGATACTGTGCTTGATTCTACTTTATATTTTGACATAGGAAAGTGGAACGAACTTCACAATAGAATTATCTATGAAATAGGCACGAGATTCAGAGAAATCATTTAGTTGAAATGTCGTTTAGAATGTAAAATGGCCTAAGTAAATAGGAGATTTTCTAAGTACCTATAAGATCGATACTGTGCTTGATTCTACTTAATATTTCAAGAACATTAACATAGGAAAATGGAACGTACTTGACCAGAGAATTATCTATGAAATAGGCGCGAGTTTCAGACAATTAATTAAGTAGAAATGACGTTTAGATGGTAAAATTGCCTAAGTAAATATGAGATTGCCTAAGTACCTATAAGATCGATACTGTGCTTGATTCTATTTTATATTTTAAGAACATTAACATAGGAAAGTGGAATGAACTTCACAATAGAATTATCTATGAAATAGGCACGAGTTTCAGAGAAATCATTTAGTAGAAATGTCGTTTAGAAAGTAAAATGGCCTAAGTAAATAGGAGATTTTCTAAGTACCTATAAGATCGATACTGTGCTTGATTCTACTTAATATTTCAAGAACATTAACATAGGAAAATGGATCGTACTTCACCAGAGAATTATCTATGAAATAGGCACGAGTTTCAGACAATTCAATAAGTAGAAATGACGTTTAGAGGGTAAAATTGCCTAAGTAAATATGAGATTGCCTAAGTACCTATAAGATCGAAACTGTGCTTGATTCTTCTTAATATTTGAAGATCATTAACATAAGAAAATGGATCGTACATCACTAGAGAATTTTCTATGAAATAGGCACGAGTTTCAGACAATTCTTTAAGTAGAAATGATGTTTAGAGGGTAAAATTGCCTAAGTAAATATGAGATTGCCTAAGTACCTAGAAGATCGATACTGTGCTTGATTCTACTGTATATTTTAAGAACATTAACATAGGAGAGTGGAACGAACTTCACAATGGAATTATCTATGAAATAGGCACGAGTTTTCGACAATTCATTAAGTAGAAATGACGTTTAGAATGTAAAATGGCCTAAGTAAATAGGAGATTTTCTAAGTACCTATAAGATCGATACTGTGCTTGTTTCTACTTAATAATTCAAGAACATCAACATAGGCAAACGGAACGTACTTTGGCAAAGGATTATCTCTGCAATAGGCACGAGTTTCAGACAATTCATTAAGTAGAAATGACGTTTAGAGGGTAAAATTGCCTAAGTAAATATGAGATTGCCTAAGTACCTATATGATCGATACTGTGCTTGATTCTTCTTAATATTTGAAGAACATTAACATAGGAAAATGGATCGTACTTCACTAGAAAATTATCTATGAAATTGGGGCGAGTTTCAGACAATTCATTAAGTAGAAATGACGTTTAGAGGGTAAAATTGCCTAAGTAAATATGACATTGCCTAAGTACCTATAAGATCGACACTGTGCTTGATTCTACTTGATATTGCAAGAACAAAAACATAGGAAAATGGAACGTACTTCCCCAGAGAATGTATTATGAAATAGGCGCGAGTTTTCAATAATTCATTAAGTAGAAATGACGTTTAGAGGGTCAAATTGCCTAAGTAAATATGAGATTGCCTAAGTACCTATAAGATGGATACTGTGCTTGATTCTTCTTAATATTTGAAGAACATTAACATAGGAAAATGGATCGTAATTCACTAGAGAATTATCTATGAAATAGGCGCGAGTTTCAGACAATTCATTACGTAGAAATGACGTTTAGACGGTAAAATTGCCTAAGTAAATATGAGATTGCCTAAGTACCTATAAGATCGATACTGTGCTTGATTCTTCTTAATATTTGAAGAACATTAACATAGGAAAATGGATCGTACTTCACTAGAGAATTATCCATGAAATAGGCGTGAGTTTCAGACAATTCATTTAGTAGAAATGACGTTTAGAGGGTAAAATTGCCAAAGTAAATATGAGATTGCCTAAGTACCTATAAGATCGATACTGTGCTTGATTCTACTTAATATTGCAAGAACAAAAACATAGGAAAATGGAACGTACTTCCCCAGAGAATGTTCTATGAAATAGGCGAGAGTTTTCGATAATTCATTAAGTAGAAATTACGTTTAGAGGGTAAAATTGCCTAAGTAAATATCAGATTGCATAAGTACCTATAAGATCGACACTGTGCTTGATTCTACTTAATATTGCAAGAACAAAAACATAGGAAAATGGAACGTACTTCCCCAGAGAATGTTCTATGAAATAGGCGCGAGTTTTCGATAATTCATTAAGTAGAAATGACGTTTAGAGGGTAAAATTGCCTAAGTAAATATGAGATTGCCTAAGTACCTATAAGATCGATACTGTGCTTGATTCTTCTTAATATTTGAAGAACATTAACATAGGAAAATGGATCGTACTTCACTAGAGAATTATCTATGAAATAGGCACGAGTTTCAGACAAATCATTAAGTAGAAATGACGTTTAGAAAGTAAAATGGCCTAAGTAAATAGGAGATTTGCTAAGTACCTATAAGATCGATACTGTGCTTGATTCTACTTAATATTTCAAGAACATTAACATAGGAAAATGGATCGTACTTCACCAGAGAATTATCTAAGAAATAGGCACTAGTTTCAGACAATTCATTAAGTAGAAATGACGTTTAGAGGGTAAAATTGCCTAAGTAAATATGAGATTGCCTAAGTACATATAAGATCGATACTGTGCTTGATTCTTCTTAATATTTGAAGAACATTAACATAGGAAAATGGATCGTACTTCACTAGAGAATTATCTATGAAATAGGCGCGAGTTTCAGACAATTCATTTAGTAGAAATGACGTTTAGAGGGTAAAATTGCCTAAGTAAATATGAGATTGCCTAAGTACCTATAAGATCGATACTGTGCTTGATTCTACTTAATATTGCAAGAACAAAAACATAGGAAAATGGAACGTACTTCCCCAGAGAATGTTCTATGAAATAGGCGCGAGTTTTCGATAATTCATTAAGAAGAAATTACGTTTAGAGGGTAAAATTGCCTAAGTAAATATGAGATTGCCTAAGTACCTATAAGATCGATACTGTGCTTGATTCTACTTTATATTTGAAGGACATTAACATAGGAAAGTGGAATGAACTTCACAACAGAATTACCTATGAAATAGGAACGATTTTTCGACAAATCATTAAGTAGAAATGACGTTTAGAGGGTAAAATGGCCTAAGTAAATAGGAGATTTTCTTAGTACCCAAAAGATCGATACTGTGCTTGATTCTACTTAATATTTCAAGAACATTAACATAGGAAAATGGAACGAACTTCACCAGAGAATGATCTATTAAATAGGCACGAGTTTTCGACAATTCATTAAATGGAAATGACGTTTAGAGGGTAAAATTGCCTAAGTAAATATGAGATTGCCTAAGCACCTATAAGGTCGATACTATGCTTGATTCTGCATAATATTTCAAGAACATAAACATAGCTAAATGGAACGTACTTCAGCAAAGGATTATCTATGCAATAGTCACGAGTTTCAGACTATTCATTGAGTAGAAATGACGTTTAGAGTGTAAAATTGCCTAAGTAAATATGAGATTGCCTAAGTACCTATAAGATCGATACTATACTTGATTCTACTTTGTATTTCAAGAATATTAACATAGGAAAATGGAACGAACATCACAATAGAATTATCTATGAAATAGGCACGAGTTTCAGAGAAATCATTTAGTAGAAATGTCGTTTAGAAAGTAAAATGGCCTAAGTAAATAGGAGATTTTCTAAGTACCTATAAGATCGATACTGTGCTTGATTCTACTTAATATTTCAAGAACATTAACATAGGAAAATGGATCGTACTTCACCAGAGAATTATCTATGAAATAGGCACGAGTTTTCGACAATTCATTAAGTAGAAATGACGTTTGGAAAGTAAAATGGCCTAAGTAAATAGGAGATTTTCTAAGTACCTATAAGATCGATATTGTGCTTGATTCTACTTAATATTTCAAGAACATTAACATAGGACAATGAATCGTACTTCACCAGAGAATTACCTATGAAATAGGCACGAGTTTCAGACAATTCATTAAGTAGAAATGACGTTTAGAGGGTAAAATTGCCTAAGTAAATATGAGATTGCCTAAGTACCTCTAAGATCGATACTGTGCTTGATTCTACTTTGTATTTCAAGAATATTAACATAGGAAAATGGAACGAACTTCACAATAGAATTATCTGTGAAATTGGCACGAGTTTTCGACAATTCATTAAGTAGAAATGACGTTTAGAAAGTAAAATTGCCTAAGTAAATAGGAGATTTTCTAAGTACCTATAAGATCGATACTGTGCTTGATTCTACTTAATATTTCAAGAACATTAACATAGGAAAATGGATCGTACTTCACCAGTGAATTACCTATGAAATAGGCACTAGTTTTCGACAATTCATTAAGTGGAAATGACGTTTAGAGGGTAAAATTGCCTAAGTAAATATGAGATTGCCTAAGCACCTATAAGGTCGATACTATGTTTGATTCTGCATAATATTTCAAGAACATAAACATAGGTAAATGGAACGTACTTCAGCAAAGAATTATCTATGCAATAGGGACGAGTTTCAGACAATTCATTGAGTAGAAATGACGTTTAGAGTGTAAAATTGCCTAAGTAAATATGACAATGCCTAAGTACCTATAAGATCGATACTATACTTGATTCTACTTAATATTTCAAGAATATTCACATAGGAAAATGGAACGTACTTCACTAGAGAATTATCTATGAAATAGGCACGAGTTTCAGACAATTCATTAAGTAGAAATGACGTTTAGAGGGTAAAATTGCCTAACTAAATATGAGAATGCCTAAGTACCTATAAGATCGATACTGTGCTTGATTCTACTTAATATTTCAAGAACATTAACATAGGAAAATGGAACGTACTTCACCAGAGAATTATCTATGAAATAGGCGCGAGTTTCAGACAATTCATTAAGTAGAAATGACGTTTAGATGGTAAATAGGAGATTTTCTAAGTACCTATAAGATCGATACTGTGCTTGATTCTACTTTATATTTTAAGAACATTAACATAGGAATGTGGAACGAACGTCACAATAGAATTATCTATCAAATAGGCACGAGTTTCTGAGAAATCATTTAGTAGAAATGTCGTTTAGAAAGTAAAATGGCCTAAGTAAATAGGAGATTTTCTAAGTACTTATAAAATCGATACTGTGCTTGATTCTACTTAATATTTCAAGAACATTAACATAGGAAAATGGATCGTACGTCACCAGAGAATTATCTATGAAATAGGCACGAGTTTCAGACAATTCATTAAGTAGAAATGACGTTTAGAGGGTAAAATTGCGTAAGTAATTATGAGATTGCCTAAGTACATATAAGATCGATACTGTGCTTGATTCTTCTTAATATTTGAAGAACATTAACATAGGAAAATGGATCGTACTTCACTAGAGAATTATCTATGAAATAGGCGCGAGTTTCAGACAATTCATTTAGTAGAAATGACGTTTAGAGGGTAAAATTGCCAAAGTAAATATGAGATTGCCTAAGTACCTATAAGATCGATACTGTGCTTGATTCTACTTAATATTGCAAGAACAAAAATATAGGAAAATGGAACGTACTTCCCCAGAGAATGTTCTATAAAATAGGCGCGAGTTTTCGATAATTCAATAAGTAGAAATTACGTTTAGATGGTAAAATTGCCTAAGTAAATATGAGATTGCCTAAGTACCTATAGGATCGATACTGTGCTTGATTCTACTTTATATTTGAAGGACATTAACATAGGAAAGTGGAATGTACTTCACAACAGAATTACCTATGAAATAGGAACGAGTTTTCGACAAATCATTAAGTAGAAATGACGTTTAGAGGGTAAAATGGCCTAAGTAAATAGGAGATTTTCTTAGTACCCAAAAGATCGATACTGTGCTTGATTCTACTTAATATTTCAAGAACATTAACATAAGAAAATGGAACGTACTTCACCAGAGAATGATCTATTAAATAGGCACGAGTTTTCGACAATTCATTAAGTGGAAATGACGTTTAGAGGGTAAAATTGCCTAAGTAAATAGGAGATTTTCTAAGTACCTATAAGATCGATACTGTGCTTGATTCTACTTTATATTTTAAGAACATTAACATAGGAAAGTGGAACGAACTTCACAATAGAATTATCTATGAAATAGGCACGAGTTTCAGAGAAATCATTTAGTAGAAATGTCGTTTAGAAAGTAAAATGGCCTAAGTAAATAGGAGATTTTCTAAGTACCTATAAGATCGATACAGTGCTTCATTCTACTTAATATTTCAAGAACATTAACATAGGAAAATGGAACGTACTTCACCAGAGAATTATCTATGAAATAGGCGCGAGTTTCAGACAATTCATTAAGTAGAAATGACGTTTAGATGGTAAAATTGCCTAAGTAAATAGGAGATTTTCTAAGTATCTATAAGATCGATACTGTGCTTGATTCTACTTTATATTTTAAGAACATTAACATAGGAAAGTGGAACGAACTTCACAATAGAATTATCTATGAAATAGGCACGAGTTTCAGAGAAATCATTTAGTAGAAATGTCGTTTAGAAAGTAAAATGGCCTAAGTAAATAGGAGATTTTCTAAGTACCTATAAGATCGATACTGTGCTTGATTCTACTTAATATTTCAAGAACATTAACATAGGAAAATGGATCGTACGTCACCAGAGAATTATCTATGAAATAGGCACGAGTTTCAGACAATTCATTAAGTAGAAATGACGTTTAGAGGGTAAAATTGCCTAAGTAAATATGAGATTGCCTAAGTACATATAAGATCGATACTGTGCTTGATTCTTCTTAATATTTGAAGAACATTAACATAGGAAAATGGATCGTACTTCACTAGAGAATTATCTATGAAATAGGCGCGAGTTTCAGACAATTCATTTAGTAGAAATGACGTTTAGAGGGTAAAATTGCCAAAGTAAATATGAGATTGCCTAAGTACCTATAAGATCGATACTGTGCTTGATTCTACTTAATATTGCAAGAACAAAAACATAGGAAAATGGAACGTACTTCCCCAGAGAATGTTCTATAAAATAGGCGCGAGTTTTCGATAATTCATTAAGTAGAAATTACGTTTAGAGGGTAAAATTGCCTAAGTAAATATGAGATTGCCTAAGTACCTATAGGATCGATACTGTGCTTGATTCTACTTTATATTTGAAGGACATTAACATAGGAAAGTGGAATGTACTTCACAACAGAATTACCTATGAAATAGGAACGAGTTTTCGACAAATCATTAAGTAGAAATGACGTTTAGAGGGTAAAATGGCCTAAGTAAATAGGAGATTTTCTTAGTACCCAAAAGATCGATACTGTGCTTGATTCTACTTAATATTTCAAGAACATTAACATAGGAAACTGGAACGTACTTCACCAGAGAATGATCTATTAAATAGGCACGAGTTTTCGACAATTCATTAAGTGGAAATGACGTTTAGAGGGTAAAATTGCCTAAGTAAATATGAGATTGCCTAAGCACCTATAAGGTCGATACTATGCTTGATTCTGCATAATATTTCAAGAACATAAACATAGCTAAATGGAACGTACTTCAGCAAAGGATTATCTGTGCAATAGTCACGAGTTTCAGACAATTCATTGAGTAGAAATGACGTTTAGAGTGTAAAATTGCCTAAGTAAATATGAGATTGCCTAAGTACCTATAAGATCGATACTATACTTGATTCTACTTTGTATTTCAAGAATATTAACATAGGAAAATGGAACGAACATCACAATAGAATTATCTGTGAAATAGGCACGAGTTTTCGACAATTCATTAAGTAGAAATGACGTTTGGAAAGTAAAATGGCCTAAGTAAATAGGAGATTTTCTAAGTACCTATAAGATCGATATTGTGCTTGATTCTACTTAATATTTCAAGAACATTAACATAGGACAATGGATCGTACTTCACCAGAGAATTACCTATGAAATAGGCACGAGTTTCAGACAATTCATTAAGTAGAAATGACGTTTAGAGGGTAAAATTGCCCAAGTAAATATGAGATTGCCTAAGTACCTATAAGATCGATACTGTGCTTGATTCTACTTTATATTTTAAGAACATTTACATAGGAAAGTGGAACGAACTTCACAATAGAATTATCTATGAAATAGGCACGAGTTTCAGACAAATCATTAAGTAGAAATGACGTTTAGAGGGTAAAATTGCCTAAGTAAATATGAGATTGCCTAAGTACCTATAAGATCGATACTGTGCTTGATTCTACTTTGTATTTCAAGAATATTAACATAGGAAAATGGAACGAACTTCACAATAGAATTATCTGTGAAATAGGCACGAGTTTTCGACATTTCATTAAGTAGAAATGACGTTTAGAAAGTAAAATTGCCTAAGTAAATAGGAGATTTTCTAAGTACCTATAAGATCGATACTTTGCTTGATTCTACTTAATATTTCAAGAACATTAACATAGGAAAATGGATCGTACTTCACCAGTGAATTACCTATGAAATAGGAACTAGTTTTCGACAATTCATTAAGTGGAAATGACGTTTAGAGGGTAAAATTGCCTAAGTAAATATGAGATTGCCTAAGCACCTATAAGGTCAATACTATGTTTGATTCTGCATAATATTTCAAGAACATAAACATAGCTAAATGGAACGTACTTCAGCAAAGAATTATCTATGCAATAGGGACGAGTTTCAGACAATTCTTTAAGTAGAAATGACGTTTAGACGGTAAAATTGCCTAAGTAAATATGAGATTGCCTAAGTACCTATAAGATCGATACTGTGCTTGATTCTTCTTAATATTTGAAGATCATTAACATAGGAAAATGGATCGTACTTCACTAGAGAATTATCTATGAAATAGGCACGAGTTTCAGACAATTCTTTAAGTAGATATGACGTTTAGAGGGTAAAATTGCCTAAGTAAATATGAGATTGCCTAAGTACCTATAAGATCGATACTGTGCTTGATTCTACTTTATATTTTAAGAACATTAACATAGGAAAGTGGAACGAACTTCACAATAGAATTATCTATGAAATAGGCACGAGTTTTCGACAATTCATTAAGTAGAAATGACGTTTAGAAAGTAAAATGGCCTAAGTAAATAGGAGATTTTCTAAGTACCTATAAGATCGATACTATGCTTGATTCTACTTAATAATTCAAGAACATAAACATAGGCAAACGGAACGTACTTCGGCAAAGGATTATCTATGCAATAGGCACGAGTTTCAGACAATTCATTAAGTAGAAATGACGTTTAGACGGTAAAATTGCCTAAGTAAATATGAGATTGCCTAAGTACCTATAAGATCGATACTGTGCTTGATTCTTCTTAATATTTGAAGAACATTAACATAGGAAAATGGATCGTACTTCACTAGAGAATTATCTATGAAATAGGCGCGAGTTTCAGACAATTCATTAAGTAGAAATGACGTTTAGACGGTAAAATTGCCTAAGTAAATATGAGATTGCCTAAGTACCTATAAGATCGACACTGTGCTTGATTCTACTTTATATTTGAAGAACATTAACATAGGAAAATGGAACGTACTTCCCCAGAGAATGTATTATGAAATAGGCGCGAGTTTTCAATAATTCATTAAGTAGAAATGACGTTTAGAGGGTAAAATTGCCTAAGTAAATATGAGATTGCCTAAGTACCTATAAGATCGATACTGTACTTGATTCTTCTTAATATTTGAAGAACATTAACATAGGAAAATGGATCGTACTTCACTAGAGAATTATCTATGAAATAGGCACGAGTTTCAGACAATTCATTAAGTAGAAATGACGTTTAGACGGTAAAATTGCCTAAGTAAATATGAGATTGCCTAAGTACCTATAAGATCGACACTGTGCTTGATTCTACTTTATATTTGAAGAACATTAACATAGGAAAATGGAACGTACTTCCCCAGAGAATGTATTATGAAATAGGCGCGAGTTTTCAATAATTCATTAAGTAGAAATTACGTTTAGAGGGTAAAATTGCCTAAGTAAATATGTGATTGCCTAAGTACCTATAAGATCGATACTGTGCTTGATTCTACTTTATATTTTGACATAGGAAAGTGGAACGAACTTCACAATAGAATTATCTATGAAATAGGCACGAGTTTTCGACAATTCATTAAGTAGAAATGACGTTTAGAAAGTAAAATGGCCTAAGTAAATAGGAGATTTTCTAAGTACCTATAAGATCGATACTGTGCTTGATTCTACTTAATAATTCAAGAACATAAACATAGGCAAACGGAACGTACTTCGGCAAAGGATTATCTATGCAATAGGCACGAGTTTCAGACAATTCATTAAGTAGAAATGACGTTTAGACGGTAAAATTGCCTAAGTAAATATGAGATTGCCTAAGTACCTATAAGATCGATACTGTGCTTGATTCTTCTTAATATTTGAAGAACATTAACGTAGGAAAATGGATCGTACTTCACTAGAGAATTATCTATGAAATAGGCGCGAGTTTCAGACAATTCATTAAGTAGAAATGACGTTTAGAGTGTAAAATTGCCTAAGTAAATATGAGATTGCCTAAGTACCTATAAGATCGATACTGTGCTTCGTTCTTCTTAATATTTCAAGAACATAAACATAGGAAAATGGATCGTACTTCACTAGAGAATTATCTATGAAATAGGCGCGAGTTTCAGACAATTCATTAAGTAGAAATGACGTTTAGAGGGTAAAATTGCCTAAGTAAATATGAGATTGCCTAAGTACCTATAAGATCGACACTGTGCTTTATTCTACTTGATATTGCAAGAACAAAAACATAGAAAAATGGAACGTACTTCCCCAGAGAATGTATTATGAAATAGGCGCGAGTTTTCAATAATTCATTAAGTAGAAATGACGTTTAGAGGGTAAAATTGCCTAAGTAAATTTGAGATTGCCTAAGTACCTATAAGATGGATACTGTGCTTGATTCTTCTTAATATTTGAAGAACATTAACATAGGAAAATGGATCGTAATTCACTAGAGAATTATCTATGAAATAGGCGCGAGTTTCAGACAATTCATTAAGTAGAAATGACGTTTAGACGGTAAAATTGCCTAAGTAAATATGAGATTGCCTAAGTACCTATAAGATCGATACTGTGCTTGATTCTTCTTAATATTTCAAGAACATTAACATAGGAAAATGGATCGTACTTCACTAGAGAATTATCAATGAAATAGGCGCGAGTTTCAGACAATTCATTAAGTAGAAATGACGTTTAGACGGTAAAATTGCCTAAGTAAATATGAGATTGCCTAAGTACCTATAAGATCGACACTGTGCTTGATTCTACTTTATATTTGAAGAACATTAACATAGGAAAATGGAACGTACTTCCCCAGAGAATGTATTATGAAATAGGCGCGAGTTTTCAATAATTCATTAAGTAGAAATGATGTTTAGAGGGTAAAATTGCCTAAGTAAATATGAGATTGCCTAAGTACCTATAAGATCGATACTGTGCTTGATTCTACTTTATATTTTAAGAACATTAACATAGGAAAGTGGAACGAACTTCACAATAGAATTATCTACGAAATAGGCACGAGTTTTCGACAATTCATTAAAGAGAAATGACGTTTACAAAGTAAATATGAGATTGCCTAAGTACCTATAAGATCGACACTGTGCTTGATTCTACTTTATATTTGAAGAACATTAACATAGGAAAATGGAACGTACTTCCCCAGAGAATGTATTATGAAATAGGCGCGAGTTTTCGATAATTCATTAAGTAGAAATGACGTTTAGAGGGTAAAATTGCCTAAGTAAATATGAGATTGCCTAAGTACCTATAAGATGGATACTGTGCTTGATTCTTCTTAATATTTGAAGAACATTAACGTAGGAAAATGGATCGTACATCACTAGAGAATTATCTATGAAATAGGCGCGAGTTTCAGACAATTCATTAAGTAGAAATGACGTTTAGAGGGTAAAATTGCCTAAGTAAATATGAGATTGCCTAAGTACCTATAAGATCGACACTGTGCTTGATTCTACTTGATATTGTAAGAACAAAAACATATGACAATGGAACGTACTTCCCCAGAGAATGTATCAGGAAATAGGCGCGAGTTTTCAATAATTCATTAAGTAGAAATGACGTTTAAAGGGTAAAATTGCCTAAGTAAATATGAGATTGCCTAAGTACCTATAAGATGGATACTGTGCTTGATTCTTCTTAATATTTCAAGAACATTAACATAGGAAAATGGAACGTACTTCACCAGAGAATTATCTATGAAATAGGCGCGAGTTTCAGACAATTAATTAAGTAGAAATGACGTTTAGATGGTAAAATTGCCTAAGTAAATATGAGATTGCCTAAGTACCTATAAGATCGATACTGTGCTTGATTCTACTTTATATTTTAAGAACATTAACATAGGAAAGTGGAACGAACTTCACAATAGAATTATCTATGAAATAGGCACGAGTTTCAGAGAAATCATTTAGTAGAAATGTCGTTTAGAAAGTAAAATGGCCTAAGTAAATAGGAGATTTTCTAAGTACCTATAAGATCGATACTGTGCTTGATTCTACTTAATATTTCAAGAACATTAACATAGGAAAATGGATCGTACTTCACCAGAGAATTATCTATGAAATAGGCACGAGTTTCAGACAATTCATTACGTAGAAATGACGTTTAGAGGGTAAAATTGCCTAAGTAAATATGAGATTGCCTAAGTACCTATAAGATCGAAACTGTGCTTGATTCTTCTTAATATTTGAAGATCATTAACATAGGAAAATGGATCGTACTTCACTAGAGAATTATCTATGAAATAGGCACGAGTTTCAGACAATTCAATAAGTAGAAATTACGTTTAGAGGGTAAAATTGCCTAAGTAAATATGTGATTGCCTAAGTACCTATAAGATCGATACTGTGCTTGATTCTACTTTATATTTTGACATAGGAAAGTGGAACGAACTTCACAATAGAATTATTTATGAAATAGGCACGAGTTTTCGACAGTTCATTAAGTAGAAATGACGTTTAGAAAGTAAAATGGCCTAAGTAAATAGGAGATTTTCTAAGTACCTATAAGATCGATACTGTGCTTGATTCTACTTAATAATTCAAGAACATAAACATAGGCAAACGGAACGTACTTCGGCAAAGGATTATCTATGCAATAGGCACGAGTTTCAGACAATTCGTTAAGTAGAAATGACGTTTAGACGGTAAAATTGCCTAAGTAAATATGAGATCGCCTAAGTACCTATAAGATCGATACTGTGCTTGATTCTTCTTAATATTTGAAGAACATTAACGTAGGAAAATGGATCGTACTTCACTAGAGAATTATCTATGAAATTGGCGCGAGTTTCAGACAATTCATTAAGTAGAAATGACGTTTAGAGGGTAAAATTGCCTAAGTAAATATGAGATTGCCTAAGTACCTATAAAATCGACACTGTGCTTGATTGTACTTGATATTGTAAGAACAAAAACATAGGAAAATGGAACGTACTTCCCCAGAGAATGTATCATGAAATAGGCGCGAGTTTTCAATAATTCATTAAGTAGAAATGACGTTTAGAGGGTACAATTGCTAAGTAAATATGAGATTGCCTAAGTACCTATAAGATGGATACTGTGCTTGATTCTTCTTAATATTTCAAGAACATTAACATAGGAAAATGGAACATACTTCACCAAAGAATTATCTATGAAATAGGCGCGAGTTTCAGACAATTAATTAAGTAGAAATGGCGTTTAGATGGTAAAATTGCCTAAGTAAATATGAGATTGCCTAAGTACCTATAAGATCGATACTGTGCTTGATTCTACTTTATATTTTAAGAACATTGACATAGGAAAGTGGAACGAACTTCACAATAGAATTATCTATGAAATAGGCACGAGTTTCAGAGATATCATTTAGTAGAAATGTCGTTTAGAAAGTAAAATGGCCTAAGTAAATAGGAGATTTTCTAAGTACCTATAAGATCGATACTGTGCTTGATTCTACTTAATATTTCAAGAACATTGACAATGGAAAATGGATCGTACTTCACCAGAGAATTATCTATGAAATAGGCACGAGTTTCAGACAATTCAATAAGTAGAAATTACGTTTAGAGGGTAAAATTGCCTAAGTAAATATGTGATTGCCTAAGTACCTATAAGATCGATACTGTGCTTAATTCTACTTTATATTTTGACATAGCAAAGTGGAACGAACTTCACAATAGAATTATCTATGAAATAGGCACGAGTTTTCGACAGTTCATTAAGTAGAAATGACGTTTAGAAAGTAAAATGGCCTAAGTAAATAGGAGATTTTCTAAGTACCTATAAGATCGATACTGTGCTTGATTCTACTTAATAATTCAAGAACATAAACATAGGCAAACGGAACGTACTTCGGCAAAGGATTATCTATGCAATAGGCACGAGTTTCAGACAATTCGTTAAGTAGAAATGACGTTTAGACGGTAAAATTGCCTAAGTAAATATGAGATCGCCTAAGTACCTATAAGATCGATACTGTGCTTGATTCTTCTTAATATTTGAAGAACATTAACGTAGGAAAATGGATCGTACTTCACTAGAGAATTATCTATGAAATTGGCGCGAGTTTCAGACAATTCATTAAGTAGAAATGACGTTTAGAGGGTAAAATTGCCTAAGTAAATATGAGATTGCCTAAGTACCTATAAAATCGACACTGTGCTTGATTGTACTTGATATTGTAAGAACAAAAACATAGGAAAATGGAACGTACTTCCCCAGAGAATGTATCATGAAATAGGCGCGAGTTTTCAATAATTCATTAAGTAGAAATGACGTTTAGAGGGTACAATTGCTAAGTAAATATGAGATTGCCTAAGTACCTATAAGATGGATACTGTGCTTGATTCTTCTTAATATTTCAAGAACATTAACATAGGAAAATGGAACATACTTCACCAAAGAATTATCTATGAAATAGGCGCGAGTTTCAGACAATTAATTAAGTAGAAATGGCGTTTAGATGGTAAAATTGCCTAAGTAAATATGAGATTGCCTAAGTACCTATAAGATCGATACTGTGCTTGATTCTACTTTATATTTTAAGAACATTGACATAGGAAAGTGGAACGAACTTCACCATAGAATTATCTATGAAATAGGCACGAGTTTCAGAGATATCATTTAGTAGAAATGTCGTTTAGAAAGTAAAATGGCCTAAGTAAATAGGAGATTTTCTAAGTACCTATAAGATCGATACTGTGCTTGATTCTACTTAATATTTCAAGAACATTGACAATGGAAAATGGAACGTACTTCACCAGAGAATTATCTATGAAATAGGCGCGAGTTTCAGACAATTAATTAAGTAGAAATGACGTTTAGATGGTAAAATTGCCTAAGTAAATATGAGATTGCCTAAGTACCTATAAGATCGATACTGTGCTTGATTCTACTTTATATTTTAAGAACATTAACATAGGAAAGTGGAACGAACTTCACAATAGAATTATCTATGAAATAGGCACGAGTTTCAGAGAAATCATTTAGTAGAAATGTCGTTTAGAAAGTAAAATGGCCTAAGTAAATAGGAGATTTTCTAAGTACCTATAAGATCGATACTGTGCTTGATTCTACTTAATATTTCAAGAACATTAACATAGGAAAATGGATCGTACTTCACCAGAGAATTATCTATGAAATAGGCACGAGTTTCAGACAATTCATTACGTAGAAATGACGTTTAGAGGGTAAAATTGCCTAAGTAAATATGAGATTGCCTAAGTACCTATAAGATCGAAACTGTGCTTGATTCTTCTTAATATTTGAAGATCATTAACATAGGAAAATGGATCGTACTTCACTAGAGAATTATCTATGAAATAGGCACGAGTTTCAGACAATTCAATAAGTAGAAATTACGTTTAGAGGGTAAAATTGCCTAAGTAAATATGTGATTGCCTAAGTACCTATAAGATCGATACTGTGCTTGATTCTACTTTATATTTTGACATAGGAAAGTGGAACGAACTTCACAATAGAATTATCTATGAAATAGGCACGAGTTTTCGACAATTCATTAAGTAGAAATGACGTTTAGAAAGTAAAATGGCCTAAGTAAACAGGAGATTTTCTAAGTACCTATAAGATCGATACTGTGCTTGATTCTACTTAATAATTCAAGAACATAAACATAGGCAAACGGAACGTACTTCGGCAAAGGATTATCTATGCAATAGGACGAGTTTCAGACAATTCATTAAGTAGAAATGACGTTTAGACGGTAAAATTGCCTAAGTAAATATGAGATTGCCTAAGTACCTATAAGATCGATACTGTGCTTGATTCTACTTAATATTTGAAGAACATTAACGTAGGAAAATTGATCGTACTTCACTAGAGAATTATCTATGAAATAGGCGCGAGTTTTAGACAATTCATTAAGTAGAAATGAAGTTTAGAGGGTAAAATTGCCTAACTAAATATGAGATTGCCTAAGTACCTATAAGATCGACACTGTGCTTGATTCTACTTGATATTGCAAGAACAAAAACATAGGAAAATGGAACGTACTTCCCCAGAGAATGTATCATGAAATAGGCGCGAGTTTTCAATAATTCATTAAGTAGAAATGACGTTTAGAGGGTAAAATTGCCTAAGTAAATATGAGATTGCCTAAGTACCTATAAGATGGATACTGTGCTTGATTCTTCTTAATATTTCAAGAACATTAACATAGGAAAATGGAACGTATTTCACCAGAGAATTATCTATGAAATAGGCGCGAGTTTCAGACAATTAATTAAGTAGAAATGACGTTTAGATGGTAAAATTGCCTAAGTAAATATGAGATTGCCTAAGTACCTATAAGATCGATACTGTGCTTGATTCTACTTTATATTTTAAGAACATTAACATAGGAAAGTGGAACGAACTTCACAATAGAATTATCTATGAAATAGGCACGAGTTTCAGAGAAATCATTTAGTAGAAATGTCGTTTAGAAAGTAAAATGGCCTAAGTAAATAGGAGATTTTCTAAGTACCTATAAGATCGATACTGTGCTTGATTCTACTTAATATTTCAAGAACATTAAAATAGGAAAATGGATCGTACTTCACCAGAGAATTATCTATGAAATAGTCACGAGTTTCAGACAATTCATTAAGTAGAAATGACGTTTAGAGGGTAAAATTGCCTAAGTAAATATGAGATTGCCTAAGTACCTATAAGATCGAAACTGTGCTTGATTCTTCTTAATATTTGAAGATCATTAACATAGGAAAATGGATCGTACTTCACTAGAGAATAATCTATGAAATAGGCACGAGTTTCAGACAATTCAATAAGTAGAAATTACGTTTAGAGGGTAAAATTGCCTAAGTAAATATGTGATTGCCTAAGTACCTATAAGATCGATACTGTGCTTAATTCTACTTTATATTTTGACATAGCAAAGTGGAACGAACTTCACAATAGAATTATCTATGAAATAGGCACGAATTTTCGACAGTTCATTAAGTAGAACTGACGTTTAGAAAGTAAAATGGCCTAAGTAAATAGGAGATTTTCTAAGTACCTATAAGATCGATACTGTGCTTGATTCTACTTAATAATTCAAGAACATAAACATAGGCAAACGGAACGTACTTCGGCAAAGGATTATCTATGCAATAGGCACGAGTTTCAGACAATTCGTTAAGTAGAAATGACGTTTAGACGGTAAAATTGCCTAAGTAAATATAAGATTGCCTAAGTACCTATAAGATCGATACTGTGCTTGATTCTTCTTAATATTTGAAGAACATTAACGTAGGAAAATGGATCGTACTTCACTAGAGAATTATCTATGAAATAGGCGCGAGTTTCAGACAATTCATTAAGTAGAAATGACGTTTAGAGGGTAAAATTGCCTAAGTAAATATGAGATTGCCTAAGTACCTACAAAATCGACACTGTGCTTGATTGTACTTGATATTGTAAGAACAAAAACATAGGAAAATGGAACGTACTTCCCCAGAGAATGTATCATGAAATAGGCGCGAGTTTTCAATAATTCATTAAGTAGAAATGACGTTTAGAGGGCACAATTGCTAAGTAAATATGAGATTGCCTAAGTACCTATAAGATGGATACTGTGCTTGATTCTTCTTAATATTTCAAGAACATTAACATAGGAAAATGGAACATACTTCACCAGAGAATTATCTATGAAATAGGCGCGAGTTTCAGACAATTAATTAAGTAGAAATGGCGTTTAGATGGTAAAATTGCCTAAGTAAATATGAGATTGCCTAAGTACCTAGAAGATCGATACTGTGCTTGATTCTACTTTATATTTTAAGAACATTGACATAGGAAAGTGGAACGAACTTCACAATAGAATTATCTATGAAATAGGCACGAGTTTCAGAGAAATCATTTAGTAGAAATGTCGTTTAGAAAGTAAAATGGCCTAAGTAAATAGGAGATTTTCTAAGTACCTATAAGATCGATACTGTGCTTGATTCTACTTAATATTTCAAGAACATTGACAAAGGAAAATGGATCGTACTTCACCAGAGAATTATCTATGAAATAGGCACGAGTTTCAGACAATTCATTAAGTAGAAATGACGTTTAGAGGGTAAAATTGCCTAAGTAAATATGAGATTGCCTAAGTACCTATAAGATCGAAACTGTGCTTGATTCTTCTTAATATTTGAAGATCATTAACATAGGAAGATGGATCGTACTTCACTAGAGAATTATCTATGAAATAGGCACGAGTTTCAGACAATTCAATAAGTAGAAATTACGTTTAGAGGGTAAAATTGCCTAAGTAAATATGTGATTGCCTAAGTACCTATAAGATCAATACTGTGCTTGATTCTACTTTATATTTTGACATAGGAAAGTGGAACGAACTTCACAATAGAATTATCTATGAAATAGGCACGAGTTTTCGACAATTCATTAAGTAGAAATGACGTTTAGAAAGTAAAATGGCCTAAGTAAATAGGGGATTTTCTAAGTACCTATAAGATCGATACTGTGCTTGATTCTACTTAATAATTCAAGAACATAAACATAGGCAAACGGAACGTACTTCGGCAAAGGATTATCTATGCAATAGGACGAGTTTCAGACAATTCATTAAGTAGAAATGACGTTTACACGGTAAAATTGCCTAAGTAAATATGAGATTGCCTAAGTACCTATAAGATCGATACTGTGCTTGATTCTACTTAATATTTGAAGAACATTAACGTAGGAAAATTGATCGTACTTCACTAGAGAATTATCTATGAAATAGGCGCGAGTTTTAGACAATTCATTAAGTAGAAATGAAGTTTAGAGGGTAAAATTGCCTAAGTAAATATGAGATTGCCTAAGTACCTATAAGATCGACACTGTGCTTGATTCTACTTGATATTGCAAGAACAAAAACATAGGAAAATGGAACGTACTTCCCCAGAGAATGTATCATGAAATAGGCGCGAGTTTTCAATAATTCATTAAGTAGAAATGTCGTTTAGAGGGTAAAATTGCCTAAGTAAATATGAGATTGCCTAAGTACCTATAAGATGGATACTGTGCTTGATTCTTCTTAATATTTCAAGAACATTAACATAGGAAAATGGAACGTACTTCACCAGAGAATTATCTATGAAATAGGCGCGAGTTTCAGACAATTAATTAAGTAGAAATGACGTTTAGATGGTAAAATTGCCTAAGTAAATATGAGATTGCCTAAGTACCTATAAGATCGATACTGTGCTTGATTCTACTTTATATTTTAAGAACATTAACATAGGAAAGTGGAACGAACTTCACAATAGAATTATCTATGAAATAGGCACGAGTTTCAGAGAAATCATTTAGTAGAAATGTCGTTTAGAAAGTAAAATGGCCTAAGTAAATAGGAAATTTTCTAAGTACCTATAAGATCGATACTGTGCTTGATTCTACTTAATATTTCAAGAACATTAACATAGGAAAATGGATCGTACTTCACCAGAGAATTATCTATGAAATAGGCACGAGTTTCAGACAATTCATTAAGTAGAAATGACGTTTAGAGGGTAAAATTGCCTAAGTAAATATGAGATTGCCTAAGTACCTATAAGATCGAAACTGTGCTTGATTCTTCTTAATATTTGAAGATCATTAACATAGGAAAATGGATCGTACTTCACTAGAGAATTATCTATGAAATAGGCACGAGTTTCAGACAATTCAATAAGTAGAAATTACGTTTAGAGGGTAAAATTGCCTAAGTAATTATGTGATTGCCTAAGTACCTATAAGATCGATACTGTGCTTGATTCTTCTTTATATTTTGACATAGGAAAGTGGAACGAACTTCACAATAGAATTATCTATGAAATAGACACGAGTTTTCGACAATTCATTAAGTAGAAATGACGTTTAGAAAGTAAAATGGCCTAAGTAAATAGGAGATTTTCTAAGTGCCTATAAGATCGATACTGTGCTTGATTCTACTTAATAATTCAAGAACATAAACATAGGCAAACGGAACGTACTTCGGCAAAGGATTATCTATGCAATAGGCACGAGTTTCAGACAATTCATCAAGTAGAAATGACGTTTAGACGATAAAATTGCCTAAGTAAATATGAGATTGCCTAAGTACCTATAAGATCGATACTGTGCTTGATTCTTCTTAATATTTGAAGAACATTAACGTAGGAAAATGGATCGTAATTCACTAGAGAATTATCTATGAAATAGGCGCGAGTTTCAGACAATTCAATAAGTAGAAATGACGTTTAGAGGGCAAAATTGCCTAAGTAAATATGAGATTGCCTAAGTATCTATAAGATCGACACTGTGCTTGATTCTACTTGATATTGCAAGAACAAAAACATAGGAAAATGGAACGGACTTCCCCAGAGAATGTATTATGAAATAGGCGCGAGTTTTCAATAATTCATTAAGTAGAAATGACGTTTAGAGGGTAAAATTGCCTAAGTAAATATGAGATTGCCTATGTACCTATAAGATCGATACTGTGCTTGATTCTTCTTAATATTTGAAGAACATTAACATAGGAAAATGGATCGTACTTCACTAGAGAATTATCTATGAAATAGGCACGAGTTTCAGACAATTCATTAAGTAGAAATGACGTTTAGAGGGTAAAATTGCCTAAGTAAATATGTGATTGCCTAAGTACCTACAAGATCGATACTGTGCTTGATTCTACTTTCTATTTTTACATAGGAAAGTGGAACGAACTTCACAATAGAATTATCTATGAAATAGGCACGAGTTTTCGACAATTCATTAAGTAGAAATGACGTTTAGAAAGTAAAATGGCCTAAGTAAACAGGAGATTTTCTAAGTACCTATAAGATCGATACTGTGCTTGATTCTACTTAATAATTCAAGAACATAAACATAGGCAGATGGAACGTACTTCAGCAAAGGATTATCTATGCAATAGGCACGAGTTTTAGACAATTCATTTAGTAGAAAGGATTTTAGAGGGTAAAATTTCCTAAGTAAATATGAGATTGCCTAAGTACCTATAAGATCGATACTATGCTTGATTCTACTTTATATTTGAAGAACATTAACATAGGAAAGTGGAACGAACTTCACAATAGAATTATCTATGAAATAGGCACGAGTTTCAGAGAAATCATTTAGTAGAAATGTCGTTTAGAAAGTAAAATGGCCTAAGTAAATAGGAGATTTTCTAAGTACCTATAAGATCGATACTGTGCTTGATTCTACTTAATATTTCAAGAACATTAACATAGGAAAATGGATCGTACTTCACCAGAGAATTATCTATGAAATAGGCATGAGTTTCAGACAATTCATTAAGTAGAAATGACGTTTAGAGGGTAAAATTGCCTAAGTAAATATGAGATTGCCTAAGTACCTATAAGATCGATACTGTGCTTGATTCTACTTTATATTTTAAGAACATTAACATAGGAGAGTGGAACGAACTTCACAATAGAATTATCTATGAAATAGGCACGAGTTTTCGACAGTTCATTAAGTAGAAATGACGTTTAGAAAGTAAAATGGCCTAAGTAAATAGGAGATTTTCTAAGTACCTATAAGATCGATACTGTGCTTGATTCTACTTAATAATTCAAGAACATAAACATAGGCAAACGGAACGTACTTTGGCAAAGGATTATCTATGCAATAGGCACGAGTTTCAGACAATTCATTAAGTAGAAATCACGTTTAGAGGGTAAAATTGCCTAAGTAAATATGAGATTGCCTAAGTACCTATAAGATCGATACTGTGCTTGATTCTTCTTAATATTTGAAGAACATTAACATAGGAGAATGGATCGTACTTCACTAGAGCATTATCTATGAAATAGGCGCGAGTTTCAGACAATTCATTAAGTAGAAATGACGTTTAGAGGGTAAAATTGCCTAAGTAAATATCAGATTGCATAAGTACCTATAAGATCGACACTGTGCTTGATTCTACTTAATATTGCAAGAACAAAAACATAGGAAAATGGAACGTACTTCCCCAGAGAATGTTCTATGAAATAGGCGCGAGTTTTCGATAATTCATTAAGTAGAAATGACGTTTAGAGGGTAAAATTGCCTAAGTAAATATGAGATTGCCTAAGTACCTATAAGATCGATACTGTGCTTGATTCTTCTTAATATTTGAAGAACATTAACATAGGAAAATGGATCGTACTTCACTAGAGAATTATCTATGAAATAGGCACGAGTTTCAGACAAATCATTAAGTAGAAATGACGTTTAGAAAGTAAAATGGCCTAAGTAAATAGGAGATTTTCTAAGTACCTATAAGATCGATACTGTGCTTGATTCTACTTAATATTTCAAGAACATTAACATAGGAAAATGGATCGTACTTCACCAGAGAAATATCTATGAAATAGGCACTAGTTTCAGACAATTCATTAAGTAGAAATGACGTTTAGAGGGTAAAATTGCCTAAGTAAATATGAGATTGCCTAAGTACATATAAGATCGATACTGTGCTTGATTCTTCTTAATATTTGAAGAACATTAACATAGGAAAATGGATCGTACTTCACTAGAGAATTATCTATGAAATAGGTGCGAGTTTCAGACAATTCATTTAGTAGAAATGACGTTTAGAGGGTAAAATTGCCTAAGTAAATATGAGATTGCCTAAGTACCTATAAGATCGATACTGTGCTTGATTCTACTTAATATTGCAAGAACAAAAACATAGGAAAATGGAACGTACTTCCCCAGAGAATGTTCTATGAAATAGGCGCGAGTTTTCGATAATTCATTAAGTAGAAATTACGTTTAGAGGGTAAAATTGCCTAAGTAAATATGAGATTGCCTAAGTACCTATAAGATCGATACTGTGCTTGATTCTACTTTATATTTGAAGGACATTAACATAGGAAAGTGGAATGAACTTCACAACAGAATTACCTATGAAATAGGAACGAGTTTTCGACAAATCATTAAGTAGAAATGACGTTTAGAGGGTAAAATGGCCTAAGTAAATAGGAGATTTTCTTAGTACCCAAAAGATCGATACTGTGCTTGATTCTACTTAATATTTCAAGAACATTAACATAGGAAAATGGAACGTACTTCACCAGAGAATGATCTATTAAATAGGCACGAGTTTTCGACAATTCATTAAGTGGAAATGACGTTTAGAGGGTAAAATTGCCTAAGTAAATATGAGATTGCCTAAGCACCTATAAGGTCGATACTATGCTTGATTCTGCATAATATTTCAAGAACATAAACATAGCTAAATGGAACGTACTTCAGCAAAGGATTATCTATGCAATAGTCACGAGTTTCAGACAATTCATTGAGTAGAAATGACGTTTAGAGTGTAAAATTGCCTAAGTAAATATGAGATTGCCTAAGTACCTATAAGATCGATACTATACTTGATTCTACTTTGTATTTCAAGAATATTAACATAGGAAAATGGAACGAACATCACAATAGAATTATCTGTGAAATAGGCACGAGTTTTCGACAATTCATTAAGTAGAAGTGACGTTTAGAAAGTAAAATGGCCTAAGTAAACAGGAGATTTTCTAAGTACCTATAAGATCGATACTTTGCTTGATTCTACTTAATAATTCAAGAACATAAACATAGGCAGATGGAACGTACTTCAGCAAAGGATTATCTATGCAATAGGCACGAGTTTTAGACAATTCATTTAGTAGAAAGGATTTTTAGAGCGTAAAATTTCCTAAGTAAATATGAGATTGCCTAAGTACCTATAAGATCGATACTGTGCTTGATTCTACTTTATATTTGAAGAACATTAACATAGGAAAGTGGAACGAACTTCACAATAGAATTATCTATGAAATAGGCACGAGTTTCAGAGAAATCATTTAGTAGAAATGTCGTTTAGAAAGTAAAAGGGCCTAAGTAAATAGGAGATTTTCTAAGTACCTATAAGATCTATACTGTGCTTGATTCTACTTAATATTTCAAGAACATTAACATAGGAAAATGGATCGTACTTCACCAGAGAATTATCTATGAAATAGGCACGAGTTTCAGACAATTCATTAAGTAGAAATGACGTTTAGAGGGTAAAATTGCCTAAGTAAATATGAGATTGCCTAAGTACCTATAAGATCGAAACTGTGCTTGATTCTTCTTAATATTTGAAGATCATTAACATAGGAAAATGGATCGTACTTCACTAGAGAATTTTCTATGAAATAGGCACGAGTTTCAAACAATTCTTTATGTAGAAATGACGTTTAGAGGGTAAAATTGCCTAAGTAAATATGAGATTGCCTAAGTACCTATAAGATCGATACTGTGCTTGATTCTACTTTATATTTTAAGAACATTAACATAGGAGAGTGGAACGAACTTCACAATAGAATTATCTATGAAATAGGAACGAGTTTTCGACAATTCATTAAGTAGAAATGACGTTTAGAATGTAAAATGGCCTAAGTAAATATGAGATTTTCTAAGTACCTATAAGATCGATACTGTGCTTGATTCTACTTAATAATTCAAGAACATAAACATAGGCAAACGGAACGTACTTTGGCAAAGGATTATCTATGCAATAGGCACGAGTTTCAGACAATTCATTAAGTAGAAATGACGTTTAGAGGGTAAAATTGCCTAAGTAAATATGAGATTGCCTAAGTACCTATAAGATCGATACTGTGCTTGATTCTTCTTAATGTTTGAAGAACATTAAGATAGGAAAATGGATCGTACTTCACTAGAGCATTATCTATGAAATAGGCGCGAGTTTCAGACAATTCATTAAGTAGAAATGACGTTTAGAGGGTAAAATTGCCTAAGTAAATATCAGATTGCATAAGTACCTATAAGATCGACACTGTGCTTGATTCTACTTAAAATTGCAAGAACAAAAACATAGGAAAATGGAACGTATTTCCCCAGAGAATGTTCTATGAAATAGGCGCGAGTTTTCGATAATTCATTAAGTAGAAATGACGTTTAGAGGGTAAAATTGCCTAAGTAAATATGAGATTGCCTAAGTACCTATAAGATCGATACTGTGCTTGATTCTTCTTAATATTTGAAGAACATTAACATCGGAAAATGGATCGTACTTCACTAGAGAATTATCTATGAAATAGGCACGAGTTTCAGACAAATCATTAAGTAGAAATGACGTTTAGAAAGTAAAATGGCCTAAGTAAATAGGAGATTTTCTAAGTACCTATAAGATCGATACTGTGCTTGATTCTACTTAATATTTCTAGAACATTAACATAGGAAAATGGATCGTACTTCACCAGAGAATTATCTATGAAATAGGCACTAGTTTCAGACAATTCATTAAGTAGAAATGACGTTTAGAGGGTAAAATTGCCTAAGTAAATATGAGATTGCCTAAGTACATATAAGATCGATACTGTGCTTGATTCTTCTTAATATTTGAAGAACATTAACATAGGAAAATGGATCGTACTTCACTAGAGAATTATCTATGAAATAGGCGCGAGTTTCAGACAATTCATTTAGTAGAAATGACGTTTAGAGGGTAAAATTGCCTAAGTAAATATGAGATTGCCTAAGTACCTATAAGATCGATACTGTGCTTGATTCTACTTAATATTGCAAGAACAAAAACATAGGAAAATGGAACGTACTTCCCCAGAGAATGTTCTATGAAATAGGCGCGAGTTTTCGATAATTCATTAAGCAGAAATTACGTTTAGAGGGTAAAATTGCCTAAGTAAATATGAGATTGCCTAAGTACCTATAAGATCGATACTATACTTGATTCTACTTTGTATTTCAAGAATATTAACATAGGAAAATGGAACGAACATCACAATAGAATTATCTGTGAAATAGGCACGAGTTTTCGACAATTCATTAAGTAGAAATGACGTTTGGAAAGTAAAATGGCCTAAGTAAATAGGAGATTTTCTAAGTACCTATAAGATCGATAGTGTGCTTGATTCTACTTAATATTTCAAGAACATTAACATAGGACAATGGAACGTACTTCACCAGAGAATGATCTATTAAATAGGCACGAGTTTTCGACAATTCATTAAGTGGAAATGACGTTTAGAGGGTAAAATTGCCTAAGTAAATATGAGATTGCCTAAGCACCTATAAGGTCGATACTATGCTTGATTCTGCATAATATTTCAAGAACATAAACATAGCTAAATGGAACGTACTTCAGCAAAGGATTATCTATGCAATAGTCACGAGTTTCAGACAATTCATTGAGTAGAAATGACGTTTAGAGTGTAAAATTGCCTAAGTAAATATGAGATTGCCTAAGTACCTATAAGATCGATACTATACTTGATTCTACTTTGTATTTCAAGAATATTAACATAGGAAAATGGAACGAACATCACAATAGAATTATCTATGAAATAGGCACGAGTTTTCGACAATTCATTAAGTAGAAATGACGTTTGGAAAGTAAAATGGCCTAAGTAAATAGGAGATTTTCTAAGTACCTATAAGATCGATATTGTGCCTGATTCTACTTAATATTTCAAGAACATTAACATAGGACAATGGATCGTACTTCACCAGAGAATTACCTATCAAATAGGCACGAGTTTCAGACAATTCATTAAGTAGAAATGACGTTTAGAGGGTAAAATTGCCTAAGTAAATATGAGATTGCCTAAGTGCCTCTAAGATCGATACTGTGCTTGATTCTACTTTGTATTTCAAGAATATTAACATAGGAAAATGGAACGAACTTCACAATAGAATTATCTGTGAAATAGGCACGAGTTTTCGACAATTCATTAAGTAGAAATGACGTTTAGAAAGTAAAATTGCCTAAGTAAATAGGAGATTTTCTAAGTACCTTTAAGATCGATACTGTGCTTGATTCTACTTAATATTTCAAGAACATTAACATAGGAAAATTGATCGTACTTCACCAGTGAATTACCTATGAAATAGGCACTAGTTTTCGACAATTCATTAAGTGGAAATGACGTTTAGAGGGTAAAATTGCCTAAGTAAATATGAGATTGCCTAAGCACCTATAAGGTCGATACTATGTTTGATTCTGCATAATATTTCAAGAACATAAACATAGGTAAATGGAACGTACTTCAGCAAAGAATTATCTATGCAATAGGGACGAGTTTCAGACAATTCATTGAGTAGAAATGACGTTTAGAGTGTAAAATTGCCTAAGTAAATATGACATTGCCTAAGTACCTATAAGATCGATACTATACTTGATTCGACTTAATATTTCAAGAATATTCACATAGGAAAATGGAACGTACTTCACGAGAGAATTATCTATGAAATAGGCACGAGTTTCAGACAATTCATTAAGTAGAAATGACGTTTAGAGGGTAAAATTGCCTAACTAAATATGAGAATGCCTAAGTACCTACAAGATCGGTACTGTGCTTGATTCTACTTAATATTTCAAGAACATTAACATAGGAAAATGGAACGTACTTCACCAGAGAATTATCTATGAAATAGGGGCGAGTTTCAGACAATTCATTAAGTAGAAATGACGTTTAGATGGTAAAATTGCCTAAGTAAATAGGAGATTTTCTAAGTACCTATAAGATCGATACTGTGCTTGATTCTACTTTATATTTTAAGAACATTAACATAGGAAAGTGGAACGAACTTCACAATAGAATTATCTATGAAATAGGCACGAGTTTCAGAGAAATCATTTAGTAGAAATGTCGTTTAGAAAGTAAAATGGCCTAAGTAAATAGGAGATTTTCTAAGTACCTATAAGATCGATACTGTGCTTGATTCTACTTAATATTTCAAGAACATTAACATAGGAAAATGGATCGTACGTCACCAGAGAATTATCTATGAAATAGGCACGAGTTTCAGACAATTCATTAAGTAGAAATGACGTTTAGAGGGTAAAATTGCCTAAGTAAATATGAGATTGCCTAAGTACATTTAAGATCGATACTGTGCTTGATTCTTCTTAATATTTGAAGAACATTAACATAGGAAAATGGATCGTACTTCACTAGAGAATTATCCATGAAATAGGCATGAGTTTCAGACAATTCATTTAGTAGAAATGACGTTTAGAGGGTAAAATTGCCTAAGTAAATATGAGATTGCCTAAGTACCTATAAGATCGATACTGTGCTTGATTCTACTTAATATTGCAAGAACAAAAACATAGGAAAATGGAACGTACTTCCCCAGAGAATGTTCTATGAAATAGGCGAGAGTTTTCGATAATTCATTAAGTAGAAATTACGTTTAGAGGGTAAAATTGCCTAAGTAAATATCAGATTGCCTAAGTACCTATAAGATCGATACTGTGCTTGATTCTACTTTATATTTGAAGGACATTAACATAGGAAAGTGGAATGAACTTCACAACAGAATTACCGATGAAATAGGAACGAGTTTTCGACAAATCATTAAGTAGAAATGACGTTTAGAGGGTAAAATGGCCTAAGTAAATAGGAGATTTTCTTAGTACCCAAAAGATCGATACTGTGCTTGATTCTACTTAATATTTCAAGAACATTAACATAGGAAAATGGAACGTACTTCACCAGAGAATGATCTATTAAATAGGCACGAGTTTTCGACAATTCATTAAGTGGAAATGACGTTTAGAGGGTAAAATTGCCTAAGTAAATATGAGATTGCCTAAGCACCTATAAGGTCGATACTATGCTTGATTCTGCATAATATTTCAAGAACATAAACATAGCTAAATGGAACGTACTTCAGCAAAGGATTATCTATGTAATAGTCACGATTTTCAGACAATTCATTGAGTAGAAATGACGTTTAGAGTGTAAAATTGCCTAAGTAAATATGAGATTGCCTAAGTACCTATAAGATCGATACTATACTTGATTCTACTTTGTATTTCAAGAATATTAACATAGGAAAATGGAACGAACATCACAATAGAATTATCTGTGAAATAGGCACGAGTTTTCGACAATTCATTAAGTAGAAATGACGTTTGGAAAGTAAAATGGCCTAAGTAAATAGGAGATTTTCTAAGTACCTATAAGATCGATATTGTGCTTGATTCTACTTAATATTTCAAGAACATTAACATAGGACAATGGATCGTACTTCACCAGAGAATTACCTATCAAATAGGCACGAGTTTCAGACAATTCATTAAGTAGAAATGACGTTTAGAGGGTAAAATTGCCTAAGTAAATATGAGATTGCCTAAGTACCTATAAGATCGATACTGTGCTTGATTCTACTTTATATTTTAAGAACATTTACATAGGAAAGTGGAACGAACTTCACAATAGAATTATCTATGAAATAGGCACGAGTTTCAGACAAATCATTAAGTAGAAATGACGTTTAGAGGGTAAAATTGCCTAAGTAAATATGAGATTGCCTAAGTACCTATAAGATCGATACTGTGCTTGATTCTACTTTGTATTTCAAGAATATTAACATAGGAAAATGGAACGAACTTCACAATAGAATTATCTGTGAAATAGGCACGAGTTTTCGACATTTCATTAAGTAGAAATGACGTTTAGAAAGTAAAATTGCCTAAGTAAATAGGAGATTTTCTAAGTACCTATAAGATCGATACTGTGCTTGATTCTACTTAATATTTCAAGAACATTAACATAGGAAAATGGATCGTACTTCACCAGTGAATTACCTATGAAATAGGAACTAGTTTTCGACAATTCATTAAGTGGAAATGACGTTTAGAGGGTAAAATTGCCTAAGTAAATATGAGATTGCCTAAGCACCTATAAGGTCGATACTATGTTTGATTCTGCATAATATTTCAAGAACATAAACATAGCTAAATGGAACGTACTTCAGCAAAGAATTATCTATGCAATAGGCACGAGTTTCAGACAATTCATTGAGTAGAAATGACGTTTAGAGTGTAAAATTGCCTAAGTAAATATGACATTGCCTAAGTACCTATAAGATCGATACTATACTTGATTCCACTTAATATTTCAAGAACATTAACATAGGAAAATGGAACGTACTTCACCAGAGAATTATCTATGAAATAGGCGCGAGTTTCAGACAATTCATTAAGTAGCAATGACGTTTAGAAGGTAAAATTGCTTAACTAAATATGAGATTGCCTAAGTACCTATAAGATCGATACTGTGCTTGATTCTACTTAATATTTCAAGAACATTAACATAGGAAAATGGAACGTACTTCACCAGAGAATTATCTATGAAATAGGCGCGAGTTTCAGACAATTCATTAAGTAGAAATAACGTTTAGATGGTAAAATTGCCTAAGTAAATATGAGATTTTCTACGTACCTATAAGATCGATACTGTGCTTAATTCTACTTTATATTTTAAGAACATTAACATAGGAAAGTGGAACGAACTTCACAATAGAATTATCTATGAAATAGGCACGAGTTTCAGACAAATCATTAAGTAGAAATGACGTTTAGAGGGTAAAATTGCCTAAGTAAATATGAGATTGCCTAAGTACCTATAAGATCGATACTGTGCTTGATTCTACTTTGTATTTCAAGAATATTAACATAGGAAAATGGAACGAACTTCACAATAGAATTATCTGTGAAATAGGCACGAGTTTTCGACATTTCATTAAGTAGAAATGACGTTTAGAAAGTAAAATTGCCTAAGTAAATAGGAGATTTTCTAAGTACCTATAAGATCGATACTGTGCTTGATTCTACTTAATATTTCAAGAACATTAACATAGGAAAATGGATCGTACTTCACCAGTGAATTACCTATGAAATAGGAACTAGTTTTCGACAATTCATTAAGTGGAAATGACGTTTAGAGGGTAAAATTGCCTAAGTAAATATGAGATTGCCTAAGCACCTATAAGGTCGATACTATGTTTGATTCTGCATAATATTTCAAGAACATAAACATAGCTAAATGGAACGTACTTCAGCAAAGAATTATCTATGCAATAGGCACGAGTTTCAGACAATTCATTGAGTAGAAATGACGTTTAGAGTGTAAAATTGCCTAAGTAAATATGACATTGCCTAAGTACCTATAAGATCGATACTATACTTGATTCCACTTAATATTTCAAGAACATTAACATAGGAAAATGGAACGTACTTCACCAGAGAATTATCTATGAAATAGGCGCGAGTTTCAGACAATTCATTAAGTAGAAATGACGTTTAGAAGGTAAAATTGCTTAACTAAATATGAGATTGCCTAAGTACCTATAAGATCGATACTGTGCTTGATTCTACTTAATATTTCAAGAACATTAACATAGGAAAATGGAACGTACTTCACCAGAGAATTATCTATGAAATAGGCGCGAGTTTCAGACAATTCATTAAGTAGAAATAACGTTTAGATGGTAAAATTGCCTAAGTAAATAGGAGATTTTCTACGTACCTATAAGATCGATACTGTGCTTAATTCTACTTTATATTTTAAGAACATTAACATAGGAAAGTGGAACGAACTTCACAATAGAATTATCTATGAAATAGGCACGAGTTTCAGACAAATCATTAAGTAGAAATGACGTTTAGAGGGTAAAATTGCCTAAGTAAATATGAGATTGCCTAAGTACCTATAAGATCGATACTGTGCTTGATTCTACTTTGTATTTCAAGAATATTAACATAGGAAAATGGAACGAACTTCACAATAGAATTATCTGTGAAATAGGCACGAGTTTTCGACATTTCATTAAGTAGAAATGACGTTTAGAAAGTAAAATTGCCTAAGTAAATAGGAGATTTTCTAAGTACCTATAAGATCGATACTGTGCTTGATTCTACTTAATATTTCAAGAACATTAACATAGGAAAATGGATCGTACTTCACCAGTGAATTACCTATGAAATAGGAACTAGTTTTCGACAATTCATTAAGTGGAAATGACGTTTAGAGGGTAAAATTGCCTAAGTAAATATGAGATTGCCTAAGCACCTATAAGGTCGATACTATGTTTGATTCTGCATAATATTTCAAGAACATAAACATAGCTAAATGGAACGTACTTCAGCAAAGAATTATCTATGCAATAGGCACGAGTTTCAGACAATTCATTGAGTAGAAATGACGTTTAGAGTGTAAAATTGCCTAAGTAAATATGACATTGCCTAAGTACCTATAAGATCGATACTATACTTGATTCCACTTAATATTTCAAGAACATTAACATAGGAAAATGGAACGTACTTCACCAGAGAATTATCTATGAAATAGGCGCGAGTTTCAGACAATTCATTAAGTAGAAATGACGTTTAGAAGGTAAAATTGCTTAACTAAATATGAGATTGCCTAAGTACCTATAATATCGATACTGTGCTTGATTCTACTTAATATTTCAAGAACATTAACATAGGAAAATGGAACGTACTTCACCAGAGAATTATCTATGAAATAGGCGCGAGTTTCAGACAATTCATTAAGTAGAAATAACGTTTAGATGGTAAAATTGCCTAAGTAAATAGGAGATTTTCTACGTACCTATAAGATCGATACTGTGCTTAATTCTACTTTATATTTTAAGAACATTAACATAGGAAAGTGGAACGAACTTCACAATAGAATTATCTATGAAATAGGCACGAGTTTCAGAGAAATCATTTAGTAGAAATGTCGTTTAGAAAGTAAAATGGCCTAAGTAAATAGGAGATTTTCTAAGTACCTATAAGATCGATACTGTGCTTGATTCTACTTAATATTTCAAGAACATTAACATAGGAAAATGGATCGTACTTCACCAGAGAATTATCTATGAAATAGGCACGAGTTTCAGACAATTCATTAAGTAGAAATGACGTTTAGAGGGTAAAATTGCCTAAGTAAATATGAGATTGCCTAAGTACCTATAAGATCGAAACTGTGCTTGATTCTTCTTAATATTTGAAGATCATTAACATAGGAAAATGGATCGTACTTCACTAGAGAATTATCTATGAAATAGGCACGAGTTTCAAACAATTCTTTAAGTAGAAATGACGTTTAGAAAGTAAAATTGCCTAAGTAAATAGGAGATTTTCTAAGTAGCTAAAAGATCGATACTGTGCTTGATTCGTCTTAATATTTGAAGATCATTAACATAGGAAAATGGATCGTACTTCACTAGAGAATTATCTATGAAATAGGCGCGAGTTTCAGACAATTCATTTAGTAGAAATGACGTTTAGAGGGTAAAATTGCCAAAGTAAATATGAGATTGCCTAAGTACCTATAAGATCGATACTGTGCTTGATTCTACTTAATATTGCAAGAACAAAAACATAGGAAAATGGAACGTACTTCCCCAGAGAATGTTCTATAAAATAGGCGCGAGTTTTCGATAATTCATTAAGTAGAAATTACGTTTAGAGGGTAAAATTGCATAAGTAAATATGAGATTGCCTAAGTACCTATAGGATCGATACTGTGCTTGATTCTACTTTATATTTGAAGGACATTAACATAGGAAAGTGGAATGTACTTCACAACAGAATTACCTATGAAATAGGAACGAGTTTTCGACAAATCATTAAGTAGAAATGACGTTTAGAGGGTAAAATGGCCTAAGTAAATAGGAGATTTTCTTAGTACCCAAAAGATCGATACTGTGCTTGATTCTACTTAATATTTCAAGAACATTAACATAGGAAAATGGAACGTACTTCACCAGAGAATGATCTATTAAATAGGCACGAGTTTTCGACAATTCATTAAGTGGAAATGACGTTTAGAGGGTAAAATTGCCTAAGTAAATATGAGATTGCCTAAGCACCTATAAGGTCGATACTATGCTTGATTCTGCATAATATTTCAAGAACATAAACATAGCTAAATGGAACGTACTTCAGCAAAGGATTATCTATGTAATAGTCACGATTTTCAGACAATTCATTGAGTAGAAATGACGTTTAGAGTGTAAAATTGCCTAAGTAAATATGAGATTGCCTAAGTACCTATAAGATCGATACTATACTTGATTCTACTTTGTATTTCAAGAATATTAACATAGGAAAATGGAACGAACATCACAATAGAATTATCTGTGAAATAGGCACGAGTTTTCGACAATTCATTAAGTAGAAATGACGTTTGGAAAGTAAAATGGCCTAAGTAAATAGGAGATTTTCTAAGTACCTATAAGATCGATATTGTGCTTGATTCTACTTAATATTTCAAGAACATTAACATAGGACAATGGATCGTACTTCACCAGAGAATTACCTATCAAATAGGCACGAGTTTCAGACAATTCATTAAGTAGAAATGACGTTTAGAGGGTAAAATTGCCTAAGTAAATATGAGATTGCCTAAGTACCTATAAGATCGATACTGTGCTTGATTCTACTTTATATTTTAAGAACATTTACATAGGAAAGTGGAACGAACTTCACAATAGAATTATCTATGAAATAGGCACGAGTTTCAGACAAATCATTAAGTAGAAATGACGTTTAGAGGGTAAAATTGCCTAAGTAAATATGAGATTGCCTAAGTACCTATAAGATCGATACTGTGCTTGATTCTACTTTGTATTTCAAGAATATTAACATAGGAAAATGGAACGAACTTCACAATAGAATTATCTGTGAAATAGGCACGAGTTTTCGACATTTCATTAAGTAGAAATGACGTCTAGAAAGTAAAATTGCCTAAGTAAATAGGAGATTTTCTAAGTACCTATAAGATCGATACTGTGCTTGATTCTACTTAATATTTCAAGAACATTAACATAGGAAAATGGATCGTACTTCACCAGTGAATTACCTATGAAATAGGAACTAGTTTTCGACAATTCATTAAGTGGAAATGACGTTTAGAGGGTAAAATTGCCTAAGTAAATATGAGATTGCCTAAGCACCTATAAGGTCGATACTATGTTTGATTCTGCATAATATTTCAAGAACATAAACATAGCTAAATGGAACGTACTTCAGCAAAGAATTATCTATGCAATAGGCACGAGTTTCAGACAATTCATTGAGTAGAAATGACGTTTAGAGTGTAAAATTGCCTAAGTAAATATGACATTGCCTAAGTACCTATAAGATCGATACTATACTTGATTCCACTTAATATTTCAAGAACATTAACATAGGAAAATGGAACGTACTTCACCAGAGAATTATCTATGAAATAGGAGCGAGTTTCAGACAATTCATTAAGTAGAAATGACGTTTAGAAGGTAAAATTGCTTAACTAAATATGAGATTGCCTAAGTACCTATAAGATCGATACTGTGCTTGATTCTACTTAATATTTCAAGAACATTAACATAGGAAAATGGAACGTACTTCACCAGAGAATTATCTATGAAATAGGCGCGAGTTTCAGACAATTCATTGAGTAGAAATAACGTTTAGATGGTAAAATTGCCTAAGTAAATAGGAGATTTTCTAAGTACCTATAAGATCGATACTGTGCTTAATTCTACTTTATATTTTAAGAACATTAACATAGGAAAGTGGAACGAACTTCACAATAGAATTATCTATGAAATAGGCACGAGTTTCAGAGAAATCATTTAGTAGAAATGTCGTTTAGAAAGTAAAATGGCCTAAGTAAATAGGAGATTTTCTAAGTACCTATAAGATCGATACTGTGCTTGATTCTACTTAATATTTCAAGAACATTAACATAGGAAAATGGATCGTACTTCACCAGAGAATTATCTATGAAATAGGCACGAGTTTCAGACAATTCATTAAGTAGAAATGACGTTTAGAGGGTAAAATTGCCTAAGTAAATATGAGATTGCCTAAGTACCTATAAGATCGAAACTGTGCTTGATTCTTCTTAATATTTGAAGATCATTAACATAGGAAAATGGATCGTACTTCACTAGAGAATTATCTATGAAATAGGCACGAGTTTCAAACAATTCTTTAAGTAGAAATGACGTTTAGAAAGTAAAATTGCCTAAGTAAATAGGAGATTTTCTAAGTACCTAAAAGATCGATACTGTGCTTGATTCTTCTTAATATTTGAAGATCATTAACATAGGAAAATGGATCGTACTTCACTAGAGAATTATCTATGAAATAGGCGCGAGTTTCAGACAATTCATTTAGTAGAAATGACGTTTAGAGGGTAAAATTGCCAAAGTAAATATGAGATTGCCTAAGTACCTATAAGATCGATACTGTGCTTGATTCTACTTAATATTGCAAGAACAAAAACATAGGAAAATGGAACGTACTTCCCCAGAGAATGTTCTATAAAATAGGCGCGAGTTTTCGATAATTCATTAAGTAGAAATTACGTTTAGAGGGTAAAATTGCATAAGTAAATATGAGATTGCCTAAGTACCTATAGGATCGATACTGTGCTTGATTCTACTTTATATTTGAAGGACATTAACATAGGAAAGTGGAATGTACTTCACAACAGAATTACCTATGAAATAGGAACGAGTTTTCGACAAATCATTAAGTAGAAATGACGTTTAGAGGGTAAAATGGCCTAAGTAAATAGGAGATTTTCTTAGTACCCAAAAGATCGATACTGTGCTTGATTCTACTTAATATTTCAAGAACATTAACATAGGAAAATGAAACGTACTTCACCAGAGAATGATCTATTAAATAGGCACGAGTTTTCGACAATTCATTAAGTGGAAATGACGTTTAGAGGGTAAAATTGCCTAAGTAAATATGAGATTGCCTAAGCACCTATAAGGTCGATACTATGCTTGATTCTGCATAATATTTCAAGAACATAAATATAGCTAAATGGAACGTACTTCAGCAAAGGATTATCTATGTAATAGTCACGATTTTCAGACAATTCATTGAGTAGAAATGACGTTTAGAGTGTAAAATTGCCTAAGTAAATATGAGATTGCCTAAGTACCTATAAGATCGATACTATACTTGATTCTACTTTGTATTTCAAGAATATTAACATAGGAAAATGGAACGAACATCACAATAGAATTATCTGTGAAATAGGCACGAGTTTTCGACAATTCATTAAGTAGAAATGACGTTTGGAAAGTAAAATGGCCTAAGTAAATAGGAGATTTTCTAAGTACCTATAAGATCGATATTGTGCTTGATTCTACTTAATATTTCAAGAACATTAACATAGGACAATGGATCGTACTTCACCAGAGAATTACCTATCAAATAGGCACGAGTTTCAGACAATTCATTAAGTAGAAATGACGTTTAGAGGGTAAAATTGCCTAAGTAAATATGAGATTGCCTAAGTACCTATAAGATCGATACTGTGCTTGATTCTACTTTATATTTTAAGAACATTTACATAGGAAAGTGGAACGAACTTCACAATAGAATTATCTATGAAATAGGCACGAGTTTCAGACAAATCATTAAGTAGAAATGACGTTTAGAGGGTAAAATTGCCTAAGTAAATATGAGATTGCCTAAGTACCTATAAGATCGATACTGTGCTTGATTCTACTTTGTATTTCAAGAATATTAACATAGGAAAATGGAACGAACTTCACAATAGAATTATCTGTGAAATAGGCACGAGTTTTCGACATTTCATTAAGTAGAAATGACGTTTAGAAAGTAAAATTGCCTAAGTAAATAGGAGATTTTCTAAGTACCTATAAGATCGATACTGTGCTTGATTCTACTTAATATTTCAAGAACATTAACATAGGAAAATGGATCGTACTTCACCAGTGAATTACCTATGAAATAGGAACTAGTTTTCGACAATTCATTAAGTGGAAATGACGTTTAGAGGGTAAAATTGCCTAAGTAAATATGAGATTGCCTAAGCACCTATAAGGTCGATACTATGTTTGATTCTGCATAATATTTCAAGAACATAAACATAGCTAAATGGAACGTACTTCAGCAAAGAATTATCTATGCAATAGGCACGAGTTTCAGACAATTCATTGAGTAGAAATGACGTTTAGAGTGTAAAATTGCCTAAGTAAATATGACATTGCCTAAGTACCTATAAGATCGATACTATACTTGATTCCACTTAATATTTCAAGAACATTAACATAGGAAAATGGAACGTACTTCACCAGAGAATTATCTATGAAATAGGCGCGAGTTTCAGACAATTCATTAAGTAGAAATGACGTTTAGAAGGTAAAATTGCTTAACTAAATATGAGATTGCCTAAGTACCTATAAGATCGATACTGTGCTTGATTCTACTTAATATTTCAAGAACATTAACATAGGAAAATGGAACGTACTTCACCAGAGAATTATCTATGAAATAGGCGCGAGTTTCAGACAATTCATTAAGTAGAAATAACGTTTAGATGGTAAAATTGCTTAAGTAAATAGGAGATTTTCTAAGTACCTATAAGATCGATACTGTGCTTAATTCTACTTTATATTTTAAGAACATTAACATAGGAAAGTGGAACGAACTTCACAATAGAATTATCTATGAAATAGGCACGAGTTTCAGAGAAATCATTTAGTAGAAATGTCGTTTAGAAAGTAAAATGGCCTAAGTAAATAGGAGATTTTCTAAGTACCTATAAGATCGATACTGTGCTTGATTCTACTTAATATTTCAAGAACATTAACATAGGAAAATGGATCGTACTTCACCAGAGAATTATCTATGAAATAGGCACGAGTTTCAGACAATTCATTAAGTAGAAATGACGTTTAGAGGGTAAAATTGCCTAAGTAAATATGAGATTGCCTAAGTACCTATAAGATCGAAACTGTGCTTGATTCTTCTTAATATTTGAAGATCATTAACATAGGAAAATGGATCGTACTTCACTAGAGAATTATCTATGAAATAGGCACGAGTTTCAGACAATTCATTAAGTAGAAATAACGTTTAGATGGTAAAATTGCTTAAGTAAATAGGAGATTTTCTAAGTACCTATAAGATCGATACTGTGCTTAATTCTACTTTATATTTTAAGAACATTAACATAGGAAAGTGGAACGAACTTCACAATAGAATTATCTATGAAATAGGCACGAATTTCAGACAATTCATTAAGTAGAAATGACGTTTAGAGGGTAAAATTGCCTAAGTAAATATGAGATTGCCTAACTACCTATAAGATCGAAACTGTGCTTGATTCTTCTCAATATTTGAAGATCATTAACATAGGAAAATGGATCGTACTTCACTAGAGAATTTTCTATGAAATAGGCACGAGTTTCAGACAATTCTTTAAGTAGAAATGACGCTTAGAGGGTAAAATTGCCTAAGTAAATATGAGATTGCCTAAGTACCTATAAGATCGAAACTGTGCTTGATTCTTCTTAATATTTGAAGATCATTAACATAGGAAAATGGATCGTACTTCACTAGAGAATTATCTATGAAATAGGCACGAGTTTCAAACAATTCTTTAAGTAGAAATGACGTTTAGAGGGTAAAATTGCCTAAGTAAATAGGAGATTTTCTAAGTACCTAAAAGATCGATACTGTGCTTGATTCTTCTTAATATTTGAAGATCATTAACATAGGAAAATGGATCGTACTTCACTAGAGAATTATCTATGAAATAGGCACGAGTTTCAGACAATTCATTAAGTAGAAATTACGTTTAGAGGGTAAAATTGCCTAAGTAAATATGAGATTGCCTAAGTACCTATAAGATCGAAACTGTGCTTGATTCTTCTTAATATTTGAAGATCACTAACATAGGAAAATGGATCGTACTTCACTAGAGAATTATCTATGAAATAGGCACGAGTTTCAAACAATTCTTTAAGTAGAAATGACGTTTAGAAAGTAAAATTGCCTAAGTAAATAGGAGATTTTCTAAGTACCTAAAAGATCGATACTGTGCTTGATTCTTCTTAATATTTGAAGATCATTAACATAGGAAAATGGATCGTACTTCACTAGAGAATTATCTATGAAATAGGCACGAGTTTCAGACAATTCATTAAGTAGAAATTACGTTTAGAGGGTAAAATTGCCTAAGTAAATATGAGATTGCCTAACTACCTATAAGATCGAAACTGTGCTTGATTCTTCTCAATATTTGAAGATCATTAACATAGGAAAATGGATCGTACTTCACTAGAGAATTTTCTATGAAATAGGCACGAGTTTCAGACAATTCTTTAAGTAGAAATGACGCTTAGAGGGTAAAATTGCCTAAGTAAATATGAGATTGCCTAAGTACCTATAAGATCGATACTGTGCTTGATTCTACTTTATATTTTAAGAACATTAACATAGGAAATTGGAACGAACTTCACAATAGAATTATCTATGAAATAGGCACGAGTTTTCGACAATTCATTAAGTAGAAATGACGTTTAGAAAGTAAAATGGCCTAAGTAAATAGGAGATTTTCTAAGTACCTATAATATCGATACTGTGCTTGATTCTACTTAATAATTCAAGAATATAAACATAGGCAAACGGAACGTACTTCGGCAAAGGATTATCTATGCAATAGGCGCGAGTTTCAGACAATTCATTAAGTAGAAATGACGTTTAGAAGGTAAAATTGCCTAACTAAATATGAGATTGCCTAAGTACCTATAAGATCGATACTGTGCTTGATTCTACTTAATATTTCAAGAACATTAACATAGGAAAATGGAACGTACTTCACCAGAGAATTATCTATGAAATAGGCGCGAGTTTCAGACAATTCATTAAGTAGAAATAACGTTTATATGGTAAAATTGCCTAAGTAAATAGGAGATTTTCTAAGTACCTATATTATCGATACTGTGCTTAATTCTACTTTATATTTTAAGAACATTAACATAGGAAAGTGGAACGAACTTCACAATAGAATTATCTATGAAATAGGCACGAGTTTCAGAGAAATCATTTAGTAGAAATGTCATTTAGAAAGTAAAATGGCCTAAGTAAATAGGAGATTTTCTAAGTACCTATAAGATCGATACTGTGCTTGATTCTACTTAATATTTCAAGAACATTAACATAGGAAAATGGATCGTACTTCACCAGAGAATTATCTATGAAATAGGCACGAGTTTCAGACAATTCATTAAGTAGAAATTACGTTTAGAGGGTAAAATTGCCTAAGTAAATATGAGATTGCCTAACTACCTATAAGATCGAAACTGTGCTTGATTCTTCTCAATATTTGAAGATCATTAACATAGGAAAATGGATCGTACTTCACTAGAGAATTTTCTATGAAATAGGCACGAGTTTCAGACAATTCTTTAAGTAGAAATGACGCTTAGAGGGTAAAATTGCCTAAGTAAATATGAGATTGCCTAAGTACCTATAAGATCGATACTGTGCTTGATTCTACTTTATATTTTAAGAACATTAACATAGGAAATTGGAACGAACTTCACAATAGAATTATCTATGAAATAGGCACGAGTTTTCGACAATTCATTAAGTAGAAATGACGTTTAGAAAGTAAAATGGCCTAAGTAAATAGGAGATTTTCTAAGTACCTATAATATCGATACTGTGCTTGATTCTACTTAATAATTCAAGAACATAAACATAGGCAAACGGAACGTACTTCGGCAAAGGATTATCTATGCAATAGGCGCGAGTTTCAGACAATTCATTAAGTAGAAATGACGTTTAGAAGGTAAAATTGCCTAACTAAATATGAGATTGCCTAAGTACCTATAAGATCGATACTGTGCTTGATTCTACTTAATATTTCAAGAACATTAACATAGGAAAATGGAACGTACTTCACCAGAGAATTATCTATGAAATAGGCGCGAGTTTCAGACAATTCATTAAGTAGAAATAACGTTTAGATGGTAAAATTGCCTAAGTAAATAGGAGATTTTCTAAGTACCTATAAGATCGATACTGTGCTTAATTCTACTTTATATTTTAAGAACATTAACATAGGAAAGTGGAACGAACTTCACAATAGAATTATCTATGAAATAGGCACGAGTTTCAGAGAAATCATTTAGTAGAAATGTCGTTTAGAAAGTAAAATGGCCTAAGTAAATAGGAGATTTTCTAAGTACCTATAAGATCGATACTGTGCTTGATTCTACTTAATATTTCAAGAACATTAACATAGGGAAATGGATCGTACTTCACCAGAGAATTATCTATGAAATAGGCGCGAGTTTCAGACAATTCATTTAGTAGAAATGACGTTTAGAGGGTAAAATTGCCAAAGTAACTATGAGATTGCCTAAGTACCTATAAGATCGATACTGTGCTTGATTCTACTTAATATTGCAAGAACCAAAACATAGGAAAATGGAACGTACTTCCCCAGAGAATGTTTTATAAAATAGGCGCGAGTTTTCGATAATTCATTAAGTAGAAATTACGTTTAGAGGGTAAAATTGCATAAGTAAATATGAGATTGCCTAAGTACCTATAGGATCGATACTGTGTTTGATTCTACTTTATATTTGAAGGACATTAACATAGGAAAGTGGAATGTACTTCACAACAGAATTACCTATGTAATAGGAACGAGTTTTCGACAAATCATTAAGTAGAAATGACGTTTAGAGGGTAAAATGGCCTAAGTAAATAGGAGATTTTCTTAGTACCCAAAAGATCGATACTGTGCTTGATTCTACTTAATATTTCAAGAACATTAACATAGGAAAATGGAACGTACTTCACCAGATCTATTACATAGGCATGAGTTTTCGACAATTCATTAAGTGGAAATGACGTTTAGAGGGTAAAATTGCCTAAGTAAATATGAGATTGCCTAAGCACCTATAAGGTCGATACTATGCTTGATTCTGCATAATATTTCAAGAACATAAACATAGCTAAATGGAACGTACTTCATCAAAGGATTATCTATGCAATAGTCACGAGTTTCAGACAATTCATTGCGTAGAAATGACGTTTAGAGTGTAAAATTGCCTAAGTAAATATGAGATTGCCTAAGTACCTATAAGATCGATACTATACTTGATTCTACTTTGTATTTCAAGAATATTAACATAGGAAAATGGAACGAACATCACAATAGAATTATCTGTGAAATAGGCACGAGTTTTCGACAATTCATTAAGTAGAAATGACGTTTGGAAAGTAAAATGGCCTAAGTAAATAGGAGATTTTCTAAGTACCTATAAGATCGATATTGTGCTTGATTCTACTTAATATTTCAAGAACATTAACATAGGACAATGGATCGTACTTCACCAGAGAATTACCTATCAAATAGGCACGAGTTTCAGACAATTCATTAAGTAGAAATGACGTTTAGAGGGTAAAATTGCCTAAGTAAATATGAGATTGCCTAAGTACCTATAAGATCGATACTGTGCTTGATTCTACTTTATATTTTAAGAACATTTACATAGGAAAGTGGAACGAACTTCACAATAGAATTATCTATGAAATAGGCACGAGTTTCAGACAAATCATTAAGTAGAAATGACGTTTAGAGGGTAAAATTGCATAAGTAAATATGAGATTGCCTAAGTACCTATAAGATCGAAACTGTGCTTGATTCTTCTTAATATTTGAAGATCATTAACATAGGAAAATGGATCGTACTTCACTAGAGAATTATCTATGAAATAGGCACGAGTTTCAGACAATTCTTTAAGTAGAAATGACGTTTAGAGGGTAAAATTGCCTAAGTAAATATGAGATTGCCTAAGTACCTATAAGATCGATACTGTGCTTAATTCTACTTTATATTTTAAGAACATTAACATAGGAAAGTGGAACGAACTTCACAATAGAATTATCTATGAAATAGGCACGAGTTTCAGAGAAATCATTTAGTAGAAATGTCGTTTAGAAAGTAAAATGGCCTAAGTAAATAGGAGATTTTCTAAGTACCTATAAGATCGATACTGTGCTTGATTCTACTTAATATTTCAAGAACATTAACATAGGAAAATGGATCGTACTTCACCAGAGAATTATCTATGAAATAGGCACGAGTTTAAGACAATTCATTAAGTAGAAATGACGTTTAGAGGGTAAAATTGCCTAAGTAAATATGAGATTGCCTAAGTACCTATAAGATCGAAACTGTGCTTGATTCTTCTTAATATTTGAAGATCATTAACATAGGAAAATGGATCGTACTTCACTAGAGAATTATCTATGAAATAGGCACGAGTTTCAAACAATTCTTTAAGTAGAAATGACGTTTAGAAAGTAAAATTGCCTAAGTAAATAGGAGATTTTCTAAGTACCTAAAAGATCGATACTGTGCTTGATTCTACTTAATATTTCAAGAACATTAACATAGGAAAATGGAACGTACTTCACCAGAGAATTATCTATGAAATAGGCGCGAGTTTCAGACAATTGATTAAGTAGAAATGACGTTTAGATGGTAAAATTGCCTAAGTAAATATGAGATTGCCTAAGTACCTACAAGATCGATACTGTGCTTGATTCTACTTTATATTTTAAGAACATTAACATAGGAAAGTGGAACGAACTTCACAATAGAATTATCTATGAAATAGGCACGAGTTTCAGAGAAATCATTTAGTAGAAATGTCGTTTAGAAAGTAAAATGGCCTAAGTAAATAGGAGATTTTCTAAGTACCTATAAGATCGATACTGTGCTTGATTCTACTTAATATTTCAAGAACATTAACATAGGAAAATGGATCGTACTTCACCAGAGAATTATCTATGAAATAGGCACGAGTTTCAGACAATTCATTAAGTAGAAATGACGTTTAGAGGGTAAAATTGCCTAAGTAAATATGAGATTGCCTAACTACCAATAAGATCGAAACTGTGCTTGATTCTTCTCAATATTTGAAGATCATTAACATAGGAAAATGGATCGTACTTCACTAGAGAATTTTCTATGAAATAGGCACGAGTTTCAGACAATTCTTTAAGTAGAAATGACGCTTAGAGGGTAAAATTGCCTAAGTAAATATGAGATTGCCTAAGTACCTATAAGATCGATACTGTGCTTGATTCTACTTTATATTTTAAGAACATTAACATAGGAAATTGGAACGAACTTCACAATAGAATTATCTATGAAATAGGCACGAGTTTTCGACAATTCATTAAGTAGAAATGACGTTTAGAAAGTAAAATGGCCTAAGTAAATAGGAGATTTTCTAAGTACCTATAATATCGATACTGTGCTTGATTCTACTTAATAATTCAAGAACATAAACATAGGCAAACGGAACGTACTTCGGCAAAGGATTATCTATGCAATAGGCGCGAGTTTCAGACAATTCATTAAGTAGAAATGACGTTTAGAAGGTAAAATTGCCTAACTAAATATGAGATTGCCTAAGTACCTATAAGATCGATACTGTGCTTGATTCTACTTAATATTTCAAGAACATTAACATAGGAAAATGGAACGTACTTCACCAGAGAATTATCTAAGAAATAGGCGCGAGTTTCAGACAATTCATTAAGTAGAAATAACGTTTAGATGGTAAAATTGCCTAAGTAAATAGGAGATTTTCTAAGTACCTATAAGATCGATACTGTGCTTAATTTTACTTTATATTTTAAGAACATTAACATAGGAAAGTGGAACGAACTTCACAATAGAATTATCTATGAAATAGGCACGAGTTTCAGAGAAATCATTTAGTAGAAATGTCGTTTAGAAAGTAAAATGGCCTAAGTAAATAGGAGATTTTCTAAGTACCTATAAGATCGATACTGTGCTTGATTCTACTTAATATTTCAAGAACATTAACATAGGGAAATGGATCGTACTTCACCAGAGAATTATCTATGAAATAGGCACGAGTTTCAGACAATTCATTAAGTAGAAATGACGTTTAGAGGGTAAAATTGCCTAAGTAAATATGAGATTGCCTAAGTACCTATAAGATCGAAACTGTGCTTGATTCTTCTTAATATTTGAAGATCATTAACATAGGAAAATGGATCGTACTTCACTAGAGAATTATCTATGAAATAGGCACGAGTTTCAGACAATTCTTTAAGTAGAAATGACGTTTAGAAAGTAAAATTGCCTATGTAAATAGGAGATTTTCTAAGTACCTAAAAGATCGATACTGTGCTTGATTCTACTTAATATTTCAAGAACATTAACATAGGAAAATGGAACGTACTTCACCAGAGAATTATCTATGAAATATGCGCGAGTTTCAGACAATTGATTAAGTAGAAATGACGTTTAGATGGTAAAATTGCCTAAGTAAATATGAGATTGCCTAAGTACGTACAAGATCGATACTGTGCTTGATTCTACTTTATATTTTAAGAACATTAACATAGGAAAGTGGAACGAACTTCACAATAGAATTATCTATGAAATAGGCACGAGTTTCAGAGAAATCATTTAAATGTCGTTTAGAAAGTAAAATGGCCTAAGTAAATAGGAGATTTTCTAAGTACCTATAAGATCGATACTGTGGTTGATTCTACTTAATATTTCAAGAACATTAACATAGGAAAATGGATCGTACTTCACCAGAGAATTATCTATGAAATAGGCACGAGTTTCAGACAATTCATTAAGTATAAATGACGTTTAGAGGGTAAAATTGCCTAAGTAAATATGAGATTGCCTAAGTACCTATAAGATCGAAACTGTGCTTGATTCTTCTTAATATTTGAAGATCATTAACATAGGAAAATGGATCGTACTTCACTAGAGAATTATCTATGAAATAGGCACGAGTTTCAGACAATTCTTTAAGTAGAAATGACGTTTAGAGGGTAAAATTGCCTAAGTAAATATGAGATTGCCTAAGTACCTATAAGATCGATACTGTGCTTGATTCTACTTTATATTTTAAGAACATTAACATAGGAAAGTGGAACGAACTTCACAATAGAATTATCTATGAAATAGGCACGAGTTTCAGAGAAATCATTTAGTAGAAATGTCGTTTAGAAAGTAAAATGGCCTAAGTAAATAGGAGATTTTCTAAGTACCTATAAGATCGATACTGTGCTTGATTCTACTTAATATTTCAAGAACATTAACATAGGAAAATGGATCGTACTTCACCAGAGAATTATCTATGAAATAGGCACGAGTTTCAGACAATTCATTAAGTAGAAATTACGTTTAGAGGGTAAAATTGCCTAAGTAAATATGAGATTGCCTAAGTACCTATAAGATCGAAACTGTGCTTGATTCTTCTTAATATTTGAAGATCATTAACATAGGAAAATGGATCGTACTTCACTAGAGAATTATCTATGAAATAGGCACGAGTTTCAAACAATTCTTTAAGTAGAAATGACGTTTAGAAAGTAAAATTGCCTAAGTAAATAGGAGATTTTCTAAGTACCTAAAAGATCGATACTGTGCTTGATTCTACTTAATATTTCAAGAACATTAACATAGGAAAATGGAACGTACTTCACCAGAGAATTATCTATGAAATAGGCGCGAGTTTCAGACAATTGATTAAGTAGAAATGACGTTTAGATGGTAAAATTGCCTAAGTAAATATGAGATTGCCTAAGTACCTACAAGATCGATACTGTGCTTGATTCTACTTTATATTTTAAGAACATTAACATAGGAAAGTGGAACGAACTTCACAATAGAATTATCTATGAAATAGGCACGAGTTTCAGAGAAATCATTTAGTAGAAATGTCGTTTAGAAAGTAAAATGGCCTAAGTAAACAGGAGATTTTCTAAGTACCTATAAGATCGATACTGTGCTTGATTCTACTTAATATTTCAAGAACATTAACATAGGAAAATGGATCGTACTTCACCAGAGAATTATCTATGAAATAGGCACGAGTTTCAGACAATTCATTAAGTAGAAATTACGTTTAGAGGGTAAAATTGCCTAAGTAAATATGAGATTGCCTAACTACCTATAAGATCGAAACTGTGCTTGATTCCTCTCAATATTTGAAGCTCATTAACATAGGAAAATGGATCGTACTTCACTAGAGAATTTTCTATGAAATAGGCACGAGTTTCAGACAATTCTTTAAGTAGAAATGACGCTTAGAGGGTAAAATTGCCTAAGTAAATATGAGATTGCCTAAGTACCTATAAGATTTATAATGTGCTTGATTCTACTTTATATTTTAAGAACATTAACATAGGAAAGTGGAACGAACTTCACAATAGAATTATCTATGAAATAGGCACGAGTTTTCGACAATTCATTAAGTAGAAATGACGTTTAGAAAGTAAAATGGCCTAAGTAAATAGGAGATTTTCTAAGTACCTATAATATCGATACTGTGCTTGATTCTACTTAATAATTCAAGAACATAAACATAGGCAAACGGAACGTACTTCGGCAAAGGATTATCTATGCAATAGGCGCGAGTTTCAGACAATTCATTAAGTAGAAATGACGTTTAGAAGGTAAAATTGCCTAACTAAATATGAGATTGCCTAAGTACCTATAAGATCGATACTGTGCTTGATTCTACTTAATATTTCAAGAACATTAACATAGGAAAATGGAACGTACTTCACCAGAGAATTATCTAAGAAATAGGCGCGAGTTTCAGACAATTCATTAAGTAGAAATAACGTTTAGATGGTAAAATTGCCTAAGTAAATAGGAGATTTTCTAAGTACCTATAAGATCGATACTGTGCTTAATTTTACTTTATATTTTAAGAACATTAACATAGGAAAGTGGAACGAACTTCACAATAGAATTATCTATGAAATAGGCACGAGTTTCAGAGAAATCATTTAGTAGAAATGTCGTTTAGAAAGTAAAATGGCCTAAGTAAATAGGAGATTTTCTAAGTACCTATAAGATCGATACTGTGCTTGATTCTACTTAATATTTCAAGAACATTAACATAGGGAAATGGATCGTACTTCACCAGAGAATTATCTATGAAATAGGCACGAGTTTCAGACAATTCATTAAGTAGAAATGACGTTTAGAGGGTAAAATTGCCTAAGTAAATATGAGATTGCCTAAGTACCTATAAGATCGAAACTGTGCTTGATTCTTCTTAATATTTGAAGATCATTAACATAGGAAAATGGATCGTACTTCACTAGAGAATTATCTATGAAATAGGCACGAGTTTCAGACAATTCTTTAAGTAGAAATGACGTTTAGAAAGTAAAATTGCCTATGTAAATAGGAGATTTTCTAAGTACCTAAAAGATCGATACTGTGCTTGATTCTACTTAATATTTCAAGAACATTAACATAGGAAAATGGAACGTACTTCACCAGAGAATTATCTATGAAATATGCGCGAGTTTCAGACAATTGATTAAGTAGAAATGACGTTTAGATGGTAAAATTGCCTAAGTAAATATGAGATTGCCTAAGTACGTACAAGATCGATACTGTGCTTGATTCTACTTTATATTTTAAGAACATTAACATAGGAAAGTGGAACGAACTTCACAATAGAATTATCTATGAAATAGGCACGAGTTTCAGAGAAATCATTTAGTAGAAATGTCGTTTAGAAAGTAAAATGGCCTAAGTAAATAGGAGATTTTCTAAGTACCTATAAGATCGATACTGTGGTTGATTCTACTTAATATTTCAAGAACATTAACATAGGAAAATGGATCGTACTTCACCAGAGAATTATCTATGAAATAGGCACGAGTTTCAGACAATTCATTAAGTATAAATGACGTTTAGAGGGCAAAATTGCCTAAGTAAATATGAGATTGCCTAAGTACCTATAAGATCGAAACTGTGCTTGATTCTTCTTAATATTTGAAGATCATTAACATAGGAAAATGGATCGTACTTCACTAGAGAATTATCTATGAAATAGGCACGAGTTTCAGACAATTCTTTAAGTAGAAATGACGTTTAGAGGGTAAAATTGCCTAAGTAAATATGAGATTGCCTAAGTACCTATAAGATCGATACTGTGCTTGATTCTACTTTATATTTTAAGAACATTAACATAGGAAAGTGGAACGAACTTCACAATAGAATTATCTATGAAATAGGCACGAGTTTCAGAGAAATCATTTAGTAGAAATGTCGTTTAGAAAGTAAAATGGCCTAAGTAAATAGGAGATTTTCTAAGTACCTATAAGATCGATACTGTGCTTGATTCTACTTAATATTTCAAGAACATTAACATAGGAAAATGGATCGTACTTCACTAGAGAATTATCTATGAAATAGGCACGAGTTTCAGACAATTCATTAAGTAGAAATTACGTTTAGAGGGTAAAATTGCCTAAGTAAATATGAGATTGCCTAAGTACCTATAAGATCGAAACTGTGCTTGATTCTTCTTAATATTTGAAGATCATTAACATAGGAAAATGGATCGTACTTCACTAGAGAATTATCTATGAAATAGGCACGAGTTTCAAACAATTCTTTAAGTAGAAATGACGTTTAGAAAGTAAAATTGCCTAAGTAAATAGGAGATTTTCTAAGTACCTAAAAGATCGATACTGTGCTTGATTCTACTTAATATTTCAAGAACATTAACATAGGAAAATGGAACGTACTTCACCAGAGAATTATCTATGAAATAGGCGCGAGTTTCAGACAATTGATTAAGTAGAAATGACGTTTAGATGGTAAAATTGCCTAAGTAAATATGAGATTGCCTAAGTACCTACAAGATCGATACTGTGCTTGATTCTACTTTATATTTTAAGAACATTAACATAGGAAAGTGGAACGAACTTCACAATAGAATTATCTATGAAATAAGCACGAGTTTCAGAGAAATCATTTAGTAGAAATGTCGTTTAGAAAGTAAAATGGCCTAAGTAAACAGGAGATTTTCTAAGTACCTATAAGATCGATACTGTGCTTGATTCTACTTAATATTTCAAGAACATTAACATAGGAAAATGGATCGTACTTCACCAGAGAATTATCTATGAAATAGGCACGAGTTTCAGACAATTCATTAAGTAGAAATTACGTTTAGAGGGTAAAATTGCCTAAGTAAATATGAGATTGCCTAACTACCTATAAGATCGAAACTGTGCTTGATTCCTCTCAATATTTGAAGCTCATTAACATAGGAAAATGGATCGTACTTCACTAGAGAATTTTCTATGAAATAGGCACGAGTTTCAGACAATTCTTTAAGTAGAAATGACGCTTAGAGGGTAAAATTGCCTAAGTAAATATGAGATTGCCTAAGTACCTATAAGATTTATACTGTGCTTGATTCTACTTTATATTTTAAGAACATTAACATAGGAAATTGGAACGAACTTCACAATAGAATTATCTATGAAATAGGCACGAGTTTTCGACAATTCATTAAGTAGAAATGACGTTTAGAAAGTAAAATGGCCTAAGTAAATAGGAGATTTTCTAAGTACCTATAATATCGATACTGTGCTTGATTCTACTTAATAATTCAAGAACATAAACATAGGCAAACGGAACGTACTTCGGCAAAGGATTATCTATGCGATAGGCACGAGTTTCAGACAATTCATTAAGTAGAAATGACGTTTAGACGGTAAAATTGCCTAAGTAAATATGAGATTGCCTAAGTACCCATAAGATCGATACTGTGCTTCATTCTTCTTAATATTTGAAGAACATTAACATAGGAAAATGGATCGTACTTCACTAGAGAATTATCTATGAAATAGGCGCGAGTTTCAGACAATTCATTAAGTAGAAATGACGTTTAGACGGTAAAATTGCCTAAGTAAATATGAGATTGCATAAGTACCTATAAGATCGAAACTGTGCTTGATTCTTCTTAATATTTGAAGATCATTAACATAGGAAAATGGATCGTACTTCACTAGAGAATTATCTATGAAATAGGCACGAGTTTCAGACAATTCTTTAAGTAGAAATGACGTTTAGAGGGTAAAATTGCCTAAGTAAATATGAGATTGCCTAAGTACCTATAAGATAGATACTGTGCTTGATTCTACTTTATATTTTAAGAACATTAACATAGGAAAGTGGAAAGAACTTCACAATAGAATTATCTATGAAATAGGCACGAGTTTTCGACAATTCATTAAGTAGAAATGACGTTTAGAAAGTAAAATGGCCTAAGTAAATAGGAGATTTTCTAAGTACCTATAAGATCGATACTGTGCTTGATTCTACTTAATAATTCAAGAACATAAACATAGGCAAACGGAACGTACTTCGGCAAAGGATTATCTATGCAATAGGCACGAGTTTCAGACAATTCATTAAGTAGAAATGACGTTTAGACGGTAAAATTGCCTGAGTAAATATGAGATTGCCTAAGTACCTATAAGATCGATACTGTGCTTGATTCTTCTTAATATTTGAAGAACATTAACATAGGAAAATGGATCGTACTTCACTAGAGAATTATCTATGAAATAGGCGCGAGTTTCAGACAATTCATTAAGTAGAAATGACGTTTAGACGGTAAAATTGCCTAAGTAAATATGAGATTGCCTAAGTACCTATAAGATCGACACTGTGCTTGATTCTACTTTATATTTGAAGAACATTGACATAGGAAAATGGAACGTACTTCCCCAGAGAATGTATTATGAAATAGGCGCGAGTTTTCAATAATTCATTAAGTAGAAATGACGTTTAGACGGTAAAATTGCCTAAGTAAATATGAGATTGCCTAAGTACCTATAAGATCGATACTGTGCTTGATTCTTCTTAATATTTGAAGAACATTAACATAGGAAAATGGATCGTACTTCACTAGAGAATTATCTATGAAATAGGCACGAGTTTCAGACAATTCATTAAGTAGAAATTACGTTTAGAGGGTAAAATTGCCTAAGTAAATATGTGATTGCCTAAGTACCTATAAGATCGATACTGTGCTTGATTCTACTTTATATTTTGACATAGGAAAGTGGAACGAACTTCACAATAGAATTATCTATGAAATAGGCACGAGTTTTCGACAATTCATTAAGTAGAAATGACGTTTAGAAAGTAAAATGGCCTAAGTAAATAGGAGATTTTCTAAGTACCTATAAGATCGATACTGTGCTTGATTCTACTTAATAATTCAAGAACATAAACATAGGCAAACGGAACGTACTTCGGCAAAGGATTATCTATGCAATAGGCACGAGTTTCAGACAATTCATTAAGTAGAAATGACGTTTAGACGGTAAAATTGCCTAAGTAAATATGAGATTGCCTAAGTACCTATAAGATCGATACTGTGCTTGATTCTTCTTAATATTTGAAGAACATTAACGTAGGAAAATGGATCGTACTTCACTAGAGAATTATCTATGAAATAGGCGCGAGTTTCAGACAATTCATTAAGTAGAAATGACGTTTAGAGGGTAAAATTGCCTAAGTAAATATGAGATTGCCTAAGTACCTATAAGATCGATACTGTGCTTGATTCTACTTTATATTTTAAGAACATTAACATAGGAAATTGGAACGAACTTCACAATAGAATTATCTATGAAATAGGCACGAGTTTTCGACAATTCATTAAGTAGAAATGACGTTTAGAAAGTAAAATGGCCTAAGTAAATAGGAGATTTTCTAAGTACCTATAATATCGATACTGTGCTTGATTCTACTTAATAATTCAAGAACATAAACATAGGCAAACGGAACGTACTTCGGCAAAGGATTATCTATGCAATAGGCACGAGTTTCAGATAATTCATTAAGTAGAAATGACGTTTAGACGGTAAAATTGCCTAAGTAAATATGAGATTGCCTAAGTACCTATAATATCGATACTGTGCTTGATTCTACTTAATATTTCAAGAACATTAACATAGGAAAATGGAACGTACTTCACCAGAGAATTATCTATGAAATAGGCGCGAGTTTCAGACAATTGATTAAGTAGAAATGACGTTTAGATGGTAAAATTGCCTAAGTAAATATGAGATTGCCTAAGTACCTACAAGATCGATACTGTGCTTGATTCTACTTTATATTTTAAGAACATTAACATAGGAAAGTGGAACGAACTTCACAATAGAATTATCTATGAAATAGGCACGAGTTTCAGAGAAATCATTTAGTAGAAATGTCGTTTAGAAAGTAAAATGGCCTAAGTAAATAGGAGATTTTCTAAGTACCTATAAGATCGATACTGTGCTTGATTCTACTTAATATTTCAAGAACATTAACATAGGAAAATGGATCGTACTTCACCAGAGAATTATCTATGAAATAGGCACGAGTTTCAGACAATTCATTAAGTAGAAATGACGTTTAGAGGGTAAAATTGCCTAAGTAAATTTGAGATTGCCTAAGTACCTATAAGATGGATACTGTGCTTGATTCTTCTTAATATTTGAAGAACATTAACATAGGAAAATGGATCGTACTTCACTAGAGAATTATCTATGAAATAGGCGCGAGTTTCAGACAATTCATTAAGTAGAAATGACGTTTAGACGGTAAAATTGCCTAAGTAAATATGAGATTGCCTAAGTACCTATAAGATCGACACTGTGCTTGATTCTACTTTATATTTGAAGAACATTAACATAGGAAAATGGAACGTACTTCCCCAGAGAATGTATTATGAAATAGGCGCGAGTTTTCAATAATTCATTAAGTAGAAATGACGTTTAGAGGGTAAAATTGCCTAAGTAAATATGAGATTGCCTAAGTACCTATAAGATCGATACTGTGCTTCATTCTTCTTAATATTTGAAGAACATTAACATAGGAAAATGGATAGTACTTCACTAGAGAATTATCTATGAAATAGGCACGAGTTTCAGACAATTCATTAAGTAGAAATTACGTTTAGAGGGTAAAATTGCCTAAGTAAATATGTGATTGCCTAAGTACCTATAAGATCGATACTGTGCTTGATTCTACTTTATATTTTGACATAGGAAAGTGGAACGAACTTCACAATAGAATTATCTATGAAATAGGCACGAGTTTTCGACAATTCATTAAGTAGAAATGACGTTTAGAAAGTAAAATGGCCTAAGTAAATAGGAGATTTTCTAAGTACCTATAAGATCGATACTGTGCTTGATTCTACTTAATAATTCAAGAACATAAACATAGGCAAACGGAACGTACTTCGGCAAAGGATTATCTATGCAATAGGCACGAGTTTCAGACAATTCATTAAGTAGAAATGACGTTTAGACGGTAAAATTGCCTAAGTAAATATGAGATTGCCTAAGTACCTATAAGATCGATACTGTGCTTGATTCTTCTTAATATTTGAAGAACATTTGACGTAGGAAAATGGATCGTACTTCACTAGAGAATTATCTATGAAATAGGCGCGAGTTTCAGACAATTCATTAAGTAGAAATGACGTTTAGAGGGTAAAATTGCCTAAGTAAATATGAGATTGCCTAAGTACCTATAAGATCGATACTGTGCTTGATTCTACTTTATATTTTAAGAACATTAACATAGGAAATTGGAACGAACTTCACAATAGAATTATCTATGAAATAGGCACGAGTTTTCGACAATTCATTAAGTAGAAATGACGTTTAGAAAGTAAAATGGCCTAAGTAAATAGGAGATTTTCTAAGTACCTATAATATCGATACTGTGCTTGATTCTACTTAATAATTCAAGAACATAAACATAGGCAAACGGAACGTACTTCGGCAAAGGATTATCTATGCAATAGGCACGAGTTTCAGATAATTCATTAAGTAGAAATGACGTTTAGACGGTAAAATTGCCTAAGTAAATATGAGATTGCCTAAGTACCTATAATATCGATACTGTGCTTGATTCTACTTAATATTTCAAGAACATTAACATAGGAAAATGGAACGTACTTCACCAGAGAATTATCTATGAAATATGCGCGAGTTTCAGACAATTGATTAAGTAGAAATGACGTTTAGATGGTAAAATTGCCTAAGTAAATATGAGATTGCCTAAGTACCTACAAGATCGATACTGTGCTTGATTCTACTTTATATTTTAAGAACATTAACATAGGAAAGTGGAACGAACTTCACAATAGAATTATCTATGAAATAGGCACGAGTTTCAGAGAAATCATTTAGTAGAAATGTCGTTTAGAAAGTAAAATGGCCTAAGTAAATAGGAGATTTTCTAAGTACCTATAAGATCGATACTGTGCTTGATTCTACTTAATATTTCAAGAACATTAACATAGGAAAATGGATCGTACTTCACCAGAGAATTATCTATGAAATAGGCACGAGTTTCAGACAATTCATTAAGTAGAAATTACGTTTAGAGGGTAAAATTGCCTAAGTAAATATGAGATTGCCTAACTACCTATAAGATCGAAACTGTGCTTGATTCTTCTCAATATTTGAAGATCATTAACATAGGAAAATGGATCGTACTTCACTAGAGAATTTTCTATGAAATAGGCACGAGTTTCAGACAATTCTTTAAGTAGAAATGACGCTTAGAGGGTAAAATTGCCTAAGTAAATATGAGATTGCCTAAGCACCTATAAGATCGATACTGTGCTTGATTCTACTTTATATTTTAAGAACATTAACATAGGAAATTGGAACGAACTTCACAATAGAATTATCTATGAAATAGGCACGAGTTTTCGACAATTCATTAAGTAGAAATGACGTTTAGAAAGTAAAATGGCCTAAGTAAATAGGAGATTTTCTAAGTACCTATAATATCGATACTGTGCTTGATTCTACTTAATAATTCAAGAACATAAACATAGGCAAACGGAACGTACTTCGGCAAAGGATTATCTATGCAATAGGCACGAGTTTGAGACAATTCATTAAGTAGAAATGACGTTTAGACGGTAAAATTGCCTAAGTAAATATGAGATTGCCTAAGTACCCATAAGATCGATACTGTGCTTCATTCTTCTTAATATTTGAAGAACATTAACATAGGAAAATGGATCGTACTTCACTAGAGAATTATCTATGAAATAGGCGCGAGTTTCAGACAATTCATTAAGTAGAAATGACGTTTAGACGGTAAAATTGCCTAAGTAAATATGAGATTGCCTAAGTACCTATAAGATCGAAACTGTGCTTGATTCTTCTTAATATTTGAAGATCATTAACATAGGAAAATGGATCGTACTTCACTAGAGAATTATCTATGAAATAGGCACGAGTTTCAGACAATTCTTTAAGTAGAAATGACGTTTAGTGGGTAAAATTGCCTAAGTAAATATGAGATTGCCTAAGTCCCTATAAGATCGATACTGTGCTTGATTCTACTTTATATTTTCAGAACATTAACATAGGAAATTGGAACGAACTTCACAATAGAATCATCTATGAAATAGGCACGAGTTTTCGACAATTCATTAAGTAGAAATGACGTTTAGAAAGTAAAATGGCCTAAGTAAATAGGAGATTTTCTAAGTACCTATAAGATCGATACTGTGCTTGATTCTACTTAATAATTCAAGAACATAAACATAGGCAAACGGAACGTACTTCGGCAAAGGATTATCTATGCAATAGGCACGAGTTTCAGACAATTCATTAAGTAGAAATGACGTTTAGAGGGTAAAATTGCCTAAGTAAATATGAGATTGCCTAAGTACCTATAAGATCGATACTGTGCTTGATTCTTCTTAATATTTGAAGAACATTAACATAGGAAAATGGATCGTACTTCACTAGAGAATTATCTATGAAATAGGCGCGAGTTTCAGACAATTCATTAAGTAGAAATGACGTTTAGACGGTAAAATTGCCTAAGTAAATATGAGATTGCCTAAGTACCTATAAGATCGACACTGTGCTTGATTCTACTTTATATTTGAAGAACATTAACATAGGAAAATGGAACGTACTTCCCCAGAGAATGTATTATGAAATAGGCGCGAGTTTTCAAAAATTCATTAAGTAGAAATGACGTTTAGAGGGTAAAATTGCCTAAGTAAATATGAGATTGCCTAAGTACCTATAAGATCGATACTGTGCTTGATTCTTCTTAATATTTGAAGAACATTAACATAGGAAAATGGATCGTACTTCACTAGAGAATTATCTATGAAATAGGCACGAGTTTCAGACAATTCATTAAGTAGAAATTACGTTTAGAGGGTAAAATTGCCTAAGTAAATATGTGATTGCCTAAGTACCTATAAGATCGATACTGTGATTGATTCTACTTTATATTTTGACATAGGAAAGTGGAACGAACTTCACAATAGAATTATCTATGAAATAGGCACGAGTTTTCGACAATTCATTAAGTAGAAATGACGTTTAGAAAGTAAAATGGCCTAAGTAAATAGGAGATTTTCTAAGTACCTATAAGATCGATACTGTGCTTGATTCTACTTAATAATTCAAGAACATAAACATAGGCAAACGGAACGTACTTCGGCAAAGGATTATCTATGCAATAGGCACGAGTTTCAGACAATTCATTAAGTAGAAATGACGTTTAGACGGTAAAATTGCCTAAGTAAATATGAGATTGCCTAAGTACCTATAAGATCGATACTGTGCTTGATTCTAATTAATATTTGAAGAACATTAACGTAGGAAAATGGATCGTACTTCACTAGAGAATTATCTATGAAATAGGCGCGAGTTTCAGACAATTCATTAAGTAGAAATGACGTTTAGAGGGTAAAATTGCCTAAGTAAATATGAGATTGCCTAAGTACCTATAAGATCGACACTATGCTTGATTCTACTTGATATTGTAAGAACAAAAACATAGGACAATGGAACGTACTTCCCCAGAGAATGTATCATGAAATAGGCGCGAGTTTTCAATAATTCATTAAGTAGAAATGACGTTTAGAGGGTAAAATTGCCTAAGTAAATATGAGATTGCCTAAGTACCTATAAGATGGATACTGTGCTTGATTCATCTTAATAGTTCAAGAACATTAACATAGGAAAATGGAACGTACTTCACCAGAGAATTATCTATGAAATAGGCGCGAGTTTCAGACAATTAATTAAGTAGAAATGACGTTTAGATGGTAAAATTGCCTAAGTAAATATGAGATTGCCTAAGTACCTATAAGATCGATACTGTGCTTGATTCTACTTTATATTTTATGAACATTAACATAGGAAAGTGGAACGAACTTCACAATAGAATTATCTATGAAATAGGCACGAGTTTCAGAGAAATCATTTAGTAGAAATGTCGTTTAGAAAGTAAAATGGCCTAAGTAAATAGGAGATTTTCTAAGTACCTATAAGATCGATACTGTGCTTGATTCTACTTAATATTTCAAGAACATTAACATAGGAAAATGGATCGTACTTCACTAGAGAATAATCTATGAAATAGGCACGAGTTTCAGACAATTATTTAAGTAGAAATGACGTTTAGAGGGTAAAATTGCCTAAGTAAATATGAGATTGCCTAAGTACCTATAAGATCCATACTGTGCTTGATTCTACTTTATATTTTAAGAACATTAACATAGGAAAGTGGAACGAACTTCACAATAGAATTATCTATGAAATAGGCACGAGTTTTCGACAATTCATTAAGTAGAAATGACGTTTAGAAAGTAAAATGGCCTAAGTAAATAGGAGATTTTCTAAGTACCTATAATATCGATACTGTGCTTGATTCTACTTAATAATTCAAGAACATAAACATAGGCAAACGGAACGTACTTCGGCAAAGGATTATCTATGCAATAGGCACGAGTTTCAGACAATTCATTAAGTAGAAATGACGTTTAGACGGTAAAATTGCCTAAGTAAATATGAGATTGCCTAAGTACCTATAATATCGATACTGTGCTTGATGCTACTTAATATTTCAAGAACATTAACATAGGAAAATGGAACGTACTTCACCAGAGAATTATCTATGAAATAGGCGCGAGTTTCAGACAATTGATTAAGTAGAAATGACGTTTAGATGGTAAAATTGCCTAAGTAAATATGAGATTGCCTAAGTACCTACAAGATCAATACTGTGCTTGATTCTACTTTATATTTTAAGAACATTAACATAGGAAAGTGGAACGAACTTCACAATAGAATTATCTATGAAATAGGCACGAGTTTCAGAGAAATCATTTAGTAGAAATGTCGTTTAGAAAGTAAAATGGCCTAAGTAAATAGGAGATTTTCTAAGTACCTATAAGATCGATACTGTGCTTGATTCTACTTAATATTTCAAGAACATTAACATAGGAAAATGGATCGTACTTCACCAGAGAATTATCTATGAAATAGGCACGAGTTTCAGACAATTCATTAAGTAGAAATGACGTTTAGAGGGTAAAATTGCCTAAGTAAATATGAGATTGCCTAACTACCTATAAGATCGAAACTGTGCTTGATTCTTCTCAATATTTGAAGATAATTAACATAGGAAAATGGATCGTACTTCACTAGAGAATTTTCTATGAAATAGGCACGAGTTTCAGACAATTCTTTAAGTAGAAATGACGTTTAGAGGGTAAAATTGCCTAAGTAAATATGAGATTGCCTAAGTACCTATAAGATCGATACTGTGCTTGATTCTACTTTATATTTTAAGAACATCAACATAGGAGAGTGGAACGAACTTCACAATAGAATTATCTATGAAATAGGAACGAGTTTTGGACAATTCATTAAGTAGAAATGACGTTTAGAAAGTAAAATGGCCTAAGTAAATAGGAGATTTTCTAAGTACCTATAAGATCGATACTGTGCTTGATTCTACTTAATAATTCAAGAACATAAACATAGGCAAACGCAACGTACTTTGGCAAAGGATTATCTATGCAATAGGCACGAGTTTCAGACAATTCATTAAGTAGAAATGACGTTTAGAGGGTAAAATTGCCTAAGTAAATATGAGATTGCCTAAGTACCTATTAGATCGATACTGTGCTTGATTCTTCTTAATATTTGAAGAACATTAACATAGGAAAATGGATCGTACTTCACTAGAGAATTATCTATGAAATAGGCACGAGTTTCAGACAAATCATTAAGTAGAAATGACGTTTAGAAAGTAAAATGGCCTAAGTAAATAAGAGATTTTCTAAGTACCTATAAGATCGATACTGTGCTTGATTCTACTTAATATTTCAAGAACATTGACATAGGAAAATGGATCGTACTTTACCAGAGAATTATCTATGAAATAGGCACAAGTTTCAGACAATTCATTAAGTAGAAATGACGTTTAGAGGGCAAAATTGCCTAAGTAAATATGAGATTGCCTAAGTACATATAAGATCGATACTGTGCTTGATTCTTCTTAATATTTGAAGAACATTAACATAGGAAAATGGATCGTACTTCACTAGAGAATTATCTATGAAATAGGCGCGAGTTTCAGACAATTCATTTAGTAGAAAGGACGTTTAGAGGGTAAAATTGCCTAAGTAAATATGAGATTGCCTAAGTACCTATAAGATCGATACTGTGCTTGATTCTACTTAATATTGTAAGAACAAAAACATAGAAAAATGGAACGTACTTCCCCAGAGAATGTTCTATGAAATAGGCGCGAGTTTTCGATAATTCATTAAGTAGAAATTACGTTTAGAGGGTAAAATTGCCTAAGTAAATATGAGATTGCCTAAGTACCTATAAGATAGATACTGTGCTTGATTCTACTTTATATTTGAAGGACATTAACATAGGAAAGTGGAATGAACTTCACAACAGAATTACCTATGAAATAGGAACGAGTTTTCGACAAATCATTAAGTAGAAATGACGTTTAGAGGGTAAAATGGCCTAAGTAAATAGGAGATTTTCTTAGTACCCAAAAGATCGATACTGTGCTTCATTCTACTTAATATTTCAAGAACATTAACATAGGAAAATGGAACGTACTTCACCAGAGAATGATCTATTAAATAGGCACGAGTTTTCGACAATTCATTAAGTGGAAATGTCGTTTAGAGGGTAAAATTGCCTAAGTAAATATGAGATTGCCTAAGCACCTATAAGGTCGATACTATGCTTGATTCTGCATAATATTTCAAGAACATAAACATAGCTAAATGGAACGTACTTCAGCAAAGGATTATCTATGCAATAGGCACGAGTTTCAGACAATTCATTGAGTAGAAATGACGTTTAGAGTGTAAAATTGCCTAAGTAAATATGAGATTGCCTAAGTACATATAAGATCGATACTATACTTGATTCTACTTTGTATTTCAAGAATATTAACATAGGAAAATGGAACGAACATCACAATAGAATTATCTGTGAAATAGGCACGAGTTTTCGACAATTCATTAAGTAGAAATGACGTTTGGAAAGTAAAATGGCCTAAGTAAATAGGAGATTTTCTAAGTACCTATAAGATCGATATTGTGCTTGATTCTACTTAATATTTCAAGAACATTAACATAGGACAATGGATCGTACTTCACCAGAGAATTACCTATGAAATAGGCACGAGTTTCAGACAATTCATTAAGTAGAAATGACGTTTATAGGGTAAAATTGCCTAAGTAAATATGAGATTGCCTAAGTTCCTATAAGATCGATACTGTGCTTGATTCTACTTTATATTTTAAGAACATTTACATAGGAAAGTGGAACGAACTTCGCAATAGAATTATCTATGAAATAGGCACGAGTTTCAGACAAATCATTAAGTAGAAATGACGTTTAGAGGGTAAAATTGCCTAAGTAAATATGAGATTGCCTAAGTACCTATAAGATCGATACTGTGCTTGATTCTACTTTGTATTTCAAGAATATTAACATTGGAAAATGGAACGAACTTCACAATAGAATTATCTGTGAAATAGGCACGAGTTTTCGACAATTCATTAAGTAGAAATGACGTTTAGAAAGTAAAATGGCCTAAGTAAATAGGAGATTTTCTAAGTACCTATAAGATCGATACTGTGCTTGATTCTACTTAATAATTCAAGAACATTAACATAGGAAAATGGATCGTACTTCACCAGAGAATTACCTATGAAATAGGCACTAGTTTTCGACAATTCATTAAGTGGAAATGACGTTTAGAGGGTAAAATTGCCTAAGTAAATATGAGATTGCCTAAGTACCTATAAGATCGATACTATGTTTGATTCTGCATAATATTTCAAGAACATAAACATAGCTAAATGGAACGTACTTCAGCAAAGAATTATCTATGCAATAGGCACGAGTTTCAGACAATTCATTGAGTAGAAATGACGTTTAGAGTGTAAAATTGCCTAAGTAAATATGACATTGCCTAAGTACTTATAAGATCGATACGATTCTTGATTCTACTTAATATTTCAAGAATATTTACATAGGAAAATGGAACGTACTTCACCAGAGAATTATCTATGAAATAGGCGCGAGTTTCACACAATTCATTAAGTAGAAATAACGTTTATATGGTAAAATTGCCTAAGTAAATAGGAGATTTTCTAAGTACCTATAAGATCGATACTGTGCTTGATTCTACTTTATATTTTAAGAACATTAACATAGGAAAGTGGAACGAACTTCACAATAGAATTATGTATGAAATAGGCACGAGTTTCAGAGAAATCATTTAGTAGAAATGTCGTTTAGAAAGTAAAATGGCCTAAGTAAATAGGAGATTTTCTAAGTACCTATAAGATCGATACTGTGCTAGATTCTACCTAATATTTCAAGAACATTAACATAGGAAAATGGATCGTACTTCACTAGAGAATTATCTATGAAATAGGCACGAGTTTCAGACAATTCATTAAGTAGAAATGACGTTTAGAGGGTAAAATTGCCTAAGTAAATATAAGATTGCCTAAATACCTATAAGATCGAAACTGTGCTTGATTCTTCTTAATATTTGAAGATCATTAACATAGGAAAATGGATCGTACTTCACTAGAGAATTAACTATGAAATAGGCACGAGTTTCAGACAATTCTTTAAGTAGAAATGACGTTTAGAAAGTAAAATTGCCTAAGTAAATAGGAGATTTTCTAAGTACCTAAAAGATCGATACTGTGCTTGATGCTACTTAATATTTCATGAACATTAACATAGGAAAATGGATCGTACTTCACCAGAGAATTATCTATGAAATAGGCACGAGTTTCAGACAATTCATTAAGTAGAAATGACGTTTAGAGGGTAAAATTGCCTAAGTAAATATGAGATTGCCTAAGTACCTATAAGATCGCCTAAGTACCTATAAGATCGAAACTGTGCTTGATTCTTCTTAATATTTGAAGATCATTAACATAGGAAAATGGATCGTACTTCACTAGAGAATTATCTATGAAATAAGCACGAGTTTCAGACAATTCTTTAAGTAGAAATGACGTTTAGAGGGTAAAATTGCCTAAGTAAATATGAGATTGCCTAAGTACCTATAAGATCGATACTGTGCTTGATTCTACTTTATATTTTAAGAACATTGACATAGGAAAGTGGAACGAACTTCACAATAGAATTATCTATGAAATAGGCACGAGTTTTCGACAATTCATTAAGTAGAAAATGACGTTTAGAAAGTAAAATGGCCTAAGTAAATAGGAGATTTTCTAAGTACCTATAAGATCGATACTGTGCTTGATTCTACTTAATAATTCAAGAACATAAACATAGGCAAACGGAACGTACTTCGGCAAAGGATTATCTATGCAATAGGCACGAGTTTCAGACAATTCATTAAGTAGAAATGACGTTTAGAGGGTAAAATTGCCTAAGTAAATATGAGATTGCCTAAGTACCTATAAGATCGAAACTGTGCTTGATTTTTCTTAATATTTGAAGATCATTAACATAGGAAAATGGATCGTACTTCACTAGAGAATTATCTATGAAATAGGCACGAGTTTCAGACAATTCTTTAAGTAGAAATGACGTTTAGAGGGTAAAATTGCCTAAGTAAATATGAGATTGCCTAAGTACCTATAAGATCCATACTGTGCTTGATTCTACTTTATATTTTAAGAACATTAACATAGGAAAGTGGAACGAACTTCACAATAGAATTATCTATGAAATAGGCACGAGTTTTCGACAATTCATTAAGTAGAAATGACGTTTAGAAAGTAAAATGGCCTAAGTAAATATGAGATTTTCTAAGTACCTATAAGATCGATACTGTGCTTGATTCTACTTAATAATTCAAGAACATGAACATAGGCAAACGGAACGTACTTCGGCAAAGGATTATCTATGCAATAGGCACGAGTTTCGGACAATTCTTTAAGTAGAAATGACGTTTAGACGGTAAAATTGCCTAAGCAAATATGAGATTACCTAAGTACCTATAAGATCGATACTGTGCTTGATTCTTCTTAATATTTGAAGAACATTAACATAGGAAAATGGATCGTACTTCACTAAAGAATTATCTATGAAATAGGCACGAGTTTCAGACAATTCAATAAGTAGAAATTACGTTTAGAAGGTAAAATTGCCTAAGTAAATATGAGATTGCCTAAGTACCTAAAAGATCGATACTGTGCTTGATTCTACTTTATATTTTGACATAGGAAAGTGGAACGAACTTCACAATAGAATTATCTATGAAATAGGCACGAGTTTTCGACAATTCATTAAGTAGAAATGACGTTTAGAAAGTAAAATGGCCTAAGTAAATAGGAGATTTTCTAAGTACCTATAAGATCGATACTGTGCTTGATTCTACTTAATAATTCAAGAACATAAACATAGGCAAACGGAACGTACTTCGACAAAGGATTATCTATGCAATAGGCACGAGTTTCAGACAATTCATTAAGTAGAAATGACGTTTAGACGGTAAAATTGCCTAAGTAAATATGAGATTGCCTAAGTACCTATAAGATCGATACTGTGCTTGATTCTTCTTAATATTTGAAGAACATTAAGGTAGGAAAATGGATCGTACTTCACTAGAGAATTATCTATGAAATAGGCGCGAGTTTCAGACAATTCATTAAGTAGAAATGACGTTTAGAGGGTAAAATTGCCTAAGTAAATATGAGATTGCCTAAGTACCTATAAGATCGACACTGTGCTTGATTCTACTTGATATTGTAAGAACAAAAACATAGGAAAATGGAACGTACTTCCCCAGAGAATGTATCATGAAATAGGCGCGAGTTTTCAATAATTCATAAAGTAGAAATGACGTTTAGAGGGTAAAATTGCCTAAGTAAATATGAGATTGCCTAAGTACCTATAAGATCGAAACTGTGCTTGATTCTTCTTAATATTTCAAGAACAGTAACATAGGAAAATGGAACGTACTTCACCAGAGAATTATCTATGAAATAGGCGCGAGTTTCAGACAATTAATTAAGTAGAAATGACGTTTAGATGGTAAAATTGCCTAAGTAAATATGTGATTGCCTAAGTACCTATAAGATCGATACTGTGCTTGATTCTACTTTATATTTTGACATAGGAAAGTGGAACGAACTTCACAATAGAATTATCAATGAAATAGGCACGAGTTTTCGACAATTCATTAAGTAGAAATGACGTTTAGAAAGTAAAATGGCCTAAGTAAATAGGAGATTTTCTATGTACCTATAAGATCGATACTGTGCTTGATTCTACTTAATAATTCAAGAACATAAACATAGGCAAACGGAACGTACTTCGACAAAGGATTATCTATGCATTAGGCACGAGTTTCAGACAATTCATTAAGTAGAAATGACGTTTAGACGGTAAAATTGCCTAAGTAAATATGAGATTGCCTAAGTACCTATAAGATCGAAACTGTGCTTGATTCTTCTTAATATTTGAATAACATTAACATAGGAAAATGGATCGTAATTCACTAGAGAATTATCTATGAAATAGGCGCGAGTTTCAGACAATTCATTAGGTAGAAATGATGTTTAGAGGGTAAAATTGCCTAAGTAAATATGAGATTGCCTAAGTACCTATAAGATCGACACTGTGCTTGATTCTACTTGATATTGCAAGAACAAAAACATAGGAAAATGGAACGTACTTCCCCAGAGAATGTATTATGAAATAGGCGCGAGTTTTCAATAATTCATTAAGTAGAAATGACGTTTAGAGGGTAAAATTGCCTAAGTAAATATGAGATTGCCTAAGTACCTATAAGATCGATACTGTGCTTGATTCTTCTTAATATTTGAAGAACATTAACATAGGAAAATGGATCGTACTTCACTAGAGAATTATCTATGAAATAGGCACGAGTTTCAGACAATTCATTAAGTAGAAATGACGTTTAGTGGGTAAAATTGCCTAAGTAAATATGTGATTGCCTAAGTACCTACAAGATCGATACTGTGCTTGATTCTACTTTATATTTTAACATAGGAAAGTGGAACGAACTTCACAATAGAATTATCTATGGAATAGGCACGAGGTTCAGAGAAATCATTTATTAGAAATGTCGTTTAGAAAGTAAAATGGCCTAAGTAAATAGGAGATTTTCTAAGTACCTATAAGATCGATACTGTGCTTGATTCTACTTAATATTTCAAGAACATTAACATAGGAAAATGGATCGTACTTCACCAGAGAATTATCTATGAAATAGGCACGAGTTTCAGACAATTCATTAAGTAGAAATGACGTTTAGAGGGTAAAATTGCCTAAGTAAATATGAGATTGCCTAAGTACCTATAAGATCGAAACTGTGCTTGATTCTTCTTAATATTTGAAGATCATTAACATAGGAAAATGGATCGTACTTCACTAGAGAATTATCTATGTAATAGTCACGAGTTTCAGACAATTCTTTAAGTAGAAATGACGTTTAGAGGGTAAAATTGCCTAAGTAAATATGAGATTGCCTAAGTACCTATAAGATCGATACTGTGCTTGATTCTACTTTATATTTTAAGAACATTAACATAGGAAAGTGGAACGAACTTCACAATAGAATTATCTATGAAATAGGCACGAGTTTTCGTCAATTCATTAAGTAGAAATGACGTTTAGAAAGTAAAATGGCCTAAGTAAATAGGAGATTTTCTAAGTAACTATAAGATCGATACTGTGCTTGATTCTACTTAATAATTCAAGAACATGAACATAGGCAAACGGAACGTACTTCGGCAAAGGATTATCTATGCAATAGGCACGAGTTTCAGACAATTCATTAAGTAGAAATGACGTTTAGACGGTAAAATTGCCTAAGTAAATATGAGATTGCCTAAGTACCTATAAGATCGATACTGTGCTTGATTCTTCTTAATATTTGAAGAACATTAACATAGGAAAATGGATCGTACTTCACTAGAGAATTATCTATGAAATAGGCACGAGTTTCAGACAATTCATTAAGTAGAAATGACGTTTAGTGGGTAAAATTGCCTAAGTAAATATGTGATTGCCTAAGTACCTACAAGATCGATACTGTGCTTGATTCTACTTTATATTTTAACATAGGAAAGTGGAACGAACTTCACAATAGAATTATCTATGGAATAGGCACGAGGTTCAGAGAAATCATTTTTTAGAAATGTCGTTTAGAAAGTAAAATGGCCTAAGTAAATAGGAGATTTTCTTAGTACCTATAAGATCGATACTGTGCTTGATTCTACTTAATATTTCAAGAACATTAACATAGGAAAATGGATCGTACTTCACCAGAGAATTATCTATGAAATAGGCACGAGTTTCAGACAATTCATTAAGTAGAAATGACGTTTAGAGGGTAAAATTGCCTAAGTAAATATGAGATTGCCTAAGTACCTATAAGATCGAAACTGTGCTTGATTCTTCTTAATATTTGAAGATCATTAACATAGGAAAATGGATCGTACTTCACCAGAGAATTATCTATGAAATAGGCACGAGTTTCAGACAATTCTTTAAGTAGAAATGACGTTTAGAGGGTAAAATTGCCTAAGTAAATATGAGATTGCCTAAGTACCTATAAGATCGATACTGTGCTTGATTCTACTTTATATTTTAAGAACATTAACATAGGAAAGTGGAACGAACTTCACAATAGAATTATCTATGAAATTGGCACGAGTTTTCGTCAATTCATTAAGTAGAAATGACGTTTAGAAAGTAAAATGGCCTAAGTAAATAGGAGATTTTCTAAGTAACTATAAGATCGATACTGTGCTTGATTCTACTTAATAATTCAAGAACATGAACATAGGCAAACGGAACGTACTTCGGCAAAGGATTATCTATGCAATAGGCACGAGTTTCAGACAATTCATTAAGTAGAAATGACGTTTAGACGGTAAAATTGCCTAAGTAAATATGAGATTGCCTAAGTACCTATAAGATCGATACTGTGCTTGATTCTTCTTAATATTTGAAGAACATTAACATAGGAAAATGGATCGTACTTCACTAGAGAATTATCTAAGAAATAGGCACGAGTTTCAGACAATTCATTAAGTAGAAATGACGTTTAGTGGGTAAAATTGCCTAAGTAAATATGTGATTGCCTAAGTACCTACAAGATCGATACTGTGCTTGATTCTACTTTATATTTTAACATAGGAAGGTGGAACGAACTTCACAATAGGATTATCTATGAAATAGGCACGAGTTTTCAAAAATTCATTAAGTTGAAATGACGTTTAGAAAGTAAAATGGCCTAAGTAAACAGGAGATTTTCTAAGTACCTATAAGATCGATACTGTGCTTGATTCTACTTAATAATTCAAGAACATAAACATAGGCAGATGGAACGTACTTCAGCAAAGGATTATCTATGCAATAGGCACGAGTTTCAGACAATTCATTTAGTAGAAAGGATTTTTAGAGGGTAAAATTGCCTAAGTAAATATGAGATTGCCTAAGTACCTATAAGATCGATACTGTGCTTGATTCTACTTTATATTTTAAGAACATTAACATAGGAAAGTGGAACGAACTTCACAATAGAATTATCTATGAAATAGGCACGAGTTTTCGACAATTCATTAAAGAGAAATGACGTTTAGAAAGTAAAATGGCCTAAGTAAATAGGAGATTTTCTAAGTACCTATAAGATCGATACTGTGCTTGATTCTACTTAATATTTCAAGAACATTAACATAGGAAAATGGAACGTACGTCACCAGAGAATTATCTATGAAATAGGCGCGAGTTTCAGACAATTGATTAAGTAGAAATGACGTTTAGATGGTAAAATTGCCTAAGTAAATATGAGATTGCCTAAGTACCTATAAGATCGAAACTGTGCTTGATTCTTCTTAATATTTGAAGATCATTAACATAGGAAAATGGATCGTACTTCACTAGAGAATTATCTATGAAATAGGCACGAGTTTCAGACAATTGATTAAGTAGAAATGACGTTTAGATGGTAAAATTGCCTAAGTAAATATGAGATTGCCTACGTACCTATAAGATCGATACTGTGCTTGATTCTACTTTATATTTTAAGAACATTAACATAGGAAAGTGGAACGAACTTCACAATAGAATTATCTATGAAATAGGCACGAGTTTCAGAGAAATCATTTAGTAGAAATGTCGTTTAGAAAGTAAAATGGCCTAAGTAAATAGGAGATTTTCTAAGCACCTATAAGATCGATACTGTACTTGATTCTACTTAATATTTCAAGAACATTAACATAGGAAAATGGATCGTACTTCACCAGAGAATTATCTATGAAATAGGCACGAGTTTAAGACAATTCATTAAGTAGAAATGACGTTTAGAGGGTAAAATTGCCTAAGTAAATATGAGATTGCCTAAGTACCTATAAGATCGAAACTGTGCTTGATTCTTCTTAATATTTGAAGATCATTAACATAGGAAAATGGATCGTACTTCACTAGAGAATTATCTATGAAATAGGCACGAGTTTCAGACAATTCTTTAAGTAGAAATGACGTTTAGAGGGTGAAATTGCCTAAGTAAATATGAGATTGCCTAAGTACCTATAAGATCGATACTGTGCGTGATTCTACTTTATATTTTAAGAACATCAACATAGGAGAGTGGAACGAACTTCACAATAGAATTATCTATGGAATAGGAACGAGTTTTCGACAATTCATTAAGTAGAAAATGACGTTTAGAAAGTAAAATGGCCTAAGTAAATAGGAGATTTTCTAAGTACCTATAAGATCGATACTGTGCTTGATTCTACTTAATAATTCAAGAACATAAACATAGGCAAACGGAAAGTACTTTGGCAAAGGATTATCTATGCAATAGGCACGAGTTTCAGACAATTCATTAAGTAGAAATGACGTTTAGAGGGTAAAATTGCCTAAGTAAATATGAGATTGCCTAAGTACCTATACGATCGATACTGTGCTTGATTCTTCTTAATATTTGAAGAACATTAACATAGGAAAATGGATCGTACTTCACTAGAGAATTATCTATGAAATAGGCACGAGTTTCAGACAAATCATTAAGTAGAAATGACGTTTAGAAAGTAAAATGGCCTAAGTAAATAAGAGATTTTCTAAGTACCTATAAGATCGATACTGTGCTTGATTCTACTTAATAATTCAAGAACATGAACATAGGCAAACGGAACGTACTTCGGCAAAGGATTATCTATGCAATAGGCACGAGTTTCAGACAATTCATTAAGTAGAAATGACGTTTAGACGGTAAAATTGCCTAAGTAAATATGAGAGTGCCTAAGTACCTATAAGATCGATACTGTGCTTGATTCTTCTTAATATTTCAAGAACATTAACATAGGAAAATGGATCGTACTTCACTAGAGAATTATCTATGAAATAGGCGCGAGTTTCAGACAATTCATTAAGTAGAAATGACGTTTAGACGGTAAAATTGCCTAACTAAATATGAGATTGCCTAAGTACCTATAAGATCGAAACTGTGCTTGATTCTTCTTAATATTTGAAGATCATTAACATAGGAAAATGGATCGTACTTCACTAGAGAATTATCTATGAAATAGGCACGAGTTTCGGAAAATTCTTTAAGTAGAAATGACGTTTAGAGGGTAAAATTGCCTAAGTAAATATGAGATTGCCTAAGTACCTATAAGTTCGATACTGTGCTTGATTCTACTTTATATTTTAAGAACATTAACATAGGAAAGTGGAACGAACTTCACAATAGAATTATCTATGAAATAGGCACGAGTTTTCGACAATTCATTAAGTAGAAATGACGTTTAGAAAGTAAAATGGGCTAAGTAAATAGGAGAATTTCTATGTACCTATAAGATCGATACTGTGCTAGATTCTACTTAATAATTCAAGAACATAAATATAGGCAAACGGAACGTACTTCGGCAAAGGATTATCTATGCAATAGGCACGAGTTTCAGACAATTCATTAAGTAGAAATGACGTTTAGACGGTAAAATTGCCTAAGTAAATATGAGATTGGCTAAGTACCTATAAGATCGATACTGGGCTTGATTCTTCTTAATATTTGAAGAACATTAACATAGGAAAATGGATCGTACTTCACTAGAGAATTATCTATGAAATAGGCGCGAGTTTCAGACAATTCATTAAGTAGAAATGACGTTTAGACGGTAAAATTGCCTACGTAAATATGAGATTGCCTAAGTACCTATAAGATCGACACTGTGCTTGATTCTACTTTATATTTGAAGAACATTAACATAGGAAAATGGAACATACTTCCCTAGAGAATGTATTATGAAATAGGCGCGAGTTTTCAATAATTCATTAAGTAGAAATGACGTTTAGAGGGTGAAATTGCCTAAGTAAATATGAGATTGCCTAAGTACCTATAAGATCGATACTGTGCTTGATTCTTCTTAATATTTGAAGAACATTAACATAGGAAAATGGATCGTACTTCACTAGAGAATTATCTATGAAATAGGCACGAGTTTCAGACAATTCATTAAGTAGAAATTACGTATAGAGGGTAAAATTGCCTAAGTAAATATGTGATTGCCTAAGTACCTATAAGATCGATACTGTGCTTGATTCTACTTTATATTTTGACATAGGAAAGTGGAACGAGCTTCACAATAGAATAATCTATGAAATAGGCACGAGTTTTCGACAATTCATTAAGTAGAAATGACGTTTAGAAAGTAAAATGGCCTAAGTAAATAGGAGATTTTCTAAGTACCTATAAGATCGATACTGTGATTGATTCTACTTAATAATTCATGAACATAAACATAGGCAAACGGAACGTACTTCGGCAAAGGATTATCTATGCAATAGGCACGAGTTTCAGACAATTCATTAAGTAGAAATGACGTTTAGACGGTAAAATTGCCTAAGTAAATATGAGATTGCCTAAGTACCTATAAGATCGATACTGTGCTTGATTCTTCTTAATATTTGAAGAACATTAACGTAGGAAAATGGATCGTACTTCACTAGAGAATTATCTATGAAATAGGCGCGAGTTTCAGACAATTCATTAAGTAGAAATGACGTTTAGAGGGTAAAATTGCCTAAGTAAATATGAGATTGCCTAAGTACCTATAAGATCGACACTGTGCTTGATTCTACATGATATTGCAAGAACAAAAACATAGGAAAATGGAACGTACTTCCCCAAAGAATGTATTATGAAATAGGCGCGAGTTTTCAATAATTCATTAAGTAGAAATGACGTTTAGAGGGTAAAATTGCCTAAGTAAATATGAGATTGCCTAAGTACCTATAAGATGGATACTGTGCTTGATTCTTCTTAATATTTGAAGAACATTAACATAGGAAAATGGATCGTAATTCACTAGAGAATTATCTCTGAAATAGGCGCGAGTTTCAGACAATTCATTAAGTAGAAATGACGTTTAGACGGTAAAATTGCCTAAGTAAATATGAGATTGCCAAAGTACATATAAGATCGATACTGTGCTTGATTCTTCTTAATATTTGAAGAACATTAACATAGGAAAATGGATCGTACTTCACTAGAGAATTATCTATGAAATAGGCGCGAGTTTCAGACAATTCATTTAGTAGAAATGACGTTTAGAGGGTAAAATTGCCTAAGTAAATATGAGATTGCCTAAGTACCTATAAGATCGATACTGTGCTTGATTCTACTTAATATTGTAAGAACAAAAACATAGGAAAATGGAACGTACTTCCCCAGAGAATGTTCTATGAAATTGGCGCGAGTTTTCGATAATTCATTAAGTAGAAATTACGTTTAGAGGGTAAAATTGCCTAAGTAAATATGAGATTTCCTAAGTACCGATAAGATCGATACTGTGCTTGATTCTACTTTATATTTGAAGGACATTAACATAGGAAAGTGGAATGAACTTCACAACAGAATTACCTATGAAATAGGAACGAGTTTTCGACAAATCATTAAGTAGAAATGACGTTTAGAGGGTAAAATGGCCTAAGTAAATAGGAAATTTTCTTAGTACCCAAAAGATCGATACTGTGCTTCATTCTACTTAATATTTCAAGAACATTAACATAGGAAAATGGAACGAACATCACAATAGAATTATCTGTGAAATAGGCACGAGTTTTCGACAATTCATTAAGTAGAAATGACGTTTGGAAAGTAAAATGGCCAAAGTAAATAGGAGATTTTCTAAGTACCTATAAGATCGATATTGTGCTTGATTCTACTTAATATTTCAAGAATATTAACATAGGACAATGGATCGTACTTCACCAGAGAATTACCTATGAAATAGGCACGAGTTTCAGACAATTCATTAAGTAGAAATGACGTTTAGAGGGTAAAATTGTCTAAGTAAATATGAGATTGCCTAAGTTCCTATAAGATCGATACTGTGCTTGATTCTACTTTATATTTTAAGAACATTTACATAGGAAAGTGGAACGAACTTCGCAATAGAATTATCTATGAAATAGGCACGAGTTTTCGACAATTCATTAAGTAGAAATGACGTTTGGAAAGTAAAATGGCCTAAGTAAATAGGAGATTTTCTAAGTACCTATAAGATCGATACTGTGCTTGATTCAACTTAATATTTCAAGAACATTAACATAGGAAAATGGATCGTACTTCACCAGAGAATTACCTATGAAATAGGCACTAGTTTTCGACAATTCATTAAGTGAAAATGTCGTTTAGAGGGTAAAATTGCCTAAGTAAATATGAGATTGCCTAAGCACCTATAAGGTCGATACTATGTTTGATTCTGCATAATATTTCCAGAACATAAACATAGCTAAATGGAACGTACTTCAGCAAAGAATTATCTATGCAATAGGCACGAGTTTCAGACAATTCCTTGAGTAGAAATGACGTTTAGAGTGTAAAATTGCCTAAGTAAATATGAGATTGCCTAAGTACCTATAAGATCGATACTATACTTCATTCTACTTAATATTTCAAGAATATTAACATAGGAAAATGGAACGTACTTCACTAGATAATTATCTATGAAATAGGCACGAGTTTCAGTCAATTCATTAAGTAGAAATGACGTTTAGAGGGTAAAATTGCCTAACTAAATATGAGATTGCCTAAGTACCTATAAGATCGATACTGTGCTTGATTCTACTTATTATTTCAAGAAAATTAACATAGGAAAATGGAACGTACTTCACCAGAGAATTATCTATGAAATAGGCGTGAGTTTCAGACAATTCATTAAGTAGAAATGACGTTTAGATGGTAAAATTGCCTAAGTAAATAGGAGATTTTCTAAGTACCTATAAGATCGATACTGTGCTTGATTCTACTTTATATTTTAAGAACATTAACATAGGAAAGTGGAACGAACTTCACAATAGAATTATCTATGAAATAGGCACGAGTTTCAGAGAAATCATTTAGTAGAAATGTCGTTTAGAAAGTAAAATGGCCTAAGTAAATAGGAGATTTTCTAAGTACCTATAAGATCGATACTGTGCTTGATTCTACTTAATATTTCAAGAACATTAACATAGGAAAATGGATCGTACTTCACCAGAGAATTATCTATGAAATAGGCACGAGTTTCAGACAATTCATTAAGTAGAAATGACGTTTAGAGGGTAAAATTGCCTAAGTAAATATGAGATTGCCTAAATACCTATAAGATCGAAACTGTGCTTGATTCTTCTTAATATTTGAAGATCATTAACATAGGAAAATGGATCGTACTTCACTAGAGAATTATCTATGAAATAGGCACGAGTTTCAGACAATTCTTTAAGTAGAAATGACGTTTAGAAAGTAAAATTGCCTAAGTAAATAGGAGATTTTCTAAGTACCTAAAAGATCGATACTGTGCTTGATTCTACTTAATATTTCAAGAACATTAACATAGGAAAATGGAACGTACTTCACCAGAGAATTATCTATGAAATAGGCGCTAGTTTCAGACAATTGATTAAGTAGAAATGACGTTTAGATGGTAAAATTGCCTAAGTAAATATGAGATTGCCTAAGTACATATAAGATCGATACTGTGCTTGATTCTTCTTAATATTTGAAGAACATTAACATAGGAAAATGGATCGTACTTCACTAGAGAATTATCTATGAAATAGGCGCGAGTTTCAGCCAATTCATTTAGTAGAAATGACGTTTAGAGGGTAAAATTGCCTAAGTAAATATGAGATTGCCTAAGTACCTATAAGATCGATACTGTGCTTGATTCTACTTAATATTGTAAGAACAAAAACATAGGAAAAAGGAACGTACTTCCCCAGAGAATGATCTATGAAATAGGCGCGAGTTTTCGATAATTCATTAAGTAGAAATTACGTTTAGAGGGTAAAATTGCCTAAGTACCTATAAGATCGATACTGTGCTTGATTCTACTTTATATTTGAAGGACATTAACATAGGAAAGTGGAATGAACTTCACAACAGAATTACCTATGAAATAGGAACGAGTTTTCGACAAATCATTAAGTAGAAATGACGTTTAGAGGGTAAAATGGCCTAAGTAAATAGGAGATTTTCTTAGTACCCAAAAGATCGATACTGTGCTTGATTCTACTTAATATTTCATGAACATTAACATAGGAAAATGGAACGTACTTCACCAGAGAATGATCTATTAAATAGGCACGAGTTTTCGACAATTCATTAAGTGGAAATGACGTTTAGAGGGTAAAATTGCCTAAGTAAATATGAGATTGCCTAAGCACCAATAAGGTCGATACTATGCTTGATTCTGCATAATATTTCAAGAACATAAACATAGCTAAATGGAACGTACTTCAGCAAAGGATTATCTATGCAATAGGCACGAGTTTCAGACAATTCATTGAGTAGAAATGACGTTTAGAGTGTAAAATTGCCTAAGTAAATATGAGATTGCCTAAGTACCTATAAGATCGATACTATACTTGATTCTACTTTGTATTTCAAGAATATTAACATAGGAAAATGGAACGAACATCACAATAGAATTATCTGTGAAATAGGCACGAGTTTTTGACAATTCATTAAGTAGAAATGACGTTTAGAAAGTAAAATTGCCTAAGTAAATATGAGATTGCCTAAGTACCTATAAGATCGATACTATACTTGATTCTACTTTGTATTTCAAGAATATTAATATAGGAAAATGGATCGTACTTCACTAGAGAATTATCTATGAAATAGGCACGAGTTTCAGACAATTCTTTAAGTAGAAATGACGTTTAGAAAGTAAAATTGCCTAAGTAAATAGGAGATTTTCTAAGTACCTAAAAGATCGATACTGTGCTTGATTCTACTTAATATTTCAAGAACATTAACATAGGAAAATGGAACGTACTTCACCAGAGAATTATCTATGAAATAGGCGCGAGTTTCAGACAATTGATTAAGTAGAAATGACGTTTAGATGGTAAAATTGCCTAAGTAATTATGAGATTGCCTAAGTACCTACAAGATCAATACTGTGCTTGATTCTACTTTATATTTTAAGAACATTAACATAGGAAAGTGGAACGAACTTCACAATAGAATTATCTATGAAATAGGCACGAGTTTCAGAGAAATCATTTATTAGAAATGTCGTTTAGAAAGTAAAATGGCCTAAGTAAATAGGACATTTTCTAAGTACCTATAAGATCGATACTGTGCTTGATTCTACTTAATATTTCAAGAACATTAACATAGGAAAATGGATCGTACTTCACTAGAGAATTATCTATGAAATAGGCACGAGTTTCAGACAATTCATTAAGTAGAAATGACGTTTAGAGGGTAAAATTGCCTAAGTAAATATGAGATTACCTAAGTACCTATAAGATCGAAACTGTGCTTGATTCTTCTTAATATTTGAAGATCATTAACATAGGAAAATGGATCGTACTTCACTAGAGAATTATCTATGAAATAGGCACGAGTTTCAGACAATTCTTTAAGTAGAAATGACGTTTAGAGGGTAAAATTGCCTAAGTAAATATGAGATTGCCTAAGTACCTATAAGATCGATACTGTGCTTGATTCTACTTTATATTTTAAGAACATTAACATAGGAAAGTGGAACGAACTTCACAATAGAATTATCTATGAAATAGGCACGAGTTTTCGACAATTCATTAAGTAGAAAATGACGTTTAGAAAGTAAAATGGCCTAAGTAAATAGGAGATTTTCTAAGTACCTATAAGATCGATACTGTGCTTGATTCTACTTAATAATTCAAGAACATAAACATAGGCAAACGGAACGTACTTCGGCAAAGGATTATCTATGCAATAGGCACGAGTTTCAGACTATTCATTAAGTAGAAATGACGTTTAGAGGGTAAAATTGCCTAAGTAAATATGAGATTGCCTAAGTACCTATAAGACCGATACTGTGCTTGATTCTTCTTAATATTTGAAGAACATTAACATAGGAAAATGGATCGTACTTCACTAGAGAATTATCTATGAAATAGGCGCGAGTTTCAGACAATTCATTAAGTAGAAATGACGTTTAGACGGTAAAATTGCCTAAGTAAATATGAGATTGCCTAAGTACCTATAAGATCGAAACTGTGCTTCATTCTTCTTAATATTTGAAGATCATTAACATAGGAAAATGGATCGTACTTCACTAGAGAATTATCTATGAAATAGGCACGAGTTTCAGACAATTCTTTAAGTAGAAATGACGTTTAGAGGGTAAAATTGCCTAAGTAAATATGAGATTGCCTAAGTACCTATAAGATGGATACTGTGCTTGATTCTTCTTAATATTTCAAGAACATTAACATAGGAAAATGGATCATACTTCACTAGAAAATTATCTATGAAATAGGCGCGAGTTTCAGACAATTCATTAAGTAGAAATGACGTTTAGACGGTAAAATTGCCTAAGTAAATATGAGATTGCCTAAGTACCTATAAGATCGACACTGTGCTTGATTCTACTTTATATTTGAAGAACATTAACATAGGAAAATGGAACGTACTTCCCCAGAGAATGTATTATGAAATAGGCGCGAGTTTTCAATAATTCATTATGTAGAAATGATGTTTAGAGGGTAAAATTGCCTAAGTAAATATGAGATTGCCTAAGTACCTATAAGATCGATACTATGCTTGATTCTTCTTAATATTTGAAGAACATTAACTTAGGAAAATGGATCGTACTTCACTAGAGAATTATCTGTGAAATAGGCACGAGTTTCAGACAATTCATTAAGTAGAAATTACGTTTAGAGGGTAAAATTGCCTAAGTAAATATGTGATTGCCTAAGTACCTATAAGATCGATACTGTGCATGATTTTACTTTATATTTTAACATAGGAAAGTGGAACGAACTTCACAATAGAATTATCTATGAAATAGGCACGAGTTTTCGACAATTCATTAAGTAGAAATGACGTTTAGAAAGTAAAATGGCCTAAGTAAATAGGAGATTTTCTAAGTACCTATAAGATCGATACTGTGCTTGATTCTACTTAATAATTCAAGAACATAAACATAGGCAGATGGAACGTACTTCAGCAAAGGATTATCTATGCAATAGGCACGAGTTTCAGACAATTCATTTAGTAGAAAGGATATTTAGAGGGTAAAATTGCCTAAGTAAATATGAGATTGCCTAAGTACCTATAAGATCGATACTGTGCTTGATTCTACTTTATATTTTAAGAACATTAACATAGGAAAGTGGAACGAACTTCACAATAGAATTATCTATGAAATAGGGAAGAGTTTTCGACAATTCATTAAGTAGAAATGACGTTTAGAAAGTAAAATGGCCTAAGTAAATAGGAGATTTTCTAAGTACCTATAAGATCGATACTGTGCTTGATTCTACTTAATAATTGAAGAACATAAACATAGGCAGATGGAACGTACTTCAGCAAAGGATTATCTATGCAATAGGCACGAGTTTCAGACAATTCATTTAGTAGAAAGGATTTTTAGAGGGTAAAATTGCCTAAGTAAATATGAGATAGCCTAAGTACCTATAAGATCGATACTGTGCTTGATTCTACTTTATATTTTAAGAACATTAACATAGGAAAGTGGAACGAACTTCACAATAGAATTATCTATGAAATAGGGAAGAGTTTTCGACAATTCTTTAAGTAGAAATGACGTTTAGAAAGTACAATGGCCTAAGTAAATAGGAGATTTTCTAAGTACCTATAAGATCAATACTGTGCTTGATTCTACTTAATATTTCAAGAACATTAACATAGGAAAATGGAACGTACTTCACCAGAGAATTATCTATGAAATAGGCGCGAGTTTCAGACAATTGATTAAGTAGAAATGACGTTTAGATGGTAAAATTGCCTAAGTAAATATGAGATTGCCTAAGTACCTAGAAGATCGATACTGTGCTTGATTCTACTTTATATTTTAAGAACATTAACAAAGGAAAGTGGAACGAACTTCACCATAGAATTATCTATGAAATAGGCACGAGTTTCAGAGAAATCATTTCGTAGAAATGTCGTTTAGAAAGTAAAATGGCCTAAGTAAATAGGATATTTTCTAAGTACCTATAAGATCGATTCTGTGCTTGATTCTACTTAATATTTCAAGAACATTAACATAGGAAAATGGATCGTACTTCACCAGAGAATTATCTATGAAATAGGCACGAGTTTCAGACAATTCATTAAGTAGAAATGACGTTTAGAGGGTATAATTGCCTAAGTAAATATGAGATTGCCTAAGTACATATAAGATCGAAACTGTGCTTGATTCTTCTTAATATTTGAAGATCATTAACATAGGAAAATGGATCGTACTTCACTAGAGAATTATCTATGAAATAGGCACGAGTTTCAGAGAAATCATTTATTAGAAATGTCGTTTAGAAAGTAAAATGGCCTAAGTAAATATGAGATTGCCTAAGTACCTATAAGATCGATACTGTGCTTGATTCTACTTTATATTTTAAGAACATTAACATAGGAAAGTGGAACGAACTTCACAATAGAATTATCTATGAAATAGGCACGAGTTTTCGACAATTCATTAAGTAGAAATGACGTTTAGAAAGTAAAATTGCCTAAGTAAATAGGAGATTTTCTAAGTACCTATAAGATCGATACTGTGCTTGATTCTACTTAATAATTCAAGAACATAAACATAGGCAAACGGAACGTACTTCGGCAAAGGATTATCTATGCAATAGGCACGAGTTTCAGACAATTCATTAAGTAGAAATGACGTTTAGACGGTAAAATTGCCTAAGTAAATATGAGATTGCCTAAGTACCTATAAGACCGATACTGTGCTTGATTCTTCTTAATATTTGAAGAACATTAACATAGGAAAATGGATCGTACTTCACTAGAGAATTATCTATGAAATAGGCGCGATTTTCAGACAATTCATTAAGTTGAAATGACGTTTAGACGGTAAAATTGCCTAAGTAAATATGAGATTGCCTAAGTTCCTATAAGATCGAAACTGTGCTTGATTCTTCTTAATATTTGAAGATCATTAACATAGGAAATGGATCGTACTTCACTAGAGAATTATCTATGAAATAGGCACGAGTTTCAGACAATTCTTTAAGTAGAAATGACGTTTAGAGAGTAAAATTGCCTAAGTAAATATGAGATTGCCTAAGTACCTATAAGATCGATACTGTGCTTGATTCTACTTTATATTTTAAGAACATTAACATAGGAAAGTGGAACGAACTTCACAATAGAATTATCTATGAAATAAGCACGAGTTTTCGACAATTCATTAAGTAGAAATGACGTTTAGAAAGTAAAATGGCCTAAGTAAATAGGAGATTTTCTAAGTACCTATAAGATCGATACTGTGCTTGATTCTACTTAATAATTCAAGAACATAAACATAGGCAAACGGAACGTACTTCGGCAAAGGATTATCTATGCAATAGGCACGAGTTTCGGACAATTCTTTAAGTAGAAATGACGTTTAGACGGTAAAATTGCCTAAGCAAATATGAGATTGCCTAAGTACCTATAAGATCGATACTGTGCTTGATTCTACTTAATATTTCAAGAACATTAACATAGGAAAATGGAACGTCCTTCACCAGAGAATTATCTATGAAATAGGCGCGAGTTTCAGACAATTAATTAAGTAGAAATGACGTTTAGATGGTAAAATTGCCTAAGTAAATATGAGATTGCCTAAGTACCTATAAGATCGATACTGTGCTTGATTCTACTTTATATTTTAAGAACATTAACATAGGAAAGTGGAACGAACTTCACAATAGAATTATCTATGAAATAGGCACGAGTTTTAGAGAAATCATTAAGTAGAAATGTCGTTTAGAAAGTATAATGGCCTAAGTAAATAGGAGATTTTCTAAGTACCTATAAGATCGATACTGTGCGTGATTCTACTTAATATTTCAAGAACATTAACATAGGAAAATGGATCGTACTTCACCAGAGAATTATCTATGAAATAGGCACGAGTTTCAGACAATTCATTAAGTAGAAATGACGTTTAGAGGGTAAAATTGCCTAAGTAAATATGAGATTACCTAAGTACTTATAAGATCGAAACTGTGCTTGATTCTTCTTAATATTTGAAGATCATTAACATAGGAAAATGGAACGAACTTCACTAGAGAATTATCTATGAAATAGGCACGAGTTTCAGACAATTCTTTAAGTAGAAATGACGTTTAGAAAGTACAATGGCCTAAGTAAATAGGAGATTTTCTAAGTACCTATAAGATCAATACTGTGCTTGATTCTACTTAATATTTCAAGAACATTAACATAGGAAAATGGAACGTAGTTCACCAGAGAATTATCTATGAAATAGGCACGAGTTTCAGACAATTCATTAAGTAGAAATGACGTTTAGAGGGTATAATTGCCTAAGTAAATATGAGATTGCCTAAGTACCTATAAGATCGAAACTGTGCTTGATTCTTCTTAATATTTGAAGATCATTAACATAGGAAAATGGATCGTACTTCACTAGAGAATTATCTAAGAAATAGGCACGAGTTTCAGACAATTCTTTAAGTGGAAATGACGTTTAGAGGGTATAATTGCCTAAGTAAATATGAGATTGCCTAAGTACCTATAAGATCGATACTGTGGTTGATTCTACTTTATATTTTAAGAACATTAACATAGGAAAGTGGAACGAACTTCACAATAGAATTATCTATGAAATAGGCACGAGTTTTCGACAATTCATTAAGTAGAAATAACGTTTAGAAAGTAAAATGGCCTAAGTAAATAGGAGATTTTCTAAGTACCTATAAGATCGATACTGTGCTTGATTCTACTTAATAATTCAAGAACATAAACATAGGCAAATGGAACGTACTTCGGCAAAGGATTATCTATGCAATAGGCACGAGTTTCAGACAATTCATTAAGTAGAAATGACGTTTAGACGGTAAAATTGCCTAAGTAAATATGAGATTGCCTAAGTACCTATAAGATCGATACTGTGCTTGATTCTTCTTAATATTTGAAGAACATTAACATAGGAAAATGGATCGTACTTCACTAGAGAATTATCTATGAAATAGGCGCGCGTTTCAGACAATTCATTAAGTAGAAATGACGTTTAGACGGTAAAATTGCCTAAGTAAATATGAGATTGCCTAAGTACCTATAAGATCGAAACTGTGCTTGATTCTTCTTAATATTTGAAGATCATTAACATAGGAAAATGGATCGTACTTCACTAGAGAATTATCTATGAAATAGGCACGAGTTTCAGACAATTCTTTAAGTAGAAATGACGTTTAGAGGGTAAAATTGCCTAAGTAAATATGAGATTGCCTAAGTACATATAAGATCGAAACTGTGCTTGATTCTTCTTAATATTTGAAGATCATTAACATAGGAAAATGGATCGTACTTCACAATAGAATTATCTATGAAATAAGCACGAGTTTTCGACAATTCTTTAAGTAGAAATGACGTTTAGAAAGTACAATGGCCTAAGTAAATAGGAGATTTTCTAAGTACCTATAAGATCAATACTGTGCTTGATTCTACTTAATATTTCAAGAACATTAACATAGGAAAATGGAACGTACTTCACCAGAGAATTATCTATGAAATAGGCGCGAGTTTCAGACAATTGATTAAGTAGAAATGACGTTTAGATGGTAAAATTGCCTAAGTAAATATGAGATTGCCTAAGTACCTAGAAGATCGATACTGTGCTTGATTCTACTTTATATTTTAAGAACATTAACAAAGGAAAGTGGAACGAACTTCACCATAGAATTATCTATGAAATAGGCACGAGTTTCAGAGAAATCATTTCGTAGAAATGTCGTTTAGAAAGTAAAATGGCCTAAGTAAATAGGATATTTTCTAAGTACCTATAAGATCGATTCTGTGCTTGATTCTACTTAATATTTCAAGAACATTAACATAGGAAAATGGATCGTACTTCACCAGAGAATTATCTATGAAATAGGCACGAGTTTCAGACAATTCATTAAGTAGAAATGACGTTTAGAGGGTATAATTGCCTAAGTAAATATGAGATTGCCTAAGTACATATAAGATCGAAACTGTGCTTGATTCTTCTTAATATTTGAAGATCATTAACATAGGAAAATGGATCGTACTTCACTAGAGAATTATCTATGAAATAGGCACGAGTTTCAGAGAAATCATTTATTAGAAATGTCGTTTAGAAAGTAAAATGGCCTAAGTAAATATGAGATTGCCTAAGTACCTATAAGATCGATACTGTGCTTGATTCTACTTTATATTTTAAGAACATTAACATAGGAAAGTGGAACGAACTTCACAATAGAATTATCTATGAAATAGGCACGAGTTTTCGACAATTCATTAAGTAGAAATGACGTTTAGAAAGTAAAATTGCCTAAGTAAATAGGAGATTTTCTAAGTACCTATAAGATCGATACTGTGCTTGATTCTACTTAATAATTCAAGAACATAAACATAGGCAAACGGAACGTACTTCGGCAAAGGATTATCTATGCAATAGGCACGAGTTTCAGACAATTCATTAAGTAGAAATGACGTTTAGACGGTAAAATTGCCTAAGTAAATATGAGATTGCCTAAGTACCTATAAGACCGATACTGTGCTTGATTCTTCTTAATATTTGAAGAACATTAACATAGGAAAATGGATCGTACTTCACTAGAGAATTATCTATGAAATAGGCGCGATTTTCAGACAATTCATTAAGTTGAAATGACGTTTAGACGGTAAAATTGCCTAAGTAAATATGAGATTGCCTAAGTTCCTATAAGATCGAAACTGTGCTTGATTCTTCTTAATATTTGAAGATCATTAACATAGGAAATGGATCGTACTTCACTAGAGAATTATCTATGAAATAGGCACGAGTTTCAGACAATTCTTTAAGTAGAAATGACGTTTAGAGAGTAAAATTGCCTAAGTAAATATGAGATTGCCTAAGTACCTATAAGATCGATACTGTGCTTGATTCTACTTTATATTTTAAGAACATTAACATAGGAAAGTGGAACGAACTTCACAATAGAATTATCTATGAAATAAGCACGAGTTTTCGACAATTCATTAAGTAGAAATGACGTTTAGAAAGTAAAATGGCCTAAGTAAATAGGAGATTTTCTAAGTACCTATAAGATCGATACTGTGCTTGATTCTACTTAATAATTCAAGAACATAAACATAGGCAAACGGAACGTACTTCGGCAAAGGATTATCTATGCAATAGGCACGAGTTTCGGACAATTCTTTAAGTAGAAATGACGTTTAGACGGTAAAATTGCCTAAGCAAATATGAGATTGCCTAAGTACCTATAAGATCGATACTGTGCTTGATTCTACTTAATATTTCAAGAACATTAACATAGGAAAATGGAACGTCCTTCACCAGAGAATTATCTATGAAATAGGCGCGAGTTTCAGACAATTAATTAAGTAGAAATGACGTTTAGATGGTAAAATTGCCTAAGTAAATATGAGATTGCCTAAGTACCTATAAGATCGATACTGTGCTTGATTCTACTTTATATTTTAAGAACATTAACATAGGAAAGTGGAACGAACTTCACAATAGAATTATCTATGAAATAGGCACGAGTTTCAGAGAAATCATTAAGTAGAAATGTCGTTTAGAAAGTATAATGGCCTAAGTAAATAGGAGATTTTCTAAGTACCTATAAGATCGATACTGTGCGTGATTCTACTTAATATTTCAAGAACATTAACATAGGAAAATGGATCGTACTTCACCAGAGAATTATCTATGAAATAGGCACGAGTTTCAGACAATTCATTAAGTAGAAATGACGTTTAGAGGGTAAAATTGCCTAAGTAAATATGAGATTACCTAAGTACTTATAAGATCGAAACTGTGCTTGATTCTTCTTAATATTTGAAGATCATTAACATAGGAAAATGGAACGAACTTCACTAGAGAATTATCTATGAAATAGGCACGAGTTTCAGACAATTCTTTAAGTAGAAATGACGTTTAGAAAGTACAATGGCCTAAGTAAATAGGAGATTTTCTAAGTACCTATAAGATCAATACTGTGCTTGATTCTACTTAATATTTCAAGAACATTAACATAGGAAAATGGAACGTAGTTCACCAGAGAATTATCTATGAAATAGGCACGAGTTTCAGACAATTCATTAAGTAGAAATGACGTTTAGAGGGTATAATTGCCTAAGTAAATATGAGATTGCCTAAGTACCTATAAGATCGAAACTGTGCTTGATTCTTCTTAATATTTGAAGATCATTAACATAGGAAAATGGATCGTACTTCACTAGAGAATTATCTAAGAAATAGGCACGAGTTTCAGACAATTCTTTAAGTGGAAATGACGTTTAGAGGGTATAATTGCCTAAGTAAATATGAGATTGCCTAAGTACCTATAAGATCGATACTGTGGTTGATTCTACTTTATATTTTAAGAACATTAACATAGGAAAGTGGAACGAACTTCACAATAGAATTATCTATGAAATAGGCACGAGTTTTCGACAATTCATTAAGTAGAAATAACGTTTAGAAAGTAAAATGGCCTAAGTAAATAGGAGATTTTCTAAGTACCTATAAGATCGATACTGTGCTTGATTCTACTTAATAATTCAAGAACATAAACATAGGCAAATGGAACGTACTTCGGCAAAGGATTATCTATGCAATAGGCACGAGTTTCAGACAATTCATTATGTAGAAATGACGTTTAGACGGTAAAATTGCCTAAGTAAATATGAGATTGCCTAAGTACCTATAAGATCGATACTGTGCTTGATTCTTCTTAATATTTGAAGAACATTAACATAGGAAAATGGATCGTACTTCACTAGAGAATTATCTATGAAATAGGCGCGCGTTTCAGACAATTCATTAAGTAGAAATGACGTTTAGACGGTAAAATTGCCTAAGTAAATATGAGATTGCCTAAGTACCTATAAGATCGAAACTGTGCTTGATTCTTCTTAATATTTGAAGATCATTAACATAGGAAAATGGATCGTACTTCACTAGAGAATTATCTATGAAATAGGCACGAGTTTCAGACAATTCTTTAAGTAGAAATGACGTTTAGAGGGTAAAATTGCCTAAGTAAATATGTGATTGCCTAAGTACCTATAAGATCGATACTGTGCTTGATTCTACTTTATATTTTAAGAACATTAACATAGGAAAGTGGAACGAACTTCACAATAGAATTATCTATGAAATAGGCACGAGTTTTCGACAATTCATTAAGTAGAAATGACGTTTAGAAAGTAAAATGGCCTAAGTAAATAGGAGATTTTCTAAGTACCTATAAGATCGATACTGTGCTTGATTCTACTTAATAATTCTAGAACATAAACATAGGCAAACGGAACGTACTTCAGCAAAGGATTATCTATGCAATAGGCACGAGTTTCAGACAATTCATTAAGTAGAAATGACGTTTAGAGGGTAAAATTGCCTAAGTAAATATGAGATTGCCTAAGTACCTATTAGATCGATACTGTGCTTGATTCTTCTTAATATTTGAAGAACATTAACATAGGAAAATGGATCGTACTTCACTAGAGAATTATCTATGAAATTGGCGCGAGTTTCAGACAATTCATTAAGTAGAAATGACGTTTTGACGGTAAAATTGCCAAAGTAAATATGAGATTGCCTAAGTACCTATAAGATCGACACTGTGCTTGATTCTACTTTATATTTGAAGAACATTAACATAGGAAAATGGAACGTACTTCCCTAGAGAATGTATTATGAAATAGGCGCGAGTTTTCAATAATTCATTAAGTAGAAATGACGTTTAGAGGGTAAAATTGCCTAAGTAAATATGAGATTTCCTAAGTACCTATAAGATCGACACTGTGCTTAATTCTTCTTAATATTTGAAAAACATTAACATAGGAAAATGGATCGTACTTCACTAGAGAATTATCTATGAAATAGGCACGAGTTTCAGACAATTCATTAAGTAGAAATTACGTTTAGAGGGTAAAATTGCCTAAGTAAATATGTGATTGCCTAAGTACCTATAAGATCGATACTGTGCTTGATTCTACTTTATATTTTGACATAGGAAAGTGGAACGAACTTCACAATAGAATTATCTATGAAATAGGCACGAGTTTTCGACAATTCATTAAGTAGAAATGACATTTAGAAAGTAAAATGGCCTAAGTAAATAGAAGATTTTCTAAGTACCTATAAGATCGATACTGTGCTTGATTCTACTTAATAATTCAAGAACATAAACATAGGCAAACGGAACGTACTTCGGCAAAGGATTATCTATGCAATAGGCACGAGTATCAAACAATTCAATATGTAGAAATGACGTTTAGACGGTAAAATTGCCTAAGTAAATATGAGATTGCCTAAGTACCTATAAGATCGATACTGTGCTTGATTCTACTTTATATTTTAAGAACATTAACAAAGGAAAGTGGAACGAACTTCACAATAGAATTATCTATGAAATAGACACGAGTTTCAGAGAAATCATTTAGTAGAAATGTCGTTTAGAAAGTAAAATGGCCTAAGTAAATAGGATATTTTCTAAGTACCTATAAGATCGAAACTGTGCTTGATTCTACTTAATATTTCAAGAACATTAACATAGGAAAATGGATCGTACTTCACCAGAGAATTATCTATGAAATAGGCACGAGTTTCAGACAATTCATTAAGTAGAAATGACGTTAAGAGGGTAAAATTGCCTAAGTAAATATGAGATTGCCTAAGTACCTATAAGATCGATACTGTGCTTGATTTTTCTTAATATTTCAAGAACATTAACATAGGAAAATGGATCGTACTTCACTAGAGAATTATCTATGAAATAGGCGCGAGTTTCAGACAATTCATTAAGTAGAAATGACGTTTAGACGGTAATATTGCCTAAGTAAATAGGAGATTTTCTAAGTACCTATAAGATCGATACTGTGCTTGATTCTACTTAATATTTCAAGAACATTAACATAGAAAAATGGATCGTACTTCACCAGAGAATTATCTATGAAATAGGCACGAGTTTCAGACAATTCATTAAGTAGAAATGACGTTTAGAGGGTAAAATTGCCTAAGTAAATATGAGATTGCCTAAGTACCTATAAGATCGAAACTGTGCTTGATTCTTCTTAATATTTGAAGATCATTAACATAGGAAAATGGATCGTACTTCACTAGAGAATTATCTGTGAAATAGGCACGAGTTTCAGACAATTCATTAAGTAGAAATTACGTTTAGAGGGTAAAATTGCCTAAGTAAATATGTGATTGCCTAAGTACCTATAAGATCGATACTGTGCTTGATTCTACTTTATATTTTAACATAGGAAAGTGGACCGAACTTCACAATAGAATTATCTATGAAATAGGCACGAGTTTTCGACAATTCATTAAGTAGAAATGACGTTTAGAAAGTAAAATGGCCTAAGTAAATGGGAGATTTTCTAAGTACCTATAAGATCGATACTGTGCTTGATTCTACTTAATAATTCAAGAACATAAACATAGGCAGATGGAACGTACTTCAGCAAAGGATTATCTATGCAATAGGCACGAGTTTCAGACAATTCATTTAGTAGAAAGGATTTTTAGAGGGTAAAATTGCCTAAGTAAATATGAGATTGCCTAAGTACCTATAAGATCGATATTGTGCTTGATTCTACTTTATATTTTAAGAACATTAACATAGGAAAGTGGAACGAACTTCACAATAGAATTATCTATGAAATAGGCACGAGTTTTCGACAATTCATTAAGTAGAAATGACGTTTAGAAAGTAAAATTGCCTAAGTAAATAGGAGATTTTCTAAGTACCTATAAGATCGATACTGTGCTTGATTCTACTTAATATTTCGAGAACATTAATATAGGAAAATGGAACGTATTTCACCAGAGAATTATCTATGAAATAGGCGCGAGTTTCAGACAATTGATTAAGTAGAAATGACGTTTAGATGGTAAAATTGCCTAAGTAAATATGAGATTGCCTAAGTACCTAGAAGATCGATACTGTGCATGATTCTACTTTATATTTTAAGAACATTAACATAGGAAAGTGGAACGAACTTCACAATAGAATTATATATGAAATAGGCACGAGTTTCAGAGAAATCATTTAGTAGAAATGTCGTTTAGAAAGTAAAATGGCCTAAGTAAATAGGAGATTTTCTAAATACCTATTAGATCGATACTGTGCTTGATTCTACTTAATATTTAAAGAACATTAACATAGGAAAATGGATCGTACTTCACCAGAGAATTATCTATGAAATAGGCACGTGTTTCAGACAATTCATTAAGTAGAAATGACGTTTAGAGGGTAAAATTGCCTAAGTAAATATGAGATTACCTAAGTACTTATAAGATCGAAACTGTGCTTGATTCTTCTTAATATTTGAAGATCATTAACATAGGAAAATGGATCGTACTTCACTAGAGAATTATCTATGAAATAGGCACGAGTTTCAGACAATTCTTTAAGTAGAAATGACGTTTAGAAAGTAAAATGGCCTAAGTAAATAGGAGATTTTCTAAGTACCTATAAGATCAATACTGTGCTTGATTCTACTTAATATTTCAAGAACATTAACATAGGAAAATGGAACGTACTTCACCAGAGAATTATCTATGAAATAGGCGCGAGTTTCAGACAATTGATTAAGTAGAAATGACGTTTAGATGGTAAAATTGCCTAAGTAAATATGAGATTGCCTAAGTACCTACAAGATCAATACTGTGCTTGATTCTACTTTATATTTGAAGAACATTAACATAGGAAAGTGGAACGAACTTCACAATAGAATTATCTATGGAATAGGCACGAGTTTCAGAGAAATCATTTATTAGAAATGTCGTTTAGAAAGTAAAATGGCCTAAGTAAATAGGAGATTTTCTAAGTACCTATAAGATCGATACTGTGCTTGATTCTACTTAATATTTCAAGAACATTAACATAGGAAAATGGATCGTACTTCACCAGAGAATTATCTATGAAATAGGCACGAGTTTCAGACAATTCATTAAGTAGAAATGACGTTTAGAGGGTAAAATTGCCTAAGTAAATATGAGATTGCCTAAGTACCTATAAGATCGAAACTGTGCTTGTTTCTTCTTAATATTTCAAGAACATTAACATAGGAAAATGGATCGTACTTCACCAGAGAATTATCTATGAAATAGGCACGAGTTTCAGACAATTCATTAAGTAGAAATGACGTTTAGAGGGTATAATTGCCTAAGTAAATATGAGATTGCCTAAGTACCTATAAGATCGAAACTGTGCTTGATTCTTCTTAATATTTGAAGATCATTAACATAGGAAAATGGATCGTACTTCACTAGAGAATTATCTAAGAAATAGGCACGAGTTTCAGACAATTCTTTAAGTGGAAATGACGTTTAGAGGGTATAATTGCCTAAGTAAATATGAGATTGCCTAAGTACCTATAAGATCGATACTGTGGTTGATTCTACTTTATATTTTAAGAACATTAACATAGGAAAGTGGAACGAACTTCACAATAGAATTATCTATGAAATAGGCACGAGTTTTCGACAATTCATTAAGTAGAAATGACGTTTAGAAAGTAAAATGGCCTAAGTAAATAGGAGATTGGCTAAGTACCTATAAGATCGACACTGTGCTTGATTCTTCTTAATATTTGAAGAACATTAACATAGGAAAATGGATCGTACTTCATTAGAGAATTATCTATGAAATAGGCGCGAGTTTCAGACAATTCATTAAGTAGAAATGACGTTTAGACGGTAAAATTGCCTACGTAAATATGAGATTGCCTAAGTACCTATAAGATCGACACTGTGCTTGATTCTACTTTATATTTGAAGAACATTAACATAGGAAAATGGAACATACTTCCCTAGAGAATGTATTATGAAATAGGCGCGAGTTTTCAATAATTCATTAAGTAGAAATGACGTTTAGAGGGTAAAATTGCCTAAGTAAATATGAGATTGCCTAAGTACCTATAAGATCGATACTGTGCTTGATTCTTCTTAATATTTGAAGAACATTAACATAGGAAAATGGATCGTACTTCACTAGAGAATTATCTATGAAATAGGCACGAGTTTCAGACAATTCATTAAGTAGAAATTACGTATAGAGGGTAAAATTGCCTAAGTAAATATGTGATTGCCTAAGTACCTATAAGATCGATACTGTGCTTGATTCTACTTTATATTTTGACATAGGAAAGTGGAACGAACTTCACAATAGAATTATCTATGAAATAGGCACGAGTTTTCGACAATTCATTAAGTAGAAATGACGTTTAGAAAGTAAAATGGCCTAAGTAAATAGGAGATTTTCTAAGTACCTATAAGATCGATACTGTGATTGATTCTACTTAATAATTCAAGAACATAAACATAGGCAAACGGAACGTACTTCGGCAAAGGATTATCTATGCAATAGGCACGAGTTTCAGACAATTCATTAAGTAGAAATGACGTTTAGACGGTAAAATTGCCTAAGTAAATATGAGATTGCCTAAGTACCTATAAGATCGATACTGTGCTTGATTCTTCTTAATATTTGAAGAACATTAACGTAGGAAAATGGATCGTACTTCCCTAGAGAATTATCTATGAAATAGGCGCGAGTTTCAGACAATTCATTAAGTAGAAATGACGTTTAGAGGGTAAAATTGCCTAAGTAAATATGAGATTGCCTAAGTACCTATAAGATCGACACTGTGCTTGATTCTACATGATATTGCAAGAACAAAAACATAGGAAAATGGAACGTACTTCCCCAGAGAATGTATTATGAAATAGGCGCGAGTTTTCAATAATTCATTAAGTAGAAATGACGTTTAGAGGGAAAAATTGCCTAAGTAAATATGAGATTGCCTAAGTACCTATAAGATGGATACTATGCTTGATTCTTCCTAATATTTGAAGGACATTAACATAGGAAAGTGGAATGAACTTCACAACAGAATTAACTATGAAATAGGAACGAGTTTTCGACAAATCATTAATTAGAAATGACGTTTAGAGGGTAAAATGGCCTAAGTAAATAGGAAATTTTCTTAGTACCCAAAAGATCGATACTGTGCTTGATTCTACTTAATATTTCAAGAACATTAACATAGGAAAATGGAACGTACTTCACCAGAGAATGATCTATTAAATAGGCATGAGTTTTCGACAATTCATTCAGTGGAAATGACGTTTAGAGGGTAAAATTGCCTAAGTAAATATGAGATTGCCTAAGCACCTATAAGGTCGATACTATGCTTGATTCTGCATAATATTTCAAGAACATAAACATAGCTAAATGGAACGTACTTCAGCAAAGGATTATCTATGCAATAGGCACGAGTTTCAGACAATTCATTGAGTAGAAATGACGTTTAGAGTGTCAAATTGCCTAAGTAAATATGAGATTGTCTAAGCACTTATAAGATCGATACTATACTTGATTCTACTTAATATTTCAAGAATATTAACATAGGAAAATGGATCGTACTTCACTAAAGAATTATCTATGAAATTGGCACGAGTTTCAGACAATTCTTTAAGTAGAAATGACGTTTAGAGGGTAAAATTGCCTAAGTAAATATGAGATTGCCTAAGTACCTATAAGATCGATACTGTGCTTGATTCTACTTTATATTTTAAGAACATTAACATAGGAAAGAGGAACGAACTTCACAATAGAATTATCTATGAAATATGCACGAGTTTTCGACAATTCATTAAGTAGAAATGACGTTTAGAAAGTAAAATGGCCTAAGTAAATAGGAGATTTTCTAAGTACCTATAAGATCGATACTGTGCTTGATTCTACTTAATAATTCAAGAACATAAACATAGGCAAACGGAACGTACTTCGGCAAAGGATTATCTATGCAATAGGCACGAGTTTCAAACAATTCATTAAGTAGAAATGACGTTTAGACGGTAAAATTGCCTAAGTAAATATGAGATTGCCTAAGTACCTATAAGATCGATACTGTGCCTGATTCTTCTTAATATTTCAAGAACATTAACATAGGAAAATGGATCGTACTTCACCAGAGAATTATCTATGAAATAGGCACGAGTTTCAGACAATTCATTAAGTAGAAATGACGTTTAGAGGGTAAAATTGCCTAAGTAAATATGAGATTGCCTAAGTACCTATAAGATCGAAACTATGCTTGATTCTTCTTAATATTTGAAGATCATTAACATAGGAAAATGGATCGTACTTCACTAGAGAATTATCTATGAAATAGGCACGAGTTTCAGACAATTCTTTAAGTAGAAATGACGTTTAGAGGGTAAAATTGCCTAAGTAAATATGAGATTACCTAAGTACCTATAAGATCGATACTGTGCTTGATTCTACTTTATATTTTAAGAACATTAACATAGGAAAGTGGAACGAACTTCACAATAGAATTATCTATGAAATAGGCACGAGTTTTCGACAATTCATTAAGTAGAAATGACGTTTAGAAAGTAAAATGGCCTAAGTAAATAGGAGATTTTCTAAGTACCTATAAGATCGATACTGTGCTTGATTCTACTTAATATTTCAAGAACATTAACATAGGAAAATGGATCGTACTACACCAGAGAATTATCTATGAAATAGGCACGAGTTTCAGACAATTCATTAAGTAGAAATGACGTTTGGAGGGTAAAATTGCCTAAGTAAATATGAGATTACCTAAGTACTTATAAGATCGAAACTGTGCTTGATTCTTCTTAATATTTGAAGATCATTAACATAGGAAAATGGATCGTACTTCACTAGAGAATTATCTATGAAATAGGCAGGAGTTTCAGACAATTCTTTAAGTAGAAATGACGTTTAGAAAGTAAAATGGCCTAAGTAAATAGGAGATTTTCTAAGTACCTATAAGATCAATATTGTGCTTGATTCTACTTAATATTTCAAGAACATTAACATAGGAAAATGGAACGTACTTCACCAGAGAATTATCTATGAAATAGGCGCGAGTTTCAGACAATTGATTAAGTAGAAATGACGTTTAGATGGTAAAATTGGCTAAGTAAATATGAGATTGCCTAAGTACCTAGAAGATCGATACTGTGCATGATTCTACTTTATATTTTAAGAACATTAACAAAGGAAAGTGGAACGAACTTCACAATAGAATTATATATGCAATAGGCACGAGTTTCAAACAATTCATTAAGTAGAAATGACGTTTAGACGGTAAAATTGCTTAAGTAAATATGAGATTGCCTAAGTACCTATAAGATCGATACTGTGCCTGATTCTTATTAATATTTCAAGAACATTAACATAGGAAAATGGATCGTACTTCACCAGAGAATTATCTATGAAATAGGCACGAGTTTCAGACAATTCATTAAGTAGAAATGACGTTTAGAGGGTAAAATTGCCTAAGTAAATATGAGATTGCCTAAGTACCTATAAGATCGAAACTCTGCTTGATTCTTCTTAATATTTGAAGATCATTAACATAGGAAAATGGATCGTACTTCACTAGAGAATTATCTATGAAATAGGCACGAGTTTCAGACAATTCTTTAAGTAGAAATGACGTTTAGAGGGTAAAATTGCCTAAGTAAATATGAGATTGCCTAAGTACCTATAAGATCGATACTGTGCTTGATTCTACTTTATATTTTAAGAACATTAACATAGGAAAGTGGAACGAACTTCACAATAGAATTATCTATGAAATAGGCACGAGTTTTCGACAATTCATTAAGTAGAAATGACGTTTAGAAAGTAAAATGGCCTAAGTAAATAGGAGATTTTCTAAGTACCTATAAGATCGATACTGTGCTTGATTCTACTTAATATTTCAAGAACATTAACATAGGAAAATGGATCGTACTACACCAGAGAATTATCTATGAAATAGGCACGAGTTTCAGACAATTCATTAAGTAGAAATGACGTTTGGAGGGTAAAATTGCCTAAGTAAATATGAGATTACCTAAGTACTTATAAGATCGAAACTGTGCTTGATTCTTCTTAATATTTGAAGATCATTAACATAGGAAAATGGATCGTACTTCACTAGAGAATTATCTATGAAATAGGCAGGAGTTTCAGACAATTCTTTAAGTAGAAATGACGTTTAGAAAGTAAAATGGCCTAAGTAAATAGGAGATTTTCTAAGTACCTATAAGATCAATACTGTGCTTGATTCTACTTAATATTTCAAGAACATTAACATAGGAAAATGGAACGTACTTCACCAGAGAATTATCTATGAAATAGGCGCGAGTTTCAGACAATTGATTAAGTAGAAATGACGTTTAGATGGTAAAATTGCCTAAGTAAATATGAGATTGCCTAAGTACCTAGAAGATCGATACTGTGCATGATTCTACTTTATATTTTAAGAACATTAACAAAGGAAAGTGGAACGAACTTCACAATAGAATTATCTATGAAATAGGCACGAGCTTCAGAGAAATCATTTAGTAGAAATGTCGTTTAGAAAGTAAAATGTCCTAAGTAAATAGGATATTTTCTAAGTACCTATAAGATCGATACTGTGCTTGATTCTACTTAATATTTCAAGAACATTAACATAGGAAAATGGATCGTACTTCCCCAGAGAATTATCTATGAAATAGGCACGAGTTTCAGACAATTCATTAAGTAGAAATGACGTTTAGAGGGTAAAATTGCCTAAGTAAATATGAGATTGCCTAAGTACCTATATGATCGATACTGTGCTTGATTCTACTTTATATTTTAAGAACATTAACATAGGAAAGTGGAACGAACTTCACAATAGAATTATCTATGAAATAGGCACGAGTTTTCGACAATTAATTAAGTAGAAATGACGTTTAGAAAGTAAAATGGCCTAAGTAAATAGGAGATTTTCTAAGTACCTACAAGATCGATACTGTGCTTGATTCTACTTAATAATTCAAGAACATAAACATAGGCAAACGGAACGTACTTCGGCAAAGGATTATCTATGCAATAGGCACGAGTTTCAAACAATTCATTAAGTAGAAATGACGTTTAGACGGTAAAATTGCCTAAGTAAATATGAGATTGCCTAAGTACCTTTAAGATCGATACTGTGCCTGATTCTTCTTAATATTTGAAGAACATTAACGTAGGAAAATGGATCGTACTTCACTAGAGAATTATCTATGAAATAGGCGCGAGCTTCAGACAATTCATTATGTAGAAATGACGTTTAGAGGGTAAAATTGCCTAAGTAAATATGAGATTGCCTAAGTACCTATAAGATCGACACTGTGCTTGATTCTACTTGATTTTGCAAGAACCAAAACATAGGAAAATGGAACGTACTTCCCCAGAGAATGTATCATGAAATAGGCGCGATTTTTCAATAATTCATTAAGTAGAAATGACGTTTAGAGGGTAAAATTGCCTAAGTAAATATGAGATTGCCTAAGTACCTATAAGATGGATACTGTGCTTGATTCTTCTTAATATTTCAAGAACATTAACATAGGAAAATGGAACGTACTTCACTAGAGAATTATCTATGAAATAGGCGCGAGTTTCAGACAATTAATTAAGTAGAAATGACGTTTAGATGGTAAAATTGCCTAAGTAAATATGAGATTGCCTAAGTAACTATAAGATCGATACTGTGCTTGATTCTACTTTATATTTTAAAAACATTAACATAGGAAAGCGAAACGAACTTCACAATAGAATTATCTATGAAATAGGCACGAGTTTCAGAGAAATCCTTTAGTAGAAATGTCGTTTAGAAAGTAAAATGGCCTAAGTAAATAGGAGATTTTCTAAGTACCTATAAGATCGATACTGTGCTTGATTCTACTTAATATTTCAAGAACATTAACATAGGAAAATGGATCGTACTTCACCAGAGAATTATCTATGAAATTGGCACGAGTTTCAGACAATTCATTAAGTAGAAATGACGTTTAGAGGGTAAAATTGCCTAAGTAAATATGAGATTGCCTAAGTACCTATAAGATCGAAACTGTGCTTGATTCTTCTTAATATTTGAAGATCATTAACATAGGAAAATGGATCGTACTTCACTAGAGAATTATCTATGAAATTGGCACGAGTTTCAGACAATTCAATAAGTAGAAATTACGTTTAGAGGGTAAAATTGCCTAAGTAAATATGTGATTGCCTAAGTACCTATAAGATCGATACTGTGCTTGATTCTACTTTATATTTTGACATAGGAAAGTGGAACGAACTTCACAATAGAATTATCTATGAAATAGGCACGAGTTTTCGACAATTCATTAAGTAGAAATGACGTTTGGAGGGAAAAATTGCCTAAGTAAATATGAGATTGCCTAAGTACCTATAAGATCGAAACTGTGCTTGATTCTTCTTAATATTTGAAGATCATTAACATAGGAAAATGGATCGTACTTCACTAGAGAATTATCTATGAAATAGGCACGAGTTTCAGACAATTCATTAAGTAGAAATGACGTTTAGACGGTAAAATTACCTAAGTAAATATGAGATTGCCTAAGTACCTATAAGATCGATACTGTGCTTGATTCTTCTTAATATTTGAAGAACATTAATGTAGGAAAATGGATCGTAATTCACTAGAGAATTATCTATGAAATAGGCGCGAGTTTCAGACAATTCATTAAGTAGAAATGACGTTTAGAGGGTAAAATTGCCTAAGTAAATATGAGATTGCCTAAGTACCTATAAGATCGACACTGTGCTTGATTCTACTTGATATTGCAAGAACAAAAACATAGGAAAATGGAACGTACTTGCCCAGAGAATGTATTATGAAATAGGCGCGAGTTTTCAATAATTCATTAAGTAGAAATGACGTTTAGACGGTAAAAGTGCCTAAGTAAATATGAGATTGCCTAAGTACCTATAAGATGGATACTGTGCTTGATTCTTCTTAATATTTGAAGAACATTAACATAGGAAAATGGATCGTACTTCACTAGAGAATTATCTATGAAATAGGCACGAGTTTCAGACAATTCATTAAGTAGAAATGACGTTTAGAGGGTAAAATTGCCTAAGTAAATATGTGATTGCCTAAGTACCTACAAGATCGATACTGTGCTTGATTCTACTTTATATTTTTACATAGGAAAGTGGAACGAACTTCAGAATAGAATTATCTATGAAATAGGCACGAGTTTTCGACAATTCATTAAGTACAAATGACGTTTAGAAAGTAAAATGGCCTAAGTAAACAGGAGATTTTCTAAGTACCTATAAGATCGATACTGTGCTTGATTCTACTTAATAATTCAAGACCATAAACATAGGTAGATGGAACGTACTTCAGCAAAGGATTATCTATGCAATAGGCACGAGTTTCAGACAATTCATTTAGTAGAAAGGATTTTTAGAGGGTAAAATTGCCTAAGTAAATATGAGATTGCCTAAGTACCTATAAGATCGATACTGTGCTTGATTCTACTTTATATTTTAATAACATTAACATAGGAAAGTGGAACGAACTTCACAATAGAATTATCTATGAAATAGGCACGAGTTTTCGACAATTCATTAAAGAGAAATGACGTTTAGAAAGTAAAATGGCCTAAGTAAATATGAGATTTTCTAAGTACCTATAAGATCGATACTGTGCTTGATTCTTCTTAATATTTGAAGATCATTAACATAGGAAAATGGATCGTACTTCACTAGAGAATTATCTATGAAATAGGCACGAGTTTCAGACAATTCATTAAGTAGAAATGACGTTTAGAGGGTAAAATTGCCTAAGTAAATATGAGATTGCCTAAGTACCTATAAGATCGAAACTGTGCTTGATTCTTCTTAATATTTGAAGATCATTAACATAGGAAAATGGATCGTACTTCACTAGAGAATTATCTATGAAATAGGCACGAGTTTCAGACAATTCTTTAAGTAGAAATGACGTTTAGAGGGTAAAATTGCCTAAGTAAATAGGAGATTTTCTAAGTACCTATAAGATCGATACTGTGCTTGATTCTACTTAATAATTCAAGAACATAAACATAGGCAAACGGAACGTACTTCAGCAAAGGATTATCTATGCAATAGGCACGAGTTTTAAACAATTCATTAAGTAGAAATGACGTTTAGACGGTAAAATTGCCTAAGTAAATATGAGATTGCCTAAGTACCTTTAAGATCGATACTGTGCCTAATTCTTCTTAATATTTCAAGAACATTAACATAGGAAAATGGATCGTACTTCACCAGAGAATTATCTATGAAATAGGCACGAGTTTCAGACAATTCATTAAGTAGAAATGACGTTTAGAGGGTAAAATTGCCTAAGTAAATATGAGATTGCCTAAGTACCTATAAGATCGAAACTATGCTTGATTCTTCTTAATATTTGAAGATCATTAACATAGGAAAATGGATCGTACTTCACTAGAGAATTATCTATGAAATAGGCACGAGTTTCAGACAATTCTTTAAGTAGAAATGACGTTTAGAGGGTAAAATTGCCTAAGTAAATATGAGATTGCCTAAGTACCTATAAGATCGATACTGTGCTTGATTCTACTTTATATTTTAAGAACATTAACATAGGAAAGTGGAACGAACTTCACAATAGAATTATCTATGAAATAGGCACGAGTTTTCGATAATTCATTAAGTAGAAATGACGTTTAGAAAGTAAAATGGCCTAAGTAAATAGGAGATTTTCTAAGTACCTACAAGATCGATACTGTGCTTGATTCTACTTAATATTTCAAGAACATTAACATAGGAAAATGGATCGTACTTCACCAGAGAATTATCTATGAAATAGGCACGAGTTTCAGACAATTCATTAAGTAGAAATGACGTTTAGAGGGTAAAATTGCCTAAGTAAATATGAGATTACCTAAGTACTTATAAGATCGAAACTGTGCTTGATTCTTCTTAATATTTGAAGATCATTAACAAAGGAAAATGGACCGTACTTCACTAGAGAATTATCTATGAAATAGGCACGAGTTTCAGACAATTCTTTAAGTAGAAATGACGTTTAGAAAGTAAAATGGCCTAAGTAAATAGGAGATTTTCTAAGTACCTATAAGATCAATACTGTGCTTGATTCTACTTAATATTTCAAGAACATTAACATAGGAAAATGGAACGTACTTCACCAGAGAATTATCTATGAAATAGGCGCGAGTTTCAGACAATTGATTATGTAGAAATGACGTTTAAATGGTAAAATTGCCTAAGTAAATATGAGATTGCCTAAGTACCTAGAAGATCGATACTGTGCATGATTCTACTTTATATTTTAAGAACATTAACAAAGGAAAGTGGAACGAACTTCACAATAGAATTATCTATGAAATAGGCACGAGCTTCAGAGAAATCATTTAGTAGAAATGTCGTTTAGAAAGTAAAATGGCCTAAGTAAATAGGATATTTTCTAAGTACCTACAAGATCGATACTGTGCTTGATTCTACTTAATATTTCAAGAACATTAACATAGGAAAATGGATCGTACTTCACCAGAGAATGATTTATGAAATAGGCACGAGTTTCAGACAATTCATTAAGTAGAAATGACGTTTAGAGGGTAAAATTGCCTAAGTAAATATGAGATTGCCTAAGTACCTATAAGATCGAAACTGTGCTTGATTCTTCTTAATATTTGACGATCATTAACAGAGAAAATGGATCGTACTTCACTAGAGAATTATCTATGAAATAGGCACGAGTTTCAGACAATTCTTTAAGTAGAAATGACGTTTAGAGGGTAAAATTGCCTAAGTAAATATGAGTTGCCTAAGTACCTATAAGATCGATACTGTGCTTGATTCTACTTTATATTTTAAGAACATTAACATAGGAAAGTGGAACGAACTTCACAATAGAATTATCAATGAAATAGGCACGAGTTTTCGACAATTAATTAAGTAGAAATGACGTTTAGAAAGTAAAATGGCCTAAGTAAATAGGATATTTTCTAAGTACCTACAAGATCGATACTGTGCTTGATTCTACTTAATATTTCAAGAACATTAACATAGGAAAATGGATCGTACTTCACCAGAGAATGATTTATGAAATAGGCACGAGTTTCAGACAATTCATTAAGTAGAAATGACGTTTAGACGGTAAAATTGCCTAAGTAAATATGAGATTGCCTAAGTACCTATAAGATCGATACTGTGCCTGATTCTTCTTAATATTTGAAGAACATTAACGTAGGAAAATGGATCGTACTTCACTAGAGAATTATCTATGAAATAGGCGCGAGTTTCAGACAATTCATTAAGTAGAAATGACGTTTAGAGGGTAAAATTGCCTAAGTAAATATGAGATTGCATAAGTAACTATAAGATCGACACTGTGCTTGATTCTACTTTATAATTGAAGAACATTAACATAGGAAAATGGAACGTACTTCCCCAGAGAATGTATTATGAAATAGGGGCGAGTTTTCAATAATTCATTAAGTAGAAATGACGTTTAGAGGGTAAAATTGCTTAAGTAAATATGAGATTGCCTAAGTACCTATAAGATCGATACTGTGCTTGATTCTTCTTAATATTTGAAGAACATTAACAGAGGAAAATGGATCGTACTTCACTAGAGAATTATCTATGAAATAGGCACGAGTTTCAGACAATTCATTAAGTAGAAATTACGTTTAGAGGGTAAAATTGCCTAAGTAAATATGTGATTGCCTAAGTACCTATAAGATCGATACTATGCTTGATTCTACTTTATATTTTGACATTGGAAAGTGGAACGAACTTCACAATAGAATTATCAAAGAAATAGGCACGAGTTTTCGACAATTCATTAATTAGAAATGACGTTTAGAAAGTAAAATGGCCTAAGTAAATAGGAGATTTTCTAAATACCTATAAGATCGATACTGTGCTTGATTCTACTTAATATTTCAAGAACATTAACATAGGAAAATGGATCGTACTTCACCAGAGAATTATCTATGAAATAGGCACGAGTTTCAGACAATTCATTAAGTAGAAATGACGTTTAGGGGGTAAAATTGCCTAAGTAAATATGAGATTACCTAAGTACTTATAAGATCGAAACTGTGCTTGATTCTTCTTAATATTTGAAGATCATTAACATAGGAAAATGGATCGTACTTCACTAGAGAATTATCTATGAAATAGGCACGAGTTTCAGACAATTCTTTAAGTAGAAATGACGTTTAGAAAGTAAAATGGCCTAAGTAAATAGGAGATTTTCTAAGTACCTATAAGATCAATACTGTGCTTGATTCTACTTAATATTTCAAGAACATTAACATAGGAAAATGGAACGTACTTCACCAGAGAATTATCTATGAAATAGGCGCGAGTTTCAGACAATTGATTATGTATAAATGACGTTTAAATGGTAAAATTGCCTAAGTAAATATGAGATTGCCTAAGTACCTAGAAGATCGATACTGTGCACGATTCTACTTTATATTTTAAGAACATTAACAAAGGAAAGTGGAACGAACTTCACAATAGAATTATCTATGAAATAGGCACGAGCTTCAGAGAAATCATTTAGTAGAAATGTCGTTTAGAAAGTAAAATGGCCTAAGTAAATAGGAGATTTTCTAAATACCTATAAGATCGATACTGTGCTTGATTCTACTTAATATTTCAAGAACATTAACATAGGAAAATGGATCGTACTTCACCAGAGAATTATCTATGAAATAGGCACGAGTTTCAGACAATTCATTAAGTAGAAATGACGTTTAGGGGGTAAAATTGCCTAAGTAAATATGAGATTACCTAAGTACTTATAAGATCGAAACTGTGCTTGATTCTTCTTAATATTTAAAGATCATTAACATAGGAAAATGGATCGTACTTCACTAGAGAATTATCTATGAAATAGGCACGAGTTTCAGACAATTCTTTAAGTAGAAATGACGTTTAGAAAGTAAAATGGCCTAAGTAAATAGGAGATTTTCTAAGTACCTATAAGATCAATACTGTGCTTGATTCTACTTAATATTTCAAGAACATTAACATAGGAAAATGGAACGTACTTCACCAGAGAATTATCTATGAAATAGGCGCGAGTTTCAGACAATTGATTAAGTAGAAATGACGTTTAGATGGTAAAATTGCCTAAGTAAATATGAGATTGCCTAAGTACCTAGAAGATCGATACTGTGCATGATTCTACTTTATATTTTAAGAACATTAACAAAGGAAAGTGGAACGAACTTCACAATAGAATTATCTATGAAATAGGCACGAGCTTCAGAGAAATCATTTAGTAGAAATGTCGTTTAGAAAGTAAAATGGCCTAAGTAAATAGGATATTTTCTAAGTACCTATAAGATCGATACTGTGCTTGATTCTACTTAATATTTCAAGAACATTAACATAGGAAAATGGATCGTACTTCACCAGAGAATTATCTATGAAATAGGCACGAGTTTCAGACAATTCATTAAGTAGAAATGACGTTTAGAGGGTAAAATTGCCTAAGTAAATATGTGATTGCCTAAGTACCTATAAGATCGAAACTGTGCTTGATTCTTCTTAATATTTGAAGATCATTCACATAGGAAAATGGATCGTACTTCACTAGAGAATTATCTATGAAATAGGCACGAGTTTCAGACAATTCTTTAAGTAGAAATGACGTTTAGAGGGTAAAATTGCCTAAGTAAATATGAGATTGCCTAAGTACCTATAAGATCGATACTGTGCTTGATTCTACTTTATATTTTAAGAACATTAACATAGGAAAGTGGAACGAACTTCACAATAGAATTATCTATGAAATAGGCACGAGTTTTCGACAATTCATTAAGTAGAAATGACGTTTAGAAAGTAAAATGGCCTAAGTAAATAGGAGATTTTCTAAGTACCTACAAGATCGATACTGTGCTTGATTCTACTTAATAATTCAAGAACATAAACATAGGCAAACGGAACGTACTTCGGCAAAGGATTATCTATGCAATAGGCACGAGTTTCAAACAATTCATTAAGTAGAAATGACGTTTAGACGGTAAAATTGCCTAAGTAAATATGAGATTGCCTAAGTACCTATAAGATCGATACTGTGCCTGATTCTTCTTAATATTTGAAGAACATTAACGTAGGAAAATGGATCGTACTTCACTAGAGAATTATCTATGAAATAGGCGCGAGTTTCAGACAATTCATTAAGTAGAAATGACGTTTAGATGGTAAAATTGCCTAAGTAAATATGAGATTGCCTAAGTACCTATAAGATCGACACTGTGCTTGATTCTACTTTATAATTGAAGAACATTAACATAGGAAAATGGAACGTACTTCCCCAGAGAATGCATTATGAAATAGGGGCGAGTTTTCAATAATTCATTAAGTAGAAATGACGTTTAGAGGGTAAAATTGCCTAAGTAAATATGAGATTGCCTAAGTACCTATAAGATCGATACTGTGCTTGATTCTTCTTAATATTTGAAGAACATTAACATAGGAAAATGGATCGTACTTCACTAGAGAATTATCTATGAAATAGGCACGAGTTTCAGACAATTCATTAAGTAGAAATTACGTTTAGAGGGTAAAATTGCCTAAGTAAATATGTGATTGCCTAAGTACCTATAAGATCGATACTATGCTTGATTCTACTTTATATTTTGACATTGGAAAGTGGAACGAACTTCACAATAGAATTATCAAAGAAATAGGCACGAGTTTTCGACAATTCATTAATTAGAAATGACGTTTAGAAAGTAAAATGGCCTAAGTAAATAGGAGATTTTCTAAGTACCTATAAGATCGATACTGTGCTTGATTCTACTTAATAATTCAAGAACATAAACATAGGCAAACGGAACGTACTTCGGCAAAGGATTATCTATGCAATAGGCACGAGTTTCAAACAATTCATTAAGTAGAAATGACGTTTAGACGGTAAAATTGCCTAAGTAAATATGAGATTGCCTAAGTACCTATAAGATCGATACTGTGCCTGATTCTTCTTAATATTTGAAGAACATTAACGTAGGAAAATGGATCGTACTTCACTAGAGAATTATCTATGAAATAGGCGCGAGTTTCAGACAATTCATTAAGTAGAAATGACGTTTAGAGGGTAAAATTGACTAAGTAAATATGAGATTGCATAAGTAACTATAAGATCGACACTGTGCTTGATTCTACTTTATAGTTGAAGAACATTAACATAGGAAAATGGAACGTACTTCCCTAGAGAATGTATTATGAAATAGGGGCGAGTTTTCAATAATTCATTAAGTAGAAATGACGTTTAGAGGGTAAAATTGCTTAAGTAAATATGAGATTGCCTAAGTACCTATAAGATCGATACTGTGCTTGATTCTTCTTAATATTTGAAGAACATTAACATAGGAAAATGGATCGTACTTCACTAGAGAATTATCTATGAAATAGGCACGAGTTTCAGACAATTCATTAAGTAGAAATTACGTTTAGAGGGTAAAATTGCCTAAGTAAATATGTGATTGCCTAAGTACCTATAAGATCGATACTATGCTTGATTCTACTTTATATTTTGACATTGGAAAGTGGAACGAACTTCACAATAGAATTATCAAAGAAATAGGCACGAGTTTTCGACAATTCATTAATTAGAAATGACGTTTAGAAAGTAAAATGGCCTAAGTAAATAGGAGATTTTCTAAGTACCTATAAGATCGATACTGTGCTTGATTGTACTTAATAATTCAAGAACATAAACATAGGCAAACGGAACGTACTTCGGCAAAGGATTATCTATGCAATGGGCACGAGTTTCAAACAATTCATTAAGTAGAAATGACGTTTAGACGGTAAAATTGCCTAAGTAAATATGAGATTGCCTAAGTACCTATAAGATCGATACTGTGCCTGATTCTTCTTAATATTTGAAGAACATTAACGTAGGAAAATGGATCGTACTTCACTAGAGAATTATCTATGAAATAGGCGCGAGTTTCAGACAGTTCATTAAGTAGAAATGACGTTTAGAGGGTAAAATTGCCTAAGTAAATATCAGATTGCCTAAGTACCTATAAGATCGACACTGTGCTTGATTCTACTTTATAATTGAAGAACATAAACATAGGCAGATGGAACGTACTTCAGCAAAGGATTATCTATGCAATAGGCACGAGTTTCAGACAATTCATTTAGTAGAAAGGATTTTTAGAGGGTAAAATTGCCTAAGTAAATATGAGATTGCCTAAGTACCTATAAGATCGATACTGTGCTTGATTCTACTTTATATTTTAAGAACATTAAAATAGGAAAGTGGAACGAACTTTACAATAGAATTATCTATGAAATAGGCACGAGTTTTCGACAATTCATTAAGTAGAAATGACGTTTAGAAAGTAAAATTGCCTAAGTAAATAGGAGATTTTCTAAGTACCTATAAGATCGATACTGTGCTTGATTCTACTTAATATTTCAAGAACATTAACATAGGAAAATGGAACGTACTTCACCAGAGAATTATCTATGAAATAGGCGCGAGTTTCAGACAATTAATTAAGTAGAAATGACGTTTAGATGGTAAAATTGCCTAAGTAAATATGAGATTGCCTAAGTACCTATAAGATCGATACTGTGCTTGATTCTACTTTATATTTTAAGAACATTAACATAGGAAAGTGGAACGAACTTCACAATAGAATTATATATGAAATAGGCACGAGTTTCAGAGAAATCATTTAGTAGAAATGTCGTTTAGAAAGTAAAATGGCCTAAGTAAATAGGAGATTTTCTAAATACCTATAAGATCGATACTGTGCTTGATTCTACTTAATATTTCAAGAACATTAACATAGGAAAATGGATCGTACTTCACCAGAGAATTATCTATGAAATAGGCACGAGTTTCAGACAATTCATTAAGTAGAAATGACGTTTAGAGGGTAAAATTGCCTAAGTAAATATGAGATTACCTAAGTACTTATAAGATCGAAACTATGCTTGATTCTTCTTAATAATTGAAGATCATTAACATAGGAAAATGGATCGTACTTCACTAGAGAATTATCTATGAAATAGGCACGAGTTTCAGACAATTCTTTAAGTAGAAATGACGTTTAGAAAGTAAAATGGCCTAAGTAAATAGGAGATTTTCTAAGTACCTATAAGATCAATACTGTGCTTGATTCTACTTAATATTTCAAGAACATTAACATAGGAAAATGGAACGTACTTCACCAGAGAATTATCTATGAAATAGGCGCGAGTTTCAGACAATTGATTAAGTAGAAATGACGTTTAGATGGTAAAATTGCCTAAGTAAATATGAGATTGCCTAAGTACCTAGAAGATCGATACTGTGCATGATTCTACTTTATATTTTAAGAACATTAACAAAGGAAAGTGGAACGAACTTCACAATAGAATTATCTATGAAATAGGCACGAGCTTCAGAGAAATCATTTAGTAGAAATGTCGTCTAGAAAGTAAAATGGCCTAAGTAAATAGGATATTTTCTAAGTACCTATAAGATCGATACTGTGCTTGATTCTACTTAATATTTCAAGAACATTAACATAGGAAAATGGATCGTACTTCACCAGAGAATTATCTATGAAATAGGCACGAGTTTCAGACAATTCATTAAGTAGAAATGACGTTTAGAGGGTAAAATTGCCTAAGTAAATATGAGATTGCCTAAGTACCTATAAGATCGAAACTGTGCTTGATTCTTCTTAATATTTGAAGATCAATAACATAGGAAAATGGATCGTACTTCACTAGAGAATTATCTATGAAATAGGCACGAGTTTCAGACAATTCTTTAAGTAGAAATGACGTTTAGAGGGTAAAATTGCCTAAGTAAATATGAGATTGCCTAAGTACCTATAAGATCGATACTGTGCTTGATTCTACTTTATATTTTAAGAACATTAACATAGGAAAGTGGAACGAACTTCACAATAGAATTATCTATGAAATAGGCACGAGTTTTCGACAATTCATTAAGTAGAAATGACGTTTAGAAAGTAAAATGGCCTAAGTAAATAGGAGATTTTCTAAGTACCTACAAGATCGATACTGTGCTTGATTCTACTTAATAATTCAAGAACATAAACATAGGCAAACGGAACGTACTTCGGCAAAGGATTATCTATGCAATAGGCACGAGTTTCAAACAATTCATTAAGTAGAAATGACGTTTAGACGGTAAAATTGCCTAAGTAAATATGAGATTGCCTAAGTACCTATAAGATCCATACCGTGCCTGATTCTTCTTAATATTTGAAGAACATTAACGTAGGAAAATGGATCGTACTTCACGAGAGAATTATCTATGAAATAGGCGCGAGTTTCAGACAATTCATTAAGTAGAAATGACGTTTAGAGGGTAAAATTGCCTAAGTAAATATGAGATAGCCTAAGTACCTATAAGATCGACACTGTGCTTGATTCTACTTTATAATTGAAGAACATTAACTTAGGAAAATGGAACGTACTTCCCCAGAGAATGTATTATGAAATAGGGGCGAGTTTTCAATAATTCATTAAGTAGAAATGACGTTTAGAGGGTAAAATTGCCTAAGTAAATATGAGATTGCCTAAGTACCTATAAGATCGATACTGTGCTTCTTAATATTTGAAGAACATTAACATAGGAAAATGGATCGTACTTCACTAGAGAATTATCTATGAAATAGGCACGAGTTTCAGACAATTCATTAAGTAGAAATTACGTTTAGAGGGTAAAATTGCCTAAGTAAATATGTGATTGCCTAAGTACCTATAAGATCGATACTATGCTTGATTCTACTTTATATTTTGACATTGGAAAGTGGAACGAACTTCACAATAGAATTATCAAAGAAATAGGCACGAGTTTTCGACAATTCATTAATTAGAAATGACGTTTAGAAAGTAAAATGGCCTAAGTAAATAGGAGATTTTCTAAGTACCTATAAGATCGATACTGTGCTTGATTCTACTTAATAATTCAAGAACATAAACATAGGCAAACGGAACGTACTTCGGCAAAGGATTATCTATGCAATAGGCACGAGTTTCAAACAATTCATTAAGTAGAAATGACGTCTAGACGGTAAAATTGCCTAAGTAAATATGAGATTGCCTAAGTACCTATAAGATCGATACTGTGCCTGATTCTTCTTAATATTTGAAGAACATTAACGTAGGAAAATGGATCGTACTTCACTAGAGAATTATCTATGAAATAGGCGCGAGTTTCAGACAGTTCATTAAGTAGAAATGACGTTTAGAGGGTAAAATTGCCTAAGTAAATATCAGATATCCTAAGTACCTATAATATCGACACTGTGCTTGATTCTACTTTATAATTGAAGAACATTAACATAGGAAAATGGAACGTACTTCCCCAGAGAATGTATTATGAAATAGGGGCGAGTTTTCAATAATTCATTAAGTAGAAATGACGTTTAGAGGGTAAAATTGCCTAAGTAAATATGAGATTGCCTAAGTACCTATAAGATGGATACTGTGCTTGATTCTTCTTAATATTTCAAGAACATTAACATAGGAAAATGGAACGTACTTCACCAGAGAATTATCTATGAAATAGGCGCGAGTTTCAGACAATTAATTAAGTAGAAATGACGTTTAGATGGTAAAATTGCCTAAGTAAATATGAGATTGCCTAAGTACCTATAAGATCGATACTGTGCTTGATTCTACTTTATATTTTAAGAACATTAACATAGTAAAGTGGAACGAACTTCACAATAGAATTATCTATGAAATAGGCACGAGTTTCAGAGAAATCATTTAGTAGAAATGTCGTTTAGAAGGTAAAATGGCCTAAGTAAATAGGAGATTTTCTAAGTACCTATAAGATCGATACTGTGCTTGATTCTACTTAATATTTCAAGAACATTAACATAGGAAAATGGATCGTACTTCACCAGAGAATTATCTATGAAATAGGCACGAGTTTCAGACAATTCATTAAGTAGAAATGACGTTTAGAGGGTAAAATTGCCTAAGTAAATATGAGATTGCCTAAGTACCTATAAGATCGAAACTGTGCTTGATTCTTCTTAATATTTGAAGATCATTAACATAGGAAAATGGATCGTACTTCACGAGAGAATTATCTATGAAATAGGCACGAGTTTCAGACAATTCAATAAGTAGAAATTACGTTTAGAGGGTAAAATTGCCTAAGTAAATATGTGATTGCCTAAGTACCTATAAGATCGATACTGTGCTTGATTCTACTTTATATTTTGACATAGGAAAGTGGAACGAACTTCACAATAGAATTATCTATGAAATAGGCACGAGTTTTCGACAATTCATTAAGTAGAAATGACGTTGAGAAAGTAAAATGGCCTAAGTAAAAAGGAGATTTTCTAAGTACCTATAAGATCGATACTGTGCTTGATTCTACTTAATAATTCAAGAACATAAATATAGGCAAACGGAACGTACTTCGGCAAAGGATTATCTATGCAATAGGCACGAGTTTCAGACAATTCATTAAGTAGAAATGACGTTTAGACGGTAAAATTACCTAAGTAAATATGAGATTGCCTAAGTACCTATAAGATCGATACTGTGCTTGATTCTTCTTAATATTTGAAGAACATTAATGTAGGAAAATGGATCGTAATTCACAAGAGAATTATCTATGAAATAGGCGCGAGTTTCAGACAATTCATTAAGTAGAAATGACGTTTAGAGGGTAAAATTGCCTAAGTAAATATGAGATTGCCTAAGTACCTATAAGATCGACACTGTGCTTGATTCTACTTGATATTGCAAGAACAAAAACATAGGAAAATGGAACGTACTTCCCCAGAGAATGTATTATGAAATAGGCGCGAGTTTTCAATAATTCATTAAGTAGAAATGACGTTTAGAGGGTAAAATTACCTAAGTAAATATGAGATTGCCTAAGAACCTATAAGATGGATACTGTTCTTGATTCTTCTTAATATTTGAAGAACATTAACATAGGAAAATGGATCGTACTTCACTAGAGAATTATCTATGAAATAGGCACGAGTTTCAGACAATTCATTAAGTAGAAATGACGTTTAGCGGGTAAAATTGCCTAAGTAAATATGTGATTGCCTAAGTACCTACAAGATCGATACTGTGCTTGATTCTACTTTATATTTTAACATAGGAAAGTGGAACGAACTTCACAATAGAATTATCTATGAAATAGGCACGAGTTTTCGACAATTCATTAAGTAGAAATGACGTGTAGAAAGTAAAATGGCCTAAGTAAACATGAGATTTTCTAAGTACCTATAAGATCGATACTGTGCTTGATTCTACTTAATAGTTCAAGACCATAAACATAGGCAGATGGAACGTACTTCAGCAAAGGATTATCTATGCAATAGGCACGAGTTTCAGACAATTCATTTAGTAGGAAGGATTTTTAGAGGGTAAAATTGCCTAAGTAAATATGTGATTGCCTAAGTACCTACAAGATCGATACTGTGCTTGATTCTACTTTATATTTTAACATAGGAAAGTGGAACGAACTTCACAATAGAATTATCTATGAAATAGGCACGAGTTTTCGACAATTCATTAAGTAGAAATGACGTGTAGAAAGTAAAATGGCCTAACTAAACAGGAGATTTTCTAAGTACCTATAAGATCGATACTATGCTTGATTCTACTTAATAATTCAAGAACATAAACATAGGCAAACGGAACATACTTCGGCAAAGGATTATCTATGCAATAGGCACGAGTTTCAGACAATTCATTAAGTAGAAATGACGTTTAGACGGTAAAATTGCCTACGTAAATATGAGATTGCCTAAGTACCTATAAGATCGATACTGTGCTTGATTCTTCTTAATATTTGAAGAACATTAACATAGGAAAATGGATCGTACTTCACTAGAGAATTATCTATGAAATAGGCACGAGTTTCAGACAATTCATTAATTAGAAATTACGTTTAGAGGGTAAAATTTCCTAAGTAAATATGTGATTGCCTAAGTACCTATAAGATCGATACTGTGCTTGATTCTACTTTATATTTTGACATAGGAAAATGGAAAGAACTTCACAATAGAATTATCTATGAAATAGGCACGAGATTCAGAGAAATCATTTAGTTGAAATGACGTTTAGAAAGAAAAATGGCCTAAGTAAATAGGAGATTTTCTAAGTACCTATAAGATCGATACTGTGCTTGATTCTACTTAATATTTCAAGAACATTAACATAGGAAAATGGATCGTACTTCACCAGAGAATTATCTAGGAAATAGGCACGAGTTTCAGACAATTCATTAAGTAAAAATGACGTTTAGAGGGTAAAATTGCCTAAGTAAATATGAGATTGCCTAAGTACCTATAAGATCGAAACTGTGCTTGATTCTTCTTAATATTTGAAGATCATTAACATAGGAAAATGGATCGTACTTCACTAGAGAATTATCTATGAAATAGGCACGAGTTTCAGACAATTCAATAAGTAGAAATTACGTTTAGAGGGTAAAATTGCCTAAGTAAATATGTGATTGCCTAAGCACCTATAAGATCGATACTGTGCTTGATTCTACTTTATATTTTGACATAGGAAAGTAGAACGAACCTCACAATAGAATTATCTATGAAATAGGCACGAGTTTTCGACAATTCATTAAGTAGAAATGACGTTTAGAAAGTAAAATGGCCTAAGTAAATAGGAGATTTTCTAAGTACCTATAAGATCGATACTGTGCTTGATTCTACTTAATAATTCAGGAACATAAACATAGGCAAACGGAACGTACTTCGGTAAAGGATTATCTATGCAATAGGCACGAGTTTCAGACAATTCATTAAGTAGAAATGACGTTTAGACGGTAAAATTACGTAAGTAAATATGAGATTGCCTAAGTACCTATAAGATCGATACTTTGCTTGATTCTTCTTAATATTTGAAGAACATTACTGTAGGAAAATGGATCGTAATTCACTAGAGAATTATCTATGAAATAGGCGCGAGTTTCAGACAATTCATTAAGTAGAAATTACATTTAGAGGGTAAAATTGCCTAAGTAAATATGAGATTGCCTAAGTACCTATAAGATCGACACTGTGCTTGATTCTACTTGATATTGCAAGAACAAAAACATAGGAAAATAGAACGTACTTCCCCAGAGAATGTATTATGAAATAGGCGCGAGTTTTCAATAATTCATTAAGTAGAAATGACGTTTAGAGGGTAAAATTGCCTAAGTAAATATGAGATTACCTAAGTACCTATAAGATGGATACTGTGCTTGATTCTTCTTAATATTTGAAGAACATTAACATAGGAAAATGGATCGTACTTCACTAGAGAATTATCTATGAAATAGGCACGAGTTTCAGACTATTCATTAAGTAGAAATGACGGTTAGAGGGTAAAATTGCCTAAGTAAATATGTGATTGCCTAAGTACCTACAAGATCGATACTGTGCTTGATTCTACTTTATATTTTGACATAGGAAAGTGGAACGAACTTCACAATAGAATTATCTATGAAATAGGAACGAGTTTTCGACAATTCATTAAGTAGAAATGACGTTTAGAAAGTAAAATGGCCTAAGTAAACAGGAGATTTTCTAAGTACCTATAAGATCGATACTGTGCTTGATTCTACTTAATAATTCAAGACCATAAACATAGGCAGATGGAACGTACTTCAGCAAAGGATTATCTATGCAATAGGCACGAGTTTCAGACTATTCATTTAGTAGAAAGGATTATTAGAGGGTAAAATTGCCTAAGTAAATATGAGATTGCCTAAGTACCTATAAGATCGATACTGTGCTTGATTCTACTTTATATTTTAAGAACATTTACATAGGAAAGTGGAACGAACTTCACAATACAATTATCTATGAAATAGGCACGAGTTTTCGTCAATTCATTAAAGAGAAATGACGTTTAGAAAGTAAAATGGCCTAAGTAAATAGGAGATTTTCTAAGTACCTATAAGATCGATACTGTGCTTGATTCTACTTAATATTTCAAGAACATTAACATAGGGAAATGGAACGTACTTCACCACAGAATTATCTATGAAATATGCGCGAGTTTCAGAGAAATCATTTAGTAGAAATGTCGTTTAGAAAGTAAAATGGCTTAAGTAAATAGGAGATTTTCTAAGTACCTATAAGATCGATACTGTGCTTGATTCTACTTAATATTTCAAGAACATTAACATAGAAAAATGGATCGTACTTCACCAGAGAATTATCTGTGAAATAGGCACGAGTTTCAGACAATTCATTAAGTAGAAATGACGTTTAGAGGGTAAAATTGCCTAAGTAAATATGAGATTGCCTAAGTACCTATAAGATCGAAACTGTGCTTGATTCTTCTTAATATTTGAAGATCATTAACATAGGAAAATGGATCGTACTTCACTAGAGAATTTTCTATGAAATAGGCACGAGTTTCAGACAATTCTTTAAGTAGAAATGACGTTTAGAGGGTAAAATTGCCTACGTAAATATGAGATTGCCTAAGTACCTATAAGATCGATACTGTGCTTGATTCTACTTTATATTTTAAGAACATTAACATAGGAAAGTAGAACGAACTTCACAATAGAATTATCTATGAAATAGCATAGGAAAATGGAACCTACTTCCCCAGAGAATGTTCTTTGTAATAGGTGCGAGTTTTCGATAATTCATTAAGTAGAAATTACAATTAGAGGGTAAAATTGCCTAAGTAAATATGAGATTGCCTAAGTACCTATAAGATCGATACTGTGCTTGATTCTTCTTAATATTTGAAGAACATTAACATAGGAAAATGGATCGTACTTCGCTAGAGAATAATCTATGAAATTGGCACGAGTTTCAGACAATTCATTAATTAGAAATGACGTTTAGAGGGTAAAATTGCCTTAGTAAATATGAGATTGCCTAAGTACCTATAAGATCGATGCTGTGCTTGATTCTACTATATAGTTTAAGAACATTAACATAGGAAAGTGGAACGAACTTCACAATAGAATTATCTATGAAATAGGCACGAGTTTTCGACAATTCATTAAGTAGAAATGACGTTTAGAAAGTAAAATGGCCTAAGTAAATAGGAGATTTTCTAAGTACCTATAAGATCGATAATGTGCTTCATTCTACTTAATATTTCGAGAATATTAACACAGGAAAATGGAACGTACTTCACCAGAGAATGATCTATGAAATAGGCACGAGTTTTCGACAATTCATTTAGTAGAAATGACGTTTAGAGGGTAAAATTGCCTAAGCAAATATGATATTGCCTAAGTATGTATAAGGTCGATACTATGCTTGATTCTGCATAATATTTCAAGAACATAAACATAGGCAAATGGAACGTACTTCACTAGAGCATTATCTATGAAATAGGCACGAGTATCAGACAATTCTTTAAGTAGAAATAACGTTTAGAGGGTAAAATTGCCTAAGTAAATATGAGATTGCCTAAGTACCTATAAGATCGATACTTTGCTTGATTCTACTTTATATTTTAAGAATATTAACATAGGAAAGTGGAACGAACGTCACAATAGAATTATCTATGAAATCGGCACGAGTTTTCGACAATTCATTAAGTAGAAATGACGTTTAGAAAGTAAAATGGCCTAAGTAAATAGGAGATTTTCTAAGTACCTATAAGATCGATACTGTGCTTGATTCTACTTAATAATTCAAGAACATAAACATAGGCAAATGGAACGTACTTCAGCAAAGGATTATCTATGCAATAGGTGCGAGTTTCAGACAACTCATTAAGTAGAAATGACGTTTAGAGGGTAAAATTGCCTAAGTAAATATGAGATTGCCTAAGTACCTATAAGATCGATACTGTGCTTGATTCTACTTTATATTTTAAGAACATTAACATAGGAAAGTGGAACGAACTTCACAATAGAATTATCTATGAAATAGGCACGAGTTTTCGACAATTCATTAAGTAGAAATGACGTTTAGAAAGTAAAATGGCCTAAGTAAATAGGAGATTTTCTAAGTACCTATAAGATCGATACTGTGCTTGATTCTACTTAATATTTCAAGAACATTAACATAGGAAAATGGAACGTACTTCGCCAGAGAATGATCTATGAAATAGGCACGAGTTTTCGACAATTCATTAAGTAGAAATGACGTTTAGAGGGTAAAATTGCCTAAGTAAATATGAGATTGCCTAAGTACGTATAAGGTCGATACTATGCTTGATTCTGCATAATATTTCATGAACATAAACTTAGGCAAATGGAACGTACTTCACTAGAGAATTATCTATGAAATAGGCACGAGTTTCAGACAATTCATTAAGTAGAAATGACGTTTAGAGGGTAAAATTGCCTAAGTAAATATGAGATTGCCTAAGTACCTATAAGATCGATAGTGTGCTTGATTCTACTTTATATTTCAAGAATATTGACATAGGAAAATTTAATGAACTTCACAGTAGAATTATCTATGAAATATGCCCGACTTTTCGACAATTCATTTGGTAGAAATGACGATTAGAAAGTAAAATGGCCTAAGTAAATATGAGATTTTCTAAGTACCTATAAGATCGATACTGTGCTTGATTCTACTTAATAATTCAAGAACATAAACATAGGCAGATGGAACGTACTTCAGCAAAGGATTATCTATGCAACAGGCACGAGTTTCAGACAATTCATTGAGAAGAAATGACGTTTAGAGGGTAAAATTGCCTAAGTAAATATCAGATTGCCTGAGTACCTATAAGAACGATACTGTGCTTGATTCTACTTTATATTTTAAGAACATTGACATTGGAAAGTGGAACGAACTTCATAATAGAATTATCTATGAAATAGGCACGAGTTTTCGACAATTCATTAAGTAGAAATGACGTTTAGAATTAAAGTGGCCTATGTAAATAGGAGATTTTCTAAGTACCTATAAGATCGATACTGTGCTTGATTCTACTTAATATTTCAAGAACATTAACACAGGAAAATGGAACGTACTTCACCGGTGAATTATCTACAAAATAGGCGCGAGTTTCAGACACTTGATTAAGTAGAAATGACGTTTAGAGGGTAAAATTGCCTAATTAAATATGAGATTGCCTAAGTACCTATAAGATCGATACTGTGCTTGATTCTACCTAATAATTCAAGAACATAAACATAGGCAAACGGAACGTACTTCAGCAAAGGATTATCAATGCAATAGGCACGAGTTTCAGACAATTCATTGAGTAGAAAGGACTTTTAGAGGGTAAAATTGCCTAAGTAAATAGGAGATTGCCTAAGTACCGATAAAATCGATACTGTGCTTGATTCTACTTTACATTTCAAGAATATTAACATAGGAAAATGTAACGAACTTCACAATAGAATTATCTCTGAAATAGGCACGAGTTTTCGACAATTCATTAAGTAGAAATGACGTTTGGAAAGTAAAATAGCCTAAGTAAATAGGAGATTTTCTAAGTACCTATAAGATCGATACTGTGCTTGATTCTACTTAATATTTCAAGAACATTAACATAGGAAAATGGATCTTACTTCACCAGAGAATTATCTATGAAATAGGCACGAGTTTCAGACAATTCATTAAGTAGAAATGACGTTTTGGAGGGTAAAATTGCCTAAGTAAATATGAGATTGCCTAAGTACCTCTAAGATCGATACTGTGCTTGATTCTACTTTACATTTCAAGAATATTAACATAGGAAAATGTAACGAACTTCACAATAGAATTATCTCTGAAATAGGCACGAGTTTTCGACAATTCATTAAGTAGAAATGACGTTTGGAAAGTAAAATAGCCTAAGTAAATAGGAGATTTTCTAAGTACCTATAAGATCGATACTGTGCTTGATTCTACTTAATATTTCAAGAACATTAACATAGGAAAATGGATCTTACTTCACCAGAGAATTATCTATGAAATAGGCACGAGTTTCAGACAATTCATTAAGTAGAAATGACGTTTTGGAGGGTAAAATTGCCTAAGTAAATATGAGATTGCCTAAGTACCTCTAAGATCGACACTGTGCTTGATTCTACTTAATATTGCATGAACAAAAACATAGGAAAATGGAACGTACTTCCCCAGAGAATGTTATATGAAATAGGCGCGAGTTTTCGATAATTCATTAAGTAGAAATGACGTTTAGAGGGTAAAATTGCCTAAGTAAATATGAGATTGCCTAAGTACCTATAAGATCGATACTGTGCTTGATTCTTCTTAATATTTGAAGAACATTAACATAGGAAAATGGATCGTACTTCACTAGAGAATTATCTATGATATAGGCACGAGTTTCAGACAATTCATTAAATAGAAATGACGTTTAGAGGGTAAAATTGCCTAAGTATATATGAGATTGCCTAAGTACCTCTAAGATCGATACTGTGCTTGATTCTACTTTATATTTTAAGAACATTGACATAGGAAAGTGGAACGAACTTCATAATAGAATTATCTATGAAATAGGCACGAGTTTTCAACAATTCATTGAGTAGAAATAACGTTTAGAGTGTAAAATTGCCTAAGTAAATATGATATTGCCTAAGTATCTATAAGATCGATACTGTGCTTGATTCTACTTAATATTTCAAGAACATTAACATAGGAAAATGGATCGTACTTCACCAGAGAATTATCTATCAAATAGGCACGAGTTTCAGACAATTCATTAAGTAGAAATGACGTTTAGAGGGTAAAATTGCCTAAGTAAATATGAGATTGCCTAAGTACCTATAAGATCGACACGGTGCTTGATTCTACTTTATATTTTAAGAACAGTAACATAGGAAAGTGGAACGAACTTCACAATAGAATTAGCTATGAAATAAGCACAAGTTTTCGACAAATCATTAAGTAGACATGACGTTTCGAAAGTAAAATGGCCTAAGTAAATAGGAGATTTTCTAAGTACCTATAAGATCGATAATGTGCTTGATTCTACTTAATATTTCAAGATCATTAACATAGGAAAATGGAACGTACTTCACCAGAGAATGATCTATGAAATAGGCACGAGTTTTCGACAATTCATTATGTGGAAATGACGTTTAGAGGGTAAAATTGCCTAAGTAAATATGAGATTGCCTAAGTACCTACAAGGTCGATACTATGCTTGATTCTGCATAATATTTCTGAAAATTAACATAGCTAAATGGAACGTACTTCAGCAAAGGATTATCTATGCAATAGGCACGAGTTTCAGACAATTCATTGAGTAGATATGACGTTTAGAGTGTAAAATTGCCTAAGTAAATATGAGATTGCCTAAGTATCTATAAGATCGATACTGTGCTTGATTCTACTTAATATTTCAAGAACATTTACATAGTAAAATGGAACGTACTTCACCAGAGAATTATCTATGAAATAGGCGCGAGTTTCAGACAATTCATTAAGTAGAAATGACGTTTAGAGGGTAAAATTGCCTAAGTAAATATGAGATTGCCTAAGTACCTATTAGATCGATACTGTGCTTGATTCTACTTTATATTTTAAGAACATTAACATAGGAAAGTGGAGCGAACTTCACAATAGAATTATCTATGAAATAGGCATGAGTTTTCGACAAATCATTAAGTAGAAATGACGTTTAGAAAGTAAAATGGCCTAAGTAAATATAAGATTTTCTAAGTACCTATAAGATCGATAATGTGCTTGATTCTACTTAATATTTCAAGAACATTAACATAGGAAAATGGAATGTACTTCACCAGAGAATGATTTATGAAATAGGCACGAGTTTTCGACAATTCATTAAGTGGAAATGACGTTTAGAGGGTAAAATTGCCTAAGTAAATCTGAGATTGCCTAAGTACCTATAAGGTCGATACTATGCTTGATTCTGCATAATATTTCAAGAACATTAACATAGCTAAATGGAACGTACTTCAGCAAAGGATTATCTATGCAATAGGCACGAGTTTCAGACAATTCATTGAGTAGAAATGACGTTTAGAGTGTAAAATTGCCTAAGTAAATATGAGATGCCCTCAGTATCTATAAGATCGATACTGTGCTTGATTCTACTTTATATTTCAAGAACATTAACATAGGAAAATGGATCGTACTTCACCAGAGAATTATCTATCAAATAGGCACGAGTTTCAGACAATTCATTAAGTAGAAATGACGTTTAGAGGGAAAAATTGCCTAAGTAAATATGAGATTGCCTAAGTACCTATAAGATCGACACTGTGCTTGATTCTACTTAATATTGCAAGAACAAAAACATAGGAAAATGGAACGTACTTCCCCAGAGAATGTTCTATGAAATAGGCGCGAGTTTTCGATAATTCATTAAGTAGAAATGACGTTTAGAAGGTAAAATTGCCTAAGTAAATATTAGATTGCCTAAGTACCTATAAGATCGATACTGTGCTTGGTTCTAGTTTATATTTCAAGAATACTAACATAGGAAAGTGGAACGAACTTCACAATAGAATTATCTATGAAATAGGCACGAGTTTTCGACAATTCATTCAGTTGAAATGACGTTTAGAAAGTAAAATGGCCTAAGTAAATAGGAGATTTTCTAAGTAGCTATAAGATCGATATTGTGCTTCATTCTACTTAATAATTCAAGAACATAAACATAGGCAAATGGAACGTACTTCAGCAAAGGATTATCTATGCAATAGGCACGAGTTTCAGACAATTCATTGAGTAGAAAGGTCGTTTAGAGGGTAAAATTGCCTAAGTAAATATGAGATTGCCTAAGTACCTATAAGATCGATACTGTGCTTGATTCTACTTTATATTTCAAGAATATTAACATAGGAAAATGGAACGAACTTCACAATAGAATTATCTATGAAATAGGCACGAGTTTTCGACAATTCATTAAGTAGAAATGACGTTTAGAAAGCAAAATGGCCTAAGTAAATAGGAGATTTTCTAAGTACCTATAAGATCGATACTGTGCTTGATTCTACTTAATATTTCAAGAACAATAACATAGGAAAATGGATCGTATTTCACCAGAGAATTATCTATCAAATAGGCACGTGTTTCAGACAATTCATTAAGTAGAAATGACGTTTAGAGGGTAAAATTGCCTAAGTAAATATGAGATTGCCTAGGTACCTATAAGATCGATACTGTGCTTGACTCTACTTTTTATTTTAAGAACATTAACATAGGAAAGTGGAACGAACTTCACAATAGAATTATCTATGAAATAGGCACGAGTTTTCGACAATTCATTAAGTAGAAATGACGTTTAGAAAGTAAAATGGCCTAAGTAAATAGGAGATTTTCTAAGTAGCGATAAGTTCGATACTGTGCTTGATTCTACTTAATATTTCAAGAACATAAACATAGGCAAATGGAACGTACTTCGGCAAAGGATTATCTATACAATAGGCACGAGTTTCAGACAATTCATTGAGTAGAAAGGACGTTTAGAGGGTAAAATTGCCTAAGTAAATATGAGATTGCCTAAGTACCTATAAGATCGATACTGTGCTTGATTCTACTTTATATTTCAAGAATATTAACATAGGAAAGTGGAGCGAACTTCACAATAGAATTATCTATGAAATAGGCACGAGTTTTCGACAAATCATTAACTAGAAATGACGTTTAGAAAGTAAAATGGCCTAAGTAAATAGGAGATTTTCTAAGTACCTGTAAGATCGATACTGTGCTTGATTCTACTTAATATTTCAAGAACAATAACATAGGAAAATGGATCGTACTTCACCAGAGAATTATCTATCAAATAGGCACGTGTTTCAGACAATTCATTAAGTAGAAATGACGTTTAGAGGGTAAAATTGCCTAAGTAAATATGAGATTGCTTAGGTACCTATAAGATAGATACTGTGCTTGACTCTACTTTTTATTTTAAGAACATTAACATAGGAAAGTGGAACGAACTTCACAATAGAATTATCTATGAAATAGGCACGAGTTTTCGACAATTCATTAAGTAGAAATGACTTTTAGAAAGTAAAATGGCCTAAGTAAATAGGAGATTTTCTAAGTAGCGATAAGTTCGATACTGTGCTTGATTCTACTTAATATTTCAAGAACATAAACATAGGCAAATGGAACGTACTTCGGCAAAGGATTATCTATACAATAGGCACGAGTTTCAGACAATTCATTGAGTAGAAAGGACGTTTAGAGGGTAAAATTGCCTAAGTAAATATGAGATTGCCTAAGTACCTATAAGATCGATACTGTGCTTGATTCTACTTTATATTTCAAGAATATTAACATAGGAAAGTGGAGCGAACTTCACAATAGAATTATCTATGAAATAGGCACGAGTTTTCGACAAATCATTAAGTAGAAATGACGTTTAGAAAATAAAATGGCCTAAGTAAATAGGAGATTTTCTAAGTACCTATAAGATCGATACTGTGCTTGATTCTACTTAATATTTCAAGAACATTAACATAGGGAAATGGAACGTACTTTACTAGAGAATTATCTATGAAATAGGCGCGAGTTTCAGACAATTGATTAAGTAAAAATGACGTTTAGAGGGTAAAATTGCCTAAGTAAATATGAGATTGCCTAAGTACCTAAAAGATCGACACTGTGCTTGATTCTACTTAATATTGTAAGAACAAAAACATAGGAAAATGGAACGTACTTCCCCAGAGAATGTTCTATGAAATAGGCGCGAGTTTTCGATAATTCATTAAGTAGAAATTACGTTTAGAGGGTAAAATTGCCTAAGTAAATATGAGATTGCCTAAGTACCTATAAGATCGATACTCTGCTTGATTCTACTTTATATTTCAAGAATATTAACATAGGAAAGTGGAACGAACTTCACAATAGAATTATCTATGAAATAGGCACGAGTTTTCGACAATTCATTAAGTTGAAATGACGTTTAGAAAGTAAAATGGCCTAATTAAATGGGAGATTTTCCAAGTACCTATAAGATCGATACTGTGCTTGATTCTACTTAATAATTCAAGAACATAAACATAGGCAAATGGAACGTACTTCAGCAAAAGATTATCTATGCAATAGACACGAGTTTCAGACAATTCGTTGAGTAGAAAGGTCGTTTAGAGGGTAAAATTGCCTAAGTAAATATGAGATTGCCTATGTACCTATAAGATCGATACTGTGCTTGATTCTACTCTATATTTCATGAATATTAACATAGGAAAATGGAACGAACTTCACAATAGAATTATCTATGAAATAGGCACGAGTTTTCGACAATTCATTAAGTAGAAATGACGTTTAGAAAGAAAAATGGCCTAAGTAAATAGGAGATTTTCTAAGTACCTATAAGATCGATACTGTGCTTGATTCTACTTAATATTTCAAGAAAGTTAACATAGGAAAATGGATCGTACTTCACCAGAGAATTATCTATCAAATAGGCACGAGTTTTCGACAATTCATTTAGTAGAAACGACGTTTAGAGGGTAAAATTGCCTAAGTAAATATGAGATTGCCTAAGTACCTATAAGATCGATACTGTGCTTGATTCTACTTTATATTTTAAGAACATTAACATAGGAAAGTGGAACGAACTTCACAATAGAATTATCTATGAAATAGGCACCAGTTTTCGACAATTCATTAAATAGAAATGACGTTTAGAGGGTAAAATTGCATAAGTAAATATTAGATTGCCTAAGTACCTATAAGGTCGATACTATGCTTAATTCTGCTTAATATTTTAAGAACATTAACAAAGGAAAGTGGAACGAACTTCACAATAGAATTATCTATGAAATAGGCACCAGTTTTCGACAATTCATTAAGTAGAAATGACGTTTAGAAAGTAAAATGGCCTAAGTAAATATGAGATTTTCTAAGTACCTATAAGATCGATAATGTGCTTGATTCTACTTAACATTTCAAGAACATTAACATAGGAAAATGGAACGTACTTCACCAGAGAATGATCTATGAAATAGGCATGAGTTTTCGACAATTCATTTAGTAGAAACGACGTTTAGAGGGTAAAATTGCCTAAGTAAATATGAGATTGCCTAAGTACCTATAAGATCGATACTGTGCTTGATTCTACTTTATATTTTAAGAACATTAACATAGGAAAGTGGAACGAACTTCACAATAGAATTATCTATGAAATAGGCACCAGTTTTCGACAATTCATTAAGTAGAAATGACGTTTAGAAAGTAAAATGGCCTAAGTAAATATGAGATTGCCTAAGTACCTATAAGATCGATACTGTGCTTGATTCTACTTTATATTTTAAGAACATTAACATAGGAAAGTGGAACGAACTTCACAATAGAATTATCTAAGAAATAGGCACGAGTTTTCGACAATTCATTAAGTAGAAATGACGTTTAAAAAGTAAAATGGCCTAAGTAAATAGGAGATTTTCTATGTAACTATAAGTTCGATACTGTGCTTGATTCTACTTAATATTTCAAGAACATAAACATAGGCAAATGGAACGTACTTCAGCAAAGGATTATCTATACAATTGGCACGAGTTGCAGACAATTCATTGAGTAGAAAGGACGTTTAGTGGGTAAAATTGCCTAAGTAAATATGAGATTGCCTAAGTACCTATAAGATCGATACTGTGCTTGATTCTACTTTATATTTCAAGAATACTAACAGAGGAAAGTGGAAGGAACTTCACAATAGAATTATCTTTGAAATAGGCACAAGTTTTCGACAATTCATTAAGTTGAAATGACGTTTAGAAAGTAAAAGGGCCTAAGTAAATAGGAGATTTTCTAAGTAGCTATAAGATCGATACTGTGCTTGATTCTACATAATAATTCAAGAACATAAACATAGGCAAATGGAACGTACTTCAGCAAAGGATTATCTATGCAATAGGCACGAGTTTCAGACAATTCATTGAGTAGAAAGGTCGTTTAGAGGGTAAATTTGCCTAAGTAAATATGAGATTGCCTAAGTACCTATAAGATCGATACTGTGCTTGATTCTACTTTATATTTCAAGAATATTAACATAGGAAAATGGAACGAACTTCACAATAGAATTATCTATGAAATAGGCACGAGTTTTCGACAATTCATTAAGTAAAAATGACGTTTAGAAAGCAAAATGGCCTAAGTAAATAGGAGATTTTCTAAGTACCTATAAGATCGATACTGTGCTTGATTCTACTTAATATTTCAAGAACATTAACATAGGAAAATGGATCGTACTTCACCAGAGAATTATCTATGAAATAGGCACGAGTTTCAAACAATTCATTAAGTAGAAATGACGTTTAGAGGGTAAAATTGCCTAAGTAAATATGAGATTGCCTAAGTACCTATAAGATCGATACTGTGCTTGATTCTACTTTATATTTTAAGAACATTAACATAGGAAAGTGGAACGAACTTCACAATAGAATTATCTAAGAAATACGCACGAGTTTTCGACAAAACATTAAGTAGAAATGACGTTTAGAAAGTAAAATGGCCTAAGTAAATAGGCGATTTTCTAAGTACCTATAAGATCGATAATGTGCTTGATTCTACTTTATATTTTAAGAACATTAACATAGGAAATTGGAACGAACTTCACAATAGAATTATCTATGAAATAGGCACGAGTTTTCGACAATTCATTAAGTAAAAATGACGTTTAGAAAGCAAAATGGCCTAAGTAAATAGGAGATTTTCTAAGTACCTATAAGATCGATACTGTGCTTGATTCTACTTAATATTTCAAGAACATTAACATAGGAAAATGGATCGTACTTCACCAGAGAATTATCTATCAAATAGGCACGAGTTTCAAACAATTCATTAAGTAGAAATGACGTTTAGAGGGTAAAATTGCCTAAGTAAATATGAGATTGCCTAAGTACCTATAAGATCGATAATGTGCTTGATTCTTCTTTATATTTTAAGAACATTAACATAGGAAAGTGGAACGAACTTCACAATAGAATTATCTAAGACGTTTAGAAAGTAAAATGGCCTAAGTAAATAGGCGATTTTCTAAGTACCTATAAGATCGATAATGTGCTTGATTCTACTTTATATTTTACGAACATAAACATAGGCAAATGGAACGTACTTCAGCAAAGGATTATCTATACAATAGGCACGAGTTTCAGACAATTCATTAAGTAGAAATGACGTATAGAGGGTAAAATTGCCTAAGTAAATATGAGATGGCCTAAGTACCTATAAGACCGACACTGTGCTTGATTCTACTTAATATTGAAGAACAAAAACATAGGAAAATGGAACGTACTTCCCCAGAGAATGTTCTATGAAATAGGCGCGAGTTTTCGATAATTCATTAAGTAGAAATTACGTTTAGAGGGTAAAATTGCCTAAGGAAATATGAGATTGCCTAAGTACCTATAAGATCGATACTGTGCTTGATTCTACTTTATATTTCAAGAATATTAACATACGAAAATGGAACGTACTTCACCAGAGAATGATCTATCAAATAGGCATGAGTTTTTGACAATTCATTAAGTGGAAATGACGTTTAGAGTGTAAAATTGCCTAAGTAAATATGAGATTGCCTAAGTACCTATAACGTCGATACTATGCTTGATTCTGCATAATATTTCAAGAACATAAACAAAGCTAAATGGAACGTACTTCAGCAAAGGATTATCTATGCAATTGGCACGAATTTCAGACAATTCATTGAGTAGAAATGACGTTTAGAGTGTAAAATTGCCTAAGTAAATATGAGATTGCCTAAGTATCTATAAGATCGATACTGTGCTTGATTCTACTTAATATTTCAAGAACATTAACATAGAAAAATGGATCGTACTTCCCCAGGGAATTATCTATCAACGAGGCACGAGTTTCAGACAAATCATTAAGTAGAAATGACGTTTAGAGGGTAAAATTGCCTCAGTAAATATGAGATTGCCTAAGTACCTATAAGATCGATACTTTGCTTGATTCTTCTTAATATTTGAAGAACATTAACATAGGAAAATGGATCGTACTTTACTAGAGCATTATCTATGAAATAGGCACGAGTGTCAGACAATTCATTAAGTAGAAATGACGTTTAGAGGGTAAAATTGCCTAAGTAAATATGAGATTGCCTAAGTACCTATAAGATCGATACTGTGCTTGATTCTACTTTATATTTCAAGAATATTAACATAGGAAAATGGAACGAACTTCACAATAGAATTATCTATGAAATAGGCACGAGTTTTCGACAATTCAATAAGTAGAAATGACATTTAGAAAGTAAAATGGCCTAAGTAAATAGGAGATTTTCTAAGTACCTATAAGATCGATACTGTGCTTGATTCTACTTAATATTTCAAGAACATTAACATAGGGAAATGGAACGTACTTCACCAGAGAATTTTCTATGAAATAGGCGCGAGTTTCAGACAATTGATTAAGTAGAAATGACGTTTAGAGGGTAAAATTGCCTAAGTAAATATGAGATTGCCTAAGTACCTATAAGATCGATACTGTGCCTGATTCTACTCTATATTTTAAGAACATTAACATAGGAAAGTGGAACGAACTTCACAATAGAATTATCTATGAAATAGGCACGAGTTTTCGACAAATCATTAAGTAGAAATGACGTTTAGAAAGTAAAATTGCCTAAGTAAATAGGAGATTTTCTAAGTACCTGTAAGATCGATACTGTGCTTGATTCTACTTAATATTTCAAGAACATTTACATAGGGAAATGGAACGTACTTTACTAGAGAATTATCTATGAAATAGGCGCGAGTTTTAGACAATTGATTAAGTAGAAATGACGTTTAGAGGGTAAAATTGCCTAAGTAAATATGAGATTGCCTAAGTACCTATAAGATCGATACTGTGCTTGATTCTACTCTATATTTTAAGAACATTAACATAGGAAAGTGGAACGACCTTCACAATAGAATTATCTATGAATTAGGCACGAGTTTTCGACAAATCATTAAGTAGAAATGACGGTTAGAAAGTAAAATGGCCTAAGTAAATAGGAGATTTTCTAAGTACCTATAAGATCGATAATGAGCTTGATTCTACTTAATATTTAAAGAACATTAACATAGGAAAATGGAACGCACTTCACCAGAGAATGATATATGAAATAGGCACGAGTTTTCGACAATTCTTTAAATGGAAATGACGTTTAGAGGGTCAAATTGCCTAAGTAAATATGAGATTGCCTAAGTACCTATAAGGTCGATACTATGCTTGATTCTGCATAATATTTCAAGAACAAAAACATAGCTAAATGGAACGTACTTCAGCAAAGGATTATCTATGCAATAGGCACGAGTTTCAGACAATTCATTGAGTAGAAATGACGTTTAGAGTGTAAAATTGCCTAAGTAAATATGAGATTGCCTAAGTATCTATAAGATCGATACTGTGCTTGATTCTACTTAATATTTCAAGAACATTAACATAGGAAAATGGATCGTACTTCACCAGAGAATTATCTATCAACGAGGCACGAGTTTCAGACAATTCATTAAGTAGAAATGACGTTTAGAGGGTAAAATTGCCTAAGTAAATATGAGATTGCCTAAGTACCTATAAGATCGACACTGTGCTTGATTCTACCTAATATTTCAAGAAAATAAACATAGGAAAATGGAACGTACTTCCCCAGAGAATGTTCTATAAAATAGGCGCGAGTTTACGATAATTCATTAAATAGAAATGACGTTTAGAGGGTAAAATTGCATAAGTAAATATTAGATTGCCTAAGTACCTATAAGGTCGATACTATGCTTAATTCTGCTTAATATTTTAAGAACATTAACAAAGGAAAGTGGAACGAACTTCACAATAGAATTATCTATGAAATAGGCACCAGTTTTCGACAATTCATTAAGTAGAAATGACGTTTAGAAAGTAAAATGGCCTAAGTAAATATGAGATTTTCTAAGTACCTATAAGATCGATAATGTGCTTGATTCTACTTAACATTTCAAGAACATTAACATAGGAAAATGGAACGTACTTCACCAGAGAATGATCTATGAAATAGGCATGAGTTTTCGACAATCCATTTAGTAGAAACGACGTTTAGAGGGTAAAATTGCCTAAGTAAATATGAGATTGCCTAAGTACCTATAAGATCGATACTGTGCTTGATTCTACTTTATATTTTAAGAACATTAACATAGGAAAGTGGAACGAACTTCACAATAGAATTATCTATGAAATAGGCACCAGTTTTCGACAATTCATTAAGTAGAAATGACGTTTAGAAAGTAAAATGGCCTAAGTAAATATGAGATTGCCTAAGTACCTATAAGATCGATACTGTGCTTGATTCTACTTTATATTTTAAGAACATTAACATAGGAAAGTGGAACGAATTTCACAATAGAATTATCTAAGAAATAGGCACGAGTTTTCGACAATTCATTAAGTAGAAATGATGTTTAGAAAGTAAAATGGCCTAAGTAAATAGGAGATTTTCTAAGTACCTATAAGATCGATAATGTGCTTGATTCTACTTAACATTTCAAGAACATTAACATAGGAAAATGGAACGTACTTCACCAGAGAATGATCTATGAAATAGGCACGAGTTTTCGACAATTCATTTAGTAGAAATGACGTTTAGAGGGTAAAATTGCCTAAGTAAATATGAGATTGCCTAAGTACCTATAAGGTCGATACTATGCTTGATTATGCATAATATTTCATGAACATAAACATAGGAAAATGGAATGTACTTCACTAGAGAATTATCTATGAAATAGGCACGAGTTTTCGACAATTCATTAAGTGGAAATGACGTTTAGAGGGTAAAATTGCCTAAGTAAATATGAGATTGCCTAAGTACCTATAAGATCGACACTGTGCTTGATTCTACTTAATATTGCAAGAACAAAAACATAGGAATATGAAACGTACTTCCCCAGAGAATGTTCTATGAAATAGGCGCGAGTTTTCGATAATTCATTAAGTAGAAATGACGTTTAGAGGGTAAAATTGCCTAAGTAAATATGAGATTGCCTAAGTACCTATAAGATCGATACTGTGCTTGATTCTTCTTAATATTTGAAGAACATTAACATAGGAAAATGGATCGTACTTCACAATAGAATTATCTATGAAATAGGCACCAGTTTTCGACAATTCATTAAGTAGAAATGACGTTTAGAAAGTAAAATGGCCTAAGTAAATATGAGATTTTCTAAGTACCTATAAGATCGATAATGTGCTTGATTCTACTTAACATTTCAAGAACATTAACATAGGAAAATGGAACGTACTTCACCAGAGAATGATCTATGAAATAGGCACGAGTTTTCGACAATTCATTTAGTAGAAATGACGTTTAGAGGGTAAAATTGCCTAAGTAAATATGAGATTGCCTAAGTACGTATAAGGTCGATACTATGCTTGATTCTGCATAATATTTCATGAACATAAACATAGGCAAATGGAACGTACTTCACTAGAGAATTATCTATGAAATAGGCACGAGTTTCAGACAATTCATTAAGTAGAAATGACGTTTAAAGGGTAAAATTGCCTAAGTAAATATGAGATTGCCTAAGTACCTATAAGGTCGGTACTGTGCATGATTCTACTTTATATTTTATGAACATTAACATAGGAAAGTGGAACGAACTTCACAATAGAATTATCTATGAAATAGGCACGAGTTTTCGACAATTCATTAAGTAGGAATGACGTTTAGAATGTAAAATGGCCGAAGTAAATAGGAGATTTTCTAAGTACCTATAAGATCGATACTGTGCTTGATTCTACTTAATAATTCAAGAACATAAACATAGGCAAATGGAACATACTTCAGCAAAGGATTATCTACGCAATAGGCACTAGTTTCAGACAATTCATTGAGTAGAAAGGACGTTTAGAGGGTAAAATTGCCTAAGTAAATATGAGATTGCCTAAGTACCTATAAGATCGATACTGTGATTGATTCTACTTTATATTTCAAGAATATTGACATAGGAAAATGGAACGAACTTCACAATAGAATTATCTATGAAATTGGCACGAGTTTTCGACAATTCATTAAATAGAAATGACGTTTAGAAAGTAAAATGGCCTAAGTAAATAGGAGATTTTCTAAGTACCTATAAGATCGATACTATGCTTGATTCTACTTAATATTTCAAGAACATTAACATAGGAAAATGGATCGTACTTCACCAGAGAATTATCTATGAAATAGGCACGAGTTTCAGACAATTCATTAAGTAGAAATGACGTTTAGAGGGTAAAATTGCCTAAGTAAATATGAGATTGCCAAAGTACCTATAAGATCGACACTGTGCTTGATTCTACTTAATATTGCAAGAAAAAAATATAGGAAAATGAAACGTACTTCCCCAGAGAATGTTCTATGAAATAGGCGCGAGTTTTCGATAATTCATTAAGTAGAAATGACGTTTAGAGGGTAAAATTGCCTAAGTAAATATGAGGTTGCCTAAGTACCTATAAGATCGATACTGTGCTTGATTATTCTTAATATTTGAAGAACATTAACATAGGAAAATGGATCGTACTTCACTAAAGAATTATCTAAGAAATAGGCACGAGTTTCAGACAATTCATTGAGTAGAAAGGACGTTTAGAGGGTAAAATTGCCTAAGTAAATATGAGATTGCCTAAGTACCTATAAGATCGATACTGTGCTTGATTCTACTTTATATTTCAAGAATATTGACATAGGAAAATGGAACGTACTTCACCAGAGAATGATCTATGAAATAGGCACGAGTTTTGGACAATTGATTAAGTAGAAATGACGTTTAGAGGGTAAAATTGCCTAAGTAAATATGAGATTGCCTAAGTACCTATAAGATCGATACAGTGCTTGATTCTACTTTATATTTTAAGAACATTAACATAGGAAAGTGGAACGAACTTCACAATAGAATTATCTATGAAATAGGCACGAGTTTTCGATAATTCATTAAGTAGAAATGACGTTTGGAAAGTAAAATGGCCTAAGTAAATAGGAGATTTTCTAAGTACCTATAAGATCGATACTGTGCTTGATTCTACTTAATATTTCAAGAACATTAACATAGGAAAATGGATCGTACTTCACTAGAGAATTGTCTATGAAATAGGCACGAGTTTCAGACAATACGTTAAGTAGAAATGACGTTTAGAGGGTAAAATTGCCTAAGCAAATATGAGATTGCCTAAGTACCTATAAGATCGACTCTGTGCTTGATAGATAATTCTATTGTGAAGTTCGTTCCACTTTCCTATGTTAATGTTCTTAAACTATAGAGTAGAATCAAGCACAGTATCGATCTTATAGGTACTTAGGCAATCTCATATTTACTTAGGCAATTTTACCCTCTAAACGTCATTTCCACTTAATGAATTGTCGAAAACTCGTGCCTATTTCATAGATCATTCTCTGGTGAAGTACGTTCCATTTTCCTATGTTAATGTTCTTGAAATATTAAGTAAAATCAAGCACAGTATCGATCTTATAGGTACTTAGGCAATCTCATATTTACTTAGGCAATTTTACACTCTAAACGTCATTTCTACTCAATGAATTGTCTGAAACTCGTGCCTATTGCATAGATAATCCTTTGCTGAAGTACGTTCCATTTAGCTATGTTTATTTTCTTGAAATATTATGCAGAATCAAGCATAGTATCGACCTTATAGGTACTTAGGCAATCTCATATTTACTTAGGCAATTTTACCCTCTAAACGTCATTTCCACTTAATGAATTGTCGAAAACTCGTGCCTATTTCATAGATCATTCTCTGATGAAGTACGTTCCATTTTCCTATGTTAATGTTCTTGAAATATTAAGTAGAATCAAGCACATTATCGATCTTATAGGTACTTAGAAAATCTCCTATTTACTTAGGCCATTTTACTTTCTAAACGTCATTTCTACTTAATGATTTGTCGAAAACTCGTGCCAATTTCATAGATAATTCTATTGTGAAGTTCGTTCCACTTTCCTATGTTAATGTTCTTAAAATATAAAGTAGAATCAAGCACAGTGTCGATCTTATAGGTACTTAGGCAATCTCATATTTACTTAGGCAATTTTGCCCTCTAAACGTCATTTCTACTTAATGAATTGTCTGAAACTCGTGCCTATTTGATAGATAATTCTCTGGTGAAGTACGATCCATTTTCCGATGTTAATGTTCTTGAAATATTAAGTAGAATCAAGCACAGTATCGATCTTATAGATACTTAGGCAATCTCATATTTACTTAAGCAATTTTACACTATAAACGTCATTTCTACCCAATGAATTGTCTGAAACTCGTCCCTATTGCATAGATAATCCTTTGCTGAAGTACGTTCCATTTAGCTATGTTTATGTTCTTGAAATATTATGCAGAATCAGGCATAGTATCGACCTTATAGGTACTTAGGCAATCTCATATTTACTTAGGCAATTTTACCCTCTAAACGTCATTTCCACTTAATGAATTGTCGAAAACTCGTGCCTATTTCATAGATCATTCTCTGGTGAAGTACGTTCCATTTTCCTATGTTAATGTTCTTGAAATATTAAGTAGAATCAAGCACATTATCGATCTTATAGGTACTTAGAAAATCTCTTATTTACTTAGGCCATTTTACTTTCTAAACGTCATTTCTACTTAATGATTTGTCGAAAACTCGTGCCTATTTCATAGATAATTCTATTGTGAAGTTCGTTCCACTTTCCTATGTTAATGTTCTTAAAATATAAAGTAGAATCAAGCACAATATCGATCTTATAGGTACTTAGGCAATCTCATATTTACTTAGGCAATTTTACCCTCTAAACTTCATTTCTACTTAATCAATTGTCTGAAACTCGCGCCTATTTCATAGATAATTCTCTGCTGAAGTACGTTCCATTTTCCTATGTTAATGTTCTTGAAATATTAAGTAGAATCAAGCGCAGTATCGATCTTATAGGTACTTAGAAAATCTCCTATTTACTTTGGCCATTTTACTTTCTAAATATCATTTCTACTTAATGAATTGTCGAAAACTCGTGCCTATTTCATAGATAATTCTATTGTGAAGTTCGTTCCATTTTCTTATGTCAATATTCTTGAAATATAAAGTAGAATCAAGCATAGTATCTGTCTTATAGGTACTTAGGCAATCTCATATTTACTTAGGCAATTTTATCCTCTAAACGACCTTTCTACTCAATGAATTGTCTGAAACTCGTGCCTATTGCATACAAAATCCTTTGCTGAAGTACGTTCCATTTGCCTATGTTTATGATCTTGAATTATTAAGTAGAATCAAGCACAGTATCGATCTTATAGGTACTTAGAAAATCTCCTATTTACTTAGGCCATTTTACTTTTTAAACGTCATTTCTACTTAATGAATTGTCGAAAACTCGTGCCTATTTCATAGATAATTCTATTGTGAAGTTCGTTCCACTTTCCTATGTTAATGTTCTTAAAATATAAAGTAGAATCAAGCATAGTATCGATCTAATAGGTAGTTAGGCAATCTCATATTTGCTTAGGCCATTTTACTTTCTAAACGTCATTTCTACTTAATGAATTGTCGAAAACTCGTGCCTATTTCATCGATAATTCTATTGTGAAGTTCGTTCCACTATCCTATGTTAATGTTCTTAAAATATAAAGTAGAATCAAGCACAGTATCGATCTTATAGGTACTTAGGCAATCTCATATTTACTTAGGCAATTTTACCCTCTAAACGTCATTTCTACTTAATGAATTGTCAAAAACTCGTGCCTATTTCACAGATAATTCTCTAGTGAAGTACGATCCATTTTCCTATGTTAATGTTCTTCAAATATTAAGAAGAATCAAGCACAGTATCGATCTTATAGGTACTTAGGCAATCTCATATTTACTTAGGCAATTTTACCCTCTAAACGTCATTTCTACTTAATGAATTATCGAAAACTCGCGCCTATTTCATAGAACATTCTCTGGGGAAGTACGTTTCATATTCCTATGTTTTTGTTCTTGCAATATTAAGTAGAATCAAGCACAGTGTCGATCTTATAGGTACTTAGGCAATCTCATATTTACTTAGGCAATTTTACCCTCTCAACGTCATTTCCACTTAATGAATTGTCGAAAACTCGTGCCTATTTCATAGATAATTCTCTAGTGAAGTACATTCCATTTTCCTATGTTTATGTTCATGAAATATTATGCATAATCAAGCATAGTATCGACCTTATACGTACTTAGGCAATCTCATATTTACTTACGCAATTTTACCCTCTAAACGTCATTTCAACTTAATGAATTGTCGAAAACTCGTGCCTATTTCATATATCATTCTCTGGTGAAGTACGTTCCATTTTCCTATGTTAATATTCTTGAAATATTAAGTAGAATCAAGCACATTATCGATCTTATAGGTACTTAGAAAATCTCCTATTTACTTAGGCCATTTTACTTTCTAAACGTCATTTCTACTTAATGAATTGTCGAAAACTGGTGCCTATTTCATAGATAATTCTATTGTGAAGTTCGTTCCACTTTCCTATGTTAATGTTCTTAAAATATAAAGTAAAATCAAGCACAGTATCGATCTTATAGGTACTTAGGCAATCTCATATTTACTTAGGCCATTTTACTTTCTAAACGTCATTTCTACTTAATGAATTGTCGAAAACTGGTGCCTATTTCATAGATAATTCTATTCTGAAGTTCGTTCCACTTTCCTATGTTAATGTTCTTAAAATATAAAGTAGAATCAAGCACAGTATCGATCTTATAGGTACTTAGGCATTCTCATATTTACTTAGGCAATTTTACCCTCTAAACGTCATTTCTACTTAATGAATTATCTGAAACTCGTGCCTATTTCATAGATAATTCTCTAGTGAAGTACGATCCATTTTTCTATGTTAATGTTCTTCAAATATTAAGAAGAATCAAGCACAGTATCGATCTTATAGGTACTTAGGCAATCTCATATTTACTTAGGCAATTTTACCCTCTAAACGTCATTTCTACTTAGTGAATTATCGAAAACTCGCGCATATTTCATAGAACATGCTCTGGAGAAGTACGTTCCATTTTCCTATGTTTTTGTTCTTGCAATATTAAGTAGAATCAAGCACAGTGTCGATCTTATAGGTACTTAGGCAATCTCATATTTACTTAGGCAATTTTACCCTCTAAACGTCATTTCTACTTAATGAATTGTCTGAAACTCGTGCCTATTTCATATATAATTCTCTGGTGAAGTACGTTCCATTTTCCTATGTTAATGTTCTTGAAATATTAAGTAGAATCAAGCACAGTATCGATCTTATAGGTACTTAGAAAATCTCTTATTTACTTAGGCCATTTTACTTTCTAAACGTCATTTCTACTTAATGAATTGTCGAAAACTCGTGCCTATTTCATAGATAATTCTATTGTGAAGTTCGTTCCACTTTCTTATGTCAATATTCTTGAAATATAAAATAGAATCAAGCATAGTATCTGTCTTATAGGTACTTAGGCAATCTCATATTTACTTAGGCAATTTTATCCTCTAAACGACCTTTCTACTCAATGAATTGTCTGAAACTCGTGCCTATTGCATACATAATCCTTTGCTGAAGTACGTTCCACTTTCCTATGTTAATGTTCTTAAAATATAAAGTAGAATCGAGCATAGTATCGATCTTATAGGTAGTTAGGCAATCTCATATTTACTTAGGCCATTTTACTTTCTAAACGTCATTTCTACTTAATGAATTGTAGAAAACTCGTGCCTATTTCGTCGATAATTCTATTGTGAAGTTCGTTCCACTTTCCTATGTTAATGTTCTTAAAATATAAAGTAGAATAAAGCACAGTATCGATCTTATAGGTACTTAGGCAATCTCATATTTACTTAGGCAATTTTACCCTCTAAACGTCATTTCTACTTAATGAATTGTATGAAACTCGTGCCCATTTCACAGATAATTCTCTAGTGAAATACGATCCATTTTCCTATGTTAATGTTCTTCAAATATTAAGAAGAATCAAGCACAGTATCGATCTTATAGGTACTTAGGCAATCTCATATTTACTTAGGCAATTTTACCCTCTAAACGTCTTTTCTACTTAATGAATTATCGAAAACTCGCGCCTATTTCATAGAACATTCTCTGGGGAAGTACGTTTCATATTCCTATGTTTTTGTTCTTGCAATATTAAGTAGAATCAAGCACAGTGTCGATATAATAGGTACTTAGGCAATCTCATATTTACTTAGGCAATTTTACCCTCTAAACGTCATTTCCACTTAAGGAATTGTCGAAAACTCGTGCCTATTTCATAGATAATTCTCTAGTGAAGTACGTTCCATTTGCCTATATTTATGTTCATGAAATATTATGCAGAATCAAGCATAGTATCGACCTTATACGTACTTAGGCAATCTCATATTTACTTAGGCCATTTTACCATCTAAACGTCATTTCTACTTAATGAATTGTCGAAAACTCGTGCCTATTTCATAGACCATTCTCTGGTCAAGTACGTTCCATTTTCCTATGTTAATGTTCTTGAAATATTAAGTAGAATCAAGCACATTATCGATTTTATAGGTACTTAGAAAATCTCCTATTTACTTAGGCCATTTTACTTTCTAAATGTCATTTCTACTTAATAAATTGTCGAAAACTCGTGCCTATTTCATAGATAATTCTATTGTGAAGTTCGTTCCACTTTCCTATGTTAATGTTCTTAAAATATAAAGTAAAATCAAGCACAGTATCGATTTTATAGGTACTTAGGCAATCTCATATTTACTTAGGTCATTTTACTTTCTAAACGTCATTTCTACTTAATGATTTGTCGAAAACCGGTGCCTATTTGATAGATAATTCTATTGTGAAGTTCGTTCCACTTTTCTATGTTAATGTTCTTAAAATATAAAGTTGAATCAAGCACAGTATCGATCTTATAGGTACTTAGGCATTCTCATATTTACTTAGGCAATTTTACCCTCTAAACGTCATTTCTACTTAATGAATTATCTGAAACTCGTGCCTATTTCATAGATAATTCTCTAGTGAAGTACGATCCATTTTCCTATGTTAATGTTCTTCAAATATTAAGAAGAATCAAGCACAGTATCGATCTTATAGGTACTTAGGCAATCTCATATTTACTTAGGCAATTTTACCATCTAAACGTCATTTCTACTTAGTGAATTATCGAAAACTCGCGCATATTTCATAGATCATTCTCTGGAGAAGTATGTTCCATTTTCCTAAGTTTTTGTTCTTGCAATATTAAGTAGAATCAAGCACAGTGTCGATTTTATAGGTACTTAGGCAATCTCATATTTACTTAGGCAATTTTACCCTCTAAACGTCATTTCTACTGAATGAATTGTCTGAAACTTGTACCTATTTCATAGATAATTCTCTGGTGAAGTACGATCCATTTTCCTATGTTAATGTTCATGAAATATTAAATAGAATCAAGCACAGTATCGATCTTATAGGTACTTAGAAAATCTCCTATTTACTTAGGCCATTTTACTTTCAAAACGTCATTTCTACTTAATGAATTGTCGAAAACTCGTGCCAATTTCATAGATAATTCTATTGTGAAGTTCGTTCCACTTTCCTATGTTAATGTTATTAAAATATAAAGTAGAATCAAGCACTGTATCGACCTTATAGGTACTTTGGCAATCTCATATTTACTTAGGCAATTTTACCCTCTAAACGTCATTTCTACTTAATCAATTGTCGAAAACTCGTGCCTATTTCATAGATCATTCTCTGGTGAAGTACGTTCCATTTTCCTATGTCAATATTCTTGAAATATAAAGTAGAATCAAGCACAGTATCGATCTTATAGGTACTTAGGCAATCTCATATTTACTTAGGCAATTTTACCCTCTAAACGTCCTTTCTACTCAATGAATTGTCTTAAACTCGTGCCTATTGCATAGAAAATCCTTTGCTAAAGTACGTTCCATTTGCCTCTATTTAGGTTAGTGAAATATTAAGCAGAATTAAGCATAGTATTGACCTTATAGGTACTTAGGGAATCTCATATTTACTTATGCAATTTTACCCTCTAAACGTCATTTTTATTTAATGAATTAACGTAAACTCGCGCCTATTTTATAGAACATTCTCTGGGAAAGTACGTTCCATTTGCCTCTATTTATATTAATGAAATATTAGGTAGAATCAAGCACAGTGTCGATCTTATAGGTACTTAGGCAATCTCATATTTACTTAGGCAATTTTACACTATAAGCGTCATTTTTACTTAATGAATTGTCTGAAACTCGTGCCTCTTTGATAGATAATTCTCTGGTGAAGTACGATCCATTTTCCTATGTAAATGTTCTTGAAATATTAAGTAGATTCAAGCACAGTATCGATCTTATAGATACTTAGGCAATCTCATATTTACTTATGCAATTTTACCCTCTAAACGTCCTTTCTACTCAATGAATTGTCCGAAACTCGTGCCTATTGGATAGATAATCCTTTGCTGAAGTACGTTCCATTTGCCTATGTTTATGTTCTTGAAATATTAAGTAGAATCAAGCACAGTATCGAACTTATAGGTACTTAGAAAATCTCCTATTTACTTGGGCCATTTTACTTTCTAAACGTCATTTCTACTGAATGAATTATCGAAAACTCGTGCCTATTTCATAGATAATTCTATAGTGAAGTTCGTTCCACTTTGCTATGTTAATGTTCTTAAAATATAAAGTAGAATCAAGCACAGTATCGATCTTATAGGTACTTAGGCAATCTCATATTGACTTAGGCAATTTTACCCTCTAAACGTCATTTCTACTTAATGAATTGTCTAAAACTCGTGCCTATTTCATAGATAATTCTCTAGTAAAGTACGATCCATTTTCCTATGTTAATGTTCTTCAAATATTAAGAAGAATCAAGCACAGTATCGATCTTATAGGTACTTAGGCAATCTCATATTTACTTAGGCAATTTTACCCTCTAAGCGTCATTTCTACTTAATGAATTATCGAAAACTCGCGCCTATTTCATAGAACATTCTCTGGGGAAGTACGTTCCATTTTCCTATGTTTTTGTTCTTGCAACATTAAGTAGAATCAAGCACAGTGTCGGTCTTATAGGTACTTAGGCAATCTCTTATTTACTTAGGCAATTTTACCCTCTAAACGTCATTTCTACTTAATGAATTGTCTGAAACTCGTGCCTATTTCATAGATAATTCTCTGGTGAAGTACGATCCATTTTACTATGTTAATGTTCTTGAAATATTAAGTAGAATCAAGCACAGTATCGATCTTATAGGTACTTAGAAAATCTCCTATTTACTTAGGCCATTTTACTTTCTAAACGTCATTTCTACTTAATGATTTGTCGAAAACTCGTGCCTATTTCATAGATAATTCTATTGTGAAGTTCGTTCCACTTTCCTATGTTAATGTTCTTAAAATATAAAGTAAAATCAAGCACAGTATCGATCTTATAGGTACTTAGGCAATCTCATATTTACTTAGGCCATTTTACTTTCTAAACGTCATTTCTACCTAATGAATTGTCGAAAACTGGTGCCTATTTCATAGATAATTCTATTGTGAAGTTCGTTCCACTTTCCTATGTTAATGTTCTTAAAATATAAAGTAGAATCAAGCACAGTATCGATCTTATAGGTACTTAGGCATTCTCATATTTACTTAGGCAATTTTACCCTCTAAACGTCATTTCTACTTAATCAATTATCTGAAACTCGTGCCTATTTCATAGATAATTCTCTAGTGAAGTACGATCCATTTTCCTATGTTAATGTTCTTCAAATATTAAGAAGAACCAAGCACAGTATCGATCTTTTAGGTACTTAGGCAATCTCATATTTACTTAGGCAATTTTACCCTTTAAACGTCATTTCTACTTAGTGAATTATCGAAAACTCACGCATATTTCATAGAACATTCTCGGTAGAAGTACGTTCCACTTTCCTAAGATTTTGTTCTTGCAATATTAAGTAGAATCAAGCACAGTGTCGGTCTTATAGGTACTTAGGCAATCTCTTATTTACTTAGGCAATTTTACCCTCTAAACGTCATTTCTACTTAATGAATTGTCTGAAACTCGTGCCTATTTGATAGATAATTCTCTGGTGAAGTACGATCCATTTTACTATGTTAATGTTCTTGAAATATTAAGTAGAATCAAGCACAGTATCGATCTTATAGGTACTTAGAAATTCTCCTATTTACTTAGGCCATTTTACTTTCTAAACGTCATTTCTACTTAATGATTTGTCGAAAACTCGTGCCTATTTCATAGATAATTCTAATGTGAAGTTCGTTCCACTTTCCTATGTTAATGTTCTTAAAATATAACGTAGAATCAAGCACAGTATCGATCTTATAGGTACTTAGGTAATCTCATATTTACTTAGGCAATTTTACCCTCTAAACGTCATTTCTACTTAATCAATTGTCTGAAACTCGCGCCTATTTCATAGATAATTCTCTGGTGAAGTACGTTCCATTTTCCTATGTAAATGTTCTTGAAATATTAAGTAGAATCAAGTATAGTATCGAACTTATAGGTACTTAGGCAATGTCATATTTACTTAGGCAATTTTACACTCTAAACGTCATTTCTACTCAATGAATTGTCTGAAACTCGTGCCTATTGCATAGATAATCCTTTGCTGAAGTACGTTCCATTTAGCTATGTTTATTTTCTTGAAATATTATGCAGAATCAAGCATAGTATCGACATTATAGGTACTTAGGCAATCTCATATTTACTTAGGCAATTTTACCCTCTAAACGTCATTTCCACTTAATGAATTGTCGAAAACTCGTGCCTATTTCATAGATCATTCTCTGGTGAAGTACGTTCCATTTTACTATGTTAATGTTCTTGAAATATTAAGTAGAATCAAGCACAGTATCGATCTTATAGGTACTTAGAAAATCTCCTATTTACTTAGGCCATTTTACTTTCTAAACGTCATTTCTACTTAATGATTTGTCGAAAACTCGTGCCTATTTCATAGATAATTCTATTGTGAAGTTCGTTCCACTTTCCTATGTTAATGTTCTTAAAATATAACGTAGAATCAAGCACAGTATCGATCTTATAGGTACTTCGGCAATCTCATATTTACTTAGGCAATTTTACCCTCTAAACGTCATTTCTACTTAATCAATTGTCTGAAACTCGCGCCTATTTCATAGATAATTCTCTAGTGAAGTACGTTCCATTTTCCTATGTAAATGTTCTTGAAATATTAAGTAGAATGAAGCACAGTATCGATCTTATAGATACTTAGGCAATCTCATATTTACTTAGGCAATTTTACACTCTAAACGTCATTTCTACTCAATGAATTGTCTGAAACTCGTGCCTATTGCATAGATAATCCTTTGCTGAAGTACGTTCCATTTAGCTATGTTTATTTTCTTGAAATATTATGCAGAATCAAGCATAGTATCGACATTATAGGTACTTAGGCAATCTCATATTTACTTAGGCAATTTTACCCTCTAAACGTCATTTCCACTTAATGAATTGTCGAAAACTCGTGCCTATTTCATAGATCATTCTCTGGTGAAGTACGTTCCATTTTCCTATGTTAATGTTCTTGAAATATTAAGTAGAATCAAGCACAGTATCGATCTTATAGGTACGTAGAAAATATCCTATTTACTTAGGCCATTTTACTTTCTAAACGTCATTTCAACTTAATGAATTGTCGAAAACTCGTGCCTATTTCATAGATAATTCTATTGTGAAGTTCGTTCCATTTTCTTATGTCAATATTCTTGAAATATAAAGTAGAATCAAGCATAGTATCTGTCTTATAGGTACTTAGGCAATCTCATATTTACTTAGGCAATTTTATCCTCTAAACGACCTTTCTACTCAATGAATTGTCTGAAACTCGTGCCTATTGCATACAAAATCCTTTCCTGAAGTACGTTCCATTTGCCTATGTTTATGATCTTGAATTATTAAGTAGAATCAAGCACAGTATCGATCTTATAGGTACTTAGAAAATCTCCTATTTACTTAGGCCATTTTACTTTTTAAACGTCATTTCTACTTAATGAATTGTCGAAAACTCGTGCCTATTTCATAGATAATTCTATTGTGAAGTTCGTTCCACTTTCCTATGTTAATGTTCTTAAAATATAAAGTAGAATCAAGCATAGTATCGATCTAATAGGTAGTTAGGCAATCTCATATTTGCTTAGGCCATTTTACTTTCTAAACGTCATTTCTACTTAATGAATTGTCGAAAACTCGTGCCTATTTCATCGATAATTCTATTGTGAAGTTCGTTCCACTATCCTATGTTAATGTTCTTAAAATATAAAGTAGAATCAAGCACAGTATCGATCTTATAGGTACTTAGGCAATCTCATATTTACTTAGGCAATTTTACCCTCTAAACGTCATTTCTACTTAATGAATTGTCAAAAACTCGTGCCTATTTCACAGATAATTCTCTAGTGAAGTACGATCCATTTTCCTATGTTAATGTTCTTCAAATATTAAGAAGAATCAAGCACAGTATCGATCTTATAGGTACTTAGGCAATCTCATATTTACTTAGGCAATTTTACCCTCTAAACGTCATTTCTACTTAATGAATTATCGAAAACTCGCGCCTATTTCATAGAACATTCTCTGGGGAAGTACGTTTCATATTCCTATGTTTTTGTTCTTGCAATATTAAGTAGAATCAAGCACAGTGTCGATCTTATAGGTACTTAGGCAATCTCATATTTACTTAGGCAATTTTACCCTCTCAACGTCATTTCCACTTAATGAATTGTCGAAAACTCGTGCCTATTTCATAGATAATTCTCTAGTGAAGTACATTCCATTTTCCTATGTTTATGTTCATGAAATATTATGCATAATCAAGCATAGTATCGACCTTATACGTACTTAGGCAATCTCATATTTACTTACGCAATTTTACCCTCTAAACGTCATTTCAACTTAATGAATTGTCGAAAACTCGTGCCTATTTCATATATCATTCTCTGGTGAAGTACGTTCCATTTTCCTATGTTAATATTCTTGAAATATTAAGTAGAATCAAGCACATTATCGATCTTATAGGTACGTAGAAAATATCCTATTTACTTAGGCCATTTTACTTTCTAAACGTCATTTCAACTTAATGAATTGTCGAAAACTCGTGCCTATTTCATAGATAATTCTATTGTGAAGTTCGTTCCATTTTCTTATGTCAATATTCTTGAAATATAAAGTAGAATCAAGCATAGTATCTGTCTTATAGGTACTTAGGCAATCTCATATTTACTTAGGCAATTTTATCCTCTAAACGACCTTTCTACTCAATGAATTGTCTGAAACTCGTGCCTATTGCATACAAAATCCTTTGCTGAAGTACGTTCCATTTGCCTATGTTTATGATCTTGAATTATTAAGTAGAATCAAGCACAGTATCGATCTTATAGGTACTTAGAAAATCTCCTATTTACTTAGGCCATTTTACTTTTTAAACGTCATTTCTACTTAATGAATTGTCGAAAACTCGTGCCTATTTCATAGATAATTCTATTGTGAAGTTCGTTCCACTTTCCTATGTTAATGTTCTTAAAATATAAAGTAGAATCAAGCATAGTATCGATCTAATAGGTAGTTAGGCAATCTCATATTTGCTTAGGCCATTTTACTTTCTAAACGTCATTTCTACTTAATGAATTGTCGAAAACTCGTGCCTATTTCATCGATAATTCTATTGTGAAGTTCGTTCCACTATCCTATGTTAATGTTCTTAAAATATAAAGTAGAATCAAGCACAGTATCGATCTTATAGGTACTTAGGCAATCTCATATTTACTTAGGCAATTTTACCCTCTAAACGTCATTTCTACTTAATGAATTGTCAAAAACTCGTGCCTATTTCACAGATAATTCTCTAGTGAAGTACGATCCATTTTCCTATGTTAATGTTCTTCAAATATTAAGAAGAATCAAGCACAGTATCGATCTTATAGGTACTTAGGCAATCTCATATTTACTTAGGCAATTTTACCCTCTAAACGTCATTTCTACTTAATGAATTATCGAAAACTCGCGCCTATTTCATAGAACATTCTCTGGGGAAGTACGTTTCATATTCCTATGTTTTTGTTCTTGCAATATTAAGTAGAATCAAGCACAGTGTCGATCTTATAGGTACTTAGGCAATCTCATATTTACTTAGGCAATTTTACCCTCTCAACGTCATTTCCACTTAATGAATTGTCGAAAACTCGTGCCTATTTCATAGATAATTCTCTAGTGAAGTACATTCCATTTTCCTATGTTTATGTTCATGAAATATTATGCATAATCAAGCATAGTATCGACCTTATACGTACTTAGGCAATCTCATATTTACTTACGCAATTTTACCCTCTAAACGTCATTTCAACTTAATGAATTGTCGAAAACTCGTGCCTATTTCATATATCATTCTCTGGTGAAGTACGTTCCATTTTCCTATGTTAATATTCTTGAAATATTAAGTAGAATCAAGCACATTATCGATCTTATAGGTACTTAGAAAATCTCCTATTTACTTAGGCCATTTTACTTTCTAAACGTCATTTCTACTTAATGAATTGTCGAAAACTGGTGCCTATTTCATAGATAATTCTATTGTGAAGTTCGTTCCACTTTCCTATGTTAATGTTCTTAAAATATAAAGTAAAATCAAGCACAGTATCGATCTTATAGGTACTTAGGCAATCTCATATTTACTTAGGTCATTTTACTTTCTAAACGTCATTTCTACTTAATGAATTGTCGAAAACTGGTGCCTATTTCATAGATAATTCTATTGTGAAGTTCGTTCCACTTTCCTATGTTAATGTTCTTAAAATATAAAGTAAAATCAAGCACAGTATCGATCTTATAGGTACTTAGGCAATCTCATATTTACTTAGGCAATTTTACCCTCTAAACGTCATTTCTACTTAATGAATTGTATGAAACTCGTGCCCATTTCACAGATAATTCTCTAGTGAAATACGATCCATTTTCCTATGTTAATGTTCTTCAAATATTAAGAAGAATCAAGCACAGTATCGATCTTATAGGTACTTAGGCAATCTCATATTTACTTAGGCAATTTTACCCTCTAAACGTCTTTTCTACTTAATGAATTATCGAAAACTCGCGCCTATTTCATAGAACATTCTCTGGGGAAGTACGTTTCATATTCCTATGTTTTTGTTCTTGCAATATTAAGTAGAATCAAGCACAGTGTCGATATAATAGGTACTTAGGCAATCTCATATTTACTTAGGCAATTTTACCCTCTAAACGTCATTTCCACTTAAGGAATTGTCGAAAACTCGTGCCTATTTCATAAATAATTCTCTAGTGAAGTACGTTCCATTTTCCTATATTTATGTTCATGAAATATTATGCAGAATCAAGCATAGTATCGACCTTATACGTACTTAGGCAATCTCATATTTACTTAGGCCATTTTACCATCTAAACGTCATTTCTACTTAATGAATTGTCGAAAACTCGTGCCTATTTCATAGACCATTCTCTGGTCAAGTACGTTCCATTTTCCTATGTTAATGTTCTTGAAATATTAAGTAGAATCAAGCACATTATCGATTTTATAGGTACGTAGAAAATATCCTATTTACTTAGGCCATTTTACTTTCTAAACGTCATTTCAACTTAATGAATTGTCGAAAACTCGTGCCTATTTCATAGATAATTCTATTGTGAAGTTCGTTCCATTTTCTTATGTCAATATTCTTGAAATATAAAGTAGAATCAAGCATAGTATCTGTCTTATAGGTACTTAGGCAATCTCATATTTACTTAGGCAATTTTATCCTCTAAACGACCTTTCTACTCAATGAATTGTCTGAAACTCGTGCCTATTGCATACAAAATCCTTTCCTGAAGTACGTTCCATTTGCCTATGTTTATGATCTTGAATTATTAAGTAGAATCAAGCACAGTATCGATCTTATAGGTACTTAGAAAATCTCCTATTTACTTAGGCCATTTTACTTTTTAAACGTCATTTCTACTTAATGAATTGTCGAAAACTCGTGCCTATTTCATAGATAATTCTATTGTGAAGTTCGTTCCACTTTCCTATGTTAATGTTCTTAAAATATAAAGTAGAATCAAGCATAGTATCGATCTAATAGGTAGTTAGGCAATCTCATATTTGCTTAGGCCATTTTACTTTCTAAACGTCATTTCTACTTAATGAATTGTCGAAAACTCGTGCCTATTTCATCGATAATTCTATTGTGAAGTTCGTTCCACTATCCTATGTTAATGTTCTTAAAATATAAAGTAGAATCAAGCACAGTATCGATCTTATAGGTACTTAGGCAATCTCATATTTACTTAGGCAATTTTACCCTCTAAACGTCATTTCTACTTAATGAATTGTCAAAAACTCGTGCCTATTTCACAGATAATTCTCTAGTGAAGTACGATCCATTTTCCTATGTTAATGTTCTTCAAATATTAAGAAGAATCAAGCACAGTATCGATCTTATAGGTACTTAGGCAATCTCATATTTACTTAGGCAATTTTACCCTCTAAACGTCATTTCTACTTAATGAATTATCGAAAACTCGCGCCTATTTCATAGAACATTCTCTGGGGAAGTACGTTTCATATTCCTATGTTTTTGTTCTTGCAATATTAAGTAGAATCAAGCACAGTGTCGATCTTATAGGTACTTAGGCAATCTCATATTTACTTAGGCAATTTTACCCTCTCAACGTCATTTCCACTTAATGAATTGTCGAAAACTCGTGCCTATTTCATAGATAATTCTCTAGTGAAGTACATTCCATTTTCCTATGTTTATGTTCATGAAATATTATGCATAATCAAGCATAGTATCGACCTTATACGTACTTAGGCAATCTCATATTTACTTACGCAATTTTACCCTCTAAACGTCATTTCAACTTAATGAATTGTCGAAAACTCGTGCCTATTTCATATATCATTCTCTGGTGAAGTACGTTCCATTTTCCTATGTTAATATTCTTGAAATATTAAGTAGAATCAAGCACATTATCGATCTTATAGGTACTTAGAAAATCTCCTATTTACTTAGGCCATTTTACTTTCTAAACGTCATTTCTACTTAATGAATTGTCGAAAACTGGTGCCTATTTCATAGATAATTCTATTGTGAAGTTCGTTCCACTTTCCTATGTTAATGTTCTTAAAATATAAAGTAAAATCAAGCACAGTATCGATCTTATAGATACTTAGGCAATCTCATATTTACTTAGGTCATTTTACTTTCTAAACGTCATTTCTACTTAATGAATTGTCGAAAACTGGTGCCTATTTCATAGATAATTCTATTGTGAAGTTCGTTCCACTTTCCTATGTTAATGTTCTTAAAATATAAAGTAAAATCAAGCACAGTATCGATCTTATAGGTACTTAGGCAATCTCATATTTACTTAGGTCATTTTACTTTCTAAACGTCATTTCTACTTAATGATTTGTCGAAAACCGGTGCCTATTTGATAGATAATTCTATTGTGAAGTTCGTTCCACTTTTCTATGTTAATGTTCTTAAAATATAAAGTTGAATCAAGCACAGTATCGATCTTATAGGTACTTAGGCATTCTCATATTTACTTAGGCAATTTTACCCTCTAAACGTCATTTCTACTTAATGAATTATCTGAAACTCGTGCCTATTTCATAGATAATTCTCTAGTGAAGTACGATCCATTTTCCTATGTTAATGTTCTTCAAATATTAAGAAGAATCAAGCACAGTATCGATCTTATAGGTACTTAGGCAATCTCATATTTACTTAGGCAATTTTACCATCTAAACGTCATTTCTACTTAGTGAATTATCGAAAACTCGCGCATATTTCATAGATCATTCTCTGGAGAAGTATGTTCCATTTTCCTAAGTTTTTGTTCTTGCAATATTAAGTAGAATCAAGCACAGTGTCGATTTTATAGGTACTTAGGCAATCTCATATTTACTTAGGCAATTTTACCCTCTAAACGTCATTTCTACTGAATGAATTGTCTGAAACTTGTACCTATTTCATAGATAATTCTCTGGTGAAGTACGATCCATTTTCCTATGTTAATGTTCATGAAATATTAAATAGAATCAAGCACAGTATCGATCTTATAGGTACTTAGAAAATCTCCTATTTACTTAGGCCATTTTACTTTCAAAACGTCATTTCTACTTAATGAATTGTCGAAAACTCGTGCCAATTTCATAGATAATTCTATTGTGAAGTTCGTTCCACTTTCCTATGTTAATGTTATTAAAATATAAAGTAGAATCAAGCACTGTATCGACCTTATAGGTACTTTGGCAATCTCATATTTACTTAGGCAATTTTACCCTCTAAACGTCATTTCTACTTAATCAATTGTCGAAAACTCGTGCCTATTTCATAGATCATTCTCTGGTGAAGTACGTTCCATTTTCCTATGTCAATATTCTTGAAATATAAAGTAGAATCAAGCACAGTATCGATCTTATAGGTACTTAGGCAATCTCATATTTACTTAGGCAATTTTACCCTCTAAACGTCCTTTCTACTCAATGAATTGTCTTAAACTCGTGCCTATTGCATAGAAAATCCTTTGCTAAAGTACGTTCCATTTGCCTCTATTTAGGTTAGTGAAATATTAAGCAGAATTAAGCATAGTATTGACCTTATAGGTACTTAGGGAATCTCATATTTACTTATGCAATTTTACCCTCTAAACGTCATTTTTATTTAATGAATTAACGTAAACTCGCGCCTATTTTATAGAACATTCTCTGGGAAAGTACGTTCCATTTGCCTCTATTTATATTAATGAAATATTAGGTAGAATCAAGCACAGTGTCGATCTTATAGGTACTTAGGCAATCTCATATTTACTTAGGCAATTTTACACTATAAGCGTCATTTTTACTTAATGAATTGTCTGAAACTCGTGCCTCTTTGATAGATAATTCTCTGGTGAAGTACGATCCATTTTCCTATGTAAATGTTCTTGAAATATTAAGTAGATTCAAGCACAGTATCGATCTTATAGATACTTAGGCAATCTCATATTTACTTATGCAATTTTACCCTCTAAACGTCCTTTCTACTCAATGAATTGTCCGAAACTCGTGCCTATTGGATAGATAATCCTTTGCTGAAGTACGTTCCATTTGCCTATGTTTATGTTCTTGAAATATTAAGTAGAATCAAGCACAGTATCGAACTTATAGGTACTTAGAAAATCTCCTATTTACTTGGGCCATTTTACTTTCTAAACGTCATTTCTACTGAATGAATTATCGAAAACTCGTGCCTATTTCATAGATAATTCTATAGTGAAGTTCGTTCCACTTTGCTATGTTAATGTTCTTAAAATATAAAGTAGAATCAAGCACAGTATCGATCTTATAGGTACTTAGGCAATCTCATATTGACTTAGGCAATTTTACCCTCTAAACGTCATTTCTACTTAATGAATTGTCTAAAACTCGTGCCTATTTCATAGATAATTCTCTAGTAAAGTACGATCCATTTTCCTATGTTAATGTTCTTCAAATATTAAGAAGAATCAAGCACAGTATCGATCTTATAGGTACTTAGGCAATCTCATATTTACTTAGGCAATTTTACCCTCTAAGCGTCATTTCTACTTAATGAATTATCGAAAACTCGCGCCTATTTCATAGAACATTCTCTGGGGAAGTACGTTCCATTTTCCTATGTTTTTGTTCTTGCAACATTAAGTAGAATCAAGCACAGTGTCGGTCTTATAGGTACTTAGGCAATCTCTTATTTACTTAGGCAATTTTACCCTCTAAACGTCATTTCTACTTAATGAATTGTCTGAAACTCGTGCCTATTTCATAGATAATTCTCTGGTGAAGTACGATCCATTTTACTATGTTAATGTTCTTGAAATATTAAGTAGAATCAAGCACAGTATCGATCTTATAGGTACTTAGAAAATCTCCTATTTACTTAGGCCATTTTACTTTCTAAACGTCATTTCTACTTAATGATTTGTCGAAAACTCGTGCCTATTTCATAGATAATTCTATTGTGAAGTTCGTTCCACTTTCCTATGTTAATGTTCTTAAAATATAAAGTAAAATCAAGCACAGTATCGATCTTATAGGTACTTAGGCAATCTCATATTTACTTAGGCCATTTTACTTTCTAAACGTCATTTCTACCTAATGAATTGTCGAAAACTGGTGCCTATTTCATAGATAATTCTATTGTGAAGTTCGTTCCACTTTCCTATGTTAATGTTCTTAAAATATAAAGTAGAATCAAGCACAGTATCGATCTTATAGGTACTTAGGCATTCTCATATTTACTTAGGCAATTTTACCCTCTAAACGTCATTTCTACTTAATCAATTATCTGAAACTCGTGCCTATTTCATAGATAATTCTCTAGTGAAGTACGATCCATTTTCCTATGTTAATGTTCTTCAAATATTAAGAAGAACCAAGCACAGTATCGATCTTTTAGGTACTTAGGCAATCTCATATTTACTTAGGCAATTTTACCCTTTAAACGTCATTTCTACTTAGTGAATTATCGAAAACTCACGCATATTTCATAGAACATTCTCGGTAGAAGTACGTTCCACTTTCCTAAGATTTTGTTCTTGCAATATTAAGTAGAATCAAGCACAGTGTCGGTCTTATAGGTACTTAGGCAATCTCTTATTTACTTAGGCAATTTTACCCTCTAAACGTCATTTCTACTTAATGAATTGTCTGAAACTCGTGCCTATTTGATAGATAATTCTCTGGTGAAGTACGATCCATTTTACTATGTTAATGTTCTTGAAATATTAAGTAGAATCAAGCACAGTATCGATCTTATAGGTACTTAGAAATTCTCCCATTTACTTAGGCCATTTTACTTTCTAAACGTCATTTCTACTTAATGATTTGTCGAAAACTCGTGCCTATTTCATAGATAATTCTAATGTGAAGTTCGTTCCACTTTCCTATGTTAATGTTCTTAAAATATAACGTAGAATCAAGCACAGTATCGATCTTATAGGTACTTAGGTAATCTCATATTTACTTAGGCAATTTTACCCTCTAAACGTCATTTCTACTTAATCAATTGTCTGAAACTCGCGCCTATTTCATAGATAATTCTCTGGTGAAGTACGTTCCATTTTCCTATGTAAATGTTCTTGAAATATTAAGTAGAATCAAGTATAGTATCGAACTTATAGGTACTTAGGCAATGTCATATTTACTTAGGCAATTTTACACTCTAAACGTCATTTCTACTCAATGAATTGTCTGAAACTCGTGCCTATTGCATAGATAATCCTTTGCTGAAGTACGTTCCATTTAGCTATGTTTATTTTCTTGAAATATTATGCAGAATCAAGCATAGTATCGACATTATAGGTACTTAGGCAATCTCATATTTACTTAGGCAATTTTACCCTCTAAACGTCATTTCCACTTAATGAATTGTCGAAAACTCGTGCCTATTTCATAGATCATTCTCTGGTGAAGTACGTTCCATTTTACTATGTTAATGTTCTTGAAATATTAAGTAGAATCAAGCACAGTATCGATCTTATAGGTACTTAGAAAATCTCCTATTTACTTAGGCCATTTTACTTTCTAAACGTCATTTCTACTTAATGATTTGTCGAAAACTCGTGCCTATTTCATAGATAATTCTATTGTGAAGTTCGTTCCACTTTCCTATGTTAATGTTCTTAAAATATAACGTAGAATCAAGCACAGTATCGATCTTATAGGTACTTCGGCAATCTCATATTTACTTAGGCAATTTTACCCTCTAAACGTCATTTCTACTTAATCAATTGTCTGAAACTCGCGCCTATTTCATAGATAATTCTCTAGTGAAGTACGTTCCATTTTCCTATGTAAATGTTCTTGAAATATTAAGTAGAATGAAGCACAGTATCGATCTTATAGATACTTAGGCAATCTCATATTTACTTAGGCAATTTTACACTCTAAACGTCATTTCTACTCAATGAATTGTCTGAAACTCGTGCCTATTGCATAGATAATCCTTTGCTGAAGTACGTTCCATTTAGCTATGTTTATTTTCTTGAAATATTATGCAGAATCAAGCATAGTATCGACATTATAGGTACTTAGGCAATCTCATATTTACTTAGGCAATTTTACCCTCTAAACGTCATTTCCACTTAATGAATTGTCGAAAACTCGTGCCTATTTCATAGATCATTCTCTGGTGAAGTACGTTCCATTTTCCTATGTTAATGTTCTTGAAATATTAAGTAGAATCAAGCACAGTATCGATCTTATAGGTACGGAGAAAATATCCTATTTACTTAGGCCATTTTACTTTCTAAACGTCATTTCAACTTAATGAATTGTCGAAAACTCGTGCCAATTTCATAGATAATTCTATTGTGAAGTTCGTTCCATTTTCCTATGTGAATATTCTTGAAATATAAAGTAGAATCAAGCACAGTATCGATCTTATCGGTACTTAGGCAATCTCCTATTTATTAGGCAATTTTACCCTCTAAACGTCCTATCTACTCAATGAATTGTCTGAAACTCGTGCCTATTGCATAGATAATCCTTTGCTGAAGTACGTTCCATTTAGCTATGTTTATTTTCTTGAAATGTTATGCAGAATCAAGCATAGTATCGACCTTATAGGTACTTAGGCAATCTCATATTTACTTAGGCAATTTTACCCTCTAAACGTCAATTTCACTTAATGAATTATCGAAAACTCGTGCCTATTTCATAGACCATTCTCTGGTGAAGTACGTTCCATTTTCCTATGTTAATGTTCTTGAAATATTAAGTAGAATCAAGCTCATTATCGATCTTATAGGTACTTAGAAAATCTACTATTTACTTAGGCCATTTTACTTTCTAAACGTCATTTCTACTTAATGATTTGTCGAAAACTCGTGCCTATTTCATAGATAGTTCTATTGTGAAGTTCGTTCCACTTTCCTATGTTAATGTTCTTAAAATATAGAGTAGAATCAAGCACAGTATCGATCTTATAGGTACTTAGGCAATCTCATATTTAATTAGGCAATTTTACCCTCTAAACGTCATTTCTACTTAATCAATTGTCTGAAACTCGCGCCTATTTCATAGATAATTCTCAGGTGAAGTACGTTCCATTTTTCCTATGTAAATGTTCTTGAAATATTAAGTAGAATCAAGCATAGTATCGATCTTATAGGTACTTAGAAAATCTCCTATTTACTTAGGCCATTTTACTTTCTAAACGTCATTTCTACTTAATGAATTGTCGAAAACTCGTGCCTATTTCATAGATAATTCTATTGTGAAGTTCGTTCCACTTTCCTATGTTAATGTTCTTAAAATATAAAGTAGAATCAAGCACAGTATCGATCTTATAGGTACTTAAGCAATCTCATATTTACTTATGCAATTTTAGCCTCCAAACGTCATTTCTACTTAATGAATTGTCTAAAACTCGTGCCTATTTCATAGATAATTCTCTAGTAAAGTACGATCCATTTTCCTATGTTAATGTTCTTCAAATATTAAGTAGAATCGAGCACAGTATCGATCTTATAGGTACTTAGGCAATCTTATATTTACTTAGGCAATTTTACCCTCTAAGCGTCATTTCTACTTAATGAATTATCGAAAACTCGCGCCTATTTCATAGAACATTCTCTGGGGAAGTACGTTCCATTTTCCTATGTTTTTGATCTTGCAATATTAAGTAGAATCAAGCACAGTGTCGGTCTTATAGGTACTTAGGCAATCTCTTATTTACTTCGGCAATTTTACCCTCTAAACGTCATTTCTACTTAATGAATTGTCTGAAACTCGTGCCTATTTGATAGATAATTCTCTGGTGAAGTACGATCCATTTTACTATGTTAATGTTCTTGAAATATTAAGTAGAATCAAGCACAGTATCGATCTTATAGGTACTTAGAAAATCTCCTATTTACTTAGGCCATTTTACTTTCTAAACGTCATTTCTACTTAATGATTTGTCGAAAACTCGTGCCTATTTCATAGATAATTCTATTGTGAAGTTCGTTCCACTTTCCTATGTTAATATTCTTAAAATATAAAGTAGAATCAAGCACAGTGTCGATCTTATGGGTACTTAGGCAATCTCATATTTACTTAGGCCATTTTACCCTCTAAACGTCATTTCTACTTAATGAATTGTCTGAAACTCGTGCCTATTTGATAGATAATTCTCTGGTGAAGTACGATCCATTTTCCTATGTTAATGTTCTTGAAATATTAAGTAGAATCAAGCACAGTATCGATCTTATAGATACTTAGGCAATCTCATATTTACTTAGGCAATTTTACACTCTAAACGTCATTTCTACTCAATGAATTGTCTAAAACTCGTGCCTATTGCATAGATAATCCTTTGGTGAAGTACGTTCCATTTAGCTATGTCTATGTTCTTGAAATATTATGCAGAATCAAGCATAGTATCGACCTTATAGGTACTTAGGCAATCTCATATTTACTTAGGCAATTTTACCCTCTAAACGTCATTTCCACTTAATGAATTGTCGAAAACTCGTGCCTATTTCATAGATCATTCTCTGGTGAAGTACGTTCCATTTTCCTATGTTAATGTTCTTGAAATATTAAGTAGAATCAAACACAGTATCGATCTTATAGGTACTTAGAAAATCTCCTATTTACTTAGGCCATTTTACTTTCTAAACGTCATTTCTACTTAATGAATTGTCGAAAACTCGTGCCTATTTCATAGATAATTCTATTCTGAAGTTCGTTCCATTTTCCTACGTCAATATTCTTGAAATATAAAGTAGAATCAAGCACAGTATCGATCTTATCGGTACTTAGGCAATATCCTATTTACTAGGCAATTTTACCCTCTAAACGTCCTTTCTACTCAATGAATTGTCTGAAACTCGTGCCTATTGCGTAGATAATCCTTTGCTGAAGTACGTTCCATTTAGCTATGTTTATTTTCTTGAAATGTTATGCAGAATCAAGCATCGTATCGACCTTATAGGTACTTAGGCAATCTCATATTTACTTAGGCAATTTTACCCTCTAAACGTCAATTCCACTTAATGAATTGTCGAAAACTCGTGCCTATTTCATAGATCATTCTCTGGTGAAGTACGTTCCATTTTCCTATGTTAATGTTCTTGAAATATTAAGTAGAATCAAGCTCATTATCGATCTTATAGGTACTTAGAAAATCTCCTATTTACTTAGGCCATTTTACTTTCTAAACGTCATTTCTACTTAATGATTTGTCGAAAACTCGTGCCTATTTCATAGATAGTTCTATTGTGAAGTTCGTTCCATTTTCCTATGTTAATGTTCTTAAAATATAGAGTAGAATCAAGCACAGTATCGATCTTATAGGTACTTAGGTAATCTCATATTTAATTAGGCAATTTTACCCTCTAAACGTCATTTCTACTTAATCAATTGTCCCAAACTCGCGCCTATTTGATAGATAATTCTCTAGTGAAGTACGTTCCATTTTTCCTATGTTAATGTTCTTGAAATATTAAGTAGAATCAAGCACAGTATCGATCTTATCGGTACTTAGAAAATCTCCTATTTACTTAGGCCATTTTACTTTCTAAACGTTATTTCTACTTAATGAATTGTCGAAAACTCGTGCCTATTTCATAGATAATTCTATTGTGAAGTTCGTTCCATTTTCCTATGTTAATATTCTTGAAATATAAAGTAGAATCAAGCACAGTATCGATCTTATAGGTACTTAGGCAATCTCATATTTACTTAGGCAATTTTACCCTCTAAACGTCCTTTCTACTCAATGAATTGTCTGAAACTCGTGCCTATTGGATAGATAATCCTTTGCTGAAGTACGTTCCATTTGCCTATGTTTATGTTCTTGAAATATAAAGTAAAATCAAGCACAGTATCGAACTTATAGGTACTTACAAAATCGCCTATTTACTTCGGCCATTTTACTTTCTAAACGTCATTTCTACTGAATGAATTGTCGAAAACTCGTGCCTATTTCATAGATAATTCTATTGTGAAGTTCGTTCCACTTTCCTATGTTAATGTTCTTAAAATATAAAGTAGAATCAAGCACAGTATCGATCTTATAGGTACTTAGGCAATCTCATATTTACTTATACAATTTTACCCTCCAAACGTCATTTCTACTTAATGAATTGTCTAAAACTCGTGCCTATTTCATAGATAATTCTCTAGTAAAGTACGATCCATTTTCCTTTGTTAATGTTCTTCAAATATTAAGAAGAATCAAGCACAGTATCGATCTTATAGGTACTTAGGCAATCTCATATTTACTTAGGCAATTTTACTTTCTAAACGTCATTTCTACTTAATGAATTGTCGAAAACTCGTGCCAATTTCATAGATAATTCTATTGTGAAGTTCGTTCCATTTTCCTATGTGAATATTCTTGAAATATAAAGTAGAATCAAGCACAGTATCGATCTTATCGGTACTTCGGCAATCTCATATTTACTTAGGCAATTTTACCCTCTAAACGTCATTTCTACTTAATCAATTGTCTGAAACTCGCGCCTATTTCATAGATAATTCTCTAGTGAAGTACGTTCCATTTTCCTATGTAAATGTTCTTGAAATATTAAGTAGAATGAAGCACAGTATCGATCTTATAGATACTTAGGCAATCTCATATTTACTTAGGCAATTTTACACTCTAAACGTCATTTCTACTCAATGAATTGTCTGAAACTCGTGCCTATTGCATAGATAATCCTTTGCTGAAGTACGTTCCATTTAGCTATGTTTATTTTCTTGAAATATTATGCAGAATCAAGCATAGTATCGACATTATAGGTACTTAGGCAATCTCATATTTACTTAGGCAATTTTACCCTCTAAACGTCATTTCCACTTAATGAATTGTCGAAAACTCGTGCCTATTTCATAGATCATTCTCTGGTGAAGTACGTTCCATTTTCCTATGTTAATGTTCTTGAAATATTAAGTAGAATCAAGCACAGTATCGATCTTATAGGTACGTAGAAAATATCCTATTTACTTAGGCCATTTTACTTTCTAAACGTCATTTCAACTTAATGAATTGTCGAAAACTCGTGCCAATTTCATAGATAATTCTATTGTGAAGTTCGTTCCATTTTCCTATGTGAATATTCTTGAAATATAAAGTAGAATCAAGCACAGTATCGATCTTATCGGTACTTAGGCAATCTCCTATTTACTAGGCAATTTTACCCTCTAAACGTCCTATCTACTCAATGAATTGTCTGAAACTCGTGCCTATTGCATAGATAATCCTTTGCTGAAGTACGTTCCATTTAGCTATGTTTATTTTCTTGAAATGTTATGCAGAATCAAGCATAGTATCGACCTTATAGGTACTTAGGCAATCTCATATTTACTTAGGCAATTTTACCCTCTAAACGTCAATTTCACTTAATGAATTATCGAAAACTCGTGCCTATTTCATAGACCATTCTCTGGTGAAGTACGTTCCATTTTCCTATGTTAATGTTCTTGAAATATTAAGTAGAATCAAGCTCATTATCGATCTTATAGGTACTTAGAAAATCTACTATTTACTTAGGCCATTTTACTTTCTAAACGTCATTTCTACTTAATGATTTGTCGAAAACTCGTGCCTATTTCATAGATAGTTCTATTGTGAAGTTCGTTCCACTTTCCTATGTTAATGTTCTTAAAATATAGAGTAGAATCAAGCACAGTATCGATCTTATAGGTACTTAGGCAATCTCATATTTAATTAGGCAATTTTACCCTCTAAACGTCATTTCTACTTAATCAATTGTCTGAAACTCGCGCCTATTTCATAGATAATTCTCAGGTGAAGTACGTTCCATTTTTCCTATGTAAATGTTCTTGAAATATTAAGTAGAATCAAGCACAGTATCGATCTTATAGGTACTTAGAAAATCTCCTATTTACTTAGGCCATTTTACTTTCTAAACGTCATTTCTACTTAATGAATTGTCGAAAACTCGTGCCTATTTCATAGATAATTCTATTGTGAAGTTCGTTCCACTTTCCTATGTTAATGTTCTTAAAATATAAAGTAGAATCAAGCACAGTATCGATCTTATAGGTACTTAAGCAATCTCATATTTACTTATGCAATTTTAGCCTCCAAACGTCATTTCTACTTAATGAATTGTCTAAAACTCGTGCCTATTTCATAGATAATTCTCTAGTAAAGTACGATCCATTTTCCTATGTTAATGTTCTTCAAATATTAAGTAGAATAGAGCACAGTATCGATCTTATAGGTACTTAGGCAATCTTATATTTACTTAGGAAATTTTACCCTCTAAGCGTCATTTCTACTTAATGAATTATCGAAAACTCGCGCCTATTTCATAGAACATTCTCTGGGGAAGTACGTTCCATTTTCCTATGTTTTTGATCTTGCAATATTAAGTAGAATCAAGCACAGTGTCGGTCTTATAGGTACTTAGGCAATCTCTTATTTACTTCGGCAATTTTACCCTCTAAACGTCATTTCTACTTAATGAATTGTCTGAAACTCGTGCCTATTTGATAGATAATTCTCTGGTGAAGTACGATCCATTTTACTATGTTAATGTTCTTGAAATATTAAGTAGAATCAAGCACAGTATCGATCTTATAGGTACTTAGAAAATCTCCTATTTACTTAGGCCATTTTACTTTCTAAACGTCATTTCTACTTAATGATTTGTCGAAAACTCGTGCCTATTTCATAGATAATTCTATTGTGAAGTTCGTTCCACTTTCCTATGTTAATGTTCTTAAAATATAAAGTAGAATCAAGCAAAGTGTCGATCTTATGGGTACTTAGGCAATCTCATATTTACTTAGGCCATTTTACCCTCTAAACGTCATTTCTACTTAATGAATTGTCTGAAACTCGTGCCTATTTGATAGATAATTCTCTGGTGAAGTACGATCCATTTTCCTATTTTAATGTTCTTGAAATATTAAGTAGAATCAAGCACAGTATCGATCTTATAGATACTTAGGCAATCTCATATTTACTTAGGCAATTTTACACTCTAAACGTCATTTCTACTCAATGAATTGTCTAAAACTCGTGCCTATTGCATAGATAATCCTTTGGTGAAGTACGTTCCATTTTGCTATGTCTATGTTCTTGAAATATTATGCAGAATCAAGCATAGTATCGACCTTATAGGTACTTAGGCAATCTCATATTTACTTAGGCAATTTTACCCTCTAAACGTCATTTCCACTTAATGAATTGTCGAAAACTCGTGCCTATTTCATAGATCATTCTCTGGTGAAGTACGTTCCATTTTCCTATGTTAATGTTCTTGAAATATTAAGTAGAATCAAACACAGTATCGATCTTATAGGTACTTAGAAAATCTCCTATTTACTTAGGCCATTTTACTTTCTAAACGTCATTTCTACTTAATGAATTGTCGAAAACTCGTGCTTATTTCATAGATAATTCTATTCTGAAGTTCGTTCCATTTTCCTACGTCAATATTCTTGAAATATAAAGTAGAATCAAGCACAGTATCGATCTTATCGGTACTTAGGCAATATCCTATTTACTAGGCAATTTTACCCTCTAAACGTCCTTTCTACTCAATGAATTGTCTGAAACTCGTGCCTATTGCGTAGATAATCCTTTGCTGAAGTACGTTCCATTTAGCTATGTTTATTTTCTTGAAATGTTATGCAGAATCAAGCATCGTATCGACCTTATAGGTACTTAGGCAATCTCATATTTACTTAGGCAATTTTACCCTCTAAACGTCAATTCCACTTAATGAATTGTCGAAAACTCGTGCCTATTTCATAGATCATTCTCTGGTGAAGTACGTTCCATTTTCCTATGTTAATGTTCTTGAAATATTAAGTAGAATCAAGCTCATTATCGATCTTATAGGTACTTAGAAAATCTCCAATTTACTAAGGCCATTTTACTTTCTAAACGTCATTTCTACTTAATGATTTGTCGAAAACTCGTGCCTATTTCATAGATAGTTCTATTGTGAAGTTCGTTCCATTTTCCTATGTTAATGTTCTTAAAATATAGAGTAGAATCAAGCACAGTATCGATCTTATAGGTACTTAGGTAATCTCATATTTAATTAGGCAATTTTACCCTCTAAACGTCATTTCTACTTAATCAATTGTCCCAAACTCGCGCCTATTTGATAGATAATTCTCTAGTGAAGTACGTTCCATTTTTCCTATGTTAATGTTCTTGAAATATTAAGTAGAATCAAGCACAGTATCGATCTTATCGGTACTTAGAAAATCTCCTATTTACTTAGGCCATTTTACTTTCTAAACGTTATTTCTACTTAATGAATTGTCGAAAACTCGTGCCTATTTCATAGATAATTCTATTGTGAAGTTCGTTCCATTTTCCTATGTTAATATTCTTGAAATATAAAGTAGAATCAAGCACAGTATCGATCTTATAGGTACTTAGGCAATCTCATATTTACTTAGGCAATTTTACCCTCTAAACGTCCTTTCTACTCAATGAATTGTCTGAAACTCGTGCCTATTGGATAGATAATCCTTTGCTGAAGTACGTTCCATTTGCCTATGTTTATGTTCTTGAAATATAAAGTAAAATCAAGCACAGTATCGAACTTATAGGTACTTACAAAATCTCCTATTTACTTCGGCCATTTTACTTTCTAAACGTCATTTCTACTGAATGAATTGTCGAAAACTCGTGCCTATTTCATAGATAATTCTATTGTGAAGTTCGTTCCACTTTCCTATGTTAATGTTCTTAAAATATAAAGTAGAATCAAGCACAGTATCGATCTTATAGGTACTTAGGCAATCTCATATTTACTTAGGCAATTTTACCCTCTAAACGTCCTTTCTACTCAATGAATTGTCTTAAACTCGTGCCTATTGCATAGAAAATCCTTTGCTAAAGTACGTTCCATTTGCCTCTATTTAGGTTAGTGAAATATTAAGCAGAATTAAGCATAGTATTGACCTTATAGGTACTTAGGGAATCTCATATTTACTTATGCAATTTTACCCTCTAAACGTCATTTTTATTTAATGAATTAACGTAAACTCGCGCCTATTTTATAGAACATTCTCTGGGAAAGTACGTTCCATTTGCCTCTATTTATATTAATGAAATATTAGGTAGAATCAAGCACAGTGTCGATCTTATAGGTACTTAGGCAATCTCATATTTACTTAGGCAATTTTACACTATAAGCGTCATTTTTACTTAATGAATTGTCTGAAACTCGTGCCTCTTTGATAGATAATTCTCTGGTGAAGTACGATCCATTTTCCTATGTAAATGTTCTTGAAATATTAAGTAGATTCAAGCACAGTATCGATCTTATAGATACTTAGGCAATCTCATATTTACTTATGCAATTTTACCCTCTAAACGTCCTTTCTACTCAATGAATTGTCCGAAACTCGTGCCTATTGGATAGATAATCCTTTGCTGAAGTACGTTCCATTTGCCTATGTTTATGTTCTTGAAATATTAAGTAGAATCAAGCACAGTATCGAACTTATAGGTACTTAGAAAATCTCCTATTTACTTGGGCCATTTTACTTTCTAAACGTCATTTCTACTGAATGAATTATCGAAAACTCGTGCCTATTTCATAGATAATTCTATAGTGAAGTTCGTTCCACTTTCCTATGTTAATGTTCTTAAAATATAAAGTAGAATCAAGCACAGTATCGATCTTATAGGTACTTAGGCAATCTCATATTTACTTAGGCAATTTTACCCTCTAAACGTCATTTCTAGTTAATGAATTGTCTAAAACTCGTGCCTATTTCATAGATAATTCTCTAGTAAAGTACGATCCATTTTCCTATGTTAATGTTCTTCAAATATTAAGAAGAATCAAGCACAGTATCGATCTTATAGGTACTTAGGCAATCTCATATTTACTTAGGCAATTTTACCCTCTAAGCGTCATTTCTACTTAATGAATTATCGAAAACTCGCGCCTATTTCATAGAACATTCTCTGGGGAAGTACGTTCCATTTTCCTATGTTTTTGTTCTTGCAACATTAAGTAGAATCAAGCACAGTGTCGGTCTTATAGGTACTTAGGCAATCTCTTATTTACTTAGGCAATTTTACCCTCTAAACGTCATTTCTACTTAATGAATTGTCTGAAACTCGTGCCTATTTCATAGATAATTCTCTGGTGAAGTACGATCCATTTTACTATGTTAATGTTCTTGAAATATTAAGTAGAATCAAGCACAGTATCGATCTTATAGGTACTTAGAAAATCTCCTATTTACTTAGGCCATTTTACTTTCTAAACGTCATTTCTACTTAATGATTTGTCGAAAACTCGTGCCTATTTCATAGATAATTCTATTGTGAAGTTCGTTCCACTTTCCTATGTTAATGTTCTTAAAATATAAAGTAAAATCAAGCACAGTATCGATCTTATAGGTACTTAGGCAATCTCATATTTACTTAGGCCATTTTACTTTCTAAACGTCATTTCTACCTAATGAATTGTCGAAAACTGGTGCCTATTTCATAGATAATTCTATTGTGAAGTTCGTTCCACTTTCCTATGTTAATGTTCTTAAAATATAAAGTAGAATCAAGCACAGTATCGATCTTATAGGTACTTAGGCATTCTCATATTTACTTAGGCAATTTTACCCTCTAAACGTCATTTCTACTTAATCAATTATCTGAAACTCGTGCCTATTTCATAGATAATTCTCTAGTGAAGTACGATCCATTTTCCTATGTTAATGTTCTTCAAATATTAAGAAGAACCAAGCACAGTATCGATCTTTTAGGTACTTAGGCAATCTCATATTTACTTAGGCAATTTTACCCTTTAAACGTCATTTCTACTTAGTGAATTATCGAAAACTCACGCATATTTCATAGAACATTCTCGGTAGAAGTACGTTCCACTTTCCTAAGATTTTGTTCTTGCAATATTAAGTAGAATCAAGCACAGTGTCGGTCTTATAGGTACTTAGGCAATCTCTTATTTACTTAGGCAATTTTACCCTCTAAACGTCATTTCTACTTAATGAATTGTCTGAAACTCGTGCCTATTTGATAGATAATTCTCTGGTGAAGTACGATCCATTTTACTATGTTAATGTTCTTGAAATATTAAGTAGAATCAAGCACAGTATCGATCTTATAGGTACTTAGAAATTCTCCTATTTACTTAGGCCATTTTACTTTCTAAACGTCATTTCTACTTAATGATTTGTCGAAAACTCGTGCCTATTTCATAGATAATTCTATTGTGAAGTTCGTTCCACTTTCCTATGTTAATGTTCTTAAAATATAAAGTAAAATCAAGCACAGTATCGATCTTATAGGTACTTAGGCAATCTCATATTTACTTAGGCCATTTTACTTTCTAAACGTCATTTCTACCTAATGAATTGTCGAAAACTGGTGCCTATTTCATAGATAATTCTATTGTGAAGTTCGTTCCACTTTCCTATGTTAATGTTCTTAAAATATAAAGTAGAATCAAGCACAGTATCGATCTTATAGGTACTTAGGCATTCTCATATTTACTTAGGCAATTTTACCCTCTAAACGTCATTTCTACTTAATCAATTATCTGAAACTCGTGCCTATTTCATAGATAATTCTCTAGTGAAGTACGATCCATTTTCCTATGTTAATGTTCTTCAAATATTAAGAAGAACCAAGCACAGTATCGATCTTTTAGGTACTTAGGCAATCTCATATTTACTTAGGCAATTTTACCCTTTAAACGTCATTTCTACTTAGTGAATTATCGAAAACTCACGCATATTTCATAGAACATTCTCGGTAGAAGTACGTTCCACTTTCCTAAGATTTTGTTCTTGCAATATTAAGTAGAATCAAGCACAGTGTCGGTCTTATAGGTACTTAGGCAATCTCTTATTTACTTAGGCAATTTTACCCTCTAAACGTCATTTCTACTTAATGAATTGTCTGAAACTCGTGCCTATTTGATAGATAATTCTCTGGTGAAGTACGATCCATTTTACTATGTTAATGTTCTTGAAATATTAAGTAGAATCAAGCACAGTATCGATCTTATAGGTACTTAGAAATTCTCCTATTTACTTAGGCCATTTTACTTTCTAAACGTCATTTCTACTTAATGATTTGTCGAAAACTCGTGCCTATTTCATAGATAATTCTATTGTGAAGTTCGTTCCACTTTCCTATGTTAATGTTCTTAAAATATAAAGTAAAATCAAGCACAGTATCGATCTTATAGGTACTTAGGCAATCTCATATTTACTTAGGCCATTTTACTTTCTAAACGTCATTTCTACCTAATGAATTGTCGAAAACTGGTGCCTATTTCATAGATAATTCTATTGTGAAGTTCGTTCCACTTTCCTATGTTAATGTTCTTAAAATATAAAGTAGAATCAAGCACAGTATCGATCTTATAGGTACTTAGGCATTCTCATATTTACTTAGGCAATTTTACCCTCTAAACGTCATTTCTACTTAATCAATTATCTGAAACTCGTGCCTATTTCATAGATAATTCTCTAGTGAAGTACGATCCATTTTCCTATGTTAATGTTCTTCAAATATTAAGAAGAACCAAGCACAGTATCGATCTTTTAGGTACTTAGGCAATCTCATATTTACTTAGGCAATTTTACCCTTTAAACGTCATTTCTACTTAGTGAATTATCGAAAACTCACGCATATTTCATAGAACATTCTCGGTAGAAGTACGTTCCACTTTCCTAAGATTTTGTTCTTGCAATATTAAGTAGAATCAAGCACAGTGTCGGTCTTATAGGTACTTAGGCAATCTCTTATTTACTTAGGCAATTTTACCCTCTAAACGTCATTTCTACTTAATGAATTGTCTGAAACTCGTGCCTATTTGATAGATAATTCTCTGGTGAAGTACGATCCATTTTACTATGTTAATGTTCTTGAAATATTAAGTAGAATCAAGCACAGTATCGATCTTATAGGTACTTAGAAATTCTCCTATTTACTTAGGCCATTTTACTTTCTAAACGTCATTTCTACTTAATGATTTGTCGAAAACTCGTGCCTATTTCATAGATAATTCTAATGTGAAGTTCGTTCCACTTTCCTATGTTAATGTTCTTAAAATATAACGTAGAATCAAGCACAGTATCGATCTTATAGGTACTTAGGTAATCTCATATTTACTTAGGCAATTTTACCCTCTAAACGTCATTTCTACTTAATCAAATGTCTGAAACTCGCGCCTATTTCATAGATAATTCTCTGGTGAAGTACGTTCCATTTTCCTATGTAAATGTTCTTGAAATATTAAGTAGAATCAAGTATAGTATCGAACTTATAGGTACTTAGGCAATGTCATATTTACTTAGGCAATTTTACACTCTAAACGTCATTTCTACTCAATGAATTGTCTGAAACTCGTGCCTATTGCATAGATAATCCTTTGCTGAAGTACGTTCCATTTAGCTATGTTTATTTTCTTGAAATATTATGCAGAATCAAGCATAGTATCGACATTATAGGTACTTAGGCAATCTCATATTTACTTAGGCAATTTTACCCTCTAAACGTCATTTCCACTTAATGAATTGTCGAAAACTCGTGCCTATTTCATAGATCATTCTCTGGTGAAGTACGTTCCATTTTACTATGTTAATGTTCTTGAAATATTAAGTAGAATCAAGCACAGTATCGATCTTATAGGTACTTAGAAAATCTCCTATTTACTTAGGCCATTTTACTTTCTAAACGTCATTTCTACTTAATGATTTGTCGAAAACTCGTGCCTATTTCATAGATAATTCTATTGTGAAGTTCGTTCCACTTTCCTATGTTAATGTTCTTAAAATATAACGTAGAATCAAGCACAGTATCGATCTTATAGGTACTTCGGCAATCTCATATTTACTTAGGCAATTTTACCCTCTAAACGTCATTTCTACTTAATCAATTGTCTGAAACTCGCGCCTATTTCATAGATAATTCTCTAGTGAAGTACGTTCCATTTTCCTATGTAAATGTTCTTGAAATATTAAGTAGAATGAAGCACAGTATCGATCTTATAGATACTTAGGCAATCTCATATTTACTTAGGCAATTTTACACTCTAAACGTCATTTCTACTCAATGAATTGTCTGAAACTCGTGCCTATTGCATAGATAATCCTTTGCTGAAGTACGTTCCATTTAGCTATGTTTATTTTCTTGAAATATTATGCAGAATCAAGCATAGTATCGACATTATAGGTACTTAGGCAATCTCATATTTACTTAGGCAATTTTAACCTCTAAACGTCATTTCCACTTAATGAATTGTCGAAAACTCGTGCCTATTTCATAGATCATTCTCTGGTGAAGTACGTTCCATTTTCCTATGTTAATGTTCTTGAAATATTAAGTAGAATCAAGCACAGTATCGATCTTATAGGTACGTAGAAAATATCCTATTTACTTAGGCCATTTTACTTTCTAAACGTCATTTCAACTTAATGAATTGTCGAAAACTCGTGCCAATTTCATAGATAATTCTATTGTGAAGTTCGTTCCATTTTCCTATGTGAATATTCTTGAAATATAAAGTAGAATCAAGCACAGTATCGATCTTATCGGTACTTAGGCAATATCCTATTTACTAGGCAATTTTACCCTCTAAACGTCCTTTCTACTCAATGAATTGTCTGAAACTCGTGCCTATTGCATAGATAATCCTTTGCTGAAGTACGTTCCATTTAGCTATGTTTATTTTCTTGAAATGTTATGCAGAATCAAGCATAGTATCGACCTTATAGGTACTTAGGCAATCTCATATTTACTTAGGCAATTTTACCCTCTAAACGTCAATTCCACTTAATGAATTGTCGAAAACTCGTGCCTATTTCATAGATCATTCTCTGGTGAAGTACGTTCCATTTTCCTATGTTAATGTTCTTGAAATATTAAGTAGAATCAAGCTCATTATCGATCTTATAGGTACTTAGAAAATCTCCTATTTACTTAGGCCATTTTACTTTCTAAACGTCATTTCTACTTAATGATTTGTCGAAAACTCGTGCCTATTTCATAGATAGTTCTATTGTGAAGTTCGTTCCATTTTCCTATGTTAATGTTCTTAAAATATAGAGTAGAATCAAGCACAGTATCGATCTTATAGGTACTTAGGTAATCTCATATTTAATTAGGCAATTTTACCCTCTAAACGTCATTTCTACTTAATCAATTGTCCCAAACTCGCGCCTATTTGATAGATAATTCTCTAGTGAAGTACGTTCCATTTTTCCTATGTTAATGTTCTTGAAATATTAAGTAGAATCAAGCACAGTATCGATCTTATCGGTACTTAGAAAATCTCCTATTTACTTAGGCCATTTTACTTTCTAAACGTTATTTCTACTTAATGAATTGTCGAAAACTCGTGCCTATTTCATAGATAATTCTATTGTGAAGTTCGTTCCATTTTCCTATGTTAATATTCTTGAAATATAAAGTAGAATCAAGCACAGTATCGATCTTATAGGTACTTAGGCAATCTCATATTTACTTAGGCAATTTTACCCTCTAAACGTCCTTTCTACTCAATGAATTGTCTGAAACTCGTGCCTATTGGATAGATAATCCTTTGCTGAAGTACGTTCCATTTGCCTATGTTTATGTTCTTGAAATATAAAGTAAAATCAAGCACAGTATCGAACTTATAGGTACTTACAAAATCTCCTATTTACTTCGGCCATTTTACTTTCTAAACGTCATTTCTACTGAATGAATTGTCGAAAACTCGTGCCTATTTCATAGATAATTCTATTGTGAAGTTCGTTCCACTTTCCTATGTTAATGTTCTTAAAATATAAAGTAGAATCAAGCACAGTATCGATCTTATAGGTACTTAGGCAATCTCATATTTACTTATTCAATTTTACCCTCCAAACGTCATTTCTACTTAATGAATTGTCTAAAACTCGTGCCTATTTCATAGATAATTCTCTAGTAAAGTACGATCCATTTTCCTTTGTTAATGTTCTTCAAATATTAAGAAGAATCAAGCACAGTATCGATCTTATAGGTACTTAGGCAATCTTATATTTACTTAGGCAATTTTACTTTCTAAACGTCATTTCTACTTAATGATTTGTCGAAAACTCGTGCCTATTTCATAGATAATTCTATTGTGAAGTTCGTTCCACTTTCCTATGTTAATGTTCTTAAAATATAAAGTAGAATCAAGCACAGTGTCGATCTTATGGGTACTTAGGCAATCTCTTATTTACTTAGGCCATTTTACCCTCTAAACGTCATTTCTACTTAATGAATTGTCTGAAACTCGTGCCTATTTGATAGATAATTCTCTGGTGAAGTACGATCCATTTTCCTATGTTAATGTTCTTGAAATATTAAGTAGAATCAAGCACAGTATCGATCTTATAGACACTTAGGCAATCTCATATTTACTTAGGCAATTTTACACTCTAAACGTCATTTCTACTCAATGAATTGTCTGAAACTCGTGCCTATTGCATAGATAATCCTCTGCTGAAGTACGTTCCATTTAGCTATGTTTATGTTCTTGAAATATTATGCAGAATCAAGCATAGTATCGACCTTATTGGTACTTAGGCAATCTCATATTTACTTAGGCATTTTTACCCTCTAAACGTCATTTCCACTTAATGAATTGTCGAAAACTCGTGCCTATTTCATAGATCATTCTTTGGTGAAGTACGTTCCATTTTCCTATGTCAATGTTCTTGAAATATTAAGTAGAATCAAGCACATTATCGATCTTATAGGTACTTAGAAAATCTCCTATTTACTAAGGCCATTTTACTTTCTAAACGTCATTTCTACTTAATGAATTGTCGAAAACTCGTTCCTATTTCATAGATAATTCTCTTGTGAAGTTCGTTCCACTTTCCTATGTCAATGTTCTTAAAATATAAAGTAGAATCAAGCATAGTATCGATCTTATAGGTACTTAGGCAATCTCATATTTACTTAGGCAATTTTACCTTCTAAACGTCATTTCCACTTAATTAATTGTCGGAAACTCGTGCCTATTTCACAGATAATTCTCTGGTGAAGTACGATCCATTTTCCTATGTTAATGTTCTTGAAATATGAAGCAGAATCAAGCATAGTATCGATCTTATAGGTACTTAGAAAATCTCCTATTTACTTAGGCCATTTTACTTTCAAAACGTGATTTCTACTGAATGAATTGTCGAAAACTCGTGCCTATTTCATAGATAATTCTATTGTGAAGTTCGTTCCACTTTCCTATGTTAATGTTCTTAAAATATAAAGTAGAATCAAGCACAGTATCGATCTTATAGGTACTTAGGCAATCTCATATTTACTTATACAATTTTACCCTCCAAACGTCATTTTTACTTAATGAATTGTCTAAAACTCGTGCCTATTTCATAGATAATTCTCTAGTAAAGTACGATCCATTTTCCTTTGTTAATGTTCTTCAAATATTAAGAAGAATCAAGCACAGTATCGATCTTATAGGTACTTAGGCAATCTCATATTTACTTAGGCAATTTTACTTTCTAAACGTCATTTCTACTTAATGATTTGTCGAAAACTCGTGCCTATTTCATAGATAATTCTATTGTGAAGTTCGTTCCACTTTCCTATGTTAATGTTCTTAAAATATAAAGTAGAATCAAGCACAGTGTCGATCTTCTGGGTACTTAGGCAATCTCATATTTACTTAGGCCATTTTACCCTCTAAACGTCATTTCTACTTAATGAATTGTCTGAAACTCGTGCCTATTTGATAGTTAATTCTCTGGTGAAGTACGATCCATTTTCCTATGTCAATGTTCTTGAAATATTAAGTAGAATCAAGCACAGTATCGATCTTATAGATACTTAGGCAATCTCATATTTACTTAGGCAATTTTACACTCTAAACGTCATTTCTACTCAATGAATTGTCTGAAACTCGTGCCTATTGCATAGATAATCCTTTGCTGAAGTACGTTTCATTTAGCTATGTTTATGTTCTTGAAATATTATGCAGAATCAAGCATAGTATCGACCTTATTGGTACTTAGGCAATCTCATATTTACTTAGGCAATTTTACCCTCTAAACGTCATTTCCACTTAATGAATTGTCGAAAACTCGTGCCTATTTCATAGATCATTCTCTGGTGAAGTACGTTCCATTTTCCTATGTTAATGTTCTTGAAATATTAAGTAGAATCAAGCACAGTATCGATCTTATAGGTACTTAGAAAATCTCCTATTTACTTAGGCCATTTTACTTTCTAAACGTCATTTCTACTTAATGAATTGTCGAAAACTCGTGCCTATTTCATAGATAATTCTATTCTGAAGTTCGTTCCATTTTCCTACGTCAATATTCTTGAAATATAAAGTAGAATCAAGCACAGTATCGATCTTATCGGTACTTAGGCAATCTCCTATTTACTAGGCAATTTTACCCTCTAAACGTCCTTTCTACTCAATGAATTGTCTGAAACTCGTGCCTATTGCATAGATAATCCTTTGCTGAAGTACGTTCCATTTAGCTATGTTTATTTTCTTGAAATGTTATGCAGAATCAAGCATCGTATCGACCTTATAGGTACTTAGGCAATCTCATATTTACTTAGGCAATTTTACCCTCTAAACGTCAATTCCACTTAATGAATTGTCGAAAACTCGTGCCTATTTCATAGATCATTCTCTGGTGAAGTACGTTCCATTTTCCTATGTTAATGTTCTTGAAATATTAAGTAGAATCAAGCTCATTATCGATCTTATAGGTACTTAGAAAATCTCCAATTTACTAAGGCCATTTTACTTTCTAAACGTCATTTCTACTTAATGATTTGTCGAAAACTCGTGCCTATTTCATAGATAGTTCTATTGTGAAGTTCGTTCCATTTTCCTATGTTAATGTTCTTAAAATATAGAGTAGAATCAAGCACAGTATCGATCTTATAGGTATTTAGGTAATCTCATATTTAATTAGGCAATTTTACCCTCTAAACGTCATTTTTACTTAATCAATTGTCCCAAACTCGCGCCTATTTGATAGATAATTCTCTAGTGAAGTACGTTCCATTTTTCCTATGTTAATGTTCTTGAAATATTAAGTAGAATCAAGCACAGTATCGATCTTATCGGTACTTAGAAAATCTCCTATTTACTTAGGCCATTTTACTTTCTAAACGTTATTTCTACTTAATGAATTGTCGAAAACTCGTGCCTATTTCATAGATAATTCTATTGTGAAGTTCGTTCCATTTTCCTATGTTAATATTCTTGAAATATAAAGTAGAATCAAGCACAGTATCGATCTTATAGGTACTTAGGCAATCTCATATTTACTTAGGCAATTTTACCCTCTAAACGTCCTTTCTACTCAATGAATTGTCTGAAACTCGTGCCTATTGGATAGATAATCCTTTGCTGAAGTACGTTCCATTTGCCTATGTTTATGTTCTTGAAATATAAAGTAAAATCAAGCACAGTATCGAACTTATAGGTACTTACAAAATCTCCTATTTACTTCGGCCATTTTACTTTCTAAACGTCATTTCTACTGAATGAATTGTCGAAAACTCGTGCCTATTTCATAGATAATTCTATTGTGAAGTTCGTTCCACTTTCCTATGTTAATGTTCTTAAAATATAAAGTAGAATCAAGCACAGTATCGATCTTATAGGTACTTAGGCAATCTCATATTTACTTATACAATTTTACCCTCCAAACGTCATTTCTAATTAATGAATTGTCTAAAACTCGTGCCTATTTCATAGATAATTCTCTAGTAAAGTACGATCCATTTTCCTTTGTTAATGTTCTTCAAATATTAAGAAGAATCAAGCACAGTATCGATCTTATAGGTACTTAGGCAATCTCATATTTACTTAGGCAATTTTACTTTCTAAACGTCATTTCTACTTAATGATTTGTCGAAAACTCGTGCCTATTTCATAGATAATTCTATTGTGAAGTTCGTTCCACTTTCCTATGTTAATGTTCTTAAAATATAAAGTAGAATCAAGCACAGTGTCGATCTTATGGGTACTTAGGCAATCTCTTATTTACTTAGGCCATTTTACCCTCTAAACGTCATTTCTACTTAATGAATTGTCTGAAACTCGTGCCTATTTGATAGATAATTCTCTGGTGAAGTACGATCCATTTTCCTATGTTAATGTTCTTGAAATATTAAGTAGAATCAAGCACAGTATCGATCTTATAGACACTTAGGCAATCTCATATTTACTTAGGCAATTTTACACTCTAAACGTCATTTCTACTCAATGAATTGTCTGAAACTCGTGCCTATTGCATAGATAATCCTCTGCTGAAGTACGTTCCATTTAGCTATGTTTATGTTCTTGAAATATTATGCAGAATCAAGCATAGTATCGACCTTATTGGTACTTAGGCAATCTCATATTTACTTAGGCATTTTTACCCTCTAAACGTCATTTCCACTTAATGAATTGTCGAAAACTCGTGCCTATTTCATAGATCATTCTTTGGTGAAGTACGTTCCATTTTCCTATGTCAATGTTCTTGAAATATTAAGTAGAATCAAGCACATTATCGATCTTATAGGTACTTAGAAAATCTCCTATTTACTAAGGCCATTTTACTTTCTAAACGTCATTTCTACTTAATGAATTGTCGAAAACTCGTTCCTATTTCATAGATAATTCTCTTGTACAGTTCGTTCCACTTTCCTATGTCAATGTTCTTAAAATATAAAGTAGAATCAAGCATAGTATCGATCTTATAGGTACTTAGGCAATCTCATATTTACTTAGGCAATTTTACCTTCTAAACGTCATTTCCACTTAATGAATTGTCGGAAACTCGTGCCTATTTCATAGATAATTCTCTGGTGAAGTACGATCCATTTTCCTATGTTAATGTTCTTGAAATATGAAGCAGAATCAAGCATAGTATCGATCTTATAGGTACTTAGAAAATCTCCTATTTACTTAGGCCATTTTACTTTCAAAACGTGATTTCTACTGAATGAATTGTCGAAAACTCGTGCCTATTTCATAGATAATTCTATTGTGAAGTTCGTTCCACTTTCCTATGTTAATGTTCTTAAAATATAAAGTAGAATCAAGCACAGTATCGATCTTATAGGTACTTAGGCAATCTCATATTTACTTATACAATTTTACCCTCCAAATGTCATTTTTACTTAATGAATTGTCTAAAACTCGTGCCTATTTCATAGATAATTCTCTAGTAAAGTACGATCCATTTTCCTTTGTTAATGTTCTTCAAATATTAAGAAGAATCAAGCACAGTATCGATCTTATAGGTACTTAGGCAATCTCATATTTACTTAGGCAATTTTACTTTCTAAACGTCATTTCTACTTAATGATTTGTCGAAAACTCGTGCCTATTTCATAGATAATTCTATTGTGAAGTTCGTTCCACTTTCCTATGTTAATGTTCTTAAAATATAAAGTAGAATCAAGCACAGTGTCGATCTTATGGGTACTTAGGCAATCTCATATTTACTTAGGCCATTTTACCCTCTAAACGTCATTTCTACTTAATGAATTGTCTGAAACTCGTGCCTATTTGATAGTTAATTCTCTGGTGAAGTACGATCCATTTTCCTATGTCAATGTTCTTGAAATATTAAGTAGAATCAAGCACAGTATCGATCTTATAGATACTTAGGCAATCTCATATTTACTCAGGCAATTTTACACTCTAAACGTCATTTCTACTCAATGAATTGTCTGAAACTCGTGCCTATTGCATAGATAATCCTTTGCTGAAGTACGTTTCATTTAGCTATGTTTATGTTCTTGAAATATTATGCAGAATCAAGCATAGTATCGACCTTATTGGTACTTAGGCAATCTCATATTTACTTAGGCAATTTTACCCTCTAAACGTCATTTCCACTTAATGAATTGTCGAAAACTCGTGCCTATTTCATAGATCATTCTCTGGTGAAGTACGTTCCATTTGCCTATGTTAATGTTCTTGAAATATTAAGTAGAATCAAGCACAGTATCGATCTTATAGGTACTTAGAAAATCTCCTATTTACTTAGGCCATTTTACTTTCTAAACGTCATTTCTACTTAATGAATTGTCGAAAACTCGTGCCTATTTCATAGATAATTCTATTCTGAAGTTCGTTCCATTTTCCTACGTCAATATTCTTGAAATATAAAGTAGAATCAAGCACAGTATCGATCTTATCGGTACTTAGGCAATCTCCTATTTACTAGGCAATTTTACCCTCTAAACGTCCTTTCTACTCAATGAATTGTCTGAAACTCGTGCCTATTGCATAGATAATCCTTTGCTGAAGTACGTTCCATTTAGCTATGTTTATTTTCTTGAAATGTTATGCAGAATCAAGCATCGTATCGACCTTATAGGTACTTAGGCAATCTCATATTTACTTAGGCAATTTTACCCTCTAAACGTCAATTCCACTTAATGAATTGTCGAAAACTCGTGCCTATTTCATAGATCATTCTCTGGTGAAGTACGTTCCATTTTCCTATGTTAATGTTCTTGAAATATTAAGTAGAATCAAGCTCATTATCGATCTTATAGGTACTTAGAAAATCTCCTATTTACTAAGGCCATTTTACTTTCTAAACGTCATTTCTACTTAATGATTTGTCGAAAACTCGTGCCTATTTCATAGATAGTTCTATTGTGAAGTTCGTTCCACTTTCCTATGTTAATGTTCTTAAAATATAGAGTAGAATCAAGCACAGTATCGATCTTATAGGTACTTAGGTAATCTCATATTTAATTAGGCAATTTTACCCTCTAAACGTCATTTCTACTTAATCAATTGTCCCAAACTCGCGCCTATTTGATAGATAATTCTCTAGTGAAGTACGTTCCATTTTTCCTATGTTAATGTTCTTGAAATATTAAGTAGAATCAAGTACAGTATCGATCTTATCGGTACTTAGAAAATCTCCTATTTACTTAGGCCATTTTACTTTCTAAACGTTATTTCTACTTAATGAATTGTCGAAAACTCGTGCCTATTTCATAGATAATTCTATTGTGAAGTTCGTTCCATTTTCCTATGTTAATATTCTTGAAATATAAAGTAGAATCAAGCACAGTATCGATCTTATAGGTACTTAGGCAATCTCATATTTACTTTGGCAATTTTACCCCCTAAACGTCATTTCTACTCAATGAATTGTCTGAAACTCCTGCCTATTGGATAGATAATCCTTTGATGAAGTACGTTCCATTTGCCTATGTTTATGATCTTGAATTATTAAGTAGAATCAAGCACAGTTTCGATCTTATAGGTACTTAGAAAATCTCCTATTTACTTAGGCCATTTTACTTTCTAAACGTCATTTCTACTGAATGAATTGTCGAAAACTCGTGCCTATTTCATAGATAATTCTATTGTGAAGTTCGTTCCACTTTCCTATGTTAATGTTCTTAAAATATAAAGTAGAATCAAGCACAGTATCGATCTTATAGGTACTTAGGCAATCTCATATTTACTTATACAATTTTACCCTCCAAACGTCATTTCTACTTAATGAATTGTCTAAAACTCGTGCCTATTTCATAGATAATTCTCTAGTAAAGTATGATCCATTTTCCTTTGTTAATGTTCTTCAAATATTAAGAAGAATCAAGCACAATATCGATCTTATAGGTACTTAGGCAATCTCATATTTACTTAGGCAATTTTACTTTCTAAACGTCATTTCTACTTAATGATTTGTCGAAAACTCGTGCCTATTTCATAGATAATCCTTTGCTGAAGTACGTTCCATTTAGCTATGTTTATTTTCTTGAAATGTTATGCAGAATCAAGCATCGTATCGACCTTATAGGTACTTAGGCAATCTCATATTTACTTAGGCCATTTTACCCTCTAAACGTCATTTCTACTTAATGAATTGTCTGAAACTCGTGCCTATTTGATAGATAATTCTCTGGTGAAGTACGATCCATTTTCCTATGTTAATGTTCTTCAAATATTAAGTAGAATCAAGCACAGTATCGATCTTATAGACACTTACGCAATCTCATATTTACTTAGGCAATTTTACACTCTAAACGTCATTTCTACTCAATGAATTGTCTGAAACTCGTGCCTATTGCATAGATAATCCTCTGCTGAAGTACGTTCCATTTAGCTATGTTTATGTTCTTGAAATATTATGCAGAATCAAGCATAGTATCGACCTTATTGGTACTTAGGCAATCTCATATTTACTTAGGCAATTTTACCCTCTAAACGTCATTTCCACTTAATGAATTGTCGAAAACTCGTGCCTATTTCATAGATCATTCTTTGGTGAAGCACGTTCCATTTTCCTATGTCAATGTTCTTGAAATATTAAGTAGAATCAAGCACATTATCGATCTTATAGGTACTTAGAAAATCTCCTATTTACTAAGGCCATTTTACTTTCTAAACGTCATTTCTACTTAATGAATTGTCGAAAACTCGTTCCTATTTCATAGATAATTCTATTGTGAAGTTCGTTCCACTTTCCTATGTCAATGTTCTTAAAATATAAAGTAGAATCAAGCATAGTATCGATCTTATAGGTACTTAGGCAATCTCATATTTACTTAGGCAATTTTACCTTCTAAACGTCATTTCCACTTAATGAATTGTCGGAAACTCGTGCCTATTTCATAGATAATTCTCTGGTGAAGTACGATCCATTTTCCTATGTTAATGTTCTTGAAATATGAAGCAGAATCAAGCATAGTATCGATCTTATAGGTACTTAGAAAATCTCCTATTTACTTAGGCCATTTTACTTTCAAAACGTGATTTCTACTGAATGAATTGTCGAAAACTCGTGCCTATTTCATAGATAATTCTATTGTGAAGTTCGTTCCACTTTCCTATGTTAATGTTCTTAAAATATAAAGTAGAATCAAGCACAGTATCGATCTTATAGGTACTTAGGCAATCTCATATTTACTTATACAATTTTACCCTCCAAACGTCATTTTTACTTAATGAATTGTCTAAAACTCGTGCCTATTTCATAGATAATTCTCTAGTAAAGTACGATCCATTTTCCTTTGTTAATGTTCTTCAAATATTAAGAAGAATCAAGCACAGTATCGATCTTATAGGTACTTAGGCAATCTCATATTTACTTAGGCAATTTTACTTTCTAAACGTCATTTCTACTTAATGATTTGTCGAAAACTCGTGCCTATTTCATAGATAATTCTATTGTGAAGTTCGTTCCACTTTCCTATGTTAATGTTCTTAAAATATAAAGTAGAATCAAGCACAGTGTCGATCTTATGGGTACTTAGGCAATCTCATATTTACTTAGGCCATTTTACCCTCTAAACGTCATTTCTACTTAATGAATTGTCTGAAACTCGTGCCTATTTGATAGTTAATTCTCTGGTGAAGTACGATCCATTTTCCTATGTCAATGTTCTTGAAATATTAAGTAGAATCAAGCACAGTATCGATCTTATAGATACTTAGGCAATCTCATATTTACTCAGGCAATTTTACACTCTAAACGTCATTTCTACTCAATGAATTGTCTGAAACTCGTGCCTATTGCATAGATAATCCTTTGCTGAAGTACGTTTCATTTAGCTATGTTTATGTTCTTGAAATATTATGCAGAATCAAGCATAGTATCGACCTTATTGGTACTTAGGCAATCTCATATTTACTTAGGCAATTTTACCCTCTAAACGTCATTTCCACTTAATGAATTGTCGAAAACTCGTGCCTATTTCATAGATCATTCTCTGGTGAAGTACGTTCCATTTTCCTATGTTAATGTTCTTGAAATATTAAGTAGAATCAAGCACAGTATCGATCTTATAGGTACTTAGAAAATCTCCTATTTACTTAGGCCATTTTACTTTCTAAACGTCATTTCTACTTAATGAATTGTCGAAAACTCGTGCCTATTTCATAGATAATTCTATTCTGAAGTTCGTTCCATTTTCCTACGTCAATATTCTTGAAATATAAAGTAGAATCAAGCACAGTATCGATCTTATCGGTACTTAGGCAATCTCCTATTTACTAGGCAATTTTACCCTCTAAACGTCCTTTCTACTCAATGAATTGTCTGAAACTCGTGCCTATTGCATAGATAATCCTTTGCTGAAGTACGTTCCATTTAGCTATGTTTATTTTCTTGAAATGTTATGCAGAATCAAGCATCGTATCGACCTTATAGGTACTTAGGCAATCTCATATTTACTTAGGCAATTTTACCCTCTAAACGTCAATTCCACTTAATGAATTGTCGAAAACTCGTGCCTATTTCATAGATCATTCTCTGGTGAAGTACGTTCCATTTTCCTATGTTAATGTTCTTGAAATATTAAGTAGAATCAAGCTCATTATCGATCTTATAGGTACTTAGAAAATCTCCTATTTACTAAGGCCATTTTACTTTCTAAACGTCATTTCTACTTAATGATTTGTCGAAAACTCGTGCCTATTTCATAGATAGTTCTATTGTGAAGTTCGTTCCACTTTCCTATGTTAATGTTCTTAAAATATAGAGTAGAATCAAGCACAGTATCGATCTTATAGGTACTTAGGTAATCTCATATTTAATTAGGCAATTTTACCCTCTAAACGTCATTTCTACTTAATCAATTGTCCCAAACTCGCGCCTATTTGATAGATAATTCTCTAGTGAAGTACGTTCCATTTTTCCTATGTTAATGTTCTTGAAATATTAAGTAGAATCAAGTACAGTATCGATCTTATCGGTACTTAGAAAATCTCCTATTTACTTAGGCCATTTTTCTTTCTAAACGTTATTTCTACTTAATGAATTGTCGAAAACTCGTGCCTATTTCATAGATAATTCTATTGTGAAGTTCGTTCCATTTTCCTATGTTAATATTCTTGAAATATAAAGTAGAATCAAGCACAGTATCGATCTTATAGGTACTTAGGCAATCTCATATTTACTTTGGCAATTTTACCCCCTAAACGTCATTTCTACTCAATGAATTGTCTGAAACTCCTGCCTATTGGATAGATAATCCTTTGATGAAGTACGTTCCATTTGCCTATGTTTATGATCTTGAATTATTAAGTAGAATCAAGCACAGTATCGATCTTATAGGTACTTAGAAAATCTCCTATTTACTTAGGCCATTTTACTTTCTAAACGTCATTTCTACTGAATGAATTGTCGAAAACTCGTGCCTATTTCATAGATAATTCTATTGTGAAGTTCGTTCCACTTTCCTATGTTAATGTTCTTAAAATATAAAGTAGAATCAAGCACAGTATCGATCTTATAGGTACTTAGGCAATCTCATATTTACTTATACAATTTTACCCTCCAAACGTCATTTCTACTTAATGAATTGTCTAAAACTCGTGCCTATTTCATAGATAATTCTCTAGTAAAGTATGATCCATTTTCCTTTGTTAATGTTCTTCAAATATTAAGAAGAATCAAGCACAATATCGATCTTATAGGTACTTAGGCAATCTCATATTTACTTAGGCAATTTTACTTTCTAAACGTCATTTCTACTTAATGATTTGTCGAAAACTCGTGCCTATTTCATAGATAATCCTTTGCTGAAGTACGTTCCATTTAGCTATGTTTATTTTCTTGAAATGTTATGCAGAATCAAGCATCGTATCGACCTTATAGGTACTTAGGCAATCTCATATTTACTTAGGCCATTTTACCCTCTAAACGTCATTTCTACTTAATGAATTGTCTGAAACTCGTGCCTATTTGATAGATAATTCTCTGGTGAAGTACGATCCATTTTCCTATGTTAATGTTCTTCAAATATTAAGTAGAATCAAGCACAGTATCGATCTTATAGACACTTACGCAATCTCATATTTACTTAGGCAATTTTACACTCTAAACGTCATTTCTACTCAATGAATTGTCTGAAACTCGTGCCTATTGCATAGATAATCCTCTGCTGAAGTACGTTCCATTTAGCTATGTTTATGTTCTTGAAATATTATGCAGAATCAAGCATAGTATCGACCTTATTGGTACTTAGGCAATCTCATATTTACTTAGGCAATTTTACCCTCTAAACGTCATTTCCACTTAATGAATTGTCGAAAACTCGTGCCTATTTCATAGATCATTCTTTGGTGAAGTACGTTCCATTTTCCTATGTCAATGTTCTTGAAATATTAAGTAGAATCAAGCACATTATCGATCTTATAGGTACTTAGAAAATCTCCTATTTACTAAGGCCATTTTACTTTCTAAACGTCATTTCTACTTAATGAATTGTCGAAAACTCGTTCCTATTTCATAGATAATTCTATTGTGAAGTTCGTTCCACTTTCCTATGTCAATGTTCTTAAAATATAAAGTAGAATCAAGCATAGTATCGATCTTATAGGTACTTAGGCAATCTCATATTTACTTAGGCAATTTTACCTTCTAAACGTCATTTCCACTTAATGAATTGTCGGAAACTCGTGCCTATTTCATAGATAATTCTCTGGTGAAGTACGATCCATTTTCCTATGTTAATGTTCTTGAAATATGAAGCAGAATCAAGCATAGTATCGATCTTATAGGTACTTAGAAAATCTCCTATTTACTTAGGCCATTTTACTTTCAAAACGTGATTTCTACTTAATGAATTGTCGAAAACTCGTGCCTATTTCACAGATAATTCTATTGTGAAGTTCGTTCCATTTTCCTATGTCAATATTCTTGAAATACAAAGTAGAATCAAGCACAGTATCGATCTTATAGGTAATTAGGCAATCTCATATTTACTTAGCCAATTTTACCCTCTAGACGTCCTTTCTCCAAAATGAATTGTCTGAAACTCGTGCCTATTGCATAGATAATCCTTTGCTGAAGTACGTTCCATTTGCCTATGTTTATGTTCTTGAATTATTAATTAGAATCAAGCACAATATCGATCTTGTAGGTACTTAGAAAATCTCCTATTTACTTAGGCCATTTTACTTTCTAAACGTCATTTCTACCTAATGAATTGTCGAAAACTCGTGCCTATTTCATAGATAATTCTATTGTGAAGTTGGTTCCACTTTCCTATGTCAATGTTCTTAAAATATAAAGTAGAATCAAGCACAGTATCGATCTTATAGGTACTTAGGCAATCTCATATTTACTTAGGCAATTTTACCCTCTAAACTTCATTTATACTCAATGAATTGTCTGAAACTCGTGCCTATTTCGTAGATAATTCTCTAGTGAAGTACGATCCATTTTCCTATGTTAATGTTCTTAAAATATTAAGTAGAATCAAGCACAGTATCGATCTTATAGGAACTTAGGCAATCTCATATTTACTTAGGCAATTTTACCCTCTAAACGTCATTTCTACTTAATGAATTGTCTGAAACTCGTGCCTATTTCGAAGATAATTCTCTAGTGAAGTACGATCCATTTTCGTATGTTAATGTTCTTGAAATATTAAGTAGAATCAAGCACAGTATCGATCTTAAAGATACTTAGGCAATCTCATATTTACATAGGCAATTTTCCCCTCTAAACGTCATTTCTACTTAATGAATTGTCTGAAACTCGTGCCTATTTCGTAGATAATTCTCTAGTGAAGTTCGATCCATTTTCCTATGTTAATGTTCTTAAAATATAAAGTAGAATCAAGCACAGTATCGATCTTATAGGTACTTAGGCAATCTCATATTTACTTAGGCCATTTTACCCTCTAAACGTAATTTCTACTTAATGAATTATCGAAAACTCGCGCCTATTACATAGAACATTCTCTGGGGAAGTACGATCCATTTTCCTATGTTTTAGTTCTTGCAATATTAAGTAGAATCAAGCAAAGTGTCGATCTTATAGGTACATAGGCAATCTCATATTTACTTAGGCAATTTTACACTCTAAACGTCATTTCTACTTAATGAATTGTCTGAAACTCGTGCCTATTTCATAGATAATTCTCTGGTGAAGTACGATCCATTTGCCTATGTTAATGTTCTTGAAATATTAAGTAGAATCAAGCATAGTATCGATCTTATAGGTACTTAGAAAATCTCCTATTTACTTAGGCCATTTTACATTCTAAACGTCATTTCTACTTAATGAATTGTCGAAAACTCGTGCCTATTTCACAGATAATTCTATTGTGAAGTTCGTTCCATTTTCCTATGTTAATATTCTAGAAATACAAAGTAGAATGAAGCACAGTATCGATCTTATAGGAACTTAGGCAATCTCATATTTACTTAGGCAATTTTACCCTCTAAACGTCCTTTCTACTCAATGAATTGTCTGAAACTCGTGCCTATTGCATAGATAATCCTTTGCTGAAGTACGTTCCATTTAGCTATGTTTATGTTCTTGAAATATTATGCAGAATCAAGCATAGTATCGACCTTATAGGTACTTAGGCAATCTCATATTTACTTAGGCAATTTTACCCTCTAAACGTCATTTCCACTTAATGAATTGTCGAAAACTCGTGCCTATTTCATAGATCATTCTCTGGTGAAGTACGTTCCATTTTCCTATGTTAATGTTCTTGAAATATTAAGTAGAATCAAGCACATTATCGATCTTATAGGTACTTAGAAAATTTCCTATTTACTTAGGCTATTTTACTTTCTAAACGTCATTTCTACTTAATGATTTGTCGAAAACTCGTGCCTATTTCATAGATAATTCTATTGTGAAGTTCGTTCCACTTTCCTATGTTAATGTTCTTAAAATATAACATAGAATCAAGCACAGTATCGATCTTATAGGTACTTAGGCAATCTCATATTTACTTAGGCAATTTTACCCTCTAAACGTCGTTTCTACTTAATCAATTGTCTGAAACTCGCACCTATTTCATAGATAATTCTCTGGTGAAGTACGTTCCATTTTCCTATGTTAATGTTCTTGTAATATTAAGTAGAATCAAGCACAGTATCGATCTTATAGATACTTAGGCAATCTCATATTTACTTAGGCAATTTTACACTCTAAACGTCATTTCTACTCAATGAATTGTCTGAAACTCGTGCCTATTGCATAGATAATCCTTTGCTGAAGTACGTTCCATTTAGCTATGTTTATTTTCTTGAAATATTAGGCAGAATCAAGCATAGTATCGACCTTATAGGTACTTAGGCAATCTCATATTTACTTAGGCAATTTTACCCTCTAAACGTCATTTCCACTTAATGAATTGTCGAAAACTCGTGCCTATTTGATAGATAACTCTCTGGTGAAGTACGATCCATTTTCCTATGTTAATGTTCTTGAAATATTAAGTAGAATCAAGCACAGTATCGATCTTATAGATACTTAGGCAATCTCATATTTACGTAGGCAATTTTACACTCTAAACGTCATTTCTACTCAATGAATTGTCTGAAACTCGTGCCTATTGCATAGATAATCCTTTGCTGAAGTACGTTCCATTTAGCTATGTTTATGTTGTGGAAATATTATGCAGAATCAAGCAAAGTATCGACCTTATAGGTACTTAGGCAATCTCATTTTTACTTAGGCAATTTTACACTCTAAACGTCATTTCCACTTAATGAATTGTCGAAAACTCGTGCCTATTTCATAGATCATTCTCTAGTGAAGTACGTTCCATTTTCCTATGTTAATGTTCTTGAAATATTAAGTAGAATCAAGCACAGTATCGATCTTAAAGATACTTAGGCACTCTTATATTTACTTAGGCAATTTTACACTCTAAACGTCATTTCTACTCAATGAATTGTCTGAAACTCGTTCCTATTGCATAGATAATCCTTTGCTGAAGTTAGTTCCATTTAGCTATGTTTATGTTCTTAAAATATAAAGTAGAATCAAGCACAGTATCGATCTTATAGGTACTTAGGCAATCTCATATTTAGTTAGGCAATTTTCCCCTCTAAACGTCCTTTCTACTCAATGAATTGTCTGAAAATCGTGCCTATTGCATAGATAATTCTCTGGTGAAGTACGATCCATTTTCCTATGTTAATGTCCTTGAAATATGAAGAAGAATAAAGCATAGTATCAATCTTGTAGGTACTTAGAAAATCACCTATTTACTTAGGCCGTTTTACTTTCTAAACGTCATTTCTACCTAATGAATTGTCGAAAACTCGTGCCTATTTCATAGATAATTCTATTGTGAAGTTGGTTCCACTTTCCTATGTCAATGTTCTTAAAATACAAAGTAGAATCAAGCACAGTATCGATCTTATAGGTACTTAGGCAATCTCATATTTACTTAGGCAATTTTACCCTCTAAACGTCCTTTCTACTCAATGAATTGTCTGAAACTCGTGCCTATTGCATAGATAATCCTTTGCTGAAGTACGTTCCATTTAGCTATGTTTATGTTCTTGAAATATTATGCAGAATCAAGCACAGTGTCGACCTTATAGGTACTTAGGCAATCTCATATTTACTTAGGCAATTTTACCCTCTAAACGTCATTTCCACTTAATGAATTGTCGAAAACTCGTGCCTATTTCATAAATCATTCTCTGGTGAAGTACGTTCCATTTTCCTATGTTAATTTTCTTGAAATATTAAGTAGAATCAAGCACATTATCGATCTTATAGGTACTTAGAAAATCTCCTATTTACTTAGGCCATTTTACTTTCTAAACGTCATTTCTACTTAATGAATTGTCGAAAACTCGTGCCTATTTCATGGATAATTCTATTGTGAAGTTCGTTCTACTTTCCTATGTTAATGTTCTTAAAATATAAAGTAGAATCAAGCACAGTATCGATCTTAAAGGTACTTAGGCAATCTCATATTTACTTAGGCAATTTTACCCTCTAAACGTCATTTTCACTTAATGAATTGTCTGAAACTCGTGCCTATTTCATAGATAATTCTCTGGTGTAGTACGATCCATTTTACTATGTTAATGTTCTTGAAATATTAAGTAGAATCAAGCACAGTATCGATCTTATAGGTATTTAGAAAATCTCCTATTTACTTAGGCCATTTTACTTTCTAAACGTCATTTCTACTTAATGATTTGTCGAAAACTCGTGCCTATTTCATAGATAATTCTATTATGAAGTTCGTTCCACTTTCCTATGTTAATGTTCTTAAAATATAACGTAGAATCAAGCACAGTATCGATCTTATAGGTACTTAGGCAATCTCATATTTACTTAGGCAATTTTACCCTCTAAACGTCATTTCTACTTAATCAATTGTCTGAAACTCGCGCCTATTTCATAGATAAATCATTGGTGAAGTACTTTCCATTTTCCTATGTAAATGTTCTTGAAATATTAAGTAGGATCAAGCACAGTATCGATCTTATATATACTTAGGCAATCTCATATTTACTTAGGCAATTTTACACTCTAAACGTCATTTCTACTCACTGAATTGTCTGAAACTCGTGCCTATTGCATAGATAATCCTTTGCTGAAGTACGTTCCATTTAGCTATGTTTATTTTTTTAAAATATTAGGCAGAATCAAGCATAGTATCGACCTTATAGGTACTTAGGCAATCTCATATTTACTTAGGCAATTTTACCCTCTAAACGTCATTTCCACTTAATGAATTGTCGAAAACTCGTGCCTATTTCATAGATCATTCTCTGGTGAAGTACGTTCCATTTTCCTATGTTAATGTTCTTGAACTATTAAGTAGAATCAAGCACATTATCGATCTTATAGGTACTTAGAAAATCTCCTATTTACTTAGGCTATTTTACTTTCTAAACGTCATTTCTACTTAATGATTTGTCGAAAACTCGTGCCTATTTCATAGATAATTCTATTGTGAAGTTCGTTCCACTTTCCTATGTTAATGTTCTTAAAATATAAAGTAGAATCAAACACAGTGTCGATCTTATAGGTACTTAGGCAATCTCATATTTACTTAGGCACTTTTACCATCTAAACGTCATTTCTACTTAATGAATTGTCTGAAACTCGAGCCTATTTGATAGATAATTCTCTTGTGAAGTACGATCCATTTTCCTATGTTAATGTTCTTGAAATATTAAGTAGAATCAAGCACAGTATCGATCTTATAGATACTTAGGCAATCTCATATTTACTTCGGCAATTTTACACTCTAAACGTCATTTCTACTCAATGAATTGTCTGAAACTCGTGCCTATTGCATAGATAATCCTTTGCTGAAGTACGTTCCTTTTAGCTATGTTTATGATCTTGAAATATTATGCAGAATCAAGCATAGTATCGACCTTATAGGTACTTAGGCAATCTCATTTTTACTTAGGCAATTTTACCCTCTAAACGTCATTTCCACTTAATGAATTGTCGAAAACTCGTGCCTATTTCATAGATCATTCTCTGGTGAAGTACGTTCCATTTTCCTATGTTAATGTTCTTGAAATATTAAGTAGAATCAAACACAGTATCGATCTTATAGGTACTTAGAAAATCTCCTATTTACTTAGGCCATTTTACTTTCTAAACGTCATTTCTACTTAATGAATTGTCGAAAACTCGTGCCTATTTCATAGATAATTCTATTCTGAAGTTCCTTCCATTTTCCTACGTCAATATTCTTGAAATATAAAGTAGAATCAAGCACAGTATCGATCTTATCGGTACTTAGGCAATCTCCTATTTACTAGGCAATTTTACCCTCTAAACGTCCTTTCTACTCAATGAATTGTCTGAAACTCGTGCCTATTGCGTAGATAATCCTTTGCTGAAGTACGTTCCATTTAGCTATGTTTATGTTCTTGAATTATTAAGTAGAATCAAGCACAGTATCGATCTTATAGGTACTTAGAAAATCTCCTATTTACTTAGGCCATTTTACTTTCTAAATGTCATTTCTACTTAGTGAATTGTCGAAAACTCGTGCCTATTTCATAGATCATTCTCTGGTGAAGTACGTTCCACTTTCCTATGTTAATGTTCTTAAAATATAAAGTAGAATCAAGCACAGTATCGATCTTATAGGTACTTAGGCAATCTCATATTTACTTGGGCCATTTTACTTTCTAAACGTCATTTCTACTTAATGAATTGTCGAAAACTCGTGCCTATTTCATAGATAATTCTATTGTGAAGTTCGTTCCACTTTCCTATGTTAATGTTCTTAAAATATAAAGTAGAATCAAGCACAGTATCGATCTTATAGGTACTTAGGCAATCTCATATTTACATAGGCAATTTTACCCTCTAAACGTAATTTCTACTTAATGAATTATCGAAAACTCGCGCCTATTTCATAGAACATTCTCTGGGGAAGTACGTTCCATTTTCATATGTTTTTGCTCTTGCAATATTAAGTAGAATCAAGCACAGTGTCGATCTTATAGGTACTTAGGCAATCTCATATTTACATAGGCAATTTTACCCTCTAAACGTCATTTCTACTTAATGAATTGTCTGAAACTCGTGCCTATTTCATAGATAATTCTCTGGTGAAGTACGATCCATTTTCCTAAGTTAATGTTCTTTAAATATGAAGTAGAATCAAGCATAGTATCGATCTTATAGGTACTTAGAAAATCTCCTATTTACTTAGGCCATTTTACTTTCAAAACGTGATTTCTACTTAATGAATTGTCGAAAACTCGTGCCTATTTCACAGATAATTCTATTGTGAAGTTCGTTCCATTTTCCTATGTTAATATTCTTGAAATACAAAGTAGAATCAAGCACAGTATCGATCTTATAGGTACTTAGGCAAACTCATATTTACTTAGGCAATTTTACCCTCTAAACGTCCTTTCTACTCAATGAATTGTCTGAAACTCGTGCCTATTGCATAGATAATCGTTTGCTGAAGTACGTTCCATTTGCCTATGTTTATGTTCTTGAATTATTAATTAGAATCAAGCACAGTATCGATCTTGTAGGTACTTAGAAAATCACCTATTTACTTAGGCCATTTTACTTTCTAAACGTCATTTCTACCTAATGAATTATCGAAAACTCGTGCCTATTTCGTAGATAATTCTATTGTGAAGTTGGTTCGACTTTCCTATGTCAATGTTCTTAAAATATAAAGTAGAATCAAGCACAGTATCGATCTTATAGGTACTTAAGCAATCTCATATTTACTTAGGCAATTTTACCCTCTAAACGTCATTTGTACTCAATGAATTGTCTGAAACTCGTGCCTATTTCGTAGATAATTCTCTAGTGAAGTACGATCCATTTTCCTATGTTAATGTTCTTCAAATATTAAGTAGAATCAAGCACAGTATCGATCTTATAGGTACTTAGGCAATCTCATATTTACTTAGTCAATTTTACCCTCTAAACGTCATTTCTACTTAATGAATTATCGAAAACTCGCCCCTATTTCATAGAACATTCTCTGGGGAAGTACGTTCCATTTTCCTATGTTTTTGTTCTTGCAATATTAAGTAGAATCAAGCAAAGCGTCGATCTTATAGGTACTTCGGCAATCTCATATTTACTCAGGCAATTTTACCCTATAAACGTCATTTCGACTTAATAAATTGTCTGAAACTCGTGCCTATTTCATAGATAATTCTCTGGTGAAGTACGATCCATTTTCCTATATTAATGTTCTTGAAATATTAAGTAGAATCAAGCACAGTATCGATCTTATAGGTACTTAGAAAATCTCCTATTTACTTAGGCCCTTTTACATTCTAAACGTCATTTCTACATAATGAATTGTCGAAAACTCGTGCCTATTTCATAGATAATTCTATTGTGAAGTTCGTTCCATTTTCCTATGTTAATATTCTTGAAATACAAAGTAGAATCAAGCATAGTGTCGATCTTATAGGTACTTAGGCAATCTCATATTTACTTTGGCAATTTTACCCACTAAACGTCCTTTCTACTCAATGAATTGTCTGAAACTCGTGCCTATTGCATAGATAATCCTTTGCTGAAGTACGTTCCATTTAGCTATGTTTATGTTCTTGAAATATTATGCAGAATCAAGCATAGTATCGACCTTATAGGTACTTAGGCAATCTCATATTTACTTAGGCAATTTTACCCTCTAAACGTAATTTCCACTTAATGAATTGTCGAAAACTCGTGCCTATTTCATAGATCATTCTCTGGTGAAGTACGTTCCATTTTCCTATGTTAATGTTCTTGAAATATTAAGTAGAATCAAGCACATTATCGATCTTATAGGTACTTAGAAAATCTCCTATTTACTTAGGGCATTTTACTTTCTATACGTCATTTCAACTTAATGAATTGTCGAAAACTCGTGCCTATTTTATAGATAATTCTATTGTGAAGTTACATCCATTTTCCTATGTTAATATTCTTGAAATATAAAGTAGAATCAAGCACAGTATTGATCTTATAGGTACTTAGGAAATCTCATATTTACTTAGGCAATTTTACCCTCTAAACGTCCTTTCTACTCAATGAATTGTCTGAAACTCGTGCCTATTGCGTAGATAATCCTTTGCTGAAGTACGTTCCATCTGCCTATGTTTATGTTCTTGAATTATTATGTAGAATCAAGCACAGTATCGATCTTATAGGTACTTAGAAAATCTCCTATTTACTTAGGCCATTTTACTTTCTAAACGTCATTTCTACTTAATGAATTATCGAAAACTCGTGCCTATTTCATAGTTAATTCTATTGTGAAGTTCGTTCCACTTTCCTATGTCAATGTTCTTAAAATATAAAGTAGAATCAAGCACAGTATCGATCTTATAGGTACTTAGGCAATCTCATATTTACTTAGGTAATTTTACCCTCTAAACGTCATTTCTACTTAATGAATTGTCTGAAACTCGTGCCTATTTCATCGATAATTCTCTAGTGAAATACGATCCATTTTCCTATGTTAATGTTCTTCAAATATTAAGAAGAATCAAGCACAGTATCGATCTTATAGGTACTTAGGCAATCTCATATTTACTTAGGCAATTTTACCCTCTAAACGTCATTTCTACTTAATAAATTATCGAAAACTCGCGCCTATTTGATATAACATTCTCTGGGGAAGTACGTTCCATTTTTCTATGTTTTTGTACTTGCAATATTAAGTAGAATCAAGCACAGTGTCGATCTTATAGGTACTTAGGCAATCTGATATTTACTTAGGCAATTTTACCCTCTAAACGTCATTTCTACTTAATGAATTATCGAAAACTCGCGCCTATATGATATAACATTCTCTGGGGAAGTACGTTCCATTTTCCTATGTTTTTGTTCTTGCAATATCATGTAGAATCAAGCACAGTGTCGATCTTATAGGTACTTAGGCAATCTCATATTTACTTAGGCAATTTTACCCTCTAAACGTCATTTCTACTTAATGAATTGTCGAAAACTCGTTCCTATTTCATAGATCATTCTCTGGTGAAGTACGTTCCATTTTCCTATGTTAATGTTCTTGAAATATTAAGTATAATCAAGCACATTATCGATCTTATAGGTACTCAGAAACTCTCCTATTTACTTAGGCCATTTTACTTTCTAAACGTCATTTCTACTTAATGAATTGTCGAAAACTCGTGCCTATTTCAAAGATAATTCTATTGTGAAGTTCGTTCCACTTTCCTATGTTAATGTTCTTAAAATATTAAGTAGAATCAAGCACAATATCGATCTTATAGGTACTTAGGCAATCTCATATTTACTTAGGCAATTTTACCTTCTAAACGTCATTTCTACTTAATGAATTGTCTGAAACTCGTGCCAATTTCATAGATAATTCTCTAGTGAAGTACGATCCATTTTCCTATGTTAATGTGCTTCAAATATTAAGAAGAATCAAGCATAGTATCGATCTTATAGATACTTAGGCAATCTCATATTTACTTAGGCAATTTTACCCTCTAAACGTAATTTCTACTTAATGAATTATCGAAAACTCGCGCCCATTTCATAGAACATTCTCTGGGGAAATACGTTCCTTTTTCCTATGTCTTTGTTCCTTCAATATTAAGTATAATCAAGCACGGTGTTGATCTTATAGGTACTTAGGCAATCTCATATTTACTTAGGCATTTTTACCCTCTAAACGTAATTTCTAATCAATGAATTGTCGGAAACTCGTGCCTATTTCATAGATAATTCTCTGGTGAAGTACGAGCCATTTTCCTATGTTAATGTTCTTGAAATATTAAGTAGAATCAAGCACAGTATCGATCTTATAGGTACTTAGAAAATCTCATATTTACTTAGGCCATTTTACTTTCTAAACGTCATTTCTACTTAATGAATTGTCGAAAACTCGTGCCTATTTCATAGATAATTCTACTGTGAAGTTCGTTAAATTTTCCTATGTCAATATTCTTGAAATATAAAGTAGAATCAAGCACAGTATCGATCTTATAGGTACTTAGGCAATCTCATATTTAATTAGGCAATTTTACCCTCTAAACGTCATTTCTACTTAATTAATTCTCTGAAACTCGTGCCTATTTCATAGATAATTCTCTAGTGAAGTATGTTCCATTTGCCTATGTCTATGTTCATAAAATATTATGCAGAATCAAGCATAGTATCGACCTTATACGTACTTAGGCCATCTCATATTTACTTAGGCAATTTTACCCTCTAAACGTCATTTCTACTTAATGAATTGTCGAAAACTCGTGCCTATTTCATAGATCAATCTCTGGTGAAGTACGTTCCATTTTCCTATGTTAATATTCTTGAAATATTAAGTAGAATCAAGCACAGTATCGATCTTATAGGTACTTAGAAATTCTCCTATTTACTTAGGCCATTTTACTTTCTAAACGTCATTTCTACTTAATGAATTGTCGAAAACTCGTGCCTATTTCATAGATAATTCTATTGTGAAGTTCGTTCCACTTTCCTATGTTAATGTTCTTAAAATATAAAGTCGAATCAAGCATAGTATCGATCTTATAGGTACTTAGGCAATCTCATATTTACTTAGGCAATTTTACCCTCTAAACGTCATTTCTACTTAATGAATTGTCTGAAACTCGTGCCAATTTCGTAGATAATTCTCTAGTGAAGTACGATCCTTTTTCCTATGTTAATGTTCTTCAAATATTAAGTAGAGTCAAAAACAGTATCGATCTTATAGGTACTTAGGCAATCTCATATTTACTTAGGCCATTTTACCCTCTAAACGTCATTTCTACTTAATAAATTATCGAAATTTCGCGCCTATTTCATAGAAGATTCTCTGGGGAAGCACGTTCCATTTTCCTATGTTTTTGTTCTTGCAATATTAAGTAGAATCAAGCACGGTGTCGATCATATAGGTACTTAGGCAATCTCATATTTACTTAGGCACTTTTACCATATAAATGTCATTTCTAATCAATGAATTGTCTGAAACTCGTGCCTATTTCATAGATAATTCTCTGGTGAAGTACGAGCCATTTTCCTATGTTAATGTTCTTGAAATATTAAGTAGAATCAAGCACAGTATCGATCTTATAGGTACTTAGAAAATCTCATACTTACTTAGGCCATTTTACTTTCTAAACGTCATTTCTACTAAATGAATTGTCGAAAACTCGTGCCTATTTCATAGATAATTCTAGTGTGAAGTTCGTTAAATTTTCCTATGTCAATATTCTTGAAATATAAAGTAGAATCAAGCACAGTATCGATCTTATAGGTACTTAGGCAATCTCATATTTACTTAGGCAATTTTACCCTCTAAACGTTATTTCTACGTAATTAATTGTCTGAAACTCGTGCCTATTTCATAAATAATTCTCTAGTGAAGTATGTTCCATTTGGCTATGTTTATGTTCAAGAAATATTATGCAGAATCAAGCATAGTATCGACCTTATACGTACTTAGGCCATCTCATATTTACTTAGGAAATTTTACCCTCTAAACGTCATTTCTACTTAACGAATTGTCGAAAACTCGTGCCTATTTCATAGATCATTCTCTGGTGAAGTACGTTCGATTTTCCTATGTTAATGTTCTTGAAATATTAAGTAGAATCAAGCACAGTATCGATCTTATAGGTACTTAGAAAATCTCCTATTTACTTAGGCCATTTTACTTTCTAAACGTCATTTCTACTTAATGAATTATCGAAAACTCGTGCCTATTTCATAGATAATTCTATTGTGAAGTTCGTTCCGCTTTCCTATGTTAATGTTCTTAAAATGTAAAGTCGAATCAAGCACAGTATCGATCTTATAGGTACTTAGGCAATCTCATATTTACTTAGGCAATTTTAGCCTCTAAACGTCATTTCTACTTAATGAATTGTCGAAAACTCGTGCCTATTTCATAGATCATTCTCTGGTGAAGTACGTTCCATTTTCCTATGTTAATGTTCTTGAAATATTAAGTAGAATCAAGCACAGTATCGATCTTATAGGTACTTAGAAAATCTCCTATTTACTTAGGCCATTTTACTTTCTAAACGTCATTTCTACTTAATGAATTGTCGAAAACTTGTGCATATTTCATAGATAATTCTATTGTGAAGTTCGTTCCACTTTCCTATGTTAATGTTCTTAAAATATAAAGTCGAATCATGCACAGTATCGATCTTATAGGTACTTAGGCAATCTCATATTTACTTAGGCAATTTTACCCTCTAAACGTCATTTCTACTTAATGAATTGTCTGAAACTCGTGCCAATTTCATAGATAATTCTCTAGTGAAGTACGATCCATTTTCCTATGTTAATGTTCTTCAAATATTAAGTAGAGTCAAGCACAGTATCGATCTTATAGGTACTTAGGCAATCTCATATTTACTTAGGCCATTTTACCCTCTAAACGTCATTTCTACTTAATGAATTATCGAAAACTCGCGCCAATTTCATAGAACATTCTCTGGGGAAGTACGTTCCATTTTCCTATGTTTTTGTTCTTGCAATATTAAGTAGAATCAAGCACAGTGTCGATCTTATAGGTACTTAGGCAATCTCATATTTACTTAGGCAATTTTACCCTCTAAACGTCATTTCTAATTAATGAATTTTCTGAAACTCGTGCCTATGTCATAGATAATCCTTTGCTGAAGTACGAGCCATTTTCCTATGTTTATGTTCTTGAAATATAAAGTAGAATCAAGCACAGTATCGATCTTATAGGTACTTAGAAAATCTCCTATTTACTTAGGCCATTTTACTTTCTAAACGTCATTTCTACTTAATGAATTGCCGAAAACGCGTGCATATTTCATAGATAATTCTATTGTGACGTTCGTTCCCCTTTCCTACGTTAATATTCTTAAAATATAAAGTAGAATCAAGCACAGTATCGATCTTATAGGTACGTAGGCAATCTCATATTTACTTAGGCAATTTTACCCTCTAAACGTCATATCTACTTAATGAATTGTCTGAAACTCGTGCCTATTTCATAGATAATTCTCTAGTGAAGTACGTTCCATTTGCCTATGTTTATGTTCATGAAATATTATGCAGAATCAAGCATAGTATCGACCTTATACGTACTTAGGCAATCTCATATTTACTTAGGCAATTTTACCCTCTAAACGTCATTTCTACTTAATGAATTTTCGAAAACTCGTGCCTATTTCATAGATCATTCTATGGTGAAGTACGTTCCATTTTCCTATATTAATGTTCTTGAAATATTAAGTAGAATCAAGCACATTATCGATCTTATAGGTACTTGGAAAATGTCCTATTTACTTTGGCCATTTTACTTTCTAAACGTCATTTCTACTTAATGAATTGTCGAAAACTCGTGCCTATTTCATAGATGATTCTATTTTCAAGTTCGTTCCACTTTCCTATGTTAATGTTCTTAAAATATAAAGTAGAATCAAGCACAGTATCGATCTTATGGGTACTTAGGCAATCTCATATTTACTTAGGCAATTTTACCCTCTAAACGTCATTTCTAAATAATGAATTGTCTGAAACTCGTGCCAATTTCATAGATAATTCTCTAGTGAAGTACGATCCATTTTCCGATGTTAATGTTCTTCAAATATTAAGAAGAATCAAGCACAGTATCGATCTTAGAGGTACATAGGCAATCTCATATTTACTTAGGCAATTTTACCCTCTAAACGTAATTTCTACTTAATGAATTATCGAAAACTCGCGCCTATTTCATAGAACATTCTCTAGGGAAGTACGTTCCATTTTCCTATGTTTTTGTTCTTGCAATATTAAGTAGAATCAAGCACAGTGTCGATCTTATAGGCACTTAGGCATTCTCATATTTACTTGGGCAATTTTACCCTCTAAACGTCATTTCTACATAATGAATTGTCTGAAAATCGTGCCTAATTCATAGATAATTCTCTGGTGAAGTACGATCCATTTTCCTATGTTAATGTTCTTGAAATATTAAGTAGAATCAAGCATAGTATCGATCTTATAGGTACTTAGAAAATCTCCTATTTACTTAGGCCATTTTACTTTCTAAACGTCATTTCTACTTAATGAATTATCGAAAACTCGTGCCTATTTCACAGATAATTCTATTGTGAAGTTCGTTCCATTTTCCTATGTTAATATTCTTGAAATACAAAGTAGAATCAAGCATAGTATCGATCTTATAGGTACTTAGGCAATCTCATATTTACTTAGGTAATTTTACCCTCTAAACGTCCTTTCTACTCAATCAATTGTCTGAAACTCGTGCCTATTGCATAGATAATCCTTTGCTGATGTATGTTCTATTTGCCTATGTTTATGTTCTTGAATTATTAAGTAGAATCAAGCACAGTATCGATCTTGTAGGTACTTAGAAAATCTCATATTTACTTAGGCAATTTTACCCTCTAAACGTCATTTCTACTTAATGAATTGTCTGAAACTCGTGCCAATTTCATAGATAATTCTCTAGTGAAGTACGATCCATTTTCCTATGTTAATGTTCTTCAAATATTAAGAAGAATCAAGCACAGTATCGATCTTATAGGTACTTAGGCAATCTCATATTTACTTAGGCAATTTTACCCTCTAAACGTCATTTCTACTCAATGAATTGTCTGAAACTCGTGCCTATTGCATAGATAATCCTTTGCTGAAGTACGTTCCATATGCCTATGTCTATGTTCTTGAATTATTAAGTAGAATCAGGCACAGTATGGATCTTATAGGTACTTAGAAAATCTCCTATTTACTTAGGCCATTTTACTTTCTAAACGTCATTTCTACTCAATGAATTGTCGAAAACTCGTGCCTATTTCATAGATAATTCTATTGTGAAGTTCGTTCCATTTTCCTATGTCAATATTCTTGAAATATAAAGTAGAATCTAGCACAGTATCGATCTTATCAGTACTTAGGCAATCTGCTATTTACTAGGTAATTTTACCCTCTAAACGTCCTTTCTACTCAATGAATTGTCTGAAACTCGTGCCTGTTGCATAGATAATCCTTTGCTGAAGTACGTTCCGTTTGCCTATGTTTATGTTCTTGAATTATTAAGTAGAATCAAGCACAGTATCGATCTTATAGGTACTTAGAAAATCTCCTATTTACTTAGGCCATTTTACTTTCTAAACGTCATTTCTACTTAATGAATTGTCGAAAACTTGTGCCTATTTCATAGATAATTCTATTGTGAAGTTCGTTCCATTTTCCTATGTTAATATTCTTGAAATGTAAAGTAGAATCAAGCACAGTATCGATCTTATCGGTACTTAGGCAATCTCATATTTACTTAGGCAATTTTACTCTCTAAACGTCCTTTCTACTCAATGAATTGTCTGACACTCGTGCCTATTGCATAGATAATCCTTTGCTGAATTACGTTCCGTTTGCCTATGTTTATGTTCTTGAATTATTAAGTAGAATCAAGCACAGTATCGATCTTATAGGTACTTAGAAAATCTCCTATTTACTTAGGCCATTTTACTTTCTGAACGTCATTTCTACTTAATGAATTGTCGAAAACTCGTGCCTATTTCATAGATAATTCAACTATGAAGTTCGTTCCACTTTCCTATGTTAATGTTCTTAAAAGATAAAGTAGAATCAAGTACAATATCGATCTTATAGGTACTTAGGCAATCTCATATTTACTTAGGCAATTTTACCCTCTAAACGTCATTTCTACTTAATGAATTGTCTGAAACTCGTGCCAATTTCATAGATAATTCTCTAGTGAAGTACGATCCATTTTCCTATGGTAATGTTGTTGAAATATTAAGAAGAATCAAGCACAGTATCGTCCTTATAGGTACTTAGGCACTCTCGTATTTACTTAGGCAATTTTACCCTCTAAACGTAATTTCTACTTAATGAATTATCGAAAACTCGCGCCTATTTCATAGAACATTCTCATGGGAAGTACGTTCCATTTTCCTATGTTTTTGTTCTCGCAATATTAAGTAGAATCAAGCACAGTGTCGATCTTATAGGTATTTAGGCAATCTCATATTTACTTAGGCAATTTTACCATCTAAACGTCATTTCTAATTAATGAATTGTCTAAAACTCGAGCCTATGTCATAGATAATCCTTTGCTGAAGTACGAGCCATTTTCCTATGTTTAAGTTCTTGAAATATTAAGTAGAATCAAGCACAGTATCGATCTTATAGGTACTCAGAAAATCTCCTATTTACTTAGGTCATTTTACTTTCTAAACGTCATTTCTACTTAATGAATTGTCGAAAACTCGTGCCTATTTCATAGATAATTCTATTTGGAAGTTCGTTAAATTTTCCTATGTCAATATTCTTGAAATATAAAGTAGAATCAAGCACTGTATCGATCTTATAGGCACTTAGGCAATCTCATATTTACTTAGGCAATTTTACCCTCTAAACGTCCTTTCTACACAACGAATTGTCTGAAACTCATGCCTATTGCATAGATAATCCTTTGCTGAAGTACGTTCCATTTGCCTATGTTTATGTTCTTGAATTATTAAGTAGAATCAAGCTCAGTATCGATGTTATAGGTACTTAGAAAATCTCCAATTTACTTAGGCCATTTTACTTTCTAAACGTCATTTCTACTTAATGAATTGTCGAAAGCTCGTGCTTATTTGATAGATAATTCTATTGTGAAGTTCGTTCCATTTTCCTATGTTAATATTCTTGAAATATAAAGTAGAATCAAGCACAGTATCGATCTTATCGGTACTTAGGCAATCACATATTTACTTAGGCAATTTTACCCTCTAAACGTCATTTCTACTTAATGAATTGTCTGAAACTCGTGCCAATTTCATAGATAATTCTCGAGTGAAGTACGATCCATTTTCCTATGTTAATGTTCTTCAAATATTAAGAAAAATCAAGCATAGTATCGATCTTATAAGTACTTAGGCAATCTCATATTTACTTAGGCAATTTTACCCTCTAAACGTCATTTCTACTTAATGAATTGTCTGAAACTCGTGCCTCTTTCATAGATAATTCTCTAGTGAAGTACGCTCGATTTGCCTATGTTTATGTTCATGAAATATTCTGCAGAATCAAGCATAGTATCGACCTTATACGTACTTAGGCAATCTCATTTTTACTTAGGCAATTTTACCCTCGAAACGTCATTTCTACTTAATGAATTGTCGAAAACTCATGCCTATTTCATAGATCATTCTCTGGTGAAGTACGTTCCATTTTCCTATGTTAATGTTCTTGAAATATTAAGTAGAATCAAGCACATCATCGATCTTATAGGTACTTAGAAAATCTCCTATTTACTTAGGCCATTTTACTTTTTAAACGTCATTTCTACTTAATGAATTGTCGAAAACTCGTGCTTATTTCATAGATAATTCTATTGTGAAGTTCGTTCCATTTTCCTATGTTAATATTCTTGAAATATAAAGTAGAATCAAACACAGTATCGATCTTATCGGTACTTAGGGAATCTCATATTTACTTAGGCAATTTTACCCTCTAAACGTCATTTCTACTTAATGAATTATCGGAAACTCGCGCCTATTTCATAGAACATTCTCATGGGAAGTACGTTCCATTTTCCTATGTTTTTGTTCTGGCAATATTAAGTAGAATCAAGCACAGTGTCGATCTTATAGGTATTTAGGCAATCTCATATTTACTTAGGCAATTTTACCCTCTAAACGTCATTTCTAATTAATGAATTGTCTGAAACTCGTGCATATTTCATAGATAATTCTCTGGTGAAGTACGATCCATTTTCCTATGTTAATGTTCTTGAAAAATTAAGTAGAATCAAGCACAGTATCGATCTTATAGGTACTTAGAAAATCTCCTATTTACTTAGGCCATTTTACTTTCAAAACGTCATTTCTACTTAATGAATTGTCGAAAACTCGTGCCGATTTCATAGATAATTCTATTGTGAAGTTCGTTAAATTTTCCTATGTTAATATTCTTGAAATACAAAGTAGAATCAAGCACAGTATCGATCTTATAGGTACTTAGGCAATCTCATATTTACTTAGGCAATTTTACCCTCTAAACGTCATTTCTAATTAATGAATTGTCTGAAACTCGTGCCTATTTCATAGATAATTCTCTTGTGAAGTACGATCCATTTTGCTATGTTAATGTTCTTGAATTATTAAGTAGAATCAAGCACAGTATCGATCTTATAGGTACTTAGGCAATCTCATATTTACTTAGGCAATTTTACCCTCTAAATGTCATTTCTACTTAATGAATTGTCTGATACTCGTGCCTCTTTCATAGATAATTCTCTAGTGAAGTACGCTCGATTTGCCTATGTTTATGTTCATGAAATATTATGCAGAATCAAGCATAGTATCGACCTTATACGTACTTAGGAAATCTCATTTTTACTTAGGCAATTTTACCCTCTAAACGTCATTTCTACTTAATGAATTGTCGAAAACTCGTGCCAATTCAATAGATCATTCTCTGGTGAAGTACGTTCCATTTTCCTATGTTAATGTTCTTGAAATATTAAGTAGAATCAAGCACATTATCGATCTTATAGGTACTTAGAAAATCACCCATTTACTTAGGCCATTTTACTTTCTAAACGTCATTTCTACTTAATGAATTGTTGAAAACTCGTGCCTATTTCATAAATAATTCTATTGTGAAGTTCGTTCCACTTTCCTATGTAATGTTCTTAAAATATAAAGTAGAATCAAGCACAGTATCGATCTTATAGGTACTTAGGCAATCTCATATTTACTTAGGCAATTTTACCCTCTAAACGTCATTTCTACTTAATGAATTGTCTGAAACTCGTGCCAATCTCATAGATAATTCTCTAGTGAAGTACGATCCATTTTCCTATGTTAATGTTCTTCAAATATTAAGAAGAATCAAGCATAGTATCGATCTTAGCGGTACTTAGGCAATTTTACCTTCTAAACGTAATTTCTACTTAATGAATTATCGAAAACTCGCGCCTATTTCATAGAACATTCTCTGGGGAAGTACGTTCCATTTTCCTATGTTTTTGTTCTTGCAATATTAAGTAGAATCAAGCACTGTGTCGATCTTATAGGTACTTAGGCAATCTCATATTTACTTAGGCAATTTTACCCTCTAAACGTCATTTCTTCTTAATGAATTGTTTTAAACTCGTGCCTATTTCATAGATAAATCTCTGGTGAAGTATGATCCATTTTCCCATGTTAATGTTCTTGAAATATTAAGTTGAATCAAGCACAGTATCGATCTTGTAGGTACTGAGAAAATCTCCAATTTACTTAGGCCATTTTACTTTCTAAACGTCATTTCTACTTAATGAATTGTCGAAAACTCGTGCCTATTTCATAGATCTTTCTCTGGTGAAGTACGTTCCATTTTCCTATGTTAATGTTCTTGAAATATTAAGTAGAATCAAGCACATTATCGATCTTATAGGTACTTAGAAAATCTCATATTTACTTAGGCCATTTTACTTTCTAAACGTCATTTCTACTTAATGAATTGTCGAAAACTCGTGCCTATTTCATAGATAATTCTATTGTGAAGTTCGTTCCACTTTCCTATGTAATGTTCTTAAAATATAAATTAGAATCAAGCACAGTATCGACCTTATAGGTACTTAGGCAATCTCATATTTACTTAGGCAATTTTACCATCTAAACGTCATTTCTACTTAATGAATTGTCTGAAACTCGTGCCAATTTCATAGATAATTTTCTAGTGAAGTACGATCCATTTTCCTATGTTAATGTTCTTCAAATATTAAGAAGAATAAAGCACAGTGTCGATCTTATAGGTACTTAGGCAATCTCATATTTACTTAGGCAATTTTACCCTATAAACGTAATTTCTACTTAATGAATTATCGAAAACTCACGCCTATTTCATAGAACATTCTCTGGGGAAGTACGTTCCATTTTCCTATGTTTTTGTTCTTGCAATATTAAGTAGAATCAAGCACTGTGTCGATCTTATAGGTACTTAGGCAATCTCATATTTACTTAGGCAATTTTACCATCTAAACGTCATTTCTACTTAATGAATTGTCTGAAACTCGTGCCTATTTCATAGATAATTCTCTGGTGAAGTATGATCCATTTTGCCTATGTTAATGTTCTTGAAATATTAAGTAAAATCAAGCACAGTATCGATCTCATAGGTACTTAGAAAATCTCCTATTTACTTAGGCCATTTTACTTTCTAAACGTCATTTCTACTTAATTAATTGTCGAAAACTCGTGCCTATTTCACAGATAATTCTATTCTGAAGTTCGTTCCATTTTCCTATGTTAATATTCTTGAAATACAAAGTAGAATCAAGCACAGTATCGATCTTATAGGTATTTAGGCAATGTCATATTTACTTAGGTAATTTTACCCTCTAAACGTCCTTTCTACTCAATGAATTGTCTGAAACTCGTGCCTATTGCATAGATAATCCTTTGCTGAAGTACGTTCCATTTGCCTATGTTTATGTTCTTGAATTATTAAGTAGAATCAAGCACAGTATCGATCTTGTAGGTACTTAGAAAATCTCCTATTTACATAGGCCATTTTAATTTCTAAACGTCATTTCTACTTAATGAATTGTCGAAAACTCGTGCCTATTTCATAGATAATTCTATTGTGAAGTTCGTTCCACTTTCCTTTGTTAATGTTCTTAAAATATAAGGTAGAATCAAGCACAGTATCGATCTTATAGGTACTTAGGCAATCTCATATTTACTTAGGAAATTTTACCCTCTAAACGTCATTTCTACTCAATGAATTGTCTGAAACTCGTGCCTATTTCATAGATAATTCTCTCGTGAAGTATGATCCATTTTCCTATGTTAATGTTCTTCAAATATTAAGTAGAATCAAGCACAGTATCGATCTTGTACGTACTTAGGCAATCTCATATTTACTTAGGAAATTTTACCCTCAAAACGTCATTTCTACTTAATGAATTATTGAAAACTCGCGCCTATTTCATAGATAATTCTCTGGGGAAGTACGTTCCATTTTCCAATGTTTTTGTTCTTGCAATATTAAGTAGAATCAAGCACTGTGTCGATCTTATAGGTACTTAGGCAATCTGATATTTACTTAGGCAATTTTAACCTCTAAACGTCATTTCTACTTAATGAATTATCGAAAACTCGCGCCTATATCATATAACATTCTCTGGGGAAGTACGTTCCATTTTCCTATGTTTTTGTTCTTGCAATATCAAGTAGAATCAAGCACAGTGTCGATCTTATAGGTACTTAGGCAATCTCATATTTACTTAGGCAATTTTACCCTCTAAACGTCATTTCTACTTAATGAAGTGTCGAAAACACGTTCCTATTTCATAGATCATTCTCTGGTGAAGTACGTTCCATTTTGCTATGTTAATGTTCTTGAAATATTAAGTAGAATCAAGCACATTATCGATCTTATAGGTACTCAGAAACTCTCCTATTTACTTAGGCCATTTTACTTTCTAAACGTCATTTCTACTTAATGAATTGTCGAAAACTCGTGCCTATTTCAAAGATAATTCTATTGTGAAGTTCGTTCCACTTTCCTATGTTAATGTTCTTAAAATATTAAGTAGAATCAAGCACAATATCGATCTTATAGGTACTTAGGCAATCTCATATTTACTTAGGCAATTTTACCTTCTAAACGTCATTTCTACTTAATGAATTGTCTGAAACTCGTGCCAATTTCATAGATAATTCTCTAGTGAAGTACGATCCATTTTCCTATGTTAATGTGCTTCAAATATTAAGAAGAATCAAGCATAGTATCGATCTTATAGATACTTAGGCAATCTCATATTTACTTAGGCAATTTTACCCTCTAAACGTAATTTCTACTTAATGAATTATCGAAAACTCGCGCCCATTTCATAGAACATTCTCTGGGGAAATACGTTCCTTTTTCCTATGTCTTTGTTCCTTCAATATTAAGTATAATCAAGCACGGTGTTGATCTTATAGGTACTTAGGCAATCTCATATTTACTTAGGCATTTTTACCCTCTAAACGTAATTTCTAATCAATGAATTGTCGGAAACTCGTGCTTATTTCATAGATAATTCTCTGGTGAAGTACGAGCCATTTTCCTATGTTAATGTTCTTGAAATATTAAGTAGAATCAAGCACAGTATCGATCTTATAGGTACTTAGAAAATCTCATATTTACTTAGGCCATTTTACTTTCTAAACGTCATTTCTACTTAATGAATTGTCGAAAACTCGTGCCTATTTCATAGATAATTCTACTGTGAAGTTCGTTAAATTTTCCTATGTCAATATTCTTGAAATATAAAGTAGAATCAAGCACAGTATCGATCTTATAGGTACTTAGGCAATCTCATATTTAATTAGGCAATTTTACCCTCTAAACGTCATTTCTACTTAATTAATTCTCTGAAACTCGTGCCTATTTCATAGATAATTCTCTAGTGAAGTATGTTCCATTTGCCTATGTCTATGTTCATAAAATATTATGCAGAATCAAGCATAGTATCGACCTTATACGTACTTAGGCCATCTCATATTTACTTAGGCAATTTTACCCTCTAAACGTCATTTCTACTTAATGAATTGTCGAAAACTCGTGCCTATTTCATAGATCAATCTCTGGTGAAGTACGTTCCATTTTCCTATGTTAATATTCTTGAAATATTAAGTAGAATCAAGCACAGTATCGATCTTATAGGTACTTAGAAATTCTCCTATTTACTTAGGCCATTTTACTTTCTAAACGTCATTTCTACTTAATGAATTGTCGAAAACTCGTGCCTATTTCATAGATAATTCTATTGTGAAGTTCGTTCCACTTTCCTATGTTAATGTTCTTAAAATATAAAGTCGAATCAAGCATAGTATCGATCTTATAGGTACTTAGGCAATCTCATATTTACTTAGGCAATTTTACCCTCTAAACGTCATTTCTACTTAATGAATTGTCTGAAACTCGTGCCAATTTCGTAGATAATTCTCTAGTGAAGTACGATCCTTTTTCCTATGTTAATGTTCTTCAAATATTAAGTAGAGTCAAAAACAGTATCGATCTTATAGGTACTTAGGCAATCTCATATTTACTTAGGCCATTTTACCCTCTAAACGTCATTTCTACTTAATAAATTATCGAAATTTCGCGCCTATTTCATAGAAGATTCTCTGGGGAAGCACGTTCCATTTTCCTATGTTTTTGTTCTTGCAATATTAAGTAGAATCAAGCACGGTGTCGATCATATAGGTACTTAGGCAATCTCATATTTACTTAGGCACTTTTACCATATAAACGTCATTTCTAATCAATGAATTGTCTGAAACTCGTGCCTATTTCATAGATAATTCTCTGGTGAAGTACGAGCCATTTTCCTATGTTAATGTTCTTGAAATATTAAGTAGAATCAAGCACAGTATCGATCTTATAGGTACTTAGAAAATCTCATACTTACTTAGGCCATTTTACTTTCTAAACGTCATTTCTACTAAATGAATTGTCGAAAACTCGTGCCTATTTCATAGATAATTCTAGTGTGAAGTTCGTTAAATTTTCCTATGTCAATATTCTTGAAATATAAAGTAGAATCAAGCACAGTATCGATCTTATAGGTACTTAGGCAATCTCATATTTACTTAGGCAATTTTACCCTCTAAACGTTATTTCTACGTAATTAATTGTCTGAAACTCGTGCCTATTTCATAAATAATTCTCTAGTGAAGTATGTTCCATTTGGCTATGTTTATGTTCAAGAAATATTATGCAGAATCAAGCATAGTATCGACCTTATACGTACTTAGGCCATCTCATATTTACTTAGGAAATTTTACCCTCTAAACGTCATTTCTACTTAACGAATTGTCGAAAACTCGTGCCTATTTCATAGATCATTCTCTGGTGAAGTACGTTCGATTTTCCTATGTTAATGTTCTTGAAATATTAAGTAGAATCAAGCACAGTATCGAACTTATAGGTACTTAGAAAATCTCCTATTTACTTAGGCCATTTTACTTTCTAAACGTCATTTCTACTTAATGAATTATCGAAAACTCGTGCCTATTTCATAGATAATTCTATTGTGAAGTTCGTTCCGCTTTCCTATGTTAATGTTCTTAAAATGTAAAGTCGAATCAAGCACAGTATCGATCTTATAGGTACTTAGGCAATCTCATATTTACTTAGGCAATTTTAGCCTCTAAACGTCATTTCTACTTAATGAATTGTCGAAAACTCGTGCCTATTTCATAGATCATTCTCTGGTGAAGTACGTTCCATTTTCCTATGTTAATGTTCTTGAAATATTAAGTAGAATCAAGCACAGTATCGATCTTATAGGTACTTAGAAAATCTCCTATTTACTTAGGCCATTTTACTTTCTAAACGTCATTTCTACTTAATGAATTGTCGAAAACTTGTGCATATTTCATAGATAATTCTATTGTGAAGTTCGTTCCACTTTCCTATGTTAATGTTCTTAAAATATAAAGTCGAATCATGCACAGTATCGATCTTATAGGTACTTAGGCAATCTCATATTTACTTAGGCAATTTTACCCTCTAAACGTCATTTCTACTTAATGAATTGTCTGAAACTCGTGCCAATTTCATAGATAATTCTCTAGTGAAGTACGATCCATTTTCCTATGTTAATGTTCTTCAAATATTAAGTAGAGTCAAGCACAGTATCGATCTTATAGGTACTTAGGCAATCTCATATTTACTTAGGCCATTTTACCCTCTAAACGTCATTTCTACTTAATGAATTATCGAAAACTCGCGCCAATTTCATAGAACATTCTCTGGGGAAGTACGTTCCATTTTCCTATGTTTTTGTTCTTGCAATATTAAGTAGAATCAAGCACAGTGTCGATCTTATAGGTACTTAGGCAATCTCATATTTACTTAGGCATTTTTACCCTCTAAACGTCATTTCTAATTAATGAATTTTCTGAAACTCGTGCCTATGTCATAGATAATCCTTTGCTGAAGTACGAGCCATTTTCCTATGTTTATGTTCTTGAAATATAAAGTAGAATCAAGCACAGTATCGATCTTATAGGTACTTAGAAAATCTCCTATTTACTTAGGCCATTTTACTTTCTAAACGTCATTTCTACTTAATGAATTGCCGAAAACGCGTGCATATTTCATAGATAATTCTATTGTGACGTTCGTTCCCCTTTCCTACGTTAATATTCTTAAAATATAAAGTAGAATCAAGCACAGTATCGATCTTATAGGTACGTAGGCAATCTCATATTTACTTAGGCAATTTTACCCTCTAAACGTCATATCTACTTAATGAATTGTCTGAAACTCGTGCCTATTTCATAGATAATTCTCTAGTGAAGTACGTTCCATTTGCCTATGTTTATGTTCATGAAATATTATGCAGAATCAAGCATAGTATCGACCTTATACGTACTTAGGCAATCTCATATTTACTTAGGCAATTTTACCCTCTAAACGTCATTTCTACTTAATGAATTTTCGAAAACTCGTGCCTATTTCATAGATCATTCTATGGTGAAGTACGTTCCATTTTCCTATATTAATGTTCTTGAAATATTAAGTAGAATCAAGCACATTATCGATCTTATAGGTACTTGGAAAATGTCCTATTTACTTAGGCCATTTTACTTTCTAAACGTCATTTCTACTTAATGAATTGTCAAAAACTCGTGCCTATTTCATAGATGATTCTATTTTCAAGTTCGTTCCACTTTCCTATGTTAATGTTCTTAAAATATAAAGTAGAATCAAGCACAGTATCGATCTTATGGGTACTTAGGCAATCTCATATTTACTTAGGCAATTTTACCCTCTAAACGTCATTTCTAAATAATGAATTGTCTGAAACTCGTGCCAATTTCATAGATAATTCTCTAGTGAAGTACGATCCATTTTCCGATGTTAATGTTCTTCAAATATTAAGAAGAATCAAGCACAGTATCGATCTTAGAGGTACATAGGCAATCTCATATTTACTTAGGCAATTTTACCCTCTAAACGTAATTTCTACTTAATGAATTATCGAAAACTCGCGCCTATTTCATAGAACATTCTCTAGGGAAGTACGTTCCATTTTCCTATGTTTTTGTTCTTGCAATATTAAGTAGAATCAAGCACAGTGTCGATCTTATAGGCACTTAGGCATTCTCATATTTACTTGGGCAATTTTACCCTCTAAACGTCATTTCTACATAATGAATTGTCTGAAAATCGTGCCTAATTCATAGATAATTCTCTGGTGAAGTACGATCCATTTTCCTATGTTAATGTTCTTGAAATATTAAGTAGAATCAAGCATAGTATCGATCTTATAGGTACTTAGAAAATCTCCTATTTACTTAGGCCATTTTACTTTCTAAACGTCATTTCTACTTAATGAATTGTCGAAAACTCGTGCCTATTTCACAGATAATTCTATTGTGAAGTTCGTTCCATTTTCCTATGTTAATATTCTTGAAATACAAAGTAGAATCAAGCATAGTATCGATCTTATAGGTACTTAGGCAATCTCATATTTACTTAGGTAATTTTACCCTCTAAACGTCCTTTCTACTCAATCAATTGTCTGAAACTCGTGCCTATTGCATAGATAATCCTTTGCTGATGTATGTTCTATTTGCCTATGTTTATGTTCTTGAATTATTAAGTAGAATCAAGCACAGTATCGATGTTGTAGGTACTTAGAAAATCTCATATTTACTTAGGCAATTTTACCCTCTAAAGGTCATTTCTACTTAATGAATTGTCTGAAACTCGTGCCAATTTCATAGATAATTCTCTAGTGAAATACGATCCATTTTCCTATGTTAATGTTCTTCAAATATTAAGAAGAATCAAGCACAGTATCGATCTTATAGGTACTTAGGCAATCTCATATTTACTTAGGCAATTTTACCCTCTAAACGTCATTTCTACTCAATGAATTGTCTGAAACTCGTGCCTATTGCATAGATAATCCTTTGCTGAAGTACGTTCCATATGCCTATGTCTATGTTCTTGAATTATTAAGTAGAATCAGGCACAGTATGGATCTTATAGGTACTTAGAAAATCTCCTATTTACTTAGGCCATTTTACTTTCTAAACGTCATTTCTACTCAATGAATTGTCGAAAACTCGTGCCTATTTCATAGATAATTCTATTGTGAAGTTCGTTCCATTTTCCTATGTCAATATTCTTGAAATATAAAGTAGAATCTAGCACAGTATCGATCTTATTAGTACTTAGGCAATCTCCTATTTACTAGGTAATTTTACCCTCTAAACGTCCTTTCTACTCAATGAATTGTCTGAAACTCGTGCCTGTTGCATAGATAATCCTTTGCTGAAGTACGTTCCGTTTGCCTATGTTTATGTTCTTGAATTATTAAGTAGAATCAAGCACAGTATCGATCTTATAGGTACTTAGAAAATCTCCTATTTACTTAGGCCATTTTACTTTCTAAACGTCATTTCTACTTAATGAATTGTCGAAACCTTGTGCCTATTTCATAGATAATTCTATTGTGAAGTTCGTTCCATTTTCCTATGTTAATATTCTTGAAATGTAAAGTAGAATCAAGCACAGTATCGATCTTATCGGTACTTAGGCAATCTCATATTTACTTAGGCAATTTTACTCTCTAAACGTCCTTTCTACTCAATGAATTGTCTGACACTCGTGCCTATTGCATAGATAATCCTTTGCTGAATTACGTTCCGTTTGCCTATGTTTATGTTCTTGAATTATTAAGTAGAATCAAGCACAGTATCGATCTTATAGGTACTTAGAAAATCTCCTATTTACTTAGGCCATTTTACTTTCTAAACGTCATTTCTACTTAATGAATTGTCGAAAACTCGTGCCTATTTCATAGATAATTCAACTATGAAGTTCGTTCCACTTTCCTATGTTAATGTTCTTAAAAGATAAAGTAGAATCAAGTACAATATCGATCTTATAGGTACTTAGGCAATCTCATATTTACTTAGGCAATTTTACCCTCTAAACGTCATTTCTACTTAATGAATTGTCTGAAACTCGTGCCAATTTCATAGATAATTCTCTAGTGAAGTACGATCCATTTTCCTATGGTAATGTTGTTGAAATATTAAGAAGAATCAAGCACAGTATCGTCCTTATAGGTACTTAGGCACTCTCGTATTTACTTAGGCAATTTTACCCTCTAAACGTAATTTCTACTTAATGAATTATCGAAAACTCGCGCCTATTTCATAGAACATTCTCATGGGAAGTACGTTCCATTTTCCTATGTTTTTGTTCTCGCAATATTAAGTAGAATCAAGCACAGTGTCGATCTTATAGGTATTTAGGCAATCTCATATTTACTTAGGCAATTTTACCATCTAAACGTCATTTCTAATTAATGAATTGTCTGAAACTCGAGCCTATGTCATAGATAATCCTTTGCTGAAGTACGAGCCATTTTCCTATGTTTAAGTTCTTGAAATATTAAGTAGAATCAAGCACAGTATCGATCTTATAGGTACTCAGAAAATCTCCTATTTACTTAGGTCATTTTACTTTCTAAACGTCATTTCTACTTAATGAATTGTCGAAAACTCGTGCCTATTTCATAGATAATTCTATTTGGAAGTTCGTTAAATTTTCCTATGTCAATATTCTTGAAATATAAAGTAGAATCAAGCACTGTATCGATCTTATAGGCACTTAGGCAATCTCATATTTACTTAGGCAATTTTACCCTCTAAACGTCCTTTCTACACAACGAATTGTCTGAAACTCATGCCTATTGCATAGATAATCCTTTGCTGAAGTACGTTCCATTTGCCTATGTTTATGTTCTTGAATTATTAAGTAGAATCAAGCTCAGTATCGATGTTATAGGTACTTAGAAAATCTCCAATTTACTTAGGCCATTTTACTTTCTAAACGTCATTTCTACTTAATGAATTGTCGAAAGCTCGTGCTTATTTGATAGATAATTCTATTGTGAAGTTCGTTCCATTTTCCTATGTTAATATTCTTGAAATATAAAGTAGAATCAAGCACAGTATCGATCTTATCGGTACTTAGGCAATCACATATTTACTTAGGCAATTTTACCCTCTAAACGTCATTTCTACTTAATGAATTGTCTGAAACTCGTGCCAATTTCATAGATAATTCTCGAGTGAAGTACGATCCATTTTCCTATGTTAATGTTCTTCAAATATTAAGAAAAATCAAGCATAGTATCGATCTTATAAGTACTTAGGCAATCTCATATTTACTTAGGCAATTTTACCCTCTAAACGTCATTTCTACTTAATGAATTGTCTGAAACTCGTGCCTCTTTCATAGATAATTCTCTAGTGAAGTACGCTCGATTTGCCTATGTTTATGTTCATGAAATATTCTGCAGAATCAAGCATAGTATCGACCTTATACGTACTTAGGCAATCTCATTGTTACTTAGGCAATTTTACCCTCGAAACGTCATTTCTACTTAATGAATTGTCGAAAACTCATGCCTATTTCATAGATCATTCTCTGGTGAAGTACGTTCCATTTTCCTATGTTAATGTTCTTGAAATATTAAGTAGAATCAAGCACATCATCGATCTTATAGGTACTTAGAAAATCTCCTATTTACTTAGGCCATTTTACTTTTTAAACGTCATTTCTACTTAATGAATTGTCGAAAACTCGTGCTTATTTCATAGATAATTCTATTGTGAAGTTCGTTCCATTTTCCTATGTTAATATTCTTGAAATATAAAGTAGAATCAAACACAGTATCGATCTTATCGGTACTTAGGGAATCTCATATTTACTTAGGCAATTTTACCCTCTAAACGTCATTTCTACTTAATGAATTATCGGAAACTCGCGCCTATTTCATAGAACATTCTCATGGGAAGTACGTTCCATTTTCCTATGTTTTTGTTCTGGCAATATTAAGTAGAATCAAGCACAGTGTCGATCTTATAGGTATTTAGGCAATCTCATATTTACTTAGGCAATTTTACCCTCTAAACGTCATTTCTAATTAATGAATTGTCTGAAACTCGTGCATATTTCATAGATAATTCTCTGGTGAAGTACGATCCATTTTCCTATGTTAATGTTCTTGAAAAATTAAGTAGAATCAAGCACAGTATCGATCTTATAGGTACTTAGAAAATCTCCTATTTACTTAGGCCATTTTACTTTCAAAACGTCATTTCTACTTAATGAATTGTCGAAAACTCGTGCCGATTTCATAGATAATTCTATTGTGAAGTTCGTTAAATTTTCCTATGTTAATATTCTTGAAATACAAAGTAGAATCAAGCACAGTATCGATCTTATAGGTACTTAGGCAATCTCATATTTACTTAGGCAATTTTACCCTCTAAACGTCATTTCTAATTAATGAATTGTCTGAAACTCGTGCCTATTTCATAGATAATTCTCTTGTGAAGTACGATCCATTTTGCTATGTTAATGTTCTTGAATTATTAAGTAGAATCAAGCACAGTATCGATCTTATAGGTACTTAGGCAATCTCATATTTACTTAGGCAATTTTACCCTCTAAATGTCATTTCTACTTAATGAATTGTCTGATACTCGTGTCTCTTTCATAGATAATTCTCTAGTGAAGTACGCTCGATTTGCCTATGTTTATGTTCATGAAATATTATGCAGAATCAAGCATAGTATCGACCTTATACGTACTTAGGAAATCTCATTTTTACTTAGGCAATTTTACCCTCTAAACGTCATTTCTACTTAATGAATTGTCGAAAACTCGTGCCAATTCAATAGATCATTCTCTGGTGAAGTACGTTCCATTTTCCTATGTTAATGTTCTTGAAATATTAAGTTGAATCAAGCACATTATCGATCTTATAGGTACTTAGAAAATCACCCATTTACTTAGGCCATTTTACTTTCTAAACGTCATTTCTACTTAATGAATTGTCGAAAACTCGTGCCTATTTCATAAATAATTCTATTGTGAAGTTCGTTCCACTTTCCTATGTAATGTTCTTAAAATATAAAGTAGAATCAAGCACAGTATCGATCTTATAGGTACTTAGGCAATCTCATATTTACTTAGGCAATTTTACCCTCTAAACGTCATTTCTACTTAATGAATTGTCTGAAACTCGTGCCAATCTCATAGATAATTCTCTAGTGAAGTACGATCCATTTTCCTATGTTAATGTTCTTCAAATATTAAGAAGAATCAAGCATAGTATCGATCTTAGCGGTACTTAGGCAATTTTACCTTCTAAACGTAATTTCTACTTAATGAATTATCGAAAACTCGCGCCTATTTCATAGAACATTCTCTGGGGAAGTACGTTCCATTTTCCTATGTTTTTGTTCTTGCAATATTAAGTAGAATCAAGCACTGTGTCGATCTTATAGGTACTTAGGCAATCTCATATTTACTTAGGCAATTTTACCCTCTAAACGTCATTTCTTCTTAATGAATTGTTTTAAACTCGTGCCTATTTCATAGATAATTCTCTGGTGAAGTATGATCCATTTTCCCATGTTAATGTTCTTGAAATATTAAGTTGAATCAAGCACAGTATCGATCTTGTAGGTACTTAGAAAATCTCCAATTTACTTAGGCCATTTTACTTTCTAAACGTCATTTCTACTTAATGAATTGTCGAAAACTCGTGCCTATTTCATAGATCTTTCTCTGGTGAAGTACGTTCCATTTTCCTATCTTAATATTCTTGAAATATTAAGTAGAATCAAGCACATTATCGATCTTATAGGTACTTAGAAAATCTCATATTTACTTAGGCCATTTTACTTTCTAAACGTCATTTCTACTTAATGAATTGTCGAAAACTCGTGCCTATTTCATAGATAATTCTATTGTGAAGTTCGTTCCACTTTCCTATGTAATGTTCTTAAAATATAAATTAGAATCAAGCACAGTATCGACCTTATAGGTACTTAGGCAATCTCATATTTACTTAGGCAATTTTACCATCTAAACGTCATTTCTACTTAATGAATTGTCTGAAACTCGTGCCAATTTCATAGATAATTTTCTAGTGAAGTACGATCCATTTTCCTATGTTAATGTTCTTCAAATATTAAGAAGAATAAAGCACAGTGTCGATCTTATAGGTACTTAGGCAATCTCATATTTACTTAGGCAATTTTACCCTATAAACGTAATTTCTACTTAATGAATTATCGAAAACTCACGCCTATTTCATAGAACATTCTCTGGGGAAGTACGTTCCATTTTCCTATGTTTTTGTTCTTGCAATATTAAGTAGAATCAAGCACTGTGTCGATCTTATAGGTACTTAGGCAATCTCATATTTACTTAGGCAATTTTACCATCTAAACGTCATTTCTACTTAATGAATTGTCTGAAACTCGTGCCTATTTCATAGATAATTCTCTGGTGAAGTATGATCCATTTTGCCTATGTTAATGTTCTTGAAATATTAAGTAAAATCAAGCACAGTATCGATCTCATAGGTACTTAGAAAATCTCCTATTTACTTAGGCCATTTTACTTTCTAAACGTCATTTCTACTTAATTAATTGTCGAAAACTCGTGCCTATTTCACAGATAATTCTATTGTGAAGTTCGTTCCATTTTCCTATGTTAATATTCTTGAAATACAAAGTAGAATCAAGCACAGTATCGATCTTATAGGTATTTAGGCAATGTCATATTTACTTAGGTAATTTTACCCTCTAAACGTCCTTTCTACTCAATGAATTGTCTGAAACTCGTGCCTATTGCATAGATAATCCTTTGCTGAAGTACGTTCCATTTGCCTATGTTTATGTTCTTGAATTATTAAGTAGAATCAAGCACAGTATCGATCTTGTAGGTACTTAGAAAATCTCCTATTTACATAGGCCATTTTAATTTCTAAACGTCATTTCTACTTAATGAATTGTCGAAAACTCGTGCCTATTTCATAGATAATTCTATTGTGAAGTTCGTTCCACTTTCCTTTGTTAATGTTCTTAAAATATAAGGTAGAATCAAGCACAGTATCGATCTTATAGGTACTTAGGCAATCTCATATTTACTTAGGAAATTTTACCCTCTAAACGTCATTTCTACTCAATGAATTGTCTGAAACTCGTGCCTATTTCATAGATAATTCTCTCGTGAAGTATGATCCATTTTCCTATGTTAATGTTCTTCAAATATTAAGTAGAATCAAGCACAGTATCGATCTTGTACGTACTTAGGCAATCTCATATTTACTTAGGAAATTTTACCCTCAAAACGTCATTTCTACTTAATGAATTATTGAAAACTCGCGCCTATTTCATAGATAATTCTCTGGGGAAGTACGTTCCATTTTCCAATGTTTTTGTTCTTGCAATATTAAGTAGAATCAAGCACTGTGTCGATCTTATAGGTACTTAGGCAATCTGATATTTACTTAGGCAATTTTAACCTCTAAACGTCATTTCTACTTAATGAATTATCGAAAACTCGCGCCTATATCATATAACATTCTCTGGGGAAGTACGTTCCATTTTCCTATGTTTTTGTTCTTGCAATATCAAGTAGAATCAAGCACAGTGTCGATCTTATAGGTACTTAGGCAATCTCATATTTACTTAGGCAATTTTACCCTCTAAACGTCATTTCTACTTAATGAAGTGTCGAAAACACGTTCCTATTTCATAGATCATTCTCTGGTGAAGTACGTTCCATTTTGCTATGTTAATGTTCTTGAAATATTAAGTAGAATCAAGCACATTATCAATCTTATAGGTACTTAGAAAATCTCCTATTTACTTAGGCCATTTTACTTTCTAAACGTCATTTCTACTTAATGAATTGTCGAAAACTCGTGCCTATTTCAAAGACAATTCTATTGTGAAGTTCGTTCCACTTTCCTATGTTAATGTTCTTAAAATATTAAGTAGAATCAAGCACAGTATCGATCTTATAGGTACTTAGGCAATCTCATATTTACTTAGGCAATTTTACCCTCTAAACGTCATTTCTACTTAATGAATTGTCTGAAACTCGTGCCAATTTCATAGATAATTCTCTAGTGAAGTACGATCCATTTTCCTATGTTAATGTTCTTCAAATATTAAGAAGAATCAAGCATAGTATCGATCTTATAGGTACTTAGGCAATTTTACCCTCTAAACGTAATTTCTACTTAATGAATTATCGAAAACTCGCGCCCATTTCATAGAACATTCTCTGGGGAAGTACGTTCCTTTTTCCTATGTTTTTGTTCCTTCAATATTAAGTATAATCAAGCACGGTGTTGATCTTATAGGTACTTAGGCAATCTCATATTTACTTAGGCATTTTTACCCTCTAAACGTAATTTCTAATCAATGAATTGGCGGAAACTCGTGCCTATTTCGTAGATAATTCTCTGGTGAAGTACGAGCCATTTTCCTATGTTAATGTTCTTGAAATATTAAGTAGAATCAAGCACAGTATCGATCTTATAGGTACTTAGAAAATCTCATATTTACTTAGGCCATTTTACTTTCTAAACGTCATTTCTACTTAATGAATTGTCGAAAACTCGTGCTTATTTCATAGATAATTCTACTGTGAAGTTCGTTAAATTTTCCTATGTCAATATTCTTGAAATATAAAGTAGAATCAAGCACAGTATCGATCTTATAGGTACTTAGGCAATCTCATATTTACTTAGGCAATTTTACCCTCCAAACGTCATTTCTACTTAATTAATTCTCTGAAACTCGTGCCTATTTCATAGATAATTCTCTAGTGAAGTATGTTCCATTTGCCTATGTTTATGTTCATAAAATATTATGCAGAATCAAGCATAGTATCGACCTTATACGTACTTAGGCCATCTCATATTTACTTAGGCAATTTTACCCTCTAAACGTCATTTCTACTTAATGAATTGTCGAAAACTCGTGCCTATTTCATAGATCAATCTCTGGTGAAGTACGTTCCATTTTCCGATGTTAATATTCTTGAAATATTAAGTAGAATCAAGCACAGTATCGATCTTATAGGTACTTAGAAAATCTCCTATTTACTTAGGCCATTTTACTTTCTAAACGTCATTTCTACTTAATGAATTGTCGAAAACTCGTGCCTATTTCATAGATAATTCTATTGTGAAGTTCGTTCCACTTTCCTATGTTAATGTTCTTAAAATATAAAGTCGAATCAAGCATAGTATCGATCCTATTGGTACTTAGGCAATCTCATATTTACTTAGGCAATTTTACCCTCTAAACGTCATTTCTACTTAATGAATTGTCTGAAACTCGTGCCAATTTCGTAGATAATTCTCTAGTGAAGTACGATCCTTTTTCCTATGTTAATGTTCTTCAAATATTAAGTAGAGTCAAGCACAGTATCGATCTTATAGGTACTTAGGCAATCTCATATTTACTTAGGCCATTTTACCCTCTAAACGTCATTTCTACTTAATAAATTATCGAAATTTCGCGCCTATTTCATAGAACATTCTCTGGGGAAGCACGTTCCATTTTCCTATGTTTTTGTTCTTGCAATATTAAGTAGAATCAAGCACGGTGTCGATCATATAGGTACTTAGGCAATCTCATATTTACATAGGCACTTTTACCATATAAACGTTATTTCTAATCAATGAATTGTCTGAAACTCGTGCCTATTTCATAGATAATTCTCTAGTGAAGTACGATCCATTTTCCTATGTTAATGTTCTTCAAATATCAAGTAGAGTCAAGCACAGTATCGATCTTATAGGTACTTAGGCAATCTCATATTTACTTAGGCCATTTTACCCTCTAAACGTCATTTCTACTTAATTAATTCTCTGAAACTCGTGCCTTTTTCATAGATAATTCTCTAGTGAAGTATGTTCCATTTGCCTATGTTTATGTTCATAAAATATTTTGCAGAATCAAGCATAGTATCGACCTTATACGTACTTAGGCCATCTCATATTTACTTAGGCAATTTTACCCTCTAAACGTCATTTCTACTTAATGAATTGTCGAAAACTCGTGCCTATTTCATAGATCATTCTCTGGTGAAGTACGTTCGATTTTCCTATGTTAATGTTCTTGAAATATTAAGTAGAATCAAGCACAGTATCGATCTTATAGGTACTTAGAAAATCTCCTATTTACTTAGGCCATTTTACTTTCTAAACGTCATTTCTACTTAATGAATTGTCGAAAACTCGTGCCTATTTCATAGATAATTCTATTGTGAAGTTCGTTCCGCTTTCCTATGTTAATGTTCTTAAAATGTAAAGTCGAATCAAGCACAGTATCGATCTTATAGGTACTTAGGCAATCTCATATTTACTTAGGCGATTTTACCCTCTAAACGTCATTTCTACTTAATGAATTGTCGAAAACTCGTGTCTATTTCATAGATCATTCTCTGGTGAAGTACGTTCCATTTTCCTATGTTAATGTTCTTGAAATATTAAGTAGAATCAAGCACAGTATCGGTCTTATAGGTACTTAGAAAATCTCCTATTTACTTAGGCCATTTTACTTTCTAAACGTCATTTCTACTTAATGAATTGTCGAAAACTTGTGCCTATTTGATAGATAATTCTATTGTGAAGTTCGTTCCACTTTCCTATGTTAATGTTCTTAAAATATAAAGTCGAATCATGCACAGTATCGATCTTATAGGTACTTAGGCAATCTCATATTTACTTAGGCAACTTTACCCTCTAAACGTCATTTCTACTTAATGAATTGTCTGAAACTCGTGCCAATTTCATAGATAATTCTCTAGTGAAGTACGATCCATTTTCCTATGTTAATGTTCTTCAAATATTAAGTAGAGTCAAGCACAGTATCGATCTTATAGGTACTTAGGCAATCTCATATTTACTTAGGCCATTTTACCCTCTAAACGTCATTTCTACTTAATGAATTATCGAAAACTCGCGCCAATTTCATAGAACATTCTCTGGGGAAGTACGTTCCATTTTCCTATGTTTTTGTTCTTGCAATATTAAGTAGAATCAAGCACAGTGTCGATCTTATAGGTACTTGGGCAATCTCATATTTACTTAGGCAATTTTACCCTCTAAACGTCATTTATACTTAATGAATTGTCTGAAACTCGTGCCTATTTCATAGATAATTCTCTGGTGATGTACGATCCATTTTCCTATGTTAATGTTCTTGAAATATTAAGTAGAATCAAGCACAGTATCGATCTTATAGGTACTTAGAAAATCTGCTATTTACTTAAGCCATTTTACATTCTAAACGTCATTTCTACTTAATGAATTGTCGAAAACTCGTGCCTATTTCATAGATAATTCTATTGTGAAGTTCGTTCCACTTTCCTATGTTAATGTTCTTAAAATATAAAGTAGAATCAAGCACAGTGTCGATCTTATGGGTACTTAGGCAATCTCTTATTTACTTAGGCCATTTTACCCTCTAAACGTCATTTCTACTTAATGAATTGTCTGAAACTCGTGCCTATTTGATAGATAATTCTCTAGTGAAGTACGATCCATTTTCCTATGTTAATGTTCTTGAAATATTAAGTAGAATCAAGCACAGTATCGATCTTATAGACACTTAGGCAATCTCATATTTACTTAGGCAATTTTACACTCTAAACGTCATTTCTACTCAATGAATTGTCTGAAACTCGTGCCTATTCCATAGATAATCCTCTGCTGAAGTACGTTCCATTTAGCTATGTTTATGTTCTTGAAATATTATGCAGAATCAAGCATAGTATCGACCTTATTGGTACTTAGGCAATCTCATATTTACTTAGGCATTTTTACCCTCTAAACGTCATTTCCACTTAATGAATTGTCGAAAACTCGTGCCTATTTCATAGATCATTCTTTGGTGAAGTACGTTCCATTTTCCTATGTTAATGTTCTTGAAATATTAAGTAGAATCAAGCACATTATCGATCTTATAGGTACTTAGAAAATCTCCTATTTACTAAGGCCATTTTACTTTCTAAACGTCATTTCTACTTAATGAATTGTCGAAAACTTGTTCCTAATTCATAGATAATTCTATTGTGAAGGTCGTTCCACTTTCCTATGTCAATGTTCTTAAAATATAAAGTAGAATCAAGCATAGTATCGATCTTATAGGTACTTAGGCAATCTCATATTTACTTAGGCAATTTTACCTTCTAAACGTCATTTCCACTTAATGAATTGTCGGAAACTCGTGCCTATTTCATAGATAATTCTCTGGTGAAGTACGATCCATTTTCCTATGTTAATGTTCTTAAAATATAAAGTAGAATCAAGCATAGTATCGATCTTATAGGTACTTAGGCAATCTCATATTTACTTAGGCATTTTTACCCCCTAAACGTCATTTCCACTTAATGAATTGTCGAAAACTCGTGCCTATTTCATAGATCATTCTTTGGTGAAGTTCGTTCCATTTTCCTATGTCAATATTCTTGAAATACAAAGTAGAATCAAGCACAGTATCGATCTTATAGGAAATTAGGCAATCTCATATTTACTTAGCCAATTTTACCCTCTAAACGTCGTTTCTCCAAATTGAATTGTCTGAAACTCGTGCCTATTGCATAGATAATCCTTTGCTGAAGTACGTTCCATTTGCCTATGTTTATGTTCTTGAATTATTAATTAGAATCAAGCACAATATCGATCTTGTAGGTACTTAGAAAATCTCCTATTTACTTAGGCCATTTTACTTTCTAAACGTCATTTCTACCTAATGAATTGTCGAAAACTCGTGCCTATTTCATAGATAATTCTATTGTGAAGTTGGTTCCACTTTCCTATGTCAATGTTCTTAAAATATAAAGTAGAATCAAGCACAGTATCGATCTTATAGGTACTTAGGCAATCTCATATTTACTTAGGCAATTTTACCCTCTAAACTTCATTTATACTCAATGAATTGTCTGAAACTCGTGCCTATTTCGTAGATAATTCTCTAGTGAAGTACGATCCATTTTCCTATGTTAATGTTCTTCAAATATTAAGTAGAATCAAGCACAGTATCGATCTTATAGGTACTTAGGCAATCTCATATTTACTTAGGCAATTTTACCCTCTAAACGTCATTTCTACTTAATGAATTATCGAAAACTCGCGCCTATTTCATAGAACATTCTCTGGGGAAGTACGTTCCATTTTCCTATGTTTTTGTTCTTGCAATATTAAGTAGAATCAAGCACAGTGTCGATCTTATAGGTACTTGGGCAATCTCATATTTACTTAGGCAATTTTACCCTCTAAACGTCATTTATACTTAATGAATTGTCTGAAACTCGTGCCTATTTCATAGATAATTCTCTGGTGATGTACGATCCATTTTCCTATGTTAATGTTCTTGAAATATTAAGTAGAATCAAGCACAGTATCAGTCTTATAGGTACTTAGAAAATCTCCTATTTACTTAGGCCATTTTACTTTCTAAACGTCATTTCTACTTAATGAATTGTCGAAAACTTGTGCCTATTTCATAGATAATTCTATTGTGAAGTTCGTTCCACTTTCCTATGTTAATGTTCTTAAAATATAAAGTCGAATCATGCACAGTATCGATCTTATAGGTACTTAGGCAATCTCATATTTACTTAGGCAATTTTACCCTCTAAACGTCATTTCTACTTAATGAATTGTCTGAAACTCGTGCCAATTTCATAGATAATTCTCTAGTGAAGTACGATCCATTTTCCTATGTTAATGTTCTTCAAATATTAAGTAGAGTCAAGCACAGTATCGATCTTATAGGTACTTAGGCAATCTCATATTTACTTAGGCCATTTTACCCTCTAAACGTCATTTCTACTTAATGAATTATCGAAAACTCGCGCCAATTTCATAGAACATTCTCTGGGGAAGTACGTTCCATTTTCCTATGTTTTTGTTCTTGCAATATTAAGTAGAATCAAGCACAGTGTCGATCTTATAGGTACTTGGGCAATCTCATATTTACTTAGGCAATTTTACCCTCTAAACGTCATTTCTACTTAATGAATTGTCTGAAACTCGTGCCTATTTCATAGATAATTCTCTGGTGATGTACGATCCATTTTCCTATGTTAATGTTCTTGAAATATTAAGTAGAATCAAGCACAGTATCGGTCTTATAGGTACTTAGAAAATCTCCTATTTACTTAGGCCATTTTACTTTCTAAACGTCATTTCTACTTAATGAATTGTCGAAAACTTGTGCCTATTTCATAGATAATTCTATTGTGAAGTTCGTTCCACTTTCCTATGTTAATGTTCTTAAAATATAAAGTCGAATCATGCACAGTATCGATCTTATAGGTACTTAGGCAATCTCATATTTACTTAGGCAATTTTACCCTCTAAACGTCATTTCTACTTAATGAATTGTCTGAAACTCGTGCCAATTTCATAGATAATTCTCTAGTGAAGTACGATCCATTTTCCTATGTTAATGTTCTTCAAATATTAAGTAGAGTCAAGCACAGTATCGATCTTATAGGTACTTAGGCAATCTCATATTTACTTAGGCCATTTTACCCTCTAAACGTCATTTCTACTTAATGAATTATCGAAAACTCGCGCCAATTTCATAGAACATTCTCTGGGGAAGTACGTTCCATTTTCCTATGTTTTTGTTCTTGCAATATTAAGTAGAATCAAGCACAGTGTCGATCTTACAGGTACTTGGGCAATCTCATATTTACTTAGGCAATTTTACCCTCTAAACGTCATTTATACTTAATGAATTGTCTGAAACTCGTGCCTATTTCATAGATAATTCTCTGGTGATGTACGATCCATTTTCCTATGTTAATGTTCTTGAAATATTAAGTAGAATCAAGCACAGTATCGATCTTATAGGTACTTAGAAAATCTGATATTTACTTAAGCCATTTTACATTCTAAACGTCATTTCTACTTAATGAATTGTCGAAAACTCCTGCCTATTTCACAGATAATTCTATTGTGAAGTTCGTTCCATTTTCCTATGTTAATATTCTAGAAATACAAAGTGGAATGAAGCACAGTATCGATCTTATAGGAACTTAGGCAATCTCATATTTACTTAGGCAATTTTACCCTCTAAACGTCATTTCTACTTAATGAATTGTCTGAAACTCGTGCCTATTTCGAAGATAATTCTCTAGTGAAGTACGATCCATTTTCCTATGTTAATGTTCTTGAAATATTAAGTAGAATCAAGCACAGTATCGATCTTAAAGATACTTAGGCAATCTCATATTTACATAGGCAATTTTCCCCTCTAAACGTCATTTCTACTTAATGAATTGTCTGAAACTCGTGCCTATTTCGTAGATAATTCTCTAGTGCAGTACGATCCATTTTCCTATGTTAATGTTCTTGAAATATTAAGAAGAATCAAGCATAGTATCGATCTTATAGGTACTTAGGCAATCTCATATTTACTTAGGCCATTTTACCCTCTAAACGTCATTTCTACTTAATGAATTATCGAAAACTCGCGCCTATTACATAGAACATTCTCTGGGGAAGTACGTTCCATTTTCTTATGTTTTAGTTCTTGCAATATTAAGTAGAATCAAGCAAAGTGTCGATCTTATAGGTACATAGGCAATCTCATATTTACTTAGGCAATTTTACACTCTAAACGTCATTTCTACTTAATGAATTGTCTGAAACTCGTGCCTATTTCATAGATAATTCTCTGGTGAAGTACGATCCATTTGCCTATGTTAATGTTCTTGAAATATTAAGTAGAATCAAGCATAGTATCGATCTTATAGGTACTTAGAAAATCTCCTATTTACTTAGGCCATTTTACATTCTAAACGTCATTTCTACTTAATGAATTGTCGAAAACTCGTGCCTATTTCATAGATAATTCTATTGTGAAGTTCGTTCCATTTTCCTATGTTAATATTCTAGAAATACAAAGTAGAATGAAGCACAGTATCGATCTTATAGGAACTTAGGCAATCTCATATTTACTTAGGCAATTTTACCCTCTAAACGTCCTTTCTACTCAATGAATTGTCTGAAACTCGTGCCTATTGCATAGATAATCCTTTGCTGAAGTACGTTCCATTTAGCTATGTTTATGTTCTTGAAATATTATGCAGAATCAAGCATAGTATCGACCTTATAGGTACTTAGGCAATCTCATATTTACTTAGGCAATTTTACCCTCTAAACGTCATTTCCACTTAATGAATTGTCGAAAACTCGTGCCTATTTCATAGATCATTCTCTGGTGAAGTACGTTCCATTTTCCTATGTTAATGTTCTTGAAATATTAAGTAGAATCAAGCACATTATCGATCTTATAGGTACTTAGAAAATCTCCTATTTACTTAGGCCATTTTACTTTCTAAACGTCATTTCTACTCAATGAATTGTCGAAAACTCGGGCCTATTTCATAGATAATTCTATTGTGAAGTTCGTTCCACTTTCCTATGTTAATGTTCTTAAAATATAAAGTCGAATCATGCACAGTATCGATCTTATAGGTACTTAGGCAATCTCATATTTACTTAGGCAATTTTACCCTCTAAACGTCATTTCTACTTAATGAATTGTCTGAAACTCGTGCCAATTTCATAGATAATTCTCTAGTGAAGTACGATCCATTTTCCTATGTTAATGTTCTTCAAATATTAAGTAGAGTCAAGCACAGTATCGATCTTATAGGTACTTAGGCAATCTCATATTTACTTAGGCCATTTTACCCTCTAAACGTCATTTCTACTTAATGAATTATCGAAAACTCGCGCCAATTTCATAGAACATTCTCTAGGGAAGTACGTTCCATTTTCCTATGTTTTTGTTCTTGCAATATTAAGTAGAATCAAGCACAGTGTCGATCTTATAGGTACTTGGGCAATCTCATATTTACTTAGGCAATTTTACCCTCTAAACGTCATTTATACTTAATGAATTGTCTGAAACTCGTGCCTATTTCATAGATAATTCTCTGGTGAAGTACGTTCGATTTTCCTATGTTAATGTTCTTGAAATATTAAGTAGAATCAAGCACAGTATCGATCTTATAGGTACTTAGAAAATCTCCTATTTACTTAGGCCATTTTACTTTCTAAACGTCATTTCTACTTAATGAATTGTCGAAAACTCGTGCCTATTTCATAGATAATTCTATTGTGAAGTTCGTTCCGCTTTCCTATGTTAATGTTCTTAAAATGTAAAGTCGAATCAAGCACAGTATCGATCTTATAGGTACTTAGGCAATCTCATATTTACTTAAGCAATTTTACCCTCTAAACGTCATTTCTACTTAATGAATTGTCGAAAACTCGTGTCTATTTCATAGATCATTCTCTGGTGAAGTACGTTCCATTTTCCTATGTTAATGTTCTTGAAATATTAAGTAGAATCAAGCACAGTATCGGTCTTATAGGTACTTAGAAAATCTCCTATTTACTTAGGCCATTTTACTTTCTAAACGTCATTTCTACTTAATGAATTTTCGAAAACTTGTGCCTATTTCATAGATAATTCTATTGTGAAGTTCGTTCCACTTTCCTATGTTAATGTTCTTAAAATATAAAGTAGAATCAAGCACAGTATCGATCTTATAGGTACTTAGGCAATCTCATATTTACTTAGGCAATTTTACCCTCTAAACTTCATTTATACTCAATGAATTGTCTGAAACTCGTGCCTATTTCGTAGATAATTCTCTAGTGAAGTACGATCCATTTTCCTATGTTAATGTTCTTCAAATATTAAGTAGAATCAAGCACAGTATCGATCTTATAGGTACTTAGGCAATCTCATATTTACTTAGGCAATTTTACCCTCTAAACGTCATTTCTACTTAATGAATTATCGAAAACTCGCGCCTATTTCATAGAACATTCTCTGGGGAAGTACGTTCCATTTTCCTATGTTTTTGTTCTTGCAATATTAAGTAGAATCAAGCACAGTGTCGATCTTATAGGTACTTGGGCAATCTCATATTTACTTAGGCAATTTTACCCTCTAAACGTCATTTATACTTAATGAATTGTCTGAAACTCGTGCCTATTTCATAGATAATTCTCTGGTGATGTACGATCCATTTTCCTATGTTAATGTTCTTGAAATATTAAGTACAATCAAGCACAGTATCAGTCTTATAGGTACTTAGAAAATCTCCTATTTACTTAGGCCATTTTACTTTCTAAACGTCATTTCTACTTAATGAATTGTCGAAAACTTGTGCCTATTTCATAGATAATTCTATTGTGAAGTTCGTTCCACTTTCCTATGTTAATGTTCTTAAAATATAAAGTCGAATCATGCACAGTATCGATCTTATAGGTACTTAGGCAATCTCATATTTACTTAGGCAATTTTACCCTCTAAACGTCATTTCTACTTAATGAATTGTCTGAAACTCGTGCCAATTTCATAGATAATTCTCTAGTGAAGTACGATCCATTTTCCTATGTTAATGTTCTTCAAATATTAAGTAGAGTCAAGCACAGTATCGATCTTATAGGTACTTAGGCAATCTCATATTTACTTAGGCCATTTTACCCTCTAAACGTCATTTCTACTTAATGAATTATCGAAAACTCGCGCCAATTTCATAGAACATTCTCTGGGGAAGTACGTTCCATTTTCCTATGTTTTTGTTCTTGCAATATTAAGTAGAATCAAGCACAGTGTCGATCTTATAGGTACTTGGGCAATCTCATATTTACTTAGGCAATTTTACCCTCTAAACGTCATTTCTACTTAATGAATTGTCTGAAACTCGTGCCTATTTCATAGATAATTCTCTGGTGATGTACGATCCATTTTCCTATGTTAATGTTCTTGAAATATTAAGTAGAATCAAGCACAGTATCGGTCTTATAGGTACTTAGAAAATCTCCTATTTACTTAGGCCATTTTACTTTCTAAACGTCATTTCTACTTAATGAATTGTCGAAAACTTGTGCCTATTTCATAGATAATTCTATTGTGAAGTTCGTTCCACTTTCCTATGTTAATGTTCTTAAAATATAAAGTCGAATCATGCACAGTATCGATCTTATAGGTACTTAGGCAATCTCATATTTACTTAGGCAATTTTACCCTCTAAACGTCATTTCTACTTAATGAATTGTCTGAAACTCGTGCCAATTTCATAGATAATTCTCTAGTGAAGTACGATCCATTTTCCTATGTTAATGTTCTTCAAATATTAAGTAGAGTCAAGCACAGTATCGATCTTATAGGTACTTAGGCAATCTCATATTTACTTAGGCCATTTTACCCTCTAAACGTCATTTCTACTTAATGAATTATCGAAAACTCGCGCCAATTTCATAGAACATTCTCTGGGGAAGTACGTTCCATTTTCCTATGTTTTTGTTCTTGCAATATTAAGTAGAATCAAGCACAGTGTCGATCTTACAGGTACTTGGGCAATCTCATATTTACTTAGGCAATTTTACCCTCTAAACGTCATTTATACTTAATGAATTGTCTGAAACTCGTGCCTATTTCATAGATAATTCTCTGGTGATGTACGATCCATTTTCCTATGTTAATGTTCTTGAAATATTAAGTAGAATCAAGCACAGTATCGATCTTATAGGTACTTAGAAAATCTGATATTTACTTAAGCCATTTTACATTCTAAACGTCATTTCTACTTAATGAATTGTCGAAAACTCCTGCCTATTTCACAGATAATTCTATTGTGAAGTTCGTTCCATTTTCCTATGTTAATATTCTAGAAATACAAAGTGGAATGAAGCACAGTATCGATCTTATAGGAACTTAGGCAATCTCATATTTACTTAGGCAATTTTACCCTCTAAACGTCATTTCTACTTAATGAATTGTCTGAAACTCGTGCCTATTTCGAAGATAATTCTCTAGTGAAGTACGATCCATTTTCCTATGTTAATGTTCTTGAAATATTAAGTAGAATCAAGCACAGTATCGATCTTAAAGATACTTAGGCAATCTCATATTTACATAGGCAATTTTCCCCTCTAAACGTCATTTCTACTTAATGAATTGTCTGAAACTCGTGCCTATTTCGTAGATAATTCTCTAGTGAAGTACGATCCATTTTCCTATGTTAATGTTCTTGAAATATTAAGAAGAATCAAGCATAGTATCGATCTTATAGGTACTTAGGCAATCTCATATTTACTTAGGCCATTTTACCCTCTAAACGTCATTTCTACTTAATGAATTATCGAAAACTCGCGCCTATTACATAGAACATTCTCTGGGGAAGTACGTTCCATTTTCTTATGTTTTAGTTCTTGCAATATTAAGTAGAATCAAGCAAAGTGTCGATCTTATAGGTACATAGGCAATCTCATATTTACTTAGGCAATTTTACACTCTAAACGTCATTTCTACTTAATGAATTGTCTGAAACTCGTGCCTATTTCATAGATAATTCTCTGGTGAAGTACGATCCATTTGCCTATGTTAATGTTCTTGAAATATTAAGTAGAATCAAGCATAGTATCGATCTTATAGGTACTTAGAAAATCTCCTATTTACTTAGGCCATTTTACATTCTAAACGTCATTTCTACTTAATGAATTGTCGAAAACTCGTGCCTATTTCATAGATAATTCTATTGTGAAGTTCGTTCCATTTTCCTATGTTAATATTCTAGAAATACAAAGTAGAATGAAGCACAGTATCGATCTTATAGGAACTTAGGCAATCTCATATTTACTTAGGCAATTTTACCCTCTAAACGTCCTTTCTACTCAATGAATTGTCTGAAACTCGTGCCTATTGCATAGATAATCCTTTGCTGAAGTACGTTCCATTTAGCTATGTTTATGTTCTTGAAATATTATGCAGAATCAAGCATAGTATCGACCTTATAGGTACTTAGGCAATCTCATATTTACTTAGGCAATTTTACCCTCTAAACGTCATTTCCACTTAATGAATTGTCGAAAACTCGTGCCTATTTCATAGATCATTCTCTGGTGAAGTACGTTCCATTTTCCTATGTTAATGTTCTTGAAATATTAAGTAGAATCAAGCACATTATCGATCTTATAGGTACTTAGAAAATCTCCTATTTACTTAGGCCATTTTACTTTCTAAACGTCATTTCTACTCAATGAATTGTCGAAAACTCGGGCCTATTTCATAGATAATTCTATTGTGAAGTTCGTTCCACTTTCCTATGTTAATGTTCTTAAAATATAAAGTCGAATCATGCACAGTATCGATCTTATAGGTACTTAGGCAATCTCATATTTACTTAGGCAATTTTACCCTCTAAACGTCATTTCTACTTAATGAATTGTCTGAAACTCGTGCCAATTTCATAGATAATTCTCTAGTGAAGTACGATCCATTTTCCTATGTTAATGTTCTTCAAATATTAAGTAGAGTCAAGCACAGTATCGATCTTATAGGTACTTAGGCAATCTCATATTTACTTAGGCCATTTTACCCTCTAAACGTCATTTCTGCTTAATGAATTATCGAAAACTCGCGCCAATTTCATAGAACATTCTCTAGGGAAGTACGTTCCATTTTCCTATGTTTTTGTTCTTGCAATATTAAGTAGAATCAAGCACAGTGTCGATCTTATAGGTACTTGGGCAATCTCATATTTACTTAGGCAATTTTACCCTCTAAACGTCATTTATACTTAATGAATTGTCTGAAACTCGTGCCTATTTCATAGATAATTCTCTGGTGAAGTACGTTCGATTTTCCTATGTTAATGTTCTTGAAATATTAAGTAGAATCAAGCACAGTATCGATCTTATAGGTACTTAGAAAATCTCCTATTTACTTAGGCCATTTTACTTTCTAAACGTCATTTCTACTTAATGAATTGTCGAAAACTCGTGCCTATTTCATAGATAATTCTATTGTGAAGTTCGTTCCGCTTTCCTATGTTAATGTTCTTAAAATGTAAAGTCGAATCAAGGACAGTATCGATCTTATAGGTACTTAGGCAATCTCATATTTACTTAAGCAATTTTACCCTCTAAACGTCATTTCTACTTAATGAATTGTCGAAAACTCGTGTCTATTTCATAGATCATTCTCTGGTGAAGTACGTTCCATTTTCCTATGTTAATGTTCTTGAAATATTAAGTAGAATCAAGCACAGTATCGGTCTTATAGGTACTTAGAAAATCTCCTATTTACTTAGGCCATTTTACTTTCTAAACGTCATTTCTACTTAATGAATTGTCGAAAACTTGTGCCTATTTCATAGATAATTCTATTGTGAAGTTCGTTCCACTTTCCTATGTTAATGTTCTTAAAATATAAAGTCGAATCATGCACAGTATCGATCTTATAGGTACTTAGGCAATCTCATATTTACTTAGGCAATTTTACCCTCTAAACGTCATTTCTACTTAATGAATTGTCTGAAACTCGTGCCAATTTCATAGATAATTCTCTAGTGAAGTACGATCCATTTTCCTATGTTAATGTTCTTCAAATATTAAGTAGAGTCAAGGACAGTATCGATCTTATAGGTACTTAGGCAATCTCATATTTACTTAGGCCATTTTACCCTCTAAACGTCATTTCTACTTAATGAATTATCGAAAACTCGCGCCAATTTCATAGAACATTCTCTGGGGAAGTACGTTCCATTTTCCTATGTTTTTGTTCTTGCAATATGAAGTAGAATCAAGCACAGTGTCGATCTTATAGGTACTTAGGCAATCTCATATTTACTTAGGCAATTTTACCCTCTAAACGTCATTTATACTTAATGAATTGTCTGAAACTCGTGCCTATTTCATAGATAATTCTCTGGTGATGTACGATCCATTTTCCTATGTTAATGTTCTTGAAATATTAAGTAGAAACAAGCACAGTATCGATCTTATAGGTACTTAGAAAATCTGCTATTTACTTAAGCCATTTTACATTCTAAACGTCATTTCTACTTAATGAATTGTCGAAAACTCGTGCCTATTTCACAGATAATTCTATTGTGAAGTTCGTTCCCTTTTCCTATGTTAATATTCTAGAAATACAAAGTAGAATGAAGCACAGTATCGATCTTATAGGAACTTAGGCAATCTCATATTTACTTAGGCAATTTTACCCTCTAAACGTCATTTCTACTTAATGAATTGTCTGAAACTCGTGCCTATTTCGAAGATAATTCTCTAGTGAAGTACGATCCATTTTCCTAAGTTAATGTTCTTGAAATATTAAGTAGAATCAAGCACAGTATCGATCTTAAAGATACTTAGGCAATCTCATATTTACATAGGCAATTTTCCCCTCTAAACGTCATTTCTACTTAATGAATTGTCTGAAACTCGTGCCTATTTCGTAGATAATTCTCTAGTGAAGTACGATCCATTTTCCTATGTTAATGTTCTTGAAATATTAAGAAGAATCAAGCACAGTATCGATCTTATAGGTACTTAGGCAATCTCATATTTACTTAGGCCATTTTACCCTCTAAACGTAATTTCTACTTAATGAATTATCGAAAACTCGCGCCTATTACATAGAACATTCTCTGGGGAAGTACGTTCCATTTTCTTATGTTTTAGTTCTTGCAATATTAAGTAGAATCAAGCAAAGTGTCGATCTTATAGGTACATAGGCAATCTCATATTTGCTTAGGCAATTTTACACTCTAAACGTCATTTCTACTTAATGAATTGTCTGAAACTCGTGCCTATTTCATAGATAATTCTCTGGTGAAGTACGATCCATTTGCCTATGTTAATGTTCTTGAAATATTAAGTAGAATCAAGCATAGTATCGATCTTATAGGTACTTAGAAAATCTCCTATTTACTTAGGCCATTTTACATTCTAAACGTCATTTCTACTTAATGAATTGTCGAAAACTCGTGCCTATTTCATAGATAATTCTATTGTGAAGTTCGTTCCATTTTCCTATGTTAATATTCTAGAAATACAAAGTAGAATGAAGCATAGTATCGATCTTATAGGAACTTAGGCAATCTCATATTTACTTAGGCAATTTTACCCTCTAAACGTCCTTTCTACTCAATGAATTGTCTGAAACTCGTGCCTATTGCATAGATAATCCTTTGCAGAAGTACGTTCCATTTAGCTATGTTTATGTTCTTGAAATATTATGCAGAATCAAGCATAGTATCGACCTTATAGGTACTTAGGCAATCTCATATTTACTTAGGCAATTTTACCCTCTAAACGTCATTTCCACTTAATGAATTGTCGAAAACTCGTGCCTATTTCATAGATCATTCTCTGGTGAAGTACGTTCCATTTTCCTATGTTAATGTTCTTGAAATATTAAGTAGAATCAAGCACATTATCGATCTTATAGGTACTTAGAAAATCTCCTATTTACTTAGGCCATTTTACTTTCTAAACGTCATTTCTACTCAATGAATTGTCGAAAACTCGGGCCTATTTCATAGATAATTCTATTGTGAAGTTCGTTCCACTTTCCTATGTTAATGTTCTTAAAATATAAAGTCGAATCATGCACAGTATCGATCTTATAGGTACTTAGGCAATCTCATATTTACTTAGGCAATTTTACCCTCTAAACGTCATTTCTACTTAATGAATTGTCTGAAACTCGTGCCAATTTCATAGATAATTCTCTAGTGAAGTACGATCCATTTTCCTATGTTAATGTTCTTCAAATATTAAGTAGAGTCAAGCACAGTATCGATCTTATAGGTACTTAGGCAATCTCATATTTACTTAGGCCATTTTACCCTCTAAACGTCATTTCTACTTAATGAATTATCGAAAACTCGCGCCAATTTCATAGAACATTCTCTAGGGAAGTACGTTCCATTTTCCTATGTTTTTGTTCTTGCAATATTAAGTAGAATCAAGCACAGTGTCGATCTTATAGGTACTTGGGCAATCTCATATTTACTTAGGCAATTTTACCCTCTAAACGTCATTTATACTTAATGAATTGTCTGAAACTCGTGCCTATTTCATAGATAATTCTCTGGTGAAGTACGTTCGATTTTCCTATGTTAATGTTCTTGAAATATTAAGTAGAATCAAGCACAGTATCGATCTTATAGGTACTTAGAAAATCTCCTATTTACTTAGGCCATTTTACTTTCTAAACGTCATTTCTACTTAATGAATTGTCGAAAACTCGTGCCTATTTCATAGATAATTCTATTGTGAAGTTCGTTCCGCTTTCCTATGTTAATGTTCTTAAAATGTAAAGTCGAATCAAGCACAGTATCGATCTTATAGGTACTTAGGCAATCTCATATTTACTTAAGCAATTTTACCCTCTAAACGTCATTTCTACTTAATGAATTGTCGAAAACTCGTGTCTATTTCATAGATCATTCTCTGGTGAAGTACGTTCCATTTTCCTATGTTAATGTTCTTGAAATATTAAGTAGAATCAAGCACAGTATCGGTCTTATAGGTACTTAGAAAATCTCCTATTTACTTAGGCCATTTTACTTTCTAAACGTCATTTCTACTTAATGAATTGTCGAAAACTTGTGCCTATTTCATAGATAATTCTATTGTGAAGTTCGTTCCACTTTCCTATGTTAATGTTCTTAAAATATAAAGTCGAATCATGCACAGTATCGATCTTATAGGTACTTAGGCAATCTCATATTTACTTAGGCAATTTTACCCTCTAAACGTCATTTCTACTTAATGAATTGTCTGAAACTCGTGCCAATTTCATAGATAATTCTCTAGTGAAGTACGATCCATTTTCCTATGTTAATGTTCTTCAAATATTAAGTAGAGTCAAGGACAGTATCGATCTTATAGGTACTTAGGCAATCTCATATTTACTTAGGCCATTTTACCCTCTAAACGTCATTTCTACTTAATGAATTATCGAAAACTCGCGCCAATTTCATAGAACATTCTCTGGGGAAGTACGTTCCATTTTCCTATGTTTTTGTTCTTGCAATATTAAGTAGAATCAAGCACAGTGTCGATCTTATAGGTACTTGGGCAATCTCATATTTACTTAGGCAATTTTACCCTCTAAACGTCATTTATACTTAATGAATTGTCTGAAACTCGTGCCTATTTCATAGATAATTCTCTGGTGATGTACGATCCATTTTCCTATGTTAATGTTCTTGAAATATTAAGTAGAATCAAGCACAGTATCGATCTTATAGGTACTTAGAAAATCTGCTATTTACTTAAGCCATTTTACATTCTAAACGTCATTTCTACTTAATGAATTGTCGAAAACTCGTGCCTATTTCATAGATAATTCTATTGTGAAGTTCGTTCCACTTTCCTATGTTAATGTTCTTAAAATATAAAGTAGAATCAAGCACAGTGTCGATCTTATGGGTACTTAGGCAATCTCTTATTTACTTAGGCCATTTTACCCTCTAAACGTCATTTCTACTTAATGAATTGTCTGAAACTCGTGCCTATTTGATAGATAATTCTCTAGTGAAGTACGATCCATTTTCCTATGTTAATGTTCTTGAAATATTAAGTAGAATCAAGCACAGTATCGATCTTATAGACACTTAGGCAATCTCATATTTACTTAGGCAATTTTACACTCTAAACGTCATTTCTACTCAATGAATTGTCTGAAACTCGTGCCTATTCCATAGATAATCCTCTGCTGAAGTACGTTCCATTTAGCTATGTTTATGTTCTTGAAATATTATGCAGAATCAAGCATAGTATCGACCTTATTGGTACTTAGGCAATCTCATATTTACTTAGGCATTTTTACCCTCTAAACGTCATTTCCACTTAATGAATTGTCGAAAACTCGTGCCTATTTCATAGATCATTCTTTGGTGAAGTACGTTCCATTTTCCTATGTTAATGTTCTTGAAATATTAAGTAGAATCAAGCACATTATCGATCTTATAGGTACTTAGAAAATCTCCTATTTACTAAGGCCATTTTACTTTCTAAACGTCATTTCTACTTAATGAATTGTCGAAAACTTGTTCCTATTTCATAGATAATTCTATTGTGAAGGTCGTTCCACTTTCCTATGTCAATGTTCTTAAAATATAAAGTAGAATCAAGCATAGTATCGATCTTATAGGTACTTAGGCAATCTCATATTTACTTAGGCAATTTTACCTTCTAAACGTCATTTCCACTTAATGAATTGTCGGAAACTCGTGCCTATTTCATAGATAATTCTCTGGTGAAGTACGATCCATTTTCCTATGTTAATGTTCTTGAAATATGAAGCAGAATCAAGCATAGTATCGATCTTATAGGTACTTAGAAAATCTCCTAATTACTTAGGCCATTTTAGTTTCAAAACGTGATTTCTACTTAATGAATTGTCGAAAACTCGTGCCTATTTCACAGATAATTCTATTGTGAAGTTCGTTCCATTTTCCTATGTCAATATTCTTGAAATACAAAGTAGAATCAAGCACAGTATCGATCTTATAGGTAATTAGGCAATCTCATATTTACTTAGCCAATATTACCCTCTAAACGTCCTTTCTCCAAAATGAATTGTCTGAAACTCGTGCCTATCGCATAGATAATCCTTTGCTGAAGTACGTTCCATTTGCCTATGTTTATGTTCTTGAATTATTAATTAGAATCAAGCACAATATCGATCTTGTAGGTACTTAGAAAATCTCCTATTTACTTAGGCCATTTTACTTTCTAAACGTCATTTCTACCTAATGAATTGTCGAAAACTCGTGCCTATTTCATAGATAATTCTATTGTGAAGTTGGTTCCACTTTCCTATGTCAATGTTCTTAAAATATAAAGTAGAATCAAGCACAGTATCGATCTTATAGGTACTTAGGCAATCTCATATTTACTTAGGCAATTTTACCCTCTAAACTTCATTTATACTCAATGAATTGTCTGAAACTCGTGCCTATTTCGTAGATAATTCTCTAGTGAAGTACGATCCATTTTCCTATGTTAATGTTCTTCAAATATTAAGTAGAATCAAGCACAGTATCGATCTTATAGGTACTTAGGCAATCTCATATTTACTTAGGCAATTTTACCCTCTAAACGTCATTTCTACTTAATGAATTATCGAAAACTCGCGCCTATTTCATAGAACATTCTCTGGGGAAGTACGTTCCATTTTCCTATGTTTTTGTTCTTGCAATATTAAGTAGAATCAAGCACAATGTCGATCTTATAGGTACTTGGGCAATCTCATATTTACTTAGGCAATTTTACCCTCTAAACGTCATTTATACTTAATAAATTGTCTGAAACTCGTGCCTATTTCATAGATAATTCTCTGGTGATGTACGATCCATTTTCCTATGTTAATGTTCTTGAAATATTAAGTAGAATCAAGCACAGTATCGGTCTTATAGGTACTTAGAAAATCTCCTATTTACTTAGGCCATTTTACTTTCTAAACGTCATTTCTACTTAATGAATTGTCGAAAACTTGTGCCTATTTCATAGATAATTCTATTGTGAAGTTCGTTCCACTTTCCTATGTTAATGTTCTTAAAATATAAAGTCGAATCATGCACAGTATCGATCTTATAGGTACTTAGGCAATCTCATATTTACTTAGGCAATTTTACCCTCTAAACGTCATTTCTACTTAATGAATTGTCTGAAACTCGTGCCAATTTCATAGATAATTCTCTAGTGAAGTACGATCCATTTTCCTATGTTAAGGTTCTTCAAATATTAAGTAGAGTCAAGCACAGTATCGATCTTATAGGTACTTAGGCAATCTCATATTTACTTAGGCCATTTTACCCTCTAAACGTCATTTCTACTTAATGAATTATCGAAAACTCGCGCCAATTTCATAGAACATTCTCTGGGGAAGTACGTTCCATTTTCCTATGTTTTTGTTCTTGCAATATGAAGTAGAATCAAGCACAGTGTCGATCTTATAGGTACTTAGGCAATCTCATATTTACTTAGGCAATTTTACCCTCTAAACGTCATTTATACTTAATGAATTGTCTGAAACTCGTGCCTATTTCATAGATAATTCTCTGGTGATGTACGATCCATTTTCCTATGTTAATGTTCTTGAAATATTAAGTAGAAACAAGCACAGTATCGATCTTATAGGTACTTAGAAAATCTGCTATTTACTTAAGCCATTTTACATTCTAAACGTCATTTCTACTTAATGAATTGTCGAAAACTCGTGCCTATTTCACAGATAATTCTATTGTGAAGTTCGTTCCCTTTTCCTATGTTAATATTCTAGAAATACAAAGTAGAATGAAGCACAGTATCGATCTTATAGGAACTTAGGCAATCTCATATTTACTTAGGCAATTTTACCCTCTAAACGTCATTTCTACTTAATGAATTGTCTGAAACTCGTGCCTATTTCGAAGATAATTCTCTAGTGAAGTACGATCCATTTTCCTAAGTTAATGTTCTTGAAATATTAAGTAGAATCAAGCACAGTATCGATCTTAAAGATACTTAGGCAATCTCATATTTACATAGGCAATTTTCCCCTCTAAACGTCATTTCTACTTAATGAATTGTCTGAAACTCGTGCCTATTTCGTAGATAATTCTCTAGTGAAGTACGATCCATTTTCCTATGTTAATGTTCTTGAAATATTAAGAAGAATCAAGCACAGTATCGATCTTATAGGTACTTAGGCAATCTCATATTTACTTAGGCCATTTTACCCTCTAAACGTAATTTCTACTTAATGAATTATCGAAAACTCGCGCCTATTACATAGAACATTCTCTGGGGAAGTACGTTCCATTTTCTTATGTTTTAGTTCTTGCAATATTAAGTAGAATCAAGCAAAGTGTCGATCTTATAGGTACATAGGCAATCTCATATTTGCTTAGGCAATTTTACACTCTAAACGTCATTTCTACTTAATGAATTGTCTGAAACTCGTGCCTATTTCATAGATAATTCTCTGGTGAAGTACGATCCATTTGCCTATGTTAATGTTCTTGAAATATTAAGTAGAATCAAGCATAGTATCGATCTTATAGGTACTTAGAAAATCTCCTATTTACTTAGGCCATTTTACATTCTAAACGTCATTTCTACTTAATGAATTGTCGAAAACTCGTGCCTATTTCATAGATAATTCTATTGTGAAGTTCGTTCCATTTTCCTATGTTAATATTCTAGAAATACAAAGTAGAATGAAGCATAGTATCGATCTTATAGGAACTTAGGCAATCTCATATTTACTTAGGCAATTTTACCCTCTAAACGTCCTTTCTACTCAATGAATTGTCTGAAACTCGTGCCTATTGCATAGATAATCCTTTGCTGAAGTACGTTCCATTTAGCTATGTTTATGTTCTTGAAATATTATGCAGAATCAAGCATAGTATCGACCTTATAGGTACTTAGGCAATCTCATATTTACTTAGGCAATTTTACCCTCTAAACGTCATTTCCACTTAATGAATTGTCGAAAACTCGTGCCTATTTCATAGATCATTCTCTGGTGAAGTACGTTCCATTTTCCTATGTTAATGTTCTTGAAATATTAAGTAGAATCAAGCACATTATCGATCTTATAGGTACTTAGAAAATCTCCTATTTACTTAGGCCATTTTACTTTCTAAACGTCATTTCTACTCAATGAATTGTCGAAAACTCGTGCCTATTTCATAGATAATTCTATTGTGAAGTTCGTTCCATTTTCCTATGTTAATATTCTAGAAATACAAAGTAGAATGAAGCATAGTATCGATCTTATAGGAACTTAGGCAATCTCATATTTACTTAGGCAATTTTACCCTCTAAACGTCCTTTCTACTCAATGAATTGTCTGAAACTCGTGCCTATTGCATAGATAATCCTTTGCTGAAGTACGTTCCATTTAGCTATGTTTATGTTCTTGAAATATTATGCAGAATCAAGCATAGTATCGACCTTATAGGTACTTAGGCAATCTCATATTTACTTAGGCAATTTTACCCTCTAAACGTCATTTCCACTTAATGAATTGTCGAAAACTCGTGCCTATTTCATAGATCATTCTCTGGTGAAGTACGTTCCATTTTCCTATGTTAATGTTCTTGAAATATTAAGTAGAATCAAGCACATTATCGATCTTATAGGTACTTAGAAAATCTCCTATTTACTTAGGCCATTTTACTTTCTAAACGTCATTTCTACTCAATGAATTGTCGAAAACTCGGGCCTATTTCATAGATAATTCTATTGTGAAGTTCGTTCCACTTTCCTATGTTAATGTTCTTAAAATATAAAGTAGAATCAAGCACAGTATCGATCTTATAGGTACTTAGGCAACCTCATATTTAATTAGGCAATTTTACCCTCTAAACGTCATTTCCACTTAATGAATTGTCTGAAACTCGTGCCTATTTCATAGATAATTCTCTGGTGAAGTACGATCCATTTTACTATGTTAATGTTCTTGAAATATTAAGTAGAATCAAGCACAGTATCGATCTTATAGGTACTTAGAAAATCTCCTATTTACTTAGGCCATTTTACATTCTAAACGTCATTTCTACTTAATGATTTGTCGAAAACTCGTGCCTATTTCATAGATAGTTCTATTGTGAAGTTCGTTCCACTTTCCTATGTTAATGTTCTTAAAATATAGAGTAGAATCAAGCACAGTATCGATCTTATAGGTACTTAGGTAATCTCATATTTAATTAGGCAATTTTACCCTCTAAACGTCATTTCTACTTAATCAATTGTCCCAAACTCGCGCCTATTTGATAGACAATTCTCTAGTGAAGTACGTTCCATTTTTCCTATGTTAATGTTCTTGAAATATTAAGTAGAATCAAGCACAGTATCGATCTTATCGGTACTTAGAAAATCTCCTATTTACTTAGGCCATTTTACTTTCTAAACGTTATTTCTACTTAATGAATTGTCGAAAACTCGTGCCTATTTCATAGATAATTCTATTGTGAAGTTCGTTCTATTTTCCTATGTTAATATTCTTGAAATATAAAGTAGAATCAAGCACAGTATCGATCTTATAGGTACTTAGGCAATCTCATATTTACTTAGGCAATTTTACCCTCTAAACGTCCTTTCTACTCAATGAATTGTCTGAAACTCGTGCCTATTGGATAGATAATCGTTTGCTGAAGTACGTTCCATTTGCCTATGTTTATGATCTTGAATTATTAAGTAGAATCAAGCACAGTATCGATCTTATAGGTACTTAGAAAATCTCCTATTTACTTAGGCCATTTTACTTTCTAAACGTCATTTCTACTGAATGAATTGTCGAAAACTCGTGCCTATTTCATAGATAATTCTATTGTGAAGTTCGTTCCACTTTCCTATGTTAATGTTCTTAAAATATAAAGTAGAATCAAGCACAGTATCGATCTTATAGGTACTTAGGCAATCTCTTATTTACTTAGGCCATTTTACCCTCTAAACGTCATTTCTACTTAATGAATTATCTGAAACTCGTGCCTATTTGATAGATAATTCTCTAGTGAAGTACGATCCATTTTCCTATGTTAATGTTCTTGAAATATTAAGTAGAATCAAGCACAGTATCGATCTTATAGACACTTAGGCAATCTCATATTTACTTAGGCAATTTTACACTCTAAACGTCATTTCTACTCAATGAATTGTCTGAAACTCGTGCCTATTGCATAGATAATCCTCTGCTGAAGTACGTTCCATTTAGCTATGTTTATGTTCTTGAAATATTATGCAGAATCAAGCATAGTATCGACCTTATTGGTACTTAGAAAATCTCCTATTTACTTAGGGCATTTTACTTTCTATACGTCATTTCAACTTAATGAATTGTCGAAAACTCGTGCCTATTTCATAGATAATTCTATTGTGAAGTTACATCCATTTTCCTATGTTAATATTCTTGAAATATAAAGTAGAATCAAGCACAGTATTGATCTTATAGGTACTTAAGCAATCTCATATTTACTTAGGCAATTTTACCCTCTAAACGTCCTTTCTACTCAATGAATTGTCTGAAACTCGTGCCTTTTGCGTAGATAATCCTTTGCTGAAGTACGTTCCATCTGCCTATGTTTATGTTCTTGAATTATTATGTAGAATCAAGCACAGTATCGATCTTATAGGTACTTAGAAAATCTCCTATTTACTTAGGCCATTTTACTTTCTAAACGTCATTTCTACTTAATGAATTGTCGAAAACTCGTGCCTATTTCATAGATGATTCTATTTTCAAGTTCGTTCCACTTTCCTATGTTTATTTTCTTGAATTATTAAGTAGAATCAAGCTCAGTATCGATGTTATAGGTACTTAGAAAATCTCCAATTTACTTAGGCTATTTTACTTTCTAAACGTCATTTCTACTTAATGAATTGTCGAAAGCTCGTGCTTATTTCATAGATAATTCTATTGTGAAGTTCGTTCCATTTTCCTATGTTAATATTCTTGAAATATAAAGTAGAATCAAGCACAGTATCGATCTTATCGGTACTTAGGCAATCACATATTTACTTAGGCAATTTTACCCTCTAAACGTCATTTCTACTTAATGAATTGTCTGAAACTCGTGCCAATTTCATAGATAATTCTCGAGTGAAGTACGATCCATTTTCCTATGTTAATGTTCTTCAAATATTAAGAAAAATCAAGCATAGTATCGATCTTATAAGTACTTAGGCAATCTCATATTTACTTAGGCAATTTTACCCTCTAAACGTCATTTCTACTTAATGAATTGTCTGAAACTCGTGCCTCTTTCATAGATAATTCTCTAGTGAAGTACGCTCGATTTGCCTATGTTTATGTTCATGAAATATTATTCAGAATCAAGCATAGTATCGACCTTATACGTACTTAGGCAATCTCATTTTTACTTAGGCAATTTTACCCTCGAAACATCATTTCTACTTAATGAATTGTCGAAAACTCGTGCCTATTTCATAGATCATTCTCTGGTGAAGTACGTTCCATTTTCCTATGTTAATGTTCTTGAAATATTAAGTAGAATCAAGCACATTATCGATCTTATAGGTACTTAGAAAATCTCCTATTTACTTAGGCCATTTTACTTTCTAAACGTCATTTCTACTTAATGAATTGTCGAAAACTCGTGCTTATTTCATAGATAATTCTATTGTGAAGTTCGTTCCATTTTTCTACGTTAATATTCTTGAAATATAAAGTAGAATCAAACACAGAATCGATCTTATCGGTACTTAGGGAATCTCATATTTACTTAGGCAATTTTACCCTCTAAACGTCATTTCTACTTAATGAATTGTCGAAAACTCGTGCCTATTTCATAAATAATTCTATTGTGAAGTTCGTTCCACTTTCCTATGTAATGTTCTTAAAATATAAAGTAGAATCAAGCACAGTATCGATCTTATAGGTACTTAGGCAATCTCATATTTACTTAGGCAATTTTACCCTCTAAACGTCATTTCTACTTAATGAATTGTCTGAAACTCGTGCCAATCTCATAGATAATTCTCTAGTGAAGTACGATCCATTTTCCTATGTTAATGTTCTTCAAATATTAAGAAGAATCAAGCACAGTATCGATCTTAGCGGTACTTAGGCAATTTTACCCTCTAAACGTAATTTCTACTTAATGAATTATCGAAAACTCGCGCCTATTTCATAGAACATTCTCTGGGGAAGTACGTTCCATTTTCCTATGTTTTTGTTCTTGCAATATTAAGTAGAATCAAGCACTGTGTCGATCTTATAGGTACTTAGGCAATCTCATATTTACTTAGGCAATTTTACCCTCTAAACGTCATTTCTTCTTAATGAATTGTTTGAAACTCGTGCCTATTTCATAGATAATTCTCTGGTGAAGTATGATCCATTTTCCCATGTTAATGTTCTTGAAATATTAAGTAGAATCAAGCACAGTATCGATCTTGTAGGTACTTAGAAAATCTCATATTTACTTAGGCAATTTTACTTTCTAAACGTCATTTCTACTTAATGAATTGTCGAAAACTCGTGCCTATTTCATAGATCATTCTCTGGTGAAGTACGTTCCATTTTCCTATCTTAATGTTCTTGAAATATTAAGTAGAATCAAGCACATTATCGATCTTATAGGTACTTAGAAAATCTCCTATTTACTTAGGCCATTTTACTTTCTAAACGTCATTTCTACTTAATGAATTGTCGAAAGCTCGTGCCTATTTCATAGATAATTCTATTGTGAAGTTCGTTCCACTTTCCTATGTAATGTTCTTAAAATATAAATTAGAATCAAGCACAATATCGATCTTATAGGTACTTAGGCAATCTCATATTTACTTAGGCAATTTTACCATCTAAACGTCATTTCTACTTAATGAATTGTCTGAAACTCGTGCCAATTTCATAGATAATTTTCTAGTGAGGTACGATCCATTTTCCAATGTTAATGTTCTTCAAATATTAAGAAGAATCAAGCACAGTGTCGATCTTATAAGTACTTAGGCAATCTCATATTTACTTAGGCAATTTTACCCTATAAACGTAATTTCTACTTAATGAATTATCGAAAACTCACGCCTATTTCATAGATAATTCTCTAGTGAAGTACGCTCGATTTGCCTATGTTTATGTTCATGAAATATTATTCAGAATCAAGGATAGTATCGACCTTATACGTACTTAGGCAATCTCATTTTTACTTAGGCAATTTTACCCTCGAAACGTCATTTCTACTTAATGAATTGTCGAAAACTCGTGCCTATTTCATAGATCATTCTCTGGTGAAGTACGTTCCATTTTCCTATCTTAATGTTCTTGAAATATTAAGTAGAATCAAGCACATTATCGATCTTATAGGTACTTAGAAAATCTCCTATTTACTTAGGCCATTTTACTTTCTAAACGTCATTTCTACTTAATGAATTGTCGAAAACTCGTGCTTATTTCATAGATAATTCTATTGTGAAGTTCGTTCCATTTTTCTACGTTAATATTCTTGAAATATAAAGTAGAATCAAACACAGTATCGATCTTATCGGTACTTAGGGAATCTCATATTTACTTAGGCAATTTTACCCTCTAAACGTCATTTCTACTTAATGAATTATCGAAAACTCGCGCCTATTTCATAGAACATTCTCATGGGAAGTACGTTCCATTTTCCTATGTTTTTGTTCTTGCAATATTAAGTAGAATCAAGCACAGTGTCGATCTTATAGGTATTTAGGCAATCTCATATTTACTTAGGCAATTTTACCCTCTAAACGTCATTTCTAATTAATGAATTGTCTGAAACTCGTGCATATTTCATAGATAATTCTCTGGTGAAGTACGATCCATTTTCCTATGTTAATGTTCTTGAAATATTAAGTAGAATCAAGCACAGTATCGATCTTATAGGTACTTAGAAAATCTCCTATTTACTTAGGCCATTTTACTTTCAAAACGTCATTTCTACTTAATGAATTGTCGAAAACTCGTGCCGATTTCATAGATAATTCTATTGTGAAGTTCGTTAAATTTTCCTATGTTAATATTCTTGAAATACAAAGTAGAATCAAGCACAGTATCGATCTTATAGGTACTTAGGCAATCTCATATTTACTTAGGCAATTTTACCCTCTAAACGTCATTTCTAATTAATGAATTGTCTGAAACTCGTGCCTATTTCATAGATAATTCTCTTGTGAAGTACGATCCATTTTGCTATGTTAATGTTCTTGAATTATTAAGTAGAATCAAGCACAGTATCGATCTTATAGGTACTTAGGCAATCTCATATTTACTTAGGCAATTTTACCCTCTAAATGTCATTTCTACTTAATGAATTGTCTGAAACTCGTGCCTCTTTCATAGATAATTCTCTAGTGAAGTACGCTCGATTTGCCTATGTTTATGTTCATGAAATATTATGCAGAATCAAGCATAGTATCGACCTTATACGTACTTAGGCAATCTCATTTTTACTTAGGCAATTTTACCCTCTAAACGTCATTTCTACTTAATGAATTGTCGAAAACTCGTGCCTATTCAATAGATCCTTCTCTGGTGAAGTACGTTCCATTTTCCTATCTTAATGTTCTTGAAATATTAAGTAGAATCAAGCACATTATCGATCTGATAGGTACTTAGAAAATCTCCCATTTACTTAGGCCATTTTACTTTCTAAACGTCATTTCTACTTAATGAATTGTCGAAAACTCGTGCCTATTTCATAAATAATTCTATTGTGAAGTTCGTTCCACTTTCCTATGTAATGTTCTTAAAATATAAAGTAGAATCAAGCACAGTATCGATCTTATAGGTACTTAGGCAATCTCATATTTACTTAGGCAATTTTACCCTCTAAACGTCATTTCTACTTAATGAATTGTTTGAAACTCGTGCCAATCTCATAGATAATTCTCTAGTGAAGTACGATCCATTTTCCTATGTTAATGTTCTTCAAATATTAAGAAGAATCAAGCACAGTATCGATCTTAGCGGTACTTACGCAATTTTACCCTCTAAACGTAATTTCTACTTAATGAATTATCGAAAACTCGCGCCTATTTCATAGAACATTCTCTGGGGAAGTACGTTCCATTTTCCTATGTTTTTGTTCTTGCAATATTAAGTAGAATCAAGCACTGTGTCGATCTTATAGGTACTTAGGCAATCTCATATTTACTTAGGCAATTTTACCCTCTAAACGTCATTTCTTCTTAATGAATTGTTTGAAACTCGTGCCTATTTCATAGATAATTCTCTGGTGAAGTATGATCCATTTTCCCATGTTAATGTTCTTGAAATATTAAGTAGAATCAAGCACAGTATCGATCTTGTAGGTACTTAGAAAATCTCCAATTTACTTAGGCAATTTTACTTTCTAAACGTCATTTCTACTTAATGAATTGTCGAAAACTCGTGCCTATTTCATAGATCATTCTCTGGTGAAGTACGTTCCATTTTCCTATCTTAATGTTCTTGAAATATTAAGTAGAATCAAGCACATTATCGATCTTATAGGTACTTAGAAAATCTCCTATTTACTTAGGCCATTTTACTTTCTAAACGTCATTTCTACTTAATGAATTGTCGAAAACTCGTGCCTATTTCATAGATAATTCTATTGTGAAGTTCGTTCCACTTTCCTATGTAATGTTCTTAAAATATAAATTAGAATCAAGCACAGTATCGATCTTATAGGTACTTAGGCAATCTCATATTTACTTAGGCAATTTTACCATCTAAACGTCATTTCTACTTAACGAATTGTCTGAAACTCGTGCCAATTTCATAGATAATTTTCTAGTGAGGTACGATCCATTTTCCAATGTTAATGTTCTTCAAATATTAAGAAGAATCAAGCACAGTGTGGATCTTATAGGTACTTAGGCAATCTCATATTTACTTAGGCAATTTTACCCTATAAACGTAATTTCTACTTAATGAATTATCGAAAACTCACGCCTATTTCATAGAACATTCTCTGGGGAAGTACGTTCCATTTTCCTATGTTTTTGTTCTTGCAATATTAAGTAGAATCAAGCACTGTGTCGATCTTATAGGTACTTAGGCAATCTCATATTTACTTAGGCAATTTTACCATCTAAACGTCATTTCTACTTAATGAATTGTCTGAAACTCGTGCCTATTTCATAGATAATTCTTTGGTGAAGTATGATCCATTTTGCCTATGTTAATGTTCTTGAAATATTAAGTAGAATCAAGCACAGTATCGATCTCATAGGTACTTAGAAAATCTCCTATTTACTTAGGCCATTTTACTTTCTAAACGTCATTTCTACTTAATTAATTGTCGAAAACTCGTGCCTATTTCACAGATAATTCTATTGTGAAGTTCGTTCCATTTTCCTATGTCAATATTCTTGAAATACAAAGTAGAATCAAGCACAGTATCGATCTTATAGGTAATTAGGCAATCTCATATTTACTTAGCCAATTTTACCCTCTAAACATCCTTTCTCCAAAATGAATTGTCTGAAACTCGTGCCTATTGCATATATAATCCTTTGCTGAAGTACGTTCCATTTGCCTATGTTTATGTTCTTGAATTATTAAGTAGAATCAAGCATAGTATCGATCTTGTAGGTACTTAGAAAATCTCCTATTTACATAGGCCATTTTAATTTCTTCACGTCATTTCTACTTAATGAATTGTCGAAAACTCGTGCCTATTTCATAGATAATTCTATTGTGAAGTTCGTTCCACTTTCCTATGTTAATGTTCTTAAAATATAAGGTAGAATCAAGCACAGTATCGATCTTATAGGTACTTAGGCAATCTCATATTTACTTAGGAAATTTTACCCTCTAAACGTCATTTCCACTTAATGAATTGTCTGAAACTCGTGCCTATTTCATAGATAATTCTCTAGTGAAGTATGATCCATTTTCCTATGTTAATGTTCTTCAAATATTAAGTAGAATCAAGCACAGTATCGATCTTATAGGTACTTAAGCAATCTCATATTTACTTAGGAAATTTTACCCTCAAAACGTCATTTCTACTTAATGAATTATTGAAAACTCGCGCCTATTTCAAAGATAATTCTCTGGGGAAGTACGTTCCATTTTCCAATGTTTTTGTTCTTGCAATATTAAGTAGAATCAAGCACTGTGTCGATCTTATAGGTACTTAGGCAATCTGATATTTACTTAGGCAATTTTAACCTCTAAACGTCATTTCTACTTAATGAATTATCGAAAACTCGCGCCTATATCATATAACATTCTCTGGGGAAGTACGTTCCATTTTCCTATGTTTTTGTTCTTGCAATATCAAGTAGAATGAAGCACAGTGTCGATCTTATAGGTACTTAGGCAATCTCATATTTACTTAGGCAATTTTACCCTCTAAACGTCATTTCTACTTAATGAATTGTCGAAAACTCGTTCCTATTTCATAGATCATTCTCTGGTGAAGTACGTTCCATTTTGCTATGTTAATGTTCTTGAAATATTAAGTAGAATCAAGCACATTATCGATCTTATAGGTACTTAGAAAATCTCCTATTTACTTAGGCCATTTTACTTTCTAAACGTCATTTCTACTTAATGAATTGTCGAAAACTCGTGCCTATTTCAAAGACAATTCTATTGTGAAGTTCGTTCCACTTTCCTATGTTAATGTTCTTAAAATATTAAGTAGAATCAAGCACAGTATCGATCTTATAGGTACTTAGGCAATCTCATATTTACTTAGGCAATTTTACCCTCTAAACGTCATTTCTACTTAATGAATTGTCTGAAACTCGTGCCAATTTCATAGATAATTCTCTAGTGAAGTACGATCCATTTTCCTATGTCAATGTTCTTCAAATATTAAGAAGAATCAAGCATAGTATCGATCTTATAGGTACTTAGGCAATTTTACCCTCTAAACGTAATTTCTACTTAATGAATTATCGAAAACTCGCGCCCATTTCATAGAACATTCTCTGGGGAAGTACGTTCCTTTTTCCTATGTTTTTGTTCCTTCAATATTAAGTATAATCAAGCACGGTGTTGATCTTATAGGTACTTAGGCAATCTGATATTTACTTAGGCATTTTTACCCTCTAAACGTAATTTCTAATCAATGAATTGTCGGAAACTCGTGCCTATTTCGTAGATAATTCTCTGGTGAAGTACGAGCCATTTTCCTATGTTAATGTTCTTGAAATATTAAGTAGAATCAAGCACAGTATCGATCTTATAGGTACTTAGAAAATCTCATATTTACTTAGGCCATTTTACTTTCTAAACGTCATTTCTACTTAATGAATTGTCGAAAACTCGTGCCTATTTCATAGATAATTCTACTGTGAAGTTCGTTAAATTTTCCTATGTCAATATTCTTGAAATATAAAGTAGAATCAAGCACAGTATCGATCTTATAGGTACTTAGGCAATCTCATATTTACTTAGGCAATTTTACCCTCCAAACGTCATTTCTACTTAATTAATTCTCTGAAACTCGTGCCTATTTCATAGATAATTCTCTAGTGAAGTATGTTCCATTTGCCTATGTTTATGTTCATAAAATATTATGCAGAATCAAGCATAGTATCGACCTTATACGTACTTAGGCCATCTTATATTTATTTAGGCAATTTTACCCTCTAAACGTCATTTCTACTTAATGAATTGTTGAAAACTCGTGCCTATCTCATAGATCAATCTCTGGTGAAGTACGTTCCATTTTCCGATGTTAATATTCTTGAAATATTAAGTAGAATCAAGCACAGTATCGATCTTATAGGTACTTAGAAAATCTCCTATTTACTTAGGCCATTTTACTTTCTAAACGTCATTTCTACTTAATGAATTGTCGAAAACTCGTGCCTATTTCATAGATAATTCTATTGTGAAGTTCGTTCCACTTTCCTATGTTAATGTTCTTAAAATATAAAGTCGAATCAAGCATAGTATCGATCTTATAGGTACTTAGGCAATCTCATATTTACTTAGGCAATTTTACCCTCTAAACGTCATTTCTACTTAATGAATTGTCTGAAACTCGTGCCAATTTCGTAGATAATTCTCTAGTGAAGTACGATCCTTTTTCATATGTTAATGTTCTTCAAATATTAAGTAGAGTCAAGCACAGTATCGATCTTATAGGTACTTAGGCAATCTCATATTTACTTAGGCCATTTTACCCTCTAAACGTCATTTCTACTTAATAAATTATCGAAATTTCGCGCCTATTTGATAGAACATTCTCTGGGGAAGCACGTTCCATTTTCCTATGTTTTTGTTCTTGCAATATTAAGTAGAATCAAGCACGGTGTCGATCATATAGGTACTTAGGCAATCTCATATTTACTTAGGCACTTTTACCATATAAACGTCATTTCTAATCAATGAATTGTCTGAAACTCGTGCCTATTTCATAGATAATTCTCTAGTGAAGTACGATCCATTTTCCTATGTTAATGTTCTTCAAATATTAAGTAGAGTCAAGCACAGTATCGATCTTATAGGTACTTAGGCAATCTCATATTTACTTAGGCCATTTTACCCTCTAAACGTCATTTCTACTTAATTAATTCTCTGAAACTCGTGCCTTTTTCATAGATAATTCTCTAGTGAAGTATGTTCCATTTGCCTATGTTTATGTTCATAAAATATTTTGCAGAATCAAGCATAGTATCGACCTTATACGTACTTAGGCCATCTCATATTTACTTAGGCAATTTTACCCTCTAAACGTCATTTCTACTTAATGAATTGTCGAAAACTCGTGCCTATTTCATAGATCATTCTCTGGTGAAGTACGTTCGATTTTCCTATGTTAATGTTCTTGAAATATTAAGTAGAATCAAGCACAGTATCGATCTTATAGGTACTTAGAAAATCACCTATTTACTTAGGCCATTTTACTTTCTAAACGTCATTTCTACTTAATGAATTGTCGAAAACTCGTGCCTATTTCATAGATAATTCTATTGTGAAGTTCGTTCCGCTTTCCTATGTTAATGTTCTTAAAATGTAAAGTCGAATCAAGCATAGTATCGATCTTATAGGTACTTAGGCAATCTCATATTTACTTAGGCAATTTTACCCTCTAAACGTTATTTCTACTTAATGAATTGTCGAAAACTCGTGTCTATTTCATAGATCATTCTCTGGTGAAGTACGTTCCATTTTCCTATGTTAATGTTCTTGAAATATTAAGTAGAATCAAGCACAGTATCGGTCTTATAGGTACTTAGAAAATCTCCTATTTACTTAGGCCATTTTACTTTCTAAACGTCAATTCTACTTAATGAATTGTCGAAAACTTGTGCCTATTTCATAGATAATTCTATTGTGAAGTTCGTTCCGCTTTCCTATGTTAATGTTCTTAAAATATAAAGTCGAATCATGCACAGTATCGATCTTATAGGTACTTAGGCAATCTCATATTTACTTAGGCAATTTTACCCTCTAAACGTCATTTCTACTTAATGAATTGTCTGAAACTCGTGCCAATTTCATAGATAATTCTCTAGTGAAGTACGATCCATTTTCCTATGTTAATGTTCTTCAAATATTAAGTAGAGTCAAGCACAGTATCGATCTTATAGGTACTTAGGCAATCTCATATTTACTTAGGCCATTTTACCCTCTAAACGTCATTTCTACTTAATGAATTATCGAAAACTCGCGCCAATTTCATAGAACATTCTCTGGGGAAGTACGTTCCATTTTCCTATGTTTTTGTTCTTGCAATATTAAGTAGAATCAAGCACAGTGTCGATCTTATAGGAACTTAGGCAATCTCATATTTACTTAGGCAATTTTACCCTCTAAACGTCATTTCTAATTAATGAATTGTCTGAAACTCGTGCCTATGTCATAGATAATCCTTTGCTGAAGTACGAGCCATTTTCCTATGTTTAAGTTCTTGAAATATTAAGTAGAATCAAGCACAGTATCGATCTTATAGGTACTTAGAAAATCTCCTATTTACTTAGGCCATTTTACTTTCTAAACGTCATTTCTACTTAATGAATTGTCGAAAACTCGCGCCTATTTGATAGATAATTCTATTTGGAAGTTCGTTAAATTTTCCTATGTCAATATTCTTGAAATATAAAGTAGAATCAAGCACTGTATCGATCTTATAGGTACTTAGGCAATATCATATTTACTTAGGCAATTTTACCCACTAAACGTCCTTTCTACTCAACGAATTGTCTGAAACTCATGCCTATTGCATAGATAATCCTTTGCTAAAGTACGTTCCATTTGCCTATGTTTATGTTCTTGAATTATTAAGTAGAATCAAGCACAGTATCGATCTTATAGGTACTTAGAAAATCTCCTATTTACTTTGGCCATTTTACTTTCTAAACGTCATTTCTACTTAATGAATTGTCGAAAACGCGTGCCTATTTCATAGATAATTCTATTGTGACGTTCGTTCCCCTTTCCTATGTTAATATTCTTAAAATATAAAGTAGAGTCAAGCACAGTATCGATCTTATCTGTACTTAGGCAATCACATATTTACTTAGGCAATTTTACCCTCTAAACGTCATTTCTACTTAATGAATTGTCTGAAACTCGTGCCTATTTCATAGATAATTCTCTAGTGAAGTACGATCCATTTGCCTATGTTTATGTTCATCAAATATTAAGAAAAATCAAGCATAGTATCCATCTTATAAGTACTTAGGCAATCTCATATTTACTTAGGCAATTTTACCCTCTAAACGTCATTTCTACTTAATGAATTGTCTGAAACTCGTGCCTCTTTCATAGATAATTCTCTAGTGAAGTACGCTCGATTTGCCTATGTTTATGTTCATGAAATATTATGCAGAATCAAGCATAGTATCGACCTTATACGTACTTAGGCAATCTCATTTTTACTTAGGCAATTTTACCCTCGAAACGTCATTTCTACTTAATGAATTGTCGAAAACTCGTGCCTATTTCATAGATCATTCTCTGGTGAAGTACGTTCCATTTTCCTATGTTAATGTTCTTGAAATATTAAGTAGAATCAAGCACATTATCGATCTTATAGGTACTTAGAAAATCTCCTATTTACTTAGGTCATTTTACTTTCTAAACGTCATTTCTACTTAATGAATTGTCGAAAACTCGTGCCTATTTCATAGATAATTCTATTGTGAAGTTCGTTGCACTTTCCTATGTTAATGTTCTTAAAATATAAGGTAGAATCAAGCACAGTATCGATCTTATAGGTACTTAGGCAATCTCATATTTACTTAGGAAATTTTACCCTCTAAACGTCATTTCTACTGAATGAATTGTCTGAAACTCGTGCCTATTTCATAGATAATTCTCTAGTGAAGTATGATCCATTTTCCTACGTTAATGTTCTTCAAATATTAAGTAGAATCAAGCACAGTATCGATCTTATACGTACTTAGGCAATCTCATATTTACTTAGGCTATTTTACCCTCTAAACGTCATTTCTACTTAATGAATTATCGAAAACTCGTGCCTATTTCATAGATCATTCTCTGGTGAAGTACGTTCCATTTTCCTATGTTAATGTTCTTGAAATATTAAGTAGAATCAAGCACATTATTGATCTTATAGGTACTTGGAAAATGTCCTATTTACTTAGGCCATTTTACTTTCTAAACGTCATTTCTACTTAATGAATTGTCGAAAACTCGTGCCTATTTCATAGATGATTCTATTTTCAAGTTCGTTCTACTTTCCTATGTTAATGTTCTTAAAATATAAAGTAGAATCAAGCACAGTATCGATCTTATAGGTACTTAGGCAATCTCATATTTACTTAGGCAATTTTACCCTCTAAACGTCATTTCTAAATAATGAATTGTCTGAAACTCGTGCCAATTTCATAGATAATTCTCTAGTGAAGTACGATCCATTTTCCGATGTAATGTTCTTCAAATATTAAGAAGAATCAAGCACAGTATCGATCTTAGAGGTACTTAGGCAATCTCATATTTACTTAGGCAATTTTACCCTCTAAACGTAATTTCTACTTACTGAATTATCGAAAACTCGCGCCTATTTCATAGAACATTCTCTGGGGAAGTACGTTCCATTTTCCTATGTTTTTGTTCTTGCAATATGAAGTAGAATCAAGCACAGTGTCGATCTTATAGGCACTTAGGCATTCTCATATTTACTTGGGCAATTTTACCCTCTAAACGTCATTTCTACATAATGAATTGTCTGAAAATCGTGCCTATTTCATAGATAATTCTCTGGTGAAGTACGATCCATTTTCCTATGTTAATGTTCTTGAAATATAAAGTAGAATCAAGCATAGTATCGATCTGATAGGTACTTAGAAAATCTCCTATTTACTTAGGCCATTTTACTTTCTAAACGTCATTTCTACTTAATTAATTGTCGAAAACTCGTGCCTATTTCACAGATAATTCTATTGTGAAGTTCGTTCCATTTTCCTATGTTAATATTCTTGAAATACAAAGTAGAATCAAGCATAGTATCGATCTTATAGGTACTTAGGCAATCTCATATTTACTTAGGTAATTTTACCCTCTAAACGTCCTTTCTACTCAATCAATTGTCTGAAAGTCGTGCCTATTGCATAGATAATCCTTTGCTGATGTACGTTCTATTTGCCTATGTTTATGTTCTTGAATTATTAAGTAGAATCAAGCACATTATCGATCTTGTTGGTACTTAGAAAATCTCATATTTACTTATGCAATTTTACCCTCTAAACGTCATTTCTACTTAATGACTTGTCTGAAACTCGTGCCAATTTCATAGATAATTCTCTAGTGAAGTACGATCCATTTTCCTATGTTAATGTTCTTCAAATATTAAGAAGAATCAAGCACAGTATCGATCTTATAGGTACTTAGGCAATCTCATATTTACTTAGGCAATTTTACCCTCTAAACGTCATTTCTACTCAATGAATTGTCTGAAACTCGTGCCTATTGCATAGATAATCCTTTGCTGAAGTACGTTCCATATGCCTATGTCTATGTTCTTGAATTATTAAGTAGAATCAAGCACAGTATGGATCTTATAGGTACTTAGAAAATCTCCTATTTACTTAGGCCATTTTACTTTCTAAACGTCATTTCTACTCAATGAATTGTCGAAAACTCGTGCCTATTTCATAGATAATTCTATTGTGAAGTTCGTTCCATTTTCCTATGTCAATATTCTTCAAATATAAAGTAGAATCTAGCACAGTATCGATCTTATCGGTACTTAGGCAATCTCCTATTTACTAGGCAATTTTACCCTCTAAACGTCCTTTCTACTCAATGAATTGTCTGAAACTCGTGCCTGTTGCTTAGATAATCCTTTGCTCAAGTACGTTCCGTTTGCCTATGTTTATGTTCTTGAATTATTAAGTAGAATCAAGCTCAGTATCGATGTTATAGGTACTTAGAAAATCTCCAATTTACTTAGGCCATTTTACTTTCTAAACGTCATTTCTACTTAATGAATTGTCGAAAACTCGTGCTTATTTCATAGATAATTCTATTGTGAAGTTCGTTCCATTTTCCTATGTCAATATTCTTGAAATATAAAGTAGAATCAAGCACAGTATCGATCTTATCTGTACTTAGGCAATCACATATTTACTTAGGCAATTTTACCCTCTAAACGTCATTTCTACTTAATGAATTGTCTGAAACTCGTGCCAATTTCATAGATAATTCTCTAGTGAAGTACGATCCATTTTCCTATGTTAATGTTCTTCAAATATTAAGAAAAATCAAGCATAGTATCCATCTTATAAGTACTTAGGCAATCTCATATTTACTTAGGCAATTTTACCCTCTAAACGTCATTTCTACTTAATGAATTGTCTGAAACTCGTGCCTCTTTCATAGATAATTCTCTAGTGAAGTACGCTCGATTTGCCTATGTTTATGTTCATGAAATATTATGCAGAATCAAGCATAGTATCGACCTTATACGTACTTAGGCAATCTCATTTTTACTTAGGCAATTTTACCCTCGAAACGTCATTTCTACTTAATGAATTGTCGAAAACTCGTGCCTATTTCATAGATCATTCTCTGGTGAAGTACGTTCCATTTTCCTATGTTAATGTTCTTGAAATATTAAGTAGAATCAAGCACATTATCGATCTTATAGGTACTTAGAAAATCTCCTATTTACTTAGGTCATTTTACTTTCTAAACGTCATTTCTACTTAATGAATTGTCGAAAACTCGTGCTTATTTCATAGATAATTCTATTGTGAAGTTCGTTCCATTTTCCTACGTTAATATTCTTGAAATATAAAGTAGAATCAAGCACAGTATCGATCTTATCGGTACTTAGGCAATCTCATATTTACTTATGCAATTTTACCCTCTAAACGTCATTTCTACTTAATGAATTATCGAAAACTCGCGCCTATTTCATAGAACATTCTCATGGGAAGTACGTTCCATTTTCCTATGTTTTTGTTCTTGCAATATTAAGTAGAATCAAGCACAGTGTCGATCTTATAGGTATTTAGGCAATCTCATATTTACTTAGGGAATTTTACCCTCTAAACGTCATTTCTAATTAATGAATTGTCTGAAACTCGTGCATATTTCATAGATAATTCTCTGGTGAAGTACGATCCATTTTCCTATGTTAATGTTCTTGAAATATTAAGTAGAATCAAGCACAGTATCGATCTTATAGGTACTTTCAAAACGTCATTTCTACTTAATGAATTGTCGAAAACTCGTGCCGATTTCATAGATAATTCTATTGTGAAGTTCGTTAAATTTTCCTATGTTAATATTCTTGAAATACAAAGTAGAATCAAGCACAGTATCGATCTTATAGGTACTTAGGCAATCTCATATTTACTTAGGCAATTTTACCCTCTAAACGTCATTTCTAATTAATGAATTGTCTGAAACTCGTGCCTATTTCATAGATAATTCTCTTGTGAAGTACGATCCATTTTGCTATGTTAATGTTCTTGAATTATTAAGTAGAATCAAGCACAGTATCGATCTTATAGGTACTTAGGCAATCTCATATTTACTTAGGCAATTTTACCCTCTAAATGTCATTTCTACTTAATGAATTGTCTGAAACAAGTGCCTCTTTCATAGATAATTGTCTAGTGAAGTACGCTCGATTTGCCTATGTTTATGTTCATGAAATATTATGCAGAATCAAGCATAGTATCGACCTTATACGTACTTAGGCAATCTCATTTTTACTTAGGCAATTTTACCCTCTAAACGTCATTTCTACTTAATGAATTGTCGAAAACTCGTGCCTATTTCATAGATCATTCTCTGGTGAAGTACGTTCCATTTTCCTATGTTAATGTTCTTGAAATATTAAGTAGAATCAAGCACATTATCGATCTTATAGGTACTTAGAAAATCTCCCATTTACTTAGGCCATTTTACTTTCTAAACGTCATTTCTACTTAATGAATTGTCGAAAACTCGTGCCTATTTCATAAATAATTCTATTGTGAAGTTCGTTCCACTTTCGTATGTAATGTTCTTAAAATATAAAGTAGAATCAAGCACAGTATCGATCTCATAGGTACTTAGGCAATCTCATATTTACTTAGGCAATTTTACCCTCTAAACGTCATTTCTACTTAATGAATTGTCTGAAACTCGTGCCAATCTCATAGATAATTCTCTAGTGAAGTACGATCCATTTTCCTATGTTAATGTTCTTCAAATATTAAGAAGAATCAAGCACAGTATCGATCTTAGAGGTACTTAGGCAATTTTACCCTCTAAACGTAATTTCTACTTAATGAATTATCGAAAACTCGCGCCTATTTCATAGAACATTCTCTGGGGAAGTACGTTCCATTTTCCTATGTTTTTGTTCTTGCAATATTAAGTAGAATCAAGCACTGTGTCGATCTTATAGGTACTTAGGCAATCTCATATTTACTTAGGCAATTTTACCCTCTAAACGTCATTTCTTCTTAATGAATTGTTTGAAACTCGTGCCTATTTCATAGATAATTCTCTGGTGAAGTATGATCCATTTTCCCATGTTAATGTTCTTGAAATATTAAGTAGAATCAAGCACAGTATCGATCTTGTAGGTACTTAGAAAATCTCCAATTTACTTAGGCCATTTTACTTTCTAAACGTCATTTCTACTTAATGAATTGTCGAAAACTCGTGCCTATTTCATAGATCATTCTCTGGTGAAGTACGTTCCATTTTCCTATGTTAATGTTCTTGAAATATTAAGTAGAATCAAGCACATTATCGATCTTATAGGTACTTAGAAAATCTCCTATTTACTTAGGCCATTTTACTTTCTAAACGTCATTTCTACTTAATGAATTGTCGAAAACTCGTGCCTATTTCATAGATAATTCTATTGTGAAGTTCGTTCCACTTTCCTATGTAATGTTCTTAAAATATAAATTAGAATCAAGCACAGTATCGATCTTATAGGTACTTAGGCAATCTCATATTTACTTAGGCAATTTTACCATCTAAACGTCATTTCTACTTAATGAATTGTCTGAAACTCGTGCCAATTTCATAGATAATTCTCTAGTGAAGTACGATCCATTTTCCTATGTTAATGTTCTTCAAATATTAAGAAGAATCAAGCACAGTGTCGATCTTATAGGTACTTAGGCAATCTCATATTTACTTAGGCAATTTTACCCTATAAACGTAATTTCTACTTAATGAATTATCGAAAACTCACGCCTATTTCATAGAACATTCTCTGGGGAAGTATGTTCCATTTTCCTATGTTTTTGTTCTTGCAATATTAAGTAGAATCAAGCACAGTGTCGATCTTATAGGTACTTAGGCAATCCCATATTTACTTAGGCAATTTTACCATCTAAACGTCAATTCTACTTAATGAATTGTCTGAAACTCGTGCCTATTTCATAGATACTTCTCTGGTGAAGTATGATCCATTTTGCCTATGTTAATGTTCTTGAAATATTAAGTAGAATCAAGCACAGTATCGATCTCAAAGGTACTTAGAAAATCTCCTATTTACTTAGGCCATTTTACTTTCTAAACGTCATTTCTACTTAATGAATTGTCGATGACTCGTGCCTATTTCACATATAATTCTATTGTGAAGTTCGTTCCATTTTCCTATGTTAATATTCTTGAAATACAAAGTAGAATCAAGCACAGTATCGATCTTATAGGTATTTAGGCAATGTCATATTTACTTAGGTAATTTTACCCTCTAAACGTCCTTTCTACTCAATGAATTGTCTGAAACTCGTGCCTATTGCATAGATAATCCTTTGCTGAAGTACGTTCCATTTGCCTATGTTTATGTTCTTGAATTATTAAGTAGAATCAACCACAGTATCGATCTTGTAGGTACGTAGAAAATCTCCTATTTACATAGGCCATTTTACTTTCTAAACGTCATTTCTACTTAATGAATTGTCGAAAACTCGTGCCTATTTCATAGATAATTCTATTGTGAAGTTCGTTCCACTTTCCTATGTTAATGTTCTAAAAATATAAGGTAGAATCAAGCACAGTATCGATCTTATAGGTACTTAGGCAATCTCATATTTACTTAGGCAATTTTACCCTCTAAACGTCATTTCTACTTAATGAATTGTCTGAAACTCGTGCCTATTTCATAGATAATTCTCTAGTGAAGTATGATCCATTTTCCTATGTTAATGTTCTTCAAATATTAAGTAGAATCAAGCACAGTATCGATCATATAGGTACTTAGGCAATCTCATATTTACTTAGGCAATTTTACCCTCAAAACGTCATTTCTACTTAATGAATTATTGAAAAGTCGCGCCTATTTCATAGATAATTCTCTGGGGAAGTACGTTCCATTTTCCAATGTTTTTGTTCTTGCAATATTAAGTAGAATCAAGCACTGTGTCGATCTTATAGGTACTTAGGCAATCTCATATTTACTTAGGCAATTTTACCCTCGAAACGTCATTTCTACTTAATGAATTGTCTGAAACTCGTGCCTATTTCATTGATAATTCTCTGGTGAAGTATGATCCATTTTCCTACGTTAATTTTCTTGAAATATTAAGTAGAATCAAGCACAGTATCGATTTTGTAGGTACTTAGAAAATCTCCTATTTACTTAGGCCATTTTACTTTCTAAACGTCATTTCTACATAATGAATTGTCGAAAACTCGTGCCTATTTCACAGATAATTCCATTGTGAAGTTCGTTCCATTTTCCTATGTCAATATTCTTGAAATACAAAGTATAATCAAGCACAGTATCGATCTTATAGGTACTTAGGCAATCTCATATTTACTTAGGTAATTTTACCCTCTAAACGTCCTTTCTACTCAATAAATTGACTGAAACTCGTGCCTATTTGAAAGATAATTCTCTGGTGAAGTACGATCCATTTTCCTATGTTAATGTTCTTCAAATATTGAGTAGAATCAAGCACAGTATCGATCTTATAGGTACTTAGGCAATCTCATATTTACTTAGGCAATTTTACCCTCTAAACGTCATTTCTACTTAATGAATTATCGAAAACTCGCGCCTATTTCCTAGAACATTCTCTGGGGAAGTACGTTCCATTTTCCTATGTTTTTGTTCTTGCAATATTAAGTAGAATCAAGCACAGTGTCGATCTTATAGGTATTTGGGCAATCTCTTATTTACGTAGGCAATTTCACCCTCTAAACGTCATTTCTACTTAATAAATTGTCGAAAACTCGTGCCTATTTCATAGATCATTCTCTGGTGAAGTACGTTCCATTTTCCTATGTTAATGTTCTTGAAATATTAAGTAGAATCAAGCACATTATCGATCTTATAGGTACTTAGAAAATCTCCTTTTTACTTTGGCCATTTTACTTTCTAAACGTCATTTCTACTTAATGAATTGTCGAAAACTCGTGCCTATTTCATAGATAATTCTATTGTGAAGTTCGTTGCACTTTCCTATGTTAATGTTCTTAAAATATAAGGTAGAATCAAGCACAGTATCGATCTTATAGGTACTTAGGCAATCTCATATTTACTTAGGAAATTTTACCCTCTAAACGTCATTTCTACTTAATGAATTGTCTGAAACTCGTGCCTATTTCATAGATAATTCTCTAGTGAAGTATGATCCATTTTCCTACGTTAATGTTCTTCAAATATTAAGTAGAATCAAGCACAGTATCGATCTTATAGGTACTTAGGCAATCTCATATTTACTTAGGCAATTTTACCCTCAAAACGTCATTTCTACTTAATGAATTATTGAAAACTCGCGCCTATTTCATAGATAATTCTCTGGTGAAGTACGTTCCATTTTCCAATGTTTTTGTTCTTGTAATATTAAGTAGAATCAAGCACTGTGTCGATCTTATAGGCACTTAGGCAATTTCATATTTACTTAGGCAATTTTACCCTCGAAACGTCATTTCTACTCAATGAATTGTCTGAAACTCGTGCCTATTTCATAGATCATTCTCTGGTGAAGTACGTTCCATTTTCCTATGTTAATGTTCTTGAAATATTAAGTAGAATCAAGCATATTATCGATCTTATAGGTACTTAGAAAATCTCCTTTTTACTTAGGCCATTTTACTTTCTAAACGTCATTTCTACTTAATGAATTGTCGAAAACTCGTGCCTATTTCATAGATAATTCTATTGTGAAGTTCGTTGCACTTTCCTATGTTAATGTTCTTAAAATATAAGGTAGAATCAAGCACAGTATCGATCTTATAGGTACTTAGGCAATCTCATATTTACTTAGGAAATTTTACCCTCTAAACGTCATTTCTACTTAATGAATTGTCTGAAACTCGTGCCTATTTCATAGATAATTCTCTAGTGAAGTATGATCCATTTTCCTACGTTAATGTTCTTCAAATATTAAGTAGAATCAAGCACAGTATCGATCTTATAGGTACTTAGGCAATCTCATATTTACTTAGGCAATTTTACCCTCAAAACGTCATTTCTACTTAATGAATTATTGAAAACTCGCGCCTATTTCATAGATAATTCTCTGGTGAAGTACGTTCCATTTTCCAATGTTTTTGTTCTTGTGATATTAAGTAGAATCAAGCACTGTGTCGATCTTATAGGCACTTAGGCAATCTCATATTTACTTAGGCAATTTTACCCTCGAAACGTCATTTCTACTCAATGAATTGTCTGAAACTCGTGCCTATTTCAAAGATAATTCTCTGGTGAAGTACGATCCATTTTTCTATGTTAATGTTCTTCAAATATTGAGTAGAATCAAGCACAGTATCGATCTTATAGGTACTTAGGCAATCTCATATTTACTTAGGCAATTTTACCCTCTAAACGTCATTACTACTTAATCAATTGTCGAAAACTCGTGCCTATTTCATAGATCATTCTCTGGTGAAGTACGTTCCATTTTCCTATGTCAATATTCTTGAAATATAATGTAGAATCAAGCACAGTATCGATCTTATAGTAACTTAGGCAATCTCATATTTACTTAGGCAATTTTACCCTCTAAACATCCTTTCTACACAATGAATTGTCTAAAACTCGTGCCTATTGCATAGATAATCCTTTGCTGAAGTACGTTCCATTTGCCTCTGTTTATGTTATTGAAATATTAAGCAGAATTAAGCATAGTATCGACCTTATAGGTACTTAGGCAATCTTATATTTACTTAGGCAATTTTACCCTCGACACGTCATTTCTATTTAATGAATTATCGAAAACTCGCGCCTATTTTATAGAACATTCTCTGGGGAAGTACGTTCCATTTTCCTATGTTTATGTTCTTGAAATATTAGGTAGAATCAAGCACAGTGTCGATCTTCTAGGTACTTAGGCAATCTCATATTTACTTAGGCAATTTTACCCTTTAAACGTCATTTCTACTTAATGAATTGTCTGAAACTCGTGCCTATTTCATAGATAATTCTCTGGTGAAGTATGATCCACTTTCCTATGTTAATATTCTTGAAATACAAAGTAGAATCAAGCACAGTACCGATCTTATAGGTACTTAGGCAATCTCATATTTACTTAGGTAATTTTACCCTCTAAACGTCCTTTCTACTCAATGAATTGTCTGAAACTCGTGCCTATTTCAAAGATAATTCTCTGGTGAAGTACGATCCATTTTCCTATGTTAATGTTCTTGAAATATTAAGTAGAATCAAGTACAGTGTCGATCTTATAGGTACTTAGGCAATCTCATATTTACTTAGGCAATTTTACACTCTAAACGTCATTTCTACTCAATGAATTGTCTGAAACTCGTGCCTATTGCATAGATAATCCTTTGCTGAAGTACGTTCCATTTAGCTATGTTTATGTTCTTGAAATATTAAGCAGAATTAAGCATAGTATCGACCTTACAGGTACTTAGGCAATCTCATATTTACTTAGGCAATTTTACCCTATAAACGTCATTTCTACTTAATGAATTATCGAAAACTCGCGCCTATTTCATAGAACATTCTCTGGGGAAGTATGTTCCATTTTCCTATGTTTTTGTTCTTGCAATATTAAGTAGAATCAAGCACAGTGTCGATCTTATAGGTACTTAGGCAATCTCATATTTACTTAAGCAATTTTACCCTCTAAACGTCCTTTCTTCTCAATGAATTGTCTGAAACTCGTGCCTATTGCATAGATAATCCTTTGCTGAAGTACGTTCCATTTGCCTCTGTTTATGTTATTGAAATATTAAGCAGAATTAAGCATAGTATCGACCTTATAGGTACTTCGGCAATCTTATATTTACTTAGGCAATTTTACCCTCGACACGTCATTTCTATTTAATGAATTATCGAAAACTCGCGCCTATTTTATAAAACATTCTCTGGGGAAGTACGTTCCATTTTCCTATGTTTATGTTCTTGAAATATTAGGTAGAATCAAGCACAGTGTCGATCTTCTAGGTACTTAGGCAATCTCATATTTACTTAGGCAATTTTACCCTTTAAACGTCATTTCTACTTAATGAATTGTCTGAAACTCGTGCCTATTTCATAGATAATTCTCTGGTGAAGTATGATCCACTTTCCTATGTTAATATTCTTGAAATACAAAGTAGAATCAAGCACAGTACCGATCTTATAGGTACTTAGGCAATCTCATATTTACTTAGGTAATTTTACCCTCTAAACGTCCTTTCTACTCAATGAATTGTCTGAAACTCGTGCCTATTTCAAAGATAATTCTCTGGTGAAGTACGATCCATTTTCCTATGTTAATGTTCTTGAAATATTAAGTAGAATCAAGTACAGTGTCGATCTTATAGGTACTTAGGCAATCTCATATTTACTTAGGCAATTTTACACTCTAAACGTCATTTCTACTCAATGAAATGTCTGAAACTCGTGCCTATTGCATAGATAATCCTTTGCTGAAGTACGTTCCATTTAGCTATATTTATGTTCTTGAAATATTAAGCAGAATTAAGCATAGTATCGACCTTATAAGTACTTAGGCAATCTCATATTTACTTAGGCAATTTTACCCTCTAAACGTCATTTCTACTTAATGAATTATCGAAAACTCGCGCCTATTTCATAGAACATTCTCTGGGGAAGTACGTTCCATTTTCCTATGTTTTTGTTCTTGCAATATTTAGTAGAATCAAGCACAGTGTCGATCTTATAGGTACTTAGGCAATCTCATATTTACTTAAGCAATTTTACCCTCTAAACGTCCTTTCTTCTCAATGAATTGTCTGAAACTCGTGCCTATTGCATAGATAATCCTTTGCTGAAGTACGTTCCATTTGCCTCTGTTTATGTTATTGAAATATTAAGCAGAATTAAGCATAGTATCGACCTTACAGGTACTTAGGCAATCTCATATTTACTTAGGCAATTTTACCCTCTACACGTCATTTCTATTTAATGAATTATCGAAAACTCGCGCCTATTTTATAGAACATTCTCTGGGGAAGTACGTTCCATTTTCCTATGTTTATGTTCTTGAAATATTAGGTAGAATCATGCACAGTGTCGATCTTATAGGTACTAAGGCAATCTCATATTTACTTAGGCAATTTTACCCTCTAAACGTCATTTCTACTTAATGAATTGTCTGAAACTCGTGCCTATTTCATAGATAATTCTCTGGTGAAGTACGATCCATTTTCCTATGTTAATGTTCTTGAAATATTAAGTAGAATCAAGTACAGTATCGATCTTATAGGTACTTAGGCAATCTCATATTTACTTAGGCAATTTTACCCTCTAAACGTCATTTCTACTAAATCAATTGTCGAAAACTCGTGCCTATTTCATAGATCATTCTCTAGTGAAGTACGTTCCATTTTCCTATGTCAATATTCTTGAAATATAAATTAGAATCAAGCACAGTATCGATCTTATAGGTACTTAGGCAATCTCATATTTACTTAGGCAATTTTACCCTCTAAACGTCCTTTCTACTCAATGATTTGTCTGAAACTCGTGCCAATTGCATTGATAATCCTTTGCTGAAGTACGTTCCATTTAGCTATGTTTATGTTCTGTAAATATTATGCAGAATCAAGTATAGTATCGACCTTATAGGTACTTAGGCAATCTCATATTTACTTAGGCAATTTTACCCTTTAAACGTCATTTCCATTTAATTAATTGTCGATAACTCGTGCCTATTTCATAGATGATTCTCTGGTGAAGTACGTTCCATTTTCTTATGTTAATGTTCTTGAAATATTAAGTAGAATCAAGCGCAGTATCGATCTTATAGGTACTTAGAAAATCTCCTATTTACTTAGGCCATTTTACTTTCTAAACGTCATTTCTGCTTAATGATTTCTCGAAAACTCGTGCCTATTTCATAGATAATTCTATTGTGAAGTTCGTGCCACTTTCCTATGTTAACGTTCTTATAATATAAAGTAGAATCAATCACAGTATCGATCTTATAGGTACTTAGGCAATCTCATATTTACTTAGGCAATTTTACCCTTTAAACGTCATTTCTACTTAATCAATTGTCTGAAACTCGCGCCTATTTCATAGATAATTCTCTGGTGAAGTACGTTCCCTTTTCCTATGTGAATGTTCTTGAAATATTAAGTAGAATCAAGCACAGTATCGATCTTATAGGTACTTAGGCAATCTCATATTTACTTAGGCCATTTTACTTTCTAAACGTCATTTCTACTTAATGAATTGTCGAAAACTCGTGCCTATTTGATAGATAATTCTATTGTGAAGTTCGTTCCATTTTCCTATGTTAATATTCTTGAAATATTAAGTAGAATCAAGCACAGTATCGATCTTATAGGTACTTAGAAAATTTCCTATTTACTTAGGCCATTTTACTTTCTAAACGTCATTTCTACTTAAAGAATTGTCGAAAACTCGTGCCTATTTCATAGATAATTCTATTGTGAAGTTCGTTCCATTTTCCTATGTTAATATTCTTGAAATATTAGGTAGAATCAAGCACAGTGTCGATCTTATAGGTACTTAGGCAATCTCATATTTACTTAGGCAATTTTACCCTCTAAACGGCATTTCTACTTAATGAATTGTCTGAAACTCGTGCGTATTTCATAGATAATTCTCTGGTGAAGTACGATCCATTTTCCTATGTTAACGTTCTTGAAATATTAAGTAGAATCAAGTACAGTATCGATCTTATAGGTACTTAGGCTTTCTCATATTTACTTAGGCAATTTTACACTCTAAACGTCATTTCTACTCAATGAATTGTCTGAAACTCGTGCCTATTGCATAGATAATCCTTTGCTGAAGTACGTTCCATTTAGCTATGTTTATGTTCTTGAAATATTATGTAGAATCAAGTATAGTATCGACCTTATAGGTACTTAGGCAATGTCATATTTACTTAGGCAATTTTACCCTCTAAACGTCATTTCCACTTAATCAATTGTCGAAAACTCTTGCCTATTTCATAGATCAACTTAATATTTCCAGAACTTTAACATAGGAAAATGGAACGTACTTCACCAGAGAATGATCTATGAAATAGGCACGAGTTTCAGACAATTCATTATGTAGAAATGCCGTTTAGAGGGTAAAATTGCCTAAGTAAATATGAGATTGCCTAAGTACCTATAAGATCGACACTGTGCTTGATTCTACCTAATATTTCAAGAATATTAACATAGGAAAATGGAACGTACTTCTCCAGGCAATTTTGCCCTCTAAACGTCATTTCTACTTAATCAATTGTCTGAAACTCGCGCCTATTTCATAGATAATTCTCTGGTGAAGGACGTTCCATTTTCCTATGTCAATGTTCTTGAAATATTAAGTAGAATCAAGCACAGTATCGATCTTATAGGTACTTAGAAAATCTCCTATTTACTTAGGCCATTTTACTTTCTAAACGTCATTTCTAATTAATGAATTGTCGAAAACTCGTGCCTATTTCATAGATAATTCTATTGTGAAGTTCGTTCCATTTTCCTATGTACCTATAAGGTCTAGGGTTTAGGGTCTAGGGTTTAGGGTCTAGGGTTTAGGGTTTAGGGTCTAGGGTTTAGGGTTTAGGGTTTAGGGTTTAGGGTTTAGGGTTTAGGGTTTTAGGGTTTAGGGTTTAGGGTTTAGGGTTTAGGGTTTAGGGTTTAGGGTTTAGGGTTTAGGGTTTAGGGTTTAGGGTGTAGGGTTTAGGGTTTAGGGTTTAGGGTCTAGGGTTTAGGGTGTAGGGTTTAGGGTGTAGGGTTTAGGGTTTAGGGTTTAGGGTCTAGGGTTTAGGGTCTAGGGTTTAGGGTTTAGGGTTTAGGGTTTAGGGTTTAGGGTTTAGGGTTTAGGGTTTAGGGTTTAGGGTCTAGGGTTTAGGGTCTAGGGTTTAGGGTTTAGGGTCTAGGGTCTAGGGTCTAGGGTCTAGGGTCTAGGGTTTAGGGTTTAGGGTCTAGGGTTTAGGGTTTAGGGTTTAGGGTTTAGGGTTTAGGGTTTAGGGTGTAGGGTTTAGGGTTTAGGGTTTAGGGTTTAGGGTTTAGGGTTTAGGGTTTAGGGTTTAGGGTTTAGGGTTTAGGGTTTAGGGTTTAGGGTTTAGGGTTTAGGGTTTAGGGTTTAGGGTTTAGGGTTTAGGGTTTAGGGTTTAGGGTTTAGGGTTTAGGGTTTAGGGTTTAGGGTTTAGGGTTTAGGGTTTAGGGTTTAGGGTTTAGGGTTTAGGGTTTAGGGTTTAGGGTTTAGGGTTTAGGGTTTAGGGTTTAGGGTTTAGGGTTTAGGGTTTAGGGTTTAGGGTTTAGGGTTTAGGGTTTAGGGTTTAGGGTTTAGGGTTTAGGGTTTAGGGTTTAGGGTTTAGGGTTTAGGGTTTAGGGTTTAGGGTTTAGGGTTTAGGGTTTAGGGTTTAGGGTTTAGGGTTTAGGGTTTAGGGTTTAGGGTTTAGGGTTTAGGGTTTAGGGTTTAGGGTTTAGGGTTTAGGGTTTAGGGTTTAGGGTTTAGGGTTTAGGGTTTAGGGTTTAGGGTTTAGGGTTTAGGGTTTAGGGTTTAGGGTTTAGGGTTTAGGGTTTAGGGTTTAGGGTTTAGGGTTTAGGGTTTAGGGTTTAGGGTTTAGGGTTTAGGGTTTAGGGTTTAGGGTTTAGGGTTTAGGGTTTAGGGTTTAGGGTTTAGGGTTTAGGGTTTAGGGTTTAGGGTTTAGGGTTTAGGGTTTAGGGTTTAGGGTTTAGGGTTTAGGGTTTAGGGTTTAGGGTTTAGGGTTTAGGGTTTAGGGTTTAGGGTTTAGGGTTTAGGGTTTAGGGTTTAGGGTTTAGGGTTTAGGGTTTAGGGTTTAGGGTTTAGGGTTTAGGGTTTAGGGTTTAGGGTTTAGGGTTTAGGGTTTAGGGTTTAGGGTTTAGGGTTTAGGGTTTAGGGTTTAGGGTTTAGGGTTTAGGGTTTAGGGTTTAGGGTTTAGGGTTTAGGGTTTAGGGTTTAGGGTTTAGGGTTTAGGGTTTAGGGTTTAGGGTTTAGGGTTTAGGGTTTAGGGTTTAGGGTTTAGGGTTTAGGGTTTAGGGTTTAGGGTTTAGGGTTTAGGGTTTAGGGTTTAGGGTTTAGGGTTTAGGGTTTAGGGTTTAGGGTTTAGGGTTTAGGGTTTAGGGTTTAGGGTTTAGGGTTTAGGGTTTAGGGTTTAGGGTTTAGGGTTTAGGGTTTAGGGTTTAGGGTTTAGGGTTTAGGGTTTAGGGTTTAGGGTTTAGGGTTTAGGGTTTAGGGTTTAGGGTTTAGGGTTTAGGGTTTAGGGTTTAGGGTTTAGGGTTTAGGGTTTAGGGTTTAGGGTTTAGGGTTTAGGGTTTAGGGTTTAGGGTTTAGGGTTTAGGGTTTAGGGTTTAGGGTTTAGGGTTTAGGGTTTAGGGTTTAGGGTTTAGGGTTTAGGGTTTAGGGTTTAGGGTTTAGGGTTTAGGGTTTAGGGTTTAGGGTTTAGGGTTTAGGGTTTAGGGTTTAGGGTTTAGGGTTTAGGGTTTAGGGTTTAGGGTTTAGGGTTTAGGGTTTAGGGTTTAGGGTTTAGGGTTTAGGGTTTAGGGTTTAGGGTTTAGGGTTTAGGGTTTAGGGTTTAGGGTTTAGGGTTTAGGGTTTAGGGTTTAGGGTTTAGGGTTTAGGGTTTAGGGTTTAGGGTTTAGGGTTTAGGGTTTAGGGTTTAGGGTTTAGGGTTTAGGGTTTAGGGTTTAGGGTTTAGGGTTTAGGGTTTAGGGTTTAGGGTTTAGGGTTTAGGGTTTAGGGTTTAGGGTTTAGGGTTTAGGGTTTAGGGTTTAGGGTTTAGGGTTTAGGGTTTAGGGTTTAGGGTTTAGGGTTTAGGGTTTAGGGTTTAGGGTTTAGGGTTTAGGGTTTAGGGTTTAGGGTTTAGGGTTTAGGGTTTAGGGTTTAGGGTTTAGGGTTTAGGGTTTAGGGTTTAGGGTTTAGGGTTTAGGGTTTAGGGTTTAGGGTTTAGGGTTTAGGGTTTAGGGTTTAGGGTTTAGGGTTTAGGGTTTAGGGTTTAGGGTTTAGGGTTTAGGGTTTAGGGTTTAGGGTTTAGGGTTTAGGGTTTAGGGTTTAGGGTTTAGGGTTTAGGGTTTAGGGTTTAGGGTTTAGGGTTTAGGGTTTAGGGTTTAGGGTTTAGGGTTTAGGGTTTAGGGTTTAGGGTTTAGGGTTTAGGGTTTAGGGTTTAGGGTTTAGGGTTTAGGGTTTAGGGTTTAGGGTTTAGGGTTTAGGGTTTAGGGTTTAGGGTTTAGGGTTTAGGGTTTAGGGTTTAGGGTTTAGGGTTTAGGGTTTAGGGTTTAGGGTTTAGGGTTTAGGGTTTAGGGTTTAGGGTTTAGGGTTTAGGGTTTAGGGTTTAGGGTTTAGGGTTTAGGGTTTAGGGTTTAGGGTTTAGGGTTTAGGGTTTAGGGTTTAGGGTTTAGGGTTTAGGGTTTAGGGTTTAGGGTTTAGGGTTTAGGGTTTAGGGTTTAGGGTTTAGGGTTTAGGGTTTAGGGTTTAGGGTTTAGGGTTTAGGGTTTAGGGTTTAGGGTTTAGGGTTTAGGGTTTAGGGTTTAGGGTTTAGGGTTTAGGGTTTAGGGTTTAGGGTTTAGGGTTTAGGGTTTAGGGTTTAGGGTTTAGGGTTTAGGGTTTAGGGTTTAGGGTTTAGGGTTTAGGGTTTAGGGTTTAGGGTTTAGGGTTTAGGGTTTAGGGTTTAGGGTTTAGGGTTTAGGGTTTAGGGTTTAGGGTTTAGGGTTTAGGGTTTAGGGTTTAGGGTTTAGGGTTTAGGGTTTAGGGTTTAGGGTTTAGGGTTTAGGGTTTAGGGTTTAGGGTTTAGGGTTTAGGGTTTAGGGTTTAGGGTTTAGGGTTTAGGGTTTAGGGTTTAGGGTTTAGGGTTTAGGGTTTAGGGTTTAGGGTTTAGGGTTTAGGGTTTAGGGTTTAGGGTTTAGGGTTTAGGGTTTAGGGTTTAGGGTTTAGGGTTTAGGGTTTAGGGTTTAGGGTTTAGGGTTTAGGGTTTAGGGTTTAGGGTTTAGGGTTTAGGGTTTAGGGTTTAGGGTTTAGGGTTTAGGGTTTAGGGTTTAGGGTTTAGGGTTTAGGGTTTAGGGTTTAGGGTTTAGGGTTTAGGGTTTAGGGTTTAGGGTTTAGGGTTTAGGGTTTAGGGTTTAGGGTTTAGGGTTTAGGGTTTAGGGTTTAGGGTTTAGGGTTTAGGGTTTAGGGTTTAGGGTTTAGGGTTTAGGGTTTAGGGTTTAGGGTTTAGGGTTTAGGGTTTAGGGTTTAGGGTTTAGGGTTTAGGGTTTAGGGTTTAGGGTTTAGGGTTTAGGGTTTAGGGTTTAGGGTTTAGGGTTTAGGGTTTAGGGTTTAGGGTTTAGGGTTTAGGGTTTAGGGTTTAGGGTTTAGGGTTTAGGGTTTAGGGTTTAGGGTTTAGGGTTTAGGGTTTAGGGTTTAGGGTTTAGGGTTTAGGGTTTAGGGTTTAGGGTTTAGGGTTTAGGGTTTAGGGTTTAGGGTTTAGGGTTTAGGGTTTAGGGTTTAGGGTTTAGGGTTTAGGGTTTAGGGTTTAGGGTTTAGGGTTTAGGGTTTAGGGTTTAGGGTTTAGGGTTTAGGGTTTAGGGTTTAGGGTTTAGGGTTTAGGGTTTAGGGTTTAGGGTTTAGGGTTTAGGGTTTAGGGTTTAGGGTTTAGGGTTTAGGGTTTAGGGTTTAGGGTTTAGGGTTTAGGGTTTAGGGTTTAGGGTTTAGGGTTTAGGGTTTAGGGTTTAGGGTTTAGGGTTTAGGGTTTAGGGTTTAGGGTTTAGGGTTTAGGGTTTAGGGTTTAGGGTTTAGGGTTTAGGGTTTAGGGTTTAGGGTTTAGGGTTTAGGGTTTAGGGTTTAGGGTTTAGGGTTTAGGGTTTAGGGTTTAGGGTTTAGGGTTTAGGGTTTAGGGTTTAGGGTTTAGGGTTTAGGGTTTAGGGTTTAGGGTTTAGGGTTTAGGGTTTAGGGTTTAGGGTTTAGGGTTTAGGGTTTAGGGTTTAGGGTTTAGGGTTTAGGGTTTAGGGTTTAGGGTTTAGGGTTTAGGGTTTAGGGTTTAGGGTTTAGGGTTTAGGGTTTAGGGTTTAGGGTTTAGGGTTTAGGGTTTAGGGTTTAGGGTTTAGGGTTTAGGGTTTAGGGTTTAGGGTTTAGGGTTTAGGGTTTAGGGTTTAGGGTTTAGGGTTTAGGGTTTAGGGTTTAGGGTTTAGGGTTTAGGGTTTAGGGTTTAGGGTTTAGGGTTTAGGGTTTAGGGTTTAGGGTTTAGGGTTTAGGGTTTAGGGTTTAGGGTTTAGGGTTTAGGGTTTAGGGTTTAGGGTTTAGGGTTTAGGGTTTAGGGTTTAGGGTTTAGGGTTTAGGGTTTAGGGTTTAGGGTTTAGGGTTTAGGGTTTAGGGTTTAGGGTTTAGGGTTTAGGGTTTAGGGTTTAGGGTTTAGGGTTTAGGGTTTAGGGTTTAGGGTTTAGGGTTTAGGGTTTAGGGTTTAGGGTTTAGGGTTTAGGGTTTAGGGTTTAGGGTTTAGGGTTTAGGGTTTAGGGTTTAGGGTTTAGGGTTTAGGGTTTAGGGTTTAGGGTTTAGGGTTTAGGGTTTAGGGTTTAGGGTTTAGGGTTTAGGGTTTAGGGTTTAGGGTTTAGGGTTTAGGGTTTAGGGTTTAGGGTTTAGGGTTTAGGGTTTAGGGTTTAGGGTTTAGGGTTTAGGGTTTAGGGTTTAGGGTTTAGGGTTTAGGGTTTAGGGTTTAGGGTTTAGGGTTTAGGGTTTAGGGTTTAGGGTTTAGGGTTTAGGGTTTAGGGTTTAGGGTTTAGGGTTTAGGGTTTAGGGTTTAGGGTTTAGGGTTTAGGGTTTAGGGTTTAGGGTTTAGGGTTTAGGGTTTAGGGTTTAGGGTTTAGGGTTTAGGGTTTAGGGTTTAGGGTTTAGGGTTTAGGGTTTAGGGTTTAGGGTTTAGGGTTTAGGGTTTAGGGTTTAGGGTTTAGGGTTTAGGGTTTAGGGTTTAGGGTTTAGGGTTTAGGGTTTAGGGTTTAGGGTTTAGGGTTTAGGGTTTAGGGTTTAGGGTTTAGGGTTTAGGGTTTAGGGTTTAGGGTTTAGGGTTTAGGGTTTAGGGTTTAGGGTTTAGGGTTTAGGGTTTAGGGTTTAGGGTTTAGGGTTTAGGGTTTAGGGTTTAGGGTTTAGGGTTTAGGGTTTAGGGTTTAGGGTTTAGGGTTTAGGGTTTAGGGTTTAGGGTTTAGGGTTTAGGGTTTAGGGTTTAGGGTTTAGGGTTTAGGGTTTAGGGTTTAGGGTTTAGGGTTTAGGGTTTAGGGTTTAGGGTTTAGGGTTTAGGGTTTAGGGTTTAGGGTTTAGGGTTTAGGGTTTAGGGTTTAGGGTTTAGGGTTTAGGGTTTAGGGTTTAGGGTTTAGGGTTTAGGGTTTAGGGTTTAGGGTTTAGGGTTTAGGGTTTAGGGTTTAGGGTTTAGGGTTTAGGGTTTAGGGTTTAGGGTTTAGGGTTTAGGGTTTAGGGTTTAGGGTTTAGGGTTTAGGGTTTAGGGTTTAGGGTTTAGGGTTTAGGGTTTAGGGTTTAGGGTTTAGGGTTTAGGGTTTAGGGTTTAGGGTTTAGGGTTTAGGGTTTAGGGTTTAGGGTTTAGGGTTTAGGGTTTAGGGTTTAGGGTTTAGGGTTTAGGGTTTAGGGTTTAGGGTTTAGGGTTTAGGGTTTAGGGTTTAGGGTTTAGGGTTTAGGGTTTAGGGTTTAGGGTTTAGGGTTTAGGGTTTAGGGTTTAGGGTTTAGGGTTTAGGGTTTAGGGTTTAGGGTTTAGGGTTTAGGGTTTAGGGTTTAGGGTTTAGGGTTTAGGGTTTAGGGTTTAGGGTTTAGGGTTTAGGGTTTAGGGTTTAGGGTTTAGGGTTTAGGGTTTAGGGTTTAGGGTTTAGGGTTTAGGGTTTAGGGTTTAGGGTTTAGGGTTTAGGGTTTAGGGTTTAGGGTTTAGGGTTTAGGGTTTAGGGTTTAGGGTTTAGGGTTTAGGGTTTAGGGTTTAGGGTTTAGGGTTTAGGGTTTAGGGTTTAGGGTTTAGGGTTTAGGGTTTAGGGTTTAGGGTTTAGGGTTTAGGGTTTAGGGTTTAGGGTTTAGGGTTTAGGGTTTAGGGTTTAGGGTTTAGGGTTTAGGGTTTAGGGTTTAGGGTTTAGGGTTTAGGGTTTAGGGTTTAGGGTTTAGGGTTTAGGGTTTAGGGTTTAGGGTTTAGGGTTTAGGGTTTAGGGTTTAGGGTTTAGGGTTTAGGGTTTAGGGTTTAGGGTTTAGGGTTTAGGGTTTAGGGTTTAGGGTTTAGGGTTTAGGGTTTAGGGTTTAGGGTTTAGGGTTTAGGGTTTAGGGTTTAGGGTTTAGGGTTTAGGGTTTAGGGTTTAGGGTTTAGGGTTTAGGGTTTAGGGTTTAGGGTTTAGGGTTTAGGGTTTAGGGTTTAGGGTTTAGGGTTTAGGGTTTAGGGTTTAGGGTTTAGGGTTTAGGGTTTAGGGTTTAGGGTTTAGGGTTTAGGGTTTAGGGTTTAGGGTTTAGGGTTTAGGGTTTAGGGTTTAGGGTTTAGGGTTTAGGGTTTAGGGTTTAGGGTTTAGGGTTTAGGGTTTAGGGTTTAGGGTTTAGGGTTTAGGGTTTAGGGTTTAGGGTTTAGGGTTTAGGGTTTAGGGTTTAGGGTTTAGGGTTTAGGGTTTAGGGTTTAGGGTTTAGGGTTTAGGGTTTAGGGTTTAGGGTTTAGGGTTTAGGGTTTAGGGTTTAGGGTTTAGGGTTTAGGGTTTAGGGTTTAGGGTTTAGGGTTTAGGGTTTAGGGTTTAGGGTTTAGGGTTTAGGGTTTAGGGTTTAGGGTTTAGGGTTTAGGGTTTAGGGTTTAGGGTTTAGGGTTTAGGGTTTAGGGTTTAGGGTTTAGGGTTTAGGGTTTAGGGTTTAGGGTTTAGGGTTTAGGGTTTAGGGTTTAGGGTTTAGGGTTTAGGGTTTAGGGTTTAGGGTTTAGGGTTTAGGGTTTAGGGTTTAGGGTTTAGGGTTTAGGGTTTAGGGTTTAGGGTTTAGGGTTTAGGGTTTAGGGTTTAGGGTTTAGGGTTTAGGGTTTAGGGTTTAGGGTTTAGGGTTTAGGGTTTAGGGTTTAGGGTTTAGGGTTTAGGGTTTAGGGTTTAGGGTTTAGGGTTTAGGGTTTAGGGTTTAGGGTTTAGGGTTTAGGGTTTAGGGTTTAGGGTTTAGGGTTTAGGGTTTAGGGTTTAGGGTTTAGGGTTTAGGGTTTAGGGTTTAGGGTTTAGGGTTTAGGGTTTAGGGTTTAGGGTTTAGGGTTTAGGGTTTAGGGTTTAGGGTTTAGGGTTTAGGGTTTAGGGTTTAGGGTTTAGGGTTTAGGGTTTAGGGTTTAGGGTTTAGGGTTTAGGGTTTAGGGTTTAGGGTTTAGGGTTTAGGGTTTAGGGTTTAGGGTTTAGGGTTTAGGGTTTAGGGTTTAGGGTTTAGGGTTTAGGGTTTAGGGTTTAGGGTTTAGGGTTTAGGGTTTAGGGTTTAGGGTTTAGGGTTTAGGGTTTAGGGTTTAGGGTTTAGGGTTTAGGGTTTAGGGTTTAGGGTTTAGGGTTTAGGGTTTAGGGTTTAGGGTTTAGGGTTTAGGGTTTAGGGTTTAGGGTTTAGGGTTTAGGGTTTAGGGTTTAGGGTTTAGGGTTTAGGGTTTAGGGTTTAGGGTTTAGGGTTTAGGGTTTAGGGTTTAGGGTTTAGGGTTTAGGGTTTAGGGTTTAGGGTTTAGGGTTTAGGGTTTAGGGTTTAGGGTTTAGGGTTTAGGGTTTAGGGTTTAGGGTTTAGGGTTTAGGGTTTAGGGTTTAGGGTTTAGGGTTTAGGGTTTAGGGTTTAGGGTTTAGGGTTTAGGGTTTAGGGTTTAGGGTTTAGGGTTTAGGGTTTAGGGTTTAGGGTTTAGGGTTTAGGGTTTAGGGTTTAGGGTTTAGGGTTTAGGGTTTAGGGTTTAGGGTTTAGGGTTTAGGGTTTAGGGTTTAGGGTTTAGGGTTTAGGGTTTAGGGTTTAGGGTTTAGGGTTTAGGGTTTAGGGTTTAGGGTTTAGGGTTTAGGGTTTAGGGTTTAGGGTTTAGGGTTTAGGGTTTAGGGTTTAGGGTTTAGGGTTTAGGGTTTAGGGTTTAGGGTTTAGGGTTTAGGGTTTAGGGTTTAGGGTTTAGGGTTTAGGGTTTAGGGTTTAGGGTTTAGGGTTTAGGGTTTAGGGTTTAGGGTTTAGGGTTTAGGGTTTAGGGTTTAGGGTTTAGGGTTTAGGGTTTAGGGTTTAGGGTTTAGGGTTTAGGGTTTAGGGTTTAGGGTTTAGGGTTTAGGGTTTAGGGTTTAGGGTTTAGGGTTTAGGGTTTAGGGTTTAGGGTTTAGGGTTTAGGGTTTAGGGTTTAGGGTTTAGGGTTTAGGGTTTAGGGTTTAGGGTTTAGGGTTTAGGGTTTAGGGTTTAGGGTTTAGGGTTTAGGGTTTAGGGTTTAGGGTTTAGGGTTTAGGGTTTAGGGTTTAGGGTTTAGGGTTTAGGGTTTAGGGTTTAGGGTTTAGGGTTTAGGGTTTAGGGTTTAGGGTTTAGGGTTTAGGGTTTAGGGTTTAGGGTTTAGGGTTTAGGGTTTAGGGTTTAGGGTTTAGGGTTTAGGGTTTAGGGTTTAGGGTTTAGGGTTTAGGGTTTAGGGTTTAGGGTTTAGGGTTTAGGGTTTAGGGTTTAGGGTTTAGGGTTTAGGGTTTAGGGTTTAGGGTTTAGGGTTTAGGGTTTAGGGTTTAGGGTTTAGGGTTTAGGGTTTAGGGTTTAGGGTTTAGGGTTTAGGGTTTAGGGTTTAGGGTTTAGGGTTTAGGGTTTAGGGTTTAGGGTTTAGGGTTTAGGGTTTAGGGTTTAGGGTTTAGGGTTTAGGGTTTAGGGTTTAGGGTTTAGGGTTTAGGGTTTAGGGTTTAGGGTTTAGGGTTTAGGGTTTAGGGTTTAGGGTTTAGGGTTTAGGGTTTAGGGTTTAGGGTTTAGGGTTTAGGGTTTAGGGTTTAGGGTTTAGGGTTTAGGGTTTAGGGTTTAGGGTTTAGGGTTTAGGGTTTAGGGTTTAGGGTTTAGGGTTTAGGGTTTAGGGTTTAGGGTTTAGGGTTTAGGGTTTAGGGTTTAGGGTTTAGGGTTTAGGGTTTAGGGTTTAGGGTTTAGGGTTTAGGGTTTAGGGTTTAGGGTTTAGGGTTTAGGGTTTAGGGTTTAGGGTTTAGGGTTTAGGGTTTAGGGTTTAGGGTTTAGGGTTTAGGGTTTAGGGTTTAGGGTTTAGGGTTTAGGGTTTAGGGTTTAGGGTTTAGGGTTTAGGGTTTAGGGTTTAGGGTTTAGGGTTTAGGGTTTAGGGTTTAGGGTTTAGGGTTTAGGGTTTAGGGTTTAGGGTTTAGGGTTTAGGGTTTAGGGTTTAGGGTTTAGGGTTTAGGGTTTAGGGTTTAGGGTTTAGGGTTTAGGGTTTAGGGTTTAGGGTTTAGGGTTTAGGGTTTAGGGTTTAGGGTTTAGGGTTTAGGGTTTAGGGTTTAGGGTTTAGGGTTTAGGGTTTAGGGTTTAGGGTTTAGGGTTTAGGGTTTAGGGTTTAGGGTTTAGGGTTTAGGGTTTAGGGTTTAGGGTTTAGGGTTTAGGGTTTAGGGTTTAGGGTTTAGGGTTTAGGGTTTAGGGTTTAGGGTTTAGGGTTTAGGGTTTAGGGTTTAGGGTTTAGGGTTTAGGGTTTAGGGTTTAGGGTTTAGGGTTTAGGGTTTAGGGTTTAGGGTTTAGGGTTTAGGGTTTAGGGTTTAGGGTTTAGGGTTTAGGGTTTAGGGTTTAGGGTTTAGGGTTTAGGGTTTAGGGTTTAGGGTTTAGGGTTTAGGGTTTAGGGTTTAGGGTTTAGGGTTTAGGGTTTAGGGTTTAGGGTTTAGGGTTTAGGGTTTAGGGTTTAGGGTTTAGGGTTTAGGGTTTAGGGTTTAGGGTTTAGGGTTTAGGGTTTAGGGTTTAGGGTTTAGGGTTTAGGGTTTAGGGTTTAGGGTTTAGGGTTTAGGGTTTAGGGTTTAGGGTTTAGGGTTTAGGGTTTAGGGTTTAGGGTTTAGGGTTTAGGGTTTAGGGTTTAGGGTTTAGGGTTTAGGGTTTAGGGTTTAGGGTTTAGGGTTTAGGGTTTAGGGTTTAGGGTTTAGGGTTTAGGGTTTAGGGTTTAGGGTTTAGGGTTTAGGGTTTAGGGTTTAGGGTTTAGGGTTTAGGGTTTAGGGTTTAGGGTTTAGGGTTTAGGGTTTAGGGTTTAGGGTTTAGGGTTTAGGGTTTAGGGTTTAGGGTTTAGGGTTTAGGGTTTAGGGTTTAGGGTTTAGGGTTTAGGGTTTAGGGTTTAGGGTTTAGGGTTTAGGGTTTAGGGTTTAGGGTTTAGGGTTTAGGGTTTAGGGTTTAGGGTTTAGGGTTTAGGGTTTAGGGTTTAGGGTTTAGGGTTTAGGGTTTAGGGTTTAGGGTTTAGGGTTTAGGGTTTAGGGTTTAGGGTTTAGGGTTTAGGGTTTAGGGTTTAGGGTTTAGGGTTTAGGGTTTAGGGTTTAGGGTTTAGGGTTTAGGGTTTAGGGTTTAGGGTTTAGGGTTTAGGGTTTAGGGTTTAGGGTTTAGGGTTTAGGGTTTAGGGTTTAGGGTTTAGGGTTTAGGGTTTAGGGTTTAGGGTTTAGGGTTTAGGGTTTAGGGTTTAGGGTTTAGGGTTTAGGGTTTAGGGTTTAGGGTTTAGGGTTTAGGGTTTAGGGTTTAGGGTTTAGGGTTTAGGGTTTAGGGTTTAGGGTTTAGGGTTTAGGGTTTAGGGTTTAGGGTTTAGGGTTTAGGGTTTAGGGTTTAGGGTTTAGGG